>CM019827.1:133909348-135332711 GCA_009763385.1 Coix lacryma-jobi var. lacryma-jobi
GAATTTTCAGAAATAGCTCTGGTCCTAAGATTGGCTTAGCCAGTGATAGTAGTCTTGTAGATAGGGATTGCACAAGCATGACATTTGTTGACACTAATTTTGGTTTTTCAAAAATATATGGAATATTTTTATATTACATTAACAATAAATTTTAAATAAGTTGTGTGAAATAGTTTTCCCAAAATGAAAAGGAATTAACTACAAGTGCATCCCCATTTATATTTGCATCTTAATAGTTGATAAAATGAAATTAAGTAAGCTACTTTGTAGCTATGGGCTATCTCAAATGCACATACTTATGTATGAGATTGCTCATGCCAGCAACTATGCCTCATCCAACTCATTAAATGAGCAGGTGTCTATATGATATGCTAGGAAATTAGGTATTTTCATGTTTAATTTAATCTATAAGTATAGTAGTATATTTAGGGCAACAAATATGTGCACTTGTGAACTATGAGTGACAATTGTAATAAATATACCGATCATGTTTAATAGCACAAAAACCTTAATGAATATAGAAACAGTAAGATTAGAAATATATCCCGTGTAGGGACCCATGCTAAAGGCACCAGTGGCTCCATGTGCGCTAGTCGTCATAGTCCGTTGCTTGAAGTCGTGGACCACAGTTGATGTAGAATGATATTCGTAGTGCAGTCCCTCAAACGTCTATCGAGAAGAAGACGAAGTTGTTGATCGGATCAGCAGCGAACAACCACATTGGATGCTCCCAAAAACCTGATCGTCTGGCACACCCAAGTAGGTGCATAGATGCAGACATGGTTTTGAAGGCCTACTCTTCCAATCTTTCGTGCGCGCAAAGGACCAAAACGAGGAAGCTTGGGAGCAATTCAATAGAAGAAGAATGGTGCTCGAGGTGTGTATCCACGCATGAGACGTAAGGAGAGCATTTTCATTATCAGTATGAGAGATGTAAGGTAAAGAGTGGTGGATAAACCTGGACATCATGAAGGCATCATCGGTTGTCAGTAACTACTTCCATAACCATAGGAGTACTAGTAACCTTCACCATAACCATGACCATTTCATCTTGCCAAGGTGAGCGGGCAGGGTTTCACTATGAGACCGTTCACAGTTTCTACTAGTTTGTGACAACATGCTAGGTTTCGGCCTAGGCGTGTGATAGCCGTCCTGGTGGGTAGCCCAAGTATCCACTTGAAGCCTACGAGGAATACCATGACTTGCCCCTTTTGCGCCTACCTGGGAAGCTGCCATAAGACTAGCAAAAGATCTGTTAATAGGTCAAGTCAGAGCCATGTAGCATGGGGTTGTACGATAAAAATCTTGGATGGTTGCTACAAGCACCCAAAAGATAGCCTAGGCATTTGTTTCCCCTTGGTTGCTACAAGCCAACGTTTACACCATCATTGCATAACCATTAGTCAAGATTTACACCATCATGTATCAAATATCATGTGTCAAGCGAGTTGGAGCAACTAAGCATAGCTACAAGTAACCAAGTATAACACATGTGCAATGAGTAGAAGGATAAGACTAGTTATGTCCTTAGGGTTTACAAAATTTAGACACATGCAAGAAAGAAAAGTATATTTAAGTTGCATAGGTAAGAACTGTTACAAATATCTTAGGATGATCTCATCCTAAGTAACTCATAGGATTCCTAGCCACCAGGCAGATAGCATGCACTTCCTCATACGTGGATGTTTCCCCATACCCTCGAGGAATTTAGTGTCCATGGAATGTGTGCACTATGGGATGTTTCCCCGTACCCTCGGGAATTCCTGCGTCCATGGAACGTGGTCCACGACTCACGTTGTGTGACTTGATGGTCGGGTTGTCCTCTTCCATTTCTCTCCAGATTGTATATAAATACCACCTGTGATTAATGAAAGGATAGGCTTTTCTAGCTTATTTACTATTCTCCTTTGTGTACTTGCAATTCTACTCACAACACGTTATTAACTCCCTAGCTTCTCGACCCTTTCTTCCAAGAGGAAGGAATAACTCAGTTGATAGAACATTTGAAGGAAGAAGGTAACAATATGTGCACTTGTGAACCACGAGTGACAACTCTAATAAACATACTGATCATGTTTAATGGCACAAAAACCTTACTGAATATAAAAACAGTAAGAAGTAAGATTTGAAATATATCCAGTGTAGGAGCCATGCTCAAGGCACCGGTGGCTCCATGTGCATTAGTCGCATAGTCCATTGCTTGAAGTCGTGAGTCACAATTGATGTAGAATGATATTCGTAGTGTAGTCCCTCGAACACCTACCGAGAAGAAGACGAAGTTGTCGGTCGGATCAGCAGCGAACAGTCGCGTTAGATGCTCCAAAAAACCTGATCGTTTGGCACACCCGAGTAGGTGCATAGATGCATACATGGTTTTGAAGGCCTACTCTTCCAATTTTTTGTGCGCGCAGAGGACCAAAACGAGGAATCTTGGGAGCAACTCAATAGAAGAACAATGGTGCTTGAGGTGTGTATCCACGCGTGAGACTTAAGGCGAGCATTCCTATTATAGGCATGAGAGATGGAAGGCAAAAGGTGGGGATAAACCTAGACGTCATGAAGGTGTCATTGGTTCCCAGTAACGGCTTCCATATCCATAGGAGTACTAGTAATCTCTACCATAACAATGACCATTTCATCCTACCAAGGTGAGCGGACAGGTTTCACTATGAGACCATTCACAGTTTCTACCAGTTTGTGACAAGACGCTAGGTTTTGGCCTAGGCATGTGATAGCCATCCTCGTGGGTAGCCCAAGTATCCACTTGAAGCCTCCACAACGAGCGAGGAATACCATGACTAACCCCTTTTGTGCCTACCCGGGAAGCTGCCATAAGACTAGCAAAAGATCTGTTGAAAAGTCAAGCTAGAGCCATGTAGCTTGGGGCTGAAAACGATAAAAATCCCAGATGGTTGCTCCACGAACCGGTCCTTAGGGAAGGGTAGACAACAAGCACCCCCAAAAGATAGCCTAGGCATTTATTTCCCCTTGGTTGCTACAAGCCAACTTTTATACCATTACTAGTTAAGTGCCTGTCTGTGTCTACGGGAAGACACAATTAATACCATGATACAATATGTACGTATAACAGTGTGTTATATTGTTACTTAAAATATAGATGTAGCAATCCTTATGTTCGAAGCAATATTACATAAGTCTTAACAAAAAATAGATAGTTACAGTAGAACTCTAAATTAAATTTAAATGCAAAACTGAAACATCAACTTTTAATTGTCTAGATGTAAGATTTTATCCCATCACTACATGCGTAAGAAAGTTGGCATTATGCAGAGCGTTAAAAAACCATTAACTCCAACAATGCTTATTTATGCATTTAATTCAAAAGTACTTGTACAATATGAGTCTAACTCTCTTGGTGCATCCATTTATGAAATATATTATCTAAACAATCCAAGTAGAGCAACAGACTAATGTGTAATCACAAATACTTCATCTATCTCTTCAATGTTCGAGCCTTTTCACCTTATTATGTTGAGCGGTGAGTACATATTTAATTTGATCATGGTAAGAACGACATTCCGTATTTCGTCCCTAACAACTATAGGATAAGTGTTAGAGATCTCTAACAGGATGATTATAATTATAAATTTATTTTAGAGGATGATGAATAATTTTATATACTACCTAGGATTGGAAAAGTGACCTTTTAGAGATGTAAAAATAGGGCAATAATTCCTTGGACCCACAAAAGTCATGGAGCTATGTGCGGTCGTTGTAACACTAAAATTAATTTTATCCAAATCAACTTACGTGCATATGAGTCCACAACCACCTTAGTGGCAATGAGAAAGTAGTTGTCAGTACTGGCTGAAAAAATGTGTGGTAGTTATTGTTTGAGTTTGTGCGAATGTAATTTGGAACAGTGGAAGAATGAACTGATAATGCTTTATTGATGAACATGTATTATATATATATGGCCCAAAGGGCAGTTTACAGAAGTGGGGGACGCTCTGCAGTTTCCCTACGCTCCCATGTTCTCTGTGGCAACCGTAATTACCAGTTTGCTAATTATCCACTTAATTTATTAATGAGAATGTTAAGTATATTCTCAACACTCCCCCTTAATCAATTAACTTCTGGAATCTCCAATGTTCATCAATATAATAAATCCTTCAAAAACCCTGTGGGAAAAAGTCATGAATACATTGATATATCTGGATAAAAACTCCTTAAAAACCCAGTGGGAAAAATAAAAGAGAAACACCATGATAATCAATAATAATGTGCCAATATTGCCTGTTAAAAACTTTATATGAGAAAACCGTAAGGAAAAACTCGTACAAAGAAAATAGTGCAATTTATTACGCAATTAATCAAGAGGTTCTCCCCCTGATTTCTGCAAATCTCTAAGTCTCACCGTACCAATTCCTTTAACACATTTGTGAAATGTGGAATATGGTAGTGATTTTGTGATTAGATCAACTAGATTATCACTTGACTTAGTTTGCAAAATTTCTATTTTCCCACCCTTTTGTAATTCATGAGAGTAAAATAATTTGGGAATAATACGCTTTGTCATGTTACTTTTGATATAACCTGACTCCATTTGTGTAACACAAGCAACATTATCTTCAAAGATAATTGTTGGTGTATCGAGTGCACCAATTCCACATGATTTTAATATGTGGTTCACCATTCTGCGAAGCCATACACATTCACGTGATGCTTCATATAATGCAATTATTTTGGAATGGTTAGTGGACGTGGACACCAAAGTCTGCTTGGAAGATTTCCAAGAGAAGGCTGTTCCACCATTTAAAAATACAAAGCCTATCTACGATATGACATTATGGGGATTAGGTAGATAGCCAACATCTGTGTAACCCAATAAATTTTGATCTTGATTTCTTCTGTAAAATAGTACAAGATCTCGCATGCCATTAAGATATCTAAAGATAGTCTTCACTTCAACTCAATGACGTTTGGTAGGAGCAGTACTATGTCTTTCTAATAAATTGACTGCAAAAGCAATATCCGGCGGTCGGGTACTATTAGCCCAATGACACTAAGATAAGGAGTCTCAGGACCCAAAATCTTTTCTTCTCCCTCCCTTGGTCTGAAAGGATCCTTCTCAATATCTAAGGATCTAACAACCATGGAGGTCTTACGTGGGTACGCTTTATCCATATTGAATTTCTTCAACATTTTCTGGATATAGGCATCTTGATATACAAAAATTCCGGATGAAAAATGCTCAAGTTGTAAACTTAAGCAAAATTTGGTTTTACCCAAATCTTTCATTTCAAATTCCGCCTTTAAATGATGACGTGCTTCATTGATGTCATGTTCATTACCGATGATATTTATATCATCAACGTAAACAGACACAATGCAAAAACCCGTAGAACATTTCTTAATGAAGACACATGGACAATCATCATTATTTATGTATCTCTTATGTTTAAGGAATTCACTCAACCGATTGTACCATATTCGGCACGATTGTTTTAAGCCATATAATGACTTCTACAACTTAACACAAAACATGTTGCGATTTGCTTCGGGATTTGGTATACTTATTCCATCAGTAACTTTCATGTATATATCCAAATCCAATGACCCATATAAATATGCGGTCACTACGTCCATCAACTGCATAGATAGACAATTTTGTACTGCCAAAATGTAATGTCCCCTCGTTACTGGAGAATATGTTTCGTTGAAATCAATGTCGGGTCTTTGCGTAAAACCCTATGCTACTAGCCTTGCTTTATATCTCACCACTTCATTGTTCTCATTCCGTTTCTGGACGAAAACCCATTTATATCCAACAGGATAAACACTAGGAGGTGTAGGCATAACAACCGAAAACACTTCCCTTTTTGAGAGCGAGGCTATCTCTGTTTCAATTGCATCCTTCCATTTGTTCCAGTCCAAGCGCCTTTTGCACTCTGCCATGGATTTTGGATCTAGATCACTTTGAAGGATTTCAACAATTTGTTTAGAGAAATAAATGTTGACAAATGTAGCTTTACGATCGTAAGACTCTCCAGTCTCTATATAATTAATTAATGACAATTTCATCCACCCTTAATAGATCACTTTGATCTAGGGTCATCTGGTACACCATGTTCAGAAATCATGCACATGTCTGAATTAGGTATTAAACCAAATCTTTCCAAAAGATATTGATTATTTACTAGGTATACATCAACAGAAAGTTGATCTTCGTTTACTACTTTCTTTTGTCTTTTATCTTGCACCTTGGAATTGCCCATCCCTCTTTTGTTTCCAAGAGGAGCTATTTGAGTGGTTTTCTTTGGTACATCCACTCTTTCGGGCACATTCCTAGCAGGATTATAAGACTTAATAACACCTTTGTAGTTAGTAAACGCATCAGACAAATTATTTACAATATTTTACAAATCAATAATTCTCTGAACTTGATGTTCAGTTTCCATAGTACGTGGATTAGAAAATGAAATGCTTCCTGCATTCCAATTAATTTCCTTTTTCTAGCATTCCTTTTGGTACAATTCCCCCTAATGCCGGAAAATGATCCTCGTCAAAGATACAATCAGCGAACCGGGTAGTAAATAGATCACCTGTCATAGGCTCTATGTACTTTATAATCGAATCGACGGAGATTTGAATCCCACGTAGATCCTCAGTTTTCTATGTGGTCCCATAGCAGTTCGCTGAGGTGGTGAGATGGGTACGTACACTGCGCACCCAAACTTACGCAAATGGGAAATACTTGAGGATTTCCACGTACTAATTCAAGAGGGGAGTTCTTATGATATGCAGTTGGTCGTAGTTGGATTAATTCAGCGGCGTGCAGAACCACATGACCCCAGCATGGCGAAGGCAATTTACAATTCATCAACATTGGTCTAGCAATAAGCTTAATTCTTTTGATCAATAATTCAGCCAAACCATTTTGAGTATGGACATATGGTACAAAATGCTGAACCTGAATTCCCAGTGCCATGCAATAATCATTAAAAGTGTGGGATGAAAATTCAGCAACATTGTCCATTCGAATTGATTGGATCCGATGTTCAGGATAATGTGCTCTCAACTTAATAAGTTGAGAAATTATCTAAGCATGGTCTCAAGGCAGGATAATTCATTTTGAATTAAACGCAACCAATGCTTAGGACTCTACTACACCATGTATAGCATAAATTAATGCTTAAATAATGGTAATCACTGTAATAGTGTAAGCCAAAATTCAAAAGTCTTTAACCTTTATTTTGGGAGCATTTTATAGGTAGTCATCAAATCTCAATTTGGATATGATGTAGACCTTTAGTAATATGTGAATAAATCACAACCATAGGCAAAGGCTATAGGCTAAATAATGCAAAGATTATTAGCAATCATGGCCTTGGTTTCTATTACCTAATGCTCTCATCCCAAAATAATTACAAAGTTATGATTTAAATAATTACATTAAATAAAATGCCATTCATTATTATAAATGAATATAACAACATTAATGTTGGTTTTAAATGAAAAAAAATCCGTGCAATAACGAAAAATAAGTATGAAAGTGCAAAATAATAACACGAACATACTTGCATTTTATCATAGAATTCGAAATTGCATAGGTACAATGTAAACAAACACATTTGTAGATTCACATAGATAAACAGTAGTCTAATTACACAGGGATTAGATACTGAAACTGATGACTAACAATAATTAAACATAGTCTTAAATGAAAAACATAGACTGAATTACTGAAAATAACAGAAAGACTGGAAATAAAACATAAAAGATAAATGCATGGGCCCACGCTCGCGAGCCCAACAGAATAGGCCCAGCAGGAGACCGAATTGGGGGGCGAAACCCAACCTGGGCCAAGGCCGCCAATCTGGCCCAAGCGGGGCTTCCACCGGCCTCCCCCCGCATCCCTTTTAAGAGAGAGGTGGTTAGGGTTTCACCGAAACCCTAACCGCCACCACTCCAAGCCGTCGTCGAGTCCTTGCGACGTCGCCGCTGCAGAGCCACCACACCAGGACCCTCGACGCGCCTCCACGCCGGGAGCCGCGCCGCTGAGAGCCGTGCCTCCATCTCTCCTCCATGCCTCCTCTGCGACCAGTGAGGAGATCCCGGCGCAGATCGGGGAGGGGCCATGCCACATGCTCCAGTCCGGTCGCCATGGCCGAGCCGGCGGCGAGCGGCTCCCCCTCCTCCTCCGGTGCGAGCTCAGGCGGACGGAAGAGCGTGCCCCTCCGAAGAGGAGGCAACAACACCTCAAGCGAACCCCCTCGAGCCAATGTGGCCGTTCTCCATCGTCGTGCCGCGACCGTTCGCGCGAGGACTAGCCTGCGTGCGGACGGACCGTGCGACATGGAGATCTAGGTAAGACGGAGGGTTGGGCTCACCGGGCTCACAACCTCGTGAGAGATGTCGACGACCGGAGGAGTAGAAGAACGGGGCGGTGGGGGCGGTGCCTACAACTCTGGGTCGAGGACGTCGCCGGCGTCCGTGAAGAGGAGGCGGCGTGGAGGTGCAGCCCGCTGTGCTGCTATCATCCCCAAGCCCGCCGTCGTTGGTGGGGGTGGGGCCACGGAAGCAGCCACCAGTGGAGGCACTGGATCCACCACTGGAACCGGTGCAGGCACTGGATCCGCCACTAGAACCGTTGGTGCAGGCACTGGATCCGCCACTGGAACCGCTGGTGCCTAGTTGGAGAGCCCTGCCATGTCCGATGGTGGTACCATGAAGGCAGCACCATGGATCGGACATTGGTAAGGCACTCCAATTCTCGGCTCCGGCGGCAAGTTCAACGGTGTAAGAACATCCCGGAGCCCGACGAGAACCGCGTGCCAGAACACGTTCCATGCGTCGTTCATCCTCTCGAAGGAGATTTCGCAGCGCACCCAGGAGCGACGCCTGGATGTGGTGGTTGTCGAAGGGGATGCTGATGCGATGAGCTCGGTTGTAGACCATCAAGACAAGGCGAAGAACCAACATCGCAGAGGGTATGTAGTTCGATGACATTGTACCTTGCTGCGCTTTCCCTTGTCCCGATCTCTTTCCGGCGTTCGCCGGAGTTCTTGTTGGACTGTTCCTGGCCTTCTTCTTGCCTAGCGGTAGAAACGCTGATAACGTGTTTGAGTTTGTGCGAATGTAATTCAGAACAATGGAAGAATGAACTGATAATGCTTTGTTGATGAACATGTATTACATATATATGGCCCAAAGGGCAGTTTACAGAAGTGGGGGATGTTCTGCAGTTTCCCCACGCTCCCATGTTCTCTGTGGCAACCGTAATTAGCAGTTTGCTAATTATCCACTTAATTGATTAATGAGAATGTTAAGTATATTCTCAACAGTTATCATACGCATCGTATGTGAATACGCAGAGAAATGCAATCCGGCTGCCAAACAAGAAAATAGTTATAATTATTACAATGATATGATAAAAAATATGACTGTGAAATAAAAATATAATATTTCTTAAATAAGAATATATACTTATCATCTTAGGAGTGCAAGCTCCCTAAACGAATTAGGAAACAATGTTTGGCAGTCATTAGTCATGACAACCACAATGTCAACATTTGAATTGTTTGGATATCTCAAGGCTTCGTCCAACGATAGGAAAGACACAGTACATATAGCCATAATGTCTAGTGCTATAAAAAATAGTTAGTATAAACATGCATCGAAACATATAGATTGCATTTGCATTGGGAGGAAAGACTACATACCTAGTAGTGTTTGAACTGATTATCCACAAGAAGTTCGAAGAATAAACAATTACTCCCTCCATCCCAAATTATAAGACATTCCAAGAATCTTGGAGAGTCAAAGTTTTTCAACTTTGACCAAATTTATATAATAGGATAATAATATTTATGATATCAACTAAGTATAATTAGATTCTTCATTAGTTATATTTTCATAATATACATACTTGATGTTATAAATCTTTATGTTTCTCTCTAGAATTTTGGTCAAAGTTGAAAAACTTTGACTCTCCAAGATTCTTGGAATGTCTTGTAATTTGGGATGGAGGGAGTACAATACTGCACGTGAACGGATATTTGGTGGTTCGATTTGAAGCCAGTGTATATATAAGCACCGAAGTGAGTGATTACATGCTTTATTGAATCTTTCTCCTGCTAGACTCGTCAATAATACCTTTGGTATATCTCTCAATCTATTGGCTAAAAAAATGCTTGAATATTCATCTGATCGCTTGCATGCAGCATTTCAGACGACGCACGTACCTCTCGGCTGGTAACTACTCCACAAAAAACGTTTGTGCGGCTAACTTCCTGTGACAATAATGAGGGGTCAATAATTACCATTGTTAACGACAATTGCTTCATGTGCTAATTGTGAACATTTCTGCTCTCCCCATGTCGTCAATCACGAGAGACCGCGCACTAACCATTCACTTGCTAACCCGCACTGCCACTCCCACGTGTGAGCTCGCTCCGGCGAATAGCCAGTCGCCCACCAGTCCAGGCTTGGCTCCTCCGCCCTTGGTGAGCCACAAGTGAGGTTACCTGCACCACTGCGCTACTCCACACGCACGCGTCGAAACTCACGTTGTTGGGAAATGGCCGCCGAGCACCAGTCAGTGCTTTGTTCCATGCTCTGCTTTTGCACGAGCGTTCCTAATTTGTTAGCTATTTGTCGGTGTTTTGGAAACGGGGTCCTAACACCGGCGAGTGAATTTGTTTCTGCGTGGTCCTAGCTCTGGGTGGTGATGCAAGAAGGACGCAAGAGTTTATACTGGTTCGGGCAAACGATGGCCCTACGTCCAGTGGGTGAGCAGGGGTCGTGTTATCTTGCACCGGAGGTGCTCGTAGTAGGGGCTACAAGCAGGTGAGAGAGGGGGAGCTCCCCAAGTCTCGTGAGAATGGAGGAAGCGAGGTTGCAACTCGAGTGTTGCTGGTGTGTTGTGTTTCGTGTGTTGTGCTTGACCTGCCTTGAGGTGTCCCTGACCCCTCCTTTTATAGCCACATGGAGGGCACCGGGTTACATAGAGGGAGTGGTACTAGTGTTCTTGTCTTGGTCAAGAAGACGGAGGTGGATCACCGGAGTCCTCTTCCTTCTGATCGGGCATGTTCTGTACTATCGCTGATCGGGCGTGTTCTGATCGGGCACAAACCTAGTAGTGACATAATAAATTCAATCATAGTGCACATTAGAGTCACTAATCGACCAACATACAAGTCATATGCTACATACTTGTCTTCTATTTTTTTACTCCCTCTATCATCTTCATTTAAAATTAAAATGGATACAACAAATGTCAGCAATAAATAAATAAAGAAGAAAATGCAAGAAATATAACATTTGTAAAAAACAGTAGGCACTACCTTTTTAAAGAGTTAGGATCCCTTTGTAGACAATTTTTTTTGTATATACCATTTATTTGGGCTTCTTTTTCTTATCATTCTTAACAATGGGTGGGACGACAAGGATCCTGATGTTCGATGTAGCAGTTGTTCTAGATAATGCAACATACAGTTGGCCATGAGAGAATACTAGTTCAGGCAAATACACACCAACATTGGGGATAGTTTGCCCATGTGCCTTGTTAATCGTCATGGCAAAACGGAGTCTAACCGTAAACTGCTTCCTCTTGAACTGGAACGGGAACATCTCGTCATCAGAGTGGCATAGCGGAATCCGGGGTAGGAAGATTCGCTTTTTGGCATGGCCTCCCACTATAATTTTTGCATCGATGGTATTTCATTGGAATCCTTGAATCACCAGCCTAGTTTCATTGCAGAGTCCACCCGCAGGGTCGATGTTCCTTAACAATATGATCGGGCACCCAATCTTGAGCTTTAACACATGTGGAGGGAGGTCGTTGGGGGTCAAAGTGTTGAGAAACAAAGATGGGTAGTAGTTGTTTAGATCATCCACCATACTGTCAAAGTTATAATACACCATCTCATCCCCTTGGAAATGACTTATCATCTTAATGTTAATCATATCAACTGAGTAATTCCGCTGAGATAATATCGCTCTCGCTCATGAGGTGATGTAGGTCTTGTTTGACATATTGGCATTAAGGGCAGAGAATATGCAATCAATTAATGTATCAAGATCACTGTCTTTCCCGGTTTGCGGTACACATATATCATCGGGAAGACAAATTTCACCATCATCATTAGCCTCCTCATAACCTCCCCAAATGCGCAGGAGGTATTCTGCAAACCATGGGTCATTATTTGCCCTCATGTTGTGCACCAGTTTTAGATGACGGATCGAATTCCAAAGATACAACATCCGCAGTGAGGCACTAACTACCTGAGCTCTTGATCCTTTTTGAACAACTGGGAGTACCTGTCTAAAATCTCCACCAAACACCATAGTCTTCCCTCCGAATGGCAGGTTAGGACGGTCGATGATATCACATAGACTGTTGTCTAGCACCTCAACGACTTGCCTCTTCATCATCGTCACCTCGTTCCAAATAATAAGGGATGCAGTCCGAAGGAGCTTGGCGGTGCCACATTGTTTTGTGAAGGTACAGAAGGCTCCATCATCAAGGGTGAGGGGAATCTTAAAGCGTGAGTAGGCGGTTCTGCCACCAGGCATTATTAAGGCTGCAACATCAGATGTTGTTATTGCCACAATAATCTTGTTCTGACTACGTATAGTAGCAAGAAGGGCCCTATATATATAAGTCTTTCCGGTGCCGTCAAGTCTATCCACAAAAAAACAAACCCCCATGAATGCTATCAACAACAAACATAATCTCATTGTACGCAGCTTGCTGCTCCTTGTTAAGGGTCTTTGCTAGTTCCATATCATTAACATTTGTCTCAACGCTAGCCTCCTCGAAAATCTCCCTGGGAATATCGCTAGACAGATCAAATGTATCATCGATATCTAGAAGTGGGTACATCTTTATGTCCTTTTGCATTGATTCTAACAACTTCTGAATATCTATAATGACCATCTACTTCACTGTGAAGTTGGACTGGTTATTGCGCCTATAGTCCTCTGACATTGCCTCCTTGTGCTTTCCCCAGAGTTCGAACACATCACTCGGCTCACAAAAAACCAAGATTGTTGCAAAGAGCCTTCGCAGTGCACATGGCATCATCTGCTGAGTAGCTTCAATAAGGCTCTCATGCAATGTGTTGTCTGCTTCAATAAAGCCCCTTCTTTCTACAGCTTCACGAAATGTCGGTAGGAATGTGCCAGAAACCGTCTTTAGGTCAATGAAGGAGGTTGCACCAGCCACATGGTTTAGAAGAACCCTAAGATAGTAATGCTCCCCTTTGGCTGGATTGGCACATACAACTCTTCTGATCTGCCTTAGATGATTCTTTTGCGCCCTCCTTACCCATGTTTTCCCTATGAGTCCCACTTAGACTACTCAGGAAAGTTCTAATACAATATACCACGGGCATGTTGAGACATGTTATTCTTCTCGAAGTAAGTTGTAAGCATCCACCTTTCAACAACAAGACGATTAAGTACTCGATGAATACCCACACGCTGTTAAAATGACACCATGTGCATGCCAAGAAGATGGAGCTGCAAGGACAGAACCAAAGAGGACCTATCACTTATATCAAAACCATAAATCCTCCACAAGGCTTTTGGAGGAGTTACCCATCTAGCATTCATATATTGTTTGATCTCATCGATGCTTTCTTCATTGTCCTCTTTGACAGCCTCTCTCACAGCCACAGACGCACGATCATGACCCTTGTAAATATACTTAAACAAAAATTTGACGGCCTTTATGCTCCCACATGCCTCAACATTGAGGTTTCAATTGAATAAATATAGGAGGTACGGGTTGTAAGGCATGACCCATCTGTTGTCAAGGTCATGCCCACAAACCTTTCCTTTTTTACCATTGTCACACCTTCTGTAAACTGGGTATGAATCCTTGCCTTGTAATGTGGCATCACAGAAAGGTCATGGGTAATGGTTTTTGCGTGATTGACGACCCATTGTGCACGAGCAATTGTGATTAAGTACTCCATAAGGGTCATTCATCATATGCTTTGTAACCATTTTTTACAGGTTTGGATACTTCTTCTTGTTTGGGAGCTCTGCTGAGATGAGAAGGTCATACTACTTTGGGCATGTGATTTTATAGCGTCCCTCCATGATTAGCAAAAACATGTGCATGCAGTAGACCCCTCCTTTGGAACACCACAACATATATATGTGCATGAACCTGTCTGAGGATATCCTTTTTATCAACATGTTCGTAAGCTCTTCGAGCATTGCCCTAAAGACCCGATCAACAAGATCTGGACGATCCTGTGGTGTTTGTCTAGGGTACAACTCATGTGTGATCTCATCCCACTTTGGATTACCTGTCGTAATGGGGAAGATATTTGGTTTTCCAAACCTCCGCACCAGTGCCATCACATCCAAGTACCTACGCCTCATGCCCCTCAGGCCTCCGATAAAATATGAGGGCATCACATTGTCCGCTTTAGAACAGCTTCTGATCTACCCTCTCGAGTATGTAGGCTTTCTACCAATCCTTGGTAGAGATCGGCCCTAATCTCGGTTTGATGGTTCCATGTGCAATCTAATCGAGAACTCTCAATTTTGATGTACGTGTCCATCACAAACTGTTGGAAAAGACGCTTGCCATAAAGTATGGGATTAAAAATTCCTGGCTGTATTTGGAACGTGTAACAGTAGTAGTCACGCACAGAAACACATAGATTTCTCGGAGAGTACAAAAATATATGTATTAGAGGTGTTATAGGATAACAGTTGGGTATATATGAAAAGTATGGTAAGAAGATAAACAAACATGTTTCTTCTGCTTCTGAACCAATACGAGCCTTACGTAGGGCACAAGCCATGTTGACATCCTCCATAGTAACACCTTTCTTTGGGATATCCATATGTCATCCAAGCTCACCCCTAGGAAAGAACAGAGGGTATGAAAGAGCATCATAGCATCCATGGTATGATCGGATGTCATGCCTGCTCCTATCTTTCACGTGAAGAACAACACTATTCTAACTGACCGAGGAGTTCACTACCCTTGATCCAAACAGCAGCCACTTCTGAAGCCATTGGCACATTGCATATCCTTTGGTCTAATCGCTGGTCAAGGTTGACTGTGAGACGATAGTCCTCGAGATGGTTATCTTGCTCCATACTCCTCAAATGACTTGAGTACGGGTTGTCACGAATGATGTCCACCAATCTTTGTATAACTTCTTTATCTTTTTGGCACTGCTCTTCACGACACCTTCGGTACCTATGCTCAAGGCTCAGATTGTCATCATAGAAGTAAAGCTCAAGATGTCTGGGCTCCCTACCCTCTTCTCTCCCAAACGACCTAATGCTGTGATAGATCATGTCATGCACACGAAAGGTATATATGCCACTATTTCTCAAGCTAGCAGTCACACTATCGAGGCGACAGTAGAGAGAAGTGAAAGAGAAGTGGCCATTGAAAAATCTAATATTGTTACGGAAGTGCCTAGCGTCTCCGTTAGAGCTCATATAAAGCCTCATGAGCTAGTCTGGTATGACTGGTGCATTTATCTCGATCTTTCCACTACGACAACAGAACCCAGGTGATTCTTTTGGAAACCGCTTCGCACTGTAGTGGCAGCAATTTGGGATAGGTTTTAGCATGTGTGTCTCTGTAGGTATGTTACTATACACCTTCTCATACAGGTCATGTACTTCAGGGTTAGATGATGTGCCTCTGCCAGGTGCCACGACGCCATCGCCTTCCGTCTTGACTCGGCCGATGTCGTCTCCATCCTCATGTACTCTTGCTTGTTGCCGCCAAGTGCCAGCTACCGCAACTGGTCCTTCGGCCCTTCGATCTCTCAGTCCAAGCCTCACGTCCGCCCTTCGCCACTCCCGGTCCATCGGCATGACACCTCTCTACTTGACCTTCACTTCGCCATCGACCATTGTCTCTAAGCTCCACACCTGCACACCAACACAACCAAGAGACATGTTGCACTCATGTCAACCCGTGAGCCTGTTAATCAATCACTCATCACAAGGATGAATCACAAGGGCACATATCAATCTTGTGTTCGCAAACATAAAAAGGTGCCACTAAAAATGGCAATCCTAGAAACTCTGCCAAGAACAAGCGAAAGAGATAGCGGAAGCCTAGCGGCGCTAAGGAAAAGAACAATTCAAAGTCGAACAAAGACAAGTTCAGCACTTGTGACAAGTGTGGTTGCTTCAACCACCTGGACTAAGAAGTGTCGCACCCCAAAATATTTGGTGGATTTGTACTTGAATTCTATGGGACATGGACGCTCCAATCAAGGACGCACTTAACTACCAACCTGATGCTAATGCATAGGCAGCCCCAGGGTGCTTCAACTCCGTCCCAACGAAATCAAGCAACACGGAGGCTCTTCTTCCACCTGGCAGTAACACAGACGACACAAACAACATGATCATAGAATACACTTCTAAGGATCTATTTGAAGACTATTCTTAGGCTCTTAGTCCTTTGAGATGCTTGATTATAACTATGCCCATGAGTTGTAATAATTGTTATTTGACATTCAACACTTTTGAAATTTTTGTTGTATTATGCATGTTTAATACTAAATCACTCGCTTGTTTGCTCCCTCTATATCAAGTTGTGATTAAATAAATGTGTGTGTATGTGTGTATGAAGTAATGTTTGATCACGAGTAGCAATTAACAATCGACTTTCTCTTGCATGCGACTAAGAATTGAACTTCTTCATGCCCACTTCTATTCTCACATGATTGGTGTGCCTTGACAAATTCTTCTCCCATTGTAAAAAATGTCTTACCTTTATTATTTGATCACAAAATTCTTTACGCGACATCCTAGAGCTTCTAAATCGCATGAAGTTTGTGCCTCAACAATTTCTGAGTATGTCCCGTTGCATGTGTTCTTTTGTCAATAATGGGCATGCCTCCTTTTTAACTTCTATTGAAGAATATGTGGTTAAGATAGCCCAAAAATTACCTTTGGACTGTATCTTCCCATACCTCGTTCCTCAAATTGTATCCTTGTGGATGTTGATGGTAGGGAAATGAGCAGCAATGAGAACATTATATGAGGTAGCTACATCAATCACATGAGATTTTACATGTGTCATGACACTTTCAAACTTTAGAACCATAGATATGGTACGCAACACCTCCTGACTAGTTTGGTTAAAGTCATGAATGATAACACTTGAATGACATAGGTCTTCTTTAGAATACCCTATCTTTTTAAGAGTGCAAAGGTAACAAGTTATGACTGAACCACCATCAATCATAATGCGATTAATGGGGAGATCATTAATCTCACTGAACATAAGGATAGGTCTGTTATGCCTTCTTATTTTCTAACAACAGGTCCTCATCTTTGAATGTAATACTTTGAGTTTGGAGTATTTTTGTTTCTGCTTGCGAAACCTCAACCCTATAATCCTTGAGAAGGAAAGTGTAGTAATAAATGTTTTTCATAAATTAGAAGAGAGATACAAAGCATCATACATGGAAATCATAGCTAGCATTTTCTTCAAGTGTGTGATTGCATCATACTTGGCTGAGACATTAGAAGTATGGTTAGTTGTTAGTTCTCAATCAGAGTTCTTGACGGCTGGTGAGCTAGCAATCACAACTGTCAAATCAAACACAACACAAACACTTGGAAAACTAGGTTTGGTGCTACAAACAACCGAGCAATGTTTTCTGTATATTTCATCTCCTTTTATTCTATGCATTACAAAGAGTAGAAACTCTTGGCGGATAGTCACACAATGCGCATGAATGCGTCCATCCCCACATTCACAATGGCAACCTCTCAACCAGTCGCTCTAGAGTCATGCACTAGCTAGTCTCACCATGCTCTTCTACGTGCATGGTCACCACAAGCTGATACTCATGCACATGCAATGCTAAGAATAGAGACACACAAAGTATCCTATGAACAAGACTTACTAACATGTTGCGCTGAGCTCGGGGTTTGATGTCAGCTCACAGTGCCATATATGTTGCAACAAATGGCGTCATGGAACAGTGGAACCAATCCATCATGGGGACGACATGAAGCATGTTGAAGGCGAAGGGCCTCCCGGGCGTGTTCTAGGAGAGGCCGTCACAATGGTCGTCTACCTACTTAATCGCTCATCGTCGAAGAGCATCGACAACAGAACACCATGAGATCTAGACTGAGAGTCTGCCTAGTGTCCAACAAATTTGAAGAAGCTCAACTATCGCAGCCGTCAGATGCTTCGTTCGCCATGACCTCAGGTCCAAGGCGTACCGGACTTATGATCCCATGACGAGGTGTGTCCAAATTAGCAAGGTTGTGGTGTTTGAGGAGGCGGTGCAGTGGAGCTAGGTTTACAACCATGACGGCAAGGCCTAGAACTTTGTCATCGAGGAGTCACCCTGGTCCGCACCGGAGATCATCACGACGATGACATCCACAAGAGCATGCACCCGACTTCGACTTTGAGAGCATCCACCTCAACGGCTTTGCCCTCGCATGCACTAGCATTGACAACACCAGCGCCATACCATGTCTCTAGGATTGGGAGCTCAAGCATGACGTTGCCCATGTTCATATCACCACCTGGAGCCAGAGTGTCACAATGCCTGGATAGGTACCACGACAATGATGACGATCCCCTCTGGTACTACAACGTTGAAAACATCCTAGGGCCAGCCATACCACCAGGACTGGCCACATGGGAGCTGGAGGAGGAGGTACTACTCGCAAGTGAGGCCGAGCTGACATCGTTCGAGGAGCGCTGGAACATGAGAAATGGTGCCATGCTATACTGGACGAGTTCACCTTCATTGAGGTGAACAACACTTGGAGGCTTGCTAATCCATCACCTGGAGTGCGTCCAATCGACCTCAAGTGGGTCTACAAGACAAAGCGGAATAAGGTCGGACTCGTCACCAAGTTCAAAGTCCGGCTCATTGCTAAAGGGTACATTGAACGTCAGGGCATCGACTTCAATGAAGTGTTCACCCTGGTGGCACACTTGGAGTATGTGAGGTTGGTGCTAGCACTCACCGCAAGCGAAGGGTGGGCTATCCACCATGTGGGTGTCAAGTCTGCTTTCCTAAATCGGGAGCTCCTGGAAGATGTCTATGTCCAGCAACCGTCAGGGTTTGTTATGAAGCAGTAAGAAAAAAAGGTGCTCCACCTGATCAAGGCCCTCTATGAACATCATGAAGCCTCACAAGCATGGTACTCCAAGCTTCATGAGTCCCAAATCAAGCTCGGGTTTTGACAGAGCACCTCAAAACATGTTGCCTACCTCCGTTGTGTGGGCACACAATACCTCATCCTTGGTGTCTATGTGGACGACCTAGTGATTACCGGAGGGGATCCACACGACGTCAGCGCCTTCAAGGAAGAGATGAAGGTTACATTCAAGATGAGTGACCATGGGATCCTACACTACTATCTTAGGCTAGAGGTGAAGCGATCAGGGAGCAACATTACCATCTGCTAGAGTGCCTATGTTGCAAAGATACTTGAAGGCGTCGGGCTGATTGGTTGCAATCCAATCCATACCCCCTAGAGTCTTGGCTCAAACTTAGTAAGTCTAGCTCTTCTATAGTTGATGTCACAAAATACAGGAGCATTGTGGACTCTCTTTGGTACTTGGTAAACTCAAGGCCGGACTTGGCATTCTCAGTGGGATACATTAGTCGGTTCATGGAGAGCTTGACTATTGAGCACATGGTATGAAACGTCCTCAATTTTTCACAAAGGGAAAATCCACAGAATGAGTTATAATATGACAAAACCAGGAACTGATCTTATCATATTATCATATATCAGTCGATATCACAGTCATACATCGTAAGATTACATAGTTATAAGCATTACATCATTGAGTATCACCTATTACAGAGTCTATTCTAGCGGAAGTCTATTGAGTGAAGGCTCCTCCTTCACGGACATCAAAGTCGTTGTAGCGCAGCATCAACCGGATCCTCCGAACCAAACTTGAGCGTATGCACGAAACCTCCTAATCCTCTTAGAGTCAGTACTTCTCCGATGAGCTTTAGTGGAAAAGATAAAACAAGGGATCTGGCGATCCTAAGATTTGGTTGTGGATTTGCATCATAGCGCATGAGCAGTAATCAATATAATAATGTTATCAAGTTTTAACACATTCCCAACACACACATCCACATCCACCACCATATCCATCCCAATCATCACCACACCATCACCTCATCTCATCTCACACACACTCAGTCGACAGAGGCCAGCTCCCTCCCAGCCTTGTCTCAACGGCCCGCAACCTCACACCAGGTTCACGGCCGACTCTCACCTACCAGGGGGAGAAAAGAGAACTCTCACTACGTCGGAAGCAGGTCAGGGAAAAGATCCGCAGCCAATGAGCTGGCTAACATATCGATCGATCAACCATACACTCT
The DNA here is from genome assembly GCA_009763385.1 of Coix lacryma-jobi var. lacryma-jobi. Taxonomy (NCBI): domain Eukaryota; kingdom Viridiplantae; phylum Streptophyta; class Magnoliopsida; order Poales; family Poaceae; genus Coix; species Coix lacryma-jobi. The sequence continues at coordinate 133,929,697 of CM019827.1, forward strand.
GCAGAGGTTCTACAATATCCACAAGATCGCCATCATCGGCACTCTAGATATGCCTAGGCGGATATCGGTCGCTTGCCAGCCTAGAGTAATGCCACCCTACCTCTTAGCCCTGGAACACCCCAAGTCTATCTGGGATGGCTAAGTCTGTGAAGTCACGTTCCCTCTCCCGAAGTGGGAGCCGTGATCGTCTGGAAGGGTGTGGGACTCTCATACCCGTACCTTCCTTGCACTCTCTCGCCTAGTAGTAGTAGCATCACTCTACCAGGTAGTCCGACCGTCCCCGTCCATAAGGAGCGAGTGGCATGTAAAGGTATTCCCCGTGGTCCAGGTTTCGCTCCACTAGAGGTGACTAAGATGGAATGTCTTCACAATGGTTTTCATTATCTATGGCACCACAACACGCTCGTGATCCGGGCTCCACCAGCGGCTCACACCCGGATCCACCTCAAGTCACGACTTAACCCGCCACAGGTTTCACCACCACAGGGGCATCCAGATATGCCCCTCGGCAAGACTCGCACTAGGCTCGTCGTATATTCTGGCTCGGTCGACACAACCCTTACCCTCCACACACCCAAGTCACACACGCAGCACGCTCATCCATCACCAAGTCTGGCATCACCCGCCAAACCATTCCCAAGGGTTCACCATCCGCATCACATCTCAGATATATACGAAGTGGAGTTAATAATAATATAATGGTGAATCATGCAAGCAAGCAGACGAGTAAGTAAGACTAACTGAGCGAATGCGCAAAGCAGGGTGTTGTGGTAGAGTGGGTTGCAATCAGGTAATAATGGCTTGGGTAGTATCATGCATCAATATACTAGCAAAGGAATAAATATAAAGCGCTAGCAAGTCTACTTATTAGCAATGTCTAATAGGATTCTCTAAAAGAAGGTGCTGCCATGACACCTGCGAAGTAGTCATAGTCGTGGTTAAGTATTCCTCATTGGTGTTCCATCAGCGAGGTCGTCTCCTCCTGGGTTGACTCCATGTCATCGTCCTTGTTGTCGCCCATGCTCCCTTGGTCCGATCATATGCTACTCCACGAAACGACACGCATGGCAAGAGAACACTCACACCATAATTGAAAAAACGATAGGACATAGGAAGATCCATTAATACCAACGAGACAATAAAGATACACCAGGTTTAGCTCTCTCGGTGGTTGTCCGATTTCCTCGAGCTTGGAACAAGGTGGAGGTTTGCAAGTTTAAGTCTTGGCCAAGCCAATACGGCTTTATGACATAGGGTTCAAACCAAGGCTTATCCTTAGCAAACACCACGGCTCACATCCTTCGATTTGGTCGTCATTTACAAGGGCGTAAATCGGAGGACGGGCCTAACGAATAAAGATCGACGGGGTTCGGCTCTTGTAGCCTTATCCCATGGTCAATTGATCATAAGAACGGTTAACTCCATTATGACTTGACTCCATGGTCCCTTGGCTTGCCCGCTATGGCAACAGCGGTAGCGCAAAAGGATTGGAGATCTACAATCCTCTTGATCCGCATGACATGGTACGTCGGGAACCAAGACTCGGGGTTAGCTCAGCACATCTATGTCATGTTCTAAGGCACGTCTCTAGAGAAACATGTTTAGGTGGTCGATCGAGTCGACGTGCGGGATCTTGAGATACAACATAGACCATAGCTTTGCTAACAAAAGAAATAGCAAGAGTACAAATATATAAGTCAAAGGTTCATTCTTTCCAACACACCCGTCATGGTAGAAGGCGGGGTATTGGAGAAGTGGTACGATATAAGATGCAAGTGCGCAAACTACTCGTAGGGTCCCTGACCGAGGTGCTCTGGCACTAAGTCATTTCTAGATTCATAGCGGTGCAGTTGTCACCACGAGAATCAGGACATGAAGTGGTCAATGGGTACAAGTATACAAGAGTTGTACACGAAGAAGCATTTATAAAGCATGTCCAAATAAGTGAAAAAGAGTGTAGCTCCATGGTCATGGCGAGGTGTTCTCGCGACCACAAGATACACTAGCAGGGGTCGTGTTACATTCGACATCACGGCCATGGCGAGACGGGTCTCGAGATCGTAACATCCGAACGAGGTACGATCCCTCGGCCGGCTTACGAACATCCATCAATGCAACGACAAGAACCATAAAGCGACACAAAGATACGTCGAACCAAATAAGTGGAGTAGCACATCCCCATAACATGTACTGGTGGTCATAAGAATGAGGTAAAGCATGAGTACAGATAGATAAATAAGAGACTTTCCAGGAGGGCTCGGTAAGTCGACTATTAGATAACATGGGTCCCAAAGGGTCATGGTGACGGTATACAAGGTCACGGGGTCTCCTCAATCGTCATAAGCCATCGTTTCCATCAGGGGGCATCCTACGGTCAAAGATGAGTAGGGAATTACCTTGTCGTCCAACATGTCGACTAGGGTTCGTTGCAAAACACATCGTGGTCATGGTTTCGTCATGGGCATACTTCCAGGGCGGTCAATAACACGTCGGTGTTCCTGGAACACCGGGGGTTCGATTTGGCTTGGGCCAGTCATGTGTGTGTGCAAGAGTGTCCACAGGTCGTAATCGTCCTCGGTCTACGCATTTCATTCGGCAAGCAGGGTCAGGGGTTTGGAAGAGAGGATCGTTCAACTAACCATGGTGTATTCATGGATGACGTTGCTTGCATCTAGGACTTGGCGTCGTGGTGCCATCCACTTAGCTTGTCTTTCGTCCTTTGCACGTGGTGCACCTGGAGGAGGATAGGTTTGATCGAAGATGCATATAGATCGATACGAGATAACGATTGCTTGATAGCGAGAATATGAAATAGTCGGCACGATGGCACGGGCAGGCAAGGATGATGTCATGAGTCGTATTACAAGGATGAATCACAACATGTGCAGGATATGTAAAGGTGGTCTTCAACGTGGTGGCGTCGTCGGCTGAACAGGGCGCGTCTTGGCCGAATGGCGACTCGGCAGGGAAGTCGTCGGGCGAGTCGATAGGATTCGGCGCGGCTTTTGCCGAACAGCGACGCGGTCTGGCCGAACGTGGTTTCGGCCGGCTGGGAGCCAGCTGTCGTCGGCTGGACGCAACAGCAAACGTCTGGGAGGTGCTCGGAGGGCAACAAAGCTTTGGTGGAGGTGTCGCGAACCCAACGACTTCCCTGCAGCAGAGTGCATCACGGCACGAAGGCCGGATTCAGTCCATGGATGGCATCAGGAAGGGAAAACAGAGGGACACTTGGACATGGAGGCTCACCAACTGTCGGGGGACCGCAAAAGGGGTACCCCCAATCAACGCAAAACAAATAGGTTAAACCTAGAACACCAATTAATAAACCCAGCTAGACTAACCTCCCAAAAAACCAGCCCCTCGAGGCCTGCAATGCTGGCCCACCGTCAGGGAGCTTGGGCTCGCCAAAGCCTTACCAACCGCCTCCTGGTAGCCAACCCCTCGAGCTCCGGCGCGTAGGCCTCGAACCCGCTACAGCCGTACACCGCTCCTCGGGACCCCGCGCGGGGACCTAGAGCCTCTCCAGCACGATAACCTATCCCTCGAGGCTCATTACACCCCAGGCCTCGAGCTGGAGCCCGACCTCCGCTCACCCGAGCCCTCCGCGCCAGGGCTCGGGCGAGCGCTCCACTACCCTTCGAAACCCCCACGAAGAGGAAGCTTCCCGCTCCCCAGCTTTGACGACCGTACCAACCCCATGCAGCGCATTTAATGCTTTCACCGACTCCGGTCCCATCCTCTGGCACACGATGCGTGCCACAGCGAGCCAGAGTCAGGGTCAAACCTCGTTTTCACCATAGGCATAGTCAAAAGGGGACGTACAACACTGTTAAGCCATACCCTACACTGTTGCATGTCCAAGCCACGTCTCGAGGCCCGGATACCTGCTGCTCAATCGGGTTTTTCGGGACTTGCCCATACCTGCGGGGACTCGAGCCCCCCGTAGGCGCCACCTCGAGGCCGGCTCCGAGCCCCTCGAGCCCCGGCTACTTTCATGCTATTGGAGGACAGGTATCCCAAGACTCGGAGGGACCCAGCCACGTCATGTACGTGTCGGAATGGACGCTGCATGGCCTCACGTCGCCATGCCTCCACGTCCGCGCCCGGGAGGGAGGCCATGCTTCAAGGACGCTTCAACAGCAACCCCCACGTCGGCTCCAGTGGCATCGACAAGACGGGATTCCTACTCTCCGCCGTATTGGGCATTGTACATCCCGACTCCTGTATCACATCTATGTAACCCTGGCCTCCTCTTGCTCTATAAAAGGGGACACCAGGGACCTTCACTCAGCCGGTTACACCAAGACGGCTAGACACACGCGTACGCACGAGTCCGCACAAGTCTACACCACACACACACTCGAGTCCGGACTCCGGTCCACACTCATTGAGCTTGTATTGCCCCTGTACAAGCACTTAGGTGCAAGTAATACAAGAATCTCCTCCCCCCGCTGGACGTAGGGCCTTCTTTGCCCGAACCAGGATAAATCTTGTGCCCCCTTGCATCACCATCCAGAAAGAGAGCACGCGATCATATTACTCGTTGGTGTCATACCCCCAGGTTCGAAACACCGACAGTTGGCGCGCCAGGTAGGGGCTTCGCGTGTCGGAGTCGATTTCTCGCTGTTTTCTGGATGGCTTCTCCCCCTTCTCCGTTCTCTGCTGGTGCCATCGTCTGGTTCGGGAGCCTCGAGTTCCTGGCCACCGGCAGCGGCAACGAGCTGACTTTGCTCTCCACGGAGAGCCCGAGCGGAGGGCGTGTCACGCCGCCCCGCGCGGGGGCATGGCGCGTCGCCCGCACCACCACGCGTCGCCACCTCGTGAGCGGCGCCGTAGTCATCATCGCCGCCAGGCACAGGCGGTGCCCGCGGCGTACACCCACTTCCCCGCGGCCGGCGCAGAGCCCCCGAGGGGAAACCTGCCCGGCGCGCGGCCGGAAACTTCCAGGGCGCACGCGCACTCCCCCAGTGAGTTCGCGTTCATCATGCGCGCGGACCGGGAGCCTGGCCAGAGGCCCCCGAGCCGTGCTCCGTCGACACCACCTGGCCTCCTCCCACATGGGGTGTACCGCTCTCGACGCCAGCGGCCCCCGTTCGGCCTCAACAACTCCGCAGCTGCTTACGCCCACCACCTCGACGAGCGTCATCAGGGCCGGGCGGCGGCAGAGCAAGAGGAACGTCCAGGCGTGCTCCTACGAGCCACCACCAACCTGGAGGTCGTCTACCCCGCGCACGTCGACCACGGCTTCTCACGAGTCGTCGAGCCACCCCGTCCAGCCACCATCGGAGAGTGGTACCGCGAGCTGCAGCCCCAGCATGAGCCAGGGCAGCGCAACATCAACAGCTCCGACTCCGACGAGTACGACTACCACGACCTTGACCTCTGGGATCCCACCAGGGAGTGCTTCTAGCTTGAGGGGGTCGTGAGTGACACCGTGGACCACGACGACGACAACAGGCCGGCGCTCAACCTCGAAGAGCCCGGAGACGTGGCTGCGGCAGGCGGATCACGCGTTCAGGGGAGGAACGAACCCCCGGCACCGGCTGCACCGTCTCGGCACAGCGACGACCGGGCAGCGCAGCTCGCACAGCTGCGGGAGGCCATCGCCAAGGCTGAGGAGGACCGACTACACCTACTGCAGCTCGAGAAAACCCTAGTGCAGGAACAAGCCCAGCCTCGAGGCGCCGGTGTTCGTGGCCGCGCTCGAGAGGTCCACCGGCAGATCCTCGAGGACGGGGCACCAGCGCGCCCCGAGGTACGTTTCCCGCGAGCCGGACAGAACGTGGTGGCAGCCGCAATGCTGCTTCGCGATCTACCCGCCGTCTCCAACCCTGACGCCAGGCGCATGCTCGGGGAAATGAAGAACCTCCTCGAGACAGCCGCTGTGCAGCAGGCCGAGAGCTCAGCCTCGCGACGGCGCGGGGCGGCCTCGAGGAAGCCAGCAGACGCGCCCCGCAACAAGCGGGAGATATCCGTCCACCAGCCGGACGCCCCTCGAGCCAGGCCAGCCCGAGAACGGATCATCGACGATAGGCCACCTCGAGATGCCAATGACGCCCGCAACGACATCAACCGACGGTGCAAGGACAAAGGGGCCAAGGAGCGTGGCTATAACGCCCATCGAGGAGGGCGTTACGACAGCGACGAGGACCGGCAAGCCCTCGAGCACCCGGGCCCCAGGGTCTTCAGCCGGGTCATCCGCAGCTCGACCCTCCCCGACCGCTTTCGACCGCCGACCAACGTCGTGAAGTATGACGGGGAGGTCGAGCCCAAGCTATGGCTCTCCGACTTCCGCCTGGGCTGCCAACTGGGCGGGGCGAAGAGCGAAGACCGCGTGATCATACGCCAACTCCCACTCTACCTCTCGGACACCGCCCGTCAGTGGCTCGAAGGGCTCCCGCCGAATCAGATCCACGACTGGGCTGACCTAGTCAGGGTCTTCGATGGGAATTTCAAGGGGACTTGCGTGCGCCCAGGCAACCCCTAGGATCTGCGACGTTGCCGGCAGACAGCGGACGAGCCCCTCCGCGACTTCGCTCGGCGATTCTCAAAGCAGCGCCTCGAGCTCCCTCATGTGCTTGATGAGGATGTCATCTCAGCGTTCCTCGCAGGCATGACCTGCCAAGAGCTGGTCCACGAGCTAGGGCGCTACCGTCCCAGGACGGTCGAGGAGCTGATGGATCATGTCACCAGCTTTGCCTCAGGCGATGAGGCAGTGGGGGCCTTCTTTGGCCACTCCACGGACAAAGGCAAGGCGGTGACCGCACCAGAGGGCTCGAGCAAGGGCAACAACGACAAGAACCGCAACAACAACAAAAAGAAGAGGAACAAAGGCAAAGGTCAGAAGGCGAAGCACGACGCCGATGACGACGACGACGAAGAGGTGCTCGCGGGCGCCCTCGAGCACAAGAAGCCTCGAGGCCCCCCTGACGGGGCTGTCTTCGACACAATGCTCGAGGATCCCTATCCTTATCACAAGGGTCCCACGAATCACAAGTTGAAGGACTGCCGATTGATGAAGAGCTTCTACTCCAGGCTCGGCGACAAAAAGGAGGACGCGCCTAAGGGCAAGGACAACAATCGATGCGACGACGGGGACGCGGACTTCCCCCCGGTGCGCGACTGCTTCATGATCTACGGGGGCCCGACCGTCGGGCTCTCAGCTCGAGAGAGAAAGAAGGAGCGCCGGGAGATCTTCGCACTCCGCCACGACACCCCCCGGTACCTCGACTGGTCTGATGCGCCGATCACGTTCGACCGTGACGGCCATCCAGATCATGTCGTAAATCCGGGAGCATACCCTCTTGTCGTCGACCCCGTCATCGTCGATGTACGGTTCTCCAAGGTGTTGATGGATGGGGGCTCGAGCCTCAACATCATATACCTCGAGACCCTCGACCTCCTGGGGATCTCGAGGGACCAGCTCCGACCCAGCATCGGGGGGTTCCACGGAGTCGTACCAGGGAAGAAGGCCCACCCCCTCGGGCGCATCGACCTACCCGTCTGCTTTGGCACGCCGGCCAACTTCCGCCGGGAAACGCTCACCTTCGAGGTGGTCGGGATCCAAGGGACCTACCACGCCATCATCGGCAGGCCCGGTTACGCCAAGTTCATGGCGGTCCCCAACTACACATACTTAAAGCTCAAGATGCCGGGGCCGAAAGGGGTCATCACCGTCGACACCTCCTACGAGCACGCCTACCACTGCGACGTGGAGTGTGTCGAGCGTGGGGAGGCCAACGTCCACCTCGATTCGCTCGAGGCCTTAGCAGCCCTGGCCACCGAGGAGGCTCCTGAAGCAAAGCGCCACGCTGGCACCTTCGAGCCTGCAGAACACACCAAGCAGATACCCGTCGACCCGACCTCGACCGACGGCAAGACGCTGGCCATCAGCGCCAGCCTCGAGCCTAAATAGGAAGCAGTGCTCGTCGACTTTCTCCGCGCAAACATCGACATGTTTGCGTGGAGCCCCTCGGACATGCCAGGCATACCGAGGGGAGTCACCGAGCACGCCTTGGAGATCCAGGCCGGGTCCAGACCGGTGAGGCAACGCCTGCGCCGCTTCGACGAAGAGAAGCGCAGGATCATCGGCGAGGAGGTGCACAAGCTTTTGGCGGCTGGATTCATCAAGGAGGTATTTCACCCGGAGTGGCTAGCTAATCCTGTACTAGTTAGGAAAAAGAATGGAAAAATGCGGATGTGTGTAGACTACACTGGTTTGAATAAAGCATGTCCAAAAGTTCCATTTCCTTTACCTAGAATTGATCAGATTGTCGATTCCACTGCGGGGTGCGAAGTGCTTTCATTTCTCGATGCGTATTCCGGCTACCACCAGATTAAAATGAAAGAATCCGACGAGCTCGCTACCTCTTTTGTTACGCCTTTCGGCATGTATTGCTACGTTACAATGCCCTTCGGCCTTTGAAATGCCGGGGCAACGTATCAGCGTTGCATGCAGCATATCTTTGGCGAACACATAGGCAAAACCGTCGAAGCCTACGTCGATGACATCGTGGTTAAGACCAACAAAGTCAGGGACCTCATCCACGATCTCGAGACCACGTTCGAGTGCCTCCGGGCCAAGAATGTGAAACTCAACCCCGAGAAATGTGTCTTTGGTGTGCCTCGGGGCATGCTACTTGGCTACATTGTCTCACAGCGGGGGATCGAGGCCAACCCCGAAAAGATCTCAGCAGTCACGAGGATGGGCCCGATCCGAGACCTCAAGGGCGTACAGAAAGTGACGGGCTGCCTAGCCACTCTCAGCAGGTTCATCTCGAGGCTAGGGGAAAAGGTGCTACCCCTCTACCGCCTGCTGAAGAAAATGGAGCACTTTGCGTGGACCGTCGAAGCAGAGGAGGCCCTAACCAAGTTGAAGAGGTTGCTGACTTCCGCTCCAATTCTCGTGCCACCACGACCAACCCAGGGTGACGATCCCCCCGAGCCTCTCCTCCTCTATGTGGCCGCAACCACCCAGGTGGTCAGCGCGGTCATAATCGTCGATAGGCACGAGGAGGGTCACGCGTTACCGGTCCAACGGCCAGTGTACTTCATCAGTGAGGTGCTCTCCGAGGCCAAGGTCTAGTACCCGCACATCCAGAAGCTGCTCTACGTCATCATCATCACGAGGCGCAAGCTCCAGCACTACTTCCTCGCTCATCCCGTAACGGTGGTGTCATCCTTCCCCCTCGGAGAGATCATCAACAATCGGGAGGCCACGGGGCGCATCGCCAAGTGGTCTGCCGAGCTAATGGGGGAGGCCATCACCTACGCTCCGCGAAAAGCCATCAAGTCGCAAGCGTTGGCAGACTTCATCGCTGAATGGACCGACACCCAGCTCCCGCCGGCACAAATCCAAGCCGAGCTCTGGACTATGTACTTCGACGGATCTCTCATGAAGACGGGGGCAGGCGCGGGCCTGCTTTTCATCTCGCCCCTCGGAGTCCACATGCGCTACCTGCTACGCTTGCACTTCCCCGCCTCCAACAACGTTGCTGAGTACGAGGCCCTCGTCAATGGGCTGCGCATCGCCCTCGAGCTCGGGGTCCGACGCCTCGACGCTCCAGGGGACTCGCAGCTCGTCATCAACCAAGTCATGAAGGCCTCGAGCTGCGTCGACCCCAAGATGGAAGCATACTGCAGGGAGGTGCGCAAGCTAGAAGATAAGTTCTACGGCCTCGAGCTCAGCCACGTCGCTCGAAAGTACAACGAGGCCGCGGACGAGCTGGCAAAGTTGGCATCCACGCGCGGCACGGATCCACCAGATGTCTTCTCGAGGGCCGTTTTCGAGCCATCCGTCAAAATTGGCCCGGGGGCTGGACCCTCGACGCCACCCCTCGAGCCAGGCACGGGGGCTCGACCACCAACGCCACCCCTCGAGAACGACCCCTCGACATCCGCTGAGGCAATGCAGATTGACACGCTCGCCTCTTCCTCGTCACAACCCCTCGACTGGCGGACACCCTTCCTCGACTACCTAACGAAAGACGTGCTACCGGAGGACAAGACGGAGGCCCGACGCATCGCTCGAAGGGCCAAGACCTACGTCATCTACGGCGACGAACGAGAGCTGTACCGTCGAAGCCCATCAGGGATCCTTCAACGCTGCATCCCCCTCGAGGAAGGACGCAGGCTCCTCGACGACATGCACTCGGGGGCTTGCGGCCATCACGCAGTGCCAAGGACCCTGGTAGGGAACGCCTTCCGACAAGGCTTCTACTAGCCAACCGCCATCGGAGACGCCAAGCGCCTGGTCCAAGCTTGCCAAGGGTGTCAGTTCTACGCCAAGCAAACACAACAGCCCGCGCACGCCCTGCAGATGATCCCCATCACTTGGTCGTTTCCCATCTGGGGGCTCGACCTCGTGGGTCCCCTCAAGATGACGACTGGAAAGTACACACATGTGCTCGTGGCCATCGACAAATTCACCAAGTGGATCAAAGCTAAGCCTATGGGCGACCCCACTTCCGAGAAAGCCGTCGAGTTCATCACCGACATCATATACCAGTTTGGGGTGCCTAACATCATCATCACCGACAATGGCACCCAATTCACGAGCAAAAAGTTCACCAACTTCTGCGACGACAACAGCATTCGCGTGACCTGGGCCTCGGTCGCATATCCTTAATGCAACGGGCAGGTCGAGCGCGCCAACGGCATGATACTCCACGGGCTAAAGCCAAGGCTCTTCAAGACCCTCAAGAATTTTGGAAAGGGGTGGGCTGCAGAGCTCCCCTCGGTGCTGTGGGGCCTCAGGACTACGCCGAGTCGAGCCATCGGGTTCACTCCGTTTTTTCTAACCTATGGCACCGAGGCTGTCTTGCCTACGGACCTCGAGTACGGCTCCCCTCGACTTCGAGCCTACAACGAACAAACCAACGACGAGAGGCTCGCCAACGCCAAGGACCAGCTCGAAGAGGCCCGAGACGTGGCGCTCATCAACTCCGCGCGCTACCAGCAAACACTTCGACGCTACCACGACAAGCACGTGCGCAAGAGGGACCTGGCGGTGGGGGACCTCGTGCTTCGACGTCTGCAAGATAATCGAGGGCGCCACAAGCTCACCCCTCCGTGGGAGGGCCCATATACCGTAGCTGAGGTGCTCAAGCCAGGAACATACAAGCTCCACGACGGTCAAGGCAGGATCCTGACGAACGCGTGGAACATATCTTAGCTACGTCGCTTCTACCCTTAAAGGCCTCGAGGCCTTGTTCATTTTGTTGCTTTGTACAAACATGATTAATATTTATGAGCAAACTCGTGCACTGTCTTTCATATTACTTAGCAACTTAAGGTAGCCTCGACCCTGGCTTGCTCAGGGTCGAGCCTCCCTCGGGGGCTGACAGGGGGGACCCCCCAGACTCCAGAAAAAGCGCATTTTTCTTTTCAAAAATTCGACCCTTATCTCGATTCGCACCTCGAGCGCACTAGCAACGTCTAAGTCCATAGATATCTCGAGCCTCCAAGAGTCGGGAGGCGTCGACGTAGACGGCCACCCACGCCCCAGGGCTACGGTACCCTACCTACGCCTCCCCTCGAGGGACTCGCGACGCATATCGAAGGAACACAGACTAAACCAGTAAAAGCTCGAGCTTGCAATAAAGAGAAATGATCGAATAAATTTAAAAAGAAAACAGCTTCTTTAAACACACGAGTCGTATGCACATGTTGGCCTCGACGGGCCATAAGTCATAACATAAATTCTTACAAGGGCCTCGACGCCCAAATTTGGCACGCATGCCTCATTCTTCATCCGTCTGGAATTCTTCCCCAAGATCTTCCGCCGCGGGCTCAGCCTCGACGTCCGGGCCAGGAGGAGGGGGGCCACCTACACCACTGTCTGCATCAGGAGGCAGCACGTCCTCCTCGAAGAGCTTGGCGAACGCCGCCCCCGGCCTCTCCACCTTCTCCAAGATCTTGTCAACGCGGCGGCCGTTCCACTCCTCGTCCTTCCCCTCGATCTCGATGAAGCCCGTGGCAACAACGTTGACCGGGTAGCGGAAGCCGGAGTGGACGGCCGCAAACGCCTGCTTTACGCCGTGGTGGAGAGCGCTCCTGACGCGGTCCCGCGCGGCCACGTCGAAGAAGCACAGGGCGTCGACCAGGGCGTTGCCTCGAGCCACCGCGCCCTCCGCCGCAGCCACCGGGTCGGCACCCCACATAGAGCTGAGCCTGTCAAGGGTAACGCGCGCTCGCTCCGCCACCCTGGTTTCACCTCGGAGTTGCTCCATGAGAGCCTGATTCGTCTCGCGGAGCTCCTCGGCGGTCTTCTCGACATCTATGCAACAAATAGAAAAGAGTGAGTCCGCAGCGTGGCAAGAGTCTCGAGATCAAAGCAAGACGAAGCATGAAAATTACCTTGGCAATGCACGCCCAGAGCGTCGAAGTCGCTGGTAAGGACCTGGACGCGCTGCTCGAGTGTACGCTTTTGGGACAACACGTCGAGCTTTTTGCCCCTAAGGTCCTCGACCAGCTTGCCTGTCTCCGCAAGGGCCAGGTCTTTCCGAATCACCTCCTGCCGCGCTGCCTCCTTGGCAGCCAAGGCGGTGGTGGCCTCGCTCTTGGCCTCCTCGGCCTCTTTCCTTGCCGCCTCCGCCGCGGATCGGGCGGTGGCGGCTTCGCTTTGGGCATCGGCAGCCCCCTTTTTCGCCGCCTCCGCTGCAGACCGGGCGGTGGCGGCCTCGTTTCGGGCGTCGGCGGCCTCCTTCCTCGATGCCTCCGCCGTGGCCAGAGCGGCGGCGGCCTCCCTCCTAGCTTGGGCGGCCTCGTCACGAGCCACCTGGGTCTCCGCCAGTGCCGCGTCGAGCCGGCTCGCCATCTGCGCGTTCCGACCCAGCTCGGCGCGGAGCTCCTGGAGCTCCCCCTCTGCCTTCGCAAGGGCGGCCGCCACTTGCGCGGACTTCTCCGACTCCTCCGAGAAGGACCTCTCCGCCTCCTCCGAGAAGGACCTCTCCGCCTCCGCCACGAGCTCGGCCGCCTCCCTGAAGATGGACCGCGCCTCCCGCGGAACCCCCTGCTGAGCCGGCCGCTCAACGGGGGTCATGGCGCCGGACGGGCTCGGCGCGTCAGGATATGGCCACACCGATCGATCGACCTCGACGAGGGGCAGGCCCTCCTCCTCCGGCTCGAGTGGTGCCGGCTGCGGCCCACCAACCGGTAGCACAGGCTGCGGCTCCCTCCGCCCCTCCTCCATCTCCGCCCGCCGCTCTGTCTCCTCCCGAGGCGACGGCGCGGCCTCGCGTGGAGGCGGGGACTCGAGCGGTAGCGGGTCGCTCGAGGGGTGGCTCGTCCCCAAGCTCTCCTCCCTCGCCGGGTCTTCCGGCGTCCTATCGACCCCGGCCGGTGCCTCGAGCGCTTCCTCCAGCGTCGAGCCCTCGACCGGGGGCGGCACCTGTTCCAGCTCGTCCAAGAGCTCCTCCACCGTCGGCACCCTCGCCGCCGACGCCTCCCCCGTCTTCTCCCTCTCCACGGACGGGAGAGGCTCCGTCGGCGGGGGATCCTGTCCAGCGGGCTGGCTCGCGGCGTCCGAGGCCTCAAGGGACTCCGGTGCTCCCCCCAAGATGGTCGTCGTGGCAGGGGGAGAAGTGGCCCTCTCGGTAGGCACCACTGGAGGAGGAGGAGGCGGTGCCGCGACGGACGCGGTGGCGGCAGGCTCGGCGCCAAGAGCCGTGATCCCTACTGAAAAAGGAGAACAACGTCGTCAGAAACAGGAAAAAGCCTTGACCCCCGTGGTCGATGGCGTCAACCTTACCAAGGTCCGCGGCGGCCATCTGGCTTCCCCGAGCCATGGCTGCTCGAGCCTTCACCATCCAAGCGGCTTCCCCAGCGGAGGAAGGAGCCATACCTCGAGGCGCTTGGACCTCAGCAGAGCTCGAGGTCCTGGCCCGCTTGGACACCGCGGTGTCCGCCTCCTGCCGGGAGCGCTTTTCCCTGGAAAACCATAAAACAGTACACATCACCAAAAGTGAAAAGGTAAAGCTTCGTTACCTACGAGACTGAGAAATGTTACTTACCCAAAGCGATGGCAGGACTTCTTCCCCGAATCACCGGACCCGCTCGGGGGCTTCGAGCCCGCCCTTTGGCTCGAGCCACGCCCCTGAGCCGCCTCCGCGTGGCTTGGATGGGGGGAAGGCTCCCGATGCATCCCGTGGCTCGACCCCGGCGGAGAACTCTCCTTTTGTCTCCTGTCCCGGGGGGGCGACCGCGTTTCCTTCGAGCGGCCATCTTGGCGTCTTTCCCGGCGTGGGCTCCGGGACCTACTCCGGCGCTCGTGCTGACGGTCATGCCCCCCCGCACCTGCCTCCTTCTCCCGGCGGCGGCGCGGAGACGGACTCCGGGGCCGCTCGCGACTCCCGTCACGAGACGACCGGGGGCTCCCCCCTCGACGGTCATGATGGCGGGGGCTCGACGCCCTTTCATGCTGCCCGCTCCTCCGCGGGCTCGATGACGCCCTCGACGGCTTGCGGCAGTCAGGCCCAGAGTCCTTCTCGACATGTTGGCCACTTCTCGAGGGTCGGCCCTTCTCGAGACCCCCCGCCTGGGTCGACGCAACCATGGCCTCCTTCTGCGCCGCGGCAATGGCGCTCCTAGTTCGAGGCTTCCTCGCGTCGGCGGGCACGTCCGGCATGGAGCTCGACGTGCCCTGAACCTCCGACGAGGCTGGGCCTGACGCGGCCTTCCACGGCTGCGCCCCGCGCGATCCCTTCGCCGGGGGGACCTCCAAGACGTTCTCCTGCATAGAGTAGCGATCAGCCCTGACGTCGACGACCCCCGCGCGCCTCAAACGCGTATCCATCCCTTCATCGTCACTCTCCTCCTCATCATCGTCCTCCTCCTCCGAGCTCGTAGAGCTGAGCTCGGGGGACTCCTCTCTAGGCTGCCGGTTACGACGAGCCTTCGCAAGCGTCTGCTCCCGAGCCGCCCGACGCAAATTCCTCTCTTTCTCTTTCTTCTTCTTGGCATCCTTACTCTCCTTATCTTTCTGAGCAGAGAGACGCCTCACCTGTACCTCCGTGGCGTCCTCCCTCACCGGGGGCCTCGACGCGCGACATGTGAACGCCCCCTGCAAAAGAGAAAACTTGATGAGAAAAACCACAGGGCAAGTAAACAGGGTTCGAAGAAAAAGAAAGGAGGGGGGCTCGAAGCAACCTGACTCGAGGGTGGCTTACCAGATCGAGACACCCCTCGTCGGGTGCCATGGTGATCAGGGTGGACTCCTCAGGGTGGAACGACCCATGGACCGTGACCGTCACCCGGGAGGTAGCCTCGTTCTGAGATAGCCTCTCCTCGGCCATCCTCGACTGGTTCAGCGCCTCAGGCGGGGCGTTTGGCCCCATCTCGAACATGAGAAGGGGGCGATCCGCCAGAGGAAGGACCCTCCGCTGATGGAACGCCCAAATGACCGCCTGGACGGTTAGCTTCTTCTCCTCCACCAGCGCCCTCATCGTGCTCATCAGCGGCACCAGGTGGCGCTGCCTGTCCACCGCGACGCCCCAGTTCCACTTCTCCGGGCGCTGGGTAATCACCCTGCTGGTGTACTGCGGAAGGAGCCCGCCTTCGTTCCGCAGGTAGAACCAGTGGTCATCCCACCCCGCCTGGATGGTGGAAAGCTTGTAGCGGAGGTAGTCGCGGGGAACGTTGGCCGACGAGGGCCCGGTCCTCGCAGTGATGGTTAGGGAGCCCACGCGCGCGAGCCTCCTCCTGCTCGGCTTCACGGCCTTGTTGAAGAGCTCGCCCCGGAAGAGGTGGACAAACATCTCCCAGTGCGGCTCGATCTTCAGATACCCCTCGCACACCGCGGCGTAGATGGCGGCGTGCGAGATGGAGTTGGGGGAGAAGTGCTGCAGCTCCACCTCGAAGTGGTGGGCCAGCCCCCGCATGAAGCGGCTCGGCGGGACACCGAGCCCCATGCGGTGGTAGCGCGTGAAGCTCACCACGTACCCCTCCGGTAGGTGCGGCTCCCTGTGGTCCGCCGACGGGAGAATCCACCATGCCAGACCCTCCTGTGGGTTGGGGCGGAGAAGCCACCGCTCCACCAGTGTCTCCAGCTCTTGCTGTGTCGTCTTCGTCGGGCTCCAGTCTTCGGCCGGCAGCACCTGGGATGAAGCGGCCATGGCAGCGATGGCGCGGATCTGAGCGGTGGAGGGGCGGCCGGGAAGATTCCCAATTGCTAGCTCGGGAAGAAGGCGTGTGAAAGCTACGGCGGCGGTGAAGGCAAAGGCAAAGTAAAGGGTTCCTCTCCCCTCTCTCGGTATTTATAAGAGAAAACCTCGACGGGCGGGGTCTCCCACAACGGAAAAAAGGTAACCGCACACATTTAATGCGCCCACCTAACCACGTCTCGAGCCGGTTGACAGGTACACGTGGCAACTCCACGTTCGTTCCACTACCGGGGCCCACCACGGCCGTCGCTCCGACTTCTTGTCAGTCGCCCTAGCGCCACGATCTCCACTACCTTGCCTAAAAAGGCGCGCCCAACGGGCAAAAGGATTCCAAGCGACGGAGGCTTCTTCAAGAAGGTAAAAACGGGCCCTGGCCCTAAGCCTCGAAGCAGCGAAGGCTGGCCCTCGAAGAGGGTTCGACAGCTGGCTTCGAGCACCCGAGTCAGGGACACTAAGGGGCGCCACTCGCAGCATCGCTCGACGGCCAAGCCCTCGAGGCCCCTCAAGTGTATCCAAGGCAGGGCGCACGACGTGCAGTGAGATCCCCTCGGAGGGAGGCATCGAGCCACCGGGTCCTATCGAATGGACCCGACACTCCTGCAGACCGAGCGCCCATGCTTTATGAGATCGCCACCGGGCTACAGTCGACCCTATCGAACGGGGCACGAGGTCTCACTTGGATTTTCCCGTTACCAGCTCACCGGGAACCTCGATACTCGCCCGCTCGTGGTAGTACGAGGCATCCCCCCTCGCATCCGATCGAAAGGACTCGCGGGATGACAAGCCAGGGCAATTGGCGTGCCGGACAGCTCGAAGAGCCGGCCGGTCAGTTCAGCCTGGCACCCCTCGATGAAAGAGGGTCGAAAAACTCGGGGGCTCGACACTCCCGAACCTAAAAAACGCAACTAACACTTACACTCATGAAAAAAGCCCACGAGGGAGTCCTAACCACTCCCCCGTGGCCTCGGGGGCTACACCCGCGGGTGTCGCTCGCGCGACACCCACAGAATCGAAACAACCAAACCCTCGAGAACCAGTTAGTAACCCTCTAGATCCCGGTACAGAGCCCCTGCTCGAGTGCCAGCACTCAAACAAGGGCTAGGGGGCTACTGTCGGGGGACCGCAAAAGGGGTACCCCCAATCAACGCAAAACAAATAGGTTAAACCTAGAACACCAATTAATAAACTCAGCTAGACTAACCTCCCAAAAAACCAGCCCCTCGAGGCCTGCAACGCTGGCCCACCGTCAGGGAGCTTGGGCTCGCCAAAGCCTTACCAACCGCCTCCTGGTATCCAACCCCTCGAGCTCCGGCGCGTAAGCCTCGAACCCGCTACAGCCGTACACCGCTTCTCGGGACCCCGCGCGGGGACCTAGAGCCTCTCCAGCACGATAGCCTATCCCTCGAGGCTCATTACACCCCAGGCCTCGAGCTGGAGCCCGACCTCCGCTCACCCGAGCCCTCCGCGCCAGGGCTCGGGCGAGCGCTCCACTACCCTTCGAAACCCCCCACGAAGAGCAAGCTTCCCGCTCCCCAGCTCTGACGACCGTACCAACCCCATGCAGCGCATTTAATGCTTTCACCGACTCCGGTCCCATCCTCTGGCACACGATGCGTGCCACAGCGAGCCAGAGTCAGGGTCAAACCTCGTTTTCACCACAGGCATAGTCAAAAGGGGACGTACAACACTGTTAAGCCATACCCTACACTGTTGCACGTCCAAGCCACGTCTCGAGGCCCGGATACCTGCTGCTCAATCGGGTTTTCCGGGACTTGCCCAAACCTGCGGGGACTCGAGCCCCCCGTAGGCGCCACCTCGAGGCCGGCTCCGAGCCCCTCGAGTCCCGGCTACTTTCATGCTATTGGAGGACAGGTATCCCAAGACTCGGAGGGACCCAGCCACGTCATGTACGTGCCGGAATGGACGCTGCATGGCCTCACGTCGCCACGCCTCCACATCCGCGCCCGGGAGGGAGGCCATGCTTCAAGGACGCTTCAACAGCAACCCCCACGTCGGCTCCAGTGGCATCGACAAGACGGGATTCCTACTCTCCGCCGTATTGGGCATTGTACATCCCGACTCCTATATCACATCTATGTGACCCTGGCCTCCTCTTGCTCTATAAAAGGGGACACCAGGGACCTTCACTCAGCCGGTTACACCAAGACGGCTAGACACACGCGTACGCACGAGTCCGCACAAGTCTACACCACACACACACTCGAGTCCGGACTCCGGTCAACGCTCATTGAGCTTGTATTGCCCCTGTACAAGCACTTAGGTGCAAGTAATACAAGAATCTCCTCCCCCCGCTGGACGTAGGGCCTTCTTTGCCCGAACCAGGATAAATCTTGTGCCCCCTTGCATCACCATCCAGAAAGAGAGCACGCGATCATATTACTCGTTGGTGTCATACCCCCAGGTTCGAAACACCGACACCAACGGCCTGCAGTAGCAGTGATACAACGAGGTGGAGATGGAGCTCGTCATAGCGGTCGTGGCTAGGCGCTGCTGCGGGTGGTGTTGTAGTGTCTGCAGCGTTGATGCCGACGTGCTGGGACATGCCGACGAGGTCCGGCAGCTGCTGCGACTGCAAGTCCGATGCTCGAAACGGGGGCTCGGTGAGTCTGCAGCAGGACGGCGAGGTCGGAGCTTCGGGCGTTGCGACGGAGAAGATGGAGCGGGTTGGCGCGGTCGTGGCTGGCTGTAGACGCTGGGCGACGTCGGCGTGGCCACGGCGAGGCTTCAACGCGGTCAGAGGCATGGCGTCGCGGCATCGACGCAGCCGGTGCTTGGGTGACGTGGCCGCTGGAGTTGTGGTGGTGGCACGGCCGTCGCGGCGAGGCAGTGGTCGGGTTCGGCGCCGCGCACCACGGGGAGAATTATGGATGCCCGACGTCGTGGTGGCCAAGCAGGGAAGGCGCTCAGCGAGGTGGCTCAGGCGGAGGCGCGGTTGGAGGTGCTTCATCGGGACGCGACGAAGGAGGTCGGGGACGGCGAGCGTGTTCGGCGTCCGTGGTGGCAGCTTGGTGACGCGGCCGCAATTGGTGCACGGGGGTTCGGCGAGGGTGGTGAGGTCGGTGGCGACCGCGGAGGCTCGGCGAAGGCGAGGGTGCACGGCGGTTCGGGCGCGTTCGCAGCTCGCCGCGCGGTCTGAGCGTTGAGGAGGGCCGATGCAGGAGCTCGTCTCCATTGGCACCTGGGAGGAGGCAGCCGGTCGGCGTGGTCGAAGAAGGTCGCGGGTGCTGGCTCGAAGAGGTTGCAGAGGCTGGTTAGGATGACGAGTCGTGGTGGTGGCATTCCCGGCATGGGCGTCGCGGCTTCGGTGTTGAGGAGCACGGCAGGGGGCTTGATGCGGCCTGACCGTCCTTGACTGCGGCTGGCTTGGGCTCGGCTGCGGCCAGCGCGCGCGGCTACGGCGGCACGGAGCAACGGCAGGGAGGGAGAGCAGTGGGGCTGCCAGTGGGGAAGAAGAGAGGGAAGCAGTGGCGGCGTGACAGGGGGAAGATGGTGAGGGTCGCGGCTGCTTGGACCTCCTGTCGGCGCGTGCGAGCGGCTTCACGGGCGTGTCGCGAGCTTGGGCGAAGGGAGCGCGGGCGCGAACGCCTTGTAGGGAGCAGCGGCGGCGGCCTGGGGAGCCAGGTGCTGGGCGTCTTGTCCCTAGGGTTTGGGGAGGTGGCGAGCTGGGCCTTGGGCTGCAGGCACGAACAGGCCAAGGGAGGTGAGCGCCTCGGGTCATCTGGGTCGGACGAGGAGAAGGCCGAGCTGGCGTGAGGTGGCCTTGGCCCATGCGGCCAAGAGGGAGAAGAGGAAGTGGACGGGCCTGGCTGGGTCGGTTGCTGCGCAGGAAAAAGATGGAGGAGAGTGGAGAGAAGGGGTTTAGGCCCAAAGAAGGGAAGGGAATTTGCCATTTGATTTAGAGGAGGTTTGGATGGAATTCGAAGGAGTCTTAAGATGAGTTCCCGAAGGGAGTTTGGGAAAATTCGCAACTCGAAGGGTGGGGAGAAAGAAGAAAGGTTTTTCCTCGAGTTACAAATTATTATACCTCAAAGATTCTTTGAGCGAGAACGAGAGGGGCTAGGAAGAATTGGAACGAAAGTGATCGAGGGAAATTTAGAGTAGTAGTTGGGTGGAGTTGAGAGAGTGGAAGGATGTTGAGAGAGACGAAGAAGAATACTCGACATAGAATTTGGTGGAGACTTTGCTATGGATTTGTGCACTCCGTCATAAGACTTATGTTGTACAAAGAATCTCCAACAAACTCCTACAAGCAATACTATATGAATGCGACAATTTATTTATATATTATTCCTGGTTCGGCTAGTATCTATATGCTCCGCACATTCACAGAAAATTTTTAAAAAGTCCGAATTTTTGGGTTGTTACATGGTAGTTGTAAAGAGGGTGCTGAGGCACATTACTGGAACCTTGAACTACAGTTGGCATTACCAGAGGAAGACGAAGGCACAATTTACTGGTTACAGTGATAGTAATCTAGCCAATGATGTTGATACAAGGAAGAGCACCACAAGAGTTCTCTTCTTCCTTGGGTCTACCATTATTACTTGGTAGTCCCAGAAGCAAAGAGTGGTGACCTTATCTTCTTGTGAAGTTGAATACATCAATGCCGCTAGTGCAGCTTGCCAAGGTGTTTGGTTGGCTCGACTTCTTGCTGAGCTCAAAAGTAAGAAGACCAGGGCCATCACACTGAAGATGGACAGTAAGTCTGCAATTCAGCTAAGTAAAAACCCAGTTTTCCATGACCAAAGTAAGCATATAGATGTGAGGTATCATTATATACGAGAATGTGTCGAGGAGAACATGGTGAAGCTTCAGTCTATTAGGACAGTTGATGAACTTGCAGACATTTTGATGAAGGCATTAGGGAAGGAATTAGGGCTGCAATAGTTTTGTGAAATGCACTCCAAGATTGGCGTCGTTGATGTAGACACCATGAAGAAGATTTAGGAGCAGATATGTTAGTAAGTCTTGTTCATAGGATTCTTTGCATGTCTATTCTTAGCATTGCATGTGCATGTGCAGTGTGTGACCGTGCACGTAGAACAACCAGTTGTGTGCTGGCTTGTGGTGACCGTGCACGTAGAACAACATGGTGAGACTAGCGTGCACATGATTCTAGAGCACACAACTGGTTGAGAGCCTATCATTGTGAACGTGGGGATGAATGTGTTCATGTGCAGTGTGTGATTGTCCACCGAGAGCTTCTGCTCTTGTAATTCATAGAATAAAAGGAGATGAAATATACAAAAAATGTTGCTCAGTTGTTCGCAGCACTAAACCTAGTGTTCCAAGTGTTCGTGTTGTGTTTGCTTTTGACAGTTGTGATTTCTAGCTCACCAGCTGTCAAGAACTCCGGTTGAGAACTAACAACGGACCATACTTCTAGTGTGTCAATCAAGTATGATGTAATCACACACTTGAAGGAAATACTATCTATGCTTTATGTGTATGATGCTTTGTGTCTTTTCTGATTTATGAAAAACATTTATTACTACACTTTCCTTCCAAAGTATTACATTCAGTGATGAGGATCTGTTGTTATTAGAAATTAAGAAGGCATATCAAAGCCCTCCCTATGTTTGGTGAGATTGGTGATCTCTTTATCAATCGCATTATGATTGATGGTGGTTCAACCATAACTTGTTACCTTTGCACACTCTTAAAAAGATTGGTATTCTAAAGAAGACCTATGTCATTCAAATGTTATCATTCATGACTTTAACCAAGCTTGTCAGGAGGCGTTGGGTACCATATCTCTGGTTCTAAAGTTTGAAGATCTCATGATAGATGTAAACTCTCATGTGATCGATGTATCTACCTCATATAATGTTCTCATTGTTGCTTGTTTCCCTGTCATCAACATCCACAAGGATGCAATTTGAGGAAGGAGGTATTGAAAGATACAGTCCAAAGGTAATTCTTAGATATGGGCTAGTTTAACCACATATTCTTCAATAGAAGTTAAAAAGTAGGCATTCCCATTATTGACAAAAGAACACATGTAATGGTCATACTCCGAATTGTTGAGGCACAAACTTCATACGATTTAGAAGGTCTTGGTTGTCACGTAAAGAATTTTGCGAGCAAACAATAAAGGTAAGACATTTTTAAAATGGGAGAAGAATTTGTCAGGGCACACCAATCATGCAAGAATAGATGCGGACATAAGTTTAATTCTTAGTCGATTGCAAAAGAATGTCGATTGTTAATACCTACTTGCCATCAAACATTACTTCCTACTCACACATTAGTTTAGTGCAACTCGATACAGAGGGAGCAAACAAGTGAGTGATCTAGTAAGAAACTAAGAAAGGATATGTGAAGGAGAAAAGGAAAAATGGGTTGAGCGTCACGAAGGGAAATGTACAATTGAGATTATAAGTTACATGAACTCATTGGGTTTTAAGTGTTGCAACAAGTATTAGACTAATTTTTTTTCTTTTCACACATGGGGTTTCAAAACAGAACCAAATAATGACATGAAATGGATGATTTCATGGCCTCAATCGAATATGAGGGGTTATGCCTAGCTGATGGAGAGTTGCCACCACTATTGACATGGAACGAGTCAATGGAGGCTGAGATAAGCGTGATGAGAGTTGATCCACCTGATTTTAGTTAATTAAGGCTATATAAACCGAGTATATTGTAAGGTAGAAATAATTGATATTGTGTGGTCAAAAAAATAATGCATAATGTGGTAGAGACAGAAGGGAAGAGGTTACAAGTTAGATGAGGAGAATAGATGAAAATGCTAACAAAACAATGTATTTGAGTAATAAGATAGCACCATTTTGAAGGCGATTGATGTTCATTGAGATTAGTAATAAGCTACCTCGGGACTTGGTGGGTTAGTTCTATGGCCTTGCACCACCGAACGATGAGGATGCCAGGAGGTCTAAGTAAGTAATCATACCGTATTTTGTTTTCCAATGTCAATATCTACAGAGTCCATCTAATTTGTTATTTCGGGTTACAGGAAGACTTCTGGTGTTACCTCTCTATTGATCACAGAGCACTTCGAGAACTTGCACCGACAGGCCACAGACGACCAGATCGAGAGGTTCGCTAGAGTCTGGTTGTGGCACTTTCTTGGTGCTTTCTTGTTCCCTGATGCCTCCGGCAACACCATTAGCTGGGTTTTCCTGGACATTCTTCGACAGCCACGAGAGGACAGAACAACATACAACTGGGGTAGTGGAGTTTTGGCGCGGACGTATCGCTAGCTTTGTGTTGCCTATCGGCATACATCGGCTAACGCAAACCTAGGTGGTTGCTCGTATTTACTGCAGGTTTGGTGTTGGGAGCGATGGCCTATTGGGAGACCAACTCTTCAAGGTTTGCATGTAAGTAATTTGGTTCCCTATTTACATTGACATCTGATGCAATTATCTATGTATAATTGATTTTCATGTTCATTGCAGGTGTGGCAAGGACAGGACACACAACTAACTGCTCTATACAGCTGGAAGGACGTACGGCTAGTGACAGGGAGATCACACCGTCGGTATAGGCAGCACACCGACCTTCTAGATGTGCTGACATAGCACTAGGTTCTACACTGTTTTCATAGATATGTTTGTATTGTTGTGTGTTTCAGAAAGACCTCAAAAGCTAACTTAATTACTACATGTTCAGGATAGTTGGCAGCCATAGATGGACGACACGCTTCCACAGTACCTGAGTCCTGCGACTTGGGAAGAGTTGAACGAGTTTCATTGCAATGTTCCTCTCATTTTCTTCCACGTCGTTGAGCTTCACCTGCTCATCAGGGTTTGCAGGCAGTTCGGTATCCGTTCAGGCTGCCCACCACCTCTTTACTCGATAAACAAAGCTTTGCACATGTAATTGAATCATTTGTACCAAGTATTCAAGGCAGTGTCTTATAATGAACTATCGTTTTTGTTTCAGGTTCGATCGTTGGAAGAGGTATAAGGAGAAGGATTGGCGGGTGACGCACCACACGTATATCCAGCTATGGGAGAACAAAGACCAATGTCCGGTGGGTGAGGGCACGCCCCTTGATCAGGTTACCAACAATGAGTACCTCATGTGGTTGCACAGAAGTATGAGGACTCATCTGAAGGCCCCATACACCGAGGAAGCAATTGAGGAAGACTCTGAGGTGGACGCTATTGCAGATGTGTGCGACGAGGAGACATGGCAGGACATGCAAGCGGACAGAGCTCATCTGCAAAGATATGTGGCACGAAACTTGCATGCTACAATTTTATTATCCATATGTCTACTACAAATTGCAGTAAGACCATGTTTCCTTGCGCAGGCAACACAACTGGCTAGGATGTCGAACAAAGTAGCCTTTCGTCTTCATGAGTCTTCAAGAAGTGGGCCAGACGTTCTCAGAACATTTGTCTTTCTATACGGTTCACCATTACTTTGTCTTTCTAGTGATGCAACATATTATTAATACTCTTTTCATGCAAAGAGTCCAAAAGAGCTGCAGGAAGCTGGCCCAGAAGTTGAGCTACGTGGATACTCCGTGGGTGCCACCCAGCCCCCGTCAGCGTGGTTCGGTGGCATGCTGCCGAGCTCCACTTTGTGGACACCAGTGGGTTCGTCTGACACTAGGATGGGTGGCACTTCTGTTGCACAGACACCACCCCTGCACAGTGTTGGGAAGGGTCCAGCAACTGAGGAGGAGGATGGCGATGAGGACGACAGCGAGGACGAGGGCGGTGATGCAGGCCACTACGCAGACTAGCAAAGGCAGTGGGACATAGGCTACTACGCCGATCAGCGGATGCGATGGGAGGCAGGCTACTCCGGCCAGCACCACCACCAGTGGGACGCAGGGTACTCTGGCCAGCACCACCACTAGTGGGACATAGGCTACTCCGCCCAGCACCACCACCAGTGGGACGCAGGTACTCCGGCCAGCACGGGCGGGACGCAGGCTAATCTAGCCAGTAGCAGCACAGGTGGGACCCTTTGGCCAGCGGAGGAGATTGGCCTATCTCAGCTAGGCGGAGCCTCGTTTGGTACCCAGCTAGACAACCAGGTAGTCAATTCATATTTATTATTGTTCATTATATTAATATAACAAATATAACATTTTTTGTTAACAACCTAGCCGGTTTTGTACTTGTAGGGCACTAGTCAAACACAGAGGCCTTGTCGTTCCACCACCCGTCAGCGCGACCGAACCGACATTGTGTACACTCCCAATGTGTTGGCCACGCACCCGAGGAGACAATGGCGTTCGAGATAGCCTTACACTCCAGGATCATAGGGTGAAGACGTTCGACTGGTTGGATGTATTAGATTATATGCACTTTATGATGTACTAGTGGAAGTACCATAAACTTTAATCTTTGTACTTGGTTATATGCAAATTCACTGAGCTGCAATGTTAATGGTTAAATGCATGGATATTTGCTTCTATTATTATGTGTCTCCGAAAAACACTTTGTATGTATGTTGTAAACAAATCTTCATTTCAGTTCTAGTGACTAGTAGTCTCGACAAAATGGATTCTAGAGTCTACATTCCTATCAGGTCGAGGGCCTGCCGCACCATGGCCCATGGCGTGGCAGGTCTCGGCTGCACTGAACCAGCACTCAACAACATAAGTGCTTCCAACAACATATGGTCCTTATACAACATAAGGGCCTCGACTGGCTGGACAGGTAGTTCAAGAAACAAGTGCTTCCAATACTCAACAACATATGGTCCTTATACAAATTTTGTTTCCAACATTAAAAGCAAACAAACAACAACAACAACATTGTCCTTTAAAAAATAGGTTGAAAGTACCCTAGTCATCGCCACCATCGTACAACAACTCATCGTCGGAATCCAAATCTTCCACCACAACCTCATTGTTATAACTAGTCTGACAACCTTGTGCCCTTCTGCCTTGCCCTTGTAGTAAGCTGCCTCCGCGAGTGTTGGAAACACACTTGCCCCACCTCCGCTCTTGTGCAGGGGTGTAGCGAAGGTGGCCAAGCGTCGGAAACAAAAGCGAAGGTTGAGAAGCAGGGACAGTATTGCGGTGGCTCTATTCCCAAAAATCCCCCCTCTTACACTGTTCACCCCTTGGTATTTATAGGGAGTACCAAGGGACACGGGTTTAATTACAAAAGGGTACAGAAAAGATTCCTCGACTCCACGCAGGGAGGAAGGGCAAAACCGTAAACACAGCTGAGGCGGAAAACCTAGCTAGTCTTCCTCCTGCCCGCCGCCACCTGGTTCTGTTCACCTTCGAGAGGAGAAAGTCGATTTGACCTTCGACTTTGCTTGCCCTCGGGCCAACACTCCTTCGCCGCCTGCCAGGGCCCGACACTTCCAACGGAGTGGCTTCGGTAGGCCAGCGAGGGTCGCCTACCGCGTTCCCGTCACGCCTTAACCTGCGAGGAGTGCAACAAAGCATCGAGGGCCGGACCTTCGTCCGGAGGTCAGGAAAATGATCCCGAAGGGGAGAGAGGTCTCGCGAGGATATGTTGCTCATGCGAGGGTTGTTTCTGGCACCAGCCCGCGCGGCGCTACTGCCGAGGGTCCTTTCCTCCAACAGTAGCCCCTCATTGCCTTGGAACTAAAGAACATGATTTAGGCCCAAGCAGCGCTCTTCGACGGGAAATGTAGGGAGACCCTTGGCAGCGACGCCCGCGGCTGCTTTGGGCTGGGCCGTTGTACTGTTGTTTGTACTGTTGAAGCCTGTTTTGTTTTTTGCGCCGTGTTTTTCGGTTGTCGTGCCGACTTTGTCAGGTGGGTGAGCCCGCCTCTTGGCCTATAAATAGAAGAGGTAGATGGGGTGATTTGAGCTCGTGCCCTCCTTTTGCCCTAGCCAACCTGCTGCTGCGCATTTGTTGTTGCGAAGGTTGACTTTGTCTAGCTTCGAGGGTTGTTAGTTTGGTGTTTGGCTAGGTTTCCGTTTTGAGTGATGGCGAGGTCCAAGCAAACTGCTCGTGCTGCTTCTCCCGCTGCTTCGGATGAATGGGTGACTTTCAACTTCGGGCTCAGCCGGGTTTGTGCCACGGAGCTAGCGGCTTACGTTAAGCGGGGCTGGATCGAAGAGGGGAAGGCGAGGACAAGCTCTGGTGAAACTGTACCGAAGCCCGACGTTGGCGAAGTTGTCGTTTTTGAGGAGTTTTTTGAAGCTGGTCTGCGCTTTCCTGCTGACTCCTTTGTGACTTCGGTTCTACAAAGGTGCAATCTGAAATTCCATCAACTCACACCTTCGTGCTTTACGAAGATGTCGGTGTATGTCTAGGCGTGTCGCTCGCAGGGCGTTGTGCCTCATGTGGAAGGTTTTGTTCGTACCCACCGTGTTCATATGCAACCTCGCAAAATAGTGGAATGCGAGGGTAAGACCAGTCTGGGATAGTTTGCGGTGTACACGTTTTGCCATCGCGCCGGATCGGAGTTGCCGGTACAGGCTCAGAAGAACAAATGGAGCAGCGGATGGCAAGAGTTCTGGTTTTACTACAAGCTTGATGAGGCGCCTGAGCTGTGCGGCGAGCTTCCGCTTCTCGGCGATGTGAGCGCCAAAGCTAAGATGGGCTCCGAGGCTCACGCCGCGGTAGATTGTCTAAGGGTGGTTGCGCGTTCACAGTGCGCATGCGACTTGGTCGAGGAATACTGCTGTGCCAAGGCGTGGCCCCTCAGTCGGAGGCAGATCTGGTTCCCGGTTGAAGCCGACCCGAAGTACGAGGGTAGGGGACTGAAGAAACCGAAGCTTGATTTGAATAGGATTTGGGATAATGTCTTCAAGAAATTTCCCAGACGTCAGGATGGTGTCAAAACTATCTACAAACGAGTCCAGCAGAGGACTGAAGACCTCGTTGGGAAACATTCCACCTTGGAGATTAAGGCTATCCACGGCTCGGTGGGTAGCGGAGGTCGTGTTAACAGGCTTTTTGATATTCTCGGGATCCAGTACGAGGACTGGCCCGTCCCTTCGAGCGATGATGTGCCGAAGAAGAAGAGGAAATGTGCTGCCACCGAGGAGAGGGATGTTGTCTCACGACCGAAGAGGGGTCGTGGTCGAGGGCGCGGCGGCGCCAGCGGCCGAGTTAAAACACTTGCGACGAAGGTCGCTGTCGGTTCAAGTTTCGCCGGTGCTACCTCTTCTTCGGCCATTGTTTCGTCAGTAAGTGGCCGAGGTGTAGCGAGGGTCGGAGGATGGGTGCCCCGTGTCGGTGGCATCAGTGCTCTTATTCAGATTTCGGACGACGAGGACGTCTCCGACGACGATGAGGGGGAAGAAGGTGAGAAGGTGGCCGATAAGGAGGCTGAGACCGAGGAAGAAACAACTGATGAGGAGAGTGATACCTCTAGCAGCAGAGGTAATTCCGATGTTGATGTTTCTGTTGGTGACGAGCGCGGGAAAGGGGTTGTTTCGTCGAGTGGTGGCGCTGCAGCTACCCGAAGCATTGGCGATATTCTGCGGGACATTGAGCCTAAGAGTCCGGAGCGTTGGGCGGTACCCGAGTACGGGGGGTCCTATATTTGGGTAGATGGCGTTGAGGTGTTTGGAGGCCTCGAGTCAGATAAGATTCCGGGCAAAAGGCCTTATGGCGAAGTTGGCCGGAATGCTTTGCCCTACTATGCCAGCAAGATTGGTGTCACCGATCCAGCCACGGAGCTTTATACCAGTCCGGACCTTCGAGAGTGCCATTTGCAGTGCGCTCCGGAGGAAAGGCATTTTCTTGGCCGGGTTTTTGGTAAAGTTTGTGTGCCAGAGGCAGAGCTTTAATTAACAAACCAGCCGTTGGGTGAACTGCAGGATGACATAGATGTTAAGATGGCTGAGTTGATGCTTCTTAGCCGTTCTGCGCGCCGAAGGGCAGGTTACAACCATGATTATATGAGCACGCAATTGGCGAAGGTTGAGAAAGAAAACAAAGACCTCCGGCGGATTTTGGAAAATAAGGAGGTCGAGCTTAAGGCTGCCTTGGAGAAGGTTAAAAAGTCTCGGGAGGAGGCTCAAGATGTTGCAAACAGTAATGCTGAGCTTCTGGCTGCTTGTCGTCAGAAAGACAAAGACTTGTTGTCGGCGAAAAATCATGTAAATGAGCTGTCCTCGGAGGTGGCTTTGCAAACCGAGGCGTGGTTGGACAGTATGAGGAAGATAAAGAGTAAAGTTGACTCGTGCTTGACTGAAGTTGGCGGTTCTGCTGGGGAGCCATTGCCTGCCGCTAATGCCGAGGCGTTCGAGGGTTGGCTCTCTAATGAGCTTGACGTTTTCAGCTCGCTAGTTGAGACCGCGGCCGACTTTGGCTGTTACGCCGGAGCCTTGGCCATGGCTGGCACCCTTCGACAGGTGGACTGTAAGCACCTCCGGAAAGTCAAGAAACCCAACCATGTGTTCCCGACGGTTGATGAGGTGCGTCAGATGAAGGTCGCAGACGCCGAAGTTCGAAATTGCGCGATGCGTCTGCTTCGCAGGTTTTGGATTGCCGGTGGAGGCCGAGTTCTCGCTTTTGAGGAGGCTGCCGAGGCTACTCGCCAGGTTAGTGTTATTGGAGGTTTTTTTGGCTCTGGTTTGATGGTTAAAGAGTTTTTGCTTTTATTTGTACCTGCAGGCTCGGAGAGAAGCGATACCTTCGCCGCCCGCGACTGTCGATGTTGTCGGATGCTCCGACTCTGTTCCTGCGCCTGGTTCTGCCGAGATTCCTCCTGCGGAAGAGGTACCTTCGGCTGGGGATGCTTTGATGATTAAGGAGGCTACCGTGGAAAAGGCGGCGATTGAGAAGGCACCAGAGAAACCCGAAGTTACCGCTGATGAAGGTTTGGATGTTGCCACTACCGAAGCTATAGCGGATCAGCAGGGGGGTGTGGGCAGGTGTGAAAAACTTAGGATTGATTTTGGATGCGGGGGTTGTTTTGTAATATGTGTGGTGGTTGAAGTGACTTGATGACACTGAGATGTTTTTTAACTTTGTGAAAATGCAGGTTCCTGATGGAACCGTGCTAGAAGTATTCGATGTGACGCCTCTGACGATTAATTATCAAGATACTTTTATAACTGGTGAATCGTGGGCTCGAGCTAGGCTAAAAACATCCTTCGCTGGCTTTTGAACGTTTTTGGTGGTCGAAAGTGCGAAAGTACGATTTAAATAATAGTCGGTCGAGCCGTTTTTGGCGCGAAGCGGACTATACTGATCGGCAGGCCACCCGTTATTTGTTTGGTTCTTCTTCGTCCTCGCAAGCTGTTATTGACGATGATATTGATGAGAATACAGCTTTAGACTACTTGTTTGGATGGAGCAGACTTGATGTGGGTTCGGATGGATCACTTGTGATTCCGAAGGAAGAACCTTTGGAAATTAGTGAAGTAGGGCGTAGATACATGTATAGGGCGAGGTGTAACGTAACGGCCCTAATCCCATGGCCCACTGACCACTGTCAACCACTGACAGTCGATTCGTACAGCCAAGAGATTAAGACCGGTTCCGCTACTGGGCTACATCAGTGCCCGCTGTCCGCAGGATCATCTCACAATTTAGTTACAATCTCTTTAACATTTTGACAAATAACATCGGAATAAATAGCGGAAGACTTAGATAACAATAGTTTTACAAACCAGGGTTCAACATAAAATTTAAATGCAGTTATTACAGACCATAGTTCAAATAGATAGAGTTGGCAGAGTAGCATATGACAACAACTTAAAGATACATTCCCCAGCCCGAGGGTGAATAATCACTCATCGGCCTCATCGGCCTCCTCCTGAACAACAGTCACACAGCAGGGTCCAAGGCATACGGAGGAATCTGCCATACCTGCAACATGGGTAATAAAACCCTGAGTACAAAGGTACTCAACAAGACTTACCCGACTAAAGAAAAAGGGAGAAGACTCAGGAATGAAGGCTTAGGGTAGTCAAGGTAAGGCTTAAGCAAGATCAAGTATTTTGCAGAAAAGCATTTTGTAAATCTTATTTTATTTTGAAAGATTCAGTATTCCTCAATTCTTCATCATTCATGATTCATTTTATATTTCAAAACATTCCTAGTTGAGAACCACTCTCCGTTGAGAGTCAATGGAACAAGTCTCCATAACCGAGGAGCAACGTTAATCCGGATAAATAATACTCAGCTGAGGATCCCTACCCACACTGCATATGTAGCACCCAAGCTTGCATATGCCAACTCGTCTTCCACGATTCCTCCATTATTGGGCCCGGTCCTACGCCACCCGGAAGCACAGTACACCACTCCAATCCGGGACTCTAACCCACGTGGGTACATGCTACTTCCGCCATCTCTCCACTCCCAGTGCGCGGTTGTCGGTCCAATAATGGATTTCTCGGAGCCAGAGCTTTCCGTAGTATGTGAATAGTTGCAAGTCCTGCCCAGCAGGCCCCCATACGGATGGTCCCTAATTTTCCAGCCAGCAACTGTGCCTTGGTTATATCTCACCCAAGCGCAACAGTCCTGTCAGTTTTTCAACCCGTCCCGGTCGGTGTCAACTGTCGAGTCCCGGACTACGACATGACGGCACCGTACGCAAGGACAACCTCTCCTCCCCATTGACTAAATACGGATCAGATACTTAGCCAATAGTGGGAGTAAACCAGAAATTCCCATAAATATTCTTAAAGTGATCACACTTTTGAAATTGGCATTTTTATTGCAAAACTATCATATAGCATTGCTAAGCATTTTGCAAATAGTTTTTGAAAAGCAGGTATCGGGTGTATCATTGGTCAAGGTTGATAATGCATCAGATAGGATTTCACTCAACTCCTATCAACCTAATGCAATAGTTTAAATAAAACATTTAAAAAAAACTTATAAAAGCAAGGAAGGGTTTAAATGCACCGGGGCTTGCCTTGGATGGCAAAAAGAGCAGACTCGGGGTAGGTATAGGCGTCGGAGCTCGGGGTCGCCTCGGGAACAGATCCTTCGGTGGCTACCTCGACTTCAGGTCCTTCTTCCTCGGTCACTATACGTATGCAATGATGCATGCACATGAGTATGCCATCATGAACAAAAAGCATAGGACACAACTAGGGTAAAGCTAAGTGGGATCATGGACATAAACTTACTTATCATTTTTAAGCGATATTAGTCAACCCTACTAGGCAACTTTCATTAAACCTAAACAAAAGTCATGCATGGCATCTCAAACATCATAGACCAGATGGGTGGGGGTCTATGAACATCAAACAATCCAAAAAGGTCACATCACAAGACATTCAACACTAACCCTAATCATTTTCCTATTTTTCTTAATTATTTAAAAAGGTCATTTTATGAAGGTGCTCCAAAAATTACCAAATTAATCTCACAAGTTTATTATGGTACAAGTATATGGCAAAACAATTTTCGTAATTTTTGGAGGTCATTAAGGTGCTCAATTAAATCTAGGCATTAATTAACAAAAGGCACTATTTAGGAATTAAAATAAAAGCCCAAAAATCAACTTGTTCCAAAAGACTTTAAAATTTTACCAGAGACTCATCATGACATAACTAGCTTGCAAATTTTATCTCAAGATTTTTGGAGCTATAGAAC
This sequence comes from Coix lacryma-jobi var. lacryma-jobi, assembly GCA_009763385.1. Taxonomy (NCBI): domain Eukaryota; kingdom Viridiplantae; phylum Streptophyta; class Magnoliopsida; order Poales; family Poaceae; genus Coix; species Coix lacryma-jobi. The sequence continues at coordinate 133,962,359 of CM019827.1, forward strand.
ACTCTCCAAAAATACCAAAGCCTTCATTTTCCAATTAAAAGGGGAATTTTTCATTTTCAAATTTTTGCACAAAACTCAAGTTTCATATTTTTATAAAATACTTCAGAGCATAAAGAGTCTACCACAAAAATTTCAGAATTTATGGATGTCTACAGAAAATACCACAAAAAAGAGAAATCAGAGCACTATTCATATCTTGAAAAGAAAAAGAAAAACGGGCACGGCGGCGCTCTGCTCGCCGGTGGTGACCCGAGCGCGGCGGCGCGTTTACGCCGGCCAAACTGGGCACTCCGCGGCAGAGCTGAGGGCACGGGAGGCAACAGGGAGCTCACCGGAGTTGATTGGGCAGCTCGGTGAGGGACGGGGATGGACGGTGAAGGTGGTCGACGGTGATCGGCGGGAAGCTCGCGGCGGCGACAGGCGTCCTGGCGACCCTGTGCAACAAACGGAGCCGCGATGGCCGGGTTAGAGTCGCACGGGAGTAAGGAAGGAGATGCGGGGGTCAGTGGGGGATGATCAAGGCCGGAGAAAGCGAATTCCACGAACCCGAGTTCGCCGGGTTCTCGCCGGAGACGACAACGACGAGCTACGCCGGGCAAACGGGGACGGTAGAGGTGAAATTGGAGGGTGGGGAAGCTTCACCAGATCAAGGCGGAGCTGCTGAGCTAGGTGGTTGAGCTCGGGAGGCTCTGGAGTGGGCTGGCGACGGCGGCGGGGGTGAGTGAGGGAGCTCGGGCTCCGGCGGCCTTCTTATAGGCGCGGCCAGAGGCCGGTAGAGACCTCGAGGTGGTGTGGATAAGCACGGCGAGCGCGTGCGCACACGATTACGCTCTGGCGGGGGTGATGGCGTGCAGCCGGGGCTCGGGCGGGTGCTCGCCGACGATGGCCACGCGGCGGCGGCGCGCAGAGCTCTGTAGGGGACGGGAGCGCGGGTCAGCGCTCGCGTGCGGGCGCGGAGGGAACAAGGGGACAGCGGCGACAGGTTGGTGGCGCGTGGGGAGCAGCCAGGCGCGCGGCACGCGCGACGCCGGCGGGCTGGCCATGGCCGGGCCCCCCCTATGCGAGGAAGAAGAACAGTAGACTAGGGTAGCTTTTGACTTTTGAGCAGTTTCAGAAATTTGCAAATTGCTCCCAAAACTTGAACTGAGCGACAAAAACTCAAAACATCAAAGTTGTTCAGAAAAAAGAGATCTACAACTTTGTCAATATGAACATTTTCAAAATCCAAGTAGTTTTTGAACTATATTTGAAAACAGAAAAGGGGAACACTTTAGGGATTTGAATAAATTCAAAATTACTTTTGATTTTACACTGAAAGTTAGAAATCTGCAAATATGAAAGTTGTTCCATTTGTCAAAACCTACAACTTTGCTATTATACACTTTTCCTGAAACTCATTAGTTTTTGAACTCATTTTGAAAACTGAAAAGGGAACAAAAGTTGGGGTTTGAATGAATTTGAAATAACTCAATATTTTGTACAGAAACTTGAAAACTTGTGAATACCAAAGTTGTTTCTCTTTGACAGATCTACAACTTTGCTTTTTGGACCAATCCCAAATTTTGAGTAATTTTTGACTTACAAAAAGAGGGATAAAATCCAGGGTTTGGAAATCAGGGTTTTGCAAAGAGATTTGAAATCAAATTCTGATTTTTTTTTTTGAACCTTGGCTAACACCACAAAACTTCAAGACACCAAAGGAACAAGAATTACACAAAGCTAATCACAGAGATGAAATTACCCTTTTGCCCTAGTAGAGAGAAGTGGGTTAATTAGGGTTTTTGCAATAGAGGTACTTCACATAAAATGATACACATGAAATCATGATCAAGATGATTAATGATGCTAATGATGATATGTCAAGTTAATTACATGCTTAAACACCAGAGGTGTTACACGAGGGTTTTAACCGGGGAGCTGTCAATTGTTCCTGCAGCTCCTTTGTTGTGGGGCCCATTGTCCCAGTAGAGGCAGGATTAGAGGGAGACTATGAAGGTCATGAAGGTGTAATGTTACTTGAAGGAGGTGGCGATGCTTTGTAATTTTTGTGGCTTTTCAATGGTATGTTGTTTTGTAAGAGAACGTGAGTACTGTATACCTGCTTTCATTGCTGAGTGGTTCGTTTGTGTATTTTGGTGATTGATTTGAGTCTTGGTTGGATCTAAGCGAGGCTCGTCTACTGCGCGCCCTGTTTTGCCCTGTTTTGGTGATGTTGTTTGTTGGTTGGCAAGGCTCGCTCTTTGGTCTTGGCGGAGATGTTTTTAGCAAAAAAACAGCGACGCCCCCTTTCTTTTTTGGCGAGGCTCGCGTTTCGTTAGACTGAGATGTTTAGCAAAAAAACAGCGACTCCTCCTTTCTTTTTTAGCGAGGCTCGCGTTTCGTTAGACTGAGATGTTTGGTAAAAAACAGCGACGCCCCCTTTCTTTTTTAGCGAGGCTCGCGTTTCGCTAGACTGAGATGTTTAGTAAAAAACAGCGACGCCCACTTTCTTTTTTAGCGAGGCTCGTGTTTCGCTAAACTGAGATGCTTAGTAAAAAACAGCGACGCCCCCTTTCTTTTTTAGCGAGGCTCGCGTTTCGTTAGACTGAGATGTTTAGTAAAAAACAGTGACGCCCCCTTTTTTTTAGCGAGGCTCGCGTTTCGTTAGACTGAGATGTTTAGTGAAAAACAGCGACGCCCCTTTCTTTTTTAGCGAGGCTCGCGTTTCGTTAGACTGAGATGTTTAGTAAAAAACAGCGACGCCTCCTTTCTTTTTTAGCGAGGCTCGCGTTTCGTTAGGCTGAGATGTTTAGTGAAAAACAGCGACGCCCCCTTTCTTTTTTAGCGAGGCTCGCGTTTCGTTAGGCTGAGATGTTTAGTGAAAAACAGCGACGCCCCCTTTCTTTTTTAGCGAGGCTCGCGTTTCGTTAGACTGAGATGTTTAGTAAAAAACAGCGACGCCCCCTTTCTTTTTTAGCGAGGCTCGCGTTTCGTTAGGGTGAGATGTTTAATGAAAAACAGTGACGCCCCCTTTCTTTTTTAGCGAGGCTCGCGTTTCGTTAGACTGAGATGTTTAGTAAAAAACAGCGACGCCCCCTTTCTTTTTTATTAGCGAGGCTCGCGTTTCGTTAGACTGAGATGTCTGGTAAAAAACAGCGACGCCCCCTTTCTTTTTTAGCGAGGCTCGTGTTTTGCGAGGGTGTTCGACTTTTTTGGTCTTCGCGCCTCTCCTTATCTTAGGTGGAGGTGAAGTTTGCTTCTTTTTTCGAGCCCCTGGCGTGTTTTGCGAGGGTGTTTGACTTTTTTGGACTTCGCGCCTCCCCTTGTCTTAGGTGGAGGTGAAGTTTGCTTCTTGCGAGCCCCTAGCGTGTTTTGCGAGGGTGCTCGACTTTTTTGGTCTTCGCGCCCCTCCTTATCTTAGGTGGAGGTGAAGTTTGCTTCTTTTTTCGAGCCCCTAGCATGTTTTGCGAGGGTGTTCGACTTTTTTCGACTTCGTGCCTCCCCTTGTCTTAGGTGGAGGTGAAGTTTGCTTCTTGCGAGCCCCTGGCGTGTTTTGCGAGGGTGCTTGACTTTTTTGGATTTCACGCCTCCCCTTATCTTAGGTGGAGGTGAAGTTTGCTTCTTTTTGCGAGTCCCTGGCGTGTTCTGCGAGGGTGCTCGACTTTTTTGGACTTCGCGCCTCCCCTTATCTTTGGTGGAGGTGAAGTTTGCTTCTTGCGAGCCCCTGGCTTGTTTTGCGAGGGTGCTCGACTTTTTTGGACTTCGCGCCTCCCCTTATCTTAGGTGGAGGTGAAGTTTGCTTCTTGCAAGCCCCTGGCGTGTTTTGCGAGGGTGCTCGACTTTTTTGGACTTCGCGCCTCCTCTTATCTTAGGTGGAGGTGAAGTTTGCTTTTTTGCGAGCCCCTGGCGTGTTTTGCGAGGGTGCTCGACTTTTTTGGACTTCGCGCCTCCCCTTATCTTAGGTGGAGGTGAAGTTTGCTTCAAAAAAGGTTGTTTTTGAGGCAATCTTAAAGGGTTTCCATCGATTATAGCGCTCTTTGAAGAAGAGCTGCTTTTTTCGATGTTTGTAAGTAAAAACTTGGAGCTTTCACTTTTTGGGGGGTTCTAGCATGTATTAAGGATTTGGATACTGCCTCGTTAAAAAACCTTACGCCCCTTCGTAAGGAAAAAGAGTGCATCTCCTTTTGTTTTTGTTACATTCATAGAGATGGAAGAAACATAAATAAAATAATAAATTACATATTGCGAGGGCTCGCTAAGGCTCTGCTATGGGTAGTATTTGCGAAGGTCGTCGATGTTCCAGGTGTGAGGCAGGATGTTTCCCTCGTTGTCAGAGAGGTGGAAAGAGCTAGGACGATTGCATTCTGCTATCAGGTATGGACCTGTCCACTTTGGCTGAAACTTCCCCGCCATGCTGGCGTTTTGCTTTCGGATGTGAACGAGGTCACCCTTCTGCAAGTCTTTGATTCTGACCTTTTTGTCTCTCTATTTTTTGGTTTCTTCTTGATACTTGCAAAGGTTGTGCACTGCGTTGCATCTTGTTTCTTCGAGTAGGTCTTTATCGAGCAACTGGCTTTTTTCATCTGGTTCGAGGGTTGTTCTTGGTGATTCGTGCTTCAATTCTTCTGGTAGCACAGCCTCTTCCCCAAACAGGAGCTTGAAAGGTGTGAATTTGGTGGCTCTGCATTCCGAGGTGTTGTGAGACCATGTGACCGAGGTTAGCTCTTCCGCCCACTTTCCCTTGGGCCTGCCTTGCAATTTCTTGGATATGGCTTGGAAAATCGTGGCATTGGCTCTTTCAACTAGGCCGTTGGATTGAGGGTGCCGAACTGAGGCGAAGCATAAGATTGTTCCGATTTGTGCGCATAATTCTTTGAAAACTTCGCTGTCAAACTGGGTTCCATTGTCGACGGTTAGATGTTTGGGGACGCCGAACCGACAAACTATTTGTTGCCAGAAAAAAAAATTATTGCGAGGGAGGTGATGGAGGAAAATGGTCTTGTTTCAATCCACTTTGTGAAGTATTCCACGGCTACCACCGCGTAGCGAAGGTTTCCTGGAGCTGTCGGTAGTGGGCCCACGAGGTCCATTGCCCACCTTTGCAGAGGCCATGTTGGGCATATGAGAGTTGTAGGAGCCCCTGGGGCATTCTGGTTTTTTGCCGTTAATTGACAACCCTCGCAATGTTTGACGATGTTTTCTGCGTCTCTTAGCGCTGTCGGCCAGTAGAAGCCTTGCCGGAAAGCTTTTCCAACTAATGCCCTTGGGCCGTTGTGTGAACCACAGATGCCTTCGTGGATAAGCTTGAGAATGTCATTTCCTTCTGACTGTGGGACGCATTTGAGCCATGGCGAGGTTACTGAAGCTTTGTACAGTATGTTGTCCACAATCTTATACCCTCGTGTTCTTTGTTTTAGCCTGTTTTCTTCTCCTTTGGAGTTGGGTTCGTGGAGCCCTTTGATATAGGCAATGATCGGTGCCCTCCATTCCTCATTCTGGATTGCACTGATCAACTTGGCGTTCTTTTCGAAGGTTTCGAAAGCTGATTGAGTCGCAACTTCGTGGAATACATCGGGCGGTAGCTGTAATTGTTGTGCTATTGCTTTAGCTAGGCAGTCTGCTTCGCTATTTTCTGACCTTGGAATTGCTTTTACTGATATGCCGAGGAAAAAGGACTCTAACCTTCGGACATGTTGAAAGTACTTTTGCAGCTCTGGGTCTTTTGCCTTGTAATTTTTCTCAATGTGCCCTGCGATGACCTGTGAGTCTGTGTTGATGACTGCCCTTCGGACTGACAATGACCGAAGCCTTGAGAGAGCTAATATCACGGCTTCGTATTCTGCGGAGTTGTTTGTACATTTGAAGTTGAGTCTTCTTGCGTATCTTAGCTTAGACCCGGATGGCGAGACAAGAATGGCTGAGGCCCCTGCGCCAGTTGCACCCCAGGCTCCATCGACATACACAGTCCAAAATGGGTTTTGCTGAGGTTCGTCTTTGCGAGGGTCTGGGGTCCACTCAGCTATGAAATCTGCTAACGCCTGAGATTTGATTGTTGTTCAACCGACAAAGGTTAGGGCGTAGCTGTTGAGTTCAACTGCCCATTTAGCTATTCTTCCAGCTGCCTCATTGTTTTTGAAAATGTTCTCGAGTGGAAAAACAGAAGGTACATGGATTTCGTAAGCTTGGAAATAATGCTTGAGCTTTCTTGATGCCATGACCACTGCGTACGCTATCTTCTCGAGCTCTGAGTAATTTCGTTTGGGCCCTTCGAGGGTTTCTGATACGTAGTAAATTGGGGCTTGCCTGGTTCTGTTGTTCTCGTGCAATTCTTTTATTAAGACTGCGCTCGCTGCATGAGGCGAGGCTGCGACATACAGCAGTAACAAGTCCCCTTTGCTTGGGCTGGTTAAAACAGTCAAGTTGGTGAGATACTTTTTCAGATCTTCAAAGGCTTTCTGCTGCCGGGGTCCCCAATTGAATGGTGCAGTGCTTCTCAAAGTTTCAAAGAAAGGTAACCCTCGCTCGGCTGATCTAGAGATGAATCTGCTGAGAGCTGCCAATCGTCCTGATAAATGTTGAGCTGCTTTTTTGGTTGTCGGGGGTTCCATATTGATGATAGCATCAATCTTGTCGGGGTTGGCTTCGATTCCCCTTGCGGAGACGATACAGCCCAGCAGTTTTCCTTCGCTTACCCCGAAGACACATTTTCGGGGTTCAGTTTTAATCCAGCGGACCGGAGGTTGCTGAATACTCTTGATAAGTCTGAAATGTGGTTTTCTTTTAACTCGCTTTGGACAACCAGATCATCGACATAAGTGGAGACGGAGTGTTCATCTTTGAAGACCTCAGATGTCATACGAGCGAAGGTTGATCCTGCGTTTCTTAGGCCTTCTGCCATCCTTCAGAAACAAAAGGTTCCCGAAGGCGTGATGAAGCTTGTTTTCTCCTCATCTTCTTCATTCATCCATATCTGGTGGTATCCTGAGAAGCAGTCGAGTAGAGATAACATTTGGCATCCGGCTGCTCTGTCAACCAAGGTGCTTATGTTGGGGAGGGGGAAATCATCCTTCAGACAAGCCTTGTTTAGACACGTGAAATCTACGCACATTCGCCACTTCTTGTTCTTTTTCTGTACTAGGACCACGTTTGAGAGCCATGTTGGGTACTTGACTGGGCGGATGACGCCTGCGTCCAAAAGCCTTTTTACCTCAGCCTTCGCTGCCTCTTTCCTTTCTTCTGACATTTTGCAAAGCTTTTGTTTGACCGGGCGATAGCCTGGCTTTATGTTTAAGCTGTGCTCTATCAGGGTTCTGTTCACCCCTCTTAGGTCTTCTGCGGACCAGGCGAAGGTGTCGGAGTTTTCTTTGAGGAAAAAGACGAGGTTGTTTTCTGATTGGGGATCTAGGTTAGCTGAAATAAACACTTTTCTTTCAGTGTTGCCCTCGAAAAGTTGGACTTGTTTGGTCTCTTCCTTGGGTGATACCCTTGCTTTGTCAGTGCAAATTTCACCTTCGATGCTGAGGTCTGTAGCTTGAGGCTTGGATAAGTTGTGGACATTACGTTGTCCTGGTGCTACAGTTCCCTCGGCTGCCCTTGCAATGTCTTGGTCCCCATATACTGCAACCACCCCCTTCGGAGCGGGGAGCTTCATGCATAGGTAAGCGGGGTGAATGACTGCGTTGAATGCGTTAGTGACCCCTCGGCCGAATATTGCATTGTACGGATAAAACATGTCGACGACGTCGAAAGTTATGTGCTCGGTTTTGTAGTTCATTTGGTCGCCGAAGGTCACGGGCAGCGATATTTTACCGACAGCTCTGACTTGTTGACCGCCAAAGCCGTATAGAGGGTTGTCAGCAGGTTGCAGGAGGTTCCTGTCAAGCTTCATGCTGTCGAAGGTTGAGGCGAACAGGATGTCCGTGGAGCTTCCTGTGTCAACCAGAATTTTAGTTATTGTCCACCCTGCCAGATTGGTCTCGATCACCATAGCGTCGGTATGAGGGTAATTTCATGTCACTGGAGTCGAAGGTTATAGGAATGTGAGACCATCGACCGAATTTGTGAGGTCCTTCGACGGCTACATGGTGTACTCGTCTGGCATGTTCCTTTCTCTGCCTTTTGTTTCCATGGTCTTCATTTGAACCCCCGGTGATAGCTAGTATTACACCGAAGGTTGATGTTGGGTTGTTGATGGTTGTTTGGTTCTGGGCTTCGGATTTGACGGGTTGAGGCGCTGGTAATGCGGGTATTGGTGGTGGTGGTGGTAGAGCATTGTTGACTTGTTGGGTGGTTGGGGTTTGGTTTTGGGGGGTTGTTGGGTATGTGACTGTGTAAGGTGGGTTTTGGCGTTGTGGGATCATGGTTGGCTGGTAAGAGGTTTGGTTGTAATGTGGGTGGTGTGCGTACATGGGTTGTTGCGAGGGTAGGCCGTAGTTTATGGGGGTATAAAGGTATGGAGGATTTGGAGGGTGGAAATTTGGTTTCCTGGTGTGATTGATGGTTCGGTTGTCTGCCGAAATGGCTCTTTTGGACTCCTAGTACTCTTTTCCTTTGGCGAAGCATTCACATTGCTTGGTAGTGTGCCCCTCTCCAAGACCACAAAAATGACAATACATTTTCGCAGGATCCTTTTGCTGGTTCCGTTGATCCGGCGGTGGTGGCAAGCCTTGAGGGGTTTGGTTGCTCGGAGGTTGAGAGTTCCGTCTTTGGTCATCATAGTGTACTGCTTTGTTGATGGCACCGATATTGTTTTGTTCTTGGCGAGGGTTGTTTTCCCTTGTTTGAGGCCTCGGCTGCGGCTTTTGTTGTGACCTCCGAGCATCGGACTTTGCCCTGAAGTCCATGTCTGCTCTGCAGTACCTTTTCATTGTCTCATGTAATTCCTCGATCGTATTTGCCGGTTTTTTGGCAAATTTTGAAGAGCATGGGCCTGGACGCAGGCCACTGACTGCAGCGAGGATGACGGCTTCGTCGGATATCCTTGGAGTTCTTGCTCTGATTTGGATAAACCTTCGCCAGTAGTCTTGAAGTGGTTCACGCTCTTCTTGCTTGCAATTGAAAAGCTCGATGGGGTTTGAAGGGGCTGCTGTAATGCCTTTAAAGTTTGTGCAGAGCCTATCTCTGAGGTTGGCCCAGGAATCCACGGTTCTGGGGCGAAGGTTGTTGTACCAGGTTTGCGCGATATCACGCAGGATGATGACAAAAGATTTTGCCATTGTTGATTCATCGCCCCCTGCCGCGGCGACAGCTGCCTCATAGCTCATTATGAATTGGCGAGGGTCGGTGAGTCCGTCGTAGCGGGGTAGATTTTGTGGATTGTAGCATGGTGGCCAGGGTTGGGTTTGGAGTATCTGGGAGAGTGGTGACTTTGGGTCGTAGGGCATCTGGTGTTGTTGGGCTCTTCGTTGATTGCGGAGGTTTAGCTCTCTCTCGTCTGGGTAGAGTTGGTGAAAGTTTTGCTGTCTCATGGGATATGGCTCTTGGTGAATTGGTGGTGGTGGGGGTGGTGGATGGCGACGAAGGTTGTCTTGATCCCGTTCCTCATTTCCCTCTTGCAGCGGGGGCATTTCCCTGTCGTTCCAACCCTCGGCTTCAACTTCGGCCGCTGCGAGGGACTCCTCCATTCGGCGAAGCTGTTCTCTAGCCTCGTCTGCCTTTTGCCTGATGGTGCAGAGCCGGTTGTGCCTCTCAAGCTGATCCAGGCGTCTCTTTTTCTCTTGCAACTTAGCTTGAAGGCTTTCGAGGGCCTCGAGGCCCAACTCCTCTTCGTCAGCTCCCTCTCCTTCTCCGGGAGTGTGAGGGTGCAACTGCGCCACGGTCCGGGTTTGTGGGCCCGAGGCCTCTGTGTTCGGAGTGACGTCCCCTGCTCTCGAGGGTTCCGGAATCTCCTCGACGGGTGGGACCACCGCCGCTGTTTCTCTAGCCACGCGAAGGTCCCTGGTGGTGGTGGTTCTTCTGTTTCCCGCCATTTTGAACTTCGGGTCCCCACGGACGGCGCCAAACTGTTGGAAACACACTTGCCCCACCTCCGCTCTTGTGCAGGGGTGTAGCGAAGGTGGCCAAGCATCGGAAACAAAAGTGAAGGTTGAGAAGCAGGGACAGTATTGCGGTGGCTCTATTCCCAAAAATCCCCCCCTCTTACACTGCTCACCCCTTGGTATTTATAGGGAGTACCAAGGGACACAGGTTTAATTACAAAAGGGTACAGAAAAGATTCCTCGACTCCACGCAGGGAGGAAGGGCAAAACCGTAAACACAGCTGAGGCGGAAGCCCTAGCTAGTCTTCCTCCTGCCCGCCGCCACCTGGTTCTGTTCACCTTCGAGAGGAGAAAGTCGATTTGACCTTCGACTTTGCTTGCCCTCGGGCCAACACTCCTTCGCCGCCTGCCAGGGCCCGACACTTCCGACGGAGTGGCTTCGGTAGGCCAGCGAGGGTCGCCTACCACGTTCCCATCACGCCTTAATCTGTGAGGAGTGCAACAAAGCATCGAGGGCCGGACCTTCGTCCGGAGGTCAGGAAAACGATCCCGAAGGGGAGAGAGGTCTCGCGAGGATATGTTGCTCATGCGAGGGTTGTTTCTGGCACCAGCCCGCGCGGCGCTGCTGCCGAGGGTCCTTTCCCCCAACAGCGAGATCTACCTGGGTCAAGAAGTCATCGTCCTCCAACTGCATGTCCTCCTCCTGTAAACCTGCCTCCGCTAAAGCAAATCAGCTTGCTCAATCTACTGTTGTCATCATCCTCCTACTATAAACCCGCCTCCGCTAGAGCGATGAGCTCGCTCAACCTGGAAGTATCATCATCATCATCGGTCACTTCATTTTTTGCCTCCTCCGCCTTCTTTTCTAGATATCTTGAATGAGCCACCTCTACGGCATGGTCCCAGTCGCATCGTATCTCTGTATTAACAATATGCAAGCAGTTTTAGCATGTATTGTAGGTCAACAAATAACAAACAAAATATAGGTCAATCACTCACTGGCACATAGGGAATCAATAAGGTCGTCCAGGGCCTTCTCTTTATTTCTTGCTGCCTCCCTTGCTCTGTCCTCCTCTTCCTTCTACTGCCTTGCCAAATTCCATTTCTTCCACTAAACACGCATCGAGGTAAGAACACTCATTTGCCTAGCCAGCTCACGCATCTTCTGTTTGTGTTCTTTAATGTAATTGTCGACGAGTTCAGATCCACAACCTAACTTTCTTCTTCTCAATTGTTTCCTTGAACTGGAAAGGATCAAATCATCCTAGAGGGGGGTGAGTAGGTGATTTTTTAACAATCTGAAACTTCACAAACTAGAAAATATAGTTAGATAACAACCGGTGTTGCCGGTTTGTTTGGGTAGGTACTACCGGGTGTGAAACACCGGTACTACCGACACAAACAAACGGCACTACCGGAATCCTAAAGAGGAACTACAAATCCGATGTATGTGATCTATGAAAGTAATGCAAGAATTTACCCCACTTCCCTAAGTACGATAGATAGCAAATTTGTTCTCACCAACCCTGGGTTGCTTTCCCGGTGTAGATCAAGTCTTCCCAACCTAAGAATGAGATAGGGAGAGAAAGAGCACGAATAACACAAGTACAAACGTAATATGCAAAGTAGAGACAACAACAAGCACACGGGACACAACGATTTATCTTGAGGTTCGGCCAATCTACTAAGGAGTGCCTACGTCCTCGTTGTTGAGGTGACCACCAAGGTCGGAGTCTATTTCACCTCCTTGCCTCACTCAAGCAACCACAAAGGCTACTAGAGTTTCTCCACTAGAAATCACAGGGGAAATACAAACACTTCGGGGAGCCCTCACAAATGAATCAACACGGGCTATCACGAAGAACACCTAACCAGCTAGAGCTCAAGAGTAATAGACACAAATCAAGCCGGCTAGATGGAAACCAAGTGCTCAAGTCATAGATCGAAGCTTCCCACTCTCTAATCTCACTTCCCTAGCTCAAATCTTGCAAGGGAATGAATCTAGGAGCAAAGGGGGAGAGAGAGGGGAGTAGTGTAACACCTCTGGTGTTTAATCTGTAATTAACCTGACATGTCATCATCTTTAGTCATAATCATTCTTGTCATGCATTAATGTTTGTCTAGTGGTTGCTTGCCTTTACCTTTTCCTAAAAGGTATTTTGTGTGTAGTGATCCCTTTTTCTAAAAACCCTAAAAGCCCAAATCTTCCTATAAGGGCAAAATGGTAATTTCAACTCTGTGCCTAGTCTTGTGTAATTCTTGTTCAATTTGATGTCTTGAAGTTTTGTTGTGTTATTCAAAAATCAAAATCAAAAATCAGATTTCAAATTCCTTTTGAAAAACCCTAATTTCCAAACCCTGGCTTTTACCCCTCTTTTAATAATTTAAAAACTATTCAAAATTTGGACTTGGTCCAAAAAGCAAAGTTGTAGATCTTGTCAAGAGGAACAACTTTGGTTTTTACAGATTTTCAAGTTTCAATAAAAAATTAAAAGTAATTTTGAATTTATTAAAATCCCAAACGTGTTCCCTTTTCAAATTTCAAATGTGATTCAAAAACTTTTTGGATTTTGAAAATGTTCATATTGACAAAGTTGTAGATCTCCTTTTTCTGCACAACTTTGGTGTTTTGAGTTTTTGTTGCTCAGTTCAAATTTTGGAAGTAATTTGCAAAATACAGAAATCAGTTCAAAGTCAAACCCTACCCTAGCTACTGTTCTTCTCCTACCTAGGGTCAGGAAGGGGCCCCGGCCATGGCCGCGCGCCGGCGCTGCGTGCGCCACGCGTCTGGCAGCCGCCCGCCTGCTCCCGACCCGTCGCCCTCAAACAGTGCATTCATGCCGCCCCCGCACGCGCAAAGCGCTGACCCCCGCCCGTCCCCCACAGCTCCCAGAATGCCGCCGCCGCGTGGACAACGCCGACGAGCTCACGCCCGGTCCCAGAGCAGACTTCCGTCCTTTCTTCATCATGGATTCGCAAGCACGCGACGCAGCCGAGCTTATCCGACCGCGCACAGCTCTTATCCGCCCCCGAGCGCGGCTATAAAAGGACCGCCGGCCGGCTGGAGCTCCACTCACCTCCGCCACCATCGCCAGCACGGTCCAGAGCTTCCGCCGCTCAACCACCTAGCCCAGCAGCTCCGCCTTGAGCTCTCGAGTTTTCCCAGCCTTCCAATTTCACCGCTACCGGCTCCCACCGCCGAGTGCAAGTCTGTCTTCTTCAGCGCCGGTGAGAAGCCGTCTGACTCGGGTCGACGGAATTCGCCGCCGTCGCTCCACCTCTCCTCCCTCTGACCTCTGATCTTCCTTCCTTGCCTTCTTGCGTTCCTAACCTGCTACTGGTGGTCGTGCCTGGTGTACAGGATCGCCGGATCGCCGGAGTGCCGCCGCGGCCGTCTCCTTCCTCGAGCCGCGTCCCTCGAACCCTCGAGCCTCACCCTCGAAGCCTCACCCTCAGCCTCGGGCGAATCGCACTACCCTCGAGTCGCAAGCCTCGAGTAAGCCGAGGCCTCCCTCGAGAAATCCGCCGAAACACCGCCACGTCGAGCTCCCTCCTTCGACCCTTGTTCCGTCCCGCCGAGCCCTGCCTCCGACCCGTGGTAAGCACTCGAAGCCCCCGGTCTCTGCTTCCACTCCGCTTCGCCCGAGCCAGGCCTCGAGCAAGCACTCGCTCGAGCCAGGCCTCGAGCAGACACGTACCCTCGCCACTTCGCCAAGCCCAGCCTCGGAGCAGACTCACACACCCTCACCGCTTCGCCCGAGCCTAGCCTCGAGCGGACTCACGCACCCTCAGCTTCGCCGAGCCTAGCCTCGAGCAAGCATGCACCCTCCGCTTCGCCCGAGCCTCCCGGCCAGGCCTCGGACGAAACGATCGTTTTCCGTCTCGCCCGAGCCTCCCGGCCAGGCCTCGGACGGCCGATTGTTTCCGCTTCGCCCGAGCCCTGCGAGGGAGGAGCACAGTGCTCTTTTTCCTTTTTGGAAGTTGTGAATAGTGTTCCTTTTTCATCTTTTTGTGTGATTTTCTGTGTTGCTCTAAAAATTCTGAAAATTTTACAGTTAACTCTTTATACCATGTAGTATTTTAGAAAAATATGAAACTTGGACTTTGTGCAAAAATTTGAAAATGAAAAATCTCCCTTTTAATTAAGAAATGAATGGTTTTAGATTTTTAGAAAAACATGTGTAGCTCCAAAAATCATGAGATAAATTTTTATGTGCTAGTTATGTCATGCTTAGTCTCTGGTAGATTTTTGAGGCCTTTTGGAGTAACTTCATAAAATGACTTTTTTATATAATTAGGAAAAATAAAAAATCAAGTAGAGTTCATGTTGTATGCCCTGTGTTGCATTGTTCATGCTAGCATACTCATGTGCATACATCATTGCATCCGTATAGTGACCGAAGGAGAAGGAATCAAAGTCGAGGCAGCCGCTGACGAACCTACCCCTGAGGCTACCCCGAGCTCCGACACCTGCACTGCCGACCCCGAGTCTGTCCTTTTTGCTCTTCAAGGCAAGCCCCGGTGCATTTAACCCCTTTCCTTGAATTTATAAAATGATTTTCCTTAAATGCTTTTGAGTTAAATTATTGCATTAGGTTTATAGGAGTTGTGTGCTATCCTAATTGATGCACTATCCACCTTGACCACTGATACACCCGATACCTGCTTTTCAAAAGTATTTGAAAAATGCTTAGCAATGCTTATTGAATTAGACTTTGCAATAAAATGCCAATTTCAAAAGTGTGATCACTGAAAGAATCCTTACGAGAATTTGGCTTTACTTCCCGTTCAATGACTGCTTGCCTGGCTAGCATGTGGTCATTGTCGAGAAGAGGTTGTCTGCGCGTACGGTGCCGTCATGTTGTAGTCCGGGACTCAACAGTTGACACCGACCGGGACAGGGTTGAAAAACCGACAGGACCTGTACTCTTGGGTTAGAGTCCCGAGGTGCTTGTTGCTGACGGAAAAACTTTAGGGACCATCTGTATGGGGGCCTGCTGGTCAAGACTTGTAACTATTCACATACTTCGGAAAGCTCTGGCTCCGAGGAATCCTTTATTGGACCGACAACCGTGCACTGGGAGTGGAGAGATGGCGGAAGTAGCATGTACCCACGTGGTCGTCGTACCTGGATAGGAGTGGTGTACTGTACTTCCGGGTGGCGTAGGACCGGGCCCAATCTTGGAGGAATCGTGGTAGACGAGTTGGCATATGCAAGCTTGGGTGCTACATATGCAGTGTGGATAGGGATCCTCAGCTGAGTATTATTTATCCGGATTAACGTTGCTCCTCGGTTATGGAGACTTGGTCACTGACTGTCAACGGAGAGTGGTTCTCAACTAGGAATGTTTTGAAATGTAAAATGAATCAGGAACGATGAAGATTTGAGGAATACTGAATCTTTCCAAAATAAAATAAGGTTTACAAAATGCTTTTCTGCAAAATACCTGATCTTGCTTAAGCCTTACCTTGACTAACCTAAGCCTCTCATTCCTGAGTCTTCTCCCTTTTCTTTAGTCGGGTAAGTCTTGTTGAGTACCTCAGTACTCAGGGTTTGTTACCCATGCTGCAGGTATGACTGAGACCCCGATGTGTCTCGCGCCCTGCTGCATGACCATCGTCCAGGAAGAGGCCGATGAGGCCGAAGAATAGTTGTGCACCCTCGGGCTGGGTGATTATCAGTATCTTTATTTTGTTGTACTCCGCTACGTTGCCTTTGTCTATTTCTATTATCAGAACTTGGTTTGTAATAACTGCACCTTAATTTCTATTTGGAACCCTGCTTTGTAAAAGTAATGTTATTTACGTCTTCCGCTCTTTATTCCGATGTTATTTGTAAAAGTATGCAATGCTGTAACCGAATTGTGAGATGATCCTGCGGACATTGGGCACTGATGTAGCCCGGTGGCGAACAGGTCTTAATCACATGGAACATGGGTTCGGCTGTCAGAGGTTGACAGGGACACGTGGGCCATGAGATTAGGGCCGTTCCGTCACAAGTAGTCAATGCTTGGAGGGTGTTTTGTCAGCTGGTAGGTCGCAATGAATGAAGTGAGTAAGTGGGGGTAACGGTCAAAAGAGAAGAGGAGAGCTATTTATAGTCTCCCAGTCCCGAGGCTGGTCGGTAGTACCGACCACCCATGGTCGGTAGTACCGACCAGTCAAAGACCGTCACACAGATCTGGATCTGACCTAAAACCAGCTACCGGCCTTAGGTCGGTACCACCGAGGGTCGGTAGTACCGGCTTTATGGCGGTACTACCGCCAGGCCAAATCGGCCGCGAACAGAGAGCTCCGCTAAAAGGGACTTGGTCCCTCGGTTACTACCGACCAGGGTCGGTACCACCGAGGGTCGGTACCACCGAGGGTCGGTAGTACCGACAATATGGCGGTACTACCGCCAAGTCAAAATCGAGCCAACACAGAGCGCCCTGCAAATCTACCTTACTACCGGCTTGGGTCGGTACCACCGAGGGTCGGTATACCGACTATATGGCGGTACTACCGCCAAGCCATTTTTAGCGCGAACAGAGAGGTCTGCAAAAACACCTTCCTACCGACCAGGGTCGGTACCACCGAGGGTCGGTAGTACCAACCATATGGCGGTACTACCGCCAAGTCATTTTTGAGTCTACACAGAGAGGGTGTTAAAATGGTCTGGGTGGGCGGTACTACCGACAAGATGGCGGTACTACCGCTAGTTCAAAATGAACTCTACCAAGAGAGCATTGCGCAGAGCAGCCATGGTCGGTACTACCGACCACCCATGGTCGGTACTACTGACCACACAGAAATACCTCTAAGTGTTCGTGATCATGCGGTGTCTCTAAAGCAAACTTTAGTTAGTCGATTTGAGCACTTTTCTCCACATCTAGCCAACCTAATTTGTGACCCTCTTGATAGTCCGGCTTACCTATAACTCAAGTTTAAAATCAAAATTTCAATCCACCACTTGAGCTAGGTATCTTTTGTCCAAATGTATCCAACGTGCTTTGTTCACGAGATTTCAATATTTCAAATCCTTCTAAGGACTAACACCTGCATACATGCTTTTATACATTCGTTAGTCCCTAATTTGATTGTCATTAATTAGCCAAAACCCACATTGGGGGCGAATGCACTTACAGAACTCCCCTTTACCTTCGAAGGATTCCATCTTGCATTTCACAATGCTCTATTCAATATAAGAAATTGAAAATAAGTTAGCAAATAAGACATATTTGATCTCATGTTATCCACAATAATAACCAAGCTCATCATAATCGACCATATGGCCACACCAGTAGCCTATTCCAAGCTTCAAAGAAACTAGGTCGTAGTGCGCTTCGACACCACATTCGCAGAGGCGTGGAGGTTCTTTGAAGATTACTGTCTCTTTCCTCTTCTCCTTATCCTTTGGCGGCGGCTCCGGCCAGTGAGACTTAGGATCATACAACCACTCTCTGAAAAACACTTCCGAAGTCCAAGGAGCTACAAGAGGATAGATTAGTACTTGTACAAAAGGTAGGTACAAAACTTCAAGACAAATCTTTTTGCTTACCTTGTCAATGTTGGGACACACAAAATCCATCGTATTCTCACGGCACATCACAGCATAGTCTCCGCAATCTCACCGAGGCGGTGTTTCGAGTCATCTTGCTATAGCAAGGTGCTTCTCCTTCCGTCCTTGGCGAGGGGTTAGGGGGAGGTGGAACCCACCGCTAAAAGCGCTCACGTGGATGTCTCCCTCTCCACCAGTCGTTGAAAAGGAGGTACCTTGGGTCAAACTTGTCAGGGCCATCAATCCACTGAAAGAAAAAGCACCTTTGAGGGTCCACCTACAAAACATGGTTCAAAGAAAATATTAGCAAACTAGTAACTCAAACGAATAAACAATGCAAGCGAGAAAATTACTTACGTTAGAGCGACTGCATGTGTAGAAGTAACAGGAAGTTGTATCCGGATGTCTCGATTGGAAAGCGTGGGCCGGAAAACCATAGTCACAGTTAGGGACAGGTAGATCAGGAGGGACGGGGGCATCTTTGCTAGATGCATCGGGGTATAGTTCTCTAGGATGACGACGTTCTTGCCAAAACTTCTCCTGATACAAGTTTTTCATCTAGCGAAATAAAGTAACGAAAACATTTAATATATGTCTTCTACATGCCCAAACTTTGCAGTTTTGAAGATTACAATAACAAATAAGAACATCATTACCGTCACTAAAGTAGAGGAGAAGCTTGGGGACGAGAGGGAGTGGTGGCTGATCGGAGAGGAGGGAGGGGAGGCCAGCCGAAGGGTTCTGGGGACGTGGGAGACCGGCAGGGAGAAGAGAGAGGCCGATCGGAGGGCTCCGGGGACACGAGAGAGACCGATGGGGAGGAGAGGGAGGTCGCCCACTTATGTTTTTGGGAAGAAAAAGAAGTGGGGGTTAGTGGAAAGGGCGGTCGTCGACACTGCATTTTGCGGGGCGCTGCCATGCCACGGATCTTGGCACGCCAACGCCTGCGACGTTAGCCCGACCGCAGGCGGGCCATGACACGTGGCAGCTCTGTCGTGCCACCATGCACGACGCAACACTGTGCTTTGGCCACGCCTGCGTGCGTGGCGTTGTAAAAAATGTTAGTTTTAAAATATATTTTAAAAAGGGTTAAAAATAAAAAATTCACCATCAAAATGTGATCGAATGCTGCTGCCATGGTTTGAATGCTACACTAGAGGTGCCAGTGGGGATATATAGCCTGAGGTAACATTGGTGGGGCCTCGCCAAGTCAGCAAGCGTATAGCATAGTCACCTACTAGAGAAGAGACTTTTGATCTGTATCCACATTTGAATTTAGTCTCGACTAGAATTGGATCCGGGACTAACTGAGTATTAATCTCATTTGGTGTTACAAACCCGGACTAAAGGGTCTACATTAATCCCGGTTGGTGTTTCTAACCCGGACTAAAGAGTCTTGACCCTTTAGTCTCGGTTGATAACACCAATCCAGACTAAAGGGTGACCTTTTAGTCTCAGTTGGTGTTACCAACTCGGACTAAAGGTCTCTCACCTGGGACTAAATGTCTTTCACGAGTGAATTCAGAAGGAGAGCGTCTAGAACTGTGTGACATGTGCTGTGTAGCTGAGTTGGTAAGCAAGTACATGTGAGACAAGAGATTCTGTGTTCAAATCTCACTAAGCGCAAGGGAGATTTCCAGAGTTTAAATAAGTTTGTTGTCTTGAGGATGAGTTTTAATCCCATTTTAGTCTTGGACTGAGAGCCCTGGTTGATAAAACTAGGACTAAAGGGGTTTTTCAACTGGGATTAAAACTCAGGTGTCTACTAATGTGCACATAGGGCATAGCGAGTTCCAGTGTCGCTTCACCTAACTTGTACAAATTCGTGTCAGATTTTTATATAGAGAGAAGATATAGAAAAGAAAAGAGACTATCTCGCTTAGAAAAACGACATAGTTTATAAACTTGTTCATATAAGCAACGAGAGAGAAGAGAAGACAGACTAAAGAATTATTTATATTTGAGATTATTATAATTATAATAATAATGATATGTATATACAGTAAGTTAATTAGCTGATGTCTCGTACCGGCGCGGAGGATGCCCAGGTAACATCTCGCTTCTCCCAGCGTC
Organism: Coix lacryma-jobi var. lacryma-jobi; assembly: GCA_009763385.1. Taxonomy (NCBI): domain Eukaryota; kingdom Viridiplantae; phylum Streptophyta; class Magnoliopsida; order Poales; family Poaceae; genus Coix; species Coix lacryma-jobi. The sequence continues at coordinate 133,981,928 of CM019827.1, forward strand.
ACGACGAAACTTTTTGCGCAACAATTGTGCTCTTTTTTAATTGCGTGCATATGCATGCGTTCTTTTTTTTGATCTCAGCATATGCATGCGTTCTTGCATGCCATGTGCATGCGTTCTTGCATGCCATGTGCTGATCTGCAGATCGTCAAAAGAACCCGGAGCTGCAAGCGGCCGGCACCGCCTGTTCGGTACAACACGTGTCTGACTCGTGGGGTGCGCCCGCCTGCCGATGCGACGTGAGGTGCCAAGCGTGCGAATGGCGCCTCGACACGAGTGCGGCGGGAGCATCGCGTTCATCCGCGTTGTCCCGTGAGGCCCGGCCCCTTTAAGTGTCGTCGCACCGCACGCAAGCGCAACCGAAACCGGGCAACCGTCGCGCTGCCCGTCTTTCTACATACTGCTGTGCCCGCCCCGCGCGCCTACACACGACGCGCCTGCCTGCTGGTGGCTGCGGCGGCGCCGGCGCCAGCGCCGTCGTTTTGGCCTTTGGGGCCCATATATCCATCGTGCCGTCGCGTGGCCGCGGGCTTCGGACGACGACGACGACTCTGCCGCTCGCGCGCGTGCTGGCGCGTCGCCGCCGGCCGGCCGGCCGGCCACTTCCCCCGACGACGCGGCTGTGCCATCGACTTGTTCCGGTCCGCCGCCCGCGCGGCGGCCTCGCTTCACGCAATTGCAGGTGAGTGAGGTTCTTGTTCCATTCCCCCCAACCCGGCCCCGTCGGTCTCCGGCGATGCGGCTTTGCTTGCATGTTTGGATGCCCGGATTTACGCTCTCAACTGTTTCTGTGCGTATGCACGCGGCAAGCAACAAGGGGGGCAATCAAAGTCCTGCAGTCGGTCAGGACCAGGGAGTAAAGTCCTGCAGTCGGCCAGGAGGGAGCGAGATAATACAACCCAGATCCTTGAAACCTTCTCCTAGCTCACCTGTATAATAGTTATCTCTCTAATCTAGTACATGACCTACTTGTTATCTCTATATTTTTATAGATGGTTCACTTGTCTCTCTCACAGAGTTTTTTGATTCTTATGTCTAAGTCGGCTGTAACTCGATTCTTATGTCTAAGTTGGTTGTAAGCTTATAGTTCGCATCTCTTCTCTCTCCTCTCTCCTCTCCTCTCCTTTCAACTTCACATCAGAGCCCGTATGTAGCCCACCTGTTTTTGTCACCGTTTTGCTCGATGGAATTTTCAAATTGTCCCTTTTTTTCATCTGAGCAAGTGTATGCAGGAGCTCAAATACAGTAACTGGCTACTCGTCTGCGTATTGTTCGGTTGGTCGTTTTTACGGCTGGTTTCGACTGTTTCAATAGTGATCTGTGAAAGAGAATAAGCCGAAGTACGGCTGATAAAGAAAAAGAACAGAGCCCCGTCAACAGTGTCAAGCATGAACCATGAAATTGTGAGGAATGCAATCTGATGATCTGGTCAGTTGCCGGCTTGCAGCACCCAAACTTTGGCCATTAGGCAGGCTGCATATTACAACACAAGCGGAGCATCAAACTACAGTAGCTCCTCTCCAGGGACACTGCAGGTTGGCAGGTCCAAAGCTAGCACAACAGTGTACAAGGCCACAGTCTCAGTACAAGCATCCATCGCAAGCCCCCAGTGGCCCAGTAGTCCCAGCAAGGTCATCAGCTGGACAGTAGTCGGACAGGTCCGTGCTCACGCCGTTCCTTGCTGCTCCTGACTTGTAGCGCCTTCACTTTCCTGGCCGCTTGTAATCGCTCCACTGTTTTGTTTCGCCAGCATCTGCATCTGATCACCATACCAAAGTAAGAATTAGCATAGCACTGAATTGTATGCATTATTTGGCAATACATTAAACTGTAATTTAATCGACTGGTCATTTCAGGCTGCAGGCTACAGATGGAGACGTGATCACAAGGCTCACGGATAGCACATTAGCAGAGCTAATCCATCAAAGCAGCACAATCCGAATGCTGCCTCATTCATAGCACTGGAAGCTTATTCAGAAAAGGAACAGGTTAGATATATATATATGGCATCCGGCGATGGCTCTCACAAGGGTTTTTCAGGCAAGGTCTGACATTTCTGCACTGAGGTTACATTGCTCATCACAGTTGTCCAGTAGCATCTCGTTTAACAGTACCTGCCCATTCCAGTGGTACTTCCAGGCAAAGCAGCAGTTTACACGAAGTTTTCAAAGACAGAAGCTAGCAACATCCAAAGAAATTTGGTATCCTGTTTGCACTCCCTTATTACTGGATTATCATTAACCAAAATGAAGGTGTGCCAAACATGTGAGATGCTAAACGCCTGAACTAGATACCCAAAAGGCACCACTGTTTGGAGTCTGGACTCATCTGAACTTGAATAAGGCGCAAAGATAGAAGATTGGTTAGTTTTATGAAAACTAACCAATGGTCCTGCTTGTGGGCTTATTGTTCAGATTTCAAGAAAAAAAATGCCGCACCTTCCTAGATCTCGTATTCTGAAAACTAACCAATGGTCCTGCTTGTGGGCTTATTGTTCAGATTTCAAGAAAAAAAAATGCCGCACCTTCCTAGATCCCGTATTCTTCAAAGCATTTCTCAGAAGATTTTCCAGCTTCTCCAGCTCGTTTACATCTGATTCGCCAGCATTGCTCTGGGGAGACCTGCTGGTTTGAAGAAATTATGATCATTTATCAAAATTGGGAAAGCAGAGTGGGTAGAAATCCTGAATTCTGGGTGTACCAGGTCGCAATCTCTCTCAGCATCAACTGCAAATCTGAAGAAACTTCATCCTTGTTCTGTACCAAAAACACCCCAGTAAGATACATTTATCATAAGTTTATTGTTAAATATTTGTTCTGGTATTTTGCATATACTATACAAACAGGACATTCAGCATAGTGCGAACAGAACATTTTGCTTGGTGCTGGCAACTGGCAAGTGTCACAATATGTAAAGACTATTTCTTTCTAAAAATGGGACAAAAATATGATCAAAAGCTGGGCAACTTTAGGCTGCATGTTACGCATTGGAAAAGCCACATCAAGATCTTTACATTGTTTTTATTTCCATCGCCATTCATATTCCTTCTTTCTCCAGAAAATTGCTGATAGCGGTTATATGTATCCTCTATGCTGAAAAGGAGAAAACATTGAATATGATATTAGCTCACTGCATAATGTACTCATGGAAAATCAGTTTATATATATTCATCTCATGTGGAACAAAACTGCAGCCAGTTTTATTGGGGGTAAGTTTATTATTATAAATTACATCATGAATCTTTATATTTGAATACAATTTATTATTATGATTATGATGTCCCCTTTCCTTGTGGTTATGAATTCGACTTGATAGGCCAAGAAAGTTGAGTGGCATGCCCTGGTTCATCACATTCCATACTACTATTCTACTCTATTTAGTTCTCATAAAGGTTTTGCACCACTGTTTCTCTAGATGTTTTAAGAGTTCTTGATCATATAAAAACATAACTGAGCCACGACACAACCATACTTGTCACATCTAACTTTGCACGATCCTTGATTCATACCTTTGACCACCAATATCTTCTAGAATATATTTTCAAGATTTTAATTATCTCAGAGTACAACAATGCCACTATATCATGTATCCAAACTAATAAGACTCAAAATTCAAAAGTTATTTGATGTTTGTAGTTTTTAAGGTTTTTGTCCTAAAATGACATGTGACCGGAGTCTAGCGGGAATATAGATTATATTCAAAGTTTGATGAATCAAATAGGAGCTACTAGACATATATTCAAATCCATAATCACTACAATGCTTGTATCAATCAATTGCACTAGTAAATGTAAAGAACTAGGACAATTTCTGTTTATGAACTTCTTATTTATATTCTTTTGTCTTCTACTGCTTTGAACCACAACATGGAGAAACTCTCTTATGTGATTTTATTACCATAATTTCAAAGATAAAGGTTGTGTATCTAGATGTAGATCATTGATTTTTTTTGGCTTATTTACATGAAGCTCTAGGGATCATACCAAAAAGGCAATAAAAATAAACATTCTATGGGACAAGGATTCTAAAGGGAAAAAACATGGACTTCCAATGGGTCATAAAGATGAGTAGAACAAATATGGTAATGATGGGCTTCAAATCTATTCATTTGAAGAAAAAATAATTCCAATGCGCAAGATGATCTCTATAACTTTGAAAGTCCTCGATATGGTGTCATCTAGATATCCACGTTAACTACTCAAAAAATAGAATTTTCTCTACCATACATAACCTATCACATTTATTAATATAATTAAGGTGATGTTCCTTGTATCAAACTCTAGAGTTTGGACCACTACATACCAAGACAACAATCTATACCATCTAGGTTCTAAAAATGACTAGGTACTAGAGGAGTCAAAGACTCAAAGTGACTAGCCCTATATGCCCCATGTGGAAAATCCAAGAGGTTTCAGGTTGGGTAGGGTGGGTTGTGAGCAGGAAGTTCTTAACTAAATGTTTGGTTAGGCTTTTGTGCTCTTTCTACATATTGGGAGTTAGTTGCCCCATGTTTCGACTAGTTTGATTTAGCTTGGTAAATTTTCTTACACACTCCTAACAAACAAGTTCCATCTTCAAATGTTGTGAAATCTACGAGAACATGGGACGGACAAACCTTTTGTTTATGTGACATGTTTTATATTGGGGTGCTAGAGTCTAGTTGATGCATATGGCTCTACCCACTTGGTTTTCTTCCATAACTTTGCATGTAAACGAAGTCTATAATCAACTTTTCTTGTCTTTTCTCCTTCCTTTTTATTTGCCTTCCTTCAACGCTAAATATAAAATTCTTCTTAGGTGTTGCCCCTTAGTCCTAGCCAGTTGAGAATAATAGTAGCTATGAAAGGACACAAAATATATGGAATACGTTGAGTACATGTTCATAACTTGATAGCGATCTAGTGATGGGTTTTTAGGACAACAAAAGAGCACTTCTAGATATGTTCAAGGGGAAAAATATGTCAAGAAATATAAGGGCAATGACTCTAGTGAGCTTTTAGAAATGATGTCCACACATTATATATATATAGAAGAGGTAGCTTTCTTGAGTTTAATTTCCAAGTGGACAACAAATCTGAGTGCATTAGCAAAGACAACTATATTTGATATAAAACTAAGTTTGACTAGATACTAACCACTTTTGGCGGAAGAAGTGTCAAAAATAGTGATTAGTAGAGATCATGCAAAACTTAGAAGTGTTGATTTGACTTTGCTTGCCAGCCGAGATCATGTGAAACCATTTATAGTGTTTATTTGACTTTACTTGCTTCCATATATGAGGTGAGAAAAATTGTACTCAAATTAGCATTCTCCATATTTATCAAGCACAATTAATTAAAGGAAAACTAGGTTTCAAGGCTAGTTTCCAAGCATAATAGCAATGCACATAGAAGGAATGGAAAATGAATTTATTGTTATAGGTTGTTACATCTTATTACACACATGGCTAGTGTGGACATACTATTATTATTCTTGTTTCATATGGCATTTTACTATTTTCAATTAGCATATGTTCCTTCAACATTCCATTATTGCTAATCAAGATTGTATCCCAAGTCAAATAGCCCTATCATACTACCGTAGCATACCAATCCTATTGTCGTTTAGGATGATGTGAATGATCTTAGAAGAAGATACGATGTTGTTACCAAATGAAAAACATCCTAAGAAACTTCTTTGCATACCAATCCTATTGCCGTTTAGGATGATGTGAATGATCTTAGAAGAAGATACAATGTTGTTACCAAATGAAAAACATCCTAAGGAACTTCTTTACTACTACTAAATAATTTTGCTAAATTAAAGATGTCACACCCAATTTTAAGAATAAAATTGAATGCATTATCTTATGTGTGCCCAGAGATCAATCACACACATAAGCCACAAATTAAGGAGTATCATCACATATGTTTATTACATAACGAACATTATTCAAAGTCTTTACATAACAGCGGATAAATGAGATAACTCTCATGGTAGCTCCATCGCAGGGAAGATGACTGGTTGACAGCAAGACTAGAACTCTTCAGGGAAGTCATCGTTACCATAGCAATCTGTTACCCATCCGGGATTTTTATCCAAGTAGAGAAAAGTAAAACAAGCATAAGTTCATCTCGTACTTAACAAATGTAACATGGGGTTCATGAGGCTCAAATAAAGCTGACACTGGTTTAACTGCAGTAGCTTTTAGTCGGCAAAATTTTAGCATTAGATAGCATCAATGATAACCATCCCAAGTTAAACATATGATCAATGTGAACATGAAATCATTGCACAATGAGGCTCAAATAAAGCTGACACTGGTTTAACTGCAGTAGCTTTTAGTCGGCAAAATTTTAGCATTAGATAGCATCAATGATAACCATCCCAAGTTAAACATATGATCAATGTGAACATGAAATCATTGCACAATATAATAATATCAATTAAAACATCATTAAGCAACAACTATACCATAAGAATTCTAGGCCACTCGTAACCGTGAGCACGGTTGATATATCAATTTTTCACTCTGCAGAGGTTGTACACTTTACCCGATGAGTCGTGATATCCAAATGCCCGGGTTAATTACTCCCATAACACTTCCGAGGTGAGCGGGCAGGATGCACGGCGAAGCCTTTCGAAGGTTCGTCTAACAAGTTAGGGCCGCTAGGTCTTAAAGCAAGGGGATGTAGAGTCCTCCTTCCAGGTGGCACAATAACACGCAGCCTATACACACGTGGACAGAAGCCGCACTATACCCGTCTCGGCAAGCGCCTTATGCGCCCTTTCGGGTAACCACTAACAAGCTAGAAAAGGTCCTCATACTGAGCTAAGGTCAGAGCCATATAACTCTCATGGTTGCACTGTATGTCCCGGGTGATCCCTTATAGTAGTTCCTAAACCATGTTGCTATAAAAACCGATTTTACCAAGTTGCATGTATCATTAAATTCAGGTTCACATGATCAAAGTTTAAATTGAGCACTAGCATAGTTCTACCCAATGCATACCAAGTATAACAAGGCACAAGATCAACACCTAGGATAGATCTAAATAGGCATCAAGGTAGACACATGCATATGATGATTATAGTGAATTAAGGTTATTAGGACATCAAGGAGGATCCCATGCTATACTTGCCTGGATCAGCGAACTCTTGATGCTCTGAGTTGTCGAAGAAGGGCTCTTGATCACCGGCGTACGTCTCACCGTCTATACTCGATTACCACATCAACACACAAACATCCGGACAACAATCATGCAAAGCAAACAAGCTATAATTAGAACATTACACCAATAGTAAGAAAATAATATAAAAAGTTTGAAAACAGAATCTACGGTCTACTACGATCACATAAACACGAAGATCACGAAAAACGGAATTATAACGCTAAAGTTATGAGCTAAACAAGATTCAAAACCTAAATTAGTAGATTAGATCTAACTCAATTTTTAAATACAGAAAATAGTATGTATTTTCATACAGACAGATAGATCTTTTCAAAACGAAACTAACGCAACTTGAACGGACTAAAACGGAGTAAAAACGTAGAAGTTATAAGCATTTGAATCTAATGGCAAAACTGTAAATAAACTGAAATTAAATTTGAATTTAAATCAATTTTAAAACGAATTGCAGAATTGACTGGACTGCGCCTCAAATAGATGAAAACGCAGGGGCTTGGATGTAAGTCTACACAGACTCAACGCACAGTATGAAATGGACCGCGGGTTGAGATCTAAAAAGTTGTAAGGGGTTTTGGGGAAAATGGCCACCGAAGGGGTATCGGTGGATGCGGGCCGTTGGATCTGATTTCGATGGCGCAGATTAGATCGGGGAGGGGGGAGCGGCGCTGCTGCCGGAGAAGAAAGGCAGGGCGGTGGCCTATGGCGGCGCCATCGCCGGAGAGCGGCGGCGATCTTCGGAACGGCTCCACGGGGCGGTAGAGACCTCGGGACTTGGTCCAAACGAACCAGGAGCTCAAGGCGAACTCACCAGCGGCGAAGATGGCGTTCGAGGCGACTCGGGGACGGCGAATTGCTCGGCGAGGCGGACGGCGGGGCTCTGCAATGACGGCGAGAGATTAAGGCACCAATCCGAGGGAGAAAAAGGAAAAGAAACACTTCAATGGACTCGGGGATACACCGCGGAGCTCGGTGGGCACCTCGGGTCGATGGTGAAGCGACGAACAGCGAGCTCGACGGCGGCGAAAACTCGGCGGGTGGCGGAGCTCTCGGTTGCGACGATTTAGGGCACGAGGGCGCGAGTTTGTTGCGTGAGGAGAGGCGGCGGGTTCTCGGGAGCCTTAATAGGGGGTTGGCACGGCCGATAAAACAGGCACGGGCGCGTGCCAGGGTCGGCCACGACTCGGGCTCGAGTCGGACGCGAGGTGAGGACGGAGCTGACAAGCGGGGGGGGTGTCAGCGTCTGCAGGGGGAAAGCCGCGGCGCTTGCACGCGGGGCGTGGGCGCGAGCGGAGATGGGCCAGCGAGCGGCCCAAAGGAGAGGGAGAGCGCTGCGCGCGGGGGAAAGAAAAACGGGCCGGCTGGCTGCGCAGAAAAGGAGAAGGAGCGGACCGAGCGGGAAAAGGGGCCGGCCGGTTGGGATGCTCCAGGCCAAAAGAGAAGAAAGGGAAAGAGGGAGAGAAAAATGCTTTTCCATTTTTCAGAATTGAGTTTTCAAAGCAAAATTTGAAATCCAATTTGAATTCAAACCAGTTTTGAACAAAAACCACACATCACAAAATAAATTATGCACCAACATGTATGCATCAACATGATCTTTGGCCTAGGATTTATTTTAGCTTTTGTAAATATTATTTATTGCCTAGGTTTTATGCAACACATAAAATGCATAAATTAAATCATATTGCCCATTTCAAAAAGGTGCAAAATTTGGGATGTTACAAAAGACAACAAATTATTTAAATAATTTTTTTCAGAAAAATAACATAAGATTGGAAATGAATGTCTAAACACTTCTTCAAATGTTTATTGTCTTTTGCCATTAAGAAGCATAAATATATGCGACAGTGACATGATTTTGTGAATTTTCTATGACTTTTTTATGTGGTATATTATATCATCAGTTTTGATGGTATAAAATAGAATTGTTTAAACTATAATGTTTTGTACAATAGAAACTTGTAATACAATGTGACAAAGAATATGAACTTATGGTTTATCTTCAGCCGAGGTAATATACCAATATGTATGAGAATGTTGCCTAACCTTACTAACATAGTATTCTCTCTTTTGAATATAACAATTATATCATTATGTAAATACTCAACTAAATATAACAATTATATCATTATATAAATACTCAACTACTTGTCAATTTTATCATGACAGTTCTTATTTTATTTTGCCTTATTAGTATGACATTTTTTTCTATTGTTATATGTTCATGTTATTTTTTCATATATTGGTTACACTATCAAAGGTTTTCTTTTTCCTATGTTAAAGTCTCAAAAATATTTTAGAGTTCCTTCAACGCTAAATATAAAATTCTTCTTAGGTGTTGCCCCTTTATCCTAGCCAGTTGAGAATGATAGCTATGAAAGGACACAAACCATATGGAAAACGTTGACTACATGTTCATAACTTGAGAGCGATCTAGTGGTGGGTTTTAAGGACAACAAAAGAGCCCTTCTAGATATGCTCAAGGGAAAAAAATATGTCAAGAAATAAAAGGGCAATGACTCTAGTGAGCTTTTAGAGATAATGTTCACACATTGTATATATATAGAAGAGGTAGATTTCTCGATTTTAATTTGCAAGTGGACAACAAATCTGAGTGCGGTAGCAAAGACAACTATATTCTAACCACTTTTGAGCGAAAAGAGTGGGAAAGGCGGAAAAAGTGTCAAAATAGTGATTAGTTGAGATCATGCAAAATTTAGAAGTGTTGATTTGACTTTGCTTGCCAGCCGAAATCATATAAAATCACTTATAGTATTGATTTGACTTTGCATGCTTCCATATATGAGGTGAGAAAAATTGTACTCAAATTAGCATTCTCTATATTAATCAAGCATAATTAATTAAAGGAAAACTAGGTTTCGAAGCTAGTTTCCAAGCATAATAGCAATGTACATAGAAGGAATGGAAAATCAATTTATTGTTATATGTTGTTACATCTTATTACATGCATAACTAGTGTGGACATACTATTATTTTCTTGTTTCTTATGGCATTTTACTATTTTCAATTAGCATATGTTCCTTCAACATTCCATTATTGCTAATCAAGATTGTATCCCAAGTCAAATAGCCCTATGATGATGTGAATGATCTTAGAAGAAGATACGATGTTGTTACCAAAGGGAAAACATCCTATTATTCAATTATGAGAAAATTCTTTACTACTATTAAATAATTTTGCTAAGTATTAAAGACAATGAATTATCTAAATCATTTTTGCCAAAAAATAAAATAAGATTGAAAATGAATGTCTAAACACTTCTTCAAATGTTTATTGTCTTTTGCCATTAAGCAGCATAAATATATGAGACAGTGACATGATTTTGTGAATTTTCTATGACATTTTTATGTGGTATACTATATCATCAGTTTTGATGGTATATAATAGAATTATTTAAACTATAATGTTTTGTACAGTAGAAACTTGTAATACAATGTGACAAAGAATGTAAACTTATGGTTTATCTTCAGGTAATATATCAATATGTATAAGAATGTTTGCTCAACCTTACTAACATAGTATTCTCTCTTTTGAATATAACAATTATATCATTATATAAATACTCAACTACTTGTCAATTTTACCATGACGGTTCTTACTTTATTTTGCCTTATTAGTCTGGCATAATTTTTTCTATTGTTATTCGTTCATGTCATTTTTTCATATATTGGTTACACTATTATAGGTTCTCTCTTTCCTATGCTAAAGTCTCAAAAATATTTTAGGTATTTTATATTTAGTTGTGAGAAGCAACTTTAGTCACAAAAGATGTCGCTACTCGCGAATGGACTTATGGTCCAGTGGTAGGTCAGTTCAGTGGGACACTACCCACTAGGGTTCAAACTCTGGTGTTCGCACATTTTCTAGATTTTATCAAGAAATTTGCAACGTACACGCATGCGTGCGCATTCGGTGGTACCGGGCGTTTCTTAGTGCGAGTCTCCCAATCTCTTTCTTTGTGTGTGCGTGTATGGTGCGAGTATGGGGTGTGTGAGTTGTGTGTGTCCAAGTTGTACCCGATGAAAAAAATATCGCTACTCATTTTATAAGTGTGTATAGTAACTAAATATAATACTAATACTCTTCTTTTATGTCAAAACACCAAATTATATTTGTGTGTAGTTCTCTCAAATATATAGAGTATAAAGGTAAACGAGTTCAAAAAATAGGTCTAAAACATAGAATTTCAAATAAACAAGAAAATGCATGTCTATATTTACTCATAACAACTCGACAACTTCAGTATCATCAGCATCATCGCCATCACATCTTGTAGTTTTCTTCTACTATAATCCTTTCGCTGCACCAAATTTTGTGTTTGAATGGATAAGGCAAGCACTGCGCCTTTGCCTAGTTTCATGTAGGTCATACAATGTGGAGGTCATAGAGTACGGGACTGCCATGCAAGTAGAATGCCTATGGTTGTTTTTCAAACCAATATGCCAAAAAAATACATATAAATCATAATTAGACATATAATCACATATATATCATAAATTTATATAATTGTGAATAAAAAATATATAATAATTAACAATGGTTTGAGACAAGGTAATAAATAACAGGTGAGTGTTAGTAGCAAACTGTTGTCAAGTGTATGGTAAGTTTAGTGATCATATCATAATTAGACATATAATCACATATATCATAAATTTATATAATTGTGAATAAAAAATATATAATAATTAACAATGGTTTGAGATAAGGTAATAAATAACAGGTGAGTGTTAGTAGCAAACTGTTGTCAAGTACTCAAGTGTATGGTAGCACGTCACTGGCGAAATAGCAGACAGTAAGTTTAGTGATATTTAAAAACTTAAAACTACACGAAACATATGTATCTCCCCACCATAACAAATAGTCTACCCAACTAAAATTTAAATCATTAATGTATAACTTTCAAATAAAAAAGAGTCAGATGAACAAAAGTTTTAAAATACAGTCATTATAGTGACTTGTCAGGTTTTAATAAGCTAATTTTTTTAATGCTACCTTTGTAGTTGTGGAATTTAGATCCATTACAACTATTGCGAGTGCTACTATGGCCTATAGGATAGAAACGCTAGGTAGTTTCTTGGTTTGAGAAAATACGCAATGACATAAAACATAAGTTCTTCCTAATTTCCTATAACATACCGAATAGGAGAGATAAGAAGAACAATCAAGGACTCTTGCTAACCCCGCCGTCTAGTGACAAATCTGGCAACCCGGTAGCAAGATCTGACGACATGGTAGCCGGATCCGGCGTTCCTATAGATGGATCTTCACAAGCTTGATGTTGGCTAGGTTTCCTTCCTTGTGGACAATGACGTCTTGTTCTAGTCGTTGTTGTACGAGGCGGGTGGTGGGGGAGAGGGCCAAGCCATCAACCTAGTTCATGACGTGGTGGCTGGCACCTCTTCTAGCTAGGTCGCCTTTTATCATTGTGCTACGGGGCAGTGCCATCTCCCTATTGCTAGAGCTCGGCACCGGCACCAGGGCGGTGACCTCTGTTGTCGTCCACTGGTAAGCACGACATCAGCTAGTTCACCTTCTCCATGGCGAAGCGGTGGAAGGCTAGTTGGCGGAGGGGTGGTTTGGGGTATATATCGTGGGTGGTGGGTCTGATGGTGCAGCAGACACGACGACCTCTTCGAGGAGCGAACAACATGGTTATCGATCTCTTGTTTGGTGATCTATAAGGACCCAATGATGACTTGGTTGGCTACTGTCCATGTGGACTAGCGTCAGATGGTTTCTCAGGTTTGCGACTTGTTGCGATTGCGACAACTAGTTGAAGGCAGATCTTTGTGCCTGCCTGCCTGCCTCGGAGTTTCTATAGTGGTGATTGCAAGCTCTTTGGTTGGTAGGGTGCGATGGTGGTGGAGGCGGCTGCTACCTTGTGTAGCAGATTGGTGTGACCATGCATGGTAACCTATGTTTGGTGGGATAGTAGCAGCGGGTGGAAGCTAGCGTCATGTTGACAGATTAGGTGGGCCTGTCGCTCATTCGGGTGGAAGCTAGCATCATGTTGACAGGTGAGGCGGGCCTGTGGCTTAGTCGGCAGGCCTGTGGCTTAGTCGGCGTAGCAGCACCTTCCCACTAACGGTGGCATGCTATACTTCGTTGGTGCACAATGGCACGACTACATGATTTTAGGGTTAGGCGGTTGGAATATATATGGAGGCGCTTTTGGGTGAAAGTCTTGCTTGGTTCTCTGTTGATCCAGCAATGATGATGTTTTTTTGTGTCAAGTTCCTCATTGAAGCATTATATTTTAGGACAAATGGAGTACATTTATTTATTTATTTACTTATGTGTATAAGAAATTCACTGTCAAAATATACCTTGAAGGTGGGAGTACGTTTATTTATGTATCTTACAGATATTAATTTTGCAAATATACCTCGAAGAACTTTCTCCATTCCTAGTACATATTTTCAAAAGGATGAAGAAAATACATTTAATATTATGTAATACTATAATTAGCCTTCTAGTGCTCTAAAGAAAGAAATAAAAGTTCCGTTGTTGCACAATAGAACTTCCTAGTAGAGACAAATTTGTCCAGCAACTTGTGGAAGAGGCCAACTATTATTCCTGTCCCTACTAATAACTGATATTTAATTATGAAACATACCCATACGATGTAATAGGTTTTATAGCTTGTTGCACCATTAAGAATCAATATATCTACAACTAAAAAGCACGTAAAACAATCGTCCACCCGGTGGCAGACGAAAGACCGCGACTTATGTTTCCATCCGGCTCTCCCAGGGTCAACTCTATGTACGGGAGTTCCCAGGCATGCTTCTCACGAACCAAAAAAAAGAGAACGCCATCTTCAACCGCGCCCCCACCTAATCCCTCAGGATCCTCCGGTCGCGGCCCTCACCCAATCCTCTCACGATCCCCTGACCTCGCGCCTCCTCTAATCCCGTGCGGTCCTCCTCCATCGATCTGTCCCTGCCAACCGGCGCGTCCCGCAGTCTTCCATACAATCCCCTCCTCGCTCACTTCACCGGTGATGCGGCGTCCTCACATGACGCAGCGGAGGCGGCGCAGCATCCGGCATCTAGACGGCACGGAGAAGGCCGCGCGACATCTGGCATCCGACGACGCGGCGGAGGCGGTGTTGCATCCTGACGGCGTGGCGTCCCAGCAACGGAGCGAAGGCGGTACGACATACGACGACACGGCATCCTGGCAGCAGGACGGCGCGGCTACCCAGAGGCGGAGGCGACGCATCTTCTCGGAGTCGACCGCGGTCGCGGTGTCGAGTTCTTCGCCGCGCCCACAGGTTCGTCGTGCAGTCATTGCAAATTGAGAACATCCGGTATTTGAAATTAGGATTATTGAATTATTGACTCCAGATCCAAATGATTATTAGATCCCGTGAATTTTTCTGCGGCGGAAGAAAAATAAACAAGCCTTAGGTTACATGAAAGTAAACTGATGCTAAATAAGTCTTGCTTTTGCCACAAAAATCTTTCATGCATTCTGCAGTTCACATTTTGTTTTGATTACTTTGGACAAGTGAAGTAGCAAAACTTTTGCAGAGAGATTGGGAGTTTAGGATTTTTCTTCATGGGATTTTTACTGAATACATTCGCGATAATGATCAACTACAACTCTGTTCCCATAAGACCTTTAACTGAAAACACTAAGAAGTGCATAACTACATTTGGAGACCACCACCTCGCCCTTGCCATGACGCTCGCTGTCGATTTCTGACCCATTGTCGAACTCCCATGTGGTTGTGATTTAGAATAGGGGAGTTCATTGTGTACCGGAGGATCCTTATCTTTAGATGTTCAACCGTGCTGCTTCTTTCGTGTATGCACATATCATTATTTTTTGTCTACCTTATCACTCAATAAGATAGTGCTAATATGTCTACTTAATCAGCTTGTTCACAATGCGTGGAACCATTTTTTAAGACTATTTTTTTAATACGTGAAACTATTAATCTGCGTTTCACTTGGTTTTTTACAAGTTGGCTTGGATGAACTTTGTGCATTCTGGGCACCGTAATTTTGAGCCACCAACATTGGCTTATTTAGTAATTTCTAAAGTTAGAGACCATAGTCAGAAATTGAAATCTCTTTATGTTTTTTAAACAAAAAAACTCTAAAGTTGTAAACCGTAAGTAGAAATTCAAGAATCCGATATTTCAAATAAGAAATTAAAGGATATGCATGTCTTCTGATCCTCTGTGCAATTATCTAAGAATTCTTTTGTGACTAAGTATACCATTATAAAGTTAATATGGTTCTTGTGATATGCTATAATTAAGTCTATTGGTAGGCCAACTAAAAAGAATTGTAGTTTCTTTTGACCAAGTTCAGATCAACAAAGAAATTCATGTAAAGTTCAGATCACACATATATGACATGGTTTCAAAAAGTACCGCAACAATCTATTTTATTTCCAAGCACGTGATTAAAAATTCACCCGACAGTTGTGCTGAGTCTCCCCCGCACGGTTGACCCGGACGCGTGGTGAAACCACCAATCACGCCCCGGCTCCCTCGCCGCACGCGTGGCACGCTCCCCTGGACAATCAGCCTCCCTCCCTCACGAGATCTTGCCTCCAATTAGTTTCCCTCCCCCTCACCACGACCAATCCCATGCACATAAACCTCGGCGACTCCCCACCAGCCATGACTCCCTATGACTCCGAGTCTCCGGGCATCGGCGGCTCGGCGCTCACAAAGAGGGAGTGACAAGGCGATACGACGTGGCTCTTCCTCACGATATAGATTGATGGCAGCATGGCGTAACATCTGCCGGCATCCGAAGAAGGTGAGCTTCGTCCGCCTTGGAAGGCCACCTTCCTAGCAGAGCGGCATCATGACGACAGAGGCGGGGCGACATCCCGACGGCGGAGGCAGCAAGGGCAAGGCAGCGTGGGCGGTGTGGCACGGGTGCGGCTCCTTTACCGGCAGCGCTCGACCCGCTTCCGAGTCAAAATCACTCGGTAACCTCGCCATGGCAACAACACATGGCACAACGAGGGCAAGGCAGAGCGGCACGGCTCTTCCTCGCAAATCCAACCGATGGGCGTGGGCAGACAGCGGCACGGTCATGGCTCCTTTATCGGCAGCGCTCGCCGCCAACCATCTCTCCAGCAAGTCCCCTTCTGGGAATTGGGATCCCCTCCCCCTTCTCGTGCTTACCAAGATACTAGAGTTGCACGGTTGTTGACATGCTGTGGCGCTGCCACGAGATGGTCACCTGCTGGTGTGGTTTGCTTATAATAGACTTAATTAAATTTGGGATACTGACATGTCATTGTGTGTATTTCAACCCATTACAATGTTTCAATGCCAATACGAATGCGATACTCATCTTTGAAAATTTTATACGATGTTTTGGGCTAAAACATTACGACATAATGTATCTGGTTCCTTAATGGCATAACCTGCACACTATTTTTTCTTAGAGAAGTTTAATATAAATTGTGCATGATCTGACAATATAAACTGAATAGTATTTCCAATTGTCAAACAACCCTATGCTTATGGACGTAGCACTAAACAAGGAACAGTGATGCCTTTGATTGATTGGATTCTGCTATTCTATGGGGTATGACACGTGGTTCAACATCGGTGCAGTTAGTGTCCATTCTATGGGGTAGTACATAATTTACTTATTTAGTTCAAAAGTTGCAATTATGATCCGCTATAATTAAGTCTATTGGCCTAAAAAGAATTATGTTTGAACGTTGCATTAGTTCAAACACAAGGACATCTGACAAGGATGGTGACTGCATGGTTGAAGACCAAGTGGATGTTAACACACCCTTGCTTCAATCAGCTTATTCTTAAACAGTAAATATTTATGCCTCATTATCCCATTTATTAGGTGACTTGTATACCATATTTTATCTAATCAATTGTTGGACATTTCATGATTAATAGAAAATGCAGGACCCAACATTCATGCGATATCAGCCACACTGATGACACCACTGTTTGATTATTATGAATGCATGGCTGAAGAACACCTGAATGATAACACACCCTTGCCTCATTTTATTAGGATCGAACATTCGGATCCTAGCCGCGCCAGCCGCTGAGAAGGACGTGAACAGAGGAAAGAGAAAGAAAAAGGGAAGAAAACACCGACAAAAGATATATTTATAAAGAATATCATATATAAAGAGGTTTTAACTTTATGAAAGAGGTAATGCATCATATGTCAATACATATTTTTTAAGATATCAATAGTATTTTAATTTTAAAAATTAATAAACATCTTATATGCATGATACTTCTAACTACAGTTTCAGCCATTTGTATGCTTCAACTGCAAGAAGTCAGATGCCGCATCTTGAATTTCAAAATCTTCTAGATCATCTTTGATTGGTGACCAGTTGCGGCTTGGTATTCGTCTAAAGCATGTTCTTCTCGTCGAAGTATTGAGACATCAAAATTTTAAGTATACAATATGTTATAAAATATGTATTGTAAAACACAAACATGTGTAAGATTAATAATTAAAAAAGTATGTGTGATGATATACCTATTAATTTAATCAGTCATGACTTTGTCAATTTTATAAACTTTCCCTTTTAGATTAAAAATCACTTTAGCATTTATATTTAATTTTTATAGTATTATTATTTTATCGTGTGATCCATATATTTTTGGTATAGAAAAAATTGGCTATCTCGTAGCAACGCACGGGTACTAACCTAGTGCCAATAATAAGAGCATCTAGAGCACATGAGCCCAAGTCAGGGTCTCTACTTTTGATTCGAGAGATTCCTTTATTTTTGAGAAAAAAAAATAATCTACTTGAACGGAAGGTCCAAGTGAGGACCTTCAAATCCATTTTAATAGACATTGCTATATGGGATTCACTCGTCATCTACCATAGTTCTAAACAATTGAGCTATAGATGATGCGAGCGAGCCCGAAACGGGTGGAGCATACCACAACGAGGGGTAGGTGGGTGGAAGGGCTCACCGCTGACACGAGTCGGGTTAGGCAAAAGGCCTGAAAAGGGCTCACAAGGGAGACAAGTTGGGACCAAGAGAAGGCTCACTAGGAGAGAGGATTCAAGATGGGAAGGGGCTCGCTGAGAGAGGGGCCGAGAGGTCATCGACCTCGCTAAGGGAGCCTTACTTGTGAGAGAGGTTGCCACATAGGGAGGCAACCTTACTATTGGAGAATCACGCCACTAGGGGAAGGGAGCCACGTCGTGGGAGGATAGCCGCGCTGCAAAGGGAGCACGACAAAGTTGGCGGATAGGTAGGCGCTATTCTGCCAGCACGCGGGAAGGGAAAACGTGAAGACCGTCATTTGAGGACCTGAAGCAGGATCTCCATGAATAAAGGCTAAGAGGGAGTTTTGAAGGGTCTCTTATTTTTAGACCCTAGTAGGGGCTCTATTGGAGCTTTTTTGGGGCTCTCTCAAATTTAATGTTGAGAAAGTACGGCCTTGCTCTAATGAGTTTGCTATCTTTGTTGGATAAGACTCGTCCAGACTTGTTCAACTAAATCAAATAGATTCCAAGGCCCATATTGAGATGCTAGGTGGTAGATATAGAATTATGACTTTAATATATATGGGTTGTAGCCTCCGTATGTCGTATGTGATTCGGACTCATGATCGGTGTTGATACAAGTTAGAACAACTCATATCTACATGTGCATGTGCACGAATCATACTTTAGTAGGAGTTCACACGTCTGTGTCCTACCTAGTTCTAATACAAATGCCATCCATATGTCCATATCCGATACAAAGTTATCGGAGTTTAAGTGTTCACGTCTGATTACTCATGTTCAATTAATCTAGTAGCTTATTAAAAGGCTTTCAATAGAAAACATATACTTTACTTAAAAAATATTGGAAGTACTAGTATATAACAAGAGTACTCTCCATACTTGTCGATTAGGACAACAGTTACATGGTCTACGAAAGACAACTTTAACCTTTTGTTTTTATAAAAATATTTATGAAAAAAGTGATATATGTATAGTTTTATAAAAGTATTTTTAAGATAAATCTATTCATATAATTTTTATATTTGCAAACTTAGAAACTTAATAGTTATTGATGATTTATATTTTCAATGTTTAACTCAAATTTTGTGTAAAGCGATAACGGTATGGAGGGAGTACTAGCATGCCTGAATAAATAAAGAAAATAACCGGCGAAAGGTTATATATACGGTTATACTCCGTACTTGGTATACTTGAATAATAACGTACGTGTAACGAATTCCTTCTGTTTAAGGCAAGTCAAAGGACTGTCCCAAACCAACTGACCGTCAGTATACGTACTTGTCAAAAAAAAAAGAAAGGACCGTCAGTATTACGTCCATACCCATATTAGTTGACGTTTTAGAAAAGATTAACTATACCCATATTAGTTGACGTTTTAGAAAAGATTAGAGTCAAACATTGGGAATATAAATCATCAATAACTATTAAGTTTCTAAGTTTACAAATATAAAAATTATATAAATAGATTTGTCTTGAAGAATACTTTCATAAAAGTATACATATACTCCCTCCATACCCATATTAGTTGACGTTTTAGAAAAGATTAGAGTCAAACATTGGGAATATAAATCATCAATAACTATTAAGTTTCTAAGTTTACAAATATAAAAATTATATAAATAGATTTGTCTTGAAGAATACTTTCATAAAAGTATACATATATCACTTTTATATAAATATTTTATAAATATTTTTATAAAAATAAGAGGTCAAAGTTGTGTTTTGAAGATCGTGTCGCTGTCCTAAACGTCAACTAATATGGGTATGGAGGGAGTATCACTTTTCCATAAATATTTTTATAAAAATAAGAGGTCAAAGTTATGTTTTGAAGACCGTGTCGTTGTCCTAAACGTCAACTGATATGGGTACGGAGGGAGTACGTACTTGCTTAGTGTGACGACAGTCGACAGCCGGCGAGACTGATAAATTCCTCTCTCCCCCAACATCAGCAATCATCAGCAATAAAAATAAAATAAAATAAAGCCTCAAGATCCGCCCCGGTTAAGCACGTGCGCACGGCGACCTGAGACAGGGCTCGCTTCTGTTCTGTCTGGTTGATTTCTCAAGGACGAAAGCAGAGCACTCGTAGAGCTTGCCGGCGGGGGAGAAGATGATGAGGGCGACCTCGGCGTCGCAGAGCAGGGCGAGCTCGAAGGCCTTCTTGAGGAGCCCCGCGCGGCGCTTGGAGAAGCGCACCTGCCGGCTCACGCGGTCCTCGATCCGCCGCAGCTCCACGCGGCCGCGGCGACGCGCCATCATCGCCGCCCCGCCCCGCCCGCTCCAGCTCCAATCCGAGCCTCGGCCTCCATAGCTAGCTAGCTCGCCTCTCTCTTCGCGCTGCTCAGGCTGCTGGGCCTGCCAAGGAAAGGAGCAGGGAGCAACAACAGGTCGCTGGAACCTGGAGGCTGGAGCTGCGCCTACACGAGGGGGCCGGGGTTGGGGACGGACGGGGAGGTCGGGAGATGGGGCCCGGCGGTCGGTGACGGACGTGGGCCACGCTAGCTAATCACCAGCGGGATGGGCGGTTGCGGGGAGACGCTCTCGGCTCGTGTAACCCTTTCCAGATTGGGAAAACGCGGCGCGGAGCGCTGCTGGGCCGGGCCGGGGGCCGGGGGCCCGGGGCCGCGTCGCTGAGGTGGCGGGCAGGCGGGGCAGCTGTCCACACGGCAGTCGCGCGAGAGGCCGAGAGCCACGCAGGCGTCTGTGTCCCCGACGCGCGCGCCCACGGAAACGGGCTCGCCGCCGTCCACGTCCGCTTGGCTTGGCCGGCGCAAATATCTCGAGCCATGGCGGATCGAGAAGCTGCCCGCGGATAAGGATGCTCTCCACCGGCCGGACGGTTCTGATGAAAGAAAGAGAGCAGGGAGAGAGAGGATTGCTCTCGGAGTCTCGACTCTCGAGATCCTCCTTCGGATCGGTAAGTTGCGGATAGGTAGATACCCTTCCGTCTCTTTTTAATTGTCGTACGGAAAACGTGTCATGCGAGAGAAATATAGATTTCTAGAGATAGTTATTTAGGGACGGAGAAAGTAGATAGATATGCGTGCTCTATGCTACTAGTATACAGCTACTACGGGGGATGATATGACTGACGAGGCATCCGGTGTTTTCTGTTTGCCGGCAGGCACAGCTGAAACTTAATTATTCAAAATAACTACTAGTATTCCGATAAAGGTCAACGAATCGTCCAATAAAATTGATAACTTATTCCGATAAAACTTGTGTTGGTCTATTGATACCGATGTTGCAACTTTCAAAGCCGTAAAATCTACAAGAAAAGTCATAGGCTCTGTTTGGTAGGATTTATTGTGGCTAAGAAAAATATTATACTCCCTCCTACCGCTTTTAGATGTCGTTTAGGACAACGATACGGTCTCCAAAGTATAACTTTGACCACTTGTTTCTTTAAAAATATTTATTATAAAGTGGTATATGTATAATTTCATGAAAGTACTTTTTAAGACAAAATTATTTATATGATTTTTACATCTCTAAACTCAATAATTTAAAAGTTATTTATGATTTATATTCCCAATGTTTGACTCAAATTTTGTCCAAAACGACATCTATTTCTGATACGGAGGGAGTACCATGTAACATTGTTAAGAGACGGTTGCATTAAAACAACTGCTGGTTAATATATTAACGGAAGCGGTCAATTAAGGACAACCGTGTCCGCTAATAGTAATTAGCCGAGACGGTTGGCCTACAGCGCTCGCCTCTGTTAATGTATTAACCGAGGTGGACAAGTTAACCACCTCCTTTAAGTCACCATTAATGGTGACCTCTGATTGGAGGTGGCTACAATGCTCGTCTTCATTAACCCATTTTGCCCGTCTCCGTTAAAAATTTTGTAGCAGTGATGGCTGCAAGCGCTAATATATTCAAGCGAACAACACGCTGATAGTTTACAAACCCATCATTCAAATTGAATTTTGAATTAATACTATTGTGTTTCTTACATTACAAGATTTAAAACGAGACTTGACACGCTTGAGATTATTTGGATGAGCTTTGATAGAACAGTTTTCTTGTCAAGGTGGAACATTATTTGTAATGTTCTAAGTCACAAGAGAATTCCTCTGTGTTTGGAAGAAAATCATTGAAGCTCTTAAAAAAAGTTTTCATAAGAAGAAAGATGTTTTAGGGCTAGTTTGGTAGAGCTCCATCTGATTCTGATTCTCTATAGAAGCTGATTCTCTGAGAGAAGTGATTCTGTGGCTGAAAGTGATTCTCTTTGATTCTTTAGCATAAACTTTTAAAATCAGTATGGAGAATCACTTCACAGAATCAGGGGAAGCTACTTTTTTCAGCTCTTAGCCTCTTAGTTCATTTCAGAGAATCACTTCACGGAATTAGCAGAGAATCGCTTTCCCCTGAAAAGCTGTTTGGCAGAGCTCCTGCTGGATTCAGCAAAGAATCAGCTCTGAGAGCTCTGCCAAACAGGCCCTTAACTTCACGACAAAGTGGCTCTAGTTTCATGAAAAAATATTCCAAGATTCTAGGTTCAAGACAAAAATATTCTAGGTTGACATGAAAAATGTTGAACATTTATGGAATAAAAACGTTCATATATAAATTCCGAACAAAAAGATGTTCCCACACTTTAAATTAAACTAACGAAATGTCCAGCGGAGAAAAAGTTCCATGATGAAAGTAGTAATTAACACAAACTTTTACTAAATATGTAGAACAGATCTGTAATAAAAGAGAGAAACAAGAAGAAAAATAAGTAAAAGGGAAATTACAATTTTTTTTTAAAAAAAACTTCAGCCTTTATCAGGCCTTTAATTAACAGCAGGCTCCGCAAGATCGCGTGCCACCAAGTTTTGTATAAAGATAGGAACCACATATTTCCATACCTCTAGCATCCCCACGCACCAACTCATGCCTAAAGCGCCTATCTCATGTGTAGACGAGTTACAAAAACGAGAAACAAATGAACATTCATAAATGTAAGAAAAACTCTCTGATCACCCTACGGATATCCTAGAAGATGACACCTGCAGGCGCCTGATCCATTTCATATGAGAGCACAGCTTTCTGGAGAAGAGGGGAATCAGTCTCCAATTGTATCTTCGAAATACCAACAGAGACTGCCGCATCGATGGCTGCCACGAGAGCGTCGGTACATTTGAAATACTAGCGAAGGTTGCGCGCCTTTGCGCGCGCCGGTAGGTGAATAAATCCAGATTTATAGAATCCAGATTTATAAAGAAATAATTTATATTCATACCTATATACAAAATATATTAAGTTTGGATTTACATGATTCATATGTTACATGACAAAGCTTTCAATGCATAGATTTTTTTTAAAAAAAAATAAGCCAGGCATAATCAAATATTTTAATAAAAAACAAAACATGAGAAGAATGTACATAATTTAAAGAACACAAAAATTCACACAAACTTGCTCTGACAAGATCAAATGGACATACAAAATTCTAATTTGATAGTTGTATTCTAGATGTACACTAATGGCACGTGAGAGAGTTAAAAAAGAAGGTTTATTTTTGTGTTGTCCATAATGGTAGTTATGTCTTGCCACCTGATGCTCCTGCCCATGACAACATCACCTTGAGAAGTCTTCACCTTTTGGACAGGAAGAGAGTAGATCAATCAAAGACAATAATCTTAGGATTATGAACAATAGAATGTAAGATTTTCAATTTAACATATCGGCTCATTTGTGTGTGCCCATGCGCGCATGGTTTTATTTGTCAAATAGAACCAGAGGATAGATATGATCAATAGATTAAGACCTAAAACATAGTATTAGACAATGACACATATATTAATATAATAGGTCAATATGAACATATAACAAATGCTCGACATAAAACAATGAAACGATATAAAAATAGGGGGCAAATAGATAATCCTTACAATTAAATTCAGTTGATATATCTCTAAAACATAAGAACTCTAAAACATAAGAATTCAACACCAGAATATAAGGTACATGCAATGCAACGTCTACAAAAGGCCTCTAGCCGGCTAGAAAATTCTTTGATAATACTTTCAGACCCCATGCTCCTATAACGATTTAAGGTACATTAAAAGAGATCCTTTCAGAAAATAGTTGAGATAAAACCCCACGCCATTTAATTCCTGGAACGATTTAAGGTACATTAAAAGAGATTCTTATGTTCGCTCTATCCATGGTGCAATTGGAGCAGGCTGCTGTATTAGAACAAGGTGATCCTGGAACCCGATTTTAAAAATAGAAAGAACATGTTTCAGTGTAGGAACTATATTGTGAAAAATAGAGTTTTTTCTAAGTATATATTACATACTTGTCATAAAGTGGCTAGCCTTCAGGAATATGAGGATTAAAATACCGTAGAGATGAGCATTGTCTAATCGTAAGCATCCATCTGGTCTCTACAGTGTCCAAATGAATTGGCATTTGTTACAGGATAATACCGATACAGGTGCAAAGTAAAGGTGTCTTAGCAATCAACAAAAATAGCAAGCAGCACAGCAGCAGCCGCTGCATGTTGCATTCAATGGATTTACTTGCAGATTTCATAATAACCAATCATCCACAAAGAGGGAAAATAAATGGCAAAAGAAAAGTATGCTATTGCTTTTTTTTCCAAATATTTTTCTCAATAGGAAGCTAATGTGAAAGCACCAAAAGAGCAGTTCACAACAGCATGGGTCAATGGACATCCGTGTAACTCTCACAATGGATATTTATGGTCTAATATATAAAACATATATATTTTTCCTCACCTCTAATGCTCTCTAGGTAGACTAAAGCAACTTTTTTTCCTCTGAACCACATTACAGAACTAAAAAAGCTTATGCTTCTGTAACCATAGTCATTTATAACTAAGCTGACCATGAAGAAGCAATTCACCTTGCATCATAGAAAACAAAATCTCGAATTTGAAGTATAGGAGATCTAATGTTGAATTGCTTCTTGATTGATACCTATACATCTACTACGGAATCATTTGACATGGCACTGCTAATAACTTGATAGCACCAGAGAAGTTATCAGATAAATAAGAAGCTGATAAAGTCATCAATTTAAAAATGCAGAACAAAAAGAACATGCTCAAGGTATCAAAATATGCTTTCAAATTTCAATCTAACAATGCAGTAAAAAAGGACATGCTCATGGCATCAATAAAGCATGAATAGACCATACCTATAGTAATCTGAGATTAGAAATGGGCAAATGGCACATGACACATACTAAATACAAAGACAAACCAACAGTAAGGTCTTCTTATCAGTTCTGGCACAACTAATTCAGCAAGTCTGTTCTAGAAAAGTTAAGGAAGGAGGTTTACCACAACCTAAGATTATATAACATATACTAAACACAAAGACAAACCACCAGTCAGGTTTACTTACCAATTGGGGCACAACAAATTCAGCAAATCTGTTCTAAAAAACTTAAGAAAGGAGGTTTACCACAACCCGAGGTCACATAATTAAAAAAAAACAACGCATAGGAACAACTTGCTAGATTAACTCTACAAGAAACTACAAAAATTTAACCTTTTTCCCTGATTCCTAACAATATGTCTAAAAATCAATATATATCTTATTTTATCAAACGATGGAGACAAGGTTCTTAGAACTAAAATAAACACCATAGGAATTGCCAGGAATGAAAATACAAACCTTGGAACCATCCAAGGCACCTAAGACTAAACCTCTGATTGAAGGATTCAACAGAAATTGGGAGAGAACACCCATCAATCCAATCTGCTCGGTTCAATCTCCAACTCCTAGTTGTGATACGAGAAGGACAGACAAAAATCAGGGACATGGAACAACTGCAAGGGTTCCAAAAATCGATTATTCACACAAATTACCTAGCTTATTTTGCAGAAATTGACACAGGTCCCAATTAAACTGAGTGAGGCTGCGCGAAAATAGCCAAGACATAGCTAGAGGGGAACAAAAGAAATGGGCAAATGGCACATGACACATACTAAATACCAAAGACAAACCAGCAGTAAGGTCTTCTTATCAGTTCTGGCACAACTAAATTCAGTAAGTCTGTTCTAGAAAAGTTAAGGAAGGAGGTTTACCACAACCTGAGATCACATAACACATACTAAATACAAAGACAAACCACCAGTCAGGTTTACTTACCAGTTGTGGCACAACAAATTCAGCAAATCTGTTGTAAAAAAGTTAAGAAAGCAAGTTTACCACAACCCGAGGTCACATAATTAAAAGTAGCGCATAGGAACAACTTGCTAGATTAACTCTACAAGAAACTATAAAAATTTAATCTTTTTTCCCTAATTCATAACAATGTGGCCTAAAATTCAATATATATCTTATTTTATCAAACGATGGAGACAAGGTTTTTAGAACTGAAATAAACCCCATAGGAATTGTCAGGAATGAAGATACAAACCTTGAAACCATTCAATGCACCTAAGCCCAAACCTCAGATTGAAGGATAACAGAAATTGGGAGAGAACACCCATCAATCCAATCTGCTCGGTCCAATCTCCAACTCCTAGCTGTGATGCGAGAAGGACAGACAAAAATCAGGGACATGGAGCAACTGCAAGGGTTCCAAAAATCGATTATTCACACAAATTACCTAGCTTATTTAGCTGAAATTGACACAGGTCCCAATTAAACTGAGGGAGACTGCATGAAAATAGCCAAAAATAGGCCATAGAACCAAATTCAAAATAAAAAAGGTCAAATACCTAAACTGAGTTTTTTCCAGGGCCATACACCTAATTCTCCCAAAAATATATTTTCCTTAGTTGCTCTGAAGTTCTAAGAGAGAGTCTACCTCCACGCACAATAAAAGAAGCGAAACATACGTGCATCTGTACTATATGGTGCACAAAATTATTGTAAACCTAATTTGAGGGGGACGAGAGAGATTAGGGTTTCTATTTTAGAAATAATAAATCATGTGAAGTTTGTATGTTGAATTCGGACGCGAGTCGAATTCAACCAAGATTTTAATTTATCCCAAAAATTTTATTTAAAAAAAACACCTCTAGTCATGTTGTTGACTTGGCCAGAGCAAACGTCACGACAAGTGGTTTGTTGCAAAAAGTTTTAAAGCTCAGATTTGAAATTAGGGTAGAAGGGAAAACATTTGACTTTAGTTTGACCTAACAATTACATGCAACACACATTCAGCGAAAATTTTAAAAAGTTGAGATTTTTATTACACAGAAATACAGAATGTTACACAGGACGAGCATGGGCGGGACAGTGGTGGAGGTAGATGCGAGCGCGGAGGTGAGGGGAGCGCTGGCTAAGCCTGGCTAGGCGGAAACGCTCGCCCCCTCCTTTTCCAGCAAGCCTGGCTAACTGCCCATGGGTGGCTAGCTGGAGCCTGGTTTGGAGGTCTGTCCAGCCAACCGTGGTTTGAGGATTTTATTGACTTGTATAAGAAGGTTTTTTTAAAAGCACAGTACCGGTGACGTCAAACTGACCAACATTTCCTCACATAATAGTTTATTGAGACGCCAGAAATAGTGTATTGGATCTGAAAAGCCGATATGCACGACAAAGAGAATGCTTGGAGCAGGTTCCCTTGAGGCCTTGAGCAAAACGAAGTCACAAAAGCAGGGCCTGAACAAGTGCCAATGGTGACCCGCGGACTCGAAGGAGGCGGTTCGGAATTTGACGAGGGCTGCCAGCCATCTTGGCCTCTCGGACCGTAGAAAGGCCTGGAATCCCAGGTTTGCATTTCATGGGCCAGCCGAATAGGCCTACTTAGAAACATCGAACGGATCTGAACGGCCCTAAGCTTAAAGTCTGCTGTTTTCTTGTTCGCAAAAAAAAAACTGCTGTTTTCTATGGCATCTTAGTAAGTGTGACAATTTTTTGAAACATAAGTAATCTATTATTAGTAAATATTTATTGTAGCATCACATTGTCAAAACATACATTAATTAGACTCAAAATTCTATCTCACGGATTACTCGCAATTTGTACAATTATTTATTTTTTAGTTTATGTTTAATACTCTATATATGTGTCGAAACATACGATGTGATAAGGTTAAAAAACTTTAGAGTGAGAAACTAAATAAGGTCAAAGAAGTCCTGTGCGCAGTCACTAATCTGGACACAGATCTATCCATGCCAGGAATGCATGGGCCCCTTCCGGTCGTCTTTATTAACTAGAGAGACAAGTGTGCTTTGCTGCGCTAGTTTTACTCATGTGTTCTCCACTCATTCCTTAAGCCTATATGCCTTTTATCCGTAGTGCTAAATGACTGCAAATCATAATGAACCAAAAGAAAAAAGAAAAATAACAAATAGTACGTCCAAACTCCAATGGCAAAATAGTCAAAGAAAATAGATTCAGAAACAATCCCAGTCTTATTATTGGGGGGGAGTAGAAAGTAACACCTAAAAAAATAAAGAAAAAGAAGGCACCTAAGATCCAACCCAAAGAGCATAGCCTCAACACCAATCAGCAATGAATATCACTCAAGGAAAACAATTTGAACCAGAGTAACAAAAAAACCCATGCAATAGAAGCAAGAAATTAGAGAGCTACATTGCATGCAACAAAGAAAATCAAACATCATACCAAGAAGGAAGCAGAGTAGAACCGAGGAGGACACCAGCGCAGAGGAAATACTCCTTCCGTCCCAAAAAAGAATGGTTTAAGATGATTTAAATTGTCTTTGGTTTGCTTAAATTAGTAGAAATACATTACAAGAAATATGGTGGTTTATTACCATTAACCTTTGTCATAATATATGGAATTTATGTCACATATTAGTATTTGTGACACACAGTTGACGAAAATGCTTGCGTCAAAAACCATGCGCCTTAAACATGGTTTGTGTCGTTTCGATGCTAGAGTCACAAATCTATGACGTTAATTTTGAAGTCACAAAACTTTATGGCGATGGGTTTTTAGTCATAAAATTGAATCCTGGCCTGCTAAAGCCCACATAAGAAACAACCTTATAGTGGGCGCAACCCATTGTTGTGGCTGAATTTTGGCCCAACCCATTTTGCATTTGAAGCCTTTTTTGTCCATATCTGTTTTTTTATTCTAGCCCACCCGTTGAGACTAAGCACACATGAGGCCTGTTGGGCCAGACCATTATTTTCGCTGCTATTTAGGGCCCATATAATTTTTTTTACCTGCCCACTTTTTTCTGTGCCATTTAGAGCCTACTCCAAATTTATTTGGGCCAACACAATAACTTTTAATTAGGCCAACCCAATAACACAATTTTTGCAGAAAAAACCCATACATGCATTCCAACAAATATTACATGCCATATATCTTGCATTTTAGATACAACCAATACAAAAATTTTGCATTTCAAATAACATCCATTCCAGATTTCCACCAGCAAACAAGCATTACATTAGTTGTCGAGTCTCCAAAATCAGAACCTCCATCACAGGACCAACAGACATAGCATAAGTTTCCATAGCCAGAATACATATAAGGTTCACATGATCATAACAAAGGGCTTCAGTAGTGCCGTTTTATATTTCGGAAAATAAAAACAGGAAATAAAGCAAAAATGTTGGGGTGATGATGTGAGGGAAATGGCAACAATATAATTATTAAGCTTGATCAGCTAGGTAGTACTAGTAGCACAGAAGATCCGTGTTCTGTACGTCTTCTGTGAGCCGAGCGTCACACCTACGCCTCCAACTTGCACATATATTGCTTTGCGAATTCCAATTATCATCAAAAGGAAAACTAAATGTCCCCATCAAAATAAAATTCTAAAATGCCAGTGTACGCTGCAACTGCATGCATGCTAGCTATCTCCCGTGCAGACTTTGAGAACCTCCAGCTTCAATTCTACAGTACTCCGCAACTCCGGAGAGGATAGCTTTTCTTCTTCCCCGTCGTTTTCCCTGTACAGTACTGCGCTCCGCTCCGCCACCGCGTTGCTGCCACCGGCCACTCAGCCAGGACTAACAAGTCATGGTGGGGCACACACTACTAGCTACTAGTAGTACACCACACTCCCCCCACCGATCGATCGATACAGCGGTCCATCATCGTCTAAAATCGCCTCCGTCCCAACCGAGCTGCTCTCTTCTTTTTCGGTGCTTCTGCTAGCTCCGCAGCGCGCCATGGCGATGCTCAACCGCAACCTCAGGAACAACGCTGCGGTGGTCGGCGCAGCCGCGCGCCTTCTGCAGCAGGCCGCCGGCGACGACGTCTCGTCCGCGCTGGCCGTGGTCGGCTTCGTGACGTCCTTCGCGGCGGTCCGCGCAGCGGTCTCCTCCCGGCCGGCGGAGCTCGTGCTCGCGTACCCCGTCCCCGTCTACCTCGGAACTCTCGGGGGCTCCTTCATCGGTGGGCTGAGCACCATGTGGGCGGCAGGATGGGTTGCTGGAGACCCCGCCCGTCGCCGTGCGGCCGGACGGATCATCCTCTGTGCCTCCTTGGTTCCGATGGTCATCGCCGTCGGCCTCAGCAACGACACCGACATCGACATCTTCTTCGACATCCTTCGTGCCATACTGCCATAGCTTGATTGAGGATGTGAGGTTAGATAGATCTATATGTTCCTTGATTGTTATTTCCTCTGGTGTGACTGGTGGTGGTTCATCTCGTCCTCCTTCTTTATCGGTCCGGCCGTGTGTGTCTTTCTCCTCCAGCTCTTCGATTCGATCTTCACCTGCTGTGTGTGTGTGTGTGTGTGTTGCTGTGTGCTCTTTCTGCTTCTTCACCAGCCGGTTGTGCCTTCCTCTTGGTTGCTGCTGTTGTTAGTTCATGTGCTAGCTCCTCCTGTTATGCACTTATGCTCCTCCCTCCTCATCCAACCTTCTACTTGTTCTAGCTTGTCCTCCCCTTCTCCTGCTTCTTTCTCCTTCTTCACGTATCGGCGGTGTTTTCCATCCGTTTGTATCGATCTGCTTTTGTTGTTCATGTCCTCCTCCTCCTCGATTCCTTGTCCTTCTTCACCTGGTTCCTTCCTCTACTTGTTGCTCATGGCATCCATCTCCTTCCTTGTAACTTTGTCCTTGTTCTCTTGCTCCTACTTCTTCTTCATCTGCTATGCGTGATTTCTTCTTCTTGTTGTTGTTGTGCTCCTCCTTCACTGGCTTGTAGCTAGCCGGTTGTGCCTTCTCCTTCTTGCTGCTGCTGCTGTTAGTTCATGTAGTCCTCCTCTTAATTATATGATCCTTCTCCCTCCTCGTCCAACAACCTTCTACTTGTTCAGTTGTTCTTGTCCTCTCTCCTAGCTCCTGCTTCTTTTTCTCGCTCCTTCGCGCATATGTCTGTGCTTTCCGTTTGCATCTGCTTTTGTTGTTCATGTCCTCCTCCTCCCTTATATATATATCCATCTTCACATGGTTCTTTTCCTCTAGTTGTTGCCGATGTTGCTCTTGGTGGCCTTCACCTCCTCTTGCGCTCTCCTTCTAACTTTGTCCTTGTTCTCTTGCTCCTCCTACTACTTCCTCATCTGCCTTTCTTCTTCCTGTGTTGCTGCTGCTGCTCATATCATAATCCTAGCTTCCTCCTCTCGTCCACCCTTGAAACCAGGTTATTCATTCTCCCTCTCTCGCTCCTTCCTTCACCTGGTTGTGTTTAATTTTCCTCTTTTTGTTCATAATCATCCACCCTCCTCGTCCAGCCTTCTAACACGGTCCTCCTGCAGTCCTGCTCCCTTTCTGCCTCTCCTCTCCTTCAACTATAGTGTTGTGCTTTAATTTCTGCTGCTGTAGATGTTCATCTCCTCCTTCTCCTCCCTTTATTTAATTTGTCCTTCTCCTTCTACATACCTCTCCCTTCTGCACCTCCTCCTGGTGTGGTCTTCTTGTCGCAGCATCTATACAGTCTTCAATTTTAACTGAGCACTCGATCATCAGTCGTTTCTGCTCTCTAGACACATGTTTATAATCTAGTGGATTTCTTTCTTTTTTTTTCTAAAACATCAGTTGTGGAATTTCTCCCCCTGAATCCATCTATTGTTACAACACCACAAATAATTAAATGGTCTTAAGAATCTGATCGCTGCCTCTTGTTATGTAATTTTCTGTTGAACTGGAGTTTCTAGCAACTATATGTGTGCCGCTAATGCTATGGGTACAAGTTAAATGCTTTAACACCAGTAGTCATATATCGATCAGATCTCGGCTGCTGTAACTGCTGCTGAGAACTCATCAGATCTCTTCACTGATACACAATTTCTTGCCCCACGCCAACTCACCAATCAGTACGTTCCTTGCATATATGCACACTATAGTAGTTTACTCCACTTTCTTTATTTTTCCTTTTATCAGGTGCATGCAACATGTTTCTGCGCTCTAGCTTCTAGCATCAGCTTAATTATTACATTGCTTATATAGTTACAAGCTTGTTTCTATTACTATAGTACTTATACTACATTTTCTATATATTTTGCAGAAATTGTCCAGACCCATGAGATGGAACAAATAAGAGAGGCTGGACAATCAATGCTATTTTGTTGCCTGTCAGTTATTTTAGTTTTACTGTTAAACAACACGGTTCATGATGAGCTAATAAGACTTTTATATAGCGCTTATTAGCTGTCAATTATCATCATCTTTCACTTTATTTTCCTTTCAGAGTTTTCGAGCTACAGCCTATATATAACACTGATCAGACTTTGTTATCAATAAATAAGTGGTGAAGTCAGGAGTGTATTCTTCCCTCCTGATTCATCACTTCTGTGTTGAGTATATATGTTTGAATTTATGGTGAAACATTTGGTAAATTTTGCCTTTTCTCACATGAAATAAGGTGAGGGAATTAACGATGGCAGTATATATGGGATGAATTACTCGTACTTAATTCTTGCTGTGCTGTGATGGATTAATATGCCATGTTCCCGGTTCCGGCGATGGCTTCACTGATTTAGCTCTTCACGTTTTGTTTTTGAAAGTATGAGCTAATGATCTCTAGTATTTGTTCATAATATATGCACAGAGCAGCTAGCAGTACGTACGTACCTGCCGTGTAGCGATGAGATAATGCATGGTCTTTTTATTTTATTTTCTGGGAACCATGGCATCTACACTACTGGACACGGCCGCTTTGCCGAGTGCCATAGGCACTCGGCAAAAGCTCTTTGACGCTCGGCAAAGGCTTTGCCGAGAGTTGCTTTCGGCAAAGAGCTCTCGGCAAAAATCCTCTCGGCAAAGGATATCCTTTGACGAGGGTCATTTGTCGGACTCTCGGCAAATCCTTTACCGAGGGTCCCGTGCGGCTCTCGGCAAAGAAAAGTAGCCGTTAACGGCAGGTTACCGTTGACGGTTTTTTTGCCGAGAGCCTGCTGACCTGGCTCTCGGCAAAGGCTTTATATTTTTTTCTGAAAATCTTTGCCGAGAGCTTAAATTCCCGGCTCTCGGCAAAGAGATATTTATTTTTTGGAAAAATACGTCGGAGTTGGTGTTGGTGTACGCGTCGGCGGGGTCGTCGGGGTTGTAGGAGGTCTCCGGTGCCGTGGCCTTGCCCTTATGGGACATGACGTATGCCTGCAACGTGCCGCAACGCTGGCCACCGTGTGCCGCCGACTGCGAGGAAGACAATAAGATGATTAGCAATCAGACAACATTTGAGCGAGGAATTCAGAAAGTCTTTCACGTACCCAAGCTTGTGCGTACTCGGCGAGGTTGCCGTTGCCCTGGTGGTGTGGTACACCTGGCATCTGCAGACGCGCCTCCCGGGCCTCGGCTTGGTGGGCCGCCCACTCTTCGGATAGCCACCGGTCCACGATCATCTCCCAGCACTCGGGAAATGACTGACACCATTGGGGATCATCTACACATCATCAAGTATTTCACGTATAAGCGTTAGATGAAAAGTACGAATAGCTTAATCTCAAAAGGAATCACTTACCTGCAAGTACTGCACTCGGCCCAGTGTCATGCCTCTCGCCTCGGCCTTCCTCACCCTCTTGCCCAAGACCGTGGCGTTGTAGGTGATGATGGCCTGCAGTCTCGCCTCGTAGATCATGTCGGTGACGAGCTTCCTACAGGCCCGGGTAGCCACCACCTCTGCCACTGCCTCCTTCCCCAGCTCGCACTTAAAGTAGTTCTGCATACAGACACAATACGAGGCGAGACAGTAATTAAAGAAAAAATATGATGAATGTGATGTTGTTTGACGAAGACTTACCCACAGCTCCGCTCTGACCCTTGCCGCCTTGTTGGGGAAGTACGGGTCTGGGGCGACGGTGTAGTGGTCAAAGGTGTAGGCCGGCTCGTGCCTCCCGACAAACTGTACTATGCTGGGGTAGTGCTTGCGGCACAGGAGACCCAGGATGCCGTTGGGTTTGCGGCCTTTAGGCCCCACAAAGTCTCATGACCTGCACAAGTGATTAAAAAAGATTATTAGCTTCTATTTCAATTTTGAGTCTCATAGCATGAACAGGTAGTTAGAACATATACTTTTGTCCGATGGGCGTGATCACTAGGCGTCGGGCACGTGGCGGCAATGCCGGGAGGCTGGCAGGACCTCTCAAGTAGGGCGTGGACACCCCTGAGGCACCCGAACCCTCG
Organism: Coix lacryma-jobi var. lacryma-jobi; assembly: GCA_009763385.1. Taxonomy (NCBI): domain Eukaryota; kingdom Viridiplantae; phylum Streptophyta; class Magnoliopsida; order Poales; family Poaceae; genus Coix; species Coix lacryma-jobi. The sequence continues at coordinate 134,016,576 of CM019827.1, forward strand.
TCCGCCTCATCCTCCTCCTGCTCGTCCTCCTCCTCTGCCTCCTCGGCCTCCTCCTGCCCCTGGGCCTCGGGCGTGGCCGGCACCTCCTCCTCCTGTGGAGACGGCTCCCTCCGGCGGCGGCCACTCCTCGTCGAGGGCCCGTCGGCCTGCGAGCTCCGGTACACCCAACTCAACTGCCTCTGACGTCCTCCCGGCATCTTGCCTCGACCTCCTGCATTTAAAAAGAACAAACAATGTTGTATTAGAAATAACATAATAAAATATATGCAATATAAATAAAACCATAGATCCTAAAAATATAACATAATATTACATGTACTAGAAATAATCTGGATCATCCGGATTAGCCGGAGCATGAGTCTCCTCATCACTATCAACCATGTCTAAGTACTCCTCAGTATCCGAAGACGGGCTGTCGTCTTCATTTGCTTCGCCTAAACAGAATCGTTCTAGCATTTCTATGTCCTTCTCATTTACCACCTCATCCCCAGCGTCCTCATCATCATTCTCTACTTCCATTTCCATCGCTTCGGTTAAGTCTATCGTGAACGTCCCTTGCAGCCCAGCTTCTTGAAAGAACTCACCGTCATATGTGTTTGTGTTGAAGTTATAATCCTCATCGTTGGGGAGAGGTAGCTTAGCATGTGGCGATATCTTGTGCACAATATACCAACCCAAGAGATGCTCTTTGCTTTTGTACGCGTATGGCGTGTAATAAACCTGCGTGGCCTGTTGAGCCACAATATACACATCGGCTCCTGGATAGACAGAATCCTATCGAATTCCGGCTAGCCCAAGATTAGGTGTCAGCCTCGTTACTCTAGGGTCGAACCAATGACATTTGAACATGACAGGATTCAAAGGCTTTTCACCGTGAAATGAAAGTTCGTATATTTCTTCAATTCTTCCATAGTAGTCACGGTTATCATTGCCTAGAGTACAAACTTTGCTATTGGTGGTTTTTCAATTGGGCCGACTCTGCTCGTAGCTTGATGTGTGGAAGCAAAATCCATTCACGTCATAACCGTTAAATGACTAGACCCTACGGTCAAATCCTTTTGCAACCTGTCTCAGCTCTTTACTCATAGACGCATCAGTCTGAGCCTGCAAGGTGAAGCAAGATATATCGTTATACGGTCAGAACGTAAGAGCAAGTTGGAACGTCAGACTAAGTACAACCTTGGTTGGACGGTACCTTCTGTCGGAACCAAGAAATGAAATCAGGCCTCCCTTGCCCCGCACCATTTGCAATTAGGGTTTCAGCTGCCGCATTAGAAAGAGGCCTTGGTCCATTCGAGAACAAATGAAGAAATTCACTGTACGAAACAAAAAGAATGGTGTTGGGAACAGAATAGTGACGGCGAATTGGATGAAGATAGATAACAACTTACCCCATGTACGGGTCCAGCTCATCAAGGTTGGTAAGCACGTATAGCATGATCTTTCGCCACTCTACATAGTTCAACTGCTTAACTGCGGATCCACTTGTCGTGCCGAGTTGGCCTCGAAATAGGCTAAGACTCGATTCATTTTCTCCAGCATTGTAACGAGGGGTGGATTATGCACGCTAGGAAAGTTCTCGGAGTAGTATTCTTTAGTGAAGTTGGACACCTCCTCTAGAATGAATGCCTCTACAATGGAAGCCTCAATTTTGGCTTTGTTTCTACATTTCTTGCAAAGAGTCTTCATATTTCTCTCGACTGGAAAGCACCAACGCCATTGCACAGGCCCTCCCATTCGAACCTCATTTGGGAGGTGTACGATCAAATGAAGCATAAGAGTGAAGAAGCCTGGTGGAAAGATTTTCTCTAGCTTACAGAGCAACACAGGTGCAGCTTTCTCCAAGTCATCAATGATGGATTAAGATATCTCCTTGGCACATAGCTGGCGGAAGAAATAGCTCAACTCTGCCAGGACAACCCACATAGGCTCAGGAACATAGCCTCGAACCATCGTCTGAAGAAGCCGCTCGATCCATACGTGGAAGTCATGACTCTTCATCCCTAGGACTTGCAGAGTAGATAAGTTGACTCCTCTCGTTAGATTCGCTGCATATCCATCAGGGAATGTCAATGTCTGGATCCACTGAAGTATTTCTTTCCTTTGTGGCCTGCCCAAGACGAAATTGGCCTTGGGCCGTGTCCATCTCCTGCCGGGCTGAGGAGGCAGCATCTCTTGCTTTGGTCTATCGCACAACAGTGCCAGGTCTAGTCTAGCCTTAGGGTTGTCCTTGGACTTTTCAGTGTCCATGAGTGTTCCCCAAAGCGACTCGGCGATGTTCTTTTCAGTGTGCATTACATCAATGTTATGTGGCAGAAAAAGGTCATCATAATAGGGGAGTCTTTCCAAGCCTGACTTATGAGTCCACATATGTTCCTGACCATACCCCGCAAAACGACTGTCTGTTTCGTTGAACTGGAGAGCATCTATCTGAGCATGAATCTCGGCACCGGTCAGCATCCGGGGTGGAGGATCTCTCACCACGACACCTTTGGTGAAGTTCTTGGTGTCCCGTCTGAAAGGATGGTCAAGAGGTAGGAATTGTCGATGTTGGTCGAACGCCGAATACTTGCCACCCTTCTTCAACCAGATAAATCTCGTAGCTGTCTTACAAACCGGGCATGAGAACTTGCCATGGACACACCAGACACAGAATATCCCATATGCCAGGTAGTCATGCAGTGAGTACTGGTACCAGATGTGCATTGTGAAGTTCGACCTTGAAGCTCGGTCATATGTCAATACCCCTTCATTCCAAGCAGTTTCCAATTCATCAATCAGAGGCTCCATGTACACACCCATGTTATTCCCCGGGTGTCCAGGAATTATCAACGACAAGAAGACAGTATGACGTTGAAATAGGACGCCGGGGGGAGATTGAGGGGGATAACGAAGACGGGCCAACAGGTGTACGGGACAGCCATGAGTCCATAGGGATTGAAACCGTCTGTTGCAAACGCAACACGAACATTACGAGCCTCTCTAGCTTTGTCATGATGGATGCGATCGAAGTGGGCCCATGCTTCACCATCGGCGGGATGTACCAACTTCTTAGGATTGTATCATGTACCCTATTTGTGCCATGTCATTTGTTTCGCAGATTCCTCGGTCATGTAGAGACGTTGGATCCTCAGTGTGAACGACAGGTAACGCAGGACTTTCATGGGGATAGAAAGCTGCCTCTTTGGGCCTTCACCATCGTCTACCTCTATGCATCTCGATGCTTTACACTTCGGACAGTAACCTGCATCCTTGAGATCTTTCCTGAAGAGGACGCACCCATTTGGACAAGCATGTATCTACTCCTACGACATCTTCAGTGCACGAAGCAGTTTCTTTGACTCGTACAGGATCTTTGGCAATATGTGGCCGTCAGGAAGCATGCTGCCAAATAGGGCCAACATACCATCGAACGCATCTCGACTCAGGTTGAACTGGGACTTGAACCCCATCACACGGCCATTGGCATCCAGTTGAGAAACCGTTGTCCGATCATGAAGGGATTTTTGTGCTGAAGACATCATCTCGTAAAACGCCTTTGCGGTCTTCTCCATCTCCTCCTCCGTGCGTCCTTCAGCGTACTGTGCTTCTTGAAAGTCATCTAACATGTCTGCTACCCCCGCATCAGCATCAAAGTCCTCCAGACGTGGTCGCACTGCCTCCGCTCTCAAACGATGTGCTTCACCATGGTAGATCCACCGGGTGTAGTCCGACGTGAATCCATTGTTCAGAAGATGTTTACCCATGTTCTCCTTGTCTTGCCTTCTCCGGTTCCCACATCTGCTGCACGGGCACAACACTTTCATCTCTCCTCGCCGAGCCGCGCCAAATGCATTGTTCAAGAAAGCATCTATCTTGCGCAATCATTCATCGGTAAAATCACTTCTGCTTCTATGGCCCGAGTACATCCACTGACGGTCATCCATCCTACTGTCATCCATCTGAGTACTTACATATCTACCTCCGAGTACTTCCATCCTACTATCATCTAATAGGTGAGGATAGGTCCTGATCCCCCCCCCCCCCCCCCCCCCCGCGGATGCGTACATGAGGCTAGTTCCCATTGTCTGCCCCGAGCCGAGACAGAATTTCGGCAGCACCTCCCCGATGTTCTCCCGATACACGTCCCTGTAGGGAGAGTGTGTAACCGGAGAACAATAGTGTGACACCCCAATTTTAAGAACAAAATTGGAGCACAATATATGTATGCCAGGATCAATTTTCATACATATATCCACATCATAGTAAATATCAAAACAATGCTTTATTAATAATATCGAACTTTATTACAAAAATGACCCTCGGGTCTGAAAGAAAAGTACAGACTCTCATGAAACTGACTCTAAAATAAACTCTGATGAAGATGCGGAAGATCTGGACTCCACTCCACAGGAAGGTCGACCGGGGGTAGCGCCATCCTAGTACAGGTCGTCAGGGTCGTAGCCTCCGTCTTCTGGATACTCCTGCTCCTCGTACGCGTAGTCTCCAGCGTCTGGGTGGGGTAGCAGGGGGACAAAGAGGAAGGGTGAGTACATCGAAATGTACTCCGCAAGTGTAGGAAATATATGCTTATGAGGCTTATAACAAAGGTAGGCTGACTTTGTTTGACTCAAGCGCCTAAAACGACACACCCTATTAATCCTATTAATCCTATGCACCTATTTACTAGGTTATAGACAGACTCTGTAGAAAAGTATCAACACTCGGAGTCGCACCGAGCAAACCACACTCGGAGTCACACCGAGCAACCAACACCTGAAGTCCATCAGGCAACCGCACCTGAAGTCCATCGGATGACCCGAACCCAAAACCAACCAGTAACCAACTAATCTCAAAGAAGTCCAAGCCGCTCGTGACCGTGAGCACGGCTGATATATCAGTTTTACACTCTGCAGAGGTTGCACATCGTTACCCATGAGTCGTGCGGATCCCGTCACGCTAAACACTGCCAAGGTGCATAGCAGGTTGCACTGCAAGGCCTTTACAAAGCCCCTCCAAGCCTGTGTTACACGTACTCTAAGGTTTCATCCCCGTACATAAGTCAGCGACCCCAGGGACCCCCTCTTGAGCCACTAAACCAACCCCGTGTAGCATAACTCGGAGGAAACTAATTAATTAGCCAGGTCCAGCCCATCCAGATCTCATGGCTGCGCTGTTAAGCCGGGTTACATGCTCCGAGAACCGGGTCCTAGGGATCCAGGCAGGATATGTCTAGCACGAGCCCCGAACCAAAAACCAAAAGCAGCTGCCGAGTCCCACGACACAAAACCACCAATACGGGTCCATCCTGCCGGATTTACCTAATAACCATGTTACTACAAAATTACCATGTCCACATTCGTTTCATAATTCATTAATCAAGTTTATAAACATTTTAACTCCCATCCCAAACATGACTGCAGGGCTAAGCAAGACACCTACCTGAACATCCCAAAACAGGCGACAAGGATAATAGAGCAAGATCTAGTAAACCATAATATAGGATTCAAGTTTGACATTGCATGCATCTACTAGATCTAAACTACTCTAATACCAAAAGTAAAATAAAGTAGGTGCAAGATGTTCAAGGACACTTGCCTTCGGGCTGGGTCGAATCTGCAGGGTCACAGGAAAGGTCTGTAGCGTCCTCGAACTCCGCACTCTCTGGCCCAATCAACATACATGGCACAATACAATAAAATAAATAACAGTACAACAAATAGTATGAAAATAGTAAACTAATAGATCTACTGCGTAGAGAACGAAATTATGAAACTAACGCAAGTTGAATGGGTCGAATCGGAGTTAAAACGCAAAAGTTATGAGCATTTGAAGTTGGATGGCAATTCTGTAATTAAACCGAACTCAAATCCGTATTTAAAATAAATAAAATCTGAAAAGAGAAAGTGGCGCGGACCGGGTCTCATTTTCCCGAAAGCTCAAGGGCTAGGGCGCTATTTTTGCAAGACTCAGTGAACATCGTGATGGAGTGCGGGTTTATTCCCCAAGAAGTGGAGGGGTTTTCTGCAAAAGGACGAGGACGGCCGGCGTGGCTGCTGACCGTGCGCCACGTGGCGTAGCGCGACTGGTGGGGTGTTCCACGGAGCTCGTGGACGCGATGGCGTGGCACGGTGGGCGGGTGAAAGAGGAAAAGGAGAGAGTAGGGTCGCGGCTTGGGGATTTTGTAGATAGAGGGGAGGAGGTGTGGCGGCGCGCTACGAGTAGTTGAGCAGGGCCGGAGGGTTCGGAGGGGGACGTTGCGAGCGACGACGGCGTAGTCGCGCTGTGCGGGAGGCGCGCGTGAGGGGAAAGGGATAAGCCCGGCAGGTGGGGTCGGGTCGACAGTGATAGAGAGGGAGTGGACGGCGCACGCGTGGGCGGGGAGGAGGCGGACGCGGGCCGGTGTGCTGCGCGCGTGGAGTGGGCCGAACGGTTGCGCGTGGGCCGGTGGGGGTGCGGGCCTGAGGGAGAGAAGGGAAAAGGGGGAGAAGGGAGCGGGCCGGAAGCGGGAGAGTGAGGAAGGAGTGGGCCGAGGCCGAGTCGGGCCACAGAGAGAGGAGGGAGGAAGAGGGAATGGGATTGGGCCAGCTGGGCCGAACCGAGGAGTAGGGAGGCGGGCCGACTGGGGAGAATGGGGGAAGTTGAGGCCCTTTGTCTTTCCTTTTCCTTTGTCAAGGTTTTGCAAACTCTTTCAAATTCATTTCCAAAACCATTTCAAAATCAGTTTGAAATCAATACAAATTGCAAAACTTTTCAAAATATTTTCCCTAGGTTTTGAATTAAAGTTTGATTTTGAATTTGGAAAACTTTCGTAAATATTTTATTTCTTTTCTAAATAGAATAAAATCGATTCGCCCTATACGGGTTTTAATAAATTTATTTACCACACAATAAAAATATGCAATGGCATGAATGCAACATGAAGACGATAACTAAATTTTATTTTCCTCCTCTAATAAACGAGCCAACCTATTTAATTTCTAATTCCTTTTATTAAATTGGGGAAAAATTAAATCAGGGTGTTACAAACCTACCCCCCTTAGAAGAATCTCGTCCTCGAGATTAGGAAGAGTCGGCGAAGAGGTGAGGAAAATCTGCCCGAAGATCATCTTCCTTCTCCCATGTGGCTTCTTCTTCGGAGTAATGCTTCCATTGCACCTTGCAGATTTTAATCCTCTTGTTGCGAGTGCCTCGTTCCATCGTGTCCAGAATCTTGATCGGCTCAGAGAATGTCAAATCATCTCTCAGATCAAGTTCCTCAAGTGGCAACTGCTCCTCTGGAACTCGGAGGCATCTCTTCAGCTGGGATACATGGAACACATCATGAATACCTGCCAGTCGTGCAGGCAACTCCAGCTGATAAGCAACTGCACCTTTCTTGTCAATCACCTTGAAAGGGCCAATGAATCTCGGAGATAGCTTCCCTTTGACATTAAACCTCCGAAGACCTCTGAAGGGTGACACCTTCAGATAGACATAGTCCCCAATCTGAAATTCCAGCTCACGTCGTCTGACATCTGCATAACTCTTCTGTCTAGACTGAGCTGTCTTCAGGTTGCTTCTGATCTGTCTGACCTGTTCTTCAGCTTCTTCGATAGACTCAGGGCCAAAGATTTTTCTTTCTCCAACCTGATTCTAAAATAGAGGAGTTCTGCACTTCCTGCCATACAGTGCCTCAAATGGGGACATTTTGAGACTGGCCTGATAGCTATTGTTATATGAGAACTCTGCATATGGCAGACTCACATCCCAACTCTGGCTGTTCTGGAGTGCACTAGCTCGCAACATGTCCTCCAGAATCTGATTCACCCTCTCTGTCTGTCCATCAGTCTGAGGATGATAAGCCGAACTGAAATTGAGGCGAGTGTCCATAGACTCATGCAACCGCTTCCAGAATCTAGATGTGAACTGTGTACCTCTGTCAGATACTATGATCTTAGGTACTCCATGCAAGCATACAATGCGGGACATGTATAGCTCTGCCAGCTTCGGGCCCTGATATGTCTCCTTGACCGGAATGAAGTGAGCCACCTTGGTCAACCGATCAACTATGACCCAGATGGAGTCATATCCAGACTGTGTCCTGGGCAAACCAGTGATGAAATCCATGCTGATCTCTTCCCATTTTCACTCGGGAATCTGCAGAGGCTGTAACAAACCAGCAGGTCTCTGATGTTGGGCCTTAACCCTCTGACATGTGTCACACAAAGCCACATACTCTGCTACTTCCCTCTTCATCCCATACCACCAGTAATACTGCTTCAGATCCTGGTACATCTTGGTACTGCCTGGGTGAAGAGAGTAGGCTGAATCATGAGCTTCTATCAAGATCAACTCCTTGATAGCCTTCACATCTGGAACACAGATCCTGCCTCTGAACCATAAGACACCCTGATCATCCTCCATGAAACCCGGGGCCTTGCCCTCCTTGATCGACTGTCTGATCTCCAGAAGATACTCATCAGTGAGCTGTCCTGCCCGGATATCATGCTCAAGTGTCGAATCAACCTCCATTGCTACTGCATCAGTGTGGCCAAGAATACCCAAGTTGAGCTTCACAAACTCTTCATGCAACTCGGGCTGCTGCTCCTTGATCTCTAGCACATTACAGTAGACCTTCCTGCTCAAGGCATCTGCAACAACATTCGCCTTGCCTGGATGATAGTTGATACTCAGATCATAGTCTTTGATCAACTCGAGCCATCTCCGTTGGCGAAGATTCAGATCTGGCTGGGTGAAAATATACTTCAAGCTCTTATGATCAGTGTATATTTCTGTCTTCTTGCCCATCAGATAGTGCCTCCAGATCTTCAGAGCATGAACAACAGCTACCAACTCTAGATCATGTGTAGGGTAATTCAGCTCATGCTTCCTGAGCTGTCTCGAGGCATAAGCAATCACCCGACCTTCCTGCATAAGCACACATCCCAGACCCTGACGCGAAGCATCACAATACACCGTGAAGTTCTTCTGGACATCTGGCATGACAAGAATAGGAGCAGAGGTCAATCTCGCTTTCAGCTCCTCGAAACCAGTCTGGCATTCAGGGGACCATACAAACTTGGCACCCTTCTCAGTCAGTCTCGTCATTGGCTTCACGATCTTGGAGAATCCCTCAATAAATCTGCGATAATATCCCGCCATACCGAGGAAACTCCGTATCTCAGTAACGCTCTCAGGTACCTTCCAGTCCAATATATCTTGGACCTTGTCTGGATCCACTGATACACCACCCTCTGAGATGATATGCCCCAAATATGCAACCTTCTTCAACCAGAACTCGCATTTGCTCAGCTTTGCATACAACCGATGCTCTCTGAGCTTCTGCAACACTAACCTCAGATGCTTCTCATGTTCTTCTTCATTCTTCGAGAATATCAGGATATCATCAAGGAACACCACGACGAACAGATCTAAAAACTCCATGAAGACCTTGTTCATCAGATACATGAAGAAAGCTGGGGCATTAGTCAAGCCAAAGGACATCACTGTGTACTCATATAGCCCATATCGAGTTACGAATGCCGTCTTCGGAATATCAGCTTCACGAATCTTCAGCTGATTATAACCTGTTTGCAGGTCAATCTTCGAGAACACATGAGCACCCTTCAACTGATCAAACAGATCATCAATGCGAGGAATCGGGTACTTGTTCTTGATGGTAGCTTCATTCAATGCGCGGTAATCAACGCACATCCGCAGGCCTCCATCCTTCTTCGGAACAAAGATCACAGGGGCTCCCCACGGGGATGTACTAGGACGAATATGCCCTTTCTCTAACTGCTCTTGGATCTGCATCTTCAGCTCAGCTAGCTTTTCGGCATCCATTCTATATGGTCGCCTGTATATAGGTGCAGTGCCAGGAACTAAATCAACAGAGAACTCAATCTCACGATCAGGTGGCATATCTGGCACCTTCTGGAAGACATCTGGGAACTCCTTGACAACTCGAATATCAGGTACCACGACAGCCTCATATGCTCTGGCTTCTTCTTCCATCTTCGTCGGTGCCTGATACACAATCTCCGTGCCATCCGGATGCTTCACTGTGATGATCCTCTGAGCACAATCAATAACGCCCTGGTACTTGTGTAGCCAGTCCATTCCCAATATAACATCAATGCCTTGGGAATCCAGAACAATAAGAGAAAAGGGAAAGACTACCCCCCTTATGTGCAAGCTCACATTTGGGCATACATGCCGCGATATCAGTTCTCCTCCAGGAGAGTTCACCCTCATACTCTTTTGCATCAAGACTCTATGTATGTTATGTCTAGATACACAGGATGCTGATATGAAAGAATGAGATGCTCCAGAATCAAATAAGACTGTAACTGGGTGTGAATCAACAAGGAACGTACCAAACACCACATCTGGTGCTGTCTGAGCTGTCTCTGCTGCAACGTGGTTCACACGACCACGATTGTAGCCCTGGGGCTGGCCTGCGGGACGAGACTGTGGTGGAGCCGGCTGCCTCAGTGGACACTTGTTGGCGAAGTGTCCCATCTGGTTGCACTTGTAGCAGGGACCAATCTGACCTGCCCCCTGTGCTGGACGGGGCTGCTGCGGAGCTGGAAGACCCTGGCGAGGTGCCTGAGCCTGGCGAGGCGGCTACTGCTGCTGCTGCTGAGGTGGAGCCTGGTACTGTGGAGCTGGGTGCATGTACTGAGGAGCGGGCTGCCGGGACTGGGGCGGGCGGTACTGCTGCTACTGGGGAATCTGCCTGGAAGCTGAGGCAGGTGGAGCGTAGCGGGGACGAGCGGAACTGCCGGAGGACTGTCCCTGGAACGTCATCTTCCTCTTGCGATCTGCATCGAGGTCCTTCCGTTCCTTCTCCACCGCGAAGGCACGGTCAACCAGCTTCTGAAATGAGGAATACTCATTTGAAGCTAGGGCATAGCGGAGTCCTGGGTTAAGCCCATGCCTGAAGCAGATAACAATTTTATTATTTGTCAGGTAGCAAAAGGAATGAACAAGGGTGTATGAAGAATTTATTAATATTAAAAAAAATGACAGAGATCTTGCCTGAAGCACTCCTGCTTCTTGTCGTCCGTGTCCACGTCATCTGGGGCATAACGGGACAGCTGGCTGAACTGCGTGAGATACTCACGCACTGTCATCGCGCCCTGCTTGAGGTCCTGAAACTCCCGGCGCTTCACCCTGATCTCGCCGAAGGGGACGTACTGGTCGCGGAATGCCCTACGGAACTCCTCCCAAGTGATCGAGTCGGCGTCCGCATGAGCTGCGGTGTAGGCAGTCCACCAGTTCTTCGCCGGGCCCTGAAGCTGGTGCGCGGCGTAGAGGGCCTTATCAAGGTCCCCGACATGGGCAAGCTGCAACTTGCTTGTAATCGTCTCGAGCCAATCATCTGCATCCATTGGCTCTATGGCGTGGTGGAACACTGGAGGGCGCGTCGTCATGAAGCTCCTGAGAGTGTCATCCGGTCGGGGTGGCTGTGCAGCTCCTGCACCCTGAGCACCCTGAGCAGCCTGCGCCATCTGCTGCATGTGCTGCATCATCTGGGCCATGTTCTGCATCATCTGGTTCTGCACCTGGGCCATCTGGAGCGGGTCGTATGGAGGCGGAGGTGGAGGTGGATGGGGATGAGGCGGCTGGTTGCCACATGCCCCGCTCCCGCCAGCGTTACCGGCGTTACCCGCGCTGCTCCTAGTGTCAACCATCTGTTACATTTTCCAGGAGTAAGAGTGAGATATGATAAGTAGATATATAACAACCCTGATTTGGTTAGTTAATTCGATTAGTAAAATATTTTAAACAAATGATGTCGCCGCAACCTGACGGTCGCAACACACCAACAATCATTACAAAGAACCAAAACATTACATATGCACAAGTACATGTCATTCAACGACCTACGAGATCACGTAATTATGGAGGGCTTCTTACGAGTGTGGAGGACCTACTTTTAAACAAAATTTGAATTTTCAGCAGAGACAAGCTACAGAAGTGGGAAAAGGGGTCAGACTTTGTAAAAATAGTTTTGTAAATTCGACGACTGACTAGGGTAGCGTCCTACGGTCAACACGGCTCCGATACCACTCTGTGACACCCCAATTTTAAGAACAAAATTGGAGCACAATATATGTATGCCAGGATCAATTTTCATACATATATCCACATCATAGTAAATATCAAAATAATGCTTTATTAATAATATCGAACTTTATTACAAAAATGACCCTCGGGTCTGAAAGAAAAGTACAGACTCTCATGAAACTGACTCTAAAATAAACTCTGATGAAGATGCGGAAGATCTGGACTCCACTCCACAGGAAGGTCGACCGGGGGTAGCGCCATCCTAGTACAGGTCGTCAGGGTCGTAGCCTCCGTCTTCTGGATACTCCTGCTCCTCGTACGCGTAGTCTCCAGCGTCTGGGTGGGGTAGCAGGGGGACAAAGAGGAAGGGTGAGTACATCGAAATGTACTCCGCAAGTGTAGGAAATATATGCTTATGAGGCTTATAACAAAGGTAGGCTGACTTTGTTTGACTCAAGCGCCTAAAACGACACACCCTATTAATCCTATTAATCCTATGCACCTATTTACTAGGTTATAGACAGACTCTGTAGAAAAGTATCAACACTCGGAGTCGCACCGAGCAAACCACACTCGGAGTCACACCGAGCAACCAACACCTGAAGTCCATCAGGCAACCGCACCTGAAGTCCATCGGATGACCCGAACCCAAAACCAACCAGTAACCAACTAATCTCAAAGAAGTCCAAGCCGCTCGTGACCGTGAGCACGGCTGATATATCAGTTTTACACTCTGCAGAGGTTGCACATCGTTACCCATGAGTCGTGCGGATCCCGTCACGCTAAACACTGCCAAGGTGCATAGCAGGTTGCACTGCAAGGCCTTTACAAAGCCCCTCCAAGCCTGTGTTACACGTACTCTAAGGTTTCATCCCCGTACATAAGTCAGCGACCCCAGGGACCCCCTCTTGAGCCACTAAACCAACCCCGTGTAGCATAACTCGGAGGAAACTAATTAATTAGCCAGGTCCAGCCCATCCAGATCTCATGGCTGCGCTGTTAAGCCGGGTTACATGCTCCGAGAACCGGGTCCTAGGGATCCAGGCAGGATATGTCTAGCACGAGCCCCGAACCAAAAACCAAAAGCAGCTGCCGAGTCCCACGACACAAAACCACCAATACGGGTCCATCCTGCCGGATTTACCTAATAACCATGTTACTACAAAATTACCATGTCCACATTCGTTTCATAATTCATTAATCAAGTTTATAAACATTTTAACTCCCATCCCAAACATGACTGCAGGGCTAAGCAAGACACCTACCTGAACATCCCAAAACAGGCGACAAGGATAATAGAGCAAGATCTAGTAAACCATAATATAGGATTCAAGTTTGACATTGCATGCATCTACTAGATCTAAACTACTCTAATACCAAAAGTAAAATAAAGTAGGTGCAAGATGTTCAAGGACACTTGCCTTCGGGCTGGGTCGAATCTGCAGGGTCACAGGAAAGGTCTGTAGCGTCCTCGAACTCCGCACTCTCTGGCCCAATCAACATACATGGCACAATACAATAAAATAAATAACAGTACAACAAATAGTATGAAAATAGTAAACTAATAGATCTACTGCGTAGAGAACGAAATTATGAAACTAACGCAAGTTGAATGGGTCGAATCGGAGTTAAAACGCAAAAGTTATGAGCATTTGAAGTTGGATGGCAATTCTGTAATTAAACCGAACTCAAATCCGTATTTAAAATAAATAAAATCTGAAAAGAGAAAGTGGCGCGGACCGGGTCTCATTTTCCCGAAAGCTCAAGGGCTAGGGCGCTATTTTTGCAAGACTCAGTGAACATCGTGATGGAGTGCGGGTTTATTCCCCAAGAAGTGGAGGGGTTTTCTGCAAAAGGACGAGGACGGCCGGCGTGGCTGCTGACTGTGCGCCACGTGGCGTAGCGCGACTGGTGGGGTGTTCCACGGAGCTCGTGGACGCGATGGCGTGGCACGGTGGGCGGGTGAAAGAGGAAAAGGAGAGAGTAGGGTCGCGGCTTGGGGATTTTGTAGATAGAGGGGAGGAGGTGTGGCGGCGCGCTACGAGTAGTTGAGCAGGGCCGGAGGGTTCGGAGGGGGACGTTGCGAGCGACGACGGCGTAGTCGCGCTGTGCGGGAGGCGCGCGTGAGGGGAAAGGGATAAGCCCGGCAGGTGGGGTCGGGTCGACAGTGATAGAGAGGGAGTGGACGGCGCACGCGTGGGCGGGGAGGAGGCGGACGCGGGCCGGTGTGCTGCGCGCGTGGAGTGGGCCGAACGGTTGCGCGTGGGCCGGTGGGGGTGCGGGCCTAAGGGAGAGAAGGGAAAAGGGGGAGAAGGGAGCGGGCCGGAAGCGGGAGAGTGAGGAAGGAGTGGGCCGAGGCCGAGTCGGGCCACAGAGAGAGGAGGGAGGAAGAGGGAATGGGATTGGGCCAGCTGGGCCGAACCGAGGAGTAGGGAGGCGGGCCGACTGGGGAGAATGGGGGAAGTTGAGGCCCTTTGTCTTTCCTTTTCCTTTGTCAAGGTTTTGCAAACTCTTTCAAATTCATTTCCAAAACCATTTCAAAATCAGTTTGAAATCAATACAAATTGCAAAACTTTTCAAAATATTTTCCCTAGGTTTTGAATTAAAGTTTGATTTTGAATTTGGAAAACTTTCGTAAATATTTTATTTCTTTTCTAAATAGAATAAAATCGATTCGCCCTATACGGGTTTTAATAAATTTATTTACCACACAATAAAAATATGCAATGGCATGAATGCAACATGAAGACGATAACTAAATTTTATTTCCTCCTCTAATAAACGAGCCAACCTATTTAATTTCTAATTCCTTTTATTAAATTGGGGAAAAATTAAATCAGGGTGTTACAAACCTACCCCCCTTAGAAGAATCTCGTCCTCGAGATTAGGAAGAGTCGGCGAAGAGGTGAGGAAAATCTGCCCGAAGATCATCTTCCTTCTCCCATGTGGCTTCTTCTTCGGAGTAATGCTTCCATTGCACCTTGCAGATTTTAATCCTCTTGTTGCGAGTGCCTCGTTCCATCGTGTCCAGAATCTTGATCGGCTCAGAGAATGTCAAATCATCTCTCAGATCAAGTTCCTCAAGTGGCAACTGCTCCTCTGGAACTCGGAGGCATCTCTTCAGCTGGGATACATGGAACACATCATGAATACCTGCCAGCCGTGCAGGCAACTCCAGCTGATAAGCAACTGCACCTTTCTTGTCAATCACCTTGAAAGGGCCAATGAATCTCGGAGATAGCTTCCCTTTGACATTAAACCTCCGAAGACCTCTGGAGGGTGACACCTTCAGATAGACATAGTCCCCAATCTGAAATTCCAGCTCACGTCGTCTGACATCTGCATAACTCTTCTGTCTAGACTGAGCTGTCTTCAGGTTGCTTCTGATCTGTCTGACCTGTTCTTCAGCTTCTTCGATAGACTCAGGGCCAAAGATTTTTCTTTCTCCAACCTGATTCTAGAATAGAGGAGTTCTGCACTTCCTGCCATACAGTGCCTCAAATGGGGAGGTTATTTATACCTAGGGTGCCGGTGGAGTCAGGCTAGTGGCGCAGTGCCGAGTCGGTGCAGTGGCGAGGCGAAGCGGTGCAGGTAGACCCGCGATGGCGACAAAGACGATCGGGTTGCCGAGGATCTCCGGCTCGGTCCCGAAAGGTCCTTCTCCTACATAAAAGGCAAAAAGGTTAGTGTCAATTAAAAATTTTGGCAGAACCTCCCTTGCACGGTGAGGTTTCGAAAACAACGGCACGATGGATGATATCCACATATATGTCAAGGCACGATGGCCGACATCAACATACATTCACAAGCATACCACTACTACTAAATAATACTCGATCACCACATACATTCACATTCACATTCACATTCACATGCATCCACATATATCGCCGTGATCGAGGACGACTACTACTAACAACTACTACTTACTACTACTACTTACTACAGCTAAGTTGCAGAGGTGCAAGGACGACTTACAAGTGACGACACGGACGATCGACGACAATGGAGCGGGGAGAAGGTCGCTGGAGCGGGACAGGGCAGGGGCGCGTGGCCGAATGAGGTGGCGCAGGGCTCCTCCTCCTCCTCTTCTTCCTCTCCTCCTCCTCCTCCTCCTCTCTTCTTCCTCTAATCTTCCTCCTCCTCCTCCTCCTCTACCGTGGCGGCGGTGTGGCTGACGGCGCAGGCGGCCAGGCGGCCGGGGGCGGACGCGGACGGCCGGCCGTGGGCGGGTGGCCGGAGGCGGCGGCGCGGGCGGCCGAGGGCGGGCGGCCGGGCGGTCAGGGGCGGGCGGCCGAAGGCGGCGGTGAAAGTCCCTGTTTGTTTTTGGGTAATTGATGTCACCTAGTGTACTAACCTTGTCATGAAGTGTTTATGAGCTAGGTTGGTACACACCAAGTGCAGGAGCTATACAATAAACATGTGTTGGTGGTGGTGACCAAAAGATAGATCAAGTGCTCCACATTTGGAAGAAGAAGAAGAAGAGAAAAGCAAAATCCTATGGAGATCAAGGCAAAGGTATAAATAGGAATTTTGTTTTGGCACTCAAGACACCATAGAGGGTGTGAGTGCATTTAGGATAGATAGCCGTACTATTAAGAGGGGAATATCTCAGTGATCACGGTTATCAAGTGCCACTAGATGGATTCATACATGCATATGCATTAGGACCTAGTGTGCTAACTCGAATCCTTTGAAAATGTTTGTGAAAATGCCAACACACATGCACAAGATGATGAACACTTGGTGGTGTTAGCACTTTTGCAAAGGAGAAGTTGTTGAAGTAGTTTTGGATCAACACAGAGAAGAAAATGAAGTTTTCTGTGTATGGTCGGTGGTACCGACCAGGGTGGTCGGTGGTACCGCCCATAGGTGCTGCGTGCAGCCTTCTCTGTGTTGGGGCGTTTTTGGCCTGGCGGTGGTACCGCTATAAGCTCGGTACTACCGCCGGCGGTGGTACCAACCGGATGGTCGGTGGTACCGTGGCCCTGAGGAGTCTTTGCAGAGCTCTCTGTGTGGTTTTGAAAAAGACCTACCGGTAGTACCGCCATAACCTCGGTAGTACCGCGCCCGGTGCTACCGACCCAAGGCCGGTGTTTGGCAAGCTTGCGGAGCTCTCTGAGTTGAGTGGAAGTTGACCTGGCGGTGGTACCGCCATAGGACCGGTACCACCGGGCTCGGAAGTACCGACCAGAGGATCGGTAGTTCAAAGGTCTGGAGGAAGTTTTTGAATGCGTTCTGTGTAGATCCGAAAGTAGCCTGCCGGTAGTACCGCCATAGGGCCGGTACTACCGACTTCGGAGGTACCGACCAGAGAGTCGGTGCTTCGCCTAAATCAGCGGGTCATGTGTTAACGGCTAGTTTGACTCTGTCGGTACTACCGCCCAGGAGGGGTCGGTACTACCGACCAAGCGCAGAAAAGTGGGGTTCGGGCTGTCGTCCTCCCCTCTCTATAAATTGGCCGTGGCCGCTTTTGGGGACAGTTCTTGACTTTCCGACTTCTTGAACATCCTCTTGAGCAAGATCTAATCCCTCCCTCCGATCTCTTTGCTTGTTAGTGCGAATCCAAGTGAGATCGAGAGATCCAAGTGCATTTGCTTGTGAGTTTGCATCTAGTGGCACTTGGCGATTGTTGTTGCTGCGGATATTCTTATTACTCTTGGCGGTTGCCGCCACCTAGACGGTTTGGAGCAGCGAAGGAGATTAGGCACGAGTGGTTATTGTTCGTGGCCATCTCCCGGTGATTTGTAAGGGGTTTCTTGTACCTTCCCCGGCGGAGCGCCAAAGGTAACTCTAGTGGATTGCTCGTAGCTTGTGGATCCCCATCTTGTGTTGGTTGTGCGGCACCCTTTTGAGGGTTAGGCGTGTGATGCCTATTAGCGCGTGAACCTCCAAGTGGGTGTATCGCTACAACGGGGACGTAGCTTGCCGGCAAGCAAGTGAACCTCGGAGGAAAAATTATTGTGTCAACCTGTCTCCGTGGTATTCTTTGATATTCATTTATTAATCTCTTACCGGCTCGGTATACACACGTCTATCTCTTGTACTTACATTTGTTACTTTCTTGCAAGTTATTTTTATACCTTGTTGTTAGTTACTTTCTCTTATCTTGTGTAGTGATATACATTATTGCTTATTTAGTTGTTGAATAGTTTCTTTGATCTCGTGTGACTTAGAGTTTGTGGTTATCTAGAATTGTGAATCGGTGGCTTGCATCTGTGTAGAGCTAGCGCAAACTTCGCTTCGCCATTTAGTTGTCTAACTAGTTTGTTTAAGTGTTGTTGTAGAAATTTTTTTATAGGCTATTCACCCCCCCTCTAGCCATTTAGGACCTTTCAGGCGGCCGGGCGGCCAGGGGCGGGCGGCCGGGGGCGGTGACGCGGGCGACCGGGGGCGGTGGCGCGGGCGGTCGGGGAGGCGCCGGCCGGGGGCGCGGCCGGACGATGGCGGCGTTGCGGCGGGCGGCCGGGCGGCGGCGGTGTGCGTGAGTGCGTGAGTGGGTGTGTGTGCGCGGGCAGGCCGCGTTGCGGCCCTTTTTTTAAGTGTGGATGCCTTTGCTGAGAGCCGGATCGGGCGGCTCTCGGCGAAGACTCAAACTTCGCCGAGAGTCGTTTGATCCGGCTCTCGGCAAAGACCATTTGATTTTTTTTAATAAATTCTTTGCCGAGAGCCCTGGCCCTGGCCCTGGCTCTCGGCAAAGGCCCTCTTTGCCGAGGGCTTTAGGAGGCTCTCGGCAAAGAAATTATTATTTTTTGTTTTTTTGCACCCAATTTTTTCTGTGGCCCTACTAAATTGCTACAAGCCAAGATTTCAAATTTGGTATATTTTTCATACCTCTTGCTATATTTCGCGTATTTTCTTTAATTTCTTGATTTTTTCCACAAGACGTATTTTTTCCAAGAAATTAAAGAAAATGCGCGAAATATAGCAAGAGGTATAGAAAAGACACCAAATTTGAAATCTTGGCTTGTAGTACTGTAGCAAGGCCACAAAAAAAATTCGGAGTAAAAAAAACCAAAAAAAATAATGCTCTTTGCCGAGAGCCTCCTAAAGCCCTCGGTAAAGAGGGCCTTTGCCGAGAGCCAGGGCCAGGGCTCTCGGCAAAGAATTTATTAAAAAAAATCAAATGGCTTTGCCAAGAGCCTAATAGTGGACTCTCGGCAAAAGAAACGGCGCAGGGGGAGTCGTTAGCGAGGGTTCCGTTTGCCGATGTGGGTTCTATGCCGAGGGCTCGGCTCTCGGCATAGGTTCGCTTTGCCGAGAGTTGGGCCCTCGGCAGGAAACTTTGCCGAGATTCTTATTGTGTCGAGGGTCGCTCTCGGCAAAGGGCTCTTTGCCGAGTGCCCATATTTTGACTCTCGGCAAAAAACCGGACGCTTGAAAAAGACCCATTCTCCGGGAGTGCTAGCTTTTGTTGCATTAATATTGTATGTGCACAGCATTCTCGGGATTGTGTAAAGTGATGGTTGGGTAGTTTTATACCTAGTTTTAGTTGAAACTACGACATGTGTGCAAGAGTACATATGGTTAAAGTTCATTCTTCATGTCCCATGGCATTTTTTTATCTAACAAACTTCACTGCACTTATATATTGAAGTTATGAACATTCTTCGAGAAGAAATACGCCAATGAACGACACGTGAAGTTGCAAGTTATTCAAGTTCAAATTTTGAGTTTAGGGATTCAAGTTCGATCAAAAGCTTGAGAGATTCAATAGTCAAAATTGTACGTCCAGGAATTAAGTTACTGAGAAACAAACATCGGCAACTACTGAGGCGTGATGCATGAAAATAAAGCAAACACGTTTTCTTGAAATCTTGATACTATACTCTCTTTTTTTGGAATTAGAATTAATTGGCTGGTAACCATGCACAGAAGAAAACATTATGGCTGGTAACCATATGCATGCACACAGAAGAAAACATTATGTTAAAACAACACAACATGCCATGAAAGGGATTGATAGCGCAAGAATTATATTCTGTTTATGCACGAAAATATATGTGTTATATATATATGTTATACTTGATATGGACAGGCGCCAATGAAATACCAAGCCGTAAATAGCGTCGCCAAAAGTTAAAAAAGAAGCCATAGTTTCAACGCACGCAACCCATCTGCCGGCCGGTTGCATGATTGATTAAGTGCTGCATTAGATACTATACTCTCTCTATATATATAAGTCTGTCTAACCAACAACCGGTTGTTTTAGTTTTTTCTAACAACCAGATTTTTTACATTGCACTTACACAGTCTTATAGCTATATTTACACCGTCTTATTACTATACTTACAGTAATTTCTTAGTGTAATTTATTAGACAACGTGATGTAATTTAAAAATAACACAAATATGCCAAATTTTTCCAAAAAAAATTACAAATTATTTTTATGAATTCCATACATCATAGAAATATTTAACAAAATATTCACAAATTTCAGAAAAAATTACAAATTGTTCATAAATTGTAGTGGTCATTGGTGAATGCGCTCGTGGGGCAGTGGTTGGTTTGATTGAGATTTGAGATAGAAGGGGGAAGCTGTGCAGGTTTGGGCGCATCCCTGCTGCGCCCGCATGCCTGCATGCGTGCACTGGCCGCTGGGCGAGCCGCAGAAGGCGCTGCTCCCTCCGTTGACCGCGCGAGAGACATAGAGTCGTCCGTCCGTCTGATGCTCTGATCCCGATCGGAAGGCCCAAAAACCGGTTATTGCCGACTCCTAAAACAACCGGTCGTGGGATAGCAATTCTCTATATGTATATCCCGGCCGCCTCCTCCATGTAAAAAAAAATGTTGGCACTTTAGCTTCATTATATAGCTGATAAAGTGTGTTAACTATTTTAGGACAGAGGAAGTAGTACTATTTTGATAGTTGAAGAGCACACGATACCAGATTTCGTAGTTCAAAGCTTGTATATTAAAAGTGTCATGCAAGTGAAAGACGAACTTTACCGTTTATAAAACTGCATCGCATGAACTACTACGATTTAATGCGTCTAATAAAGGTCACAAGAGAAACTAATGCTCCCTCTCCGTTTTAAATTATTATAAGATATTTTCGCTTTTCTAGATATGTAGGAGTATAGTACTACGATATACACTATGTCTAGATACGTGGTAAAAAATCAATGTATCTAGAAAAAGCCAAGACATTTTATAATTTAAAATAGAGGGAGTAAGAAGATAATGTGGCACTCTATAAAGAAAAGAAATAGAAAAATAATTTTTAATGAAAAATCGTGTCTGTACAAGAACAAAGACATGATGAAGAGACATGATAGATAGATAGGTGGAGAAAGAGAGAACATATGATTGGACAAAAACGAAATTCTATAAAAACTATATTAGAAACATAGTTTCCTGTACGTTAGCATATATTAGACATATATAAAATGATTTCTAGCAATAGGGAGTTTTGGAGTGCCCCTATATCTCCGTGTGGACGGTGGCGCATGCCACACACGACGCAACACGCCGTCTTCCAGGTCTCCCTGCTTGTCCTCTTGTGCTTGTCCGCGGGAATGGATATATCGGAACGTCCAGCACGCGACTAGATAATTAATAATTTGTTCAGATGCCGGGGAGTACAGTGTTATTAGTATTTGTCCATTATTATTTCTCGCAGTGCAAACATCAATACTAACTGCGTTGCAACTTGTACGTACTATTTAGTACAGTAGTATATATTATATACATATTGTTAATGCGCATCATACGTATACTTGTACGTACTATTTAGTACAGTAATATATATTATATACATATTGTTAATGCGCATCATACAGTATATTTATATGTGTGTGAGAGGGACTTCACGAAGACTATTATTCGTAAAGCTAGGCTGCAGGTGAGGCTACGTGTCCCGGAAAGGTGACCCACGTCCAGGAAAGGTGACCCAAAACAAAACCCAAGTCGTGGTTGCTACGTACAGACTAGGAAAGAGATGGGAGCGAGCGACCAAGCGGGAGTATTCGCCGCACCCGCATGTGTCCTCCTTTTTTTTCCTTAAATATAAATTATAAAGGAAAATAAATCTGCATCACACTTACCACCAGTCTGCAACCAGTACATGGAGATTAAAGCTACTACTGTATGTATGTACTTTTGTGTAGCTAGATGATTTATAAAGCTGTAGTGTACAGTATACATGTGTATCATCGTGCTTGTTTATTTAATTCGTACGTGTAACTCTAGTAGTCTACAACATCAACAAATATATACGTACTTCGTTCTCAGGTACGGGTACGGTGTATGTGCCTGCCTATATATGTAAGGGAAATATACAAGGCAGGAAAAAAGGATATGTATTTCAGTAACGTTGGACTGCATATATATATGTATTACTCTTAAATTTCTACAGCCCAATTCAACCCCTCCTCATAGGCCATTTGGTGCTTACTCCATTGACTAATTATTAATAGTCAAATGGTAATGGATCACAGCCATAGTGCATCTCATCCCCTACCCTGTGAACCTTATCGGCTTTTCTACCCCCTTCACAAGGCGTATGGACGATGATTATTATAGGGTATATATAGAAAGGTGCACAAATAATGACAAACACACCATCTTACTTTTTTCCACAAAGTGATGTGTAAAGATGCATCAATAGGGGGGAACAGAACATTTTTAACTAAACACAAGAAAAAAAATTTCCCCGCTTGCTATAATGTCGCCTCCAACAAGGCATGTCGAATTGGTCATCTCCACATCAAGGCGTCGAATTCACTAGCTGCCTGGAGGCGTGAGTATATATTAAAGGAAGCATAGATCATTTGTCCACAAATATGGAAAAGCATAGACCGTGCGTGAGTCAATAAGGTGATTGTCCTAGACGAGTTCCTGAACCCATACTAGCGTCGCTCTTTTTAGCATTCTCTCCTGGCAGAAGCTAACATCATCCCGCGACTAGCCAGTGTCCATTGGAGACACCATAACGACGATGATAAATATGCAGCGAAGAGCCTGGTGGCTGTGGAAAAAAAAAAACCAAGAGAACGAGAACTCGCCCTGCTTCGTCTTAAATTCTGTGAATCCTCGAATATTATATTTGATCTGAGTCGAGATCAGCACCACGAAGTGATACGAAAAGAATTGAACTTTCCAGGTCCCCTTTTTACAAATAGTGCAGAAACAATGAAAGGCAGAAAGGGGAGTGTACTAGCACCGGCCACCGGGTATGTGGTGGATACCAGCCGAAGGCCAAGGCAGCACAAGTGGAGAGCGAATAAAGCACCTAAAAGGCTAAAACCCAGGGCCATGTATTCTCTCCATTCTACCATATTCTATACGGTTTTGTTTGGCTGCACACAAATACATCTCAATCCTTTGAAGGGATTGAGACGTAATTTAGTTAAAGTTCCCCTCCAACCCACTTCAAACCATGTGGATTAGGATGTATTTGGATGCAGTCAAACAAGGCCTACACTGGTTTCATGGTTTGAACAAGGACTCCGCTGTATGCCTGTATCACGGTTGTCATGCCAATATCATGATGCTATACATGAACTAGAGCTACAGAATGGCCCAAGGCTTAAATACAAAACATATCATGCATTTCATAAGCACGTTAACTGTCAGCTTTGCATCAATTGCCTCTCATGGAAGACCTCCCCAAGGCGCTCATACAGGTATTTTTGCTCCTCATAGGCTAGGTTTCTTATAATCTGAATGGAAAAAGGTAGACATTTGTTAGAACACACAAGATACATTGCTTAAAGAAAGGAAAAAAAACACTCTCAAGATAATGAAAATAAAACATTACGATATAATGATCCAGACCTGATCCAAGATTATCTCAACAGAGAAGTTCTGAGGTGCAATGAATGACTGGTGGTATATGTATGCAAACACTGCCATAACCATCTGGGGGAAAAGCAAGCAGAAATTTATGTTAAGCTACACTATGTCCAGACTGGTATTAAACCACGTTTGTTTCCAATTAAACACATTTATACTCAACAAAAGGTAACACACACGTTTGCATAAAAGGAGAAATACAAATACAATCGAGAGAGCCTTTCAAAAAAAGGCTTCCCCACCATTGCTCCTTTCTCCACAGAATTTTACTAGTTCGTTTATGGGACAACATTGCCCTTAGGAACACCTGATACATCAGGCCCAAACAAAATGAAAACATAAAATCTTGCTAAATGGAGGAATGGCAGACGCAAAATGAGGTTGCTACTACTGGCATTATCGCTAGACATCTGGTTCAAATGATTGTTCTGTAGCTGATGGTTCAGATTAGCCACAGCACAAAGGCATCATCTTACAATATATCGATAGAACGAGAATACTAAAAGCTTGCATAACCATGGGCCAGTAACATTTCCCTATAGCTTAGAATGTTTCTTCAGATACTTACTTGACAATCCATTCTGTCAGTAATTCCACCATGCCCAGGTATGCTGTCACCGAAATCCTACAATTTTGTATAAAAAACGATATATGAATTGGAGTAAAACAATATTATTGATGCAAACAATGAAGTGGTAATATACCTTTATTTTGAAAGCCCTCTTGAAACCACTCGCAAAAAATCCTCCAAATGGGGCTATTATTGATGCAAACAAACCCAGGGCTAAAGCATGCCACTGCACAGGCATAATGGCTAGTTCTTTCCATGGGAACTGTTAAGACTTAAGAGACGCATCTAATCAAACAGAGTGCAAAATCAAACATCCAGAAACTCTAGAAAGACAACACAAAACCAATGATGATGCAGTAGAATAAATATTAGTAATTACAATATATATATATATATATATATATATATAAGTACATGAAAATCACGAAATAATATTACATGGTAAAGTGAATCGAGCAAACTTCAATTTGCCTATTCTGTTGAGCACATCAGAGTGAACTCAACTAACCAGAAGGAACTAGACAGCATTGCCATATAAGAAGATATAAGCGCCTGAGTTCAAGTTTGAAGGAGTTAAACCTGGTTAGTGAGTATGTACAATTGTACACCTACACCTCCACTAACTGAGTTAGTCTCAGCTCCTTATTAAGCACAAACTAGGGGCATAGTTTGTTTTACTGTTGTGCAGGCATATCAAAGTAACATGTCCATTGATTTAGCATCAAGTACTAGCCTTGATCTTATCATTGATCTCAGAAAATAACCAATTCAGAAGAAAAAAGAAGACAAAGCATTGTCTACCCTGAGAACACGTGTGCCACCCATCACATATTCACATACAGCTCATTGTCAATGACATTCACAGAGTAAAATATCTGAGACCTTTCATGTTAGCTTGGGTCCAAACCCTTCATCAATTTCTACCCCTCTCTGTTAACCTCTACCTTCCCTCCAAAAAAAATTAACAGAAGAGATCGATGATCGATCATGGGTATGTTTTGGCTCCATAAATATGACATGTCATCATATATTCATATGTAGTGGCCATATATCATGGAGTTGGTATCTGTTATATTTGCCAAAGTATCTACTGATATTCTCGTCAATACAAATGCACTAGTATTATTCTACAATATGCTATATCGAAAAGGATTGCAGTTAATTCATACTTGTATCTCTTTTTTCCAGTTCAAAAGACATTAAGAACCAGCCTTTTCCGCAGCAGTGCGCAAACTTTACTAGTATTCCATATTCCTTCAACTCAATAGAAACATAATCTGGTGCTTTTTAGGACGACCACCTCTTCCACTTGGAAGGAAAACTTTGTTTCTTTTGGAATGGCTTGTTGATTAGGGATTTCAATCAATAACCATGCAAAATGTCTAAGTGTCGTATAAGGTTAAAAAGACCATACTACGATTATTTTGAGATAACTTTTATGATTGGAACAATGCAAAAACACCATCTTAGAGTACAAGAAATAATATTAAAATGAATGAATCGAGCAAAAAAAAAACACTGACCCAATGTGACACCCATTCTCCCAACAAGTAATGCTCTGACTTAAACATTGGACCAGGGTCACAATAAAGCCACCCAGTCAACAGATCCTGAAATTATTTGCATGAGAAATTTAGTAACATGACAGCAACTTGGCTATAAAACAATCATATTCTGAAGAAAATCTATTTAACCTTTCTTGGGCATGTCAACCATTGGGAACGACCCATTACATTTGCTAACTGTGACAGAAAAAGGAAAAGTGATCAACACATCATTTTGTTTTTGAACTACAAAACAAATAGCAATATTTTTACGGGAATTGCTCGGATACTCCTCTTTCTAAAAATAGCACAAATCTCAAAGCGGTTCATTTAATAAATTAATTATTTTTATTAGTAGTATCCATCTAAGACCACCCACCCGCATGAGCCTGACCCTTCAATGCCTAGCCCATATGCCCGGTCCAAACCCAGTGCATTTGTTAACCATGTGTTCAGAGCTTTCCCTTGGCCTCCGTCAGTCTGTCTCCCTCTGGCTCTGGGTCTCCAACGACGCTCTTCCGTTTCCTCGTGAGGGAGTTTGGACTCGTCCTGACTCTTCCATTTCGCGTGAGGACGTGTGCCAGGGCCGTTCATTGCTTCTTGTTGTCCGTGTGAGGAAGTCTGCTGCCTCTAATGGATGTCCATCTATCGCTAGTTGTTGGCGTGATGGAGGTCTAGATGTGATGGCGGCCATCGTGATAATTGCGTCCTGGACGTTGCAGCCGGTGTAAGCTGCAGTCGGTCTGATCCACATTTTTGCTGGTGTCAGCAACGAGGCGGTGGTTCCTTCATGCCGACCTCTTCCACGGTCTGCAGCTGGCACTGGCACGATGATAGACCATCATCAGGATGAGGTGGCAGACCTCCTCATGCGGAATGGAGCGGCGTCGGCGGATCTCCACAGACAAAACGAAAGTACAAAATGGCGTAACAGAAGTCCGTGCATAGAGCTCTGCTTCCATGGAGAACACTCATTCTCCGCTTGCTCTGCTGCAAGATGGACGGGCGGTGGCAAGTGAATTGGGTTTGGGCTGGACACAATCAAGGCCGAAAGGGCCCAATCGGGAACCAAATGAATAATAACTGAGAAAATATTTAATTATTTAGGTGGATTGCTTCGAGGTATGTGTAATTTTTAGAAAGAGGAGTACTGGAGCAGTTCTCTATTTTTACAGACAAAAATTATTAGTGTATTATATTCAAAAATCAAGCTGTTAAAGTAGTATTCCCTGGAGAACATAAACTATGAGTGGCCAAATAAATCCTCACATTGCAACATGTTTTTAACTTGTAAGGTTGATAATGAAAGAAAATGAGTTACTAAGGAATAGACAGACAGACCCTGCCTCCACACCTGCTAGTGCTCTTTTAGATGCAACAATCATGGCTAACTAAACTGGTTCGAAATTTTGAACATAAGTTGGTTTGTCCCACAGGTCATCTTTGGACCTAAGGCAAGGCTTGTTTAATTGCAATGTCACCACCTTCATTATCAGATTGCAATAGTTCATGTGTCTCTGACTTTCAATGTTTCTACAATTAGCGATTTGGTAAATGTGGACGCATGAATGCAAATTGAGTCGCAGAAAAAGCACTGATGGTTTTTTGTTTTTTTTCTCTACATAATGGAGAGAAAAATATCAAAAGCTTCTGTTGAGTTCAGAAAGGGAAAAGCACCTAGTGCGCCAGAAATATATGAATAACATAATTGAAATGCAAGTTTTTTGACAGACAGACAGACAGATAGAGAAAGAGATCAATGAGAAGGGAGATCAGAGTTTTGCTGGTGACTGCTAACTAACAAGAGAAAAGATGAGTGCTCAGTAACCTGTAACTCATTCATTGACCACACATGCATACAGAAGAAATCATAAGTGGACAGTACTATAACACAACAGTAGGACCAGGGCAACATTTAGTGTTAGAAGATAGAAGTAAAGCCTCTAATCTAGTAGACACATGTATAGGTGGGGCCACTATACTTCAAGACAAAGTGCCATTACATGTGCATTAAAACAAGGGGGGTAAGGCTATTAAAAAAAATTCATCATTTCAAAACAAAAATCAAATGCCATAAAAATCATCCTGATAGGAAATCGGGAATTTAACAAAGTCTCACCAGAAAAGCAGAGATGATAGTTGTCACTGATGCACCAATAAAACCTTCCCAAGTTTTCTTTGGGGACAATTTGATTAGTGGTGTTCTCCCAAGAAAGAACCCGAATAAATAAGCAAAGATATCATTGATCACAATAAGTGAAGCAGGCAATAGAAACCTGAGTACACAGCATTGTAGATGCATGGAGTTCATTAACTGCGGCATAATACAAACTACTTTCATAAATTAAACAACCAGGATAAATGTCTTCTGCAATATATATTTAGAGATATACATCATTGACATAGTCACTTAGAATAATTCAAGTTCAACTCAAATTTAAAAAATAAAAGAGAACAATACTTCCCATGACAAGTGAAGTGCAAAAATGAAATATCAAGGCACAGAAGTCAGACAGGGCACACTATACCATAGATATCCTGCAACACCTAAAGTGTTATTAAGTTGTACGACTAATAACCATTAGTCGCAATTAGTCAGGCTTATCGGTCAATGGACCACAATTAGGCACTCAGAGGTTACTAGTACAATTAATCTGATCGTCAGACTAATCGGCAATTATTTTATTAACTCAGGGACAACTAGCCAGAATTATTATGTCAAAAAAACCAAATGAATCTGCAAGTTTATAGTATATGGAAGATAAAATTGCAAGATTCCTTTTTCCAGAAGACAAAGGAACTTTCAGGTGATGATGGAAATACCAAATAAAAATTTACTTGTCTGTGAACAAAAGTAGCTAGGCACTCTGTATATCCCAAAAAACTGAAACTCTAAACAGGTTATTAATAAAGAAACAAATCACTTACCAGAATATCCCTTCAAATATGTTTGCCACAGTGAAAGCAGACTGTGCAAAAACCGTTAAAAGTATCATGTGTGTCCAGGCATACTGTTTGAATTGATACTTGTATGCCCTTTTCTTCAGAGTCAAAATAAACCATACAAACCCTGGATCAAATGAGCCATAAATACTAACTTTCTGCTAGATACGAACTAGAAAATCATGATAAGCAGGTTATCTGTAATTAAAGCATGATTGTCAACACATGCAATCAAAAGAATGAAGATACTTCAAAGATAACTAGTATGTAACAATAATCACTTAGGAACTCAGGCAGGCATGTATGATCACTTAGCCACTTTGGCAGGCATATATGAGGCAAAAACTGGCCAGACATTTGCAGACTCAAATTCCTGGTGTCCATCCAGAACAACTGAAATAAGGTGATATGTCCAATAATCAAATCTAATGAACATAACATTTCCATTTGCTAATGTTCATATCAAGAATAACATTACTCACAAGGGTCCTAGTGAATTAAATTGGACATTCAGAGGTGTTTGATTCAGTATCGTGGTCCTTTCTCATCGAGGTCCTGCTGCAACTTGGTTTTGGTTGGAAATGGTGCAATTTAATTTGCCAACTGCTATACACTTCTTCCACAAGGGTCCTAGTGAATGGTGAACCAGGGAAGAGCATTACTCACCAACAGGGGCTGCGGCAAGGAGATCCTCTTTCTCCCATGCTTCCTATTAGTTATGGAAGCACTGAACTCTCTAATCTCTCACGCCACTAGGATCAATCTGTTGCAACCAGTGGCAGTTCGTAAGCAAAATTTTGAAGATCTCTTTTATGCAGTTGATGTTGTGTTGTTTCTCTGTCTTACGAGAAATGACCTTGAACTCTGATATATTTTGTCAGAAGTGTTTGGACATGTTACTGGACTCAAGACTAATCTGGCCAAGAGTTAGTCATCCCCATTCAGTGTCTGACTGCTGAGGATGATCTGACAATCATTGAAGAGACAATGGACTGTGCAATTAAGGACTTCCCTTGCACATATCTTGGTCTTCCGCTTACAATCAGAAAACCCGCCAAAGCCGAGCTGCACCCTTTGATTGATAGTGGCAGATAGTCTCCTGGTTTGACAAGAACCGGTCGCCTAACTACGGTTAGGATGGTTTTCACTGCTATAGCTATGTATCAGATGATTGCTTTGGATTTGCCAACATGGGTGATTAAGGCTATTGATAAGAGAAGAAAAAGATGCTTGTGGAAAGGTCAGGAGAAGGTCAATGGAGGTAATTGTCTTGTGTCATGGTATCTTGTCCAAAACCCACTTCAGTATGGAGCTCTTGGCATACATAATCTTGAAATCCTGGTCTGGGCGCTTCACATTAGATGGCTTTGGCAGCAAAAATCTGGTGCTTCCTGGCCCTGGGAAGGGCTGCCAGTGAATGTGCCTAGAAATGTCCGAGCTCTCTTTAAAGTAGCAGTGCAAACTATTGTTGGGAATGGAAGACGGCCAATTTTTGTCTGATCGGTGGCTGCAAGGCAGAACTGCTGCAGAGGTTGAACCCAATCTGGTCAAATTAATTCCGAAGAGAGTGCTAAAACAGTGGACTGTAGCTCGAGCGCTCAATTATCGATCCTGGGTAAGAGAAATAAAAGGTGCACTGACGGTGCAAGTCCTAGTCCACTATATATACTTGTCACTTGTGGGATCTGGTGGACAATATAATCCTACAACATGACATTCCTGATCAGCACATTTGGCGCCTATCTCAGACTGGGCTTATATAAGCAAGTCCACTTATGCTGCTTTTTTCTTTGGATCCATCAAGTTTGATCCATGTCAATGCAGACCAGATGGCCAAACGCGGACTCCCTCATCAAGTTCTTATCTCTTGTGTTTTCTCACGGCAAGTCTGGAGCATGTTTCTTCATAAACTCAGCATGGCCAGCCTTGCGCCAAGCCCAGATGCAACTAGATTTTCTGGCTGGTGGTGTACTGCTGCAATGGGGTTCCTAAGGAACTGAGAAAAGGCCTCAATTTTCTAATTATCTTGGTTGCTTGGGAACTTTGGAAGCATTGGAATAATGGAATGCTTGTGTTTTTGAAGGAGCAAAGCCGAGAATAGAAGTTGTCCTGCAAGCCATTGTATATGATATGAGAGCAGCCTCTCCTGGTGCTTCAGCACTCCAAGAGCTCTTATTTAACCGTGGGGCTGTTGGTGGTCGTTTAATGTTGTGTGGTGCGCTTTTGTGTTTATTTTGGGGCTCTGGAAAAGGCACTTCGTCTCTTTCCTTTGTATTTCTCTCTTCTTCTTAATGAAATGACACACAGTTCTCTTGCGTAGTTTGAGAAAACAATATGAAGAACAACATGAAAATCCAACCATGAATTCTCCCATTTAAATCGAGTGGACAATTATTAACCAGACAATAACTAGCACAATTTGCATAGTGACATTGAACTAAAATCTAACATAGTAGACTATAATATGTGGATAAATTATTGATAGAATAGGGTAGAATATCATCTATTTTGTACTCCATCCACTCCAAGACGTAGGTTGTTTTGGTTTTGTCATAAGTCAAACTTCTCTAACTTTAACCAAGTTTTTAGAAAATATATTAACACTGGCAATACCAAATAATTGCACTTCAAGAATATTCATGATAGATTTTACAAAATTAATTTCATTTTGTAGATGTTGGTGTATTTTTCTATAAACTTGATCAAAGTTGGAGAGAATTTACTTATGAAAAAACTAAAACAACCTACATTTTGGAAAGGGGGAGCATAAAATCTTTTAACACAAGATCATACTAGAAACATAGAGTCACTTTGAACATTCTAAATTTAAAATGAAGTTTATGTAATATATTTACAAGAGGAAATTATTGCATGTTTCATGAGATACTGAGCCTACCAGCAATATAAAGAAAATAACAGATAAACATCTGATACTTTATTAGGCCACTGACGACCTTATAAAGCAAGTGATCTGAAGTTACTGTATTCACAAGCTGCCGACTAAGAAAGCGCCCATAAGTGTACAGCATTGCCGTGAAAAAGAAGTGCCTACAGTAGGAATAAAATTTGTATATAAACAATACAAGGAAAAAAATACTGTTGAAAGGCATAGCAGCTACGAGATTGAAAAATTCTGCTTAAACTTAGTAGAATCATAATGACCCATAGCTTACCAATTCAGCAGCCTGAACCCTGGCAGTTGTTTCTCTTCACTGGATTTTCTGAGTAGGTTGAAAAGCTCTCTTGCCATGTATATTTGAATCACAACCACCATGGCCCAAATATATAGATGGCCCATATAAACAATAAAGGCAAAGCCTCCAATCATCCATACAGTAGAATATGTACGGATAAGCATTGATTTATACTTGTTCTGATCATTGACAAGCAACGGCTGTCCATTAGCTCTATTCCCATCTGTGGTAGCCTGAAGAAAATGATCATGGTTAGTTACGAAAAAAGCACCTGAAACAGGCTGCTGATCTAGCTTGAACCATGCTGCAATGTAAGTATTAGCTGAACCTAGAGAGAAAACAGAATGCAATAAAGAGAAAAAAGGAATAAGAAATTACTTACCTCAATTGGATGTTTGCGACGTCTTACACGGCCTGCATGAGAAGCAGAAACATCGCTAGAGCTAGTGTCCCTTTGCATCACTGGTACTCCAAAGTTAACTTCTACAAAGAAAAGAAATGGCAAACAGTCAGTTGGACCAGATTATATTATATAAGATGAATATGTATGAATAGTGTATGAATCAACACAGATACAGATACATTGATAGACATTAGTTCGATTCTAAAAAGTTCCTTAGTACAGAATGCAATCAATGCTCTGCGAAAATTTGATGGTACACTGATTGAACAGGCAAGGAAAACTCACTGTAACAATAAACTTTTCATCCAAAGGGGGTCTCAAACACCGGGCATTTGGACAGCAGGTTCAGCTGAACCCCAGACAGTTTTGGGAAAACAAACACAAATGGGGGTACTCCCCAATAAGGCAAACTAGAATTCCTCCTAGGTTGGTCTAGTACTTCAAAAGGCAAACTAGACAAACTGGAGCACCAATCCCAGGAAGGAATGTTTGGATTTCAGGGGCAGCAAAGGAAAAAAAAAACAAAACGAGCAATAATTCATTCCATCCAACTCCAATCAAACTAGGTTCCTCACCAGCAAGGTGCGGCCGGTATTGTCACCGGCAACCCAGAAAAACGCGTGTTACTTCCTTCCAGTGGAACGGGCAGTGCCTTGTCAACTGTCGTGTATTGGTCGTACGGCTGGCCCTGGCCTTGCCATGTTCCCGCACCCATACAGCGCAGCGCTAGTGATTGGCGCAACAGCCAAACACATCTCTCGCGATTATTAATGGCTGCGCGCAACCGCTCAGCTAGAGCGGTCCAAATCGTCTCGATTAACAACCGAGCCACCCTCCAACTAACACAATTCGACGGGTAGACAGACAGCTGACAACTGCAGCGCGTGATGATGACATATTCCCCCCGAAGCAACAAGCCGCCGGCGGCGGAACAAAACAACATCGCCGTGAACGAACCACCTTGGCGGCACCGACAATCCAGAGCAAGCACGCCACAGGAAGCCTGGCGCTAAACCGACCGCAGGAATCCTGCCGGCGCAACAGCGAGAAGCAGCAGCGTCACTGGGAGGGAGACGGAGGTACCTCGAGGCCGCGGAGCAGGAGAGGGTGGCTCCAGAGGGGCCCGGAGCACGCAGCAGCACCGCCGCCGCCACGCCTGCGGCGGGGCCGCGGGGGCCAGGAGCTGCGCGCGTGGAGTGGGATTCTGTAGAGAGAGAGCGCTGCGTGGGGAGACCCTGCGAGAAAGCTGTGGTGCTGGGTTCCGCACCTGGTGCTTATCGGCGGCGCCGCCCTGCAGGGAATTGGAATTGGAATTGGAATTCCTTGCTTTTAATTCTTGCTTGCGTGCCTTTTAAACCCGCTCGCTCGCCCGGCTTGATGTGATGTTCAAAAAACAGAGAAGCTTGGGGAGTTGGAGAATGGCGTGGCTCGAATAAAATGGGTGGACGGCAGGACATCAAAGTACAACTCATCAGGCCAGTACTTGCTCTAATAAATTGACAGTTGGGACCATGCCCAAAGGGCCCCCTTTTGAGTTTTGAAATGCACATATTCTTTTTTTTTTGCGAATGAAATGCACATATTCCTTCGCCTTGTTTTGTACAGTAGCACAAATTTGCACCGTTGCGAAATTTTGCACCGCACGGATTAACTCATTAACCAGATGCTACTTTTAGTAGCCAAAAAAAAGGAAGAAGAATAGGGGAGGCGGGCGTTAAACCTGCTTTGGGGGCTCGGGCGTCGGCGCTGGAAGGGGCTCTTCACGGGCGTCGGCGCTGGAAGGGGCTCTTCACGGGCGTCGGCGCGTCGCGCGGCGGAGAGGAGGGCGGGGGACGGCGCTTGGTAGTCAACGGCGGCGGACGGCGCAGGCGCAGGCGGAGAGCGCTGCCCTGGTTGGAGAACTGGGGCGTGGAGAGAGACGAGACAGCGGGAGGGAGAGTGGTGACTGGCGACTGCGAGCGAAGAAAATTATTGTGGATGGCGGCTGGATGAGTCCAGCAGGCAGCAGCTCTCCCTGTGCATACATGTCTCGTACTCGGATGGAAGACGCCTGTCCACGTAGATATGGCACGGTACGCTAGAGGGCGGCTCCTCCGCGCCGTCTTTTTTGTTAAGAATGAGAATGTAATGAACAGAGATTTGGAACAACTGTCTTTCATTGATCGTTGAAAAAGTATATATACAAGGGGCCGCGTCCGTACGACGCGATATGAACAGTAACAGGCAGTTGCCTGTGTTGGCAACCGACATGCTTATCTATTAAGCCAGGTGGTTAACTTCTAATCCTATCCACTAAACATGTTTAACGGATGAGATCACCCCGTCGCTTGTCCGAACGGACGTCGTTTCGTAACACTCCCCCTTGATCGAATCTTCTTTGAGATCAATGATGTTGTAAGCTTGGATTCCTCGAAAAACCCTATGGGAAAAATCTGAGGAATATGTATGTATATGATTTAAATAAATCACTATGTCATTGGTATTCCAAACAAAACCCAGCGGGGAAATATTGGAGATACGACATATTAATGACTCCTCCAAAAACCATTTTAGGAAAAATATGAGGAGCATTATAATATGGATAGGTCGCTAAAACTCCTGCAAAAACCCAGTGGGAAAATTCAGGAGAAAATATGACGACATATCATTTGTATTGCCTCTAAGATAACTCTCATGAAAAACCTTTTCCGGAGAAAAACATGAATAGTTGTGAGGGCAATATGTGTCTTTGATATTTACTATAAAAACCCCGATGGGGAAAATAGAAAACATGACACACGCTTATGTTAATATTACCTCATTAAAAACTTTAACAAGAAACCTTGTAAGTAAAACTCGTTAAAGAAAAGAGTATAACATGATGCGAGTACAGGTGATATCTAGGAGATTTCTCCCCCTGATTCTTGCAAGTCTCTGAGTCGTCGCATACCAATTCCATGTTCCAATTTATGAAATACAGAATATGGTAAGGACTTAGTAAAAAGATCTGCAAGATTATCACAAGACTTGATTCGTAAGATGTCTATTTCCCCACTTTCTTGTAGTTCGTGGGGATAAAACAATTTAGGAATAATGTGCTTAGTGATATTGCTCTTTATATAACCTGTTTGCATCTGTGTAACACAAGCAGAATTATCTTCATAGATAATTGTAGGTGATTCAATAGAACCAATGCCACATGATTGTTGTATGTGGTTAATCATTCTGCGAAGCCATACGCATTCACGTGATGCTTCATATAGAGCAATGATTTCAGAATGATTAGTAGAGGTGGACGTCATGGTCTGTTTAGATGACTTCCATGAAATAGCCGTACCTCCACGAAGGAATACAAAGCCTGTCTGGGATTTTCCGTTATGAGGATCAGATAAGTAACCGGCATCTGTGTAGCCAATCATACTGGGATCATGATTCTTTCTGAAGAATAAACCAAGATCCTTTGTGCCATTAAGGTATCTGAGGATACACTTCGCTCCCGTCCAGTGACGGCGAGTGGGTTTCGCACTATGCCTAGCTAGTAAGTTTACTGCAAATGCGATATCAGGCCTGGTGCAATTTGCAAGATACATAAGTGCGCCAATGATACTGAGATATGGAACCTCTGGTCCCAAAATCTTTTCACCAACATCCGGTGGTCTGAATTGATCTTTCCCTACTTCTAAGGAACGAACAACCATCGGTGTTTTGATGGGGTATGATTTGTCCATTTTGAATTTCTCCAAAACTTTCTGGACATAGGCTGACTGATGCACTAAAATCCCTGTAGGACGGTGCTCAATTTGTAAGCCCAAGCAATACCGGGTCTTACCCAAATCCTTCATCTCGAATTCCTTCGTGAGATGATTACGTGCTTCACTTATATCCTTTGGATTGCCAATGATGTTTAAATCATCAACATATACAGATATTATACAAAATCCCGTTAGAGATTTCTTAATGAAAACACATGGGCAATCATCATTGTTGGAGTATCCCTTCTTGAGGAGAAACTCACTCAGTCGGTTGTACCACATCCGACCCGATTGCTTTAAGCCATATAATGACTTTTGTAGCTTTACACAATACATGTTGCGGTTTGCGCTTGGATTCGGAATTTGGATTCCATCGGGAACCTTCATGTATATGTCTGAATCAAGTGACCCATATAGATATGCTGTCACTACATCCATCAACTGCATAGATAGATGATTTTGAACTGCCAATGATATTAAGTATCGGAAAATAATTCCACTCATTACTGGAGAATATGTTTCATTGTAATCAATGCCGGGTCTCTGCGTGAACCCTTGTGCTACTAGCCTTGCTTTATATCTCACCACCTCATTGTGTTCATTCCGTTTCCGGATGAAAACCCATTTAAAGCCTACGGGAAAAACTTTAGAAGGTGTGGGCATTGCAGATGTGAATACCCCTCTTTTAGTGAGCGAGGCTATCTCAGCTTGGATTGCTTCTTTCCATTGAGCCCAGTCCGAGCGCTTTTTGCACTCTGCCATGGTCTTAGGTTCTGGTTCATTGAGGAAGATTTCTGCAATTGCTGCGGAGAAGTACATGTCGATAACAGTAGTCTTACGGTCGTATGATTCTCCAGTTTCAATGTAATTGATGGAAATTTCTTTCACCCCATATAGTGACTCAACATTTCCCAAAACTATGGAGTCAGGGTGTTCCGATGTCCCAGGATCAGTGTTTGGGTGCACCTTTGATCCGGGTTGTGGATTAGGTCCTGGCGTTGAACTTTTATCCACCGTCGGGTGTCTACCAGCTTGAGGTTGGTTTGGATTTACTGATTTCGAGGATTTAGTCCTCGGTATCCTCGGACGCTTCTTTGAAGCTTTATCCTTGGGAGCGGCCGTACTTCTCCCCCTCTTCTTTGGAAGTGGGGGCTGAATGGTTTTTATTGGTACCTCCACTCTTTCGGGCGCATTTCGAGCAGGATAAGAGGATTTAGTGACGCCCTTATAATCAGTAAATGCTTCTGGCAGGTTATTTGCAATATGTTGCAAATTTATGATTTTCTGAACTTGTTGTTCAGTTTCTTGAGTACGTGGATCTGAGTGGGAAATGCCTTGGGCATTCCAGTCGATTTCCTGGCATTCGTTTTGGTACTTGTAGTCTCCCCCTAATGCCGGGAAATGATCCTCATTGAATATGCAGTCAGCGTACCGGGCCGTGAATAAGTCCCCTGTAAGGGGTTCGAGGTATTTGATAATTGATGGAGATTCATATCCCACATAGATACCAAGTTTCCTATGTGGACCCATAGAGGTGCGCTTAGGCAGTGAGATCGGTACGTATACAGCGCAACCGAATTTTCGCAGATGGGAAATATTAGGCATATTCCCACGTACTAATTGCATTGGGGAAACTACATGATATGCAGTTGGTCGCAATTGTATTAAGTCAGCAGCGTGTAAGACTGCGTGACCCCAACAAGAAGTTGGTAGGTTGCAATTTTGTAATAAGGGTCTTGCAATGAGCTTAATTCTCTTTATAAGAGATTCTGCTAAACCATTTTGTGTATGGACATATGGGACAGAGTGCTGAACTTGAATTCCAAGAGCCATACAATAGTCATTGAAAGCTTTAGAGGAAAATTCGGCAGCATTGTCCATTCGAATCGATTGGATTTGATGTTCAGGGTTATTAGCCTTAAGTCGAATAACTTGGGCAATAATCTTTGCAAATGCATGGTTGCGTGTGGACAAAAGGCACACGTGAGACCATCTAGTAGATGCGTCTATTAGAACCATGAAATACCTGAACGGTCCAGACGTTGGTTGAATGGGGCCACATATATCGCCTTGAATGCGTTCAAGAAATTTGAGTGGCTCATTTTGGATTTTAACGGGCGATGGACGTAAAATCAATTTCCCTGTAGCGCACGAAGTGCACATAAAATCTGAAGATTTTGGGAATTTAGCAGTATTTAACTCATGACCATTAGAATTGCTGATAATTTTCCGCATCATCCCGACTCCGGGATGACCAAGGCGATCATGCCATATTTTGAATGCATCAACATTCTGAAAAATTACCTTGTATGCAACATGTGGTACGAGTTTAATGTATGTGTAGTACAAACCAGACGGAAAAGATGGAAACTTTTCAACAATGCGTTTGCCATATCCGCTAGTTTGAGTAACAAGGAGGATTTCCTCATTATTTTCATAATGGGTTTCTATATGGAAACCATTTTGACGGATATCTCTATAACTTAGTAAGGTACGCTTTGAATCAGGATACAATAGTGCATCTTCGATTGTAATTTGGGTACCCATAGGTAGTACGATAGTGGCACGACCAGAACCAACTATCGTTGCATCGCGCCCAGCGATTGTCAAAACATTTCCTTGTCTTTTAACAAGAGTTTGGAAATATTTTGTTTCCCTAAGAATAGAATTAGTGGTGCCACTGTCCACTAGGCATAATTCCTCCTCCATCGGTTTGACCCTCGTAGAAAAACTATATATGAATAAAGAATTTAATATGAAATTCTCTAACAATATATAGAACACATACTTTATTGATCGAATATCGAATGTATATCATACATTTATTGGATATCGAACAAATATAGTGGCACTTTAATAAATTATTTACAACACTTAGGACATAAAAGTTTATAATAACTATAGTTACATAGGACTTATGGACTTCAGAATCTAAGAGATTGGGAGCTTTAAGAAAAGTCTCCATATATGTCGTTGGAAGCATATTCCACAATCATATTCTCCGCGTTGTTGAGATCCTCGTCTTTAGGTATGTTGTTGTTACTTGGTTCCACTGGAACGGATCGTGAACAACCAACTTCTCCCCTGGTATCATCAGGTCGAAGATTGAAGTGGGCTTCATACTTCTGTCCTTTTGTAACGCGTTCACGACCCACGGACTTTAAGTAGAGATCAACAAGGTGACTCGGGGTACGACATTTCTTTGTGATGTGGCTATAACAACCACATTTTTGGCACACAGGTGTGTCATTTTTGTGCTTCGAAATGTTCTTACCCTTGTTGGTGACACGATTTTGGAATTTTTTAGTGCGTCTGCGTTGTTGCTTACCCTTCTTGGTGTTTCCCTGCTGATAGGTCTTGGGGGATCTATCATTGTTTTTGGGTTTATTCTGAGTATATGCATGTACTTCAGGCAATGGAGCAGACCCAATTGGGCGCTGCTGATTATTCCAAACCATAAGTTCGGAATATTTTTCGGCCTCAAGTAAAGTTTGTATAAGCTCAGAATAAACCTGGAAACGCCGTTCACGGTATTGTTGTTGAAGAATCCTTTCAGCGGGAAGCATAGTAGACAGAGTTTTTTCTATCTTATCCGCATCTGAAGGTTCTTTCTCGCAGAATTGCAATTTTGAGCAAATCCTATGGACAGCGTGGTTGTAGTCACTTACAGTTTTGAAGTCCTGTAAGCGAAGTTGAGTCCATTCGTAGTTTGCCGCAGGCAAAACGAGGGCCTTTTGCTGTTCATAGCGTTGCTTAAGAGAATTCCATAGGTTTCGTGGATTTTCCTCCAACAAATATTCAGCCTTAAGGTCAGGATGAATGTGGCTCCTAATGAGATATAGAGCCGTGTATACATGTTGATCTTCGAGTGGTGCAACACCCTCTTCGGGTGGTAACACTGCTCGGTAAAGTCCACGGGACGCAAGGCTCACTTTTACGTCCACGGCCCATGTGGGATAGTTGTGGCCATCTAGAGCTAACAAATCAAACTCTTTGACGGTCATTGATCCTACATGGGGCAAACCATCGAAACATTTTAAGTTATTAAAATGTCGTGGTGTGTTGTAATATGGGATGCAAAATAAAGACAAGTTAAACTTGTATTAATAATAGTGTAAAAATCTCATATGCATAATCATAAAACTTAGAAGGTAGTCGCCAAAGGGGGGCGTAGACCTCTAAATAGGCATAATTTGTGTTAACAGTAGATGCCCAGTAATTATGCATGTTGTATGAACGCGTCTGAAGGTAATCATCAAAAATTGATGTAAACCTTAGTTAATCTGTAAACCAATTGGGTACGCACGTTGAGGGTAGTCACTAAGCTATAGACTTAGTGTAGACCCTACAGTAGCAACTTTGGTGCTACCTTGTGGAGTGGCCAATAGGAATGCAAATTAATGGTAATCATCTTTGTGAAAAGATGTAGACCAAATGTTCTAACTTGGGATGTTGGGTACGCACGTTGAGGATAGTCACTAAGTTGTAGACTTAGTGTAGATCCCGCAGTAGCAACTATGGTGCTACCTTGTGGAGTGGCCAACAAACAAGTATAGAACATGCGCGTTATATATATTTCATGAGATAATCCACACATAAAATGTTGCATCCCATATTTAAGCGCATAAAGCTTTTTAATTTCAAAGCATATAAGGGCTTAAATAATAATATGATCGATTGCGAAATAAATTAATAACTGCAAGATCAAAAAGGGTCGTAATAGAAATATTGCATATTGGATTTGTCATACACAGGGGGACAAATACTTTGGGCAATATTACAGGCGGATATTTTACAATGTTATAAAATACCACAAGAGTACTCAATATAAAGTCAGCGACTTCAACATAAAAGTACTAATTTAACATCACTTAATTATAAGGACTAACAGAGTCTTTTACGAATTAAGGCTAAACAGATAAATAATTAAGGGATTAAAACCAGCTGGGCCAAAGCAAAGGGAAAACAAATCTGTGAATTTGGCCCAGCCGGTCTCGCAGGCGCACAGCAGGCGGGGAGGAGAGGGGCTTTTGGGCCGGCGGCCCGTGTAAGTCCGGCCTATATAAGCCGGCCGGTTGGGCGGGCGGTTAGGGTTTCATCAAACCCTAGCCGCCGCAGCCGCACAGCCCTGCAGCCGCCACCGCGACCGCACGGCTGCCTCCCTCCGAGCCGCCTCCTGTGCCGCCGCCGTTCGCCGGGATCAGGTGGAGGAAGACTCTCCCTCGTCGGGGGAGTAGAAGCCGCCGCCGCCGTCGTTGAGGGCCTCCGCACGGGGAAGGCCGAGCACCGGGAGCTCCGTCGGCGGCCGATGGACGCTCGGGCGCCGGTCCACCGCCGCCACCCTCTTCCCGAGCAGCCGGCGAATGGAGTTCGGGGTGGTGGCGGTCCCCTCGGCCGGAGGTGGAGGTGGAGGAAGCGCCGCCGCCCGCATCCGCGTTGCGGCTTCCGGGCGCGTCGCCGGAGGAGCCCGCGCCGGTGGGGTTGGAGATGGAGGGAGGGCCGCCGCCCTCATCCTCGCCGCGGCTTCCGCGCGCGTCGCCGGAGGAGCCCGCGCCGGTGGGGCTCTTGGCGGAGAGGGTGGTGGCGGAGCCGAAGGACCCGCCATCAGTGAGTACGGAGAAGCCCCGATGCGCGCCGCGGTGTTGAAGTAGTCGCCGAGGTCAAGGGCGGGCTTGGCCTCCTCGGTGTTCAGCGCAGGGGCGGCCTCCGTCGCAAGCAGCCAGGGGTCCAGCGGAGGTAGGCGTGGTGCGGCGAACTCCAGCGAGTGCGGGGTTGGTGTGAACTTCTTGCAGAAGTCGCACCAGAAGCGCGGAGGCGGCGTCACCGGTGCCGGGGACATGGGCTCCATTGGAGCGTATGCCGGCACCGCAACCGGTGCTGCAGCGACGGGCGGCGCCACGACATCCTCCACGGGCGGGTTGCTGGGGCCAGCGCCGTCTCCACCACGGTGAGGAGACGGTGGCTGGCTCTGCAGACGAACAATGCTGGGAGAAGCGTGACGGCGCCAGCGAGGGACCCATCGGCGACGGGAAGGAACTGCCTGTCTGCGGACGTCGCGCACGGCGGAGTTGAAGAGGCGACCGAAGCGCCCAGGGCCTCCATCAGCGGCGTCGCGGCGAATGCGAGGCCCGAGGCGCTCGAAAACACTGCGGCGCGGACCGTGATGGCCGTGGTGGCGGACAGGGCCTCGACGGACTCCACCAGCGTGACGAAGAGCAAAGTACAAGTGACGAGCGACGTGAGTCGGTAAGTCAATTTTTGCCATGGTGACTTACCAGAGCGTCAAGCGTCGATCTCCTTCTCTGTTCTTGTAGAGCAAAGTGCTGATAACGTGTTAAGAATGAGAATGTAATGAACAGAGATTTGGAACAACTGTCTTTCATTGATCGTTGAAAAAGTATATATACAAGGGGCCGCGTCCGTACGACGCGATATGAACAGTAACAGGCAGTTGCCTGTGTTGGCAACCGACATGCTTATCTATTAAGCCAGGTGGTTAACTTCTAATCCTATCCACTAAACATGTTTAACGGATGAGATCACCCCGTCGCTTGTCCGAACGGACGTCGTTTCGTAACATTTTTCAGGTGCTCGGCTCCTATAGATCGGCTGCCCATCAGCTACTGCACCGATTCATCATGACTGAAAAAGAAAGGCAATGTTAACAATTTGTTGAACACGCAACCAATCCAACAGCTTTCTACATCTCTCAGATACTCAGAATTCATATGTGGAAGCACAACAAAAATCTAGAAGCGCAGTCCTAGTTTCCCATTCCAACTTA
This sequence comes from Coix lacryma-jobi var. lacryma-jobi, assembly GCA_009763385.1. NCBI lineage: Eukaryota > Viridiplantae > Streptophyta > Magnoliopsida > Poales > Poaceae > Coix > Coix lacryma-jobi. Next base: position 134,059,578 of record CM019827.1, read on the forward strand.
TAATCTTTGTATGTAAACCCAAGCAGGAGCAGTGCCTCGCTTGTAATGAGGTAAGTCCACTCTAAATAGTTGGTTTGTAAACCTGTCAGAGTAGTTCATCTTTCTAATAGTTTGTTTGTAAACTTATCTGTTTTAATAGAGTAGTTCATCTTTAAACATGTCTATTCTTTGGTTGGGAGTAGTTCATCTATAAAAATCTGTACATTGTTTTTTTATCTTTTCACACAAGATGTCTCTATGCTAGGGACCCTATTGAGAAATCTCTGAATGTGTTTTTGTTCTCATTTTAGCCAAAGAGAGGCATTTGAAAGAACCTGGTTGTCGTAAAGATGTGTTTCCTTTGGACAAACTATCTACAACCTGTTTGCTTGAGCTTATCAGCCATAATCACTTCTACTTTTCAGTCGTGAAATAGTGTTATTCTCTCACACAAATCAGCTGAAACAGTATTTCTCAACTGCAGAAACATCAATCAAACAAGCCCATAAGCTCGTCAAAGTAGGCCATGATAGAGAATATTAGAGAAAAGCTATCTATTTCTAGAACATCATAGACTCAGCAATAAATATGGTGAGTACTTCTGTGCCTGCGTGAACCGGCTGTCTTGTTGGCTTCGCCAGCCTCCTAGATCTTGTATAATACATGAAAATAGTTACATTTTTTCCTCGTTATTAGTATTTTCTCCATTAATTAATATAGAAAATATATATATAGTGTGCAAAATATAAAATGGTAGCGATGGACAAAATTTGAGACAAGGAACCAGAGAGCATGGCGCGTTCATACAACAATTAGCGACATCAAGCACAAAAAGATTCATAAACCATCATTCATAGCAAATATGTGGAAGCACAAGAGTTGGCTACACGACATAGTAACCATAGTTCTGAACAAACTCAAGACAATGAGGAAAAGATCGCACTAGTCATCGTCCTTAATTCTCTTCAGTAGTCTAGCAGCCCATCTGCGTAGCCGTTTCTTGAGCGTGAACCCCACCACAACACCAACCGCAAAGCTAATGGCGCTGACCTTTGTACATGTTGACAGAGAAACAACCCGGCTGCAATGCAGAATAAATTAACATCAGGAGAAACATAGCAGCACTTTTCATGTCAGGTTTAAAGTATAGCAACAGTTAATATAAAAAAATATGTACTACTGGTTTCCAGGCTAACCACGTTTTCACATACGGTTGATTTTGCACATATAGTCCATGTACAATATGAATAACATCCAACTGACACTAAGCTCAGGTTTCCTAACATTGATAGCCATAGAGTGACATTGGTGTTCTCCATATTTGCTTCAGCTGAAATCGCAGACAAAGTTGAACACTGGCCAGATATTCCAGGTTTAAACTCATAAAAACTTTGATACACCAGCTTTACTGATTGCCTACCACTTTCAATCTTAACTCCACTTAAAAGTTTAACCACAAGTAACTACTTCCTCCATGCCTGAATGAATCAATTCCTCAAGTTGCCTTTAAGTCAAACTTTTTCATTTTTGACCGAATTTATAGAAAAAGGTACAAATATTTGTGACACCAAATGAGATGAAAATATACTTTATGGTGCATCCAATAAAACTAATTTTGTGTCATAAATCTTGACACTCTTTTCTATAAATAAATTCGGTCAAAGTTTGACTTAAGACAACTCTAAGAATTGATCTATTCAGGAATAGTAGTCATTTGATGTTCTTAAACCTATAAAATTTAATACATCAAGCTACCACTTTCAGTTTAACTTGACAGCAACTGTAGCTTCAGGCAAGGAATTTCTTATGCTTATCTTTTGAAAATTAGGTTACATGAAGGTTTCTGGAGAAAACATTTTAACCATTCTACAGTTGCCCTTCATATAATTTAAACCACCGGAAACATGAAGTTATAGATGAAGTACATTGCCTAGCAAACCATGAATCACTCATATCGCACGATACCACCTGATACTGCTTGTGTAAACAACTAAACGTAAAGCCAAACTGGCTGGAAGTAAACTGATTCCATTAAGTACAGTAATAAGATCATCAGAAGTACAATTCTAATCATAGCTGGGGATTGGAAGAAGCACCCTGCAAATTCCGCGTGGCCATACCAAATCAGCGCAAACAACAGAGCAAGCATAAATCTTATGACCGCGGATGCATCGAATCGAGAGGAGATAGAGGTCGGCGTCGGCGGAGACGGGGCTTACCCGGCGGTCCTGGACACGAGGGCCTGCTGCGCCTGCTCGGAGAAGGCGCTGGCCGAGCGCGACGAGGACATGGCGGCGTCCTGCGCCGCCGTCTGTAGCCTCTCCACGGCCGACGCAACCACAGACGCCGCTGGCATCTCCTGGTATCCCACGCTCCACCGCCGCCGTCGCCGGCTAGTAGAGGTTCGAACTAGGGTTTTAGCTTTCAGCACTGAACGCCGATGCGCCGAGAGGGTCTCAAGGCGGGCACAACGCGCTTGCGCAAGGCTGCAACTTGAAAGAGGGGTAAGAAATCGAGTAGACTTCTGGACGACATCGGTCATTGACAAGTGGGGTCAGCGTGTTTGTAGATGCAAAATTCGAGCCTTCACAATCACAGCCAAGAAAATTCCAATATCCCCGATGTTTAGGTTTGGAATACGAAAAGATTTCCAATATGAACGAAATCACATAAAATCGTCGGTTCGTGTCCAATACATACGAACAGAAGAGAAATGAAGGACAGCGTAAAAAGACGAGGCAAGATGTGCATTCGCTTCAGTTTAAAATGGAGGATGCAAATTCAACACAGCGCAAAAGGCAACGATCATGCTGTAGAACAATTTTGAACATCATTTCACCAACAAAGTGGGCAACGTAAAACATAACTGTATTCATCACTGCTCTACAGTAGAGCCTCACATCTTACAGCAGAGTAGTGGAGTAGAACACATCAATAGAAAGATACTGTACTGATTAACACCACAGAATTTCACTAAGTTAAGGACACGCATGCCACATGGACATGGTTACCCGCTCTCTAGATATAATCGACAAAACATGGCAGACGGCCAATTGGGTACAACTACAAACAGAGTACAAGAGCTACCCATGGTTATGGTAACTCGAACACCATTTTTATTTCTTTGGTCTTAGATGATTGAAGTCGAGCTTTTCACGCTTGTTGGACTTGTGTGATCCACGGCCATTGCTTTGTGAAGATGATCTACCATCAACATTGGTTTTTGATTCCTTGTAAGATGCTGGTGTTTCCATATCAAGTTCGGGCTCTTTCCTCTTCAGTTCATTCAGAGATATGCTTTCTGAACTGGGAATGTCAAAATGTCTAGATCTCGATGCTGGAACTTCATCCCCTCTGCATTTCATTGCAAAAGGTATCACATGTAAATTCATATCAACCATATATCAAGCAAAGATGAAGCATCCATCAATATGTAACATTTCACAGATACAGAGAAGCTAAATAAGTAATCTGATTCCACAATCTTTTGTATTGATAAAATTGAATCTGGATTTGACAGGCCATTTGCTCTACAATAGAAAACGAGCTTTTGTAAGCATGTATGCAGATCATGAAGCTTTCATAGCATATTACACACAAAACTTTCTAAAATAAATAATCTTTGCAATTTCCATCATCCTAATTCGGTAAAACAATACAACATAAAGACTGTTATACAAAGCTTTCGCATCTGGGAAGTCCAAATAACATATGCATCTCAACAAATAGATTTCACTTGGTTTTAGGAATTTTATCCTGACATTAGTATCAATTATAAATATCCAGTAAACCATGTGTTATAAAATCTAAAATGTTGATATAAACTTGTGTCTCATACCATGACCCTGACAGTTATTAGTGACTATAAGCATTCTGGTTCTTTCTTATTTAGGTGTGCTTACTGCTTACCATTTAATAGTTACCAAGAATTTAAATCTACTAAAGTAACATAACAGAGAAATAGCTAACCTGCTGGAGTTTGCACTGTCTTGATCATGATTACTGGGGGAAGCTAATTCTGTTTGGCGGTCACCTCTTGCCTCTTCATTTAGTTTCTACACATCTAGGTTTGTGTAAGGGAACACAAGTCTACAAGTACATAATTGCCAGAATGGCATATGCAACAAAAGCAACCTTCCAAACTCACATCGATAGATGGATTGAAATTTTGGAAAGACATCCGACCCTTTATAGCACCTGGATGAGGATTACCCTCCATGATAACTATGCTGCATAGAGAAACAGTGCTGGCTTAATCAGCACCTGCGCATGGAAGCTAGTTTTAATGTTTTTATCAAGAATCACACAACATAGATAGCTATAATAATGAAAATGCGCATTGAGCTTTTCAATGTATGATGATGATGATGATGGATTGATGGTGCCACACAAGTATGTAACACTATTCTAAAACTCCTGCCATAGTGACTACACAATCACATAGTCATCTTCATGTCCATTTTTTCGCCATGAACAATATATTTTAATTGGATGGAAAGATATACCAAAACAGAAACGAACATGTTCATTGTACACAGTTTTCATGCTAGACTGAAGTGAACTCTCCATAAAAATTTTCAGAATCCCAAACCTCCGGAACCATGTTGGTCAAGTAGAAGACCATAACAGCAGGAAAGAATGAAAAGAAAAGAAAGCTTTTAGACTCCATACCACTTCCTAACGGCCTGCGCTGACGAGCCGAAACCTCCACTCGGCGCCGTCACCACCTCCTCCTGTACCTCCACCTTGGCCTTCTCCTCGACCTTCTGCGCGGCCGCGCCGCGCTGCATAAACTGCACAAACACAAAATCGCCGTGAGATGCCAGCCAATCCACGGCGACAGAAGAACCGATGGGGGTGCAACAGACAGGGGGCTCCTCACCTTCAGGTTCCTCAGGGTGCTCGAGATCTCCCGCTTCGCCGCCATCGCTCCCGCCGCCGCAAGTCGCCGGTTCGGTTCCTCCCCCCTGTATTTTGTCCCAGTCCCCCAAACTTTTAGGGTTAGGGTTTTGGGTCGTCGCGGCGTAGCGGAGCCGCCGGCGAAGGGCAGCACAGGAAGAAACAAAACAGAGTCAGAGCGGGTGCGGCGCGGGGGCCGAACACGTAATTTCGTCAACGGAGCCTGACGCGTGGGACCCAGAGGCCAGCGGCATGAGGCTCGCGCGCGTTTCTTTCGTGCCGATTTCACCGGCACGTGGGCCCGGTCTGGTGTCCTGGAGGCTGGAGCCGCGGACGAAGTCGACTGTGCTGCGGAATCCGCCGCCGATACTGATCTGCCGCCGCCCCTCTCCTGCATCAGGAGCACTCCCATAAATTTGAGTCCTCGCGCTGGCTCGTGCCCCCGATTGAATTTTGCTCTCCTGCTCCCGTGCGAAGTTCGTAGAAGAGAGAAAAATTTGGCGGGTGCAAATTAAAGGCTCGGGGTTCGCCACATCGCCGAGTTCACGATGGTACGATTTTGCTTCTCGGATTCTTTTCACGTTCATTCATGTTGCTCCTCTTGTTTTCCCCCAAAATTTCGTAGTCCGGTCAATCCGTCATGGGTTCTTGGTTGCTTTAGGCTCTTTGCTTATTTCGAGACTAGAACAGTTTAGCAAGATCCATAGCAGCAGCATTGCTCACCTAAGACGATCTTAAGTTACTGTTGATTCCTTTCGTTTGTCGATTCCGAAAACACAAACTGATCTTGTCTTGAACAAAAAAAAACGCACGAATTTGTCTAGGATACTAGTCGAGACTCAAATGATCGTGGTGTCCTTCTGCATTGTTCGACTTAGATTTTGGATCAACTGAATTAGACAGGAGGACGGATCGCCTAACCTCCCTTGATCTTCACGTGCAGGATTTCGAGGAGTATCTCAACTTGCAGTCGCGAACGTTCCTGCAGTATTACCGCTGCCTGTCCTTATCTCTCCTGAACAAGAAGAATGCAGATGAGGACGGGAATATGAGTAAGCTAACTCTTTGCTTTCTTTCTTGGTTTTTTGCTTCTAATAATTTTCTCTTTTTTCCCCTGAAGGATGCAATGTTCTAACCTTCTGTTGTTGCTGCATCTTTAATTTGCAGTTATCATGCCGCAGTCTGCCCTTGATCGGCTTTTTCACTTCAACATCGAGAACCCGATGCTGTTCCAGATCACGAACCCCAGCACGGGGCGCGTCACCCACTGCGGCGTGCTCGAGTTCGTCGCCGACGAAGGGTTCATCCACATGCCGAGCTGGGTAATTATTACCAATCGTCCTCCTTTCTGAATGCAATTCCTGTCGCATGATTAGTTATCCAAAAAATCGCCATGGACCAAGAACCTGACGCTTCCTGGGTCGTCTCTGTATTTTTCAGCTGATGGCGCACCTGGGTGTCGTGGAGAACGAAATCGTGCTGGTGAGGAGCACGTCGCTGCCCAAGGCCACCTTCATCAAGCTGCAGCCACACACCATGGACTTCCTCAACGTCTCCCACCCGAGGGAACTGTGAGTGCCAGACGACGACGAAATTTTTAACCTTTCTTTCGTTTTCATTCAGTTCAAGCTTTGCGGGTGAAAAACATTCAGCTAATTAAGCTAACCCCGTCCGTCTGTCCTCTAAAATTTGCCGTGCAGGCTAGAGTACAACTTCTTCGGCAAGTTCTCGTGCGTGACCGCCGGCGAGACGATCGCGGTGAAGGAAGGCGAGCGGCGGTACTACCTGGACGTGCTGGAGGCGCGGCCGGCCGACGCGGTCTGCTCCATCGACACGGACTGCGAGGTGGACCTCGCGCCGCCGCTCGACTACGTGGAGGCGCCCCTGCACGTGGCCAGCCAAGGCAGCGACGAGCCGGAGCAGCCGGCCCGGTTCACCGGCGTCGCAATGCGGATGGACGGCAAGCCGGTGGAGCAGCAGCCCACGCCGTCTCCGGCGTCAGTGAATGCCGTAGCTCCGGGTGTACCCAAGAAAAAGGTTCGATTTGGCGCCCCCTCGGCGGCTGGCAGTGGCTTGAGCAGCAAGGGGGAGGGGGAGGGCGGCGGCAAGGAACAGGAGAAGCGGTTTACGGGGACTCGATATTCCTGGAACTCTTGAAGGACAGAATGAAAGGAGTGGAATTCCTTATCAGAGGAAAAAAAAAAAGACAGAGTGGATTTAACCGAATTTTGACATGTTCAACTGCGTTATGCACGCTTTGAACTTGTCGCTAGCATATGCTTCGAGAACAACCGATACTGTTTGATTGCAAATCGAAAAGTATATCATGTAAATTTTGACCCTGCTGATTTCCTGCACAGTAAAAATAATAATTTTCTGTACTGGGAACGGGTGCCTTCTTTGTAAGTTGTGCGCAATGCAAAGTACAATGCTACTCACTCAATCCATAGGAAAAAGTCGCTATGAAACTTTCTCAACTTTAATTAAAATTTAGAGAAAATCGGAAATGTTGGGTATAGGTCGTTTGTCCCCTGGATGATTCTGATGGTGGGCCACAACGCAGCTCAATAAGAGCTTTTTATTTACTCACTTACTTGACACAATCGTTCTAATAAAAAAAACTCATCTCACCACATGAACGCGAGAGTGCTCCGCAACCACATTCCGCCGCAGCGCTCTATGTGACCATGCTCCTCACTGCAGCTCCCTCTCCACCGCGCCTCCCTCTCTGTCGGCCAGCATCTCACAACTACTGAGTATGGTAGCTCGTCTTCCTCCGTCTCCACCACATTATTTGTCGTGGCTTTCTTCATCGTCTAGATCTGCTACATCCTTCACCTCGTGAATCTGACGCGACTTTCTCTACCGGACCTACTGTCACCAATGTGACGAGCTCTGCACCACAGCGAGCTTTACAACGGTGAAATCCACGGTGAAAGGATCAAGATGCCCAAGAGGGGGGTGAATTGGGCTTTTCTAAAACTTCTTGCAATAATAAAACCTATCAAGCCTCAATTAACTCCCTAGTGCCTAGAAGTGTGATTCTCTTTATTCTACCGCACAAAAGCACTCCTACTCTAGCAAAGCAATCCAATATAGAATGAACAACAAGTAGTAATGCGGAATTGAATTGCTTGAAAGTAAATGCGTAGGTAAAAGAGTAGAGATGACTCGACGATCTTTTTGCCGAGATATCGAGGTGTCGGCACACCCCCTAGTCCTCGTTGGAGCACCCGCGCAAGGGTATCGCTCCCCCTTGATCCGCGCAAGGATCAAGTGCTCACTACGAGCTGATTCTTCGCCACTCCGGCCCGGTGAATCGCTCACTACCGGTCACAAGGTTGCTTGGGTCATCCACAATGCCACCGGATGCTCTCCAAGCTTCACGATCGCCACCAAACCGTCTAGGTGATGCCGATCACCAAGAGTAACAAGCTAGAACTCTCACTTGACCAACACAAGGCCAAAGAGATGGATGGATGCACACTTGCTACTCAATTCTCACTAGGAGGTGTCTAATTCTCACAATTAGCAAATCACTCAACCTCACTAGGGCTCTTGCACTCACTCACACTCACAATGTGTTTCTCAGCTCATGGAAGTGGCAAGAACACTCAAATGGATGGAGGGAAGGAAGTATATATACTCCCCCAACCGGTCATCCAAAAACAGCACAAGACAAGCATTCTGCGGGGGCATCAGACGCGCCGATGCCTAGCATTGGACGCTCCGATGACCTCGTCCAACGGTCTACTGTACCTTCTTATCAGACTGTTTAAAGGGACATCGGACGCTGGGCAGCGTCCGATGTCACCACATCGGACGCGTCCGATGTGGATTTACCCTTTCTGGAACCTCTCTGGATGGCCATCGGACGCTGGCCCTCAGCGTCCGATGCCAGCGTCCGATGCGGCCTCCCGTTCACGCCCACGTGAACAGTGGCATGGACGCGTCCGATGTGAACACATCGGCGCGTCCGATGCCACGCACCAGACTAAACCCTAGTCGGGGTGGGCATCGGACGCGTCCGATGGCCACCTGGCCAGCGTCCGATGCCCATAACAAGGGCAGACTCAACTCGGATCGCGACGCGGCCTAAACGACTTTTGATCCACTCGACTTAAGGCATCTCTCTGAGCTACCTAGGGCTATGAAATAACAAGTGTGCACCACACCTACCTCAATAGTCTTATCTAGGTCAAGCTACTGATTCACGCTCCCTTTATAGTACGGCCAAAGGAAAAACAAAGACCTAAGACTACCTAAGTGTCCTCCAACACCATATGACACTTGGTCTAGTCTACCACCGTCTTCGTCGTCCATCCTTTGAAAACCGAAACGATATCCATCGCCAGGGGACATGAACTCCATATGCCCGTATCGTCGCCATTACTGTGACCTAACTCATCCCTGTTTCTGCAAAACACACGTTAGTCACAGTAATCTTGTGTTTCATCCAATCACCGAAACCACTAGGGGCCAAGATGCGTTCACACGGGCTGGCAAGCTTCTAGTTCCAAGGAGATGTTGCGCTAAAAGAGCATGTTACTAATATGTATTTTCAAATGTTTCAGATGTTAGAGGTACGTTGCAAGTGTTTCGTATGGATGTTGCATATGTTGCAAGTGTTTCATATGGATGTTACAAAAGTAGATCGGATGTTGCAAGTGTTTCAGAAACATGTTGCAAGAGTTTATTCAAAGAGCTTTTTACCTGTATGGCCTTGGAAAAAAATCACTCTTTTTTGTGCCCTTTTTTCTTTTGAACTTATCTCTATGACTCTGAAACAAACTTTCATTCCTTCTATGACCTTCCGTCCATTTTTGTCACTTGACAGTGTTAATTCAAGGGTAAAAACACCATTTTGCCCCTGGCATAAAAAATTACAATTTTGTTTGTTTTGTATATTTAGAGTAATATTAAACAAATAAATTTATACGTAACACAATATTTCTTTTATGTGAAATATTATCATGTGTGAATTTATTTGTTTAATATTAATCTTTAAATCCAAATATACAAAAAAAAACTCTGTAAAATTTTTTATGCTAGAGGTAAAACAGTCTTTTTACCCTTGACTTAACACCGTTAAGTAGCAAAAACGGACGGAAGGCCATAGAAGGAATAAAAGTTCGTTTTAGGACCATAGAAGTAAGTTCAAATAAAAAAGGGTCATACAGAGAAGAGTCATTATTTGTAAGGCCATGTAGGTAAAAAGCTCTTATTCAAAATATTTTCATCTGATTCAAATGTTTCAAGCATTTTGATTCGGATTTTGTATTCCACACATGTTGCAAATGTTTTTATGTGGATGTTACATATGTTTCAAATGTAGGTTGCAAATGTTTCATCTCCTTCAGAGTAAGTTGCAAGGTTTTCCATGTTTTATATGTGTGTTTCAGGGAGTCATTGAGCACGAGTTGTGCATCGAGGGATGGGGCGTGCTAGGGCCAGTGGTCAGGGTGTGTGGCGGAGCTTGAGGTTCCGCGGAGTGCAGAGAAGGACTCCTTCTGAAGGAGCGGCAGGTGTAACATCAATAACATGACACGTGGCAAGCAGGAAATTAGAGGGAGCAGTGTGGGGCGGTTCTTGTCTGTGTGTGCAAAAGGGGGAGTTGGGAAACGCAAAAAGTGGTGCAGGATGGTCCCGCCTATGTGTCGCGACATCGTTTGAACGCTAGCGCCCCGGGTCGGACATCCGGGCGCTAGCAAGTCCGATAGAAAATATGTGCTACATTTGTATCTAGGAAATTTTTACTCATCCTGGTGTTTTCATCATCTAGAAAATTGGTGATTGGATCTTGGAATGACCCCCATCCTCTCCTTCCTTCTCTTGCCCTTGCCTCCACCACGGAGGAGCATGAGACGAGGTCGCCACCACCTGACAGTCACAATCGGCGTTTCCATCTATGCGGATGTGGAGGTAGAGCAGGCAGTGATGCACGACGCCAGACTATCGTGACGATGGCGACAGTAGAGGTTCTAGAGATGTGGGTTCTTATGGTTTTTTGCAACTTTCACTTTTTTTTGTATGGACTCAGCGAGTTGAGAGACATTGGGCCACAAAGGGTTCTAGAAAAATAATTCTCATTATTAGGGCAAGTACATTGTTACACGTCAGATGTCTTATACATCGTCTCATGCAGTGCTACATAGGATTTTTGCTGATGTGGAGGAAAGAGAGAAGCGAAAGAGGAAGAGGTCGTTGTTTCGTGAAACAACCACCTCATGAGCTAAAATTTAGGACTATGAGACAACTATTCTACCATTGTATGAGTTCTTGTTGTCATACAACTCACAATTTATTTTTATTCTATCCATAAATTAAGGAATCATGAGTTGCTACGAGACAACTTAAAAAAGAAACTATTGTACATGTCGTCTACTAAGTCGTCTTAAAATTACGTGGCACTATATGAGACCACCTACGAGACAAGACCAATGTACTTGCCCTTAGATTAATTTCTGATTTCTCTCAATTTATGGCATGTTTGGTTCATGTCATACTGGATGCTTATCTAATTTGTATAAGCTTACTAACCGAAATAGTTCTAGGACTTTGTTCCAAGGATTTGCTTATCTAATTTGTATAAGCTTCCTAACCGCAATAGTTTCAGCCTTCCAGGGCTTTGTTTCGGGTCAAACAAATGAATCCTTAAGGGATTAATTTTTTGGGTGAAATATATTGTGTACTTTTTGCCTAATAATTAGTAATATATAAATATTGGTTGTATTACATAATATATACATGGCTACATCGTTCCATCCAAACCACCATATCTTTTGGATCCTCCTATGACAACCAAACTGGTGAGGCTCCAACGATGAACAACGCGTTTGGATCTTTATGTTTTAGTCCAACTTTGGAGACCAACTAAAACGATTAAACATGAGGTATTATAAAACTAAGGCCCTGTTTGGATACAAAGTATTTTTGGAGTTTTAGAAGAATACTATGATTTTATTAAATACTATGGTTTTAGAGTGTCATAAAGTGTTTGGATGCAATCAACTTTGTGGTTTTGAATACCATGGTATTGCTAAAACTATAGTCTTTTTGGAGTTTTTAAAACTCCACTCTAGACCTCTTTTTTCTAAACCATGGTTTTGCTTGCCTCTTGTTTCTAAAACTAAAGTTTATTGATACTAGAGTTTCTCAAAACCGTAACATCCAAACAGAGCCTAATTATATAAGCGGTGAATAATTCGCGAAACAAATTTATTAAGCCTAATTAACTTATGATTAGCGCATATTTAGTGTTGCATCACATGGGCAAAATAATAGGCTAATTAGGTATAATATATTTGTCTCACGAGTGAGTCTTTATCGGTATAATTAGTTTTATAATTAGTATATGTTCAATACTCCTAATTCAACTCCTAACGTTTGTTTTAATATTGACTAAAGTTTTGTTCGGGTGATCCAAACAAACTCAAAATTAGAGTATATTGCACAACTAATTGTTTATTGCACTTAGTAAATGTACTAAATACGAATTTGTCATAGTTCATAAGTTTAACTTAGGCCCCGTTTGACATAGCTCAACTTTATTAGTGAAGCTGTTTTTTTAGAAAATAACTTCATGAGCAACTTACCAGATGAAACTGAGCTGTTTTTTTAAAGTGTTTGATAAAACAGCTTCATCAATAACTTCATGCATGGTTGGAAGAGAGATGAAGATGTAAGCTGTGAAAAGCTATTTTTTTCAGCCTCATCTCTGCTTATGATTTTGTGAGACGAGAAATAAAACAGTTTCATAAGTGAAGCTATTTGGAAAAAAATGTTTTACAAAATAAACAACTCACAACAACTCACAGAGTTGTTGTGAGTTGTACCAAACAGACCCTTAATTCATCAACTATTATGCAAAAATATATTCGATGTTACAATATATCTAAAATCATATATTACAAACAGTAAATAATTGTCTTCTATGTTGGTAGAGATCGTCAATCGCAACGGTTACAGTAAGCATCTTTAGCCAAATAGTAATAGAAACTTTCTAGCTATCAATAGGCATTTTCACTTATCCTATTCTGCGTGGCCTTTGCAAACTAAGGTCCTGTTTAGTTCCACTCAACTGGATCTCGCTTAGAAGTTGAGCATGTACAAAAATAAGCCATGATAGGTATAATTTGAGCTGAGTGTTTGGCTGGGACGACGGTGGAAGGAGCCAGAGGTAGGGACAACGCCGACATTGGGGAGGAAAGGCCAGGCGGTGGAGAGGGAATACAACGTTGGCAGCTTGGTGGAGCTGGAGATCTGACGGAGGGGGACGTAAACTGACGGTGGGTAGCTTGTTGGAGCTGGAGATTCGGCGGAGGAGAAGGATCAGTGTTGATCCTGCTGCAAATCCGGCGTCAGGGAGGAAAGCGGCGGTGGAGAGATTAGTGGAGCTAGAGATCCGGCGGAGGGGAGGGGAGCGGCGTCGACCCTGCTGTAGTTGACGTCGGGGAGGGGAGTGGCGGTAGGGAGGGAAGCAGCGGTGAGGAGGGGAGCTGACGACGGAGATGGAGCGCGCGGGAGGGAGGAAGAAGAGGTCGAACGTACGGGAGCGAAGCGGGTGCACGATTTCCAAATCGCAGGCGAGAGGTCGCGTTTTCAATCGCCATTGTGGGATAGGAATCAAACGCGAACGCAACTTCTGCGATGAAGGTGGTCGCGGGGCGTTTCACGGGCTTATTCCACTCAACTCCTTAAAATCGAAGTGAACGCTGAACCAAACAGGGCCTAAGAAAAGATAATGCAGAATGAAGAATATATTATGGCCTTCGTTTCATTGAAAATGTAGTTTTTTATTTTTTGACTGCTTGTTTTATTAAAAAAATTATGCAAAAAATAAAACAAAATAAAATATTATTAAAGTACGTGTAATGATAAGCCATACAAAATAAATAATATTTACCCCTTTTTAAATGTGCCCGAGGGAGTACCGTTCAAAAAAAAGTGAAAAGGTTTTACGCTAATACTCCGGGTGTTTTTTTTTATCACACTCCGGGTGTTGATCACGAAGGGCCAAGACGGCGAGTCGCGAAGAGGAAGAGGACGACGCACCAAAAAGGACAAGGTTACCAAAAGCTCCAAACCCCTCTCCTCTCCCGCTTCCGGCGAGCCCTGTCGCCGCCGCCGCCGGCGGCGAGATGTCAGTGGTGACCCGCCCTCGGCGGGAATCCGACTTTGCACGCTTCCCGTCGTCCACCCCCATCGTCATCGACAACGGCGCCTCTACCTTCCGCATCGGGTACGATCTCCTGCCGCGCCGGAGACTCCCCAAACCCTAACCCTAGCGGGCCTTCCAGTATTCTGTAACGTGGCGATTGCCTCCGTGCAGGTGGGCGGGCGAGGCGGAGCCGCGCCTTTCATTCCGCAATGTCGTGCAGAGGCCGCGCCACCGCAGCACTGGTACGCCGCCTTACGCTACGGAGAATGCTGCTTCGTGTTGATTTGGTTGTTGAAAGCTGCGTGGAAGTGTAGATTTTCTGTTATTGTGTTTGCTTAGTTGCTCCTTGCTGTTCGGTTTCAGAAATTGAGTGTGCAGTTTCCCGCTGCCAGGAATTTTACTTTACGCTTAAGAATCGTTATTGTTGTGGGGGATTCAAGAGCGTTTACTCTCTCTTTGTTTCTGTTTATCATGTGACTTGTGCGACAGTACTTGATCATTTGGGACGGTTATAGAGTTTGATTCCGGTACCACTCAAACTGATTTCCATTTGTTTGTGTGATTTCACTCGTCTACATGAACTAATTCTGTTGTAGTGCACGGGAATTGGATAAAATTGAAATTTTAGTTGCCTGCTGGAGTGAAGCCAGCACAATATGCCACCGGGGTCATCTAGCTTATCAGCTATGTCCTGTGGTCTATACTATATAAGATCACAACTAGTAACAGTGATTTACCACTGAATTTCTGAAAACCGTCGGGGTTGGCTGACCCCAACAAAAGGGCCTGGCTCCGCCCCTGGTTGCCTGCATGTCTGCATAAACTTGATAGGATTGTGTTTTATGATCCCATGTTACTTGATCTGTTTCATACTTTCATGTACTTGTGCTACAAGTAATCATGCAAAATGTTCTAAAGCCCAGATATTTCTACGGTTATCGTTGTGTTTGCTGAGCGCTCTGTAAGCTTCATATTGTTTTGAATGATTATATGAAAGGAGCAGAAAATTACTTATTTGAAGTTCTCAACTCTCTTGTCTGTGTCAATCAACAGACTTGCAAGAGGATGAACAGAAGTTTCATTATTCAACTCATTGTAATTTAATTTCCATGGTACAGGTGAAACTGTCTCAATTGTTGGGGACACTGATCCATCTCTAATGAAGTTCTTTGACTGCACAAGATCAGCAGTTCGCTCTCCATTTGACGATGATGTTGTCTATCAGTTCGAGTACATGGAATATGTTTGTTCTCACACACCATCTACCAGTTTTTAGTTCTCATCAGTAGATACATAGATGGTTCTTTGTTATTCATATTTAATTTTGAAGATAGATAAACCAGTGATTAATCTGTTCTATCACCCTCTCTAGAATACATTAAAACAACTCTGTTCTTGATAAATCACACTAGAAGTTTTAATTAGGGCGAAATCACTAAAGTACATGTGTTAAATGATATTTGTTTTATGTCCATAATCCGGTTGAAACATGATGGTAAAAAAGATTGTCAAAACAAAATAGTGAAATACTCCCGTAAGCTGTTACTGTTTTATATTGAGTAATTGCTCCATTATTAGCCGAGTGATCATCTGTTGCATGATTCATATGGTCCCCTATAATGGCAGTAAATGCCAATTGCAATTTTATGGCTCAAAGATATAAAGAGAACATGTGACTTCTTAATTTTCTGGATCATGGTGTTTACACTCTAGGGCATATTCCTTTTGCCCTTGTTATTGTTCTTTTTTCTTGACTGATACAGTATTATTTATCTATTGCAGATTCTGGACTATGGCTTTGATCGATTAGGTGCCAATTCAGAGGTAAATTTGCTTTGTGTCCTGGTTTCTTTCCAAAATAATATATATATTTCTTCTTCTGTTGTTATCGAACTATTATTATGGTTTCTTTTATTTGTTAATTTGTTGTGCATTGTATTTGAGACATAAGAAAAATTCTGGTTTAGCTAGTCTTGTTGAATCACAGGAGCCTTGGGTGGTTTATGTATGATGGAATAAACTATCAATTCAGTGTGTGTAATGAATCTGATGATACTGGGTTCTCTCCAGATGCAGATCTTAGAGGTTCTTATATTGTACAGAGTTCATCAGTAAAAATTTTCAAGTCAGTAGAGTGTCCTAATATTTCCAAGAGGAACTCAAGCTGCAGCCTTCCATAAAGGCGAGGCAAATGACAATAAATTAGTAGTATTGAGCTACTCTACTTTTAAATACAAAATGAGCATGGGTTGTCAAGTTAACTCTGCTGGTAAGTTTGTTCTCCTTACCAGTCCATATACCAAAACATAAACAAGGAAGAGTTGGCTTCCTAAATCAGCACTTCCATGTTCCCATAGTGTAATCACTGCACATTGCTTCAGTTATGTCAATCCGCATCAGACATGCATACACTTATTAAGACGACTATATTATCTGTCCGTAGATATCCTCTACCAGAAATTTGTGCCTTCAGCCAAACTGTTATTCGGCTTAGTATTGTTGAAAGCTAACAATGATGCTCAGCAGGTGGGCCATCCAATTCTTATGACAGAATGTGAATGTAATCCGTCCTTTTCTCGAGCCCGAATGTCAGAACTACTTTTCGAGACATATGGTGTACCATCCATTGGTAATAATTTCTGTGATCTTGATGTTATGATCGTTATGATCTTGATGTTATGAGCTGCATCTAGTTATATGTTATTAGTTACTTTATCATAAGGTTTGCAATGCTGATGCTGCTGCTTGCTATCTGAAATGTAGCATTTGGCGTCGACAACGCGTTTAGTTATAAGTACAATCAGAAACTTGGAAATTGTAACGAAGACGGACTGGCTATTTCTTGTGAACATGGAACTTGTCATGTTGTTCCAGTAAGTTCTTGTCCCCAAGATACACCTCTCTCCAACTTTCATCTGATGTAACCTTTTAGAATGTTTACCTGATTTTGTCGTCCATCCAGTAAAATAAATGCATTGCATATGTGTTTTAAATATTGCAAATCATGTTTAATAATATTTAACGACTAGAATTGTATCTATTGATAATTCTGTGGTAAAAAAGAAATGAAACTACCACTGCTGAAGGCTACTTTTGCATGCAGCTACAGAGTATTTTTATTGATACCCCAAGCTGCTGTCATTATTCACATTTTTAAGGGAAATTGTCCACTGAACACTGATACTCCTAGCCGAACAACTTTAGCTAAGCTTGTCTTAATCTAGTGAGATATTTCAGGTAGTTTTTGGGAAAAATATTATTCCAGTTTCTGCTGGGGTTCGACATATGGAATTTATCATGTTAAATCCATCCTTGAGTGTATGAACCACAATATTGATTTTTCTCCTTTTTTGGGTAAAATGGATTTTGCTCCTTGGTCATGGTCCCTGTAGTAGTCAATAATGAAAAGAAAACTCTACTAGAATCGTTAAAGTATTTCTTGCTTTTATCCACTTGTGTAATTCAAATTAAATTGTTGTTTTCTGAACTAAAAGCCTTGACGCCTTGTTTGATCTGCCTTGTTTGATCTGTTTTTTCAGTTTTTGAAAGGGCAGCCTGTGTTGGGGGCATGCTGCAGAACCAACGTTGGTGGATTTCACATTACTAATTTTCTGAGGCAGCTTCTCTCTCTAAAATATCCCTATCACATGTAGGTGATACCGTGATAGAAGTATATTTCTGTAGTACTTCATAGTGTTTGTTTTTCCTACCATGTAACAGTACCATTTTACATTGAACAGGGCAAGTATTACATGGGAAAAGGCTGAAGAGCTGAAGAAGGAGCATTGTTATATAGCTCTTGATTATATGGCAGAGTTGCAGATATTTAAAGTAAGAAACTTGTATGTATTTTTCTGTTCTTATATAGAGCTTTGAATTCTTGCATTCTTGTTTGAATGAATTTGTACAGAGTGCATAGGGCTTTCTATAGGATTTGACGAATCGTTGTGCTTGTACTTCCTTGTGATGGTGATTCTTTTTTTTTCCAAAAGTATATTAGTTATATGATTTCTCTGCTACTGAACATTCTTGTAAGTTGTAACACCATGGACTGATCACTTCATTCTGCAGAACAATAAGGAAGAAGCTGATGAGAAAATGAGGTATTGGCAGCTACCATGGGTTCCCCCACCAAAGGAAGAGCCACCATCTGAGGAAGAACTTGCAAGGAAAGCAGCTTTGAAGGAAAAGGCTAGTCAACGTTTGCGAGACATGGCTGCTGCAAAGAGATCTCAGAAGATAGTGGAACTAGAGAAACAGCTTTCCTATTTGGAGGAACTAATGGAGCAACTTGATGAAGCTGAGGAACAAGAAGCAACAGCTATTCTAGGTAGATCTGGATATCTTTCCCAACAGGAAGTCAAATCTGCCATTTTGAAAGCAACACAATCCCTAAGGAAAGCAAAAGGGGAGTCCAACAGCAATGATGAGAAAACAGATGTCTCAGCAGCTGATAAGTATCCACTTGTATCTGTCCCTGATGAGACACTGACGCCAGAACAGGTGTGTGTTTGTTTAGTTATTATCTACAGAATTCTATTCATGTTCTTCTAACACCTGGATATTGTGTGCATACTGTAGATACATATTCTCTTAAGTTTACACCTTTACATACCCTGGAATCTCTGACCTTGCATTCCACCTTTGTGTATTTTCCCAGTTAAAGGAAAAGAAGAAACAAATATTACTTAAAACCACAACAGAGGGCAAATTGCGTGCTAAGCAGAAACGTGCTGAAGAGGAGGCTTTGCGGGAGAAACAAGAAGAAAAGAGGCGTGCGTAAGTTGTGATGTAACCAGTTTGAAATTTATCTTCTATGCTTTCTTATATCCAATGATAAGATATTCCTATTATTCCATGTCTTGGATAATTTTCAGTATTAGTTATTTCAAACCCACTTTCAGCAAGTTCCTTCTTTAGATACTATGACCCCTTGCGGATCTATGTTCAAATATAGGACAAAACTACATTGTGTTTTTTGCCATACCAAATAGTGATTACCCTTTATAAATTGTATTTCCAAGCATGTTTTTAATCTTACATTAGGTAAGGCCAGGCCCTGTGTTTTTTTAAGAGCAAAGGACTGAGCCCTGTTGCTACATTGAACAAGAAAGAAAATGTGGCTGTGCCTATGTATTACGTCTCTAGAATTCTGTATGAATCATTGAATCGCCTACCTCATGTTTAGAGAAATGACCCCAAATCTTTTTTTAACTATTTGTCAGACATTCTATTATATACTACTATTGTAATTTGTTTCATTCAACTATATAGGGAGAACCCAGAGTTATACCTTGAAGAGCTTCGGGCCCGATATTCAGAACTTTTGGAGAAATTTGAGCAGAGGAAGCGACAGAAAGTTAATGGTGGTCAGACAAATGGGAACCATAGTTCATCTGGTGGTGTAGGCCGTGGAGAACGGCTAAATGCAGCTCAGAAAGAAAGGATGCGGCTGCTTGCCTCAGCTGCATTTGATCGGGGCAAAGGTGAGGACACCTTTGGAATGAGAGACGAGGATTGGTTAGTGTACAACAAGATGAGCAAAGACAATGATGATGACAGCAATGATGACGATGAATCAGAACTTGTTCGAATTGCATCAAAGCTCCAGGTAAAATCCCCACTTCCAAGATTTCCTTCTGGCTGTGACAATTCTATCCTATCTTAGTTTCATTTCAGATATCAACAGTTTCGGCTATAATCAGATATCATTTGATGTTTTATTGTGCAGGAGATCGATCCTACATTTGTGTCGAAATCCGAAGCTGTTCAACCGACTCCGGAGCCTCCCAAAGTCCGGCCACTCACTGCAGAGGATTACAGAATTGCCATTGGGATCGAGCGGTTCCGCTGCCCTGAAGTCCTCTTCCAGCCAGGCATGATAGGAATCGACCAGGCTGGCATTGATGAGATGGTCAGCATCTCACTCAGGAGATTAATGGAGGACGAGTCTGTGAAGGAGCGCCTCTGCCAGTCAATCCTTGTCACTGGCGGGAGCTCCCTGTTCCCTGGCATGATCCCTCGCCTGGAGTCTGGGATACGGCAATATAGGCCCTACCTTGCTCCCCTGAAGCTTGTCAGAGCAGCTGACCCCATTTTAGATGCGTGGAAGGGTGCCGCCGCCTTTGCGGCATCAAGCAAGTTTGGGAAACAAACTTTCAGCCTAGCAGATTACAGAGAGCATGGAGAGAACCTGTTTCATCGGCACAACATTGTTTACTCGCTATAACTCCCCCCACCCACAGAAAATGACATAGTGAGCGAACCATCTCAGTCAGGCAATTTATTTGATAGCTGATACAAATTGATGTAGCAACAAAGTTTTTGAAACTGCAATTAGTTTTTTTATATGATTAGAATGTGAGGGTTCAAATGTGGTCATCTTTCATAATTGATGAAGGAATTTCGCAAACCTTAATATGTATGCCTTTTTTTAGTCTCCTAGGGCAGGATAGCTGAATGCTCTAATGCTCTATGAGAGACGGAGTTTTCCACAGCCTTCATTGGACTCTATGCAGCAGGGCTCATCACCTGTAGGGCTGTAGCCGGAGGGTGGGCATGTGTTCCTATAGTCCTGGGCGACCTAGAGAAGACAATACCTGGCTCAGGCCCCGTTTGGTTTCAAATTCCTAAATATAGTAATTATTAATTTAATTGCATCAAATAATTTGCGAGACAGATTCCTATTAAATCTAATTGTGGTTGCTTTGACTAGACAATGTCTATTTTTATTTGATTACAATTAAAAAAATTTGGATACCATATACATGTGTTTATACAATTTTTGTCTATTTATATGCTCAATTGCTCATCATCAATCTACCACCGGAGTACATCACAATCTTTGATATGGGCCTGTTTGCTTGGTGTTTTTCTCACACAACAAAACACAACATTGGTCGTAGTCACGGTCCTACGGAACAGAATTTGTTCACAGTTGATATAATTAATCATAGCAGAACAACACATAATCAATGTAATTAATTATAGAACCATAGGAAGACATTGATGTTGGAAAGAGTGATTGGATTATTGGGCTAACCCTAGAAGGGGTACCTATATCAGTCACTTACATGGGCCTAAATACATATACTCCACCCCCCCGCAGTCTGAACTACCAGCACAACGGAGTTTCAAACTATCGGCACAGCGGAGTTTCAAGACTGAGTACGAAAAGAAGTAGAACCCAACACGAGCCCCCCCACAGACTCAAGTAGTCACTCATGTTGTTGAGGCTGAAGCGAAATTCGGAGAACGTCGAAGACGGGAGGCCCTTGGTAAAGATATCAACGAACTGGGAGGTGGTCGGGACGTGGAGAACCCGAACATCACCGATGGCCACCCGATCGCGGACAAAGTGGAGGTCGATCTCCACATGCTTGGTCCGCTGGTGCTGAACGGGGTTGGTGGAGAGGTACACCGCACTGACGTTGTCGCAGTAGACCAACGTGCTCCGGGTCAAGGGACTGTGGAGCTCACCAAGGAGCTGCCGGAGCCAGGAGGCCTCAGCCACGCCGTTAGCAACAGCACGGTACTCCGCCTCGGCACCGGAGCGGGAGACCACCGGCTGGCGCTTGGACGACCAGGACACCAGGTTGCCGCCGAGGAAGACAGCATAGCCCGAGGTGGATCGGCGAGTGTCCGGACACCCGACCCAGTCAGCGTCGGTGTAGACGACGAGCTCGGTGGAGGCAGACCGGTGGAGAAGCAGGCCGTAGTCGACGGTGCCGCGGAGGTAGCGGAGGAGGCGCTTGAGGGCTGTGAGGTGAGGCTCGCGCGGATCATGCATATGAAGGCAAATCTGCTGAACTGCATATGTGATGTCCGGGCGGGTGAAGGTGAGGTACTGAAGCGCCCCCGCAGGACTCCTGTACACGGTAGGGTCAATGACTGTGGCGCCCTCGGTCTCTGACAGCTTGGCCTGAGTGTCAACAGGGGTGGAGCAGAGCTTGCAGTCAGTCATCCCAGCTCGCTCCAGGATATCAAGAGTATACTGCCGCTGGTGAAGAAAGAGACCCCCGGGACGAGGCTCAACAGTGACCCCGAGGAAGTGATGGAGCACACCGAGGTCCTTCATCGCGAACTCCTGCTGAAGAGAGGTGATGATCCGCCGCAGTAGTGTCGGGCTGGAAGCGGTGAGCACAATGTCATCAACATAGAGCAGCAGATAGGCAGTCTTCCCACCGTGGTGGTAGATGAACAGCGAAGTGTCTGACTTGGCCTCCACAAACCCCAGAGTGAGCAGGAATGCAGCAAAACAAGAGTACCACGCCCGAGGGGCCTGCTTGAGGCCGTAGAGTGACTTGTTGAGGCGGCAGACCAGATCAGGGCGAGTAGAGTCAGCAAAGCCCGTCGGCTGACTGCAGTATACTGTCTCAGCAAGTGTCCCGTGGAGAAAAGCATTCTTGACGTCCAACTGATGCACGGGCCAGGAGCGAGAGAGAGCTAGTGAGAGAACCGTGCGGACTATAGCTGGCTTCACCACGGGACTGAACGTCTCGTCATAGTCAACTCCAGGCTGCTGAGTGAAACCCCGTAGTACCCAGCGAGCCTTGTATCGCTCAAGAGTGCCATCAGTCCGGCGCTTGTGAGTCCATATCCACTTGCCGGTGACAACATTGGAGTCAGGTGGATGGGGCACCAGATCCCAGGTCTTGTTGGCGAGAAGGGCCGCGTACTCCTCCTCCGTCGCACGACGCCAGTGAGGGTCGGCCAGGGCATCGCGCACGGAAGAGGGTACCGGAGAGACCTGCGTGTCGCCGTGCGTCGCGGCAAGAGCTCGAGGCCGCAACACCCCCGCCGCATGCCGCGTCACTATGGGGTGAACATGACGCGGGTGGCGGTGAAGAATAGGGGTGGTACACGGGCGGCTCGACCCGAGCAGCCGGCGGTGGTGGAGGCGGCGGCGTAGGCGTCGACGGTGGAGAGCCGGCCACGAGCGAAGACCGAGGTGGTGACGACGGTGACGGAGCCAGCACCGGGGGCGGTGGGGCCGCCCACGCACGGCACTGGTAGACACGCACCGGCTGGGCGAAGCGCGCGGGAGGGGCCGCAGGCGCCGGACCCGCGTCGGGTGCAGGGTCGGGCGCAACCCCGGGGAACGTGGCCACCGGACCGGCGTACGGCGCAGGGTCCGGCGTAGCTCCAGAGGACGGGGAGCCGGGGCAGGATCCCGGCGGAGGGCGCGGTGGAGCAGCCCCGGAGTGCGGCGAGCCGGGGCATGGGCCCGACGGAGCGCGTGGAGGAGGACCCGTAGGGTAAAACAGTAAAGGTGGCTGGACCACCGCGTCAGTGGGAAACAAGAAGGAGAGGTCAAGGTCGGAGGTGGGAGGTGGTGTGGAGGTGGGAGGAGAGGTGGTGGTAGAGAAGGGGAAGTCGGCCTCGTCGAACACAACGTGTCGGGAAATGAGGACGCGACGAGAGGAGAGGTCATAGCAACGGTACCCCTTGTGATCCGGGGAGTACCCGAGGAAGACACACCGAGTCGACCGGGGAGCCAGCTTGTGAGGAGCAGTGGCAGTGGTGTTAGGGTAACACGCACACCCGAAAACACGGAGGTGGTCATAGCGAGGAGGGGTACCGAAGAGGGCGTGGTGAGGAGTGGGAGCGGGACAGGCAGCAGAAGGTAAACGGTTTAGGAGATAGGTGGAGGTGTGAAGACACTCGGCCCAGAAGCGGGCAGGAAGAGAGGCCTGCAAGAGGAGGGTGTGGATGGTGTCGTTGGTGGTGCGAATCATGCGCTCGGCCTTGCCGTTCTGGGAGGAGGTGTAGGGGCACGACATGCGCAACTGCATGCCGTGAGAGAGGAAAAAGGCACGAGACGTGGAGTTATCGAACTCACGCCCGTTGTCACACTGAACGACCTTGATGGTGAGGCCGAACTGAGTGGACACCCAGGCAAAGAAGTGGAGGAGTGTGGAGAAAGTGTCAGGCTTGGCACGAAGAGGAAAAATCCAGGAATAGTGAGAGAAATCATCCACCAACACAAGATAGTATTTATAGCCAGAGATGCTAGGGACAGGAGATGTCCACAGATCGCAATGGACAAGGTCAAAGATATGGGCCACATGGGAAGAGGAAGTAGGAAAAGGAAGACGAACATGTCGGCCCAGTTGGCACGCATGACACAAATGCTCATCGCGAGCTCGAGTACATGGTATGGCAGAGCTACGACGAAGCTGTGTCAAGGCATCGCGGCCAGGGTGACCAAGGCGACGGTGCCAAGTAGTAGAGAAGGTGGTGGTGGCAAGAGCAGCTGACGGAGGGGAAGGTGAAGACCATGGAGCAGAAGTAGGAAACCGAAGAGTGTAAAGGGGCCCCATGCTGTCACAGCGGAGAAGAGGATGCTGGGAAGCCAAATCCTTTACGGTGAGACCAGAAGGGTCGAATTCAACCGAACAGGAGTTGTCAGCTATAAAACGACGAATAGAAAGAAGGTTGTGAACCATATTGGGAGCAACCAGGACATCAGGAAGAAGAAAGGAGCCATGAGTGTTAGCGGCACCCACGGACGTGACCGGAAGGCAAGAACCATTCGCGACCATGATGGACGAAGGGTGAGTCGAAGAGGGAGGGTGAATGGAAGAGAGGAGACCGGGGTTGGGAGTGGTGTGGTAGGTGGCTCCCGAGTCAGCGATCCAGTCGGAACTGACTGGTGGTGTCAGACCCAAGGTGATGAAAGAGCGGGCCATGGCCGTCGGATCCCAACCGACAGACCCCGGTATGGTGTCGGGAGGTGGAGTCCACGGTGACGGGAACGGGAGGGCGTCCTGGACAGCCCCAGCAAACATGGCGGCCGGTGTGTGGGTGGGGCGGAACTCGCCGCCAGCAGATTGGAAGGGCGGCTGACCCCAGGTAGCCGGTGTATGCCCACTCCCGCTTGGTTCGGGAGGAGGGGGACCAAGGAGAGACGACGGTGGCGGAGGCGATGGCCGGGAACGCGAGGAGCCGAGGAAGAGGTGGTCAGCCGCGCCGGGCAGCAGCTCGCCGCCGGATGGAGGAGGAAGCGGAGGCTGGCAGCCCACCGCGGCAGGCGGCTGGCCGGGGAGGAGGCGGCCGGCGGGGCGTTGAAGAAGTGCAGCCGGCGAGGCGGGGAGCGCGACCGCGCCGAGCGGAGGAGCCCACCAGCCGGCGGTGGCAGAGCTTGCGCCGGGGGGCTGCAGGGCCGCAGCACACAGCGCAGCAGCAGCAGCTGAGCCAGCGGACGCGCTGGAGGGGCCAAGGAAGGGGAGGCCAGCGCTGGGGAAGCACACGCTGGGGGGCAAGTGTGGCAGAACCGCCTAAGTTAAGTGGCCCACATGCACCCATCATTGTCGCAAAGACCTTTGATCGGCATGCATGAGTTCCAAATGACTTAAGGGATCTGTCGGGTGTCCTCGGGAAACCCGAATCATCCACGTTTATCTTTCTTCCAGGATATTCCTTTGTCCAGCATCACAGTATTACAACAGTTTTAAAGATACGAGAAATATCAGAGTAAAGCGGAAAGATTATACAAAATAGATTAAAACTTAAGTGTTAAGTTTACAAACCATAGGTTCTTAATATTACATAAAAGTTCGGAACTTTATATTATACATAAACCATCACTGAAACACTTGCCCAAGGTTACTCATCAACATCATCATCACTCTCCTCCACAAGAGTGAAGAAACACTGGCCATCAAAGGGATGGTCAACTGGCTCACCTGCAACAAGGGTTAACAAACCCTGAGTACAAAAGTACTCAACAAGACTTAACCGACTAGAAAAGAGGTGAAGACTCAGGTATGCTGGCTAAAGGGATTCAAGGTAAGGCTTTAGCAAGAACAAAGCTTTTTCTTTTGCATAAAAGCTTACTAGAGTAACTCCTATATCCAAAATTTTATTCAAGATTCATATTCAAGATTTCCTAAGGATTTTTCAAACATTTAAAACATATCTCTGATCAAAGTCCTTTTCTCAAGATTCATTCTTTACTACGGTGCAGGTCAGTGGATTGAGGCTCCATATCCGAGGAAACACGGCGATTCGAATCGATTATACCCAGCTGGGGATTCAGTACCACACGACATATGTAGAACTTAATCTTGCATATATCAACCCTATCTATAGATCCTCCCATACAAGAACGGGTCCGCGCCACCCGAGAGTACAGTACACCTCGAACCCGACTATCTCATAGCCCCGAGGGTACACGCTACTCCCGCCATCTTTCCACTCCCAGTGCGCGGTTAGCCGTTCTCGAGTATCGGAATAGCTATAGAAGAGGCTTACCACCGCATGTGGGCTGTACTCAAAGGTCTCAATCACAGCAGGCCAACAACGGTAAGGTCCTATGTAGAATAGCGTTACATCAAGACTCCTTTCTTGATGTAAGCTACCATAGAGATTATACCGACATCAAAATATAACCACATTGTCGGGAAGTGCGAGAAAGCAAGTCTAAGCATTTCTACTGTTTGTGTAAAACAGGTATCAGGGTTTGGTATAACAACAAGGTAAAACATGCATCAACAGGTTTAAAACATTTATTTGATAAACAGCTAATGCATCAGGTTATAAAGAAAAGTGTAATTGCGAAATTCAAGGGATTGGTTTAAATGCACCGGGGCTTGCCTTGAAAAACAGCGAAGTCCGGCAACTCAGACGATACGGGAAAATCTACACCCTCAGAAGAAATCCACTGAGAAGCAGGCTCTTCCGGAACGGAGTCTACACGAATAAATGCATATGCATGATCAATGAGATACTTTGACATGAACATAACAAAGATGAAAATTTTCCAAGCTATAAACAATTACTTGAGTACAACTTTCCTTCATGAAAAGGAAGGAAACTAATTTAATTAATAAACCTTTAAATCTACTAAGCATTTCTTATCATTAACATAAAGCAAGACTACATAATCAATTAATGACAAAGGATAATTAACACATAGAAAACCTTAACCAAGGAGCATTTCATGCTAGGTTCCCATTGGTTGTCAAACAAACCCAAAATCACAAAAACCTAAATGACTATTCTTTTCTATTTATTTTTATAAGCCTATAAATAGCTTTTACTTATAAAACAATTATATTAATTCAAACAGAGATGAAATTAATCATAAGGGTAGATATGACCAAAATAAACTTGTATTTCAAATTTCATGATTTTGGACAAACACAGAAAATTACATAAATCATTAAAGTTGCATTTATTAATTAAATCATGGATTTAATGACCATAGCAAAAGTACTCTAAACACAAGTTTCATAATTTTTATATTAGCACAGACACATTAAGATCATTCATGTCAAATTTCATAATTTATAGAGCTGTAGAAAAATTGTAGCAAAAATAACAAAACAAGCTATTGCTCACTTAAACAGAAAAAGAAAAACATCAAACTAGCCCAACTAGGCTTGCGGCCCAGCCCAGCGCGACCTGGCGCAAGCGAAAAGCCGGCCCAGCCTGCTTCCGCCCGCACGCGCTGCACACTTTGCAGAAAAGCCCTTTGGCTTTGAGGAAACTAACCCGCAGTCCAGCGCACTATTCACATGAGTCTATGACTTTACAACTAACACCCTGGGAAGACCTGCCTTTACAACTGCGAGGTCCCCGACCATGGCCGGCGCGCACGGCGGCGCACAGAGCGGCGGCGCTCCTTACGCCGGCCAACTCCGGCCGGTAGAGACCTAACGGACGCGAGCATCACCACCGCCAGGGCACCCGCGACCGATAGAGCCTCTAACCCTAAACGCTACTGCCCCGGCGAGGTCTGGCCACGCACGGCGGCGAACCGAACCGTGGCGGAGCTGTTCCGGCGAACTCAGGCCGGTAGCAGTAGAACAGAGGGGCTAGGAAGATCCAGTAGCTCACCCTGAAGACGATGGTGCGGATGGTTTGGATGGAGCAAGCTCGGAAGATAGTCGACCACGGTACAGCGGCGATCGGCGGAGAACTCCGGTGAAGATGGCGCTGTTCCGGCGAGACCTGGGCATTAGACATGGAACCATCGAGTCGATGAGTTCACTGGGATCACGGTGAAGCAATAACACAAGAGAAAATGGTCGAAAAGATGCTCGGTTGAGCTGACCACTGCGGAACCGAGCTCGGCGGCGATTTCAGAACCGGCGGAGAGGATTCCGGCGAGTGCGAGCTCTCTGAGGTGTTAGAGATGGAGAGGTAAAGTCCGGGAGGTGCGCAGGGTAACAAGATACTTATAGGTGCGGTGAATTGGGATGAGATCAAGCAGAGACGGTCAATTTTGGATTGGGATCAAGATGGTGCCCGTCGGTGCACCGGTGGCAAACGGCGACGGCGAGCGCAGGAGGAGATGCCACGACGAGAGAGAGCTGGCCAGCAGG
Source organism: Coix lacryma-jobi var. lacryma-jobi (assembly GCA_009763385.1). Lineage (NCBI taxonomy): Eukaryota > Viridiplantae > Streptophyta > Magnoliopsida > Poales > Poaceae > Coix > Coix lacryma-jobi. The sequence continues at coordinate 134,087,946 of CM019827.1, forward strand.
TGCGCAACCTTGCCACGGTCACGGTCGTGTGCGGTTTCGGGAGAGATCGGCGTCCACGCGCGCGCACGGGTGATCAACAGATCACCCTCTCCCTGCCGCCATGAACAGGGACAAGAACATATCCTCTCCCTTCCCCTTTCTACCCTTCTCTAATTTAAAATTACTTTGAAATTTTGAATAGAAGTTGAAAATACTCCAAAATATCAAATGCTCAGAATTTCAAACTGAACATCTTTTATTTTTGCAACACGCCCAAATTTGACTTGCATTTTGAATTTGAGTTGAATTTGCAAAAAGGGATAAGAAGGACAAAATAGAACTTTCACAAATACTGTTGATTTTGCATGAACACTTGAAAAACTTTACACATCAAAGTTGTTCCTTGACAGAAATAGAACAACTTTGCTTTTTGAAACATACCCAAATTCTTTTTAGATTTTAATCTATAGAAAAGGGAACAAAATAGGATTTTGGGATTATATAAACTATTTAAATGAATTTTAAACCAAAACTGAATTATATCTCATTAATGACTTGAATCAAGGTCCAAATACACCCTTGAGATATAAAACAATGTTTGATCCAAAATTCACTGCCATATAAGAAATTACCTTAATACCCTTATACACAAACAAACACTAACCATTATCATGAAAGCATAATTTAGAGATCAACTTAAGCACTCTTTATCAACTAAGCATAAGCATCAAATGATAAACTTGTTTTAGTGAATGCAATACCAGATTATCACTTAAATGAAATGCCAATGCATATGATGACATGTCAGGTTTTAGTTTGCTTAACACCGGAGTGTTACAGCAAGCTGGCGCCAGCCCGCGTAGCAGCGGCAGTGTCATGGCCCATGCCGGTCAGGGAGGGGCCGAGCAGGGGAGCACGCGAGGCGGATGAAGTGGTGCCGGTGACGCGCGCTTGACCCGCTGTAGCAGCGATGGTGTTGTCGGGTTGGGGAAGCAGCGGTGGAGGAGGAGGCGCCGGGAAGTATCCACCAGCGCCGGTGCTCAAGGCGAGGGCTCCCCACCCCTGGCCCACAGCGCCGTGCAGGCCAGAGGAGCCGTGCGTGGGCTGGTGGTCGCCTGCTCCAACAAGGAGGAGGCCGGTGCTGCCCCCTAGCTGAACGCCAGCAGCAGGGAGGAGGACTGCGGCGTTGGGGAAGGATCGGGCTGGAGAGCGCCAGGAGCAGAGGTGTCGTCGCCCGTGGCTCCCGCGCCTGGTACGCCTGCGCCCGGCGGCAGAAGAGTCGCGCCGCCGTCGCCGGAGCCTCCCGCACCGCCCTGGCCAACCGCGCTGAGAGGGTCGAGGCCGCTTGGGCCGTCCGCGCCACCCTGGCCGCCCGCGCCCAGGGGTCGAGGCCGCCGGCCGCCGCGCCGCGCGGGCCCAGGGGCCGCCGCCCGCCGCCGCCGCCGCCCAGGCGCTGAGGCTGCGGCTGCCGCGCCTGCCGCCGTCCACGCCACCCGCGCCAAGGGGTCGAGGCCCGCCCGCCCCCTGGCCGCCCACGACGAGCAGAACCGGCGCCAGGTGGAGCAGCGGCGAGTTGGGCCCACGATGGGTAGGGTAAGGGAGGGAAAGAGGAGAAGTAGGTAGGGGGAGGGGGAGGGGGAGGATCACGGCCGCCGGCCATGGCCACGCCTGGGAGCAGCGGCGGCGCCGCCGGCAGGGGAGGCGGCGGCTGACAGGTGTAGGAAGAAGAGGAAAAAAAACCTCAGCTTGATACCATGTTGGAAAGAGTGATTGGATTATTAGGCTAACCCTAGAAGGGGTAGCTATATCAGTCACTTACATGGGCCTAAATACATATACTCCAACAACTGAGCCTTGAGGTCGTTAAATCATAGAAAGAGGAAGATGTTTCAGTTTTAATTGAGACTTTTATTTCCGACGTTAATTATAACTCAGTGAAAGATATTTCACAAATGTTAAGATGGCCGAGTTGGTCTAAGGCGCCAGTTTCAGGTACTGGTCCGAAAGGGCATGGGTTCGAATCCCATTCTTGACATTATATTTTATTTTGTCTCTTACTAATATTTTATTTATTCGTGGGTTCCAAGTTTTTTTTTGGGGTTTAAGTCGGCATGGGTTCGAATCCCATTCTTGACATTATATTTTATTTTTTCTCTTACTAATATTTTTATTTATTCCTGGGTTCAAAGTCTATTTTGTTTTCGAACATAACTTCTGCTGTTTATAATTCCAAGTTTTTTTGGGGTTTAAAGTCTAATTCTGTTTTTTAAACAGAACTTCTGCCGCTTATGATCCCAGAATGAACAAAGTTTGCCATGGTTTTATATAGGGGGTATTATTTTTTTATTATCATTTTTAATCTTTTGTTTTTTCAGGGTTCCAAGTCTATTTTTGTTATATTAACAGAACTTGCACCCTTTAATCCAGAAAAGAGCAAAGTCATCCGTGATTACTTATGTCTTATATAGGGCCATAGGGGTATGCCTTTTTTCTTTTCTTTTTTCATCTTTTGTTTTCCAGGGTTCTAATCCTATTTTTTGTTTTTTTACAAACTTGTAGTACTATCTATAATCCCCAAAAAAACGCAAAGACAACCATGCTTACTTATATAGGAGAAATAGAAGAATACCCCGCGCATTACTGCAGGGATTACAAATAATTTTAAAGAAATTAGACTCATATTTATAGTTATATTATATGAGTAAAACTATCGTAAATAATTTTGGTGAATAGTTTGACATAATGATGAAGACAACTAAATGTATATTAGTGAATAAAGAGATAACTATCATAATTACGTGTACTAGTTGGCTATAAATTACAAGTACCAGTAGACTGTTGATATAGATAGCTTAAATGCTGAGATAAATCTCTAGTGGGGTTTAGCTTTATACGAGTATATAGATTGATGGTGAGAATGACATTGTTAATAAAAGAAACGATTTTTATTAGCTCCTGGACTGCCGCTATATCAGTATCATTCATGCGCTATATCAGTATCATTCATTCTGTAGAAACGCGGAAAGCATGGCACATATACCACGACAAAGATATGAATCTCGTTTCGTAGATCTCGTCCCTACATTGGGGGGCTCCCAGGATGCGGCACAAAAGGCTCGCCTCCCTCCGACCACTAAACAATCTCCAAGAAGCGGGGGGGTAGGGGGGGGGGGGGGGGGGGACGCAACCACCACTCTTCCCAGAATTCACCCTTTGCAACAGCTATAACTCGCAAAAGTTTCCCTCAAGTTTGCCAACTTTAGGTTAGGGCCGACGAAATCCATTTCTTGCCTTGCCGGCACACAGCTCTGCATAGCTCCTCCCAAGCTTTAGGATTTGGATCGGGTGTGGTTCCTGTTCCTGCACAACCATGAGCGAGATCAGAAAGCTAAAGCGTGGGATCAGCACCAAACTAAGTGACCACCTCGTCCAAAATGGTAAAAGATCTTTCTGTTTGGGTTATTTTCAAGCCCGGTTTCAATTCAATTCGTCGTTCTTGATGACATTTTTGACATTGTTATCTTATTCGATCTCTTGACGAAGTAAGTGTGGTGACGCACCTGCGCTTACCTCGAGGTGGACATTCGTTTGCAGGCCAGCATCCATCTTACGAATGGGAGGAGCAACAACGATATTGGCCTTCACCACGGGCACCACCGGCGAGCCCGACAGAGTCGCCTAGGACCCCAGGCGGGAGCCAGAAGAAGGCGGTGCTGGGCAAGGTGAAGAGCAAGGCCAAGAAATGGATGCACATGCTGCATCACAAGAAGAAACCCGCACAAGAGGAGATGATGTGGACGCCCAGGGCTGGACCTGGACCCAGTGCAGAAGACAGCAGGGCGGCCAAGGAGGAGCGACGGCACGAAGAGTACCGTGGAACCCCCAGGAAACCGCAGCAATATGCGCCTTCCTGTATGTCAGCCACAAGCTCACATGGCATCGCATCAAATCAGCTGTTAATAATTGAAATGAAGTATTACCTGTACAACTTTAGCTGAATTCAGTCGAACCATTCAACTGTAGCATGACTTCGCTATGGAGGAGCAGAGCATGCATGATAACTGTTTTACCGTGTGAATTACAGCGGGCGATTCAGAGAGGGCGTCTGAGGTGTTCCTGGAAGCATCACCAAGACAGAATTCACCGGTCCCGAGCCCCACTGCACACAAGGAGCAACCATACTTCAAGTTCAGCAGCAGGTTTGAGTCAGAAATGAAGGAAGCCAATGAGATGCTGATGGAATCGAAGAAGCTCCGTGTCAACACAACCAAGCCGAAAACTGTAACATTCGCGCCAACCATAGAACGTGAGTTGGGGAACAAAAAGAGTGGCTGGAAAGACAGGGAGCTGCCTAAAGCAGCATCCGAAGTGTTCCGGAACGCATTTGCTACAGTCTATCAGATGGTGCTCAAGATGATTGTTAAAATCCAAGAAGCAATGGTAGCATATAACATTGATAGACAACACATGCTAGAGAGGTTAATATCAGTCAACAGATACCTCATGCTGAAGCTGGAACCTGGGCAAGATGATACATTGCTCTCAGAAGCAATTACTGACGCTATCCTCAATCTATTTGACACATGGAGTGAGAGTGTTGAGAGGCCTTTGGTACAAAGAGCAAAGGAAATCTCTTCTTGGTTTCTGCAGGAAAGAAGAGAAGAAACACCTCCTGTTCCACCTACACATCCTTGTGCGATCGAAGGTAAGATCATGTGCCAGAGTAACCCTATAACTCTATCAGCAGAAGATTATTATTGGATTAGCAATGACTATAAATTAATGCAATGCAGATGCAGAAGTTTTTATTCCTTGGAGAATGAACAACAGCTTGAAGCATGAGATCAAGACATTATGAAACTACATCAGTAAAGTTCATTTACCAGGAAGCTGAAGACAAAGGCGAAGAACATGCCCCAAGTTTATTTTGTTCATAGAACTATGTCACAGTTAAAACATACAATAGCTGCAAGTGAAACCGAAAGGAGGTATCCACAGATTTGTGCCAGGAACTTGAGAAAACGATTAGCAATCTCGATGAAGTTTCTATTCAGTAAAGCTTGACATCATGATTGTATCAGAAACGTGTATTCATGGTGCATGTAATTAGGAACCACGCACAATGCAATGTGTGTATCATAGACATGTTGAAATAGAAATCCCCAACTGCAGAGAACATTTCTCTGAATCAACATTCAGCCCTCACATTCCCTATCCAACTGAATTTGAACACATCATACTATGGTTAACACAAACATTAAAGGTCGATTTTAGAAAGACAATATGCTTCTGCAGATTACAAAGTGACAGTTTGCTTAGTTGCTAGAAAACAAACTGTTACATAAAAAAAACCTCTCATTTCTTTTAATACAACAGCATTATGGACTATATGAGTTCAGTACACTCTATATGCTAACAGAAAGTTGTCTGTCGAGGGCATCGGGCCTGTCACTGCAGCTCATAGGATGAAAAGGTAAATCCAGAATTTTTCTCATTGGTACACTTCAATTCGAGCTTCTGAAATGGACTGCACATGAAGAGAAAAATAAGTGTTTACTGCCCATCTTCTCCATTAATGAATCCGATCCCATACCATTATTATTTGCAACAAATAAATGGCAGAAAATATTCATTACCTGCTATTGGGATCATAATAAAATCCACTAATGGAGCCATCGCTACAAGAAAAGCAGACGTAGTAGAAACCAGCGATGGTTAACCCACAGTCAGCTCCAACATTGACAAAATATTGCTCTTTCCATCTCTACATGTAGCATCAGAGAAATGGTAAATAAAACACTTATATATACATAAACAAATGAACAGGTCAGGTAATCCTATACCATAAATATATAAGGATAGTTGCTAAAGTCCAGAGACTTGCCACCATCTGTCTCAATCTGACTCTGCAGGAAGGGCATAAAAACGAATCATCAAAAGATTCAAGATGATGAACAGTACCAAGTTAGGTAACCAATTACCAGAAGAGGCGTAAATGATGGGAACTTGGACCAATGTCTTATATCGTCCTCTGGTCTGCAAACAGTGTAAGAAAGATGTTTCACATGTAAGTTTGGGATGCTGTGAGTCACGAGGACGTACATAGAGATGGTATGAGCATAAAACATAAACACTCACGATGCCTCCCACTTGCCAGTGAAAAAAGTGTAATTTTTAGCATCCACTATCTCGCCCTCCCAGAATGTCACTACCTATGGACAGAGCCAATACATGAGGTTAAAAACATCGCTTATTTCTGTATATCTTTTTAAACCGTCTTACACTTTGTCAAGTGGCAACACATTTAATTCTCAGTTAATTTTAAAAAAATTGATGGTGCACAATTGTTTATTGAGCAAACCTATAACTAATATTGTCAATGCATAACATTAGATTTCAGACTCAAACTGGTAAAACAAATGAGTACTCACAGGTGTATCTGCTAATGGAACATTAAGCGCTTCCATTGTTCCACATAGATAACCCTGTTCGAGATCGCAACCATGGATGCGGACATTCACTTTCCATGCTTCATCCTTCTGCAGACTTGAAACATTCTGAGTTCCAGCAAAAGACTGAAAGAAACATGCAAGCAAAGTTAGTCACCGGCAACCCTTCAGGCTTCAATCATAAAGCTGATACAATGTTCGGTAGAATACAGCTGCATTTTGCACAATTTGCTGTGAAAACCATAACCTATATCCCAGAACATTAAATGAAAACTGGAAGATAAACAGAACTGCAGTTATTTCTTGACAGCGCACGTCCAACAAAAGTCCTGCCTTTCCTACCCAAGACACACACAAACATGGAAAAAACGAAAAAGGAAGCAGAAAAGAAAAGCTGATGATAAGCAACAATCATGAAATCCGTAGAATATCGAATAGAAATGGGAGCTGGGAGCGGCGGTAGTTGGCATTAGTAGGGATGATGAAGACAAAATGGAGAACTCCAATTTACTTTACGATAGGAAATTGTGGAAGATTGCAGTTAATAACGCAGCTGTAACAAAACCAGCGATATGTACACATACCTTACTTGACTACAACGATTTAGTTCTTAGCCAAAATTTCAAAAGAAAGAACAAAAACACTTACTCTTCCAGCACTTAAGAGTGAGCAGCTAGGAGGAGATGGGTGTACAGTATTTGCTTCTTGCCCTGCATCGAATATTGTAACGAGTATGACATGTCAAACTATTGAACTTAGAAAAGCATCACAGAGGCAGTTTTAAGGTAACTGTAAAGGAAAAAAAGAAAGAAAGGAACATTTATGTTAATAAATTCTATAAAAACTAGTCAGAATCCCACAAGGAAAAGCAACCATATATTTTCAGATTACTAGAACTTCCATCAACATGGCATCAATTGATTTTCTGACAACCAGCAAGCAATACAGCATGAGCAGAAATGTTGTCACACTCAAGGGCAAGGCACACGATCTCGTATTAATATCTCTACTCCTAAAAAGAGGAAACAAGACCCGTTCACAGCCCGTGGTGAAGCCGCTAGGCACGAGGGCTCTTTTACTCCAGTTTGCGCCGACAGTAGGCCACACATGACTCTATGGTGCCGTGCAAAACCCAAACTCTTTCTCCTCACACGCCCGACTCCTAGCTCCTCTTTAGCGGCCGCTCCAACGAGCCACCACACCCCTGCGAGGCCGCCACGCTGCCACGACGTGCCGCCGGAGGTCACCCTGCGCGTGCCGCTCCGCCGTCCCGCCGCGCTGCCACGCGGCGCCGACGCCCAGCCACTACGAGGCCCGCGTGCGGCCGCGAGACCATCGTGCAGCCATGGCGCGCCGCTGCGAGGCCGCCCCATCGAGGCCACGCTGTCGGGAGGCTGCCACGCGCGTGCTGCTCCGCCGTGATGCAGCGAGGCCACCGCGTGCGTGCCGCTGACCAGAAGAGCTGGTGTCATGGTGTGCACAGTGTGTCTGCTCGCTCGCTGACCCGCCGCACGTGCATTTGTTCCCTGCTCCCAACGCCTACCCTGCTGCCCATGTCGCCGCCCCACGTGGCCGCCCCTCTTCCACCGACTTCATCGTCCCGCCCTAGCCCAATCATGCGGCCACGTTGTCCGGTGACTCCCTGAAGACCGGGAGAGGGGTGAGTACACAACGGCGCTGCTAGATCTCCTCTGTGCTATCAGATCGAATCCTCCTCCGTCAGAACCAGCCTGCCATCCCTTGCAAGATGACCGTTGCAATGAGTTTGGCATTTCAGTGTTTCACAATGCGGCTAGACCTGGACGATGGCTAAGAAGCGGGGTGGGCTGAATGCAGTCGGGCGGCAATGTGGGGGTGACGCGGAGGCAGTGCGAAGGGCACAGTGGAGGACTACGCGGAGCTGCTGCTGTTTGGGTACGCGCCACGGTACAACCGCAGCCTACAGATCTGGTTCATCGAGACCACCACAGCTGCACGCCATGGCTAACCAACACAATATCTCTCGCCAGGTGAGGATGCTGCTTTGCTGGAGTGGCCTTTCATATGTCTGACCAATTGACTGAAAGTTGTCTTCATCTTTTGTTGACCAATTAACTGAAAATTATGTGATTGAATTCCCGAAGCATTCTTGAACTTTGGTGATTTTTTATGGCTTGAGGAAATAATTTCTGGGTATACGAGATTAAAGGAGCTGTTCTAGATCATTTTGGAGCTGGTGGAGATTGGAGATGGGGAGCAGAATGCAGTTCTTGGACATGTCAGGTATTGTTGTGTTGGTTAGTTTCCTCTCCATAGTTCAATCTCAGTGTGCAAGGTCTATCAATGAGCACCCATTTTCAGCTTGTATTACTGACTATTCATCTTGTTCCTTTCTGCAAGTATATCATACTTTTGCAGACATTGTTCCAACAATTTCATTAATCGAATGCACAAGATCATCTTTATTTTATCTATAAGCATTTCTTCATCGCATAAACCGCTAAGTTCGCCCTTACAATTTGCAGATTCATTTCGTTCCTAGCGGCAGCTTAGTGTTATGACAAGTGTGGAGCCGGCCCAGGGGGGCCATGTCAAATGTTTTTTCCTTGAATAACTTAAACAAGCTTTTCTCCCTATGAATTGTTCTGTGAATCTAAACATTTAATCTGGTTTGATAGAACATGTTTGGAATATTACCATCAGTGACTCAAGGGAATATAAAATGTCCTACAAGCTTGCACTTTTGTGGATATAAGGATATTAGATTATTGCTATACTACCTAATTATTCTTGGAGTTACCTAATTATGTACCTCCAACTGAAAATGTCAAATATAGTCCAATAATTTTCATGTCTATCCAATTATCAAGCTCTATTGATGTTTATCTAAAATGATTTTTTGGCATTGTAGATAGGTCCAACGGTTTATGGCAAAGAGTACAAGTTACTATGTAGCTCTTACTGGGTTTTTTTTTAAAAAAAGTTCCGGTTGTTTGCTTTCATATATGAGTGATGCTTTGAACTTTGCCTAATCTATCTTTTAGCATTGCAAACAGGTTGCTTCATATTAAGGAGAACCACAAATTTCAAAAAAAATGGGGACTCAGGGAAGATGCACCACAATGCTAGCGGTAGTTCATCTCAACACTCCAACATCATTCAAGAAGGCGGCAGCCCTAATAAGCGTGTCCATCTGAAACACAGTGAGCCCAGGTTTGGTTTCTTCCAAAGCATTAACATGTGGTATACTGTTTTTTTGACAAGAGCATGTGGTATACTGTTGTCCATGCATCGTCTGACCAGCTTGAATCCCTGGTGAACAGAACCATAGTCTTCCCTGCCTTTTGCCTTTACCATGAAGCAGCAACAGAGGACCACACAGGAGGGGGATGTCAAGTAGTAGGCAAATAAGACAAATGGCAAGCGGTATCCATCACCTGTGCTGGTAACTCGTTTGCTTACCTCCTGTTTGACAAGCAGGAGGAGTGTGTGTCTCGTGCTTGTGTTTTAGACAAATTAAAGGCAAACGTTAGGTTGCTTTGGAAAAAAAATAGTTCAATTAGTTTAACAGGGATGGCAGGACTGCAACTAGACTTGCCTCTAATGCATTAAAAAAATAAGTCTATTTGTTTGCCAGGTTAAATTAACACACTGAGGGCAATAATTTGTCATGCTAAAGTAGCCTGGACTAATTAAAATGGAAACAAGGGTGCAGACCAATGTTTCCCTTTGAGGTGCTGAGACTGATGATAGTTGAAATGTCCAGGTCTGCTCTGAATATTGTTAAAACTAAGAAATGATAACAATACAACCAAATGCTAAGTAGTGAGATATGATCAATGATCTTTTTCACATGTTTTCTAAGGGGTCTTCTCAGGAAAGCCAAAGAGCAAAAGAACAAATCTGTTACTTCTGTTACTGACTTCGATGAAAGTGTACTTGTCTAGATGCCATTTTCTGCTACTATTTACTCAAATACTTATGCCTTCCTGTCTGTGCTGTCAAGATATTTAAGAAAATTTTAGAATCAATCTTGAATACAGAATTTCAGTGAATTGTACTCATGTAATATCTTTGAGATAGTTGATGTCAATAATGGAAAATCTTATTACCGAAGAAGCAGGATTGGACGAGGTGAACCAACACACTATGATGGCAAAGTTGGGCTTGAGTTGGATGGCACTAATTTGATTGGTAACACTAACCATCTCATGAATGCTGAAAACTTAAGGTCTGTTTGGTGCACAGCCACAGCATGCCAACACAGTGGTGGCGCAGCCCCCAGAACTGTGGTGATGTGTGGCGACGAGTGGCCGCCACAGGTTGGCGAAAAACAACACAGAAAAAGTACGTGACTGCCTCAATGTAAATGCAAACCAAACAGCAGCCAAAGCAATGTGGCAGGAGTGAGTGTGGGGTAGCGAGCATGGCCGACAACCAAACACTCACTCCCCAAATGGAAAATGATTGAAAAGCACACAATTGCCGCAACAAAACTGTTTGGCATATCAAGGAGAGATCACTGGATGGATACTGCGAGAGGCATATGCTCACGAAGCAATGGCTCACAATAGTATATTGTTAAGGTGAGTTAAAATTTGTTTGTTGGTTGATTTTGACTTACCATTTTCATGTTCTTATTGTGTTTGAAATTTTCAAGACTCCCGTAGCAACGGACGGGCATCTGCTAGTGAACCATGATTTAGGACACCTAGCACAGTCGTTACCCATGAATGATCAAACACATGCAAATATTAGCAACACTACGTTATCAGGGAAACTGGAACCAATCGCAAAAATTTCCAAGGCTCAAAAGCATCAGACACACTACTGACTACCCCCAGCTGATGATTAACTTTCGGACGCAGTAATTTAGCCTATATAGAAAGGATCAAACCGCCTAAATCAGTACCAAACTGCAGCCACACAAACTTCAGGTAACTAGACCTATCTAGTAGACCAGAAAAAAACAGCTTCCAACTGAAATTCAACGAAATCGCATCACGCCTAGGTATCAAAGAGGTATAATCCGGTAAGATCTAGACCTGATTGTACAAAGCGCACGTGATGTGCACATAGCGTATTTACGGGAGACGGTGGGATGCGAGGAGGGTAGGGGAACCTGGGGAGGGCTGCGAGGAAGGCGTGGCGGTGTCGACCACCCTGACCGGCATCCCCGAAAGCCGCGGAGGGTGCGGTCGCCGGCGACGAGGGGACGAGGGGTAGGGCTGCCTTCCGAGAAAAGTGTTGCCGCTCGCTGCTCCTCGTCTGTAAGTGTAGAATGTGGACAGTTTCTGTTAGGGGGTAATTGCAATTTGCAAACATGTCGACGGCGACGGCGGGGCGGTACCGGCTCGGAGCAGGTCGTCGCCGCCTGCGCGAGGTTCGCCTCGCCTCGGGCGCGGCGAGGCGCGACCTGGCTGCTCGTCGACGCCCGCGGCGGCGCCGGTTCGGGGGAGAGAGGGAGGGGCGGCGCCACCGAATCTGGGAGAGAGAGAGGGAGGGGGCCCGCGGGATAGAGATTCATCAGTGCCGGAGCTTCGTCACGGCACGACGTACCTTACCTGCTAATATCCACCGTAGACTCCTCATCCAACGGCTGCCAACCGAGTGCCCAGGACTTCTTCTTTTTCCACCGTGTGGGCTTCGTGCTCTGACGCTTTTTCCACAGCACGTCGCTGTCTGCTCGGCGGCCTCGGCCCTGGACGCGCCTCGCCATCCTCTGCTCCCATGCCATCGACTTGTCGTTCAGAGGAGTGCGAGGAGGAGGAGCTACGAACGACGATGAGCACCGGATGAGAGCCTGTATGCTCTGGAGCATCCATCATCACTGCATGCGCGCGCGTGCCGGAGCGGCGGAGCCTGGCGCGAGCTACCGCGACGTGGGCGGCGAGGACGAGGACGAGGACGAGGAGGACGCGTTCGTGGCGTGCCCCGGGTACGAGCTATCAATGCCGATATCGACATGTCCATCGCACGCGAGCCCCGGGCGCCGAGGCAGAGCCCTCAGGATTCGACATCGCAATCCCGGAGCGGCTCTTGTGCAGGGTGCCGGCAGCGGCCGCGGCCCAGACCAAGCATGCCATGGGGACGGCCGCTGCCGCCTGCTGCTATGCCAGCGCGCGATACATGTCTCAGCGACGCCTCGCCGCCTCCTATGCTAAATGCGAGCGTCTGCGCGCCTGGAACCTTTTCTGTGTTCACCAACGCCTCTCGGATTTCCAGTTTCTCATGCACAGCAGCGTTTTCTCGCCTGTGTCCTGTGTCGGCGACTCGATCGGCGCGCGCCAGGATGGCCCCGAACACGACGACCTTGATCGTGATGAGGTTGTGTTTGAGGTACTTGGGGAGGGAGAGATATCCCTGCGTGCCGCTGCCAGCCGTGGTGATCGCGCACGCCTGCTCGAAGCTGGACTACTCCTTGGCACGTTGTAGTCACGGATGATGCTGCTCCTGTGCACGCACGGCACGGTGGCCGGTGGGTTTGTGCAGTGGTAGAGGTAGTTGAGCAATGAGTCCGCCGAAAACGTCAAACTGGGGTGCTTTACAGGAGGTAAGGTACTGAATCTGGGTCCGCCTCCGGGACCCTGCTTGGCCAAGGGTGGTACGGACAACATCTAGTACAGTAGTTGTTTGCCGACAGAATTGCTTCAAAGAATGCAAACGAAACAAATCCTTTGTGTGACCCCTTTGTGTTCATGCTTGCTTGATCGAATGGACTGCTTGGATGAAAAATTGGGAACTGTCTAACCTAACGTAATCTTCCCTCATCTCTACGTGGCAAACTAACTATCACGAGTTTTGGAGCTGGAGGATGGTATGGTAGAAAAATAAAGGTGTTGAAAGAGATGGAAACGGCAGGATGGGGAGATCCAGAAAGCAACAGCATACTACAAGTTTGACGGGTTATTAATTTATAACATATTAACACTGTGAAAGGGGTGGTTCTCAAAGCCACGTGTAGCGCGTGAGTGAGTGCTAGCTAGCCTCTTCTTCTATACTAAAAAAATACAAAAATTATAAAGAGAACTCAATTCTTCCATAGTAAATAAAAACTTAGAATATGGTAGTTTTTTTCCTCTCTGTTTGCTGTTTTTTTTTTCCTGTTCTGCGAAAAGTAAAAACTGATTCGTACATACATACACACGATTGAATTTTGGGAACGTTATTCTCCGCAGGCGAGCGGCAACGCCGGGACTCCTCCCCGGCCACACCAGTGACCAGACAGAACCAATCGCAGTCGCCGCCGATGCACCTGCTTAATTGCCCCATGAGGCCGTCACTTCTTTGCCTCCTCCTCGGTCTTTTGCTACTGTAGTTACGAAAGCTGCACATTTGTACCGTGTCTTAATTTTTTTCCCCTGGTGGGTAGTGTGCCCGTGCGTTGCTACGGGATAACTAAACTTTTATGTCAAAAATACATGGATCGCATGATAACATAATAATATCATAAAATTAAATACCAATGTTAAAGTGACATTTAATTTAAAAAGCAAAATTTGTGGTATTAACACAGTCACAGAGAGTGTGGTATCATAGGTTCATCAATTCTACTTATAGATCTTTTCGTGTGTTGTAACAAGAACAAATAATGCCCTGCTAATTTGAGTATGAACATGTCATGCGAGCATGTTGTTCTTACATTTGAACTTGAAGGAGACGGAATTCTAGGAAGGGAAGGGATGAGACACAGCGCCAAGCGGTTCATGCGTAGCTGGACCGAGCACAAGAGCCGACACCGGGATGGTCGTGGCAGCAAGGGCCGCTGACTTGACATCATCGTTAACCACTGCCGCATTAGAGTCCGCAAGGTTAGGTGCAAGGGATCTACCAACAACGATGCGAGGTGTCTGTGTTAACGCTACGACTATATTTAAAATATATTTCGAATAAAAGAACATTTCAGATATATAAATTAATACTATGAGACGGTATATGTTATTATAAATTAATGCACAACTCTGTTTTTCTAAAAAAAAGTCCTTTTACCAAGCCATGTTTAAACTATCTCCATGATATTAGACAATATTAGTTTTACAGACAAACATTTAATTTATACTACGGACTTAGATTCTTTTCCTCGAGGGGATCTTTTCCAACCATGCCACGAGTAGCTTCAACTGGGACAATCAAACCTGTAGTTTATCCAAATGCCAGACTGGACACAGAACAATCCAATACTTGACCATCAAGGGTATGGTGCAACACACTTGCCGCTAGAAGCACCAGCTGGGATAATAATTGTGTAGAGTTTATTAGTTTCTACAATGCCCAAAGAGCTAGCTAGATTGATTGAGTTGGTTAAGCAAAATCAGTTTGAGATGGTTAAGATGTTGCTTTTCTTGCTGTGGAGGTCTACGGAGTGTTCTAAAGATATTCATCATCTGCTCACCAGTGGTTTGGAGCAACTTGACGAAGTTCAGATACTGAAAGAAATGTCATGTAGCACTGTGGCAGTGTCTGCCATCAACAAGTTCTCTTCTTCAGGTGTAAAATAAATTACTCAGATCTTCTGATTAAGTAAAGGTACAATCACCATATTGTCCATTAAACTCATGATGCATGTTAACTCTCTCTCTCTCAGGACTACCAAAGGACTAATATTAACTGTCTCTCAGGACAACTAAAGGACTAAGTAAAAGTACAATCACCATATTTCAGCAAAGAATTAAGAACCACCAATCAAATCACAGTAGGTATCATTTCATTAGTTTCACACAAAATTTCATATAAGATGAAACAGTCCGACTTGAAAACAACACTGCAAGCCTGACAAGGTAGAGAAGAAATGCACTGAACCTACCCTTGTTTTTCCTATAAAAGTAGACCTTCCTTTCCTGGTGCAAGTAGGACCAAATAAATAAGGTAATAAAATATATATAATTCTCCTAAATCACTGAGAGCCACAAAAGCTGTTGTCTCAATTACCGATCTTGCGTTAAATCCACTTATTGAAGTCTTTGCCGAAGAACTGCAATTTCAAAAAAAAAGATAGCCAACCACGCAACTATATGACACAAAAGCATTCTAATTTTGTTGAACAGCTTCTTGGAAAAATGGAAGCCTAGTCCAGAAACTCAAACGGAAGCAGAGCTATCATTTGATAAATCTTTATTATTGAGCGATCTTTAGGATAAATACTATGAATCAGAGATGAATACAAGAAAATATCTGAAGATTTTGTTTCACTTACTCGCATAAGAAAGCATCTGCTTAATTAATGAAGAGGAGCAAACTCCTATTAGATTTCTTCACCCAGTGAAACAACAGTATTTCCAGACAGTATCGCACGCGGTATCGCACGCGGGGAGGCGAACCGACGAGGCGAAGTCAAATGTCGCACGAAAAAATTGTCCCCTCTTTAGTCTTTTTAGTTGTGAGAGAATTTATGTGAACATGTGAACAAAGATTTGTAGTTTTGCATAATTTCTTACCATTTCCTTTTTGCAGTAACAGTAGTGAAGAAGATATGCACTCTATAAAGTTTCCAGTCCCATTATCAACATACTGGTTCTCTAATGTTGACCTTGAAGCGCCGCTAATCCTCACCATCACTTCTTCATTGCATGAATATCCTCTGGGAGCACAAGGATCAGCAAGTGTACCATTTTTGAAAGAGCCTGCAAATAAGGGTGGTGAACTTGAAGAGATACTTTGCTTGGTAATTAGTACTTAGTAGCTCTATATATAGATTATAATGGAACTATAGAAAACACAACCTATTAATCCCTTCCTGTTTCCCACATCTTACAATCTTTTTAGCTACCCAGTATATAATAAGCTAATGAAACGAGTAATAGCCTCAGGAATTTTTCAGTCAAGTGCGCAGATATCTATGGATCAGGGCCTGATGCCAGGGTCGTCTGTGAAGAAAAAGCATATAGTGAATCTGACAACTAATGAAGTTCCATTCACAACAATAGAATAAACAATATATATATGAACTAATATGGAGATCCTTTCACAATAATTCATTAAGCAAAATATGTATGAACTATTTAATCTTAAAAAATCGTTAATCTGAAGATCCTTTCACAACAATCCATCAAGTCAAGATCAAAATTCAAAATCCAAAGATGAGATTTGTACTTTGCTCGGCGAGATCGAGAACTTCCCTTGTCGATCGTTTCAACGACGAGATTTGTACTTGTTCTGCTCGTCAATATCAGAATTCAAAATCTGAAAGTGAGGTTTGTACGTCAAGATCAGGAACTTCTTCTGCACATCGAGGATATCTCTAGCAAAATCTGGAATATATAAGAAAAAAAAAATATAGAAGAAATTTTTGTCGAGCATACCACATAGAGCCGCATACTAAAATGATCAACTTGGTTCAGACATATCACAATTGCAAAACACAGTTGTACACAATAAAAGATGAAAGCCACAAAACAAAATTACTTGTTCTTCTCTGAAAACTTTTTGCCCATGTATGTTGCTTGTACTTGTCCTCAACATCACCTTTAATTCCCGATTTTGATATCAATAAAAAAGGAGAGAAAACTGTATCAAACACATTATGAAAAAAGTAAAGAAGTTTACATCGAACATGGAGTTCATGTAGAACTTACATAGATTTTTTCTCGATTTGAGCTGGTGTCCCAATCTGAGCCGGTGGCTGGCTGACTCTTCTGTGGTAGCACCTCCACCGTCGTAGGAGACGAGGGCACGCACCATGACGGTTCTTTCTCCGTGGCAGCCGGACCAGATGGAGATCCACATTCGATAGCCCCGATCGGTGTTTCTGCCTTCGCGACACGAGGTCAACACCTCAACTATCGTCTGCTGTTCTTTCTCGCATCGAGCTCCTTGGCCCTATGCATGGACGGGAGGAGCGACGACCTCGGCCCTGCGCGGGTGGCGGGGGTGAGGGGAGGAGCGACGGCGCGGAGCACCGGATGGGAGGAGAGACGGCCATGGCCCTGCGTCGGGGGTGGGTGGGGGGAGGAGAGGCGGCATGGAGGAGCGGCGGCGCGGAGGAGCGGACGGGAGGAGCGATGGCCTCGGCACTGTGTCAGGGGAGGGGGAGGAGAGGCAGCGCAGATCTGGGAGACGAGAAACTTTCCTTCCTGAGCGTACGCACGGGGAGGGAGTCGGCTTTCCTTTTTTTTTCGTTCGCACGAGCGGACGGAACGGCGAAGCGAAAATTTTTCCGCACCAAAATCATGTCCCTCTTTTACTCTTTTTATTAGTTGTGAGAGTGTACATTTGGCTTGTCTGGCCGGATTCTCTTGTCGCCGCTTGCTTGCTTCAGCTAGCGGGGCGGGGGGCTTCACAGTGACTTTTTCGGTGTGGCCGGCCTCATCTAGTCGTGGCCAACCAGCACCACCGACCGTTTGTAACCGAGGAGCTGATGATGCAATGCAACGAGAACGAGAGACCAGAGACGTACGTACTACTACTACGTTACGTATAAGAACAGAAAGAAGATCTAGAGGAGATGGAAAAAACGGCGCGGCAAGATCTACTGGTTGAAATCAATCAATCAACAATTAACATTAGGCACTGTTTAGATGTCATCCCAATTTTTTTTACCTACCGCATCGAATATTGGAACACATACATGTAAAATAGTCTATTAAACACAGACTAATTATAAAACTAATTTATCAGCCAGAGTCTACTTACGAATCTAAATCTATTGAGCTTATTAGTCTATGGTACAATAAACATGTGTTAATGATATATTAATTAATTAGACTTAATAGCTTTATCTCGTTAAGTACTATATATGACAGTATAATTAATTTTATAAGTAATATATTTTTAATAAACTAAATTAGTGTTGTAACATTTTATATGATATCTTGGAATTTTTTCAACCTAGATCTAAACTAAGATCTAGTAC
The DNA here is from genome assembly GCA_009763385.1 of Coix lacryma-jobi var. lacryma-jobi. Taxonomy (NCBI): domain Eukaryota; kingdom Viridiplantae; phylum Streptophyta; class Magnoliopsida; order Poales; family Poaceae; genus Coix; species Coix lacryma-jobi. The sequence continues at coordinate 134,106,201 of CM019827.1, forward strand.
CACCAACTGGTATAAACAAAAACATCTTATCAAAGGCGTGCCAACGAACGTGACCGACTGTAGTGCACTGCACCGAGGTCACAGACAGCCGGTCCGGCAACGTCATGGCGGCGAGGACGATTCTCCAGGTCGTGGCGCCGCTCCTCCTCCTGCTGCTCCCCGCCGGCCTCCGGGAGCTCCTCCTCTCGCCCACGACGCCGCCGCCGCCGACGACGACGACCGGCGGCGAGGTCCTCGACCTCCACCCGCTGGTGCTGGTGCCCGGGCTGACGTGCAGCGAGCTGGAGGCGCGGCTCACGGACGCCTACCGCCCCTCCGTGCCGCGGTGCGGCGCCATGAAGGGGAACCAGGCCTGGTTCGGGCTCTGGGCCAACTGCTCCGACCTGCCCGCGCACCACTACGTGGACTGCTTCGCCGAGCAGATGTCCCTCGTCTACGACCCCGCCGCCAACGACTACCGGAACCTCCCCGGCGTCGAGACGCGCGTGCGCGGCTTCGGCTCCTCCCGGGGATTCCAGAGGAACCCGGCGCACACGACCTGGTGCTTCGAGGTGCTCCGGCGAGAGCTCGAGAGCGCCGGGTACCGCGACGGCGACACCCTGTTCGGGGCCCCCTACGACCTCCGCCACGCCCCGCCGGTGCCCGGCCAGGCATCGGAGGTCTTCTCCGGCTACTTCCGGCAGCTGAAGAGACTCGTCGAGGACGCCAGCGGCAAGAACGGGGACAGGAAGGTGATCCTCTTCGGGCACAGCTTCGGGGGCGCGGTGGCGCTGGAGTTCGTGCGGAGCACGCCCATGGCGTGGCGACGGAGGCACGTCAAGCACCTCGTCCTCGCCGCGCCGGTGCCGGCGGAAGGGACCGTGGACACGCTGCGGAAATTCGTCTCCGGCTCCGAGCTCATGTACGTCCCCGCCGTCGACCCGCTCGCGCTGACCCTGCGGCCCATGTGGAGGAGCTTCGAGTCCTCCATCACCAACTTCCCGTCCCCGGCGGTGTTCGGGGACGCGCCGCTCGTGGTCACCGCGCGGAGGAACTACTCCGCGCACGACGTCGAGGACCTCCTCGTGGACATCGGCTTCGGCGCCGGCGTGGAGCCGTTCAGGCGGCGAGCGGTGCCGAAGATGAGCTACTTCCAGGCACCCATGGTGCCGACGACGTGCATCAACGGGGTGGGCAACGACACGCCCGAGCAGCTGGTCTACTGGGACGGCGACTTCGACGCGCCGCCGGAGGTCGTGTACGGCGACGGGGACACGAGCATCAATTTGATCAGCATGCTGGCGTTCGACGAGAAGATGCGCCGGCAGCCGGAGCAGGACAAGCTGTACAAGTCGATCAAGCTTCATGGGGCTGATCATGGTAGTATTGTGACAGCGGACTGGGCGCTCAAGCGGGTCATGCAGGAAATCCTGGAAGCCAATTGCATTTAATAATTGAACTTATTTATTATAGATAGACTAGCGATTTTTAAAAATACATTTGTTTCTAAATAATAATGTCGACTTGTATATGAATACTTAATGAGATATTTTACAGTGGTCGGAGAAGTACTATGGTACCTCCACATACTTTCATCTTTTTATATTTTTGAAATAATTAATTAAGAAATATATTATGGTGGGTATTTTAGTAATCAAGTGTGTGCGCCTGTGTCACATGGGCTGGTATACAAGGAACCCAACCCAACAACAACCGCTAGCTCGTCCCGCGTAGTGGAAAGGACGCCGCGCGCGCCGGCCAACCCCGTTGCCGCTCCTTGCTTCCCCGGCCGCCAACGCTCACCACCACCGCTCTCGCGGCAACCGACGGCAGCCCGGGTGCACCTGTCGGCACCGCGCAACAGCAGGGAAGGCGTAGTCGCGGCGAGTAGGGGCGGAGGACAGCCGCGAGCCGCCAGTGCAGCCTGGAGCATGTTGTGCCGACGGCGGCTCACCGGCAGCGGCAGGGGCGCTCGGGGCCGTGCATCTGGCGAACGACAGAGGGCGGCAGCACCAGCTTAGCATTAATTAACTAGCGAGTGCGCGAGTCCGAAGTAACCATTGAAGTATGCACAATTTTCAAATAATTCTAGCAATAAGAAACGGAAACTGCAGCATGATTCATGCCGCCCCCTGTCATCTCTTGCTCCCTAGCACCGACGAGTTGCAGCGGGCTGCGGGCACAATAGGTATGGCTGGTGCGAGCTAGGCCACTGCTGCACTCATGTCCGAGCTGGCTGAGGCTACGCCCGCTGGCCGCTCGTGACAGCCACGGCCGCGCAGGAGCCGCCCGCTGCCGGCAACGCACTCCCTGTCCAGCGCGCACCATCGGAGCCCCCACTGGATCTCCCGTCCTACGTTGCTGCCACCATGCCTACGGGACCGCACCGCCTGCTCCTCTACCCCTCTTCGACGGATCCAGATTCAGTGACTTTGCTTGAGCAAGTCGCGATGTAACTTTCCCACCCATATCCTCCGTCCATTCTGCATCCGATGGTACTAAGTGATAGTCGTCTATTTTTCTCCCTCGTCTACTTGCACGGCATGGTGCTCAGCGACGCCCCGCTCAGGCAGGCGCAACCTCCCTCGGCGCCCACAGCTTGTGGACGACCTCAGCTCCTGGACGCTGTCCTGACTACCTTGACGACCTGCGACCCCGACGTGCTTAAGACCTCCTCTGCTCAGGGGCACAGGCGACATGGGCAAGACCGATGATGGCGTGCTACCACACCACATCAGGTGTCTGTGAACCCTGTTCTTCAGGATCTGCACGACAGCCAAGCTCCAAGGGAGGTTCTGTCCGTGTTGCTGCTCTTCACCTAGAGCACCTGCGGGCTGCAAGTGGGGCTCGTCGTCGAAGTCAAAAACGAACCTTGGGTCACAGGCTCGGTGCAGACGGTGACTCGGCGAGGTCCACGTTCCTAAATTGATGCACGAACTGACGGACACGGTGTGCTTGGACGAACGTCCTGACTCAGCTTCCTCCATGGCTTTGTGCAAGCTTTCCCCTCCTCCACCGCGCGGCACGAGTGTCCTGCAGGCGCACGGAGCGGCACGAGTGGCATGTGGCTGGGCGGGAGGATGACGACCCTCGTCGCAGTCCCCCACGGTGAGGCTCTGCTGGCATCCAAGCGCCCGCTCCTGCGCGCGCGGCGTGCCTAGGGAGACCAACTGCAGGAGCAGCGGGCAGCGGCATTGCGCTGCCCTCGTCGCAGAACGCCGGGTCGCCGGAGGTCTGAGTACATGGCAAGTAGCGTCGCCGCCCACCGCGCGCGGCCACGACCGCCGCCGCGTCTCGAAACGCCGCCTACGCCGGCGGTGTCGGAGTCGAGCAGCGTCGCAGCCGCGGAGACGGCCGTGGACGGCGCCGGTAGCACGGGCGCCAAACACGCCAGCTTTCTGGCGCGGCAGCGCGGGAGGCCGCGGATCCATCTGGAGCCGACAGATGTGCGCATCCACGGCGAAATCGGAGCCCGAATCGGAGGCGAAGGAGACGCGCGTCGGCAGCGAGCATGGAGCCTGGGAGAGCGAGGCGACTGTCCAGGACAGCTGCGAGACGGTGTGGTGGTGGCGAAGAGTGACTGACAGATGGTTCCCACAAGCTGAGAGGAAGGATGACCTTTGGATCTGATTTGGACGGCAGATATGGGTGGGAAAGTTACAGCGTGACTTACTCAAGGAAAGTCACTGAATCTGGATCCCTCTTGGACACCCACCCTGACCGAGGATGCGCCCAGCGTGGCCGCACATGGTCATGGGCGCGCCGCCTCCACCAGTAGACCTAGGCCCAGCCCAACAACAGACCACGACCCTCTATAAAATGACTGATTTGCCCTTATTTGAAAATAAAATATAAAATGAAAAATAGATTTGGATCCGTATATTTTGGTACTGACCCCACCTAATTTGGTACTATGTCAACCTATTTAGTACCTCCGGGTACTTTCAGTTGAGTACCTACTATTTTATCACCGTCCGATCTCGTCAAATGGATGGTCCATGTTTTTCCCAACCATTGTAAAATTTCTCATACTTAATATACATTTTATAGTGACAAAGGTAAATAAAAGCCGCTGGTTCACTGGTCCAGCTAGAGATTAGTTGAACTAGTTCAGCTAGAGATTAGTTGAACTAGTGGGTTGATTGTCATATCATATATTATAATATAGTAGTATTTATTTCTTATGACCTTGTATAACCAAGGTGCTCTCAAAATCCCTTGTCTGCACTTTGGGGTGGACCTATCTGATGTCGATCTTACGTTGATGAAGATAACCCTCGCTTTGGTGAGTCTTCACATCAAAAGATCTACATCCTACAACTTTAGCATCATGTCTTTTTTGTTTATCAACTATATCACAATCGGGATTGATTTTGCTAAGGCTAGTCACCATGAAACGAAGAACACGAGTAAGAGCTTAGAAGCACACAACTCAATTTAAGTGGCAATTGTAGATAAATAATTAAGCACTTGAAGTTGGAATTTGATGATGACAAATGTTTAAAGACGGATTGATTTCAAGCAAAACGCCACCCTCACCAGGGTAATGACGACTCAATATAAATTGTTTGGGGGCATGCATACCCCTAGACATGTCCCCTAAGGGGCTCTAAGATAATATATAGCCTAACGGACCAAAAGACGGTGATAAAGCATCATGGCAAATTCTGGACATTGACTTATTCCAACGATTAGCGTTGACTCTAGTGAAATTTTGATGCCAAACCAACATTATTGGTTAGCTTATGAAATTATCATTTCATTCTTCTCCTTCTTGTGATATTGCTGCTTCTTACCATCCGCCTTCATGTATGACTTGTCATTCTTCTCGTCCTTGTCACCCTCATCGCTTGTGTCATTTTTCTTGTCCTTTTTCTTATTCTTGTTCTTGTTCTTTTTCTTGTACTTGTCTTTCTTCTTGTAAGTACATTGAAGGGTTGTGTGCCCGAGCTTGCCACAATTGTAGCAATTGGTCTCTTCCTCGAGCTTTCTTCTTCATCATCTTAATTTATGTAAATTGGGTTGGTCAAAGAGATCACACTCGGTTTAATTAGGTTGATTAACCTAATGGGCCCCAATAGTTTTTTTTAGGGTAAGCCATGTTTGATCTTAGTTAAGGTTTTTTGCTTTAAGTTTTTAAAACCCCAACTCACACCTCTTAGCCATTCAAAATCATTATGTTACAACAACTACTCATGCTAGCTAGCAAAATGACATAAATGGTACTTTCTCTATTTCAAATTATAAGTCATTCTAGATTTGCTAGTTATCTAGAAAAAGTTGAACAACTTACAATTTGATTTTAGAAGGCAAAGCGTAAACATATATAGTTATACTTCCGTCCGAAGATTTATAGCAATAATTTATGTTGTATAGAAGGTCTAGCCGTGCTACTAACACGCGCGGGGCCCTAGTTAATTATATAAGTTGTAGAGTTTACATACGTACACATATGAAAATGTTTACGTGCATAACATGTTCTGAAAAAAATAGTTATGGAGTTATATTCTAGTACGTGACGATAGATAAAATGTAGCAAATAAATTTAAGATGGATTAGGACCCACTACTAAGTTCATAATGTATATGTTTGGAACGCGTGAAGATTTTAAGGTCAGTCTCAGTGCGAGTTTCATAGAGTTTTATGAGCATTTAATACGATGACATGACTCTATATCAATGAAGAGAGAAATGACAATAGTTTCACGAGAGTACTGATAGTTTCATCTCCATGAAAACTCTTATGTACTGTTTCCAAAATCTGGGTACATTGGAAACTGGAAGATAAAATCCTACTAACACTGGTCTAAGAATCATGTTTACATTTCATAGAAATAAGCCATTTTCTATAAGAGAAAAACCACAAGATAGAAAGGGAAAAAACCCGCATTTCAAAAGAGCACGTATTTTTTTCCCCTGTGATCAACTAGGTAAAACTTGTACCTCGAGAGCGAAATGGTATCTTTATTTAACTTTGGTTTGCTCAGAATTAATTGATTTTAGAGTTTGGAATTTGGAATCGAACTACATAGTGAGGGGATTTCGATCTTAGACCTTGTTTAGTTCCCACTCAAAAACTTTACACCTTATCATATCGGATCTTTAGACACATATATAAAATATTAAATATGAATTAAAAATAACTAATTACACAATTTATGTGTAATTTGCAAGATGAATCTTTTAAGCCTAATTAAAGCATCTCCAAAAGTTTGGCAAATTTCACTTCACAAATCTTGTATTTTGTTAACTTCTAAAATAATATGTCAAGTAAAAAACAGTCTCTCTCTAATAGTTTGGTATTTTGAACTTGACAAAAAGAAGACCCACAAGCATTTTTTCCAGTCGGTTTCTATGTACAAGTGTGTAATCAGTATATTGTTTCATCTACGATCTACTCTCTCTATCTCTTTTTGTTTGTCGTCCGGAAAGCGTGTCTACGAGGGAAACACGGATTACTAGAAACAGTTAGAAACAGTTATTTAGGAACGGATGGAGTATATTGGTTTAACCTTGTTGTGTAATTTTTCTTCTTTCTGGTAAACATTAGGCATGATACAGTACACGGCCATAGAGCACCGCAGTATCTGCCGGCCACCAGCAACAAGTTCTTTGTCTCATCCAAGCCTCACTGCTGTCGTAGTCGTAGTCACCTGTGGTCACGTCCTGGTAGCGGCAAAGCTCTAGGAGTGGACTAGCTGTTGTGTCTGCTCCTACGGAGTGCAGAGCACCGGCGTCCGTCTTGCCTGTTTCTCTTTCCCCAATCTCCTGTGCTGCTGTTTAGTGTTGCCGGCTACTACTCCACTCACGTACTCCTTTCATCCTATTGAGAGTTTTGTCAGAAGAAGCGTAAATTGTTGGATGTCACTTTTTCTTGTTTGGTCAAAAAATTATGGATGTCAAGTTGATTTGGCAAATTCTTGGAGATGCTCTTAGTCCATGATTTGACACTAAAGTGTTACAATAACACATGTGCTAATGATAGATTAATTAGGTTAAAAAAATTCTTCTCACCATTTATGAACGAATTCTATAAATTTTTTTGTTAGTATCCGAACACCTCATGTAACACCCTATATAATATTTATTGTGATATCTAAAAATTTTATAGTCCGGAAAACAAGGCCTTAGTCCTATTTTTAGGCCTGTCCAACAAAACAGAAGGAATCTGGAGTAAAGGCGGAGCGTGGGTCAGTGCCTTAGGCCATCCCCAATGGTTGTCAAATAGCTAGCTAGGAGGAATTCTATTGGCTCTCAATAGCACTTTACAAATAGCTAGCGAGATGACGTATAAAAATATTATAAAAGTAGCACTCTTATTGGCTATCGAGGAGAGAGATCAAATAGCTAGCTATTGGGAAGTCGCTAGCTATTTATTTATTTTGTAAGTTGTCTCATCAAAATAGTATTTATTTATATGTCTCATCTAGCTAGCTATTTGTAAGTTGTCATTGAGAGCCAGTAGCATTCTTCCTAGAGACCAAATAGCTAGTGATTTGAACGTCATTGCGGACGCCCTTAGGGCAGTCCCAATGGAGCATTTATAGCAGTTTCTATCTCAATTAAATGACTCGTCAGCTCAGCAAAATGCTGACATGACAACTTAGTTAAAGTAGAAAGAGATTACAAACTATAGAAACCGTTTCTATATGGAGAAACCACTTCTACTCTTGAATCCATGCACAAGAAACCACTGATTTTACCACTGGGAGGACCAATGGTATAACTGCTCATGGTGGATGCTCACCGGAGCCGTTGGCGTCGTGTGCTTGATGGAGCTACCACGCTCGCTCGTCGGAGGCGTCGTGCCTACTCGTCCGTACCGTCGTGTTCGCCGGTCGAAGCCGTCGTGCCTGCTCGTCGCCCAGGCCACGTCGCCGTGCAGTAGGACACCGTTGCTGCGGCTCATCGCCATGAAGGGCGGCCGCCCTGCAGGTCAAGCTCGCCGCGCTGGCCGAGCTCGCGCGCGTCCGCCCGCATCGCCGGCCAACGCGCCCCACCGAGCTCTCACGCGCTGACCCGCCTGCCCGCGGCCGCTGGCGAGCTCGCGCGCCCTGCCCGCCGGCCGCCACGCTCGGCCGCCCACGCCGCCTGCGCGAGCCCCGCCGGCCGCGACGCTTGCCGCTCGTGCGCTTGCCGCCGCGCCCGCCCACTGGGGCCACGCTGAGGAGCTCACGCGCCCGCTGGTGCTAGCGTGCTGCCAACCGCTGTGCTCGCGCGCCCACCGGTGCTGCTGGCCGTTGCGCTCACCCGTCGCCGCACGTGCCTGGCCGTGCCCGATCTAGATTTGTTCGGCACAGAACGAACACAAAGAAGAGAAGGAAAGAAGAGATAAGGGAGGGAGAGAAAAAAACCTACATTAATTACCGATAGACACTGCCATTGTGTAACATAGTTTCTACTAATAAATTTTTGTTGACGTGGCAATTGTGGAAGTCGTGTCTAGTTTTTACCATTGGGACTGTCCTTAGCGGGTGCCATGTGATGTGATGATGAGGCCCTGTTTGGTTGTCCAAAATTTTTCTAGATTTCTCATCGTATTAATCTTTAAACACATATATAGAGTATTAAATATAGATAAAAAATAACTAATTATACTTTTAGTATGTACATATCGAGACAAATCTTTGAAGCTTAGTTAATCTATGTTTAAATAAAATTTGTTAAATAACAACGAAAATGATATACGATTTTTTTCAAAAATTTCTGGCACCTAAACACACCCGGAGTAGGCAGCCATCGTGGATTCGGCTGAGGACTGGCCAATCCCAAGGAGCACCACAAAGCAGATAAGACGGATGAACACACAGCCTGCCACGTATGCAGCCTAGACTCGAAGGAAACAGAAACAAGCAGCTCTCAAGCTCACGGAGTCACGGCCATGGCCATCCTGGGCGCCCTCAGGCTCGCCCCGTCTCCACCCGCCCTCGCCGGCGCCGCGCCACCGGCGACGTCGACGTCGACGCCTGCGCGCTCCTCCGTGCAGTTCCACCTCGCCAATGCCGGCGCCGCCGCGCTCGTCGCCGCCTCGCTCCTCGCCGCCGACCCCGCCGTGGCTTTCATTGTCCGCCCGCCGTTTACCCCTTGCCTAGCTTGTTTCTTCTGCCCCAAGTTCTTGGGAAATCCGGGTGGCTGACGGCGCGCGCGCGCGCGGCGTTCGTGGTTTGGCTGCAGGGAGGAGGCCCGTACGGGAAGCAGGTGACGCGGGGGCAGGACCTCACCGGCAAGGACTTCAGCGGCCTGACGCTCATCAAGCAGGACTTCAAGACGGTACACTGCGACTGCACATCGCACCTCGCCTAGCCTTGTGCAATTTTCTTACAATTTCTATTCTATCGCATGCTTCTCGATGCGAAGAAGAAGTCTAGAAACGCGTCAAATCTTCGAAGTTCTATGTATATATATGCAGAAAAAAAAAGAAAGCATGTCATTCGAAGTTCGCAGAAAAAAAGAAAGCATGCCATTTGTCAGCAGGGTCCTGCTCACGCTTTGTTGATTCTTGATGGTGCAGTCTATACTGAGGCAGGCGAACTTCAAAGGCGCGAACCTGCTCGGCGCCAGCTTCTTCGATGCGGACCTCACAAGTATTTTGAATTTGCTCGCTATCTTCGTTCTATGATTCCAGTTCCAGTTCTTCTTCATTCTCGTTGAAAAGTTTGTGACTTGGCCGGGTTTGGCTGTGTGGCTTACTGGATAATAATGGATATGGTTGCTGGCTGACGGATTCACCAGGCGCTGATCTCTCTGATGCTGATCTTAGAGGCGCCGATTTATCGCTGTCAAATTTAACGAAGGTAACTAAAAAAATGTTCAGCATTGCACACTATTCCGGTTCAGTTTCATCAAGATTCAGTCCAAGCACGTTTTTGCACGCGTCTGTACTCTATATTCGTTTTTCAACACACGCGTGAGTCGTGATTTGTTTTGCCTCATCTCATCTTGCAGGCAAACTTATCAAATGCCAACTTGGAAGGGGCACTTGTGACAGGAAACACTTCTTTCAAAGGTGCCAACATAACTGGGGCAGGCAAGTCATTTCTGCATCTCAATCTGATAGCCATCTCTTGCTGCAACTCAGGCACTCAGCAACTATACCTTTACCCAATTCAAAAGGTTGTCATCAGTAGAGGGGGGCAAAACAAAATTACATTATTCCCCTTGGGCCTTGGCAAATGAAAATGAGCAAATTAAAGTAGGCAAAGCTAAAACTGGATAAATGAAGAGCTTGTTCTTGTCTCTTGCTTGACATGATCCCATAAGCAGTAGTGTCACCATGCACCATTTCCTTCAACCTGCAGATTTTACCGATGTCCCGCTGCGAGACGATCAACGGGAATACCTCTGTAAAATCGCTGACGGGTAAGAACACAGTGGCATTGACATGGACGGATTGATGGCCATTATTCAGTCTAGTAATGTGTTTGCTGAATCTCATCGTTTGTTTGTCGACCAGAGTGAACTCAACCACTGGGAACCCCACAAAGGAGACTCTGTTCTGCAGCTGATCGATGGAAGACCCTGTGACCTATGAGACTTTAACTTGTTCAACGTCTTAATAAACCTGTATCTGCTGCTGTAAGCACGCGAGAAATGTAAATTCAGTTATAGAGGAGGAGGATGCTGCCGAGAAATAACTAGTGGTGATTACGTGTAAATCAACGAACAATATAAGTGTTGTGTTGCTCTTTATGCATGTGCAAGCGACTTTTATTTGGTCATACTCATGGATTAACGCAGAACTCTCAAGTTTCAAACATTAGCACATTGGTGCGCTGATGCAGCTGTGTTTCTTTAAGTTTCAAATTTTACCACCCTAAATCATCACCATCTTACATCACACTTCGAAAATAAACAGAGATTATAGGACTTCTGTCGGTTGGGAATTGCATATTGTGACATCCAGCTTATTGTGGAGGACGAACCTCCTCAGTTCTGACATGACACTCAACAAGAAAAATCCTTTGCAATATAGATTGTTAAGAGGTAAACCATTAAGCACATGTGTAAATCAAGCAAACATGGGAAACATGATAGCTTCCAGATGTAATGGCAACTCACCATAATTTTGCAAGTAACTTCCAGCCTTCAGAACTCTTATGCCAAATAAACAGAGTCAAGAGCTTGCCGTTGTGGGCACTGAAAAGGTACTTCATGCCTTGTACTGAATGACAGTTCCTTATAGAACATTATTATATTGTAATCATCAAAATGAACTTCCAAACTAATTTTCCTCTGGAAAACTCTCCTATCCAAGGTGTGTAAGGAAAAGACCCTTCTATGAATGGTTGGATACCCATACACGTCCCATAATGTGTTGGAGAGAGGTTGCCTAATTCTTGAACCTTTGACGTATTTAAGTGATAGGCTAGTCCCCGGCTCAATCCTTCACTCAAGAAGACAACCTCCTTGTAAGGGTGAAATCCAAGAAAAGTAATATAGCCACCAAAGTCCCTACTGCGCCAACCTTCGGTGTCAATAACATTATCATCGTCAGAGTCCCATTCTTTGGTTTCAACAACATTGTTATTGTCACAGCTCAATTCAATTTTTTTCTTCCATTATCACTTCATCATTACCATCCTCATACTCATCGTGTGATCCACCATAGTTAATATCTTGTAAGGTCCAAGGTTTAGGTTTATCAGTTTGCATGTATCTCAAGCCAATACTAGTCTTGAAAACCCCCTCCATCTTGCCATATGATTCATCCAGAGTATAAATAATGATCATCCAATGCACAGTACACTCCCTTCTGTGATTTTCCCATATAAAGCTTTGGCTCTGGTATCAGCTCGGTATCTACTAGAGGTGGTTTAATTACCTGGTACTTACCATCTAACAGTGATATTCTGCAACAATCAAATATAACTGAGAACTCTGAATCAATGATAGTAGCATTAAACAACATTTCATGGAAGGAGAAGTTCAAATATTTAATTGGGGTGGGCAGCTACCTCATAACAAAGTTGGTTTGGCAATGGACATAAAGTGCTCCCCGCCAATAGACAGCGTTGTGATAATAATAATTACCACATGAACCATCCAGTCGCATGTCAGCCACAGTTCCTGCAGCTTCCCCTTCTCGAACAAACGACCTCTCCTCCCATTTCTTAGTCCTTGATGAGAACATATGAAGTATGCATGGCGACAGTGGCCACTCTAATTCCTCTATTGCAGGGTCTAATTTGATCCGGCCAGATCTGACACAAGCAAATGGGATCAGAAAAACCTCATAGTGTGGTGACACTGCAGGGTCAAAGACAAGGTACTCCTTGTGAAAAAAGTTTTCTGTACCCAAATGTGGGCTTGGGAATGGGGGCAATTGCACCCACTGACATGTCGCTGGGTTAACCACATAGTCGTCAAGCAAGAGAAGCCCATTGCAGTGGCCACTAAAAGTGCTAAAGATATCTCTGGGCGGCAAACAGTCAGATATCGTTGGGCCTGTAGAAGAACGCGGGAAGAATTCCGACAAAACTAGGTCATGGAAGTTGATGAAGATGCCAGCCAACGAGAGGGGGAGGAGGTCTGTACGCAGTAACTGTCGGGTGTCAATGATTGTGCACCAGGGCTTGCAAACACAGCGGGATGTGGCAAGGAAGCGTGGCGCAAGACGTCGGAGGATATTGGCAAGCACATCTTCTGGTAGCTGGTTCAGAGTGCCCTCCTGTTCTTCCAACATATCTGAGATGATCTCTGATTAGTAAGAGTCGGAGAAGCCCTCACTCCACCGAAGAACCACGTTTATCTGCAAAGTGAAGGAATATACAATGATAAGAAAGAAATAAGGCATGTCAAGATGGAGCCCAGGTGTCGTGCCCGTTGTTCAGCAAAATCTGAACACTACTAATTGGCACAGTGGTCTGTGCTGTGTGCTAGGAGCTCTCAATCGATGATCAGTATAACGCCGCAACTTCTTCCAATGAATAATCCGCATAGATCACTACTTAGAATAAGCGAATATCAAATGCTAGACAGAGAAGTTGTTGTAGAATCGTGACCCAACGATTCGATCATTCTAGCATTGCAAACAACAATATAATAAGGTAATAAGGCCGTGACCCCGAGCAGGATCCGCGACCCACCAGCCGCGTCCCGAATCACAGATCTCTGATGATCAAGGTGGCAAGAGTAGCGGCGCCGGTGAGGGCGGTGGGCGGGTGTGGCGGTGGGTGCAAAAAAAGCCGACAGATTAGAGTGGGCGTGGGTGGAGACGCCGGCGGCCGCGGGGAGGTGGAGGACGGGCACGGAGCTAACCTGATCGCCGGTCTCGGGAATACGAGACCCGCTAGAGGAAACCCCGAGGCTCGTCGCCGACACCGGTGATGCGTCCGGGGCGGCGCGCGAGGAGGGCCGCGTCGGATTGCAACGATGAATCGGATTGCGGCGGATCGAGCCGTTCTTGTTGAAATGGAAACCGCGGTGGGCTGGGCCGCACGTTTTTTTTTTTTGACGAAGAAAGAATTGTATTAAACTATAGCCGGATACATCATCGTATTACAGGTACTCTAGAAAAACATGTATCCAGAAACTGATTCTCATCTATATCATACCCACGCTGTGAAAGGCTCAAACTCTCAAATCCAAACCTGTTTGACGCTTTGTATAGATGACCGCACAGGCAAAAGCTCGGCAACAATTGTTTTCGATCCACGCTCTCGTGCGCGAATTGCTTTCGTCTCAGTTTCTGACAAGTGAGAATTATTTATTTGGCCCTCAAAAAACTCTGGTTACTTATGTGGTCTTTTTTTGAAGTTATGTATATAGCCTCAAAACAAAACTTTGTTACTTATTTTATCTTATGTTATATTTGAGGGCTTAACGGTGTTAAGTATTAGGTAAAAAGACTATTTTGCCCCTACGTCTAAAAAACAAAAAAACAGTATATATATATACTGTTTATATATATATATGTACTGTTCATATATATATATATTGTTTATATATATATACACACTGTTTTTAATTTTTTAGACAAAGGGATAAAATGGTCTTTTTACCCAACACTTAACACCGTTATATCCTCAAATCTAACCGAAGGCTAAATAAATAATAAAGTTTCGTTTTGAGGTCATATACATAACTTAAAAAAAAGAGGCCACATAACTCACCAGAGTTTTTGACGACCAAATAAATAATTCTCCCTTCTCACAAGTAGGCATAGGTATTGTTTATATATATATTTACCGTTTCTTTTGAAATTCATGGATTTTGCAAATCTAGACTTAGGCCCTGATTGGTTAGACCCCTCTAAAGTTTAGTCACTAAAATTAGGGGGTGTTTGGTTAGGCCCCTCTAAAGTTTAGTCACTAAAATTAGTCTCTAAAGTACCAAACACCACACTAAAGTTTAGGGGCCACTAAAATTTTGGGGGCCTAAGAGCAACTCCAGCAGGGGCACCCAAATCAGGGCTCCTATTTTGGATTTGGGTGCTCAACCCTATTTTTATTGGCCCAACAAATTTCTTCTAACAAATTTCTTCTACTCCAGCAGTAGCTCCCAAATAGAGCCCTCAAAGTCTGTATTAGCAGAGATTGACAAATGGGACCCATGCATCATTGAGTCAAATCATTTTTCTTCCCCTCATATTATCTCCACGGACAAGAAAATCTGGCCGTGAGTTGGTCTGGCTCCGGCATGGACCCGTGTTCTTCATGACCGGCGAGCTGACCACGGAGTTGGACGTGTACGCGTTCGGCATGGTGATCCTGCAGATGCTGACGAGGTTGCTGGACCTCAACATCGCGGAGCAGGCGCGCGAGGCGGTGAAGATGGACGTCGTGCACAGCGTGCTGGACGCGCCCGCCGGGCCCGGGCCCTGGCCGGAGGTGCAGGGCGAGAAGCTGCTGAAGCTGGCTCTGAGGTGCTGCAGCCTGGAGAGGAAGCGACGGCCGAGCAATGCTGGGCTGCTCTTCTCGGTGGCCACTGGCTAGAGAAGGTCGCAGTGGGGAATGTGGAGGAGCTCGTCATTGGGATTCGGTGGGAATTATGGAGGAGCTCGCGTCGGGTAGCGGTGAGCCACGCTCCGCCATGGTCGTATGCTCGAGCCGAGGGACGAGGCCATGCGCGCAGCGTCCGCTAGAGGAAGAGGAAGGGAGTGACGACTAGAGTGGTCGTGTCCGTCGGAGGAAGGGGAACGCGCGCAGGGAAGAAACGATGCAACAACAGATGGGGGTTGGGCTGTTGGGCCAATGAGAATGGGGTCTGAGGGGAGGATTTGGGTGCCCAGCCAAATATAGGGTCCGTAATAGGGGCCTTGCTGGAGCTGCGTTTTTTTGTCTAAGCACCCATATTTAACTATTGGGGCTTAAGTAGGGCCCTGCTGGAGTTGCTCTAACCAAACAGGGCCTTAGTCCCTAAAGTACCAAATACCCCACTAAAGTTTAGGAGCCACTAGAATTTAAGGATCTTTAGTCATGAAGAAGTAGCTAAAAGTGAGGCCTTGTTCACTTCGCGAAATATTTGAGGACAATTTACTGCAGTACTTTCGTTGTTATTTGACAAACTTTGTCCAAACATGGTCTAACTAGACTCAAAAGATTTATCTCGACATTTACATACTAAAAGTACAATTAGTTATTTTTTACCTACATTTAATACTCCATGCATGCGTCTAAAGATTTGATGTGATGGTTACTATGCAACATTTTTGGAGAAATATTGGGAAGTGAACATGGCCTGATTAGGGCATGTTTGGTTGCTAGCCATAGTTTACCACAACTAACCTTAGTCAAGTGTGGCAAACCACAAGAAGTGTGGCAAGCAAATTGGTTGCCACACTTTGTCATGCCTAAGGGAATCTTACCACATTTTTTAGTCTATGACATATGGAACCCAAAATAATCATGCCTAAGCTTAGTTGCCAACCAAACACTTGCCAACTTAGTCAAACTTGTCTAAGATGAAGTGTGGCAAAGTGTGGCTAGCAACCAAACAACCCCTAAACTTTAGTGATCTTTAGTCACTATATAACTAAACATGATCACTAAACTTGAGGAGGCCTAATCAAACATGGCCTTACGCCGATGTGTGCTCGGAGGTGACCTTTTTGCCATCACCAAACCAGTCGACGGTTTGAAAGATTGCTAGTAGTAAGCTAATAAAATATAGTTAAAAGCCATGTTTGTTTTTGTTTGAGTTACTTGGCTAATATTAATCTGTACAAATCGATTATATAACCGTATTTTTTTTAAAAAAAAATAAGTCGTGCAAATCAGCTGAATTAGCTTAAGGTATCCGAACTCGGCAAAAATTAGCCCCCCGTATAAAGAGGAAAGCTAATTGGTATGCTGATGCAGCTGTGTTTATTTTCTCTTTATTTTTTTTAACGTGGCAACTGTTTTTATTTATTTATAGTCCGCGACTCTGTTAGTGTTAGGTACACTGAAACCTGATCGATGATGTCATGTCAGGCTTACGAATGCGCAGTTCGTGAGTTGACTAGGGACCAGAAGTCAACATTCTTCTGGACGGGCACAACAACGGGGTTGGGCCGAAACCCACCCGGGCCAGGCCACCCACCCCAGCCACAGCCAGCAACGACCCACAAAAAAGGGAAATAGAAAAGAACGGGGGCCCCACCAGTCAGTGTCCCCTCGGGCCAGGACGCGTCGACGACCGACATCCCCCGAACAAAATCTCCTCCTCCCCACCCTCGGAATTCGGGCCGCGCTCCACTAATCCCCATCTCGGTCGCTAATGGCGTGCTGATCTGCCACTGCCAGCGTCGCATCTAGCAGGACGCTCTTTATCCCCCCTGTGTGAGCTTAATCCCATTCCCGTGCCCGTGCCCGTGCCGTGCCGTCCCTATCGAGCCGGATCGCCACCCGCTGGCAGCCCCCCTCCCCACTCCGCCCCGCCTCACTCCGCCCCACCTCCGCGCCTCAGATCCATCCCCAATCCGGCAACCCTAGCGCCGGGTTCCTCCTCCTCGCCTCCGACCGCCGCCGCGCCGCCTCCATCGCCAGAGGTACCGCCGCCGCCTCGCGCTAGAAGGGATTCCGATCTACGGCCGACGCGGGCTGCGGATGCATCCCATGCCGCGGCATTGTGGGAGATTTCCCATTCTATTTCGACTTTTTTTTTCTGGCTACTAATCTGAGCTGCGCTGTGTTCATGTGACCAGGTGATCGAGGTGGAGAGATAGAGGTTGGGTGGTCGGATTAGGGAGAGAGGTGAGGGGAAGGATGTCCAGAAGGTCGGTGAACCCGAGCCGGCGGGTGGCGGACGGGGGCCTGCCGTCCGTCGGCGGCCTGTTCCACCCCAAGTCACGCTCGCCTCCCGTGCTCACCATTGCCCTCGTCGTCCTGGTAATTCTAGCTCTCTGTTTGTTACCCGACTGCTACTGCTGTTACTTGGAATTTTCAGATGCTGATGGTGTATGTGCTCATGCTTGCAGGGTGTCATCCTTCTCATCGCCTACTTCAACAGCGGCTCAGGTCGGTTAAAGATTCTCGGTTAGACTCGCTCACTCAGTTTTCCTATTAATGTTGGATTATGGAAAGTCTGTGTGCTTGCTACTTGGCGATAGAACATGGGCTGTGACTGTACAAATCAAATTCTTCACTGTAGGCTGGCTATAGAGTTTGTGATTTCTAAAATTAAATTCATGAACTACTGAGAGTGGGGCACACCAACCATGCTCAATTAATCGCTAGTTGTTTGTCAAAAAGTAATAATGCATATGTATTACAGTATCATGCAATTTCGAAAGCAAACTGACTTAAGTGAGTATGCATTGAATTGGTACCTATGAATTATGATTGTTCTATTTTTGTATTGAATTGGCACCTATGAATTATGCTCACTCTATCTTATTGGCATGTACTGTAGTTTGTTCCAAAATACCGAAATAAAACCAACCAGTGTTTCCTTGTACTTTTTGTTTGACTCTTTCTTTAATGGCCAGGTGTAACTGTTACAAGCAGAGAGGCTGTGACCAGGTCCGAAGGTACGGTTTTTTTCTCCCTTCCACGTCTCTTTTGGGTAGCAAATCACCTGCTGATTTTATTTCTTTAGCCATCCAAAATTGTAATTTATCTCTTAAACTTGATCTTTAATGTGTCACTATACTTTCAGCTTGAAATATTTTTTTGTTCTAATCAGATTACAATGCTGCACTTGCTATTGTCGTTTGCAACTAAGATGCTCAACTAGTTTTACTTCACTCTCATGATATATCTTACTCGTGGCTATTTTATTGTTGTCTTAGCATTGTTTAGTAGTGCAGGCACAGTTGCCCGAAAATCTCAGACAATATGTATGCTTATCCTTAGGAGCAATATCAGATGGAGACTCTGCATTTATACTGTTCTTTCTCCATTTTTGCTGCATTCCTATTTACTTGTAACTGATTTGATGTTTGGTATTCTTCAGTAGGCTATGAAATATCTAGTAGTGCATTCAGTACTAGTAACTGGTGACCAGTAATCAACCTCATGAATCATGATAAATAGGATTCCCCTCTGAACAATGAAACTCTGCTGTGCCACTATGATTTGATTCCTTGATTCTTGTTAACTCAACAAAATGGATTTCTTTTTCCCCCATATGATCAGGAAGATCAGCAGCTAATTTTCTACATTAGGCAAGTACATTTATTTGTGAAATTGTCATTATGAGTGTAATACAAGACAAACTTGATAAGTTGAATGAGCCAATATTGCATTGGATAGTAGACTGATTAGTTGCTTTAGTCATCTTCACATTTTTCTTTCCCAACATGTTCATGAGGGAAGTTGTGTTCTCTTAATCTCAGACTTTCCATCTACATCTGCATCCAGGTTCTTGCACATCAGAAGTTATGCGGGCGCTTCCATATCTTAAAAAGGCATATGGCAATGCCATGCAAAAGGTTCTCCATGTAGGCCCTGATAGTTGTACAGTAGTTTCTAATTTGTTGAAAGAAGGAAAGGTTGAAGCTTGGGGAGTGGAGCCTTATGATTTGGAGGATACTGACAGTGCTTGCAAAAGCCTCGTGCGCAAGGGCTTCGTGCGTATGTCTGATATTAAGTTCCTCCTTCCGTACCGTCCAGATTCTTTTAATCTTGTTATTGTGTCAGATGCTTTAGATTATCTGACCCCAAGGTATCTGAACAAAACGCTTCCGGATTTAGCAAGGGTTTCCACAGATGGCCTTGTTATTTTTGCTGGTATGTGTTTTATTCATGAAATATTTATTGCGTTCTCCTTTTTTGGGGGGAAAACCCTCATTTGATCTACGCATACCAAATGATCAATTGTTGTACCGTGTGGTAAAAGAGTTTTTTTTAATAAGTGTCCATGTGTTCTTTTTTACTATCAGAAAATGGTAAAATACTAATTGTTTTGTATTCTGTTGGTTGCTGCTATATTTGAAACAAACCATCTTTTACTTGAAATATTCTTGCTGTTGTTTTTGCACGTGTCTTTCTTTAACTGTATTAAGAACTTTATGTATCTTAGCTGTGTGTCTTGAACTAAGTGTACTTTCTTTCCAAGTGGAAACGATAGAAAGAAATCATATGGATGAGCCTTAAAGAAGTATGTGTTTCTATCTTAATATAACATATTTAAATATGTGATAGTGCAATATCAAATGATACAAGGATGAACCTTAAAAGTAGTATGTGTTTCTATCTTAAGATGACAGATTTAAATCTGGGGTAGTCCATCATGAGATGATACTAATGTCTTGGAGGCCAAAGTGTTATCGGCTTTTAAGGTGTGGTCTCGGGAGTAGGTAGTTGGTACATAATTGAACTTTTGTGGTGGGTATTGGAGCTGAAATTTTTCTGCTCAAACAGATCTATATTCCTTTTTGAGTAGTCATTCAAAGTTGGCAATCTGCTAGTAATGCCCACCTAGGCCCGAATAATGATCTACTCCTGTACTCCTTTTTATACCATTATTTACAAAATGTTTAATTTATTTTTTGTGCTATATGTGGATGGCCTAGATCATATGATAAATGTTCATTTCATTTCTTCTTTACAGGCAATCCGGGTCAGCAGAAAGCTAAGGTCTCAGAACTACCAAAATTTGGAAGACCGGTATGCATAGATGGTTTCTATTGATAGCATGCAAATTTGTTTTGCATATGACTTATCTACAAGATGTCCAACCAATTTATTAAGCCAAACCTACTGTTCTACGCATTTCCTGTTCATGATACATCAACATTGTATAAACACTGGTGGTCTAGAAATTACTGCTTTAGTAATATTGTTTGCATGGCATATTTCTGTGTGGATGTTTGACATCTTAGAATTAGATTAGATGTATTATTATATTGACTAAAGATATGTTATGAGATAACTTAATACACGTTTTACCTATTGCTAAGTCTCTTAGTGTCATTGAATATTGATGGCGGGTATTGTTCAGAGCATGTTGCTTTAGCAGCTTTGTAGTGTTATGGCTGTATCTTTTTTGTTGGTTCCACACCATAGTAGGATGCTGTCAGTGCTATTGATGGTTGGTGACTTAACAGATCAGAAACTGTTGGTTCTGATGGTTTCTTTTTGTCTAATCCAAGTATTTGTCTGTTCCACACCATAATGGAATATACTGTGCATACTGAAGGCCATAATATTTTTTTGGGTGAAGATTTGTCATAACTGGCAAATTAGATTCTTTCACTGATAAAATCTACCTTGTTTGTATCAGGCAAAATTGCGGAGTTCTTCATGGTGGACACGATACTTTGTCCAGACTGGCTTGACAGAGAACGAAGGGCCACTGAAGAAATTTGAAGAGGCTACATCCAAGAACAAATACAAACCAGACTGTCAGATCTTCCACCTCAGTTCGCCACGGTGATGCGCATCCACAGCACCTTGGATTGTTGTCACACCAGTTTTGTAAGCAACATCTTTGCTTACCCCGCGTTGACTTGCTCATCTTTCATGTGGAGGAATCGTCACACAAACAGAGCCACCATCAACAATAGGTTAGCTTGTGTAGAGAGAGAGGCTTCGACACTTGTTGCTAGAAATTCATTCTGGAGATTAAATTATGTGTTACCAATGATTGCAAATTGAAGCCCGCTGGGATATATATGTAAGAACTTTACGCTGTTGTACTACTCTGCTATGCACGGTGTATTGGTGTGTCAGGTGTTCACCGAGCAGTTTGAAATGTATAAAATCTCTTGATGATCCAGGAGGAGGGGGCTATTTGACCACTACCTCCTTGTCTGCACGTAGCTAGACATAGTAGCATGTCATTTTCAGTAAGTTGGATGATGCTTCAAGTCGACCCATCCTTTCTTATACTACGCGAGAAAAATGGTCCACCAAATTCCGGATTAAACATCAATTTATTGTCCCAATGATAAATTTTAAGGTGAAGCACCAAACGCAAAGCTACACCTAACGGACGGACATATGCATAACAAACATCACTAGAATTTGTCCTAACATCAGGTAACTTGTCCCTACTCCCCAGCCTGCATATATGTGATCTATACACACATATATGCATCTTTTTTTTTGTCCTCCTTCCATTTCTTGAAGCAGAAGCCTATTGGTGCGTCGTTTATATATGGAGCATTGGATTGGTCTTCCTCCCCAGACCAGAATCTGAAACCCAGAGCAACACCGGATTTCCACCAGCAGGTAGCATGCAGCAGGCAGCAGGCACCACAAAAAAGATCATTTGTCCCCACCAACTGAAGCTGTTCCCGCAACCAAATATTCGTTCGTTCATCGGATGTTGCGGCTCTAATTTAGTTTATTAAAAATAGACTAATTAAAAAACTATTTTATCAACTGAAAACTGATTCACGAGACGAATCTATTAAATTTAATTAGTTCATGATTTAACAATATAATGCTATCATAAATATTTGCTAATAATAGATTAATTTGGCTTAATACATTTATCTTGTTAATTAGCATATGACGGTGTAATTAGTTTTATAACTAGTTTATTTTTAATAGACTATATTAGTGGCGCAACGTCTGATGTGATACTGCTAAAATTTTTGCCAATAAAAAATGAACACGCCCAGCTAAACTACTACATCCTGTATTCCTCATGTGCCTTCTGTAAATATCAGTTACCTAACCTCCAGCCTCAGGCCTCTCAGCTCGTCCGGGCACATTATCCACTCTTCTTCCAGTTGACGCGGCATCCCCATTTCCCTTTCGCAGCCATTGGTAGCACTGGAAACCGTATTTAAATCCAGTTGTTCTCCACTACTACTACCTCCGATCGAATTGATTAGTCAAAGTCCAGAGCACATCTCTGTCTGCGCTCTCGCTAATCAATCAATCGGCTTTATAATCCCCTCGCAGCCGCACTTGCACCAGACTAGCCAAACACAGAGGGAACAGAGCAGTAGTCGTCGTTGGGCTGTTGCTTTGCGTTGCTTTTGTAGCCGTGCGCTTTTGTTTGGTGAGCGACCGCGAGCGGCGGGGGAATCATGGAGGGCCTGCTGCCGTTCCTGTACCGGGCCATCCTCCACCTCGCCAACGGCGGGCAGACGCCCATCGGCAACCCCTTCCGCAACGAGTCGCCGCCGGAGTCGCCGCGGGCGGCGCCCTACTACGTCCGCCTCGCCGCCGGCGCCGGCGCCGACGTGCCGGCCTTCCTCTCCTCCGCGGCGCGCGGCTACTACGATCGCGGGTGAGAGCCCGACCAAATCCGGAACGATACGAATACGAGGCCTCAGGCGTGCGAACAAGAAGAATTCTCGTGAGCTCCTTCCTTTAGTTGCGTGTTGAGTATGTGAGTCCTCGTTGATTCTCCTGCCTCATCTCCTCTCCTCTTCTTGTTCTTGGCTTCTTGGAAGGCTCTACTCCCCCTCCTCTGCTCCTTGGAATAAAGGCATGCTTGGATGGATGAGGTGGGGTCCCCAGTCCAGCCATCCAGGGGAGCCTTGTGATTGTGAAGGAGGCTCCTCTGCATCTGCCATTTGTAAACTGTATATACATGATCAATCGGGTGCTTGCCAAACTGCAGGCTCTCAGTCTCAGAAACGGCGAACTTGAAACCGCTACTGATATTGTACCGTACTACATGTCTGTGATTGCAAAATATATCAGGGCAATTTAAGCCAAAGGCTTTGTGAGGTTCTTGTCCTCCTGTCCTGTGCGTGACTCTTGCTGCTGCTTGGCCCTTTTAATCTGAGGACTACTGTCTACTCTTTTCCTGCTCTGTAAATTGCTGTATTATTATTAATTTTTTGCGAGACAATTGCTGTATTATTTGGTAAGAAGCTCACAACATATCGTTTGAAAAGTAAACTGGCATGGATGGATTGTGCCTGATGAAACCTGATACATCCAGTCGATTCCAACTCCAGATACATGAGCCTTTTGAGTTTTGACGACCCAAATCATTTCCCTTAATAAGGACCGAAAGCTCAACTTTCAGAAGTCTAATTCTCACAAATGACTGACTATGCGAAAGTTGTTCAGTTTCTTGAAAGATTGCCAACGATTTTTTTCGCTTTCGAGTTACACCATTTCAGTTTATTCCACCAAATTTATAAACCTCATCTCACGGAGACCTCATTTAACTAAAAAAATATTATGATATTTAATTTAAGTTTTACTTTAATTCACTTGAACTTATACTTCATCTGTCCCAAAATAAATGTAATTCTAGAGTTCAAAATCTGTCCCAAAATAAATGCAGTTCTAAGTATAACACAAGATAACTCTATTCATCTTTTTTTGTACTTTTCTGTTTTCCAAAGCGTAATTATTACATCTTTATAAGGGTATTTTGGTAATTTTATTGGTGTATTGGTAACCGTGTCCAGTCTTAGAATTGCATTTCTTTATAAGGGTATTTTAGTAATTTTATTGGTGTATTGGTAACCGTGTCCAGTCTTAGAATTGCATTTATTTTAGAATAGAGAGAGTATACATTAAGACCGCGTTTAGTTCGCCAAAAGACCCAAAAATTTTCTAGATTTCCTGTCACATCGAATCTTTAGACGCATACATAGAGCATTAATGTAGATAAAAATAATAACTAATTATACTTTTAGTACGTACTATGTCGAGATGAATATTTCGAGTCTAGTTAGTCCATGTTTAGATAAAATATGTCAAATAACAATGAAAATACTACATGAATTTTTCGCCAAAAATTTCCGGAACTAAGCGCGGCCTCAGAATATTTATATACAGTCAAAGTCAAATAAGATCTATATTTTTTTTACTCTCGCTATGTCACTGACGTGTGACTCACACAAACGGCATTCTGCTCCCCAAGCAATAAAGCCGTCCGTCCAATCCAAAACCCAAGGCAAACCCCTACTCGGCGTCGGCTACTCCCCTCTCCCTCGTCTTATCCCCTCGTCCGTCACTCACCTCGACACCGCCATGGCCTTCGTCTCCGCGACCGCCGCCGCTTCCGCCACCCTCTTCCTCTCCGTCCTGTCCGCACCATGCGGCGCCGGCGCGCGCCGGCAGCCGTTCTCAGCTCCGCTGCGCGCGGCAAAGGGCCCCAACTCGGCGCCGGTGGTGTTGGAGAGCAAGGTTAAGGGAAAGAAGAAGAAGGGGTCCGGCGCCGGGAACCTCCCCGGAGCCCTCGACGTCGAGATCAGGGAGGCGCAGGCGTACCTCGACAGCGACGAGCAGGTGACTGTGGCTCCCTCGTGCTTTGCGACTTCGATTGTTCAGTTCCCGTCGAATTATGTGGTAAACGTATTCCCCTTATCAGAATAGTGGGGATTTCGCGAGTAATAGAATTGTATTGGGCCGTATTAGAAAGGAACTTGTGATGGAGACGGAGACGGCGGCTTTACTGAAATTTGTCGTGTGTTATTATTAATTAATGTCTCAGCAAATGATAGCTATACGAATTTACCTCTTTTCTGTTCACTGAGTACATCTATAATTTTTTTTTTGCGTGTAGGAAAGAGAAATTAATTCACAACAGGGCCCAACAGCCATTTTTTTTTGGTAATCTGACTACTTAAATGCTACTCCCTTCACCCCCAAGTTATAATACATTTTTTTATAGTATATATCTAAGTGCATGGCAAAACCTATGTATATAGAAAAAGCCAAAATGTCTTATAATTTGGAATGGCGGGAGTACTTTGCATAAAGGATTTGATTAATAATAACACCAAGAGTTTTCTAGTGACTTATGTAGTATACAAATGGAGGGGGTTTATCTCCTGAAAGGAAATTTTAATACCTCTTTGTGTTTGGTGGTAGTGGATTAAACAATTTAGTGTTCCTACATGGATAATGTTTCCGTTTGCACAACTCGGTATCAAAATTCTCCAGTCATGTTATCTATATTCTGTTGAAATCATACCGAAACTGCAAATATGCTATATGAGTCAGTCGGTGTTCAAAGCTGTTTTGTTCCTGGCATCTGTTATTCACTGTGTTCAATCATCCAGATTCCTGACTTTGTTGCATTTGTTTTTTCTCGGATGTTGACATGAATATCCACTGAAGAGTCCAAAATTATATAAGTAAACCATCTTGTCTTAGGTATTTTCTTTTCTTGCGTTTCATGAACATATACATGACCAATAGAGCATGGGGGTGGTACTTCTTTGAATGAGACTGGCTCGATACCATGTTGCCTCTTCATTATATAATGCAAAAGAAGCCTGCATATTTTTTATCTTTTTCTTCCGAACATCTGCAATCATTCAGCTGATGTCAAATCACCCAATCATTCTAATGATTTTTAGGGACTGTGACTTCAAAATTAGTGGGACCAAAGACCAATTATTGAATTTGTTGAGAATTCGGCTTCATGTTTTGAACTACTTTTAGGCTCCACGTGAGAGCAATGTTCAAACTGACATTGAGGTTGACTGATTATCTGGTGATGCACAGTCCTGAAAAGACTTAAGTCAGATGTTACTTTCTGCAAGATTTGGCATTTAACATAAAATTCACTTCCTGTTTCCAAGCTACTTTGAGTCCTTGATTTTGCAAATATATAAGCTATATTCATTTTCCTTCTTTTGTCAGGAACCTGTTCCAGACAACTTCCCATTTGAAATAATTGACGAAGATGGTATGAGCGTGGTTATTTTGAGAAGGGACTACAAGGACGAGAAGGTTGAGGTTACTGTCAGCATGCCTAATTTAGACGGAGGCCCTGAGTTTGATGATGAGGATGGCGAGGGCGATGGTGAGAGTGCTGGCAAGGATGACGAAGAAGCAGAAGAAGATGAGGAGAGTGCTGGAGATAGTAGCATTTCTCTTAAGGTGGTAGTTTCCAAAGATTCTGGTCCAAAGCTTGAGTTCACATGCACAGCCTTTCGCGAGGAGATCACCATTGATGATATGCTAATAGTAGAGAAACCAGACGACGATGGAGAAGAGAAGTTCCCCTATGAGGGCCCTGAGTTCACGTAAGCAATATCAGTTTTGGCATCCATTTGGGTCCTGTAACAATGAAATGCTAGCTACTAATCCACTGATTTACTGGTTCATTTGTATTGCAGCGAGCTCCCTGTGAATGTTCAGAAAGGCCTGTTCAAATACTTGGAGCAAAGGGGGGTAACGCTATCGGCTACCAACTATATGCACAATTACATGGTGACTAAGCAGGCTCAGGAGTACGTCCGGTGGATGACTAAGCTGAAGGATTTCGTCAAGCAATGAGGAACAGCAGCGCGATTCGGCAACATTGTTTTGGTAGCCTAGCCTTAGTATGTGTTACAAGCCTTACAGGAATGCTATTTTGGCCACGAAGTTGGTGGCCCTCCAAATCCAAAAGGGAGAATTGTATTTGCCTCAATGTGTCTGTATCAGCTGGCATAACAGGAGCAAGTAGATTTGCAGTAATGTTTAGTGGTGGCAATTAGGTATTACGATACATATCTGTGGCAATTGTATGTTGTGGCATTCTGGTGGCTGCGAAAGTGTGCTGAGCCTGTCGTTGTGCAGAAATGAGTGCATTCTAAATCTTGCTTAA
The DNA here is from genome assembly GCA_009763385.1 of Coix lacryma-jobi var. lacryma-jobi. Taxonomy (NCBI): domain Eukaryota; kingdom Viridiplantae; phylum Streptophyta; class Magnoliopsida; order Poales; family Poaceae; genus Coix; species Coix lacryma-jobi. The sequence continues at coordinate 134,133,068 of CM019827.1, forward strand.
GATATCTGTTTTGTTTGAATAGTGAGGTGAGCTTTGAGCCTATACTTCTACTTCTGGTTTTCAAGGTCATACAAGTCGAAATGCAGCCCGTACACGATAACTGTGACAACTTATTTGATTGGCACTTGGCAGCAACCAGACATACTTTTTTTTTTACTCTAAAAGCTTCAATTTTTTATGTTAAAAAAAATCTAAAACATCAATTCTTTCTTGTTTCCCAAGAAGTACAGATTGGTCGTAAATCATGGAACGGGAGACTAGAGATCAAACCGACAGATGGGTCCCACCACCGCTTCTTCTTAAGCCTGCCCACGCCTCTACAAAAGTCCCGAGTCCCCCGACCCCCAAAACCCAGAAAACCCTAGTAGGGCTTCACACGCCGCCGCCACTGCCGCATTCGCCTTCGCTATGGCCCTCTTCGCCGCATCCCGCCGTGCCGCGGCCTCCTCCGCGCCCCTCCTCCTCCGCGCCTCCGCCTCCTTGGGGTCCCAACGCAGCGCCTCCCTGCTCCGGCCCCTCGCTGCCGCCGTGGCGAGGCCGAACCCCCGCGCCATGCCGTTCTCCTCGGCGCCCGCCACGAGACCCAGCTCCGACGCCGAGCTACTCAGCGTTATCGACTCCGAGATCAAGTACGCCGAGGACTGCGACGACCACGACAGGGTAAACTAGCAGATTCCTCTATCTTATAATCTGTGCATACCTGTTTGGCAGATTATTTGATGATCCGTCATTTATTCTGTTGCACCTGCTGTGAATTGGAATCTGATGGATCATCCAAACTAGAGGACCTTAGGTAGTATTGTTGTATATCTATTTTTTGGTCAAATCTGTATGCTCATTCTGTGATTGATAGTGTAATCCTGTATTCCTGTTTCCACTTACTCAGTGCTCTGTGCTCGCGTTCTTCTGCAATCTGCATTGAGGCAGCATTTTGGGCTGTGACATGACGGTTTCCATCTTCAAATTGTGATACTTTTGACAAACATAATATGTTCCTCTTAAATGCCCTTTTGATTTTAATTGATTTCGACACCTTTGTTATTCAGTGACTATATAATATATACCCATCCTGTAGTGTTTTATACACCTGGACAGTTGGACCCTCATCCTAATAGATGTTTTTTGTCTGTCACCTCACTTCCTTCACTGCATGTTGTCTTTTGATTCAACTACCTCTTGGGCTTTGTTACTATAATTTGTTGTTATACTGGGTTTTTGTTTAAAGTAGCTGATGCTTGCTTGCCACTGCTTGGAGTGGTTGTGTATCAGTATGAGCAGTGTGGTTGGCGTTGTGGTTTCAATCTAAAGCATCCATGCTGCTGTATTACTCTCTGATAGCATGGGAGCAGACAAATAGATAAATTAGTTGCCACTTTGCCCATTTATAATACTCCCTCCTTTTCAAATTGTAAGTAAATTGGCTTTTCTAGGTACACAGCTTTTGTTATGCTGCCTATGCACCTATCTATATGCTATGCCTTATGCCTAGATACATAATAGAATCTAGGAAACCATACTGATTTTCAATTTGGAACCGAGGAGGTATTTTAGAACGCCTAGATATTTTTGTTTTTGTTTGATACTTTTTGTGATTTCTAATAGCTACATGGTAGGATAGAAGAGGAGCCAACCTTTGGAATGCAATGTGTGTGAATTCCTCATGATGGCGAAGATGTGGATCAACCAGCTTGTTCTTATCTTGTGTAGAGAACATTGCGTTGTCTGTCGTTCATTTTAGTAGATTTGTTTTGTGGTTATGTTCTCATCAGTTTATTTCAAAATAGGCCGAGGAGATTCCAGAAAACTTCCCTTTCAAAATCAGTGACGTGAAGGGGACAAATGTAGTTACCCTTAAAAGAACATATCAGGGTGAGCAGATTGAGGTTGTGGCTCACATGCCCAGCCTTGTTACTGGAGATGAGCCTGATCATGACCGTGATGGTGATGACGAGGACAAGGGTGAGGACAAGGAGGGAGATGACAATGAGGAAGATGAAGGCCAGAAGCCCGAACAGTCCAGTGTTCCTCTCACAGTCACTATCTCCAAGGGTGATGGCCCGGTCCTTGAATTCACCTGTACTGCCTATCCTGACGAGGTCCTCATCGACTCCATGTCCGTGATGCAGCCCTCAGGGGATGATGAACATGACGTGATTGCATATGAGGGTCCTGATTTCAAGTAAGAAGAAAACTAACTCATTTTTTCGTTTTTTGAGTGTTCAAATGCTTCAACAAATTCTTTTTTTGGCACTGACAATCAATATTTTCTTGTATGTGCAGTGACCTTGATGAGAACCTGCAAAGGGCATTCCACAAGTACCTGGAGCTGCGTGGCATTTCACCCATGACCACAAATTTCTTGCACGAGTACATGATCAACAAGGACAGCCGTGAGTACCTGCTCTGGCTGAGGAAGCTGAAGGATTACTTCAAGCAGTAGAGATCTACACCATTGCTATCAATTCCTCCAGGCATAAAATGTTCTTTTCACATTGAGATTAGAGCCCTGAACTTCTCGTTTTAGATAAATATGAAAGATGATTGTGCACTTTACATGAGCTTCTTAAGTTCGTCTCTTGGCTAGCCCTGAACTTCTCGTTTTAGATAAATATGAAAGATGCTTGTGCACTTTACATGAGCTTAAGTTCGTTTTCTTGGCTATGGTTTTAGTGCTAATGTGGTATGATAACGACCGGTTCATCTGGAAGTTGGAACCAGTATATTTTGGAAAAATTAAGTTGGATTTTAAGTCCTGTTTCTCCACTGCCTCTGATGGCAAGGCCACCTTTTTATGTCTTAACGATTATTATTGCGTTGGGTAATTTGTTTTTGTTAGTAAAATGTAGTCCAGGAAAAAGAACCAAAAAAACAAATTCTCTTAAGGGCTCGAGGGGAATCTGAAAAGATTATGCGAGATCTGAAAACGTAACATGCGTGCTTACCTAATGCATGCGTTGGTGATATCTAGTTGATTATATTACGCCTTCCATTTTTGAAAAATATTGTAATAATAAATGTCTAATGCTGTTCATTTTATCTATCTAAGTCAAACATCTCTACTCCGTATGTTAAATAAGTTTTGGAAAAAAACATAGTAACAACTACAGTTTAGGGGGGAAATACCATTTCCTGACATTTTGATGGACAATTAAGTAAAAGAAATAAATATTTTTATATATTGATGTATTTTTTAGAAATATTAGTCAAAGTATAGAAGTTCGATTTAATATAGTTAATACAATTTGAAAGAAAACGATGACATTGGCAATTGGCATTCAGCCGTTATGAGAATGAGTTAAGAGTTACTGCGGTGTCTAAGTAAGTTCGCTCTCCTCCGATCCGATTCAGATCAATATTGGCGCGTCATTTTTTCCTAGTAAACCACAAATGTTGTCCCTGTATTTCTCAGCTCTGTTAAGTTGATAACCAAATGTTGTCTATTTGATCTACCTGCCTAACCTAACAGACCGGTACATGATCAGGTACATACGAGGATCACCTCATACATCGAGCAAGGTTCAGTCAAGACTAGTGTCTAATAACAAACAAACTTTTTGTCATTACGTCACCCACAATTGCTGCTGGTCTGTTGGAACATGAAGAACTCTGAACTAATAACCAACAGCCACCTTCTCTCTGAAAATGGATGTCTAACTCAATATGTTTCGCAGACTGCTTGCCATGTATATAGTCGAGATGCTGTCACAGTATACGATTGCAGACAAGCTCAATGAGTAGCTGTGGTAACCAAACGAAACGCACTCTGCAGGTAGGTGCAGGTGCATTTGCAACCCCTCTAATATTCAGCATCCGCACTTGAATGTGAACATGGTTGCCTGATGCTTCATTTGATGACCACATGGAATCAGTGGTGTCACCAAGATAAACACACAATCCTGAAGTATACCCTTTTGTGTCCTCAGGGGCTCAGCCTCTCAGGGCAAAGCATCAGAAGAAGACGACTGCTGAAGATGAGACGTACCGTAGCGTTCGTTTCAGAAGCTGCCGCCAGCTGCGACAGTCCGGGATCATGCAGTGCAATGCATGTGCGGGGGCATCTGAATTGCTGCTGAACAGCGCGCGTGAGCGAGATCATGCAATGCTTCGGTATTCACTAGGATCGTCTGACACTGGATCACCATCAGCAGCAGGCATTATTGCATTGAGAGATATTGCTCGTTTGACCTAACAATTCTTCAGCATACTGTACTTGTCTTGTGTGTGAGAGAGAAATCGGCCGGCCGGTGATCTGGTGACTCAAATAGTCAAATGCCAAGAGACGAAAGAGAGTAGTGGACTGTATACCAAGGTCCTTGATGGCAAGAGTTGATCTGAGCTTGTTGATGACTTGTAACTTGCAGACAGGCAAGGCAACTAGTACTAGCCATAATACAAGCAGCTCCGTTTCAGAGAAAAATCCACGTACCGTAGCCTGTAGCGTCTGCATCATCTCCATCGAGTAGCAGGGTGCCCATGTGCCCGTCCATGTGGTCCAAAGCACTCACTCATCAGTCAGAAAAATTGCATTCCTGACTTCCTGTAGCTGTAAAATCAGTTCCCCGGCCATTAGTTAAGCTATTATCATCCGTTGCTGTACAGTACGTCTCTGTCTGTCTCTTGCTTCATTCGTTATCTTGCTCACCGCTGATGAAGAGAAAAGAGCCAAGACCAAGACCAAGACCTCCTCATCTCCGTCTGCTCTTCTCCAGCTCTCTTGTTCGAGTGCTGGAGGAGGCGGCAAGGGAGCACCGCCGGGAAGGACGACGGGGAGAACAGGAAGCCGCGACAGCGAGCGGACAGAGAGGGGCGGCGCGCCGCGTGGCGGCAGCGCCGGCCGACCAATTCATCTCCCTGATTGTTAGAGAATTTAAAATAATTGAAGGTGTTTAGGTGGGATTCTCGTTTATTTTCACCTTGATTTTGGTTTTAAGGTTAAACAAACACGCCCAAGGCCAAGAGCTGTACCAGGGGTGTCTCAACTGTAACATTGCGCATTGCATCGTGGAAAAAAAAATTAGGCACGACAGCTCCAAAAAAATTATTTTAAAACAAAGCCCTTACTTCTGGATTTAGGTAGCCACCTATTCTGACTACTCATTTTTTATTATTTGCTCCAGCAGTACTACCTAAAACACACACCTCAAATCTGTCCTAATAGAGGATGACATGTAGGACCCACGTGTCATCCTCTGTACAATCTTCTTCGCCATGGGTGGATGGGGGAAGGGCGCCGTCGGGAGCCTGCTGAGCGGGGGCGGGCACCGCCGGAAGCCCGACCACACCGGGGAGCTAGGGCGCGGGAGCCCCATCGAGGAAGGGCGGTGGACGGGGCAAGCCGTGCCACCGGTGCTTGCTGGGTAGGGGAGGGGCGTCGCCGGGGAGCGGCGCTGGGAGCCGCCGTGGGAGGGGCGTCGCCGGGAGCTCGGCCACGCCGGGGAGTGGCGCTGGGAGCCGCTGTGGGAGGGGCGTCGATGGGAGCCTGACCGCGTCGGGGAGGGGCGCTGGGAGCTGCCGTGTCAAGCAGGGGTGCCGAGCAGGGCAGGCCACGCCGCTAGTGCTAGCCTTGCCTAGGGCAGGGCCGCCGGCATCTGGGCGGTCGGACGGAGGCCGCGTTGGGTGTCGCATGCTCGAGCACAGAGAAGAAGGGGAAAAATTTGCACGGTGGAGTAGAGGGCCAACAGGAATAGAGGGTGGAAGGGGAAAAGTAGGATGCCAACAAACGTAGGAGGTCTAGTAGGAGGCCTGCTGGAGTTGGTTTTTTAGCCACCGCTACCTAAATTGGGGGTAGGGGGTCAAGTAGGGGGTCCTGCTGGAGTTGCTTTTATAGGTAGGAGACTCCGCAATCAGCATCCCCAATGGTCCAATCCCCATTGCAGCATCATCCATCAATTTTGTTGTAGTCCTGTTAGCATCTCTTTTGATACGACAATACGGGTAAGGAGTAAAGGGTGCAAGCATAAGAAAGAAGAAGTTTCTCAACTCTACCTGCAGTAATGTTGGTCGTCCGTTGGGCATCTATTGTCTGGCCTAAAACAATTATTGCCGAGTATTTGCCTGTGCAACCATCCATATGAAGCGTCAAATAGGTTTGGATTTGAGAGTTTGAACTATTCACAGTGTGGGTGCAATATAGATGAAAATCAGTTTCTGGATATATGTTTTTTCCAGAATACTTGTAATGTGATGATGTACCCAGCTATATTTTAATATAATTCTTTTTTCGTCTAAAAAAAAGGGTGCAAGCATAAGTTTGAAGATTCAAAAGAGGAAAAAAAAAACTTTGTGTTTGGCAGCCATGAGTTGCATTACAATTATTTTTATCAGATCAGACTGCATTATAAGATATAAGAGCAACTCCAACGGTTTTGTATTTTTTATTTGCCAAAATATGAAATTTGCCAACTCTCAAATCAATATGGGGATGAGAAAAAAAGGTTATCTCCAACGGTTTGGCAAAACTGACTTGCCAAAATCTAAAAAAGGAAACCCAGCGGCGCGGGAGGGAAGAGCGCGCGCGGGAGTAGTACACGAGACGAAATGTCAAGCCGATCGCGAGCTTGCATATATGACAATCCACCTCAGAATTTTGCCAAGTTAACAAAAATGCAAAGCTAATTTGCCAAACCGTTGGATAGGAGTTTTGTAGACTTTTTTGCAAAAATAAGAATGCAAAGTCCATTTGCAAAATCGTTGGAGTTGCTCTAAGTGATAAAGGATATGGCTGTTATCAAACTTGATCTAGAAACAAAAATATATGACTTCCTTCTGCACTAATTGCTTCTTTAACTAGGGAAGTGAATCGCAACAAATGAGTTGGTCCCGTTGGTGATTCGGTTCCTCAACGAAAACCTTTGTTTCCATGGATATCTGGATGCCCTAGGAACATAACTCTTGCATTTCTCACACACCAACTTGCTACACAGAAAAACATCGTCCAGATTCACTGCTACTTTGATGACACTTCTGACATACCGGATGAACTTGTCTTCTGGTCGAAACCCGAAGATTTTGAGCACAGCCAGCTTGTGGTGCTTGAAATCAAATGTGGCTCCTTCCCAGTCTACATCTTTCTTGTTCTTGCTATATGCGTATTGCGTCCTCGTCTCCTCGTCCGTCATCATTTCACAGAAATGATCCTGAACCGTGATGTGCAGCTCCTCAAGGGAGGGTGCACCTTGGAGAATGCACAGTGTCCAGTTCAGATCACATTCTTCAGAGATGTTGACCAGATTCAAAAGTCTTAGTTTGTAAAACACAGGCAACAGTGCTTTCGGATATTCTGGCTGAATCCAAATCTGCAAAAGGTAAGGGAGTGCAAAATATGGTAACCACAACACAGGTTATACTGAACCTATAGACAACATGAGTAATGGAAGTAAAAGGCATCACCAACGAAGATGTCACCTTGACTAACCTTTTCACACTTGAAGTTCAATTGTAGAGTAGTGATTGTGACATTGCCAAGGAAATCACTTAGCTTGAGCATCTTGTGCCAAGAGAGACCAATGTTGACGAGGCTCAAATTCCTGAGTTGCGGAACATAACTGAAAGACAAGGGATCTTGTTGAGCGATCCACATTACAAAGGTCACCGTGGTGAGCTTTGGCAGCCACTTGAGATGAACTGTGTCGAAACGGCAGTCGTGCATCTCTAGCTCTCTAAGCTGCGGGTGTTCTACTTCTAGGGGAGACAGAATCCCCACGTCGCACTTGTGCAAGCGGAGGAACTCCAGTCTCTTGCAAACACTAAAAATGAGGGGCATGTCCGGTCTGTTTAAACTCATACTCCCTCCATCCCAAATTATAAGGCATTCCAAGAATCTTGGAGAGTCAAATTTTTTCAACTTTGACCAAATTTATATAATAAGATAATAATATTTATGATACCAACTAAGTACAATTAGATTCTTCATTAGTTATATTTTCATAATATACATATTTGATGTTATGAATCTTTGAGCTTCTCTCTATAATTTTGGTCAAAGTTGTAACTTTGACTCTCCAAGATTCTTGGAATGTCTTATAATTCAGGATGGAGGAAGTATTATATAGGTTGAGACGTGTGAGACCACCAAATGCATTAGGGCAAACTCCAAAGAGTGCCATCAGCTGCTTACCATGGAAGAGCATATCATCTTCGGTGCAGGGGGCACGTTTCTTTGTCAAGATTGTGAACTCTGCTGCACCAACCATCAGGTTTTCCATTGCGTAACCAACATTTTGAACAATGGAGTTGGACTCATCTCCTACGTAGAATTGCAGACACAGTAGGTGAAGAGCATACTGTTTGAAACGTGTCCTCTCTGATAGGATGTTCTTTGTTGCTTCACGCATGGTGGAATTTGCCTGGGACAAATCATCGAGACTGATTTTGGCCCTGTTGTCCTTATTAGGCTCAAAGGAACTAACCTTTATGACAAGTTTATTGAGCATAGCAGGCAGGTGCCTCCATTGTTTAGAGAGTATACTGGTTCTTGCAGCGTCACGGATATCAAGTCGCTCGAGGATAGTAAGCAGAATGTCATCAGGCAACTTGCTTAGCCTGTCCTGTTGACCCTGTATTTCACCACAAAGAAAATGAATCAATGTATGCTTAGATTACATGAAGTAGGAGAATAAAAGAGGAATGCATTCGTCACATTTTCCGAGTTGATTGTATCGTCACCTAATTATCTCCTAAACTTGTTATAAAGATGTACTCCCTCCGTCTACAAAAGAATGCAATTCTATCACAGTAATGAGAAGTATCTTGAGTTTGACTAACTCTAACTTTTTAATAAAAAAATCAATAGTTATAATGTCAAACATGTATCATTAGATTTATCATTGGATATATTTTCATACTATATTTATTTAGTGTCATAAACATTAATATTTTTCATTATATATTTGGTCAAAGTTTAGAAAAATTAACCAGAAAGCCTCTGGGCCCGGCCCCTCCACCCACCGGGGTCTCTCCGGGATCAGTGGTAATGAAATTCAGGTGGGGACTCTTCGTCCCCCCGGTGCAACTTCAAAAAAAAAAAACAGAAAGCACCTAGAAAGGCTAGAATTTTATTCTTTTGTGGAGAGAAGTAGTACTCTATATATAATATATAACATAAAAAATATGACCAAGCTTGGAGCTTTCTCGTCGGCCGGGCAGCTAAAGCCTTGAATACATATATACAGGGGCCTACAGATATATAGATACGTATTATATATGCTTATTAACCATGCTGATGTCTGTGTTCCATTAGACACCCTATGCTCGAATAGGTCACTGCAAGGTAAATCGATGCAGCATACATAATAATACTAGACTAGAAGTGAAATCAATCCAGCGTAGAAACCGAGAGACTTACATGGCGGATTGCTTTGCCACGCCCCATCCCCGTAGCGATGGCGAGTAAACGCCGACGTTATTGTAGGCCACGGGCTTCTGAATGAACAAGCTAATAGCTCCGTCCTTTTGGAGAAGATGTATGCTTACAGGCAGAGGCAGTCACGGCGGAGGGCCGAGACCACGGAGGCGCCGCGCCGTAAACGGAAAAGGTTCTTCCTTCCGAATTAATTTTATTAGGAAGAATCGGAATCGCCTGTTTTACATATACCGGGAGCTCATTAGGCAATTACAGATGGTAACAAATGCTATGCGAACTAGACTTCTGTGCAAACTATGCAAACTCTAATCATGGGCATAATAATCTAATCTGATCGCTGATAATTTTAGCACTCAAATCCCTCCACTCATGGAGGTGTTTTGCAACAGCCGGATAAAAGCTATAGGCCGATTCTAAGAGATTTTTGAACTTGATTTACCAGATGCGAGGAGAGGAGATGCAGCCAACGCTGCCCCGGCGAGCCCGAAGCCGCCGCCGCCCTCACCGCGCCGCTCGTTGCCAGAGAGGAGGCGGATGGGAAACTGGGAAAGAGAGGATTTTTTTTTTTCGTTTTGTCGGGGTATAAGAGGTGAGGTTGGCATTGGGCAACCGTAGTGGGCTGCTGCTGCTTCCCTCTCTTGAAGCCCGAAAACTAACGAATCTGAGCCCAGGCCCAAAGTGTTTCAGGCCTTGCTGCAGCAGTTCCAAAAAATTCTTTTTTTAAAAAAAAACAGAAATTGAAATTCTTTGTTTTAGATATATTTCTATATATAATAAGTATATAATAGTTAGTCTAGGGCAAAGTGAAGGAAGGAATTTTACCTTCTATACAAGCGTAATACTAGAAGGTCAGTGTAATAGGGACCTGACAATAAGCAACCGCGAGGGGAAGGAAGGAATGGTGATGAGGCTTCCACAAAAAAAAAAAAAAAAAAAACATCAGGAGAACCATAGCTTCCTCAGTTCATGAACTTACATGCCTAATAATAATCCGTGTGACTTCGTGTGCTGTAAACAAGCGTGTTTGCAGCTATAACAGAATTGGAGAAAAAAAAACAAAAACAGAAGGAATGATACTCAATTACACACTCGTAATCTATAGGCCGGGATCAGGAACAATCAGGGGTTATTTAAAGGGAGAATTAGGTGGAAGACCTCGAAAAAAACTCGGTTTAGATATTAGGCCTTTTTATTTTCGAATTTGGGTGGAAGGCCTTAAAATAATTTTTGCTTAGGTGGAAGACTTTCCGTCCATTTTCAACACTTGACGGTGTTAAGTAAGGGATAAAAAGACAGTTTTACCCCTGAGTAAAAAAAATAAAAAATTCCGACTGTTTATAATATTTTGAGTATATGTATATATTTATATTATTCTCCGTAGTGAAAAAATAAAAAAAAGAATTCTTTTTTCACTGATGAGAAAAATATAAATATATACATTTAAAATATTATAAACAATCAGATTTTTTTCATTTTTTTGACTCAGGGGTAAAATCGTCTTTTTATCTCATACTTAACATCGTGAAGGGCTGAAAATGGACGAAAGGCCTTCCACCTAATAAAATTTTGTTCCAGAGCCTTCCACCCAAATTCAAAAATAAAAGGGCCCAATACCGAGGCCTTGCACCTAATTCTCCCTTATTTAAACCCACTTCATTCTGAACGCACGAGAGAGTTCGAAGCATCCGTGGCTCATTTATGAGCTGACACGTGTCTTTGCATGTTTTCTAAAAAAGCCCTTCAACTTTTAGAAATCAACCTGCTGTCCATCCTATTATTTCTAAATAGTAAACGCGTCTTGATATTTTATGACCTCAACCCTCTTGTAAAATTTATTTCGATGAGAAGAAGGCAAAATTCGATAGGCTAACCATTTTGCAGAAATCCCCTTGGCATTTTGCGGAAAACTCCTCCCGCAGAGGCGTACGCCAAGTCCCCAACCCTAGCGCAATGCCCGTCTCATCTCTGACCTCTCCATATCCCTCCTCTTTCTCTCTCCACGCCGTCGTCGCACCACAGTTCTCGGCCCGCGCGATCCCCTGCTGGTCGTCACTGGAGCGCGAGGTTCCGCAGTTCATTTATCGCCGCCATCGCCCTGCTCGTGAGAGGTCCCTCTCTTGTGCAGCTCTCTCTCTCTCTATCCTGTCCATTGCCCCCTTCTCTCTCTTTCCATTCGTCTATCTATTCCGTATAGAGGGTTTGGGAGGCGGATCTACTCCGACTGGCACCGGATCTACATCTCTCTGCGCTCGCTCCTTGAGCGGTTGGATCGGCGGCTACACAGAGATGAGGGAGTGATTGGCGGTGTCCGGTGCGGGGCATGGCGAGACCCAGGAAATCCCAAGCGGAAGGACCCTGGAGGTGCCAGCTACGCCTCACGCAGGCCTCCTTGGCAGGAGTGGCGGCATGGTTGGTACAGTGGGCTCTTGGACCCATGTCGCGGTTGTGTTTAGTGGCAGCGAAGCTAGCACACGGAGCACAACAGCAGCTAAGGCGTCACGAGCGCTCTCCGGCGGTGGCAACTGTTTTTTGCTGGCCTTCATCCTGGGTAAGGCTAAACTCAATCTTTATTTTCCCTGTCTTCCTCACTACTTCTACCTTGGCAAACCTGTACTCTAGATTTGAGGTCGCGGCCGCTATCTCCCATGTCTCCAGCCAGCACCGGTCCAATCAGATGTGTGCTAGGCTATGAGGCTTCTCGCCCCGCCTTCGGTCAGCCACTATTGCCGCTCACCACTAGCAAAGCATGATTGGAGCATTTGGCCAAGCCTTTATGCTCAATTGTGTGAAAGAGGTAAATAGTACAAGCTAAATAATTTATTATATTTGTGCATTGTATATGCAATATGTGCATTATATGTGAATAATAGTCTTGAATCCCAAAATTCTAAAACTGATTGCGTAGGTTTTCTATCTAATACTATCAAAACCAAAAATGCCGACCACCAGCATATTGAAGTTAATTTCAAGCCCCATATTAGTTATTGAGATTTAATTATTTACTATTTAAAATGATTACACAACTAGATATGATGATTCAATAATGGGGAATCGATATCTTTCTGGTGGATGACTTTTCTGATGCTTCACATGTTTAGACCCAGTGCCACATCCAGGGTGTCTGATGCAATGCCTTTGAGGAATAAGGTATCTCTCTAATTGGTACAAAAATTCAGCTTAAGTATCTTGGAATGAAACATTTGCCTAATCTCACACTGGAAGGCCACCCCCAACATGGGGCTTGGCTGCCTTGCCTTCAACTGCCTCGGCCTGAAGGAGCTCTTGCTCAATGGTGCCTTCACAGATCTGGGGCTTCATATCCTTGCCCTCAAGTGCAAGAAGCTTACCATCCTGTATCTTCTATACCAAGGTGAGTACAGGTTTCATAATTTTCTCATTTTTTGCTTGTGCCAAAATGATGGCAAATTTCAAGGCACCAGGTCTCCAAATCACATGTTTGGCTATCCTCCTCTGATCTGTGTGAGCATATTGCTAGCACATGGGTAAATATCTTCTCTCTTTTTGAATCTTACTGCACTCAGTAGACTGAATCTCAAATTGCCTTGGCCTGAAGGGGCACTTGCTCAATTGGTGCCTTCACAGATCTGGGGCTTCAGCTCCTTGCCCTCAAGTGCAAGAAGCTCACCATCCTGTATCTTCTACACCAAGGTGAGCACAAGTTTCATAATTTTCTCATTTCTGCTTGTGCCAAAGCGATGGCAAATTTCAAGGCACTAGGTCTTCAAATCACATGTTTGACTGTCCTGTGATCTGTGCAGTTTATTGTGAGGGTTGGCTCAGCAAGGCCATATTGCTAGCCCATGGGTAAATATCTCCTCTCTTTTTTAATCTTACTGTACTCTGTACTCAGTAGATTGAATCTCAATTCACATTTTTGACATATTGGGTCAATTTGTTTGGAAGCTCTCACGATGAAATTAAACAGCTGTGATCAGTAATGGTCTTCTCAATTTTCTTTGGTGCTTCTCAAATACATGTTTAGCTAGCATATGTCACATTCTTGTGTAAATTTATTTATGTCCTCAATTTATTTTTTTGGCATTCCATTGGTCGAGAAATAATTATGTCAAAGTTTTTAGTACTTCTATTCTCTTTCGCGTTTGTGAGCATCTCTTAATTCTGAACCATTCTAAAATTACAATTATAATGAATTGACTTATTTCTTTACACCGGCATTGATCATTGACCTGGACATAATAACACATTAGACATTACTGTTGATTGAAGAAAGTAGTACTATTTTGTGCACACATTTTAATTCTTTAATCAATGGTTCTCACTTTGTTGACCAATTCTAGCTTAGGTGCGTCTTAGGTGGAGTATATATCATAGTATTATAAGATTTGCTATTTTTTTCACAATATTTCAGTGATTGTTATCATGTATTTGGCCTGCTGCTTGTATTTCTAATTTCACAATTAGTGATTACACGCTCACTACAATTATACCCTTTATCATTAGCATTCATTGTGTAGGCAAAACTAGCTGCTCAGCCTTTAACTTTTTATAGCATGTATAGCATTTCAGTGGCCTTATTGCCCTGATTTTGGTCTATCTTGCAGAATGTAAGATGTTTTTTTTTAAGTTTGGCTATAAGATTAAATTTTCTTTAGCAATCTTGCTCATGAGTTGTGAAGCAGGTATGCAAAAATGTGGTAAGACCCGCTGTCATCATCGTCGCCATCAACGACTCCACTCTACCAGCGTTGAGGGATTTAGGAGTATGAATTGATGTTAAGTGCATGACAATCAGAGATTCTAGGATTACTTTTCTGTTTTGGACTACGTTCAGGACTAACTCCTATGAAGTTCGTTGCAGTTGCATGTATAATTCCTACATAAATATATGTTTTATTTTTCAAATCTCACCCCCTAGGTTGATCTTTGAGATTGTACAATGTACCTTCAACATGTAGTATGATGTAAGAGTCTTCAAAGATGTCTGACAACATTTGCTTTAATTTATCTGTTATTGCATAAGAATCTTAGTGTTTACACGTAAAAGGAGTTTCTTGAGTTTTATTCTTCATGAAACATGGAAGTTATTGTTAATAATTTGGCAAAATACTTAATTTAGTATCTATACATTTGTTCAAATGGTCAAGGTAAGGGCGCCTAATGTTCTAGTACAATGCAAACTGACAAGAATGGATCCAGGCATCCAGCAGCATCTAGTTGAAGAGAACCTTGTCGGGTTTTCTCGGTAGGTGAAAACGACTGAAAAACTCCCACCTTCTTGCCGGGCACCATGGCGAGCATGGACGACACCGGGCGCACGAACCGACCCTTCTGGTTAAGCGCTACTTCTGGTACTCGTTCACGGCCACTCCACCCGCCACCGCCCACCAGTACTCCGCGGCCTCCGGCAGGCCGTGGCCCTCGCTGGCGTACGCCATTCTCAGGCGCTTAGCACATCCCGCCAAACCCGACGCCGGCGTCCAGGAACCTGCTGCTCCCGGCGGCGGCCGTTCACGCGCAGGCCGCCGCGGGCTCGTTGCAACAGACGAGGTGAACGGCATACTGCCCGCTTCTATACGAAAATACGAAAACGTATCTGACACCCACGCGCTTCTATACGAAAATACGAAAACGAATCTGATCGGAAATCTAGCGCGGCCTAAAGATGAAGGGAAAGAATTGTAACTCCAACCAAACACGAGAGAAATAAGGGCAAAAACCCGAGCATCCGGTGGCCGGTGTCGCCACTCGCCAGCTCTTAGAAGAGGAACGACAGCCGAGGAATCCACCATCTGCAGGTTCGGTCGCGTTCATCTCTTCTTGCGCATCGATATTTCTTAGCTTTTATTATCTCTCATGCGGTGCCGTGCCGTGCCTGTTTCCGCCCAATTTCCAGATCTGATTATTATTAGGTCAATCAAAGTCGCCGTAAAACTAGATTAATTTTGTGTCGCCTTTTTCCTGTTGGCATGACTCCTTTTCAACACTTTCTTGCAACAGATCCAAAACATGCCCCGGCGGAGGAGAATTCGAAGAGGTGGTACTAATTCGGATAAGATCCCTCGTAGACTATATTGTGTCGTGCTTTGTTGATTGGGTTGTCAGTTTCATGTCTTACAACCCCAGCTCACACAGCGTGTTAATTTTTTGATCCCCTCAGATGCTTCGGTTGCCCCCCTGTCAGAACTTGTCAAGTTTAATTCTGATCAAGTTGAGGATTTAACGAAAGATGCACTGAAAGACTTTGGGGCGGTGTTTGAAACATGCAAATCTGTGGTGGCCCTCTCTTGTACCTATGGTAAATTTTACTATGTACTCTTCTAGTCTTTTGTTGCGTTTAACTATCATCACTAATTAGAAACTGCACGATTTTGCTATCTATCTCCTACCGCCGATGATATTTAAACAAGATATACAAATCAGGGAGTTAATATTTTTTCATCTAAGTTTCCCAGGGAGAGTTTATTTCTCCCCTCTACCTTTTGTCTTCAGCAGCTCTGTGTAGGACAGCCCTTAGTGGGAGCTAACAGGCTGATGTTAGATGATGGTCTAGTTGTCTTTTCTTTTTCCCTTAGCATTTTTCTACGGTATGTTGGAGGGATATTAGCCATCGAAATTAATTTGTATGGAAAATTTTTCTATCGCTAATGATTGAATTATTGTTCCTAATTTTCATGCACAGATGGATATCTTCTGCTAGCCAGCTCAGGGACAGTGGTTGATCATGTGGGGTCAGAAACATGGATAATTACCTCGGCAAGTTTGGTTAGAATACCTGGCACCGAGCATCAGGCATATAACAGTGACGACATTAAGGTCAAAAGGACAACGATTCTTTTACTTGTATATTGTTCTGCTGATCTTTCTTCTTTCCTGATGTGGATAGTTTGTTGTAAATTCGTTGATTGCAGATCAAAGTGGTTCTGCACAATAAGCAAAATGTTGAAGGGTCCCTAGCAATGTGTGATTTGCATTATAATCTTGCTATTGTGACCATTAAATCTCCAATAGATCTTCCTGCAGTGAAACTCAGTGACCTTCCTGAATGCTATTACATGCAGCCTAAGGCTGTAGTTGCTGTAGGTCGGGACACTGGGTCAGTTGTTCTGATGAGATGTGGGAAGCTGATTCGTGAAAATTCTGAGTTGGATTGCAGTGAGCTTTTTGTCACTACGTGTGATATTAATGAGGTGAGGTATAAATGGCCTTGTAATTACATTCTGATGCCTAGATATGGCTTGTAACTTCCTAGCTACATTTCACAATTATCTCTTTATGGGTATACAATTCAAGAGTAATAGAATCATTTTCCTAGTTTTGCACATTGTACTCTATAATTGCCCATTGGGGCTGTGTGATGCCATTGAGTGCAATACATACCATGGTACCTATGCTAAACCTAGACTTATTATAACATTCCTAGTATGTCAAACATGGAAAAATAAGTTAAAAATAACTGTTATCATTTTGTAGCGATAAATTAAGAAGAAAATTTCTACATTACACTAACGTTTTAATATCAACATGATACCAATGGATTTCATATGATACAGGTTCCACACAGGTACAGACCTTTTTTTGGCACTAGACTGTCTGTATAACTCATAATTAAAGTTCCAGCTCATATAATTGTTGTATCATCTTTATGCCAGAATTTTATCGGGGGCCCTATCATGGATTCAGAAAATAGAATCCTTGGCATCACCTTTTTCTACAAGGAAACTACACCATTCTTGCCAGTCGAAATTGCAGCAAGATGCTTGAGATCCTTCAAGAATAAGTACATTATTTTCCTTTAACCTTCGCCAAAAACTGTTTGTATTTTTGTGGAATCCTCTTTACTGTAGTAGCTAACTTTATTTTCATAAAATAAATGGCAAATTTGTGTGCATGCACTTATATTAGCAAACTGGATTATTTGGTGTTGTTTTTTGCTTTCTCTGTGCTAGCGATTGCATGCAACTTTTTTATTATATATAATGCCACAAAGTTTCAGCTATGCCTGTCAAATTCTTTGCAGACTATAATAATATTTTTTTAATGTTGTTAAGACTTTGCAATCTCTATTATTTTATTTTGACAATTTCTTTCTGTAAGTTTCTTATATTATAAATTAACATAGCAATGACGTTTCAAGTACTTATAATGGCCAATCTTGTGATATACTTACACATGATCAATTTCACTTTTCAAAACAGTTTTGTACAATTGATAACACAGATTCTAAAACATTCTTTATCAATGAAAGATGATAATCTTGCAAGCTAGTCCTATACTCCCTAAGTTATATTGATGTACCATTGTCATTCACATGTTGATGGATTGATAATTTTGTGATGAACACAGAATACTACTACCATGGCTTTGCATAAGAGGGAAAGCTGTTCACATGCTGGACCTACCTGTTCTGGAGAATCTGATCTGTAAACACAACAGGGTGCCTTCTGGCATTCTGGTAAATAAGGTACTTGACATGCAACACGAACAGATCCTCTAATGTGGTAGCATGCAAACCCATTTAGTTCATTAATTATGGTATTGGGTTTAATGCAAACCTGAATTTGATTGATTGATAAGTTAATTTAGGATGTTCCTATACCTGAGTTTTAACTGTCATTTGAAGCATTTTATTGCATGCTGATTGACAGTTTGTTTGGTATATAAAGCGTGGTCCTTGGCCCAATGATTAGTGGTGTGAGTATGTATAAGGGACACATGCATGGACCAGTCATTCTGGTCAAGTAATATACTCCTATTTGATTTAAAAGAGCAACACTATTTGCATGTGGATGTGTGTTGGTCAGATTGGACATCTATTTCATTGAGTTGATATCAGATAAGATATTCATTTATTTTCAGGATCATCAGTGTTAGGCAATAGAATATGCCGCAACATCCTTCCATATGCTGCGGCATCTGTGGATATCCTAGATATAAGTAGCAGCTGTAAATCAGGGATTAATAGCTATAATTAGCAGCTGTAAATCAGGGATTAGTTGCTATAGTTAGTTGTTGTAAATCAGGGAAATTATCCCTGCCTTGTAAAGCAAGGCCAGCCGGCCCTATAATAGAGAGGCGCCCCCTCTCATTGAGGTGTGGCCAATTGCCCCAAACTCTAAACTTCTACATGGCATCAGACACCCGGGTCTTCATCTGATTTCCACCTTCCGCTCCTCCCTCCTACGCTGCCCCTCCTCCTCTTCCCATGACAACTGCCTCAGACCTCACCTCTACCACCAGTGGCGCCCTAGGGACTGCTTCTGCCCCGACTATATGCCCCTTCGCCACTATCAATGTCAAGCTGCACGTCCCCATGGTCCTCGAGTTGAAGCCCTCCAACTTCACCAAGTGGTCGACGGCTTTCCGCGCCATGTGCGGGAAGTTTGGACTGCTGCACCACCTCGACATTGCCTCTCCTGCGCGCCCCACCGACGAAACTTGACAGCAGGCTGACTTCTGCGTCCGCGGATGGATGTACGGCACCGTCTCCGATTCCGTCCTCAACCTTGCCATGAACGACAACCAGCAGCGGGCATGCGCGTTGTGGAAGGCCATCGACGACGTGTTCCAGGCGAACAAAGCGCCTCGTGCCATCTTCCTCAACCACGAGTTCCACTCGATGACTCAAGGGGATTCCTCCATCGACAACTACTGCGTCCGCATGAAGGCAAAGGCCGACGAACTGCGCGACGTTGGCCAGCCCGTCCTCGAGGGCAATCTCGTCCTCAACCTTCTGCGCGGTGTCAACGAGGTCTACTCTACGGTCGCCGACCACATCGCCGGGCAACAGCCCCTCACCTTCGCCACCGCCCGTCATCAGCTTCTCCTCAAGGAACTGCGACTGCAGAATGACGAGAAGGTCCGTGCTGCCTCGGCGCTCTTCACTGCTGCCTCCTTTCCTACCAGCGGCCAACAACAGCAGCAGGACAACCGGCGCCCCAACAACAAGAAGGGCAGCCAGCAGCCCTCCAACTCTGGCGGCAACACCTCCAACAGGCGCCTGCCCTGGGGCTTTAACCCCTGGACCAGCGAACGCGTGGCTCCTGGTGAGCGGGTCTTCCCCCCTGGCCAACGCCGCCAGGGTGGCTTCGGCGGGTCTGCTGGCCCCAACGCCCAGTCTGGGCGCCACCAGGGACTCCTCGGGTCTGCTCCCCAGGTACACACAGCCTTCGCTCCTGCAACATCCTCCAGCAGCTCCACCAACACCACCTGGGATGCAGCCGGTCTCATCGCTGCCCTCCAGGCCATGAACATGCAGGGCAACTCATCCTGGGTCGTCAACTCCGGCGCCTCAACCCATATGACGTCCTCAGATGGTATGCTTACCCAACGCCTACCCCGTTCCATCTCCTCAATAACTGTAGGCAATGGCACCAGCATTCCAGTCACGTCTAGAGGTCACTTTGTCCTATCCACTCCCGCGTCTAATTTTAATCTTAATAATATCCTTGTCGCACCATCCATAGTTCGTAACCTGCTCTTTGTTCGTCAATTCACTCGCGACAATAACTGTTCCTTTGAATTTGACGCTCATGGTTTTTCCATCAAGGATCTCCGAACGGGACGCGTGACTCTCCGCTGTAACAGCGACGGGGACCTCTACACCATGCCCGCATCCATGCCCGTTACCCTCCTGGCTACTCTGCCGACCCTATGGCATCAACGTCTCGGTCATCCAGCCCCTGCTGTTTTAGCGCACCTTAATAAACTTCATGCTGTTTCCTGTAATACAGTAGACCGCTTCCTCTGCCATTCATGTCAGTTAGGCAAGCACACACGTCTACCTTTTAGTTCTTCGCATTCTACCACTCATGCGCCCTTTGAACTTGTTCACTGTGATGTATGGACGTCACCTATCAATAGTCTGTCTGGTTTTTCCTACTACTTGGTGTGTCTAGATGATTATAGTCACTTCTGTTGGGTTTTTCCTCTCCGCAAAAAGTCCGACGTTCACCAACATTTAGTTGAGCTCGCTGTACTCGCCCAAACTCAGTTCAGCCTACCCATAAAATGTGTTCAGGCCGATAATGGCACTGAATTCATTAACACCACCACCAGCAGCTTCCTTGCCGCTCGCGGCACCCACCTCCGCCTCTCCTGTCCCTACACATCCCCCCAAAATGGCAAGGCTGAACGTATAATTCGTACTCTTAACAATTCCGTTCGCACCATGCTCCTCCATGCCTCCCTGCCACCCACATACTGGGCCGAGGCCCTCATGACAGCCTGCTACCTGCTTAACCGACGTCCATCATCCTCCATCGAGCATGAAATTCCCTTCACTCGCCTGCACAAACAGCCACCCACCTACACCCATCTGCGTGTCTTTGGGTGCCTCTATTACCCAAATCTACAGGCCACCTCCAAACACAAGCTCGCACCTCGCTCCGCGGCATGCGTCTTTCTTGGATATCCACCCTCTCACAAAGGGTACCGCTGCCTCGACCTATCGACCCGTCGCATCATCATCTCCCGTCATGTTATCGACCCGTCGCACATAACGGAGAACTCCTGTCAGAGAAGGACGCCTCCGAGTATAGGAGCCTGGCTGGGGCGCTCCATTTTACTACACTCTGACTCGTCTTGAGCTGGCCTATGCTGTCCAGCAGGTGTGTCTCTTCATGCACGCCCCCCGAGAGCCTCACCGTGCGCTGATCAAGCGCATCTTGCGCTATGTGAAGGGCACCCTCTCCTCGGGACTACATATCGGAGTCGGGCCTGTTGATAAGCTGACGGCTTACTCCGACGCCGACTGGGCAGGCTGTCCTGACTCCCGACGGTCCACCTCCAGCTACTGCGTATACCTTGGTGACACTCTGGTCTCCTGGTCCTCCAAGCGCCAGACCACGGTGTCACGTTCCAGCGCCGAGGCAGAGTATCGTGTTGTGGCCCATGTGGTGGCCGAGTGTTGTTGGCTCCGACAGCTACTCCAGGAGCTTCACCTATAGCTACCCTCTGCCACCGTTGTCTTCTGCGACAATGTCGGCGCCGTCTACATGACGGCCAATCCCGTCCACCACAAGCGAACGAAGCACATCGAGATCGACATCCACTTCGTCCACGAGAAGGTGGCCCTTGGTGAGATTCGGGTGCTCCATGTGCCCTCTTCTCATCAGTTTGCCGACATCATGACTAAAGGGCTTCCGACGGCATTGTTTCAAGACTTTCGATCCAGTCTTTGCGTCCGGGAGCCTCCCGCTGCGACTGCGGGCGGGTGTTAGGCAATAGAATATGCCGCAACATCCTTCCATATGCTGCGGCATCTGTGGATATCCTAGCTATAAGTAGCAGCTGTAAATCAGGGATTAATAGCTATAATTAGCAGCTGTAAATCAGGGATTAGTTGCTATAGTCAGCTGTTGTAAATCAGGGAAATTATCCCTGCCTTGTAAAGCAAGGCCAGCCGGCCCTATAATAGAGAGGCGCCCCCTCTCATTGAGGTGTGGCCAATTGCCCCAAACTCTAAACTTCTACAATCAGGTCAGATAATTACTAACCACCAATGAAAATCTTTATTACCATGAAAAGAACATAAATTATTTGTCAGTAAGAAAGTGCAGAAGCAGAACTAGTGGGCACTCTTGATTAGTTTGTTAGAGTTCAAGGGGATCTTCACCCCCCCCCCCCCCCCCCCAAGGACAGAATAAGCATAACAGTACAAGTTTTAGTCTCCAGAGCTCAACTCTTGTAGAGTACGAGTATCATGTTTACACCATTAAAAGATCGGCAAACATATCCACGTGCAGAACAAGTTCAACCCTGCGGACCAGCACTAGTGGAAGACCATCTTCAGACATGCTGGCTGTTTGCGAGCTCCTCCGGCACTAACTTCAGGATACACCATTCAGCATCAAACGGTGCGGGCAGGAGACCACTCCTAGAGCTTGCTCAATGCAGCCTGAAAGGTTTCCATGTCTCTTCCTGGACATTGCGCCATCCATCCCTTGAGCATAGCAATATGGATTGCCATAATTGCCATGGACATCTCCAAGTTCCAGTCTAAAAACATAGGCGGAGCACCTAAGTTGGAGAAGAAGTAACCAGATCACGTCGAGCCCACTGACATGATCGTGATCGACATCACCTGTTAGAAACCTGCAACGGGGAATTAACAAACCCTGAGTACTGTCGATACTCAGCAAGACTTATCCGACAAAGAAAAAAGACTGTAGGATCATGCTGGCTCTAAGGAATGTAGTGGGGCTAGCAATAGAGAAGGGATTTGCAGAAAAAGCATTTTTAACAAAACATTCTTCTTTTCCTTAGTAATCCAAAATACACCATAGTACCCTTTTAGAATGAAACATCATTTCCCAAATGCTTTTGTTTTGAAAACTCTACGTTGAGGGTGCTAGATTCGAACCACTTTATCTACCCAGCCCGGGATTCCCAATCACACAGCATTGCAGGACTCTAACCTGCAACATACTGCACAACTACAAGTGATTTGTATGGCAGGACTCTAACATGCAACATATCAAAGCACCACGACGTTGTATGGCAGGACTCTAACATGCAACATATCAAAGCACCACAGCGTTGTATGGCAGGACTCTAACTTGCAACATATCAACCCGTACCCCGTGATTGGTACTATCATGCATTCGATCAAAGGGCCAACAACGGACGGTTCCTAATCGACACAGACGGGACTAGCACGACTAGGGTGACCCTGCCTGCTATCTTTCCATGAATGGTGTCTCGCCCGGTCTGAAATCCGTTTTGTTTTCAACTTGAGTTGTACCTGTCAGAGGTACCCTAACAGTGATGACTCATCATCCCTTAGTTTGCTCAAGGCCTAAGCGGATGACAATCTCAACACCGTGTACTTTGGCTAAGCATTTAAGAGCATTTTCAAATGACCGATAACGAAGATGATATAGGT
Organism: Coix lacryma-jobi var. lacryma-jobi; assembly: GCA_009763385.1. Lineage (NCBI taxonomy): Eukaryota > Viridiplantae > Streptophyta > Magnoliopsida > Poales > Poaceae > Coix > Coix lacryma-jobi. The sequence continues at coordinate 134,156,293 of CM019827.1, forward strand.
ATAATCATATTTGGGAATGCATTTGGTGGTTATCAATCAACTCCTCACACTTAAATGCATTTGAAATAAACATTGTATAACTTTACAATAAAAACGGAAGGGTTAAATGCACCGGGGCTTGCCTTTATTGCAGGGAAGACTAGGATCCAAGAAGGATCCACAGAGGTTAGTTTCTGATTGACTTGAAGTCGAATCTTCTCGAAGAAGCTTGTCCAGCAAGGATCTCTTTCCGAGGTTTGCTTAACAAGGAGGATCATCGGAGCTTGATCAACCAGACCTTCTGACTCCGAAACTTGCCCAACACGATTCTTCTCACTCTCGGATACTACACGTAGATAAATGATGTATGCTTAGTATGATGCCATGGAATGCATGCTAAGGTGTAGGACAATTAAATGCATAACAAAAGATTAAACAAGCTTAAGGAAAGCTTAAGGAAAATCGAGTACAACTTTCCTTCGCAGTAAAGTTGCAAGCCAACAAAACCAACTTGCAACCTACCAGCTAGAGTTTCTAACTTAACATTTAACTACCACCAAAAACCTTTAGGTTGGTTAACTAAGATGGCTAAAGTTTATTAAAACATCACTCAAGTCATAGGAGCACAAGATGAGGGGTGTCCCATGGTCTTCAAACAATAACCCAAAGTCACACAAGATGTAAAAACTGCTGCCCAAACTGTGGACAGATCAAACCTTCTATACTAATCAAGCCATAACCAGAGCTCCTAACATCCAAAAGGGGTGATCCTAGATAATTTGGAAAGGTCATCAAATTGTCTACAAACTTCCTAATATTAGGCAACTAGGTCAACTAACTTGGATAAACATTTCTGTCCAGAGTTAGGACAGATTTGCTCACCCAACTTCCAACACCTATAACTAGAGCTCCAGGTCACCAAAAGTGGTGATCCTTAACAATCTAGAAAGCTTATGAAAAACTCTAAAATTTTCCTATTATACTCAACAGGTGATTTCCTAGTTAAAAGGCTCAAACTGCTCAACTACTCAGATCTGTCCAAAAGGTAGGGCAGATCTGTTCTGCTGACTTATAAAATCTATAACTCCTAATCTAGCAGGTCTAAAATAATGAAATTTTAGGACAAGCTAGATATAGAAGTTTACTACAACTTTTCTATACAACTCATTCACTGAAAACATAAACTTATTCAAGAAACAGTCCCTCAAAGTGGACTGGTCCAGCAACTATATCAACAAAAATGCATGAAACTTTAAATGCATAACTTGATCTAGAACATAACCAAACCTGATTAACTAAATACATGAAACATAACCATCAAACAAAAGATTACTCCAGGTACCAAAAATTAACCTTAACTTCTTATGAACACTTACTTACCTAATTATTTAAACAAAACTCTATTAAACATCTCTTTATTAAGAAAACATAGGAAAAAGAGTTAAATTAAAACTTGTCAAATTGAGCCCAAACCTTTTTGAGATGATTCATTATAGAAAATAACAGTGGCAAAATAAATATTACACTTTTTGGACAAATATATAAACCTGCAGAAATAAATCAAACTATAACATTTAAATGATTAAATAAAGCATAGAAATAAGAATAAAAATTATTTTCTCCAACAGAGCTCAAAATTTTTGTGAAGGTACCTTTTATGCTAAAAACAGTGGCAAAATTAGTTTCAAGATTTTTGGACATTTAAATAGGCCTATAAAAATCACCAAAGAACATTTATTAATTTAAAGGCCTATTTAAATCACTTTCAAAATTTGTTGAAAACTCAAGTTTCAAATTTTTCTTAAATACTAGACATCTTGAGAAAGCTACTCAAAAATTTTCACAAATTTTAGAGCTTCCTAGAAAAATACATGAAAAAGACAAAATACAACACTTTGCACTTAAACTGGAAAAAGAAAAACTCTTTTCCATCCCTAACCAAATTGGCCCAACCGCGCTCTTCTCTTCCCCCTGCCCGACTCTGCTCTGGGCTGAGCCCCGACCGGCCTTGACTTCCAAAGGCTCCACAAAAAGCTGCAGATGTAATCATGTTAAAGACTACATGTTTTCTCTCAGTCAAAATTTAGCAAGGGATCGAAAACAACCAAGCATTGGGCAATTCATGCAATCAAATAACTCAAACCAGATTTTACGAGCGATCAGAGTCAAAGAACAAGTGCATAACCCTTTCAGGTTCTTTACAGAAGAGACACTCCGTATCATCAAATTTCCTCCTCGCTAAATTATCTCTGGTGAGAAGTTTATTCTTTAGATAAAAGCCAAAGAAGCACGTGAACTCTTGGGGGAATGTGCAGTTTCCAAACTGCAGGTGTAAAGGTAGGCATAATCCCACGAAAGTTCACTATTTTATGAAGTGACTGGGAAGAGTACACACCAGAAGAGGAATATTGCCATATGACGCCATCCTCTTCGTCAGTATGCTGATCATGGATGCTATTTGCAACACCTCTTCCCATAATCTAGGAAGTTGTTACAACATAAGAGCCTTTGTACTATGTTTCTATTCTTGGTTTTTGCCTTTACCTTGTTGGCCCTTGATCTTCTCCACAGTTTAGCAGCTAGTTCACCTCCACCACACACACACACTTGGCTGGAGGTTGAAGAAGGGGGTGAAAACAGAGCACAAACACAGCACACACACGTCTTCTGGAACTGCAGCAACTGAACTGTGAATATGTCATGCAGCTGAACTGCTGCTGGTTGTTGCCTTTACCTCCTATTTATATCTGATACAGACTACAGAAAACATCCCTAGTGGCTTTCCTAGAAATTACCTAAGAGAAGACCTTGACTTGCAGTCAAGTCTTCTGCTGCTATTCAGCTTAAATGTTGTTATGCACTTGCAAGGAACTGCAATTGCTTGCGGGCTTCTGTGCAAGGCCAGCAGTGGACAGCAAGGAATTGACCTATTGTCAACCTTCTGCCCTAACAAAACAAACGGAGCAAGCAGAAGATTATCTTACATACCTCCGCATGCTCCAACTTAATTATATGCACACTGTAGGTCTTTGACATGTCATCAGAAAATTGTGGAGGGATTGAGGTTGGTGATGTCATCTCGGAACTTGATGGTGGTAATATCTACTCTGCAGCACAGGTATCTTTTTCATTCCCTTGTAATTCACTCATTGTCTGCATGTTAGTTCACGAAGTTTGAGTTATGGGTGAATATATATCTTAAATTAGGACAAATTAGTAAGATTTTATACCCTTTTTTAGAACTTGATGAATTCATGAATGTTCTAGAATGTATGAAAACAATCATTCCAGTGAAGATTGTCAGGTGGGAAAAAAACATTAGTTTCCTGATGATCCTGGTGTGCTGCTTTTTCTTGCCTTTCATTTCTAAGCCATGAGAAATTATGTCAGTTCATCCATATACACAAATATTTTTTACAGTAAACTTAAAATCCCCCTTTATTTATCTTATCATCTACTAATATCACTTCTGTCCTATTACTGATCACTCCATCCATATTGCTCTGTTTCCAATGCATTCTAAATGTGAATCTGTTCTTGTAGAATGGTGAGTAGATGTGGGCAAAACAAAAGCGACACTGAAAGCCATAAAGCCAAACCGAACCAACCGATTTTCTTCGTTTATTCGGTTTACAGTTTTTGGTTCGGTCCTTTGTTTTGAAAAGCTCGGTGTTCGGTCATCAGTTTTCCTTACCTGCAAAACTGATCCAATTGAAAAAATGATCTAAAGTAAAGCAGGCTACTCAGGAACCCAGCACAGCTCAACATCCAAGCAAAAAACCTAGCGTCGCTTCCCACCACCTTGTCTTTGTCCCACATCCCTTATTTGCTTCTCCTGTCCACCCTCTCCCCCCATCCCTCCCCTCTCTCCCTCTCTCTCTGAAGCAGTTCAAGTAAGCTCGTCAGATTTAGAGCACAGGGACAGGGTACATGATTTGGGTGAAAATTTGATTTGAAACCTCGTGTTCTTGTTTAGCATAGGTAATTTTGGTTAAAACCAAAAACCTACATGAATATATTGTGGTTTTATTTTTTTTAAATGAATTCTATTTTTTATTGTCAAATTTTAGAATGAATAAACAAAACCGAAGTCACTGGAATGAACGAAGTTGTGGGTTGCCAAAATGCATCGGTAGGGGAGAGTTCCTTAGAGGGAAGCAAACGCCACCCCTAGTGGTGAGAGGTCTTGATCCCTCTCTGGAGCTGACGCCCACGTGTGTTTCTTCTTTTCTCAGTTTACTACAATGTTCATTGACAAAATGGAGGCTGCAAAGGGTACACAGAATACAGCGACACTCCAGGTTTGTTTTTCTAACTACGATAATTGCAACAAAATTTTTAATATGTTAATTCTTGCTATATACAATTAAATAGGCAGTTGTATAAAGACCCACACATACGTTTTGCACAAAGCTGAATGCACAGGAGGTTCTCTCTGATAAACATGAAGAATCATTCCAAAACAGGTTAGTCTTCAAAAGAAAACTTGGATACTTGCATGTCTTATACGGAGTGCTCATTAATGATTAATGAAGTCTTTTTTAAAAAAATTATAGATGGAGGTTGCAGACAAGGAAGCGACGGTTTATGTGGTGATGACCGATCCCAGGATAAGGTAAGTACATGAGAATGATAATGGGGTCATGTGAACAACACTTTCACCTGTTGGAAGGATTGTTTCTCTAGCTCTCTTTTTAATTTGATTAGTGATTTTCAAGATTTCTAGTAAGAAAAATGCAAAGCTTTAAGTCTGTCCATAATTCAATACTTCTTCCCTCATTATTTACTTTAGACATTTGTTTTGTTGCTTACTACCTCTGTCACTAAATAAGTGACATTCTAGTTTTGTTAACCGGCAAGCATGCAGCGGAAATTTCTCTTCCATTAGTTGTTACAAGCCCACAAAGTACCCATAATAGCAACCTTTGTAGGATAAATTCTTTCTGGAACAGAGGCAGTATGAATTTTGCTTTTTATCTGAAAATCATTTACCTTTACAGTAAATGTGTTCTAATTTCACTTATATCATTTATATCATTCTAACTAACTATCATCTAGGAGCTTTTAAGAAGTCTACATCTCCATTTGGTGAGCGCTGGAACATGCGGCGGGACATGTATCGCCATGCAAACACCCTGCATCATCTAACTTAATTGTTGGATAGGCTTGGGGCATATTTTATACTGAATTTGTAGCACAATGCATCTATGGAACCAATCTAGGAGTGTTTTGTATATTTTTCGTCCAATTTACTGTTGGTGAATCTTTCCTGTACCGTGGTCATTTCGGGATGAGCTTTCTAGAGGAAGAGTTTTTAACGTTTCTGATTTCTGGCTAAACCGCTCCACACCACCACTGATCATGTCTTCAAAGACTGTCAGACGCCACAGTACCACACTACCTGACTCTCTGTCTGCTACCACAACCAACAACCTGGAAGACCACAACCAACATGGAAGACGAGCGTTTGTTTGGACCGGGACTACGGGCAGCGCCGCTGAGCAAGGCCTCCTTCAGCCTCCAAAATATATCAAAAGAATTTGAGTGAGCAGGGTTAAATTTCAAAAAGGTTTACGAATTGGATGTTAAATGTTGAGGGTTGTGTGAACTCAGGTTTAAATGTCAAAGTTTCCCGCCCACTAGTCGACTCCGCCATGCACGTCGTCGCCCGGACGGCCGCTTCCGTTCCACCTCGCCAATGCCGAGCAAGGCACCTGCCACCACTGCCTCTTGCTCCACTTGTGGACCCCACCGAGGGCAAGGTGGGCAGCAAGGTGAAGGAGCCATGGGGAGCCCTTTTTTTTGGCTCTTCCCGCTCCTAGATTAGACCCTCTAATAAGTGGGATTCTCACGGTTCCGGAGGTGGAGCTGAAGTCGCTCCTTCCATTTGGTGTGGCAGGTAGAAGCCGCTAGAGAAGCCTGAGACGAACTGGGATTTCAAAACTTGAATTTCTGACTTTTTTTTGTCCCTTTGCGATAGCCTCAGAATACCTCAGCTAACTATCACAGAGGGACAAAAGAGCTAGAATTTCAAATTTTAGAATATTGGTTCGTTTCAAAGCTGGAGCCAGGAGCCCTACCAAATGGAGGGAACAACTCCAAGCGAGGCAGCACTAGGTGGAGACGCCCAAGTACGAAGAAGCGTGGAAACGGAGGGAGCCACAAATCATAGAACACATCGTTTGACATTGGATTCTATGCTAAGGGCACATACACTGAGACGATTTATTAGCCTATCTCCACATCATTTCTTCTGTAGAAAACACCCCGCCGACCAAGGAGACGAGTGGGATTGTCGTCTAGTGAGGCGACGATGATGGCCCGTGCTCCCAAGCTGAATTGCCAAAGGAGAGAGTGTTGTATGATGTCATCACCTCCAAGCAACGACATGCAGATCAGATCGCAGACGTGGGAGGCCAGCCTAGGCTGCCAGTCAGCCATGGCGGTGGCGGCCAGCAGCCAGCCCAGCCAAGGCGACGGTGGCCAGCCAAGAGCTCATGCACGTGCGCATATAATAGTAGAAGGGCAAAATGGTTAATTCAGGTGTTAAATACATGTATTGAGGAGAAAAATAGATCAAATACGTATAATGACAAGGAAATCTAGAGCGTAACATTACAAATTTATCTATTTTTATAAAGTATAAATATTTAGAGTCCAAAACCACCTAGCGGCATCGGTTGAAGTCCTATTTTTGCAATTTTCTCCGCCCTCAATCTATTCGCGAAAAAGTCTATTTACCCCCCTGAACTATGAGTGTGTGTCTAACCTAGGTTATAAAGTACAAAACCATGTATTCTACACATTAAAGTATGCAAAACAAGGCAATCAACCCCCTGGGGCGGTTTTGGGGGCCGGTTTGGGTGACGTGGACGCCAACGTGGGAGCGGTTTGGCCATGCTAGCGAGGGGGACAGCGGGCATGTGTGCGCCTCCGACTGACATGTGGGCCCCATCTATAAAGCACGTCTTCTCAAATACTCTGTCGCCTCCCCTGGGCGGCACCGGCAGGTTGGCAGCGCGACATGAGGCTGCCGCAGACGTGCGGCGGCGGCCTCCTCCTCATGCGGCGTGAGGTAGGAGGGCCAACCCTTGAGCACTCGCGGGCCCCAAGTGTCCCCGACGGCAGTGAGCTGCACGACGCAGGTCCAGGGCAGCACGGTGGTGGTGGCGCGCACCAGAGCTTCATCCGCGACCGCGTGGCGACGGAGGAGGGAGGGAACCTGAGCTTGTCGCTGGGCGCCGGCGCCGCGACGGCCTTATCCCCTAACGCCACCTTCCACCCCATGGACCATGGACCAAGCGAAAGCGGAGCGAGAGGCACCACGAGCGTTCGAAGCAAGGCGGGAGGCTCCTGCTCCTCCCAGGATGAAATCGGTTGCCTCCTCGAAGATATTACCGCTCAATGCAGGTACGAGGAGCAAAGGCCCTCCTCCCGCTTCCTTCATTGCTCCACAAGCAGCACCGCCCGCCAACTTGGCGAGCTCGCAGGCAGGAAGCCGAGCACGTCACCGGTGCCCAGCCGGCTGGCCGCCCTCTCGCTCAGGCTGGCTGGCACTGCGCGCGCCTCGCTCTTCGGAATGGAATCCACCTCCTCGTGCCTCCTCCTGCCCTACCCAGTGCCCCGCTCCCTGGTGGACTAGGCAGGGACAAAACCGGAGGTCGATCGCAGCCTCTCGTCGCGCTGCCACCGAGGGGAGGCGACAAAATATTTGAGAAGACGTGCTTACAGGTAGGGTCCACATGTTAGCGGGAGGCGCACACATGCCCGCTGTCCCTCTCGCCAGCATGGCCAAACCGCTCCCACGCTGACGTTTACGTCACCCAAACCGGCCCCCAAAACCGTCCTAGGGGTTGATTGCCCTGTTTAATTCGGGGGGGAGGGGAAGTAGATTTTTTCCATCTACTAGTTAAATGCCCGTACGTTGCTACGGGAACACACAATACCATGAAGTAAAATACCCGTGCGTTGCCATGACATAATAATATAATCATTTAGAAAATGATCCTTGCACAACATTCCTAGAACCACAACTGATGTTCCTGCAACTTTGTCATGTATCAAATAATGCTTTTTCCGTAGAAAACCAACACCAGATGGAATGCATAGAACTATTGAATTGATCCCATATATAGAGGCAAACCTGACTAAGTGCTAACACAAAATACAAAACCCATGCACAACCTAACCCTGCCCGCACATTTGTCCAACTTGTATGTGACTTAAAAAACCGAGATATAGTGTAACAAAGAATAACATGACATATCATAAACTAATATTCTAGTCTAGAACCACAGCTATATCCAGAATATATATTTATAAGCGACAATGGATGACTTAGCCTTATATTATACGAAAAAAATTCTAAGTCCAAGTAATAATGAAGAACAATTCTCAGGTACACGAAATAAATAGTAATGACTAAAAAAAAGTTGTAAAGGCCGCCATGCTAATTCACTTTGCAGCCAAACTGATTTTCGATGAAGAATGACATGGACCAAACTGCACCAGACAGCTGCCCCGCCTCACGCCAAGATGGACGCCACCAACATAGCTTGATTATTCCTTGCATGCGAGCAGTGCCCTGCGGCCCTATTATTTTCCTATAAACAAAATAGGAATTTAAACTAACACCTCGAAATGAACCTGCAATTACTGATCAAGACATTGTCATTTATCACCATCAAGAGATCTTGTCTAGACTGATTAATAGGAAAAAATATTTTTAGGAGTGTATGAGACAGTGTTCTCATACATACAACTAAAAGGAAACCATTACTGTGTATGAAAGTAGAGAATTTCGGTGGTGAAAAACACATGCATACCAGCTCATTCAAATTTCAAGTACCACTGAGCATATAGCATTTTGCAATACCTTGTAAACTGCAATTCAGATAATGAACAAACGAAATGGTAAGTCATCATTAGCTCGTATAACAATCTGGTATGGCAAGTATTCCTTTCTTAGCCCAGCAAATTTAGAATTGGTAAGATCATTAGTTTATATTGCTTATTTCCATTTGTTAAAATATTTTAAAAAGAAAAGGTGAGGGTGGTTGGTTGGTTAGGGGAATGGCACGGTCTTAGTGGCCTGCGGGCCTACGTTTCTTTTCTTACCCTCTACTTCTTCCCAGCTGAATGGTAGTATGTACGTGATTTGACTATTATTTGAGCATTACCAAAATAATTATGGAATATTAGTTATGGTGTGCAAACTATTTGACAGCGATGGCAGCCGCCAGCACATGATATTGTTTGGTTGTTTAAAATTTATTTATGCAAGACCACTCTTTCAGTGCTAAGGCAAGGGTTCACTATTGTCACTTTGGCAAGTTATCCTCTCTATCCCACAAATAAACATAGAGGTTCGAATCAACGGATTGAACCTATAGCATGTGAATTTTTGCATGATCTCCAGGAACAAGAATATGACTTTGGTTTGTAGGTAAATGAACTTGCGTGAAGATCAAGGTATGAAGAGCTTGAGATGAGATATGTTGGTCCTGCTACTCAGTCGGCTTGGAACAGAGATCACCAGCATGAATTTTAGCAGAGAGATCAAAGAAGCAAAAAAAGAAAAACAGAACAATATTTATATTTTTGGAAGGTTGATAGTTCAAGTACTGGCAATAGATTTTTGGAAAAACACACATTAAAGCATTCAATCTAAATTATTGAGGCTAACCCATAGTCCGAGTTGTAAAATCAATATCCCAATTATAAAAACTCCAATTTATTGATTGTTTGTCACAAAATCATCTTAAATCAAACTCTATCTATCCATACCAGTTATTTTGAGCTCATTTGAATATACCAAAATGCACCCAGACCATGAACGTTGTAAGACATCATACCAAAATATACCCAGACCAGCAAGCATTGTAAGGTATCATACCTTGGATGGAATGCATTTTGGTATAGTAGAAGTTTCATCAACTTTCTTCTCTAGTGTTGCAAATAAAGCCTCTGCATCTATTTCCCCTGCCTCAGAAGCATCTGCAGCGTGTTTTTTCAAAAATTGAGGAAAAAATATCACTGCATGTCTGGATCCTCAGCCCATAGAATACATAATCCATTGTATCCATGTCTTATCGCAGGTACTTAGCTAACATTAACACATAATGCTACGGTAAACAAACCTTTCATGCTTCTCTCAAACATTAAGCAACTTTTTCCACAGGGTCGTCACTCAGTATGCTCAATTAATGCTAGAAGGCTAGAAAAACTATTATATTTTAGCTCTAAAATGAGTGTCCTCATTCTGTCTAGAAATCAAATATTACCATGTACTTATCATAACACATCCGGTACTGAAAAAAGAAGTGCAATATCTTTTTTTAAACGTGGTATGCTCCCTAGATAAAATCATGAACATGAGACCTCAAGGGTGATCTTTTAAAAGAGCAAACTACATATTGTACTATGTAAACATTTTGTTGCCAACCAATTAACTGTTACACTGACCAATAATGTTCTTGCATTGCAGGCAAAAATCAATTCCAAACAAACAACTTTCATAGAACTAATTGAGCTATATCGATGCAACCAACTGTGTCATAGAACTTGCTGAGTAATTCGTGCTCCACCATAATCAGCAACCACCGTAACACCAGTTTGATATGATAATTTCCCTGCCTCTTCATTAATCCACATTGTAAAAAGAACTATAAAAGTGCAAATTGGAAGATAAATCTTACGGTGTCGCATGTGGTAACCAAGAACCAACTATGAAGAGAAATAAACATATCACTATGGACTATAAAAGGGAAACTTTGATGATCATATTTATCGGTAGGTCACAGATATCTGAAGACGCAGTTCAGATAATTCAAAATTATGTATTTGTGAATTACACTTCTCCAATAAAAGATGAATTAGTAGCTGAACATGCAAATAATGAATAAGTAGGCACCTCTATTCCATTGATGGACTCTGGATCCTTCTTCTTCTTCTTTTGGCTCTTGTAATGGTATTAAATCAATAATCAAGCAAGGAAACGATCCCTCCATGCCTTTTGTCTCTGAAGCCAAAAATTAACAACCGAGTATTGATAGCAATCAATTGATTTCTCATATGTATTTATGAAATTACACAGTAGAGGATGTGTGGCCTTCACCACACTGCCAACTAAGGGCTTTTTTTTGCCTCGATTTAGTACGAAAAATTTGATCACATCACACCGTTAGTAATTTAACCACGCTGTGCAACAGCAGAGCAAAAGGCTATTTACCAGGATGCCACAAAATTTTAAACAATTCTAGAATCTAAACTACCAAATCCACTACGCAAAGCACCAAATTAAACCCTCACCTTTGTGTAGCTGCATGGTCGCATGGGGCTCCTGAACCACCTCCGTCCTTTGAACCATACGCGCTCTCATCGCTACGCTGTTTGTTGCTCTGCGATATGATGAGGCCGTCAGGCCGACAAACGGGATGAGGCAAAACCACTATGGAAGCAGGCACGCGCAAGGGCGAGCTCGCGGCGGACCTCGTCTTCGACAAGCCACAACTCTTCAGCGAGCTCACGGATGGGGGCAGAGGGGAGGGAGGGGCCATGCAGATCGGGAGGGGAAAGAAAGTGTGATTGATCGGGACTCAGGAAAGAGACAAATCGAGGCAGAATTCGTTGCGGGTGAATCAGATGAGGATGTTGGACTCGTTGACGCCAGAGTCCCTGATGAGCACGATCTTGAATGGATAGTCGTACTCGTTGTCCACCAGGTGCGTCGTTGCTGGCTGACCATTGCCCACCGCCGCGGATCCTGCAGCACACACGCACGTCACCGAGATCGGATTAGGGTTCAACCGTGAGCGACGGTGATTCGGCGCAAATCGAACGGATCGGGTTGGGGCACGCCGGATTCAGACGCAGGGCACCAGGATTTGGCGTGGTTTCCGTGAAGAGGGGGCGGCGCGGAAGGGCCTCGGCCGGCGCGGGGAAGGACGGACCGTACCTCGGCCGACGCGGGGAAGGGCCTCGACCGGCGTCGGCGCGGAAAGACCTCGACCGGGGGCGGCGCGTGGGCTCGTGGCATCGCCGCGTCGTGCGGAGAAGCCGTGCTGCCTTCGCCGCCGGGTTGCCACACCGCCTCCATCACCATTTGGACGCCGCGCCGCCTCCTCAACTGGGCGGGTCGATATGCTGTTTTGGACTCCTGGTGAGGTAGGGGCGGGGCCGCCTTGACGGTAGATCTGGGCGGTGGCCGGTGAGCGGGAGGAGGTTGGCGGGTCGCCGGCGCCGGTGAGGGTTGAGCCTGGACGGGATCGGGTCAAGGACGGGGCCGCCGACGGCGTATCGCAGTCGGTCGTGGCCCGGCGGCGCGGCATGGCGGAGGCAGGCGTGGTCCAACGGCGCGACAGGGCGGGGGAGGTCGGCGGATGCCGGGCCAGTGTATGTGGGGCGCGAGGTAGGAGCCGGGCCACCCAAAACAGAGCGTTGCGAGGAGAGGCGGGCGGTCCGATACTTGTTGCGGTGACGATAATGAGAAATTTCAATATTTGGGATCGAATTCGCACGTCTCGCAACAATTGACATCCAATTCGTCTGCCTTTCAAAATATAACATCCGGACTGCGAATTCTTTCAATCTAAGAGATTTCTCTTATTTTCTCTCATATTCTTATTTTCTTCAATTTCTCCACCTTTCTGAACAGCTAAACAGACCAAATTACCCCTTGTGGAACAAATATTTGCCGAGGACGAGTTCTCCCGGGCTCGCGACGCTCACGAGCGCCGGCCGCACCGGCCCTCCGCTTCCCCTCCGCCGCCGGTCCGGCCGCCGGCGAGCGCTCATCGTCCGGTCCGCCGCCTCCCCGCCACCCTCCCCCCACCACTTCCATCCCTCCTCTGCCTCGCGCCGGGATGGCTGTCGCGGCTCGCACGACAGGACGAGACGCCGGCCCCTCGGCGGCGAGCGCTCATCATCCGGCCGCCAGCGAGCGCTCATCGTCCGGTCGCCGCCTCCCTGCCGCCCTCCCCCACCCCTTCCATCCCTCCTCTGCCTCGCGACGGGCTGGCCCAACCCCCAGTCAGCCTGTGCACGCCCCTCCGCCGTCGGCGAGCGGTCAGAGGCCCCTCCACTGCTCCTTCGTCGACCTCCCCTCCACCCGTTGCCTGGCAGCGGCCGGCCGACGAGCGCTCGCCGGCGGCGGAGACGATGGAGGGGAAGCGGAGGGGCCGACGCTCGTGCTCCCCAAATGTGCGAGCATAAGGGGCAATTTGGTCCGTTTAAGTGTTGGAATAGGTGGAGAAATTAAAGAAAATAAGAAAATAAGGAAAATCCCTTAGATTGAAAGAATTCGCAATCCGGATGTTATATTTTGAAAGGCGGACGAATTGGATGTCAATTGTTACGAGGCATGCGAATTCAATCCTAAATATTGAAATTTCTCGATGATAATAGCCTGATCTTTTTAGGTGTATATATATAAGATAAGATAAGATGTATAAGAAGATTCCCCTTCCGTCCGCTGCATCCCTCCACGGCTCCTCGTACGTTGTCTGCCTCTCCAGCCCCCTTCGTTCTCGGTGGGCCGCCGCCGCGCTAAGCTGTGCCGAGGCTTTGGTTGGTCTCTTCGCAGGCGATGACACTCACCAGGTATTCCCACCCGTTCTCTTCCCTTCCCTTCATCCTGTTTGAAGCTGAACACCGGAACCCTAACCTGAAGCTAGCTCCAATACGCGACCCGTCGCGCTCTCCACGATGGCGCGATCCCGTCTCCCTCCCGTATCTCATTCTCCCTCGCGCGTCTCCCTATCCCTCTCGCAACGGCACCGCGCCCGCTCCCGCGCCCTCGACCTGCCGGAGTTGAAGAAGACGACGGCGCGACTAGGGTCCCGGCGAGCCGTCTTCTTCAGCGGCGGCGGGTTCCGGCGAGCCGTCTTCTACGGCGCCTGCTAGGTAGGCCTCCTCCTCCTCCTGAATCTGTCCGCACCGGAGACGAGGAAGATGGCTGCGTTAGGGTTCCAGCGACCTCCCTGTCCGCCTCCACGGGGATTAATCCAGTTGCACTATCACAAGCATACACAGCTGTTTTCTTGATAGTCATTAAGGGCTAAGAATAGCAAATACAACTCCTGAATCTGTCCGCGCCGGAGACTAGGAAGATGGCGGCGTTAGGGTTCCAGCGACCTCCCTGTCCGCCTCCACGGGGTTTAATCCAGTTGCACTATCACAAGCATACACAGCTGTTTTCTTGATAGTCATTAAGGGCTAAGAATAGCAAATACATGGGTGAAGTTTATCCTTTATATTCATATTATGGTTGCTGCATTAGCATCAAAAATGTGATCACAAGATTTACATGTTGGCTTGTTGCATATCCATTTGATAGGAGATGTCGTTTGTGCGAAGTTCTGGAATCTCAATTTCTCAATATAGAAACAATGCAAACGAACAGAGTAGAGAGCTAAGAAAGCTTACTAATGTGCAAATTTATTTCTGTGGTTGCTTTATTGTATTTTCTGTTTGTCTCATGCCATCACCTAAATGCTAATATTGGTCTATGGTCACTTAATATGATCCCTCTCTAACACTTAGGGCGAGAGTTCTAGGACCAGGGAGCTAGCAGCACAGGCGGAGCGAAGGTTGTATACTACCTTCAGCCATGGAATGTTGATCCAGTCGCATTGCAAAGGAGATCAGAATTAGAGACACGTCAGATGAAGCAGAAGCAGAGAAGGAAGCAGCTAGCTGAAGAATCTGCATTATGCACCAGGAACAAAATCGAAATTATGATTGATTGCATTCCTAAAAGGCGTCGATCACCAAGTCCAAATGATGACATGGAAAATGACCATAAAAGTAAGCATTCAACTATTAACTCCTGTCTCCTGTCATTCTTATCTTAATTACTGTCACTAACTCCACTCTGCAACAACTCTTTGCAGCTGAAGTAATCAATGTTGGTGAGAGTGCACTATTGAATGGTGTGTTTCCCTTCCATTCTCTTTTTCTCCTAAAAAAGTTTTCTTAACTGGATATTCTGAAGGTTTTGGGAGATTTTTCTATATGAGCTGCACAAGCTATAATTGATGTAAAATATTAATGGCATTCCGTCATAGTTCATACCATTGTTCTTAAAAAAGATTGTATTTTTATGATCTTCACTCAACTGAAGCTAGTGGAAATGGTGCAGTCAAAATGAGCCTAAGAATAATGAAAATTACGAGAAAGAAGAATCTGTTATGCTTTTGAAATGTGTCAATAGAATTATTTGAAACAGCACTGCAGAGAAGCGAGTAGTGATAAACCAAATGATCTTATATACATCTTAGTCATATTATCATTATTGTTATTATTGACCCTTGTCATGCGTTACATAGTTCCCTGACTCTGGTTATTAATGTAAACCTGTTAAGTACTAGTTAAACCTTTATAATACTCACCGTTACCTTCTATTTGAAATTTTTATAACCAGTGTGGCACCCGTATCATCACTCTCCAGATATTGGGTATTCATGTACTCTAAAGGAGGCCAGTTGGGCAGTTGAGAGGTTGGTTTTGCAGGTTGCTCCCTGTGTGGTAGCACTTCAATCTCTCACAGGTGAGCCCTTCATTAATTGTCAATGCCACCTACTGCTTATTCTGGTCTAAAATTATTTATGCCACAATGGTTTGATGTTGTTGACTGCAGGGGAAACACAACTTTTTTCTTGCTGTGGTACCATTGTTGAGGTGTCAGAAGGCATTGGCTTAATTGTGACAGTTGCAAACTTGGTCAAAAGCCCAGACGCAGATGAACTTGCTGAAAACCTCAAGGTTGGTCCGTCTTTGTGTTACTATACTTGTGAAGTTTGGTGTTACCTTCCAACAAATGCTACATTTTTACTTTCTTTTGTAGATCAACGTTTTTTTGCAAAACCGTGAGGTTCTCGATGGTCATCTGTCAACCTATGATTTTTATCACAACATTTGTGTGATTAAATTTGAAATTGCGAGGCGCCTCTATCTTCTAGAGGAATTTTTTAGTTCAAACATAAATATTTGGGCTATCAACTTTGATGAGTGCTGTTCAAAAGACATGGTTGCATTGGGTCGTGACAGAAGGACCCATATCTTGTCTGTTAGTACAGGAAAGATTATTCCATAAGATAGCGAGCTTGACTGTGAAGAACTTATGGTGTCCTCTTGCAAGATTTCAAAGGTGAGCATGTTATCAGCTGTATTTACATCGATGTCGGTTGTTTAATGTCGCACTCCTGTTTGAATTTCATTGAATGGCTCCAAATTTGTAATACTTGCTTAATGCTTTGGATTGTTTGGTACCTTATTTACTGTCATATATGCTCTTTTGTGCCTTAAGGTAGTATTTTGTGATCGCTTGCGGCTTGGCGCATAACTATATATGCTCTTTTGTGCCTTAAGGTAGTTATTTTGTGATCGCTTGGCGCATAACTATTGCATTGCAAAATAAATGTGATTAGGTCGCATACTCGCATGTTTATGGACATCTTAAAATAATGTTTATAGATCAACATGTTCGATATGAAAAGATCCATAGGAGTCAAACTAAACAATAGGACATTGATTGATATCAGTGCACTTGATGCTCTTTCGTAATGCTCCTCTATTTGCTAATCCTCGATTGAAATATTGTTGGTTCGAGCATGGTGAGTTGTATTGCTTCCAATTCACTTCTCATGTTACTGATGATTAATTTTGGTCAATATCCCAAATCATATGTAAAATCACAGTTGGAATTCAATGCCTGGTTCAGAAAAGCCTGTTTTTTTTTCTAATGTCACTGATCTCAATTTTTCCCTTCATTTTTGTTTGTTCTTTCTGTACTTTCAGTTCTTCTCCTTCTTTTATTCTGTTTTCTTACTTTAATGTGATAAATTAGAGTATAATCTGGGATATGTACATCTATGACAGTTGAATATTTACTTGTGTTTATTTATATGTTTGTTTTGTGTCATGCCATTTTGTTTGGTTTATTTTGTATTCCACTAATTGTACAATTGTTGATTCTTATTAAATTCAACTTGTGGAGCATGTTTGGTTCTATGAAAGTATTATGCATATTAATTTCCTTGAGAACATTATCCATCACCAATTAGATATATAGGTGTATTGGGACATAACTGCTTAGAAGTTGTTTGCATTTTAACCTTGAGATAAAGGGCTGTGGATGGTCTTCCTTTTTACTCTTTTTTTCTTGGATTTGTGACTATACTAGGTTGTCATGAATGTAACTATGTAAGTGTCTTTCTGAATAAATTTGTCTATGGTTAACAAAAGATTGAAATTCTCTGAAATTGATACGATGTTGATGGAATTCACTCATTCACTGTGATTAACCTTAATAGAAGGACATATCACATATCTTTTATTACCCAAGTATGGTAATCAGTTTTAACTATGTTGTTACACCGGGTAGCCAAACAGTGACAGCTTTATTAAATAGCATTAAGTAGAGGACTCACGGAGGACATTACTTGGGGGAGAAATAGATCTAGAACAACCTATCCAGGGAAAGACCATGACCGGGACTTTGGGGACTTGAACTTGTTTGTTAATCTTTTAATCCAGTGACAATAACTGTAACCTGCATGTACCTAACTATGTTTGAGCTTAACTTAGAGATAGAATAGCTAACAACAACGAATCTTATCTCCTGAATTGACCTTTCCCAGATGCTAACTTCCCTGCCACTGTGGTTTATACTTCCAAACAGTTCTCTAACACCGATAGATACTATAAATAACCAATAGATTACTGTTTAATCTACCTACTGAATGATCACAGAAATTCTCATGTACGCCTGATATGAGCTATTGTTGCTATGCACCATGTAAGCCCGTCATAATGCGTACATGACGAGCACTCACTGTTAAGAGTATATTTGGTAGGCTGGGTATTATATATTTCGAACTGTCGTATGCATCGGGGAGGCGTCTTGTCCCCTAAGTATTTGTACTCTATTTATACCCTTACAGCTTGGTAGCAGAGGCTCTCGGGGTGTGTAAATGAGTACAGATACTTGGGGTGGGGTGACAACTCAGATGGATTGATGTAGTAATGTATGATAGTACATGTTACCCTGTTATGGCCATTATTACATTTTATATGTGATGGAAGTAACAAATAATATCAAATCCATGCACTTGGAAACATAAGAGTTGCTTTTTTATGTGTTGCGCTGGCTATCATTAATTGAATGTTAACTAGGCTTATGTGCACTCATACCTTGGTATAGAATCTTTCTATACTTTTTTGCAATCCAAACTTATAGAAGCTCATCAATCTATGTCCTTTTTGAATGATTAAATGAGTATGAACCTGTGGGCAGGAAGCTGTTGGAGGTCTGCTAATGGACTTTGATGGAAATATTATTGGGATGAATTATTACCACTCTAAAGAAACTCCTTTCATTCCAAGTTTCATTGTGTCAAAGTGTTTGATGCAATTGAAAAAATCTTGGTATGTATTCGGTTATTTCTCATCTATCTATTTTTCATTGCTTAAATAAATACCAAATACATGGTGAATTCGATATGTATTTGTACCTTGGTAGTTAGGACTTGGGATCACCATTAGCTCCTGTGTTGAGTTCGGTACCTAATTGGCTGGCATGCTGCATTCATGACTGTCTATGTTGCTGATGGTTAGGCTGTTATATAGTCTAGAGTTGAAGATGGATCGGATTGGTGATGTTATTGTGCTAGGTAGTATACGATATACAGCCTTACTACCATAGTATCCTTGTTTGCTGAAGTGACCAAGTGAGAATTGTTATGAACTATGTTCGCGAAGAAAACATTTTTTTACTAAAGTTATAAATAAGCTGTTGCAATTTAGGCAATTATTTGTTTGGAACAGTTACTCTGAAGCATACAACTTTGCTGATACATGCCATCATCATACTTCCTCTGATGAAACCTCCTTCCAAGCATGAGTGAGTTTGGCTTGCCTTCATACAATGGAAAGGCAAATGTGTCCATATGTGGGGAAGGGGAGCATATACACCATCATTCATCTATTCAGTCTCTTAATTCCTACCTGTACTTTGGGGATTGGTGATCTTGCCACCTATGTTTTGGCACAAGTCTGTTTTTGGTTTTTTTAAGCACTGGGCGAAAGGACCTTTAGTCAAATGGTTGCAGTGCCTTAGTAGCACCCCCATTGTGTGTGTTCAATTTCCCATGGGAGCGGGTTTTCGGGGTTGGGGTAAAAAAGGCCACTCGCTGTTTCTTCCTGTCAGCATGGGTGATGGTGAACGGGCCCTTGTGTAGGGGCTAGTTGTGGGTTGGGCCTCAAAGCACAAGTTAAGGCCTCAAGTGCAGGGGTGGACATCCCCAGTATGGGGAGGGCCAATTTTTGTGACCTTTGTAGCCCATTTTTTTTCGAACAGCCCTGGAGAACTGCGAGCTGTTTCATTAAGGTAGATGAAAAGATACAAGAGTCAAAGAGACCCAACACCCCAACTCACACCCCCCACACCCTGGGCTTTGGTTGAGCTCTTCTTAATGGACCGTGGAGGCGGTCTTTCCCTCACCGGGTTGTGTGTTATTTTTAAGTATTGGAGAGTGTTGCCATGTCATGCATTTAACATGCACTTCAGCACTTGCCATATTAAGTATTGGAAGTCCTGTTTCTGCTACAAAAAAAAACATCAACAATAGATCAGATTATGAAAAGCATCAACAAAATGATACATAGCTCTCCTGCGTATGATTAGAAAAACATTTATTCTAGAACAGTGACACATGACTATTAATGACCGTCTTAAAGCGCCCACTTGAAGCCTCTCTTTCTAAATTATGTAGTTCAAGCAAATGTATAATTATTACTCAATTTATAGTTAATACTTGAAATTACTCAATTTGTAGTTACTACGTCCATTCTCTTTTATAAGGCGCACACACAAAGTCAAGATTCAAACTTTAAAAGTTTCACCAATAATCTGGCTAACAATTTTTAACTATTATGATATGACACAAATTTGATATGGTTAGATTTGTAAACAATTGTACTATCCAACAATCATAAATTTATAAATATAAAGAATATAATATAAAAGTGTAATTTAGGAGACCGTGTCATTCTATGTCGTGCCTTATAAAAGGGGACATAGGTAGTAATACTTAATAGAAATGCTGCTGTTTCACTAAGAAATTGCAGGTGGTCATAGACTTTCCATTATGCAATCATTGCTCCTTTTATTATAAGATTTTGGATGTGATCTGTTTCTCCTAGTGGACCAATTCTCATGGGTTATGAACTTTTAGATTTTATAGTGCATATGTACACATCTCATGTGGAAACTTTTCAGTGCATTTTTGTGTACCTATTAGTGACTTATTTGTTTACTTTATTATTGCTTATCCACCCAACATGCTTATTAAAGTTACATGCCCTTTCAGGCAATAGGAAAGGTGTTGGTTTGCTGTTAGCAGCTTTCTGATGCAGAAATCAATGTATAATTTGTCAAATTACATATTTTGATTATTTTTCCTTGCAATGATCACGCAGTAAAGTTGTAAGACCATGGCATGGGCTGCAAGTCAGAAATCTCTATGCAGAAGGGCATGATACATATGAAAATACGCAAACCATTTTATCTGGGATCAATGGGGTGATTATTGAGAAGGTATGTATCTTTTCTCTATCCTATTTCCCTCACTTCCTAGTGAAAAAATTGGCGTATGAAACTTGGGAACACAGATGTTGATCCAAGCAAAGAGGTTTTGCTAAATTTTGTTTCTTACCTTGTCTTGTGGTGCTTTCACTGAGACCCACCTGGTCATGGTCCTATACACTCTTCTGCTTTCACTCTTTCGTCTTCCATTTGATTGGTGTATTGGAATTATTGGAATTGCAGATGGAAGATCGATTTTCAGAAAAAGCAGTTGACTTGTATGAAGGGGACATCATTGATCGAGTCAATGGTGTAAAGTTTTCCAACGCAGCTGAGGTATGTTTTCAATCTGTTCTTGTTTACTTGATCCAAGCCTTCCAAGCTGGGCCATGGTCTGAGTGAATGCAAGGTGCATGTGTTTGGTTGCTTGGGTGACAAGATATTCTCCATTATGCAATCATTGCTCCACTGTTATGAAGTTCCTCACCGCATGTTGAGGGTGTTGAAGGGATAGGAATTGGATGAGTTAATGTTTATGGACTTGCGTTGGGCTTTCAAGCTAGGTGTTACTGGCCCAAAGTATTGGAATGAAGTTTTCTAAAGTATCGGATGAGTATGGAGAATAAAATATTTTATTTTAAAAATCATATTTTATTGGGATGTACTCCCTCCGGTCCGATTTATTAGGCGCAGCATCTAGTAAAACGAATACCAATACGAGGCGTTGATGGTTGTGCTCATACAAACGAGGAGTTACTTCTACCAATAGCTGCACGGATGCATGCCTCACGGACACCCCTTCATTTTCTCAACGCCAATAGTTTTAGTCCACCTATTTGCATGGATGCATGCAGAGGAAGCACAACCTCTTCTTTTTTCTGCCGGAGACTTGATTTTCCTCAGGACGCCTAATAATATGGACATTTTATAAAACTCATTAGCGCCTAATAAATCGGACCAGAGGGAGTACCTGTGTATCTGGAAGTATCAGATACGGGTACATTGATTCTCTATACTTGTGCATTTTTATCAACAGAAAAAAAGTGTCCCTTGTTATATCAGATCAATTCCACATCCTGCAACGCTGCAACGGTATAAGCCAGGCATAAAAATGGAGCAGAATGCATAATAGCCATACATTTTTGCCCTTATCATTTTATCAGATAGGAAACAAATGTAGCAGGTGGATCTGGATTCAAATACTCACCAACTAGTTCTGGTCGAGATCTACAATTTACGCCATTCATTTCCTATTTTGGACTCTAGAATTGGAAGCTATAGCCCCTGGAAATATCACGAGCAATATTTACCACGTATGAACCGCCTGGATGCAGAAATGTCCAGATAGTATCTAGGGATACTACCCATCTGCAATCGTATTTGATAGAAACTATCCTATCACCCCGTACATGCTGCATGCACTAGGTTTTTGTCCTACATGTTGCCTCCGCTTCATTTTCATTCCTACAGATCGTGTAAGCTCATCCTGGCCCCAGAAAAACTGTAAAAGCATTAAGTGCAAGCTGAGCCAGGCCCATATCCCCAGCTGGGAGCCAAATACTTATCTCTTGCATTCAATTTTCACACCAGGCCTGGTTTAGGCAATAAAATACACTAGTAATGTTTAGAACTAAAAACATCTTTGTTGACAGCATGGTATTTTTTTGTCAGCTGGGTAGCATACTGCTGGATATAGGTGCCGAGCATGATGATTCCAAAGGGATGGAGATGTACCTGAAGGTTTGATCGATTCAATTATGCGACAAAGCATATAATGTTATTTAGCAATGCTTCTCAAATTCTTGAATGTTCTAACTGGTACTCTTCCATTTGTTTCTGTGCTCCAATCCAGTTTGGTCTGAGGGATGGCAAACGTGAAGGAACAGTTGTCGTCAAGAATTCTACATTCAGCGGATTAAACAGGTATTTTTGTTACCTACTATATTAAACAGGTACTAATATATGGAATTAGTGGTGTTGAGTAAGTGATAATGACCAGATGCTTTGTTCACTTGCAGGTGGCCTTTTCCAAAGCCAATAATTGTTCGACACTTCTGTGGTAAAGCACTTATCCGTGAAGAGTGGTTTTCGCTGGAATTGTGAGAATATGTTGAATTCTATCAGCGTTGATTTCCTTTTCTGGGAGCGCATAGATATATACTTTTCGCAAGTTAGCACTGTGAGCTCGTCTAGACCAACAAACTGGTTCCTGGACTCGCTTGCACAGCCTCGTGGATGTAATTAAAGTTTAGGTGTAACCAGAGCAAGCTTAATAATACAACCAGCAAGTTGGCTGTAAGGTTTCTTATAACCTTCTCTCAGACTGTTCATATAGTAGTTAGCTCTTCACAATTAATATATAGTCTACTTATCTGTCTAACATAGTTTCTTGTTCTTGTGGCTAAGCCAGTTGTAAGCTTGCAGCCTGCTTCTCCTCTCTCCTCTTCTTTCTCCACCTCAACATTTAGCCATTTTACAACCTACTATTACACTTGCTCTTAGTAGGTACTATGTGTAGCTATCTGTAGTATTTTTTTTTATTTGGGAAATGTACAGTTAGGACCATCTGGAATCCAATCCTTAATCTATCCAGTTTTTTTTTTTTTTGGTATTATGTTTTGAATCTCTTCTCTTGTTCCTCTGTTGATTCCATGTTGTCTTTTTTGACTACGAATTCCTCGTTATCAGTAGACATTGTTGCTGCAGCTTAGTCAGTGAGGTCTAGGTTTCAAGAGTATTTGTCTGGCGAAAATTATATACCTGGGACTTACAATCGCTTGCCGTACATACCCAGCGAGCAAATACATTTATACGTGTATAGATTATTAAAAAAAGAAAATACATCAGATATCATAGAAATCAAGAGTTTAATATGTAAAGGCCTATTTTTATGAAGTTGATGTTTAGAGTCCTATACCTACGAAACGTGACGATTGGAGTTCTAAATATGCAATTTTCTGTATTCTGTAGTTTTGTACTGAATTGGATTTGTAGCACGATGCATCTATGGAACCAAGAGTGTTTTGTATATTTTTCGTCCCAGCTTACTGTTGGTGAATCTTTCCTGTACCGTGGTCATTCGGGCGATGATCGTGCTTTCTAGAGGAAGATAACGTTGTTTCACACCAGCTAGCACTGATCATTCATGTCTTCCAAAACTGCCACACTGCCTCCGACTCACAAGCAACAACAACCAGGGCCGTCCCAACAATTTCTAGGGTCCTTGGCAATTATGACATTAAGGGCCCGCAATCTAATGTTAGATCCACAATCTAATATTTTAGTGTGACAATTGAAGGATACAGTACTAATAATAATAGTTAACTTGCAACATACATTTAGTTTATGAAAAAACCAACCGTACATCAAAGAAGCTAAAAGAACCGTAAAATAACTATGGTTACCTCAATTAACCTGTTTACACCAGATTTTGGACTAAAAGGATTATTTGTTTATAGACACAAACAGTTGATTTATTCATAAAAGAATCGGCTAGAAAAATAAAAGAGGCATATTTTTGACCCGGACGCAACCAAAGTTCGTGTGGACCAGACGTGACAAGCTTCGAGGACATGTGGGGTTCGGCCGAAGAGTTTGAGTTCGGGTCGTCTTTTGTTTTGTTTTCATGTAACCTAGTCGTATTAGGACAAGAGTCAACCGGGTTATAAATAGCTAAAGACCCGATTTTTGTAATACACATCCAATCAATCAACACATGGGCCACCGGCCAAAACCCTAAGAGTAGGAGTAACGTAGATCTCGGCGGAACCTTCAACCAGGCAGGGTTGCATCGGCTTCGACCGACCTCCGGTTTACTTGTAAGTTTCACCAATGGTTCATGTCATTGTATAATAAGGCTGTATTTGGCATCGACTAAACTCTTGTTAAGCTATGACATGGCTAGTTATCGGGTCTAAGATCACCTTTTGTAAGACTGCCTTGACTTTGATCAATTTCTTGTTTTAGTCGATCTTGACTAGTTATCGGCTATATTGGTTTTGACAAGCTAATAGATTCGTCAAGTTATCGATGTTGTTTATGTTTTAACGTTCTTTTTATGTTTTAAACAATATCTTGCCCAATCAAGATTGACAAAGTGGCTTAATCTTAAAAGTTACTTAGATTCGGTTATCCTAAGGTCTTGCACGCTCATGATGAAGGAAATAGCCGATTCAAGCCTCTCATCGACTATTTTGTCAATCTTGATTGTTACCTGTTGTGCGTTCGAGATATCCGATAAAATTATGATTTTGATATAAGAACAAGTAGATTTGATCTAGCATGTCTATTATGGTTGTATTTTCGAACCCCGCTGATATATATGGTAGATTAGATTTGCTTGATCTTAAGTCGAATCATGGTTTTAACGGATAGATCTTGTTCGTGCTTCATGGACCCTGTATCGTCTAAAATAGCCGATCTAGTTATGCTTTCTTCATAATGTGTGCTTCTAGGCTGCCTGGAATCAATGTATCCGCTTGTTGCATTGAACGTGATCTAGTTTGGTCATCATTATGGCTGCATGGAGACACCCCACTGTTGATGATTAAGCTATTTTATCGACCTATTTGTTATTATGGCTGCACGGAAACACCCTACTGTTAACAGATAGAACTGCCTGTGCAATTAGTCGATACGTTGATTTCACGCCGTTTGGACGTACACATAGATCTTTATTCTGCTAATATGTTTAAGCTTATCGGCTGTTCATCTGTCCCGAATGCTTCTTTACATATATCATAGCCGTTTTGCTTTATATCTCTATCAACACTTTCATGCGATCTCTTGGGAGTTGACTTTGTAGTCAATATCCTATTAATAATGGCTATGTCAGAGCCGTATAATTTAGAACTGTCTGGCATCAAACCGGCAGGTTCCATAATTTGACAACATTTTCTTCTCCTTGTCAATTGCAGGTCAAATTGACTGGCACGTCCGAGATCGATCTCACCAAGATTTGACACCACCACCTGTTGAAGGTTCAGAAGGTCAGGACCTTGCTCCGTACGCCCTTCGAGGACCGTGCATTCGAGTGTGTTGGCGCTACCGACCGGATTTTTGTGTCAACAGAACCATAGTGCTTCATTCCTTTTTAGAATTTTAGAAAATTACAATTTTACAAAATTAGAAACATATCACACTAATATGAAATGATTTCAATTTAAAACAAATTACCTATAGCCTATATAGCTCAATGAATTAAATTAATAATTAATGGATCAACTACTGCCTTCAATCTCTTGATGCCTAATAGATTAGATTGCAAGCGAATTGGAACTTGTCACTTATCAGATCAAATAAACAATAAAATTGCAGTAAGTACTGGCCGCCATGCCCTAAGCCCTATACTGCTATACCTGATAACTGAAGTTGCAGGGAGACAAGGACGGAAGGAAACAGAGCGAAGCAAATGCTGGTGTTGGCCAAATCCGATCACCATCAGTCGATCAAGGCCGAGTGGCAGAATGACCGCAACAGCTGTGCAGCATACTGTTACATAAGTCAAAGGGACGAGGGACGCGTGAATATCACTCATCTGACACTGCGGCCACGCATACTAAACTTAAAACATGACTCGGTATAACTGGTATGAGCTAAATAGACAAATACATATTCCATATACTAAACATACCTATACTCATGGCCCCCGGCCGTCACACCGATTGCCCTCCCCTCTGGGACGGGCCTGACAACAACCTGGAAGGGGGAAGAGGAGCGTACGCTGCGGTGCCCGGCGGCTCGCGCACGCGCATCGTCGACGACGCCGGCTCCGGGCCAGGGTATTTTCCAAGCCATGGCTAAGCATCTCCAACAACTCCTCAAATGAGGTTGCTATACTTATAAATTTGTTAAAATCATAAAATTCCCTCTCCAACAACTCCTCAAATCAGCTTGCTATTTATTCCAAGTTGCTATCTAGGGGTGCCGCACGCGGATATATACGCGCGCGCATGGACTTGCTATGGCGAAATTTATCGCTCACCGGCTCCTGTCCCGCGCCCGCGCGGCCTCTCTCGTCAGCACCATGGCCCGCAGTGGCGCACATGTATAGTCCTACTTTTTTATGTTTACCAAATTGGAATAACAAATTGTTGGAGAAATGACTTTTTTCACTTGCCATATAATTTAGTAACTTGTCAAACCACAAAATTTGGCAAGTCAATTTTACCAAGTTGTTGGAGATGCTATACTATATTTGGTCACCTGGAATGAATCGTGCTGGTTTGAGGGCTAAACGAACGAGCTATTAAACTGTTATGATCTCAGGTAGCTGGAAGTGAAATTGGACCGGAAAATAGCAAGAATAGAGACAGGATTCCGTGGGAAGCTCGGTAACAAGGTTTTAAATAGCGGTCTAAGCCATTTAGCTATCCATATGTCCTAAAACAGGCTATAGCCGGTTATAGCGGACTATAGCGGCAGCTAATAGCTAACTTGTACATAGATAAATCCATTTTAAACTGCTAGAGCCGGAGATAGCAGAAGCGAGATTTAAAACATTGCTTAGTAACCAAGGTTACAGAGTAGTTACAGACAACCCATTCTTATACTTTGGACTCGGCTGAAAAGAGTTACAGACAGGACGGTTTCTCTACCTTTTCTTCGATCTTCTTTTGTTCTTGATCTGTGTCCACTTCAATTCTGCGATGCCAATACTCCATCCAGTTGGAGCCGCTTTGAATTGGTGGTTGGAATGCCATCACATTGCCACCATCTACCGATTTGGAAAACTTCTTGCCCTTTTTTATTCGATTTATTAACAGTTCGGTTATATATATAGGACTAAATGACTGTGAAAATAAATGAACATTGAGCTCGTGAAATTTACGGAAGGACTGAACGAATGCATTCATTGGAGAATCGGATGGCATTAGATTTTAACGATGTGATCTGATCCTAAAACGTGATCATATCAGAAGACCTACGACGAGGCCTATGACATTTTGACAACACATTATTTCCTACTCCCTCGGTCTCATAGTCTTCCTTGCACGGCACAGATCCCATAATATTGATTTATTTATGGACAAAATGAGTATTATATTGTACAAATTTATGTTGCCGTACGTATTTCTAAGTAATAGGTAACGACACTAGTGAAAAGAACTCATGGTACTCATGTCTAATCCTACAACCATCGCTACAAAAGACGGCGCAACCACCAGCCCATCCTTCAGGCTTCACATTTTGGTGCCATATCATCGTGCAAACAACTTATTCTATATAGACATATTAACTCATGTTAACTTGGGTGTTTGGTTCCATGTTGACTTGGGTGTTTGGTTCGACGGACTAAAGTTTAGTTCGTGTCATATCAGATTTTGCAGTATAAATTTAGTCTATTAAAAATATACTAATTATAAAACTAATTATATCGTCGTACAATAATTAACAAGATGAATCTATTAATAAGTTAAATTTAGTCTATTAATTTTGTAATTAATCTATTTTTAATAAGTCAAATTAGAACCGTAACATATGATGTGATTGAGAAAGTTTGTAGGGAAAACCAAACACCCGCTCAAGCCTCACGTGCGTGACACGTGACATGATCAGCAATTCAGCATGCTTATAAATCTAGATGTAAATTGTACTCACTCCGTCCAAAAATGATATTCGTATTAGACTAGTCAAAAAGTCATACAAAATATATTTTGACCATTAATTTCTCTTATAATATAAAGTTGATGACTAAAAACTTAATAGCATCTTAGAGGCACTTTTAACATGAATCTATTGATGTAAGTTTTATACTCTAAACTTTTATACAATTTGATTAATTGTTGGTCAAAATTTATAAAATTTTACTTTTTGACTAGTCTAATACGAACATCATTTTTGGACGGAGGGAGTATATATAAATGAAAACTACTCCCTCTGTATAGGAAATAGATGACGTTTTGGACATCGACACGGTATCCAAAGTATAACTTTAACTCCCTTTATAAAAAAATATTTATCAAAAACTGATATATGTATATTTTTATGAAAGTATTTTCAAGACAAATCCATTCATATAGTTTATATATTTTTAAACTCAATAACTTAAAAGTTATTCATGATTTATATTCTCAATGTTTGATCGAAACTTTATCCAAAACGTCATCTATTTCGTTTATATATTTTTAAACTCAATAACATAAAAATTATTCATAGTTTATATTCTCAATGTTTGATCGAAACTTTGTCCAAAACGTTATCTATTTCTATACGAAGGGAGTAGATAGCACCTGAGCAAGTTCTAGGATTGATGGCACTTTTAACAAACATATCGCGCTAGTCAATCTGTATGACAGTCTGATATAGTCATGATTTTGTGGAATAAATACGCTTATGTAACATCATCTTCTATATACTCACTCTTATCTGCCCCAAAGTAACACCTCCTATTTTAAGAATCGATCAATCTTAAATTTAACTATAACTCAAATTACTCCACAATATGCACAATCTTGTGGAGGAAGTATATTGAACGGCTTCTTATGCACAATATCTTTATAATCAATATACTTCCTCCACAAGAAATTAGAAGCCGTTCTAGCTCTGAATGCGGATTGAAAAAAAAGAAGCCGTTCTATTCTGGATACGGGGTATTCGACGTCGCGCTGCCGCTGTGCATGCCGACGCTTGGGCTTATACGGAGTTAACTTTGAGACTGTTTCACTCCCGTTTTTTTTTCTCCTCTCCACAAACTTCACCATGGGGAGTAATTCTACCATAGAGTTTGTGTGACAGATGGTCCTGTTTGACACATAGCTCTGCTCCAACTTCATAAATGAGTTATTTTCGCACAAATAGTTCGTTGTGCCCCTAAT
The DNA here is from genome assembly GCA_009763385.1 of Coix lacryma-jobi var. lacryma-jobi. Lineage (NCBI taxonomy): Eukaryota > Viridiplantae > Streptophyta > Magnoliopsida > Poales > Poaceae > Coix > Coix lacryma-jobi. Next base: position 134,185,672 of record CM019827.1, read on the forward strand.
TAAAATTACACTTGATATTTTTAAGAAAAATAGCAAACAAATGATAGAATATTTCTTGGGCCATAATTCAAATATAAATAATTGTCTAGTAAATTATCTATGATAGAAAATTAAACAAAGACGGGTACGGATGAAGGGGGCGGCGACGTTGGAAGAGATAGACCGACAGGAGTGTGCCTACAGAAGTTGAAAAAAATAGTAGATAGGTAGACAATTAATCAATGACAATGTGGGTAATTATCTCACAACTCCATGTGAGAGTACAAAACTCCAAAAACTGGAGTACTCCTTGAGGTGGTAAAAAAAACGTGAAGTTAGCCTCCAGCTCTACTTTTTTTGCGGAGCGAAGTTTCTTAAAGCTAGACGTGTTTCACACTGTGAAGCTGGAGCGGAGCAGCAAAAACGACAACGGGAGCAGTCCCAAACACCCCCTTAATACGCCGCGTTATACTCTGTATCGCGCGCATGCAGGGTCAATGAGACGCGTGTGCGCCTATTCGCCTCTCCCATCCGCGCCATGACTGCTCTCCATAATCTCCGCTCATCTGCTCGCCTCTCGTACGCTCCTTCGTTGGCTCGTCGCTGGTCACGCTCGTCCGCTCGACGCTAGCCTATGGGCCAGTTTGGTAGAGCTCCGTCTGATTCTGATTCTCTATAGAAGCTGATTCTCTAAGAGAAATGATTCTGTGGCTGAAAGTGATTCTCTTTGATTCTTTAGCATAAACTCTTAAAATCAGTATGGAGAATCACTTCACAGAATCAGAGGAAACTACTTTTTCCAGCTCTCAGCCCCTTAGTTCATTTCAGAGAATCACTTCACGGAATCAGCAGAGAATCACTTCACCCTGAAAAGCTGTTTGACAGAGCTCTTACTGGATTCAGCAGAGAATCAGGTCTGGGAGGTCTGTCACACAGGGCCTATGACGCTCGTCCACTCGACGTTGGCCTGCGATGCTCCACCGCTCCAAACCATGGAGTTCAAACGCGAGCGACAACGAAAAAGAAGGGGGGAAATACGACCAGCGCGCCCAAACAACAAAAGAAACGCGTCCAGTCGCGAGCATGCAAAGCAAACCAAACTGCGTCCACTCCCGCACACGCGCAGGCAGTGGTGGAGCATGGTGCCAAACGAAGAGAGGGCCAGTCTTTTAGTTTGAGCTTACATTCAACAAAGTAACCCTACTCTTATGCGTCAATTCTCCTCTACAATCACATGTTATTCCCTGAAATTAGAGACCACCCACGTCATCGCCAAAACAGTGTTTGTCGTAATAATAAAAAAAGAGAAAGAAACGAAGAGTCGCCTTGCTCATCTCCACCCACCTCATCCCCACCAGAAAAAAATCTCCGCCTTAGCCTCACCTCGCTTTCGCCGCCTCCATGGACTCCGTGCTCTCTCCCTCTCGAGGCAGCGATGGGCGCTGGGGACGGCGCCTCCTGCGAGCGACGTGCTGACGCGGGTCGCAGCCGGCGGCCCCCTCCCTTTCCTCCAACCCCACCCCACACGGGTGGTCCCTGCGACGGCGCGGCACACCACGGGCACAGCCGGCGGCTGCGACTGTCCTCCCCCTACGTACAATCTCCTTCAGCTGCAGCTGCCTCAGCCGCCCTCTTCTCCCAGCGTCGTCGCCGTTCTCCGCCCCTCCCGAGCGCCTCCTCTTCCGTGCTCCACGGTACGCTCACCGGCGATTCCATGACCGGTACATCGGCCCTTTCCACTTTTTGGGTTGTATTTGTGATTCTTTGTACTGTTGCCATAGTTGTTTTGTCTCACCAGATTGTTTCCCTGCACTGTTGCTTGTTCTAGGGTTAGGATTTTGACAGCCATTTGACCCAATATGAGGTGTTCCCTGTGATTTTAGCACATCATAGTGTTCATAGTTTTGATAGATTTATTTATGTGCCTACCTGTGAAGGTGAACTGTAGGTGGGAACAAATTGTTTTTCCTTGGCAGAGATATGAGCTCCTCTTACCCCTATGCTCCTCAGCGTATAAAAAACTCGTGGTGTTTAAACACAGTATCTCGTGGTGTTACAAGCCTTCGACGTGACTGCTTAACAAAGTAAGCCTAACTAAACAAGGAAGTAATTATCTCGTGGTCTTTAAACAAATATCCAGCCATAAGCTCTCTATAGCACAATTTTATCGGTTCAGCTTAGTAATAAATTAGGGTGGTGTTTGGTTGGTAAACTGGTAATGGCAATGAGAATGAAAATGGATTGCGGGAGGACCTTTTGATGGGATCACTTATCAGACTTTGTTTGGTTTGGATAAAGTAATGGCATGTGAGATTGAGAATTCGAGTGTAATCATTTAACGCCCCCAGGTGAGGAGCGGTATCGGGGCTGTACAGGTCCGTATCGGGTCCCTCCGGTAATAGATTACGTACTACCTCAACCAAACACCAAGTAACGTGAGGTGATGGCGATGTTAATCGTTGCAGGGTGGAAAGCGGCGAACCAAACAGCCTGTAGTTAGTTACTCCCTCCATCCCAAATTATAAGTCATTCCAAGAATCTTGGAGAGTCAAAGTTTTTAAACTTTGACCAAATTTATATAATAAAATAATAATATTTATGATATCAACTAAGTGGAATTAGATCGTTCATTAGTTATATTTTCATAATATACATATTTGATGTTTTAAATTTTTGTGTTTCTCTCTAAAATCTTGGTCAAAGTTAAAAAACTTTGACTCTCCAACATTCTTGGAATGACTTACAATTTGGGATGGAGGGAGTACATCCTACGGAAACCAGCTATGTTGCTGCTGTTATTTTCCTCTATAGCCATATGTTTGGGATATTAGTTAGGCAAAGGTTACACACCTCTGTAATTATTTCAACATCTCATACTTCAGTTTGGCCCATTTAATGTTCTGCTTTTTTTTGGTAATGCAAGTCACCCCAGAGTAGAGAAAAAAAAAGTTCCTACGACATTGTTTTCTTAGTCATGGACTCTGTTTGCTCCTTTAGTTCATGGAGTGAATTGCTTCATGCAAATATACTTTTTGGTAACAAGATATAGCTCCTTACAGGTTGTCTAGTGTTTTTCCTAAACTATTTTCATAAATAATTATGCTGGTTAGATTCCCTGCTCTTTATTAGAACACTTTATCAAGTTCAGCTCTGACAATTTGCAGTAGTATTTGTTTGGTATTTTCATGGCTAACTATGTTATAGTCTATTTGCTTGGTTAGGTTCCCTTGCACTACTCTCTTGATACTACATTTGGAGATGAATATACTTACATTACTTTTATGTTTTCAAACTCAACCTGAAAGAGTTTATTTGTAGTCAAAGTTTAAAGTGTTTGACTTAAGACAACCTCAAAATGACTTTCTTAGTGGACACGGAGGACGGAGTACATAATATGCTTTTTTAGCATTCAGATTCCCTCCCAACTAAATTATCCCTCTGTGTTTATCCTTCTTGTATTGTGATACCAGGCTCCTACCTTGCTCTAGGGGTGGTAAAGGGCCTCTAATTTAGTCTAGCAAATTTAAGGATCGGGCTCAATAAGGATCGGGCCATAATACTATATGATTTTAAACTAAAATTGGAAAGGGCCAAGTTGGATTGTGAAGGAGGGATAAGAGTCATGATCCATTACCACCCCTAGCAGTGTTTAACTCTTACATTACATGCTTTCTGTTCGGTAGGGCACAACCTAGGTGCAGGAAAGATTGTAAGGTTGTTCAAAGAAGATGGGAAAGACATCACCATGACTGAAGATGGAGTCAATGATGCACCTGTTCTTAAACTGCCTGGCATTAGTATAGCTATGGGCGTTGCTGGACTGAGGTAAATACTTAGTTTTTATATCACTTATTTTTAGTTTCCTACACATAGAGCTACTAGCCTTCTGAATTTTTGGATTATTTCTGCATCAGGTAGCCTGTAAAATTATTTCATGAAGTTAGAACCTGCTGTTTTAGTAATAAGCTAATAACTTCATACAAGACACTATAGACACACCACATAAAACAAAATGTACATGGTGAGGACAAAAAATAAAATAATATCTAATTATTTCTTCACACCCTTTCATAGTTTACTAACAAATATGTAATTGTTTCTTTAGACCCTTTCCTAATTTATTCTTATCAGACAAAAGCCTAATGACTACCCTAGCTATGGCTACAAGCAAAGTATGTGTTTAATCTATTCTGATTGACTGCATTGCAGCAGTACATTATTCAGAAGGTGCATCTCAATCTATATGTGTGATTCCTATCGTTGTCTTGGTGATTTAATAATTAAGATGCCCTATGCTTAGCCTACATGTATGGGCTCAATTCAGATATTTTGGTGTTCAAGAATGAAGATGCTATTTTTGTTCCAACAACAGGCTATTTAGGTTCTTAAGAATTAGCATTTGTGCTTATTTCGCACCTTTGCGTTTGTCTCTCTAATTTTCCCCACACTAACTCGGATTTCTATTCTAGGGTTTGGGCTGTCCTTCTCCGTCTTGATCCCTAGGAGGCTAGGACCCATTGCCAGTTCCTACCTTATGCCATATGCGTAGATTTTCTTTTCATCTTCATAGTTTTGTTTATGAGGCATTGGTAACCCAAATCTGATTTTGTCCATAGTTTGTTCTTATGCCTATGATGAAATTATTCATGTTGATTTATGATCTACAATATAAGGCGATGATCAAGATCTTGTGAGATACTCAAAATTTTCCATCTACTGTGATGGCTTCATGCTCCAAAATCTTGAACAAATGATTGATAATTCGATATTTCTGAGGCCTCTAAAATTTTCAAAGGTTTCTTTTATAATCCTCTTTGCCTATGATCTGGGGCCTGCTATGGGGCATTTGCCTTCTAAAATCTTAGTTTAGTTTCACTTATTTTAATTACGTTGTTGTTTTTCCAATGTAGTGACCATCAACTACCTCAGAGAAAATGCTCACAGATCTCAAACTACTTTCCCACTAGAAAATGATTTGGAAGAAGTGCCATCATATATGTTGAGTTGTCATTTGTCAAAGCATCATAGATGTGCATGCAACATTTTGAAGCTTTTTGATTGCACAAAAAAACCCTCAAATCCGCTGAACCTGTGTGCATGTAGGATTACCTTGTTCATAACATGTTCTTACCAGATCTTAGTCGCAAAAAAAAACATGTTCTTACCAAAAGCAATTTCTCGGAATGTTGCGTTCACATTGACTACCACTGAAACCTCCCTGTTTTTATCGACAACTAATCTTGATGGTTTCGCAATAATGAATATTTCGTCGTAGCCTCCTCAAACAAAACAAAAGGTGATGCATGATCCACTGAAACTAATATAGTGGTAGCAATCTATATGAGGAATCCTGCGACCTCTACATTGATGTGATTTTTATTATTTCACAGGTTTGTTGTGAGCAAGTAATAATTGAGAAGGACGATATTGCCAAAGGGCCTCATGAGCTTGTCACCCATTACGGCATATCCAAGCTTGTAGTGGGAGCGGCAGCGGATGGACGCTATTGAAAGTATGCATGAGAATCTTGTATGCCACACTATTTCTCGGTGCTGCTAGGCTCCAGGTTAGCCATGATCCACCGTTGCGGCAGGCACATCGTGGCGTCGTTAGGCAAGGCCCCAAGTCTGCCACACTATTTCTTTGTGCTGCTAGGCTCCAGGTTAGCCATGATCCACTGTTGCGGCAGGCACATCTTGGCGTCGTTAGGCAAGGCCCCATAGTACTAATTACGAGATGTGTTTGGATTTTTTTGCCAGCCTATATAACATGGGAATCACTATGCCAATACAGTTGTCAAACTACCCTATTATGATCTATCCTTGTCCTTCAGCTCAGTCTAGGGACGTATTTGGTTTTCTTTCTGATTTCTTTGTTCACATTGCCATTGTCATTCCTCCGTTTATACATAGAATTATTCAGTTCAAGGAACATGGTTGCTTCGATCCTCGATTCATTTCAATTTACATGAAGCCTTAACCATACCTTGTGATTTTGTCTTCTCATATTATCCGCTTCGTGATTCATTAGACCTCCACCTGGTATTGCCTCAGTAACCATAGAAATTTATACATTATTGTACCTTATGCAGGTGGTAGTTGTTTCATTGCTGCGAGTAGGGGCAAGGTAGCCGGGCCAATGGCGCGAGCGGCATTAAACTTTGAGCAAGTGCCAACTGTCTGATTGCGCTCCAATTTAAGCTTACTGATTTATAATTCATGTGCACATTTATCTGTGCCGGTAAATTGACGTGTGTCAATTTCATGTGCCTCTTCCGGAGATATATAAGGGTGAGCACAATGTCCATTTTTTATTTACCTTCTTACTCCCATGTCTCAGTTTAAATTGTTAACCACCAAAATAGATGGTTAATCTACTCTCATGTCTCATTTTATATTGCTGACTAGACAAAACAAGAGTTAATCTATTTTTGCTGTTTTCTAACGAATACTAGATGGAAACCATAAAATTATCTAGGCTCAGGCACTCCTGCATATCTGTTTTTGAGATTGATATTCTTCCCAAATGCCGCTATAGAAAATGTCTTCACCAACCATCTAGATATTTGAATAAGTTTTATTCCAAAGATGTTCTCTAATTCATTTCCTTTTTTGGTTGTAGAATAATTTATGGTTAAGGTCATTTTCCTTTTACCACCGACGAGTTTAGCTTTTCAAACCAATGCAATTACCCCTCTTTTTTCTCTTCTATGTACAGTGATATTGCAGTCCTGCTACAAGTTCGAGAAAAAAAAAGAACACTCCTTCAAAAATTGTGTGCGCATATCATTTATATGCTCACATGGTTTAGTTGTTCAGTGCTATGGTGAAATTGGTCTTCATGTGCTGAACAAGCATATAGTAAGCAAGGAAGATCGTTTGTATATAACCAAAGAGCATGGGATAGACAAGCTTCAAGCTGCATACAGCTCCTTTCAGGATTTGTTTAGTTAGCTCCTGGACAGCTTGAACAGGCAGACCTCAGTCTCGCTGAACAAACCCCTCTTTCCCAAGAGGTTTATGTCATAGAAGATAATACTGCTGCTGTTAGCAAAGATGGTAGTAATGCACTGGAAACCATAAAAAATAGTAGCTTGCCTTAATTCTGAGTGCTTAATCTTTTTATTGGTTGGCCAACAATATGTAAATTCATTGGCGACCAGCGCATAGTCTTAGATACTGATCAGACTAGGGATTATCCAGCCTTTAGCATGTATCAGATTAGCATACAACACAACTTTGCACTGTATGGTTTTTGCCTCCATGTGGTTTTCTTGGGGGATTCGTTAATGGATCCTTTTAGTATTTTTCTTTGTTAATTGAATGGCAGGGTTCCCATCATTTTTAGTTAAAAAAATTCTATACTTAGCCTATTGACTCAACTCATGCCTTCTAAAACTTGGTAATTGTTTTTGTAATCTGCTATTTTCATGATTATAAGAATGTCCCAACCTTTCATGTACTACCTGAAGAAGAATATGGAGGTAAAAAAATGCTGTAGAGTGCAAATAATATGCAGTTACATGCGCTTTATGCTTCATTTGTGGTTCATCGATTGGAACCTGGAAATTTATTATTAGCTAGCTGAGATCGGCATTATCTTACTTACATTAACAGGCTGATGGATTAGTACAGCCATGGTGCAACTGATCGCGAACCAAAATGCTAACCGAGCACCATCGAGCCATCAGCAGTTATTGACTATCAAATGTACAAAGCATCCACCAGCGCACATAATTTATATATGCACAATCCCTGTCTCTTTGCATCGTTGAACGACATGTAATATACACATCCTGATATATATCTCCGTACCTTATTACTTATATGCTGCGATATCCAACAAATTTTCTCTATATTCAAAAATTTCGTGTGCTCACATGCGTGCGCCTTTATACTAGTTAGAAACGTTGAGAAGCACAGTAAAAATTTGAAGTGGAAAACACGTGGAGGAAGGGGGAGCACCCAGCTTGGCCTCCACTACCCTCCGCAAGTGTGCACAGAAACAGTGTCATGCAAAATCGTCACTCATGCAAAAGAAAGCAGACTGTTGTTGATCTGGGTATCAGCTATCTCATCTTGAAAACGGATGCGCTGATGGTAGTCAAAGACGTCAATTCAAATGACTATGATGTTGTGGCAGAGCGTATTATAATCGCAGAAATCAAAGAATTAGTGGAGTCCAATTTCAGTCATTTTGTTTGTTCTTTTAAGAATAGAGAATGTAACAAAGCTGCTCATGAATTAGCTGCTTTGGGGCATCTTTGTAATGTGGGTGAGCCTCAGGTGTTGAGCTCTGTCCCAGACTCGGTTCATGTATTTGTAGCTGATGATTTGTCGGCCGTTGAATAATGAGAATCCATGCTCAGTTTCGAAAACAAAAAGAAAACAAACCCGCACCATCACTCCCAAGAGCACTAGCCTTGCAACACTTGCCATCCGAACCATGAGTTTTTCTCGATGGAATGCACCCACAAAAGTATTTAATAGAGACAAACAGAGAAAATACCCTCTAAATCTCTAATTGGTGACTTTTTGGTAAGCATAACCATACCCTAAACGACTTCTATTTCCATGTGGAGGGAGTACATAAGCAAATACTTTGAAATCGAAAACAAGGAAACCAAGAAAATTGTGCATACAATTCAAGATTTTAATATTGATGAGGAATATATATATATATATATATATACGTGCAACCTATCCCTAATGTCATATACCACTAAGTAACACAAAATCTCTCAATGAGTGTTGCATCATATTTAATCAAGTACAATTACTATTTTTATAGTATATCAACATACAAAAGGCAGCTGCTACTTTATATTGTTTGTTTGACCCCCATGTCATCCCTTTTCATTTAGAGTAATTGAAATCTTAGTTTAGAGGGTGACATTCCACTACTTTTCAAAGTTCATAAATAAGACTACCTTAGAATTATATTATGGGAGGTGAAATTTGATTGTATAAATCACCATATTATGTTTCAACTTTACAACTTATAGCACGCTCTTTAACTCGCTCTGTTACGATAAAAGTATGACACATAAATATCTCTCTCTCATAGCCAAAAATTACATACAAATATAAATTATATACAACCATATTAGCTTAATTAATATTTAATACATATCTAAATTATGATTATTAAAATAAAATTAATTTTAAGGATGCAAAATGGAGCCTTGTTTTATCCGATTCTTTCGTAGCATCTCCAAGAGTACATAATATTTTCTTTCTAAAATCATGATGTTTTTAACTCCTAAAAAGGATTAGGAGAAATTAGTTTGTCTAGTTTTGGCAACACATCTCATGTAATGCAACAACTTTATTACTAAGAAGGTCCCGTACGAGCGAGATATTTTCTTCTGGTATTAATAAAAGGATATACTCACATTTACTTTTCAATTCTTTGTAATACATAGCATGCATTTCCTAAGATAACGTTATCATGTACAATGTCGTCATGTACACTGCCACATAACACGCTGTACTCCCTCCCTGTTTAAAAAACATATAATTCTATATCTAAATATTCAAGTTAAGTTTTTTAGTGTAACTAAATTTATAAAAAGACAATATTAATATTTATGTCTCTAGCTCTAGTAAAATCAACTTTAGTAGTATATATATACATATGTTGATTCAACTTAAAATTATTTTGGATCAGACACTTTCAACTCAGAAACTACGTGACTTCAATATTCATTTAATATGGTGATAACTAAAGTAAAGAAAAGATGATGTGACAATATATTTAAATAAGAAGGATGAGAAAATGATTTCTTAATAAGAAATTATGTTATATGAAACGGACATGAAAAAAAATGATCGGCAGATGTATGAGAGAGAATATATCATTGGACAAAAAAAAACTACGGAGAAATTATACATCACTAAGAGTAAGTTTTTGTTTATAGTGTGTATACTAAAGGCATGTTTAGATCCTAAATATTTACAAGATTCCTTATCACATCGAATCTTTAGACGCATGCATGAAGTATTAAATGTAGGTAAAAAAAATAACTAATTGCCTAGTTTGTTTGTAAATGTTGAGATAAATCTTTTGAGTCTAGTTGGTCCATATTTAGATAAAGTTTGTGAAATAACAACGAAAGTGCTACAGAAACTTTACACCCAAAATTCTTCCAACTAAACACATCATAATTTGGTATTGTTTAGTATCCATCCAAATATCACATAAAATATTCAACACTGTTTTCTTCGAGCGAGCAAACAGTGTTGATCTGATAAGGATGTAGGAGTACAGAGTACCTGTACGTGGCATCGTCCTGTCCCGTCAAGAGTACTACTTCACACCAGTCGCTTGCCTGTTCCTCCACGTGCTACACTCCGCGTCTCCTCAGCCCTCAGGTCTTTTTTCTTTTCTTTTCTTTTCGAAGCACTCCTCGTTTTTTTAATAATGGAATAAACATCCGGCTTCATCCTCACAAAAAGTGAGAAATCAGACCACATTATTACAAATCGAAGTTCATCAAAACAGACTCAAAAAAAAAGATAGGAAATCAATTCGCAATTCTAGACACATTGAGCCATCCATAAAAGGAAAAAAAGGCTAAAGCCGATGTCTCCAGGGTCTGACAAGCTTTGTAGATACATTCTTTCTTTTCTTCACTTTGCTGCAACTGACCCCAAAATCGAAGCCAATGTGTTTCTCTGAATAAGATCTGCAAAAATGTTTTAGATTGAACTTGTTAAAAACACTATCATTTCTAGTGAGCCATAAAGACCAACAGAAGGCAGCCGCCCCTGCTAGCAATAACAAACTTGAATCTTTTCCACATTGCTTATACCAATTTCCAAAAAGATGTACTGTACTACTTGGTGGGGTAATACCAAACACTATATGCAACGCACGCCATAGAAATTTAGCATATTTACACTAAAAAACAGATGTTGAATAGTCTTAAAATTACTGCAAAAGCAACAATATTTGCTTCCTTGCTAATTTCTTTTAGCTAGGTTATCTTTATTTAGTATTACACCCTTTTTCAAGAACCAAAGAAAAATCTTAATTTTAAGTGGCAGTTTTGCACGTCAAAATTCCTGTGTTACCCTGATATCATTAGTAATTAGGTATCTATATGTCGACCTAACCGTAAAGTTACCACTTTTACTTAAAGTTCATGTGATAGTATCCTTTCCTGTTTGAAGGTTAACATTCGCAATGGAAGCACTCCTCGTATGCTCCGGATACCACAGGCTTTGCAGTTCAGCTGCCTAGTAGTAGTTCTGCTTTGCACGAACGGGGCCATTCTCTTCCTCTCTCGCCGGTGACGGGGAGACATGCTGCGAAATCCTCCGTCGCCCCACCAAGCGAGGTACAGCAGTTTTTTTTGTTTTTTTTTCAAATACGCAAAAGATTTACGTATCATTGCTATCAAGAAGAAAAGAGTTTTGAGTACAAACAACGCGCATCTGGCGCACTAGGCGGTCTACGAGTAACGACTAGGCCAACCTAGCAGTTTCTTTTGTTATTATACCTCGTCTTGATCTCAACCAAAAAAACCTCGTCTTGATCGTTTGTTCTTGAAATCTACTCGGTGATGAGCCCGATGCCTCTGGTTCTTGAAGCGGCATGCGTTCGCTAGCCTAGGATTCGACGCTTCAATTCCCCCCTTTCAATAGCAACAGTAACTGATGAACTTGGACAGCGCAGTAACTTGAATCGGTGGTTTATTATTTATTTTACGGTTTTACCGCAGCATGATTTTTGGTAGTATCAACCTAACCTAGGTAGCACAGAAAGGTTCGCCTCTGTTTTTTTTTTTTTTTTTGGTGTCTCTCTGTCTCAGCTCTATACTCATCTGTCATCTGTGTTCTGTTCTTTGTTCTCCTGCAGCTCAGGGTTAGGGATGAAGAGAAGCTTGAGCCCCCATGCCGGCGGAATGCGTGGTACTCCCTCCATTCCAAATTATAAGACGTTCCAAGAATCTTTATAAGACGTTCCAAGAATCTTGGAGAGTCAAAGTTTTTCAACTTTGACCAAAATTATAGAGAAAAATATAAAGATTTATACCATCAAATATACATATTATGGAAATATAACTAATGGAGAATCTAATTGCACTTAGTTGATATCATAAATATTATTATCTTATTATATAAATTTGGTCAAAGTTAGAAAAACTTTGACTCTCCAAGATTCTTGGAATGTCTTGTAATTTGGGATGGAGGGAGTACATCACAAGGCCAAGGTGCCTTCACCCCGTTGTCCCAGTTAACCCTCGGATACCACAGTGGGATCAGAGTCCGGGTGCGTGTCTCCAGGATTTGGGTGGCCACCAATCCAAATACTGGCCAGGAATACGGTCTCCACTGCCTCCTGATCGACGGCGTGGTGAGCCAGTCCATTCCCCAACTTAAGTTCTTTAGTCCATATACTAAACCCATTGGTCACCAAAGTAGCACAGTTCTAGAGTTCTAGTGCCTGAATGCCTGATTTTTCAGTATCAGTACAATTATTATTATGGCATCTGCTCCGGTGCTCCCTCCTAAAAAAATTTGCACAAAGTTTAAAGCAGCTAATTAAGGTAATTATTTTTTTAACAAATTTATTTCTATATCTGGGCCACGTTTGGGGAAGCCCGTCCGTCCGGCTCGACTCCAGCCCGTGACCCATGCGAAGCTATCGTTACAGAAGGGAAGGAGCAATGTTTTCTGATCGTCCGATTAATCGTCCTTATCGGTATTTAGCAGTCGATTAGAGCCTTCGATTAGATCAGATCGATCAGAAACCTGATCGTCCGATTAATCGTCGATTACTCGCGATTAATCGTCCGATTAGGCCTCTTGGTCGATCAGCACTAAATAGGTAGATGGCCTCCTTCAGTTTACTGGGCTAAAATATGGAGGCTGGGATAAGAATATGGAGTCAGATCTCACATGTAAGTAACCAACTAACTAGGAATATAATCTTGAATCGTGATGCGCGATGTCTACTATATAAATATATATAGTATATGGTATATATACCATACATATATGATATATATCTAGTCCTATGTTGGATGATTATATGGACGATTAGATCGATCAGAGGTCGATTAATCGTCCTGATCGTCCTGATCGGTACCAGACCGATTAGAGATGATAGGCCGATCAGAAAACATTGGGAAGGAGCATCACGGCACGAAGAAGACGGCGTCGATCTCCTCTGCTTCAACATCTTCACTGCCACCACTCTATATTACCTGCGCCCTTGCGGCCACCCGTGAATTCGTGACCCGACGCACTGCTGTGCTGGCTGGGGAGACGGGCCCCCATGCAGCATCGAGCTGGCCGCACCCCTTCGCCGCCACCGTGCCCCGCCAGGGATGGCGGCCCCCACGCGGCAGGAGCCGCCAGGCTCGGCGCGCCCCATACGACATTGAGTTGAGCCGCCAGGCTTGGTGCGCCCCCACACAACATTGAGCTGACCGCGCTCCTTTGCTGTCGCCGGCGGACAGGGGAGGCGGGCCGAGCCGGCCGTGCCCCTTCGTCGCCACGCTGCTAGCCTGGGGAGGCACTCGTCTTCCGTCCGCTCACTATCTCCAGCACCAGGATCCCGAAGCTAAAGACGTCAATCTTTGCAGACCAGTAGTCGTTCACGGCGTACTAGAGCCATGTAACCACTGCAATTCGTCACATACGGCATTTGCACACAGGCATAGCATAGGTTGCGGAGACAAGCGAGACGATAAACAGGGAGATTTACATATTTACCATTATAACGGATGGTACTCACCCGATTATCACTCTTAAAATGACGCTTACATATTTACCATTATAAAGAGAAAAATCTTACAACTTTACAAAAACGAGCTGTTTTGCATACGTGGTGTGCCAAGTCAGCTTGCTAACGTGGCGACGCACCGTAAAAAGACGAATCTGCCCCTGACCTGCCCTCTCTCTTCCTCTTTGACAGCTGGGTCCCACAGCTCCTCTCTCACTTCCAGGTGGGACCCACTTGTCAGATCCATCTCTAACCTCACGCCCGGTGACAGCACGGGACTAGCGTTGGCGCCGGCGGCGGGCGGGCCCAGGCGGCGGTACCGGCGGCCGGCGGTGGCTCCACCGCCCCGCCGCTGCAGCCGCAGGAGAAGCAGGCGAGCAGCTGGTCGCGCACGATGCGAAGGCACCCTGGTGACGACGGCGAGGCGGAGCAGGCGCGCCCAGCGCAGGTCGAGCTGAGCCCCTGCCGCCGCCGGCTTGCGGCCTTGTGGCCCCGCGCAGAGCTGCGCGACCGCGGCAACGTTCGTGGTCGCTGGTGCCGCCGCCGCCGTGGTGGTGGTGGTCATGACGGCGCGGTCGTCGGCGTCGTCCAGGCGCGGCCGCCGCCCATGCACCACCGGCGCCGTGCAGAAGGGCCTTGTTGGTTGCTGGAAGAGGCGGCGGAGCGGGCGGGACGGGAAGAGAGCGAGAGAGAGATCGGGGAAGGGAAAGTGAGCCGGAGGGAGGAGCGACCTCCCCGACACGACGTATAAGCGGAGGCGGGCGTGAGGTTAGATATGGATCTGACGAGTGGGTTCCACCTGGAAGTGAGAGAGGAGCTGTGGGACCCAGCTGTCAAAGAGGAAGAGAGAGGGCAGGTCAGGGGCAGATTCGTCTTTTTACGGTGCGTCGCCACGTTAGCAAGTTGACTTGGCACGCCACATAGGCAAAACAGCTCGTTTTTGGTGAAGTTATAAGATTTTTCTCTTTATAATGATAAATATGTAAGCGTCATTCTAAGAGTGATAATCGGGCGAGTGCCATCCGTTATAATGGTAAATATGTAAATCTCCCCGATAAACAGAGCTGTGGAGCGTCCTCCAGGAACTGCCTCACCAAGCTGAAATCCGAAATCTTTGGGTTCAGCTGTTGTGTTCTCTGCATCAATGGTGGATCAAGGCAGGATCATCGTGGGCATGAGCTGCGGATGGGAAGCTGACTGCACCATATGACCATGGATCAAGGCTGGCAGGATCAGAGTGGTGGCAGTGAAGATGTCGAAGCAGAGAAGATCGACGCCGTCTTCTTCGTGCCGTGACGCTCCTTCCCTTCCGTAACGATAGCTTCAGCATGGGTCACGAGCTGGACGGACGGGCTTCCCCAAACGTGGCCCAGATATAGAAATAATTTTGTTAAAAAATAATTACCTTAATTAGCTGCTTTAAACTTCGTGCAAATTTTTTCAGTAGGGAGTACCGGAGCAGATGCCTATTATTATTATTTTTTCTCCCTGGTGAGTGGTGATTTGTTGTAATTTTGTAGGGTGTAGTTATGCAAGCGTGGGCACGTCCCTGGCACATGAAGCGACTCAAACAACAGCTAGTTGAAGGGAAGGTCTACGCCTTGTCGAATTTCAATGTATGCCAAAAACAGGACAAGTACATGGCCTGTAGCAATGGTTTAATGATTAGCATGGGAGAAAGGACAGTGGTGAATGAGATAAACGATCAAGCCAGTTCTTCCATACCTCTCCATAGCTTCGAGTTTGTTGATTTTGGTCATCTTCATTTTAGGAACAATGACAGGACCTTGCTTACAGGTAGATATTTCTTGGGAACTGAGAGCACTCAAATTTGCTGTTTGCAATTTGCACATGTCTGAATTGACCCTTTTACTTGCTTGCTACAGATGTCATTGGCCAGGTGGTATCCATTGAAGATGAGGGGCGGACTTGGAAGTGGGGTGCTTTGCGTAACATAACTTTTCGCAACATACATCTGCGTGATTTGAGGTGGTGGTTTACTAATCTTCCTTCCGAATCATCATTGTACTTTCGTGGCAGCAGCTTACTTTATGTATTACCGTTTTCAGTGGAACGCAATTGAATGTCGCTCTCTATGGAGATCTAGGTCAAAATTTCGATGCAGAGCAGGTTTTCATGCAAGACCGAAAAGACCCAATTGTTGTTATTTTTGCAGGGATGCTTGTTGAGTACTACAATGGTCTGATCTCTACTCTCACTTATTTCTTTAACTGCATAATGTCGTCCTTTCCTTGCTTTTCAGATATCATCTCACCATCATGCAATTTAGGTGTAGGGTTCATAGTTCGCTCAACATCAGCTTCAAAGTACTACCTGGATTTGGATGTAGAGGAGGTGCAAAAGTTCTGTGCAAGGTGTGTACTGACTGAACTCAATCGTTTATACTTGAGCAGAAATTCTGATCAAGGCTACACAAAGCCAGAGCTAATAGTTCTCTGTGTATGCAGCTTGGATGGTCCACATGATCCGATTGATCGCCTCCCATGTCGGCTACAAAAGCCTGTAAATCCAACTGAGCTAGTTGATAGCTGGCGAACAATAAAACAGCTGACAAACCTCTATCAAGATGAATTACAGGTTAGGTGGTGCCCTTTGATTTTATCAGATTCAAACCATATGTTCTGCTCACTTATCTGTCCCTTCTCCTCTATAGCAGCGCACCTGGTTTTTGTGCAGAGCCACCTTGAAAGGCATAGATTGCAATAAAGGTTGGTCATACCAGTCATGCTTTCACTGCCGTCACTCGATCAGGTGGGATGGAAGCAAATTCTTGTGCACCGATGGTTGTCCAAATAACAAGTTATCTGTTTTTTTAAGGATAAATAACAAGTTATCTGTTGCGAGGTGAGAATCTGAAAGACTATTGCTGCCATTACCACATGTTGCATTTTTTTTGAAAGATCTTACCATGTTGATGTTGTTGGCTTGTTGCTAAGTAAGGTACAAGCTGGATGCGGTGATGGAAGACGACACAGGCTCTATGAATGTCATGATATTTGATGATCCAGCACAAAAGCTTGTAGGTGCTGCAGCAGAGGAGCTCATTGGAGAGGTCACAGGTGATGGTATCTCGGCTGTCATCAGTTCGCAACAGAGACGTACCTTTGTTGTGGCCTTCGGCAATGGGTGCTTCGTGGTGAAGCACATTCAGAACGATGATGTGATGCAGCTGCTCGTTATTAGTGGTTTTGATCACATGGAAGCTGGAGATCATAGTGATCTGACACAGGATGAGGGCTCTTATGCATCCCAAGGCTCTAGTTCACAAGTGAAGAAGGTAGAATGTGACATACCTTTAATCTTCCTTTTCATATTAAAATTAAATGATACACAATTTGCATAGTAGAAAAACTCCTAGTTTGGTGAACAAGTTGGTTTTTAATTTGCCAATTGACGTTAGGAGAGGATGGTGATCAAAGAAGAGATGGAAGCAACCAATGGTGGTGAAGAGTCAGAGGTTGAGAGCTCTACTGCATCCTGCAGCCCGAGTCCCCTAAAAAATGTTAAGAAGGTAGGAAAATGATATCCTTTTTTTATCCTTTCCTTTTGGAACGAAATGAAACGCAATCTGTAGGCTGTAATGTGATCTTTAGAAGAAATTCACATCAAATTTTCTAAAAGTAGAATGAACTCTACAAAAAAACTTCTGAGCCTGCTGACCAAGTATGTTCTAATTTTCCCATTGATGTTAGGAGGATATGGAGACTGAAGAAGAAAGAGAACCAAAGAGGCAAAAGACTGCAAAAGGCAATGAACAGAATGTCCCATTTCTCTCTGCAGGTCATCAAATAGCTCTCTACAGTAGTCATAAGGCTATTTCTGTGTGAATCGTAACTGCTTTACTATGTAAGCTATCTGGATCCTAATATAGCAGTCTCTTGCAAGCAGACTGCTAGTCTGCTAGAATGCACAAAGCGGCAGCTGGATGAACCCTACTACTCACATGGTTCACTGTAAATATTAGTACTAGTTTTTATGCCGCAGCGGAGGTGGCCGTTCCGGCTCCGTGCCACCGATCAAAAGAAGCACTTGGGCTTGGGCTTAGTACTCCCATCCATTCAATGTAGCCATGCCATTATGCCAGAAAGCAGTGAGTAACTTAATGGGTATGTATGAACTAATGGGTATGTATGAACTGGTAGCAATGTATATGTAATTTTCATCGAAATATAAGTTTGTACTATGCCACACTGCCACTAGACTCTGGATGTCTGGATGCATTAGGTTTCAGTAGACTTTGAATCTGTGACTCTGACTAGTCTCTAGTTGTGTATCTGTGTTTGTGAATTGTATTATATTATATATATTTGTTCGTGCTCACTGATTATTCTAGAAAATGGAAATAGCTCCGCCCTCTGCAATTGCACAAATATGAGGGGAAATGTGAACACAAATAAAGAAATTTAATCATAAGCAAAGTTTATTATTGTTTTTCTATTCGTTTTTTTTTGTTGAAAATGTCCAAAGTAGCAACCTTCAATGGTATGCGTAGTGTCCAAAACAATAGCCTACATAAAGCACTCATTGAAAGTTGCCTGCGCAAGGTGTTGACTGAAGATGGAGGAGGACGTTCTTCTTTGGTGACATGTTTGGAGGTGTTATTTTTCGAGGTGATCTGAACCGACCTGATGACATATGTGCGGCCCTTAACTGCGATGTTTTCTAGTCTTTTCTTTTTCATGTTATTGTATCCTGCATTTTAGTTCTTTGGTCGTTTATCCAGTTTTATCTCTGCGCTTGTCTCTGTATGCCCAACTCTGTAAGCTGGTAACCCCAGCAGGCCAGCAGGTACTCGTCAGCTTTCAATATAAGCAGGCTCTTGCCTTTGGTCTAAAAAAAGATAGCCTACGTAAAAGAGGGAGTATATTGGTTTTGCTTTTTTTTAAAATAATATCATTTCTTGAGCAACAAATTGCCTGATACAGAGAGTTGCAAATGGCTGCAAGTCATTGGTACAGTAAAAAGTTACTACTGCTGTCACTTGCAGCCGCTACAAAAAAGCAACCATAGCAAGCACAAGTCATCATGCTGAAAGAATTCTCTACAATTCACAAACATCTGTATAAATTTTCAAATAGTCCTAACGTGTGGGCTATTGAAACAGATATGTTTAATTGTTTTATTAACTAAAAAACAACACTTTTAACAGCTAGATCAATTTCACCAAGAGTTTTTGTCTTAAAAGGAAGTTTAAGTTTCCATATGAACATAATCCCTCTGTCCATAAAATGAGCAATTCCTAGAATCCGTGTCACTCAATTTTTTTTAACTAATTTTATAGAAAAGAATGATAATATCTATTATATAAAATATGCATATTATGAAAATATATTCTATAGAGTATTACCGAAGGAGTACCCTACTTAATCAAATACTTTTTTAACATTAAATACAGCAGGAGACGTCCCTAATGTAGAGGTTTTATTAAGAAAAGACAGAACTGTACATGTCCGGCAAGAAGCTAAACAACAGAAACAGGCCTAAGGCCAAAAGAAGAAACAAAGTAAACAAGGAACTTAACAAAAAGAAGAAAAGCAGCTCCAAAGGTCTCATCAAACGCAAAAGAAGAAACTGACGGCGAACGCAAACAGTTCCTTAATTAGGGTAACGGGTTAGAGGCATTAACAGGAGGCAAAAGTAAAGTCAATTGGCCACGTTCTTGAACACTTTCCAAGGTGCATCCGCACCAAAACAATACACCTTAAAAAGTGTCGTTATTAGTAGTTATCTTAGACCTTTTTCTTTTTTTTAATATACCACGAAGCTCGTCTACGAGTTGATTTCAAGGAAAAAGGAAGAAGAAATAAGACGCGTACATGCTTGAACATAAACATATCTTCGAATAGCTAGCTCTGGAAAGTTGGAGATAATGTTGTCGCCATGAAATATTTTTTCGGTCTCTTCTCTGTTTTATTGTAGTTAGATCTGACCATGATGAAAGAATAGAGAGAATTAGTTTCAGATCAGTCTTTCTCATTTTTCGATAACAAAAAGAAGAAGAAGAAGATATCAGAAAGAAGAAGTTTTTCAACTTCGCCTACATGACCGTTGTTCATTGGACATCTGTTGTTAGATCTGTTGTCAAATGTTTGTCTGTGCGGTCATTTATACTGCAAAATGTTGTACATGTTTGGTTTGAGATTTGAAGTTATTCATAACAGTATAATTTAGATAAAATTCAGTTTCTGAATGTTGTAATGTAATGCAGAGTGTTTGTAATATGTTGATATACTTAACTATTATATAAAATACAATTCTTTTTTTGTCGCAAAAAAAGCTAGCTCTCAGCGCTAGTCATATATCTCATGTGATTCAACCGACTTTGCTGTGTACATATTGCTTGCACATCTATGTGGACTCTAATATAGTATTAGCAGTGATTCTGCAAATCTGCAATCAGCACTGCTCGTTTCTGTCAAAAATTGCAAAGCTGGAGTACGTAGCATATTCTGTACTCTGAAGCATCTGTATTTTGGAGAGGGTCTGTGTGATGCTATATTGCCATCATGTATGTTTAACGTCTTGACCTAGTGGGCTTCCATCTGGGCCTCTTTTTGTCTCGCTCCGTACAGGCCCAATAGAGTTTGTACCGGTGGGCCTCTGTAAGCGAACCCTTTTTTCCAATCCAATTTCAAGGAGAAGTCCAGTTTTCCTCCCTCAACTTTCGAGGAAGTCCACTTTTCCTCCTTCATCTTTAAAACCGGACAAACAACCTCCCTTAACTTTTGAAACCATGCATTTTACCTCCCTGGCCGGTTCTAGACGGTGGTTTGGCTACAGTACCAATGGTTTTGCTATAGTGACCGTGGTTCAAAGATTCGCAAAAAAAAGAAGAAGATAAAACCGCAGTTACTGTAGCAAAACCACTGTTATTGTAGTAAAACCACCGTCCAAAACCGGCCAGGGAGGTAAAATGCACATATTCAAAAGTTGAGGGAGGTTGTTTGTCCGGTTTTGAAATTAATGGAGGAAAATCGGACTTGTTCAAAAATTGAGGGAGGGAAAGTTCCCTAAATTATAGATGTCGTCGTGGCCACGTTTTGCTTGAGAGTTGAGACCGAGAATGGGACGAGGCCCAAAATAAAAATGAAGTAGGGCCTCGTTGCAGGGCTTTGGCGAGTGCTAATCGCGTTGTCGCGCGCAGGTTACGCTGCAAATCCTGATCCATTAGCACTGACGGCACCATCTCTGTTGCTTTTCGCCTATTGCCCCTCAAGAATTGTGTGGCACCGACGCTAGTAGAGATCGAGTAGCAAGTGATGCTCTCAGGGATTCTGGTTTTCTCGACAAACCAGGGTTTCGTGCGGTTTGCATGGTTTCGTGCGGTGTGCAGCTGTCCTATTTTGGGACTTGGGACTAGATAGAGGAAACAACTTGTCATTTCATGACGCATCGGCTGCAGAAAATGAGCAGGCTGGATGGATGGTGTATGCATTTTTTTTGGTTGATTATTAAGCGGTCAATTTCTTTTGAAAGGAATAAACGAAAGAAAAAAAATCAATATACTTATACTATTGATCCAAAGGAATCATAACATACTAGTTCAAATGAATCACAAGCTTCTTGAGATGTTCATGCGCTGGGCCGTTCAGCCATCCTAGTCGCTTGTGATCCACGTGACCATTACTACGTCGCCTTGCCGCGTGCGCTAAAACGGCCTGTCGCTGCCGTGAAGTAGCTGAGCAGAACGTCGCGTAACCATCTTTTTCAAACCAATTCCCATTTAGAAATTTCAGATTGCTTGCTCCTACGTGTAGTAGTATCTGCCCGCTGTTCATTGTGCAGCAAACCAACCGCATTGGCCTCCTGTTTATGAATGGAGACATTTTTTTAGAATGTCACTAATTTAGTCTATTAAAAATAAATTAATTATAAAACTAATTACATTGTCACACAGTACTTAACGAGACAAAATATTAAGTCTGATTAATCTGTCATTAACATATGTTTATTGTAGCATCACATTATCAAATCATGGATTAATTTGGCCCAATACATTCGTCTCGCGAAATAGATTCCGGCTGATAAATTGGTTTTATAATTAGTTTATATTTAATACTTCATGTATGTGTCTCAATATTCGATGTGATAGTTGATTTTTTTATATATAGGGCTGAATATAAATTAATAAAAAAATAGCTGCACGTGCTCCACTTGGATATACAACACTAATTGAATTTTCTACTAGTAAAATTTCTGATGAAATCCAAATCAGAACTCGAATCGAGTCGGATTCTTGGGCAAAAATAATTAATAAAAAAAACTATACTTGACAGAAGAGCGACAGAGAGAGAAGGGCAGAGACAGAGAGAAACGTGCGGAGGTGGAAGCCACAACGCACGCGCCCGCGCCCACCCTCGCGTCTTCGAATTCCGCTCCTCCCCCTCCCCTCGACCTCGGCGCCGCCGCCGCAACCCCGCGAGGAGCGTTCACACCGGCCGCGGACCCTAGCCTTATCCGTCCGAGGCCGCGCGCCCGATGCAGACGGAGGCGCGCGTGGGCGTCGTCGGCGGCGGCAGCCGCCCAGCCGTGGGCCGCTGCCAGGAGCAGCGCCACATCGGCACGGCGGCGCACCTCGCCGCCGGAGGGTTCGCGGGCGCCGTCAGCAAGACGTGCACCGCGCCCCTCGCGCGGCTCACCATCCTCTTCCAGGTGAAATTTCTCCCAGCTTATATATTTTTCATTATATAGACTTTATACATTACGTTTTTATGCTAAGCGTTATATGGTACGGATTGGAATCGACGAGCGGCGGGGAAGGGATTGGGGTCTTACAGAGCAAGAGGCGTTCTTGTCTTTGTCGCTTTTGTTTCTGTTTGCTGCTCTATGGGAAATTTATTTTGCCCGGAAGTTCGTCCCCTGTTTTGAGTTACATATGGTTGGAGTACGCTAGCAGCCACATGGAACTAATAATTAAGAAAGATACTCCGTATGCATATCTGTTTGCTTTTACTAGTTGATTCTCTAGTTCTTTAATGATTGTTTTGGAGGAGATTCTGTCCAAAAAGCAATCTCCCTTTGGCGTAGCCCTGAGGTTCATTATCAGTGGGTGAAAGCAATACCATCTGTTGCTTTGAAATTCTGTTTGGTCTAAAAAAGAATGGAGCAACAACTTATCTGATGTGAGACTTTGGGAAATCATACCTTATTCTTCGGGGTTGTTGTTAGTGCACCTTGTCCGTGCACTTCATGGTCGTTGAAACGAATCATATGCTAAGAACAAGATACCTAGGCATTCCGCTAGTCGTAGGGATCAGGTCAGAAGCTAACAGGGGCAAGACAGCTTTGAGTATTGTCGCTTTTGCAAGGTATTTTGTTTGATTATAAGTTGTATTTGCAACACAAGAATGCTAGATACAGATTCTCCAGAAAGGATTGAAACAAATGTTTAAAAATGTATTTTCATCTCATAGTAGAGTTAGAAGGCTTATAGGACTGAGGATACTTATAAAGCTTATAGGACTCAACCTGTATAAGGTCATTAGCGATTCAGAACAATGCTTTTTTTGTTTCTCTGCAACTGTAGGGTTTTTGGTTTGCATGGACTGAAGCTATCATGGATAATCATTGAATGTGTAAACTAAAAGAAAATAGGTTCCCCTCTGGTGTTAGTAGCCAGTGAGTTTACTTCATCCTTCAACTTGATGCACATAGCATATCATGAAGTAACTAAGCACAAGCATGTTACAGGACATCTCTTTTCAGTGAATCTGGATATTTCATTTGCTATTGGAATTGTACTAAATAGTCTAAGAGGGAATTTTGTGATCTGCATTCTGATTAATACACATTGTTTCCGTCTATCATACTCCCTCCGTCTCAGGATATAAGGCATGATTTGACTTGGTGCGGTCTTCAAGATTATACTTTGACCATTAATTTATATTATTTTATATAACTAATGGAAACAACAAAAATATCATTAGAAAGTATTTGTAAAGATAAATCTAATGGTATCGTTATTGTACTATATATTTTTTATTTTATTAGACTTATTATTGGTCAAAGTTAATAAAGTTTGAATTTTGAAATACGTGCATGCCTTATATCCTGGGACGGAGGGAGTATATGGAAACTTACATCACTTTTTGTATATAGGTGAAGACATTATATAATCTTGCCAATTGCACACATTTAATAAATGTTCAGCAACTTTGCAGTTATTGTTCTCTTTTATGTAGCAATCCATTCTGATGCTTAAGCAGTGTCCTGAGCTATTTACTTCTGCTTCACAATATGAGTATTTTATTAAGTTGTATGCACCAACCAATTCAACCCAAAAGCTTAAGCTGATGGGGAGAGACGGACAATTCACTTATACTCCACAACACTCCCCCTGGAGGCTCCGCCTCAGACGTGGAAAAGGAGCGGGCAACAATTATTTTATTTAATTGTGCTTATCAGGATTCGAACTCGAGACCTCTGGCTTTGATACCATATTAAGTTGTAAACTACTGCAGTTGTTACTAATTAATTGTGTGTGCATGTCTGATCTGATATTGATTCACAAGAAACAGTCAACACCTTCTTGACATTAAGATCTCTTATACGAGTCTGTTACATGCTGATTTGACAGGTAGCCGGTATGCATTCAGATGTTGTGGCTCTAAGGAAGTATAGCATATGGCATGAGGCTTCACGAATTTTTCGAGAAGAAGGGTTTGGAGCCTTTTGGAAAGGAAATCTAGTAACAATTGTACACCGCTTACCTTATTCTGCCATCAGCTTCTATTCATATGAGCGCTACAAAAATGTAAGCACCAAGGTTCTGTGCTTTAGCACTTAAATAAAACATTGCATAGTGAGCTTCGGCATTCAATACTATTTTCATGAACTGATTTTAGATAAGTATTTCAGCTTCTCCAAACGGTTCCCGGCTTGGATAGAGACTCAAATAATGTTGGTGTTGTACGTTTGCTTGGTGGTGGTTTGGCGGGAATAACTGCTGCATCTTTAACTTACCCATTGGATGTTGTTCGTACCCGTTTGGCGACACAGGTAATACTCTGTATTATTCTTATATATCCCAAATAAAAACTAACACCTGGTCAATTTTGTACTCCTTTAAATCAGCTTTTGCATGGTGTTGCCTTTTGTCAAGGGCCTCGGATCCCCGGGAAGGAGGCCCTCGGCTGCGTAGTTCGTAGTTGGAGCTGGGAGATGGAGGCGCCAGAGCTCTGCTCTGTCGCTTGAGGAGGGGGGATGAGATTAGATAGCAGGGAGGTGAGAATCAGGAGATAACTTCATTTCATAATTCTTAACTGGGTCTTGCCCTTACATAAATAGGAGGCTAGCTCCTTGATGCCGCAGCCCGGCATTTACTTAGCCGGCTGCTACTCTCATTACTCACTAAACTCCTCATCTTCTTCTTGAGCCTAGTGAAGGCCTTAACTCTGGCCGTCTGCTTGATGAGCCGTCGGGGGCTCTTGGTACTCGTGCCCTTGCCGGCTGTGCCCTGGTTCTGTCGCCGGCGGGAGTAATGGTGTCCCCACATCACACCTTTATGAACCAAGGATTTATATTATTATTTTCATCTAAATTTCTGCAGAAAACAACTAGGTATTACAAGGGCATCTTCCATGCAGTATCTACAATTTGTAGAGACGAGGGTGTCAAAGGATTGTACAAAGGCCTTGGGGCCACGTTGTTGGTAGGTCCTTGACCTTTTGGGCTTTTACTTATATGTATTTTTTAATGTTGGGTTGCCAGTAACTTTTAGGAATTACAGGGAGTTGGACCTAGTATAGCAATCAGCTTTTCTGTCTATGAATCACTGAGGTCTCATTGGCAAATGGAAAGGTACTCATCATTATTACTCTTTGTTTTATATTGTAATTCCCTCTTGAATGTGTTGTCAAAATTTCCAACTGATGCCAATGGACATATATGCACCAGGCCCCATGATTCAACTGCAGTTGTTAGCTTGTTTTCTGGGAGTCTATCTGGTATTGCATCATCGACAGGTAAACTGACATTTGATCCCTAATGATTTTCATTGTCGGTTTTTTTCTTTATACTGAATAACAAAGCCATGGCATGCACTTATATTATTGTACAACAAGAATGATCTCTGTTGAAGGAGCTAGCAGCACACTTATGCAACTATATGCTTATATAAAGCAGATAGGCAGACATAAATTTATCCACTTGCATTGCTAAATTGATTGCCTGACATCATAAAAGAAATGATTTCAACAATGGATGTTAAATCCTATATTCATTGTTGCAGCCACATTTCCCCTTGATCTAGTAAAACGGCGGATGCAACTTCAAGGAGCAGCTGGGACAGCGTCTGTTCAGAAATCAACCATAACTGGAACTATCCGTGATATCTTGCAGAGGGAAGGTCTGCGTGGCTTCTACAGAGGTATTGCGCCTGAGTACCTCAAGGTTGTTCCTAGTGTTGGAATTGCCTTCATGACATACGAGACATTGAAGAGCTTGCTCTCCAGCATTGATGCGGACGATGAGAGCTGAGACTTCAGTGAAATTTTGACTATAGGTTACTATCAGAATGTAAGTGCATCAGAGTGGTTACACGACCGGCAGTGTGGCAGTTTTGTAGTTTTGTAGTTGTTGTTAGGACAGAGCTTACCTGGGGTGCACAATTAAGTATTGTGTTGTTGTACCATAGGCTAACATGATCAAATGAGCACTTCATCTTGTGTTCCTCAATTTATTATTCTCCAGTTTTGTGCTATGAAATGTGTCCCATCAAGGAGGGGAAAAAGAATGGGGGGATGTGTATCGACTTCACTTTGTGTCCAAAATCCATTTTAACATGTTAGGGTAAATTTAAAGGAATGTAGAAGAACTTGTAACTGCGATTTCCTTCTGATTTGGAAGTTGAAGTCAATTCTGGCTGATGTATTTCTGCACATATTTTGGTATAAATAAGAGATTAGATTATCCTTAGCGTCTGTAGTAAAGACTGTCCAACAAAACAAAATGTTGATAAACCGTTGTCATGAAAGAATGCTTAAAACATTCCTTAGCGTCTGTAGTAAGACTAAGAGATTAGATTATTCTTAGCGTCTGTATGGTTGTACTATGGTCCAGGTTTTTTTATTATATATCGGGAGGATGGAATATTGTGTGCTCGCGACACATTCAGCTGATGCAAGAATGCTTAAAGCTACAATACAGGAGTATGAGATCCCCAGGACTATTATTGAGTGTAATATGTCCTCGACTCTACATTGCACGTACTCCTACCTCCTAAGCCTTTTGTATCAAATAATCATACCCAAGAGAATCTCTGCGCCAATAATATTTCACATTTATGCAGTAAACAATATTAGGTGAAAAAACTACACGCATTGGAATTTGAAGAGATATGGGAGACCAGCGAGAGATGCCAGCATCCATCAGTAAACTAAACAACAATCATACCCAAGAGACCGGGGATCCCTGCATCACACCTAAAACAGACGCTTGCCTCTTGCCTGCCAGCATCCATCAGTAAAAAAAACACAGAACCTAACCGTACGTTCAAACTTTAGAGTAACCGTCGCCTTGTTAAAATCCTACCAAAAGTTCAACACATAGACTGGTGGTATAAAATCGCAAACTAAACCCTAAATTAGATAGTATGAAATTTGTCTGTTCAATTTATATTAATTCGACATCATGAATTTGCTTTTGCTGTCCAAATATTGCTTTAGTAGCGGGGATAGGGATGGGATGAAAAGCTCTCACGAAGACTGAGTTTTTCACCTGAGGAAATTGGGAGCGGCTATCTCCCGATGAAGAATTCCTCGTTGACATTGCTAAACATGGCACCTTAAGAATTTACTAATTTACCCTTGAATAAGCTGAAGTACTCCTAAAAAGTAAAAGCAATAATTTAGTTATTGGCCCCCCACATTTTTGGTACTATCCCTACCATTTTTATATTTTTGGGTACTTTTCTCTAGGCACCTTCCATTTCTCTGCCACTGAATTTGTCTTGATAGACCGGATCGTTTTTTCAACCACCATAAAACTAGATGCAATTTATTTTCTTTTGAACTTAGCGAAAAAGAATTTTGGCTGTGTAGCCCTATGCGAACTTGGTTGAACTATGAGCAACCAACAGTTCTTAAGGATAACATCTACCCATTCATTCGAATGCTTGCACCATCTTCAAATAGATCATATATCAATTCTTTTTCTCTCTCTAAAAATGTAGAACAAGGAAATATGTACCTCAAGATCCGCTATAAGCCATAACAAGTGAGAAGCTCTGCGGCTCAATTCTAACATAATTACTCTAATATAGCTAGCTCTTTTGGGCCTTTGAATGTTCTCCAAGAATTATGGTGCATTTACCATTATTAATAAACATAGTAGCTAAATAATCTCGTGATGTAACATAAGGCAAGTATTATTTTGCCATGCCGGATGGCCAAGATGCTTTATGGGTTTGGTTTGTTGAACTCTAGACTATGGAAGAGATCATCTACAAGACTACAAGTAGAAATTGCTCCTTTTTGCCATTCACGGTTTCTCTTTTTTTTTCATCACCAATACAGTTTCCCATGACTAAGAGTCAAAATATAGCCAATTTTTTCTTCATGAATACAGTGCAGGGCATAGTGGTTATGTGAAACATTTACTTGACTAGTACAACTAGCAATCTCGCGGTATACTAAAAATAACAAAGTTGCCTTCAGAAATGGACTTCATCACTACCGACTACAGAAGCCATGTGATGTAACTGGTTATACCAGAGAAAAAGTGCTGAACTTTTTTGATTGCAAAAGTGCTGAACTTGAAAGCACTATCACAAGAACGCTGAAGGGACAGCCTGAATAATGTCAATTGAAGGGACCAGAGCACAAAGAGAGGATCCGCAGGTAGAAGAATGCACTATAAATATGTATCACTCCTGGGGCTGCAAAATGCAATGAACTGTACATCTTAGCATGATCCAACATAGAAATAGTAACGCAAGCTACACAGCAAGCAAGGGAGATGGTAGACTGATGGATAATGTAGGTAGCACGAGCTGTACACTTGCGGGCTTGGAAGGCATCATGAAACTTGAGGTTTCTCCTCAGATCGCTGCTTACTTCTGTTAACATTTTGTTCATCTTGTGGCACATCCTGAAACGTCTGTCATCATAATTCATGAAACATCAGGTCATGAAGAGCACATTAGGATGCAGAAGAAGAGAATGCAGTCGCACGACACGCCTCCATTCACCTCGTTACTCACTGTCTTCCAGGAAGATGGGTGGCGCAGGCGAATTCCTCAAATACTAACAGTGAGGCGTCGGGCAGTGCCTGCTTGGAGGGACGGAGCTTCTGAGAGCAAGCATTCGCCCCTTTGGAAGAAGAGAGCTTGTGCTGTTGTGCAGGTTTGGGATTCAGATTTCATTCATATCCAGGTTCCAGGTAGGCCGCAAGTTATTAGGGATGTTGCGTTGCGTGCGTGTGTGTCCGTGAGTCCGTGACGTCGTTAGCTAATCACGGCAGTTTAGAAGTCTGAATTTCCTTCAAGCATTGCTAATTTAGTCTTGGAGGCTTAAAAATTCCCATGTTATTGAACGGGACCACGGCATTTTTTAGTCCCACGGGATAAACCCCAAGTCCACAGTGCAATGAAAGGAAGTGTCCTTTTTTTTCTTCTAGAAACAGTGTACTCAAACTCAATCCATGAAACCAACTTTACATACTTCCGTTTTTCAGGGAAATTCATGTGCCTGAACGCACTGGTCCATAGCAGCCCAGTTACTATTATCCTCAACAAAGCTAGAACCCAGAACCTGCTTAAAATGCGGCCAATGCCACTAAGATGCTCAACAGATTTTCATTTGCAGATGACACTTTAATAAACATTGAAGGCTCTACTATTCCTATGTAGCTTTGGTGAATCCACTGGTTTAAGGGTCAATTATATATGCAGAATCCTTCATGGGGCCCACTAACACAAGTGAAGCCAAATTGGCTCATCTGGCCAGAACTTTCAGTTTGTGAAATTTGAAAACTGTCATTCACATATCTAGGTCTGCCTCTCAGCCTTACTAAGCCAAAAGTTGTTGACTTCACACCTTTGGTGAATAGATGTGAAAGAAGGTTATCAGCAACCTCAGCTTTCCTAAGTCAATCAGGCAGACTGGAATTGACTCAGTGTTTTCTGCCCTTCCAACTTTTTGCATGAGTACCTATCTCCTCCAACATACTGTGCTAGATCAAATAGACAAGTATAGAAAACGTTGTCTTTGGAGAGGGGCTGATATTAATGCAAAACAAAATTCAAAAGCAGCTTGGCCAATGGTATGCAGGACAAGAGAAGGAGGATTAGGAGTTTTGAACAGCAAGACACGAAACGAGGCTCTACTGATGAAACACTTGCACAAGTTCTTCAACAGAGAGGATTTGCCATGGGTATCCTTAATCTGGGAATGTGTTGGGGGAAGGAACCCACGGCAGCGACGTCACGCAGGCTGACTCCTTCGTGAAAACTCTCGTCATTCGTTAAGTCCCTCGGGTCATTTTTCTAACCTTCGGATACTGGCTCGACCCTCGGGATATTTTATGGTTCTTGCAGGCAAGAGGCGTGAAGAACACAGAAAATGACCCTCGCGCGTCCTGCACACCTTCGCAAGAGGCGTTAAGCTCAACGGATGACAAGCGAACGCGGACCTCGCGACTGAAGCGATGGTTCCACAAGCCCAAGGTCAACCCTCGCGTTCCCACGAGGGGGTGCACGAGCCGGGTGGCGGCGGACGTATGGAAGGCGAGTTAGGGTTTTCGCGCCGTCTGTGTTTGTACGATTCTGCCCTTCCGTTGTACGGCGTTAAGGAATCTTTCTTGTACCTTTTTGTAATTTGGTCAGTGTCCCTTGATATTCCCTATAAATACCAGGGGATGAACAGTGTAAATGTTATGATGTTTTGGGGGGCAAGAGAGAAAAAACACTGCTGTTCAATTTTTCCGCACCTTCGTCTTTGGTTTCGACAGTTGGTCACCCTCGCCACTCCCCTGCACGTGTGCGGAGGCAAGGCAGGTGTGATTCCAACAGAATGACACTACAACTCTTGAAATCTGCCAGGAACCTCAAAGAGAGGGTCTTTTTTATGGAGGGATGTGCTCAAGTTGCTGGACAAGTTCAAAGGAATGGCTAGGGTCAAAATTAATGGACAATCCTGCTTGTTTTGGGATGACTTATGGGGGATGACACCCCAGAACTGCTCTCCTTTGCAAAAAAAAAAGGCAGATTTCTTTCCAAAAGGGCATCTCTCAGGTTCCCCTTCATGGCCTTTTTCACCTTCACTCTTGGTCATATATATGAAATTTAAACCTATTTTCTGTAAGGAAGACATGCAAGCTAGTTCATGGCCTTTTTCACCTTCACTCTTGGTCATATATATGAAATTTAGACCTCTTTTCTGTAAGGAAGACATGCAAGCATCTAACTAGCCACTGTCATTTACACCCTGCGTTTTGATGGACATGGAAAAGCTCATGTCAGAATAAGCATAAGGTGTTCTTTTGGTTATTGTTAAAAGATAGAATCAGCACAAGAGAGTTCTTAAGAAGGAAAAACATGGCGCTAAATGATTTATCAGGACATCAGGAAGGAGCAGTGTATGTGGGCCCTAAGGAGCTTGCTGGAGCTCGGATCAACTGAGTACTATTATTACTGATGGTCGGCCCAAAATGATCTGATCAAAAGTCCCGGTTATAGTTACATACAAAAGTTTCCTCTTTTTAGATTAAACTTAGCTGTATTTAATTAAATGTAAAATGGTCCAGTTTAATTCAGGATGCCATCTAGGTTCCTAAACTTCCAAATCGTGCTATGTGACGTCCAAGTCCAAATCAACCTAACTTGACTTAATCCACTGGCGTGCCATGCTGATTGCTCTCATCTCCTGTCACACTGCCGACATGTGGCCCCATATCTTTGATGCCATGTTATCAGTGTCAATATGTAGTCAATTCTTTTCTTCATGAACACAGAATGGCAGCTCTGTACATGCAGAGCGTATTGGTTGTGTAAAACATTTTTTTGATGGAACAGGAGGGGTTGCCCCAACTGGAATTTATTAAAAACTAAATAGGGGAAAGAGTACAAATGTAGCATATTACCTGACTAGTACAACTAGTAGTCTCGCAGCATATTATTACTTGGAAAAAAAACAAAGTTGCCTTTAGAAAAGGACTTTATCATCACTACTGACTACAGAAAGCATGTGATGTGATTAACTGATTACCAAAGAAAAGTACTGAACTTGAAGGCACTGTCTCAAGAACGCTGAAGGGATGGCCTGAGTAATGCATGCATGTCAATCTGAAGGGGCCAGGGCACAAGGGATCTGCCAGAAGAAGAGTACTCTATAAATACTATCGGTTCTGTCACTCCTGGGGGGTTGCAAAATGCAATGGACGATGTTTGCATCCAACACAGAAATAGCAACGCGAGCGAGGGAGATGGTAGTGTAGGTAGTGCTAGTTGCACAGTGTTTGCAGGCTTGGAAGGCATCATGAAACTTAAGGTTGGTTGGACTTTGTTTGTTTGAGCTATAAGTCGGTTTTAATCTGTATAAAGCAGACGTGTAGAATAGTGTTCTCACACAACAAATCAGCCGTTTCAGCTTATCAGCCGGCTTATAGTCCTGCCGAACAGAGCCGATAGTCTCTTACTTCTACTAGTAATATATTTTGCGTATATGTGGCATATTCTGAAACATCTGCTGTCATCGTCCATGAAACATCAGGTCAAGACGAACACACTAGGATGCAGGCCACGAGTGTACAGTAGCGCTGACGATGCCCTTGCTGATCGATTCTGGAGAATTTTCTGTCATTGAACAAGGAGAAATAGCACAGTTCGGCAAGAAGTAAGTTCCAACCTGCAGGGGGACTTCGTAAACCGACTATCGGTTCAGGCTCAGAAGGGTCTTCATCTTTTATACGAGATTGTCCAGCAAACATCACTCTCTGATCGTCCTGACAAGCGTCTGTCCCCTTTCACTTGAGCGCCTGAGAAGCTTGACACAGCGTCCGTTTACAAACTACTCAAGGCAAGGGGGCAGCCCAATGACCCGGCGTCCAGTTTTATCTGGAAGAACGCTGCCCCTCCAAAGGGTGCAGCTCTTTGTTTGTCTGCTCATCAGAGGTAGAATTCAGTGCGGAACCAATCTTCATCCCAAAAAGATTGCCTTCCGAAACGACTCAGGAACCTGTTTCTGCCAAAGAAAAGAAAAAAAAGGTTATTGAAGCTTGGTGAACGTTATTTCTGTCAATGTAATCTTGAGCCCTCTGAAGTCTGAAGTCTGGAGTTCTTTGAAGTCTGTTGGCTTCCCCTGTAATCTTCTATGTAATAATCAGTCCTCTAAAGCTATGAGTAAATAAAATCAGGTTGTGATTTTTTTCCGTTGCAATTTTCAAAAAAAAAAAAGGTTTTTGTTTACATCGTGTACATCAAGGCACTTTGAATGTACGATGGTCCTTGAGTTTAGCTCGAGATCTAGGTTCCTAAACTTCCAAAAATACACTTTGAAGTCCGAAACTTACTAACCGTGCTACATGAGCCCTAACTTGAGCTAACCCACTACTGTGCTACTATGCTGATTGCACGATGAAATTGTACCGATATGTGCGTCCACATGTCGCTCTCATCGCCTATCGCACTACTAGCATGTGGCCCCCTATCTTGATGTCATGCCATTAGTGTCAATGTGTAGTCAATTCTACATTATCTGACGAGTACAACTAGCAGTCTCACAGTCACAGCATATTTACTTGAAAATATAAAAAAAGTTGGCTTTAGTAAAGGACTTCTTCATCACTACTGACCTACAGACATCATGTGATGTGATTAACTGATTACCAAAGAAAAGTACTGAACTTGAAAGCGCTATCTCAAGAACGCTGAAGGGACGGCCTGAATAATGCATGCATCTCAATCTGAATGGACAAGGTATCCGCAGGAGAAGAAAACTCTATAAATACTACCGGTTTTCACTCCTGGGGCTGGAAAATGCAATGGACGGTGTTCGCATCCAACACAGAAATCGCAACGCGAGCAAGCTAAGAGAGATGGTAGTGTACTGTAGATAGCGGCTAGCTGCACAGTGCTTGCAGGCTTGGAAGGCATCATGAAACCTGAGGTTGTTGATCTGGTCATCGGATCGTCTCTTACTTGTACTGCTAGTAACATTTTGCGTCTATCCTGAAACATCTGCTGTCATCATCTATGAAACATCAGGTCAAGATGAACACACTAGGATGCAGGCCTTGAGTGTACAGGAGCGCCGGCGGCTTCTGTTCACGTCGTGACTGACGTTGAAGCAGGAAGACAGGTGGCGCCGTCTTGTAGATCAAGGGCGTCAAATACTGAGGCAGGGGCGCTGGGGCGGCTGGACACTGCCTTCTTCTTCATGGGATGAGCTGCTGATATTCTAACACTCTATGCTTTCTTGAAAGAGAGATTGTGTGCTGTTGTGCAGAACTGCAGGCTGGGAATTCAGGTTTCATATCCGAGAACGTATGCTATGCAAACTAGACTTCTGTGCAAACTATACAAATCGCGGCGGTTTTAAGTTTGAATTTCCATCGAGCATTGCTAATTCTGTCTTGTGTTGGAGCTGGAGGCTTAAAAATTCCCATGTTATCAAATGAAATTGAGGCATTTTCTAGTCCCAGCTCCCAGGGACCCAAATTTGTCCGTCCATGTGTACTACTACTACAAATGATCAATGCGCCTTTTGTTTCTGCATCAGCATCAATTTCTGCAGTGTAAAAATATGAAATTTCCTTTTTCTATTTCTTTTGAGAACAGAAGGAAATGAGATGGTTTTTCCTGTACCGAACGAGACTCAGTCCACGAAACCAACTAGAAATACTTTGGTTTTCAGGGAAATTCATGGGCCTGAACATTTATGGGCTTCATTTCTCGACGCAATGCTGAAAATTTCACAAATAAGTAAATGACCGTCTCGAATTCTATAAGGCCGCCAAGACAGCTGTAGCTAGTTTGCGACTTGTGAGATCGTCAAGGTTTCTTTTTTTTCTTTTTATCTTGCGGCGAGTTTCATAATGCTGAAAAACATTGCATGCTGATACCGTGAATACAATTTATTTTCTTCTTGAGCTCAGCGAAAAAGAACTTTGGCCGTGCAGCCTGGCCTATGCGAACTTGACTGAACCTTATGAGCAGGCAGCCAATTCCTAAGATACTTTGCCATGCTGGATGAGCCAAGATTCTTTATGGGTTGGTTTTACTGAGCTCTTCTCAGACTACGGAACAGGCCAACAACTATGAGTAGAAAATTTCCTCCCTTTTCACGATTCAGTGTTTTGATGAAACATTATTGTCCTTAATTCTCAGAGTGTCCAAGGACTAAAAATCAATATATATGTAGTACAGATTTTTTTTTTCTTCATGAATACAGATCGGAACCTCTGTACTTTTTTTTAGACGAAACAGGAGAGGAACCCCCTACTGTGCTTTTATTATTAAGACAAACAAAACTGAGTTTACAGAGGGGAATCAAGAAACAAAGAAGGAAACGAAAAAAAAAAATCAGCATAATTACACATATGCTTCTAGGTACTTTACTTGCAGGGCGTAGTGATTCAGTGAAACATTACCTGATCACGTCTTTAGAAAAGGACGCCATCATCAGTGCCGACTACAGAAATCATGTGATGTGAGTAACTGATTGATTACCAAAGAAAAGTACTGAACTTGAAAGCACGTACGTCGTACTGTCTGAAGGGACGATCTGAAATAAGGGTTTTGTTGTGGTACCATCAAATAACTGTGAGCCGTTTATTTATTTTGATCGGATGGTTATTATCACCTCTTACCTCTTAAGAGGTAATATCTTTATTTATTTTTTAATTATGTAAAATATAATAAATAAAGAAGATTTTAGATATAAATATTTTGTTTAGATTTGATTGCATGCGTGGTGAAAACGGCAGCATATCATGAAAACCGGGGTTGCTGTGCAACCTTAGAAACTAACGATCTCAACCACAATCTATGCATCTAATGGCTAGGGAAAGTGCCTGGGTCAATTTGCATTTAAACGCCCGCCACTAGCTAGGCTAATTTGTTTTTCTGCAAACCGCACCCCCTAATCACAACACTCGGTGCGTGCATCGGCCTTTTCGTCTCTGTGTTCGTTCGTCTGGCCGCCCGCCGCCGTTTGCCCTTCGCCCCGCAGTCTGTTGGAGGTGCGCCGCCCGTCGTGCTGATCATGGAGTCCGACGCAAGTGACGCTGTCGAGCCTGCCGCCATGGATCAATCCACGCACACACGGGTTGGTCGATGATGGAGGCGCAACTCAGCTGGGCTAGGCGACAGGCGCACGGCGAGGCGGAGGGCGGCCCGACGACTAGTCGCAGACACGTGTCGAGATCTTGCCCGCGTGCCACGGCGAATCGCTCCCGCTCGCCACGCAGAGACGAAAGGACACTGCTGGGTGTGATTTGCAAAAGAAACAGATTAGATAGATGAAAGCGGGCGTTTAACTGCAAAAACACCAGATTAGCAATATACACCATCGGATGCACATAACGTGGTTTAGATCGTTAGCTTCCAAGGTTGCACAACAACCCTGATTTTCACCAGATACGCTGCCCCGATAGATATGCTAAATCTTTTTTAGTTTACATCTTTAAACTTGATATATGTTTAAATTACCATATAATTTAGCATGTGACGTGACACACATAATTTTAAATTTAATATGATTTGCATATACGATAGTGTAATTACGTGTTGCCATATGAGGCCTTTTAGCGTGTCATACGTACGTGACTTCATGTACAGTGACTTGCATGTGTATATATGTTATTAGGTCATCAAAATTATACCATATAAATTTCTTTATCCAATTATTTATTACTAAATTTTGGATAGCAATTTTAGTTTAAAATTTGAATGTGGATGAATATTATCATATCCGGATACAAATAGGATAGTTCAAATTTAAATTTACATTTGATTATCAACTTAATTTTAAAGACATTATTTTATCTATTATTTTAATAAGAGAATAAATAATTGTCCAAGATAACTGACCGTGATTTATCTCCCATAGTCAGAGTTCATGACGAATGAGATTTTGTCTCCCGTTGAAGCGATCACGTGAGTTAGGTGGATTTGATACTATTTTTTTTCCTTTTCTAAGTTGATTAATTAATTTGAAAAATCTAAAAAAATCAATGGTTTAGATTTATTTGAGATATTACCTCCTAGCAAGTAAAATATGTACCATAGCATTGCCCCTGAAATAATGCCAACAATTTGAAGGGCGTCCCAGGGCACAAGGAAGAAGCAGGAACCCTCAGGCAGAAGAGTACTCTATAAATACTATCGGTTCTGTCACTCCTGATGGTTGGCTGGAGCTGCAAAATGCAATGAACGGTGTTGGTATCCAACACAGAAATAGCAACGCAAGCGAGGGGAGATGGTGGCGTAGATAGCTCTAGCTAGCTAGCTGCACAGTGCACACTGGGATGCAGGCTTGGGAGGCATCATGAAGCTTGAGGTTGATCATCAGATCGTCTCTAGCTTACTTCTTCTGCTGCTAGTAGATAGTATTTGGCGTATATCCTGAAACATCTGCCGTCATCGTCATCCATGAAACATCAGGTCATGGCGAGCACACTGGGATACAGGCCTAGAGTGTGCAGAAGCACGACCCGCTTCCATTCACCTCGTTCCTCGACCGGCTTCTGTCAGTGAGACGGGTGGCGCAGATGAAGGCGTGAGGCACCGAGCTAGTCTGTGGCGGCACTTGATTGAAGGGATGAGCTGCTGAAGTTCATCGTCAAGTCATGCTTTGAAGGAGAACTTGTGCTCTGGCAGAGGCCGGGAATTCAGATCTTAGGCGTGTTTGCCTGTTTGGATCATGGTCATGGCGCCTCCCATACAGCGAGAGGCGGAACCAGGGGGTGAGAGCAGGGTCGTGGACCCATACACAGTAAAAACAATTTATTAGGTATAAGAAGTTCAATTATATAGATAAAAAAATATAAATTCTTGATGAAAATATTATATTTTTCGTTAAGAATATTATATATATATATATAAATAAATATTGAATATATGTATAAATTTTAATATATATATATATATCATATTTACGAGGTAAAATCATATTGTTCGGCTTTCCTTAATCAAAAGTTCTGATTCCGTATTTATAGAGTATAGACAGCTAGGCCCTGAAGGCATGCATGTGTGGGAGAGAGAGGCGTGAGGTTGAGGAGGACCATCTTAGGAAGCCAGGCTGGGCGCGCGATATAGGCGAGGCCATATATCACATATAGCTCTCTTACTATTCCATTTTTTTCTGGGTACCACACCTTGCGTTGCCAATCGTTTCATTTCTGTCTAGTATCATTTTACGCAGTACAATAAATAGAATTTTCCTCTTTCTTTTGAAAACAAACAAAAGGAGATGAAATGATTTCTTATGTATATACAAAATTTTTCCTCTTTTTAGATGAAAGTATAAGCTTTATTTAAACAAAGTTCTATGTTTTCTAAAAAGCAGTATACACAACCATTGGAATAAAAAATAAAGAAAGAAAAATGGGATCTATTATACCCATCGCATTAAAGGTGCAGCTTAAAACAACCTATCAACCTACATTCCAATTTCCAATTACAGCGAAAAAGCTAGCTTGACATAGTTCTATTATTGTAACCACCTATTAAACTACGGTTCAGTTATAGAGAAAAAGCTATCTTGACATAGTTCTGTTATTTTCTTGGACTACATATGAAGAGAGATGGCTAAAGCCCGTAAAACTCCATTGCATTCCTACAAAGAAGGTGGTGAATAGTACATCTAAAACATTTCGCCTATGTATATTTCAATTTTACTTGTTCTCCAGTAACCAATCAATATAATGCCTTGAGTAATAGTTGAGCTTCTTCTTCTTTTCCACAAAAACTCCATTAAATTGGAACATCCCTTTTCCTCCTAAACCATAGAAGCAACGACCTTCAATAATTGTCGGATATATTAAGAAAGAGTCTTCCAGAACGGTGTCTCCAAGGAGGAATACAAAATACCGCACCACTAACGATGTTATCCCCTATCTAGCATAGACAAGTCTTTCACCTGCAAAATCTCACGCCACGAGGGTGGGGGTTTATCAACTTACGCCTCTAAGGAGAGAAACAACATTCACAACCAATGCCATCATCAACCAAATGATTGCCTTGCACTGGTGTTCACATGGCCCATTGAAGGGTCGAGATGGCGGACTAGAGGGGGGTGAATAGTCCTTTCTAAAATTAATCGTACCGGCTAACCAAAATAAATGCGGAATTAACAACTATCGGTCTAGCCAAGACTACACCCCTCTATCTATACTCTCAAGCACCTTATAAAAGATCCTAAACAAAGCAATTAAGGTGCCGGGCTAGCTAGAGCTCACCTAAACAATTCTAGCTTGCAAGGTTACACAAACCTAAGCAACTAGTACTCAATCAACCGGGGAGCTCCTACACATGTCACTAAGCAAAAGCACAAAGTCTAAGCTCACTAGCAATGCTCAATAACAAGGCTACACAAGCCAAATTAGAGAGCTCAACTTAGCTACACAAACTAAGCAATGTGACTAGCAAAACTACAAGTCAACTAGTCACTCATGGGATCAACTTCTATGCTACACAAGCAAGGAAGGTAACTAGCAAGCTACACAAGCCAACTAATTATAAGAGCAACTACACTAGCATATGTAAATGAACAAGTAAGTACAAGCTAGTGAATGGAGTTTGCAAACCACCGAGAAGATGAACACGAAGTTGACACGGTGATTTTTCTCCCGAGGTTCACTTGGTTGCCACCAAGCTAGTCCCCGTTGTGTCGACCACACACCTTGGTAGTTCGGCGGCTAATAGGCACCACACCTAGCTCGACACTCGAGCGCCGCAAGAACTCACCCACAAGTGAGGGTAACTCAATGACACGCTCTACTAGAGTTGCTCTTCGCGATCCCTGCGGGGCGAGCACAATGCCCCTCACAATCCTTCTCCGGAGCCACGCACAATCTTCACGCGGGCTTCACGACGGAGACTCGATCACCAAGCCGTCTAGGAGGTGGCAACCTCCAAGAGTAACAAGCACCACCGGCTTGCAACACGAACACCTAGTGCCACTCGATGCAATCTCTCAATGCAACGCACTAGCGATCACTCACTC
The DNA here is from genome assembly GCA_009763385.1 of Coix lacryma-jobi var. lacryma-jobi. Classification (NCBI taxonomy): domain Eukaryota; kingdom Viridiplantae; phylum Streptophyta; class Magnoliopsida; order Poales; family Poaceae; genus Coix; species Coix lacryma-jobi. Next base: position 134,225,568 of record CM019827.1, read on the forward strand.
GCAATGATTCGCGCACTAGCAAGCACAAGAGAGTTAGAGGGCTTCCTAGCACTCCCCAAGCATGGACACCAAGTCCCAAGGGTGCTAAACATCAGCCATGGCCGGCCAAGCACTTCTTTTATAGCCCCAAGGGCTAAACTAGCCGTTACCCCTTCGAATGGGCTGACTGCGTACTGACCGGACGCGTCCGGTCAATGTTGCAGTAGCGTCCGGTCGATGTTTCAGTAGTGACCGGACTCATATTTCACTAGCGTCCGGTCAATGTTTCACTCAGCGTCCGATCGCGAACAGAGAGGTTCCAGAGACGTTTTTCATCGATCGGACGCGTCCGGTCACTATTTACCGGACTCACACTTAGCGTCCGATCACTATCACATGCGCTGCCTCCCGGGAACAGTGCTATAGGCGCGTCCGGTCACATGTTGCACTAGCGTCCGGTCACTGTTTCACTAGTGACCGGACGCATGTTGCAATAGCGTCCGGTCGCTGTTGCAGCGTCCGGTCATGCCTGAAAACCACGTTTTCAACTCCGGTTTCTTCTCCTTTGCAAATGTGCCAACACCACCAAGTGTACACCACCTTGTGCATGTGTGTTAGCATTTTCCAAACATTTTTCAAAGGATTAGCACTTAGCTCTTGCCTCACCACTCGATCCTAACACGTCACAAAGTTAGATCGCTCAAGTGGCACTAGATGACCGATATGCAAACAAGTTTGCTCCTCTTGATAGTACGGCCATCGATCCTAAACCCGGTCATAAACTTCTCTACACACCTATGACCGGTGAAATGAAATGCCCTACAAATATACCTTTGCCTTGCGCATTCCATTCCATCTCCTTCGGTGTTGATGCAACACATGCACCAACCTATCTCCAAATGATATGATCCAATTCATATCATCATATGGCCTCCATGGTCCATCGATCTTGACCTCACCTGCTCTTCACCATTGCTTCGGTCCTTCGGCGCCAAGTCTTTGCTCAAGCCTCCCGACACTCGGTACCAACGGCTTCAAAGCCTCCAACTTGCCCTTCACCTTCGCAATCGGTCCATCAAGCCAAGTCTTGCCTTGATCTTCACTATCTTAGCCACATGACTCCATGTCATGTCACATATGCATTAAGCTCCATCACATGTGTACCTGTGGATTAATCTCCTGTGTATCTCACATAAACACAATTAGTCCACCTGAAGTTGTCACTCAATTACCAAAACCAAACTAGGACCTTTCAATCTCCCCTTTTTGGTAATTGATGACAACTCTACAAAGATATGGAAATTAAGCTCTTTGGATTCTATGTTACTTATCCAACATTAAGACCATATGAGAGAATTTGGATAAGCACCATACAACCCGACTTTGTAGTGATAACTCCCCCTGCATGTGTGCTCAAATGGTTTGGATTCAAGCTTGCACACATGCATAAATATGAAATTTGTGGGAGTGTTAGCACTACTAAGTGATGCTAAGGTATACAAGATAGAATTTTACCTTTGAAGCGTGTACACCAAATTTTTAATCATCCTTAGCATCAACCTTGCTAGAGACAAGTGAAACTAGATACCACGTGAGATCAACATTATAAACATGGTTGTAGTTACCACTTGCTATACTAAGACTATGCTCTAGATACCAAATAAAGGAAAACAATCATCATCCAAGTCTTAGCTCTAACAAATATTGCACACAAGCATATAATAATTTAGAACATATGCAATGCAAGCAAGCAAATGTAATGCACACCCAAATGCATCAAACATGTATTCATGTGCTTGCTCCCCCTACTTGTGTGCTCTCTTTATCCAAGAATTTTGATCCTTTTGCATTCTCCCTCTTGATCCATGTCCATCTTTTTGTTTTCTCCCCCTTTGTCCTTGACATATCTTTGCCACAATTTCTCCCTATCATATCATATCTTTGGCACTTTCTCCCCCTTTGTCATCAATGACCATAAAAGGTATGCTCTTTTCTCACAAAGGGTGACACTAGGGTAGATGGTTGACACTTGAGTCTTCATTTTTTATGGACACCACCATATGTGTTGGAATGACACCATGTGTAGGATCTTTGACCTTGATACCAATAGGTGGGGCACCTCCCCTATGTCATAGCATGGGTCATCCAAATGATAAACTTGAGCTCTTGTTTGTGAGGGATGCTTTGCTTGATTTGATCACTTAAAGTTGAGGATCACTTGAAGTCTTGTAGGATACCACTTGTGAGCTTGATCTAGACACCACTTGGTAAATATCACTTGAAAAATCATATACCATTTTGAATAGATACCATGTGAAGAAATGATGAGTCTAGATACCACTTGAATGATAGTTTAAACTTGATATCCATTTGCATTATTGTCTTCTTCTTGAACTCTTGTCATGAGCCTCTCATTTGTGACTTGAACTATTAAACTTGCACAAGATATCTAACTCGGTTTGCTCTAGAGTAAGCTTCTTCACACATCTTTCAATGGTTATCTTACTCACGTTGAATTAGACATTTGAATGCTCATCTTCTAGATCAAGTACTTGGGTTCACTAGCTCATGAACAAATCCATATACTAACCACTAGATCATATAATCAAACAAGCAATAGTGGTAGGCTATGAATTTAAACTTTTCATTTGTTATGCATGATCCTATTAAGCATGTACTATATGCACTAACCGCATACTAGTAAGGGATGAAAATGATCATGCACATTACAACGACACCTTTGCTATGTTGGAGAAGAGGATAGTCACATAGATTCCAATTTATTTCTTCGCAATAGCAATGTGAAGTCCATTTATAAAGCTTGGTGAAGACAAATAGATACCAATTTGAATATCACTCTTCACCCATATGAATTGAGAACCACTAATGATTAAGTGCAATATCTTGTTGTGGTTGGCTTGCTTATTCATTTGATCATAACTTGCATATATGAGTACCACTCATGATTTTCTTCTCTATCTTGGGTGTTGCTTGCTTTTTTTTGATCAATCTCTTGATTGCTCCAACTAAGCATCTTCAATGATACTTTAGATCACTACTTCCATGTTAGCCTTCCAAGCCTCACTTGGTTAACCTACAAAAGGCGGCAAGCCCCTACAAAAGGGAGAAGTGACCTCTCTCCAAAGAATCATCCTTGATACTCACTTGAATTGACTTGGTTTGATTGATCCAAATGATGAACTCTTCTTGAGATGTGACTTTGAATCCTTTTTGAGTCCTTTTCTTTCTTCCAAAATGATCTTCATTTGAGACTAGAACTTGAGCTTCATCTTCATTTTGATATTGGTCTTGATCTCCAATTTGAGTATCAAATTTGTGCAAAATACACTTATCTTTCAAATGAACTTGTACTCATCTTTGTCATGCTTCTAGCTCATCTCAAAACCAAACATAGGTTCCTCAACCACTTATAAACATGATTCCTACTTGAGGACCTTTCAATTGAAGTGACTCTAGATCAATCCAATAATTGTCACTCTTCTGGCAGATTCTGTCCTTCTCAAGAAAACATGCATATCTCCCAAAATATAAGTCCAATGACCATGAAATTTGGTGGAGATGTGCCTTACTAAGTGTTCTAGCAGCCATAAAAATTTTAGCTTCATTGGCTTTCTAGATTGCTGCCAGATTTTGCATCTTTCCATACTACTACATGCTGAAAACTGCTGCACTATGGTTGACAAGATCTACTCCAAAACGGAAGCATCACTTATCCAATTATCATGAATTTTGCACAGAAACTAATACCATAAGTGTAGAGCATGTGTACCAAATTTCAAGCCAATCCAAAAATATTTGATCATTCAAACATGGAGATCATCACAGCTAGCTCAGATTTTCAAATTTGGACAGATTTCTTATACTTGAGCTATATATCTTCAAATTGAATCAAACTTGAGATCAACTTGTTTGAACATCATCACAAGAAATATATCCATGCAAATCCACTTACTAAAGGTCATCTTGTGAACATATCCAATCAAACTAACTCAAACTTCATCACTAAGCAATTTATCCATTCAATCATCTCATAACAAGCAACATATGCATATTTATCCAATTCAATCAACTCATATGCACCCAAATGAATATGATCAACTAGAAATGTACCTTGGTAGATCATGATCATTCAATAGCAAGCTTCAAATCAATTTATTTGCAAGCCTTCAAATAATTCCAAGAAAACCACCACAACTAGAATATGACACCTGTATGTTGTAGCACTTGGACTTCACTCTTTTGTCTTGGCATTGGGTTTGGATAGCATTAAGCTTCTTTAGTTGACTCAATCATATGATGAACAATATGGAATCAATTGAATCAAGTCTCCAATGCCATGGTACCTACACACATTCATCCACCTTTTGATGGTACCCAAACTTGTTTGGGTCCTCTCAAGTTAGGTGCAGCATACTTTGGCATAGCCTTAGTATGAGTAGCGGGATGAGTTGCAATAGTAGCCTTAGAGGTACCATTTTCATCCTTCCTAAGCATAGTATCATTAACAATTGAAATAGGTTTAGGAGTGTTACCTAGGGGACATGAATTTGCCATGTGTCCCCTTTCCCGGCATGAGTAGCAAACTCTCTTTGATTGAGCCTTCTCTTCCTCGCTCATTTGTTGCTTCTCATTTCCTTGCCTCTTCTTGTTTGCTTGAGCCTTCTTCTCAAGCTTGGTAGGACACTCCGAGGCAAAGTGTCCCAGGTCACCACACTTGTAGCACTTGATGTGAGCCAAATCTTTCTTCTTTTCTTCATTCTTGCTCATCATCATCTTGGCATCATGGATATGAGTTGGATGCCTTGTTCTTCCACCCCTTCTTGTTTTCTTCTTCTTCTTTATCAAGTCACCACCATCACGGTTGATCTTGACTTGATCTTGGGGCTTCTCTTTTTGCTCAACTTGTGGCTTTGGTTGAGGCTCTTCTTGTTGCTTCACCAATTGCTTGGTTGGGCACATAGAGGTGAGGTGTCCTCTAGTGCGGCACTTGAAGCATTTGATATGCTTGAGCCTCTCTTCTTCCTTCTTCAACTTGAGCTTCTCTCCATTGGGGCAAGCATTGGCAAGATGTCCCATCTCACGACATTTGAAGCACATGAAATGAGATAGCTTCTTTTGTTCTTGCTTCTTCATCTTTTTCAATCTTTTTCTCTCCCCCTTGGACATGCTCTTGTTGGAACCAATGCCACTTTTGTCACCGTAGCTCTTTTGATTCTTCAACATGTGCTCAAAGGTGACTTTGGAGTTGTAGCACCTCTCTAACTTGTTGCTCAAATTCTTCACATCACTTTTGAGCTCATTGTTCTCCTTCAAAAGGTTAGTCTCACAAGACAATGAAGTAGAACAAGCATCTATATGTGAAGAACATGACATAGATAATAAATCATCACAAGAGGTGGATACATTCTTCTTGCCTACATCACATGGGTTAGCAACATTTTGCAATTGATCATTTGATCCATGTGATGAGCTCTCACTAGTTTTAGTTTCGTCATTAGAAAGCTTGTTAGTGAGAAAAGCATGGTCTTGTACCAAGTTGTCATGAGCAACACTAAGTTCCTCATGAGTCAATTTAAGCTCCTCATGTGAACAAGTAGTAACATAAAGTAGATGTTTTTGTTGTTCACATGTGTTCTTTAGAAATGAGTTTTCATTTTTCAATTTCATTGTTTTTGCCATCTCATTTTCTAAAGCTTTAGTGAGTCTACATACAAGCTCAAAGTTTGGATCATCACAATCAACTACCACATTACCAATAGATACCTTTGTGTCACCATATGTGACATGAAGCAATGTGATGTAGTAGAAGAGCTTGTGGAGACATCACTCTCATAGCCGTCATCATCATCATCATCATCAAGTGAGCATGGAGTAGAATCATTTATTGCATCACTTGAGCTCGGCCCATCATTAACAATCTTGTCAAGTGAACTTGTGGATTGATCATCATCATCACTTGAACATGAGGTGGAGCAATCCTCCACAACCACCAAGTTGTGGTCATGCTCAACATCCTCATGTGCCTCCTCCTTGGGCTCATCAACATCATCATCGGAGATCACCCCATATTTCTCATTGAGATAAATCCAAATATCATGGGCGGACTTCAAGTCCATGATCTCACCAAATATGTTATCCTCCATAGATTGATAGAAAATGTTAGTAGCTTGGCAATCGAGATGTAGGCATTTCTTTTGTGCTTGAGTTGCATTCTTTCTATCCAACACAAGAGAAAGGCCCACATCTACGATCCACCACATTTGAGGACTAATAAACTTAAAATTGCATATCATACAATTTTTCCATCGTGCAAAGTGTGTGCCATCAAAAATGTGTGGACACTCAACATCTAGCCCATAAGTCGCCATACTCTCGGGTCGGTGAAGACCACAAATGAGAGACCTTGCTCTGATACCAATTGAAGGGTCGAGATGGCGGACTAGAGGGGGGGTGAATAGTCCTTTCTAAAATTAATTGTACCGGCTAACCAAAACAAATGCGGAATTAACAACTATCGGTCTAGCCAAGACTACACCCCTCTATCTATACTCTCAAGCACCTTATAAAAGATCCTAAACAAAGCAATTAAGGTGCCGGGCTAGCTAGAGCTCACCTAAACAATTCTAGCTTGCAAGGTTACACAAACCTAAGCAACTAGTACTCAATCAACCGGGGAGCTCCTACACATGCCACTAAGCAAAAGCACAAAGCCTAAGCTCACTAGCAATGCTCAATAACAAGGCTACACAAGCCAAATTAGAGAGCTCAACTTAGCTACACAAACTAAGCAATGTGACTAGCAAAACTACAAGTCAACTAGTCACTCATGGGATCAACTTCTATGCTACACAAGCAAGGAAGGTAACTAGCAAGCTACACAAGCCAACTAATTATAAGAGCAACTACACTAGCATATGTAAATGAACAAGTAAGTACAAGCTAGTGAATGGAGTTTGCAAACCACCGAGAAGATGAACACGAAGTTGACACGGTGATTTTTCTCCCGAGGTTCACTTGGTTGCCACCAAGCTAGTCCCCGTTGTGTCGACCACACACCTTGGTAGTTCGGCGGCTAATAGGCACCACACCTAGCTCGACACTCGAGCGCCGCAAGAACTCACCCACAAGTGAGGGTAACTCAATGACACGCTCTACTAGAGTTGCTCTTCGCGATCCCTGCGGGGCGAACACAATGCCCCTCACAATCCTTCTCCGGAGCCACGCACAATCTTCACGCGGGCTTCACGACGGAGACTCGATCACCAAGCCGTCTAGGAGGTGGCAACCTCCAAGAGTAACAAGCACCACCGGCTTGCAACACGAACACCTAGTGCCACTCGATGCAATCTCTCAATGCAACGCACTAGCGATCACTCACTCGCAATGATTCGCGCACTAGCAAGCACAAGAGAGTTAGAGGGCTTCCTAGCACTCCCCAAGCATGGACACCAAGTCCCAAGGGTGCTAAACATCAGCCATGGCCGGCCAAGCACTTCTTTTATAGCCCCAAGGGCTAAACTAGCCGTTACCCCTTCGAATGGGCTGACTGCGTACTGACCGGACGCGTCCGGTCAATGTTGCAGTAGCGTCCGGTCGATGTTTCAGTAGTGACCGGACTCATGTTTCACTAGCGTCCGGTCAATGTTTCACTCAGCGTCCGATCGCGAACAGAGAGGTTCCAGAGACGTTTTTCATCGATCGGACGCGTCCGGTCACTATTTACCGGACTCACACTTAGCGTCCGATCACTATCACATGCGCTGCCTCCCGGGAACAGTGCTATAGGCGCGTCCGGTCACATGTTGCACTAGCGTCCGGTCACTGTTTCACTAGTGACCGGACGCATGTTGCAATAGCGTCCGGTCGCTGTTGCAGCGTCCGGTCATGCCTGAAAACCACGTTTTCAACTCCGGTTTCTTCTCCTTTGCAAATGTGCCAACACCACCAAGTGTACACCACCTTGTGCATGTGTGTTAGCATTTTCCAAACATTTTTCAAAGGATTAGCACTTAGCTCTTGCCTCACCACTCGATCCTAACACGTCACAAAGTTAGATCGCTCAAGTGGCACTAGATGACCGATATGCAAACAAGTTTGCTCCTCTTGATAGTACGGCCATCGATCCTAAACCCGGTCATAAACTTCTCTACACACCTATGACCGGTGAAATGAAATGCCCTACAAATATACCTTTGCCTTGCGCATTCCATTCCATCTCCTTCGGTGTTGATGCAACACATGCACCAACCTATCTCCAAATGATATGATCCAATTCATATCATCATATGGCCTCCATGGTCCATCGATCTTGACCTCACCTGCTCTTCACCATTGCTTCGGTCCTTCGGCGCCAAGTCTTTGCTCAAGCCTCCCGACACTCGGTACCAACGGCTTCAAAGCCTCCAACTTGCCCTTCACCTTCGCAATCGGTCCATCAAGCCAAGTCTTGCCTTGATCTTCACTATCTTAGCCACATGACTCCATGTCATGTCACATATGCATTAAGCTCCATCACATGTGTACCTGTGGATTAATCTCCTGTGTATCTCACATAAACACAATTAGTCCACCTGAAGTTGTCACTCAATTACCAAAACCAAACTAGGACCTTTCACCCATGTCCCTAGATTCAGCCAAGAGCTAATTCTAGAAACCTCTTATATCCAGATTGATGTGTCTTTGCCTGCCTGCATCAACTTCTCGCCACACATGACCACCACAAACCTGATAAGTATAGATTGCTTGTCCCGCAATGGGAAGAGAGCATTCAATTTGTCACGTAGATTTGACCTATACTACCACAAACCAACAATAACATCCTATCAAATGTGTGCTTCCACCAGAATATCAAGAAGGTGAAAAGGAGGAAAGAGATGGGTGGTTGAGGAGGGAAATAGCCCCACGTCCATCACCATCCATAGGGTTAATAAGACCTTAGGAGGCATGGGTGGAAGAGGGAAGCGGTGCGGGTGAGGAGCATGACAGCAGGTGGCCCGTGTTGATCCCTAGGTGAGGTCACATAATTCTCCACTCTAAGGCCAGTTGATCTCACTGCGGGTTTCATTGCTTAGTTTCCAACGTAACTAGATTTTGAAAACAGTGCAGAAGAGTTTCATCCATATGAAACTATCTCTACTGCCATGAAACTCTCACTCTCTCTCTTCATTAGTACCGTGTTATGTCAGGGTATTTAGCGTGCATGAAACTCCTATTGAGGTTGGTCTAAGAGCATCTCCAAGAGATTGCTATTTCAACTTGGCATCCATATAATTTTGGCAAATCAACTTGACATCAATAGCAACTTGGCAAATCTCCTCTCCGCGCGCGCAAATATACGCGTCGTACTCGACTTGGCATCGCGCGTCCTCCCCTCCTCCCGCACGCGCTAAGCGTTCTTCTCCCGCGTGGTTCATGCCAGATCGCGCTTCTCCTTCGCCGGCGTGAAGCCATCGTGAAGCCAGATTCTTCTCCCACGTGAACATCGACGTCCAGAGGTTATCGCTAGGGTCAGTCTCCCCTGTCTTTCCCGTCGCCGTTGTTCTTTCTTGTCGTCACTAGTGTTGGCTCCGCAAGGCGAGGTCGCCGCTGCGAGGCTGCTGGTACAGCAAGGCAGAGCTGCTGCTAGCTAGTACATGTCCATCCACTGCCGTACGGGAAGGCGAGGCATGGCTGCTGGTACGGCTAGGCAGTTCTTCGCCCGACAGTCTGGACTCCGATCAGGAGATGTCTCCGGGCGGCTCCCATCTAGTACATGTAGATGTGTTGTTGCCAACACCTGCATACGTCCTCCGATGGCCACTCTTGTCAGATGGAGGAGATGGCCGGCAGAGGGTGGAGGAGATGGACGGCGCCGGAACAGGAACGCCGCCGCGACAGCCTCCTTCGCGTGCGACAAGGAGGACGTGAATAGGGTGCGGTGATAAAAAAAAAAAAATCTTCGTGGGCCTATTTCTTTCATTATGGCAAGTGACTCTTTTTTGACTTGGCAATTGTTTTGGGAGTTGGCAAAACATAAGATTTGCCAAGTATAATTTAGCAAACACTTGGAGATGCTCTAAGGGGGTGTTTGATTTCCCCAACTAAAATTTAGTCTCTGTCACATCGGATATTGCGGCCCTAATTTAGTCCTCTAAAAATAGACTAGTTACAAAATTAATTTGCCTAGCCGGAGGATTATTGACGAGACGAATCTAATAAGCCTAATTATTGGCGAGGTCACACATAATTCCCCACTCTAAATCCCTTTACTATTCCTGCGGGTTTTTGATATGGTAATTATTGGTAAAGCTTCCCACAGTGGTACTGGAGAATCGCGTCACTGTAAATTAAAGTGTAAACCTACAAGAACGAATAAACCAAACAGCTCAAATGACGTCATCACCACCGGAAGCGTGACAGAAAACTAACACGAAGCAAGAATATGCAGCTATACTCTATACAACACCCTCTTGCTTGTGTTACATGGCCAGTTGCCCCACTTGTTGGGCACGCGCAGGACCGGCGTGTGGTATCATGGTACCACTACCACACATCACATGGCAGGATCATGAGCCGGCGCGGCCGGCAATAATCCAGCAGAGGCAGAGCGCCTCAAGATCGCCCTCATCAATCATCATCATCGTCACAGATGATTGGGCCGGCCGTCTAATTAAACCCATCAGCAGATCGAGGCAGATCGATCACACAGCATGCAGGCCAGTCGTCGTCGTCGTCGTCGTACGTACTAGCTAGCAATTCGATGGCTGCTGCATGCTTTTCAGCTTGACTGATCTCCAACACCATACACGAAAGCAAGCAAGAGATTAGAAGAGATATGCAGCCTCAGCTCTGAACCCAACCAAATCTAGCTAGTTGTACGTGTGTGGTGCGGTCGTCTCGCTGTGGCGTGCACTACTCTTCGTCAATCATTGGGGTACCTTACCTTATTATTGCCTGCTTTTAGGTGAGGGAAATCTTTGTTTACCAAACGGCCAACGGCATCCTCCCAACGATTTCTTGGAGGCATACGCACAGCACAGGTAGTGGCTTCCTCGCTCGAGAGATTTAGCTAATTGTAATGGCGCGTACGTGGTTACGTGCTCTTTAGGTCTAGATAGAAGCTCAAGGACCAGTACGTGCCAACATTTTACTGTATGCATGCATGCATAGACGGCTACTACTCCGTCCCAGAAAGGATGACGTTTTAGCAACGAATCGGGACAAGTGGTTGTCTAGATTCATTGTTAAAACGTCGTCCTCTTTTAAACTGAGGGAGTAACAGTTAATGTGACCCGCACAAATAGCTAGAGGGTTTGTTTAAAAAAATTATATAAACATCTACAATTTTCTTATATATAATATTATTTTTGCAAAAAAAAGTTTGCACTGACTTCATATAGCTGCTAGTCCTTAATGAGTCCTCGTTTCTCTCGATCTCCTCTTATTTTCTCCCCGTGTGTGTCCCATATATATGGCTGCGAATCAATGTAGTAGTAGCCTTCCATTTCTTTTTGGTGAGCTTCACTCTCCAATAAAAATTAATTAACCACTGCACAAGCCTCTCACAGTTCAATTTCTAGGCCCCCTGCTTCTACATTTAATTTTGGATCATCTTGTACATTCTTGCAGAACATTGTTCTTACTCTGCGGAACCATGTTTGTTTCTGTTTGTAACTGATCATAAAGGAAAAAACGGTTGAACAATTTGCCCTTGCCTTGGTCGCGTGAGCTTCTCAAGCATGTGCACTGTACGTTGGTGCCTCGTATGCACACGATATATAGTTGAACCACAAGCATATGCTGCACTTGTAGCCTTTCCCTCTCATATTCCTACCCAAGGTTTATATCAAATAAAAAAGAGCTAAATTCATCATAATTCATAGCTTCAATAAATTTTGCTTATGTGTCACCTAGTAGTTCTATAAACTTTGAAAGTGTAGTTCTAGGTTCTAAACTAATAAGTCGTTGACTGAGGTCTATACCTCTTTGTTAGATATTTAGACTCGACGTGGCATCTACACTCAGCAGACAACGTGACATCTATACTCAGGAGACAACGTGACATCTAAATTGCAATTAGCCCCTTCCTCTCACCCTGTCTCCCTCTCTCCTTAGCCTCATGTATTACCTTCATGCTCGCACTGATAACCGGCACTGCCCCTACCTCCGTCCCCATGCTCGTCGGTCTTGCATGCTTGCACTGACCACCTATCAGCGCCATTGCAACAGAGGGTGGCCACTCCCCCTACTATCCTTGGTTGGCCATTGGAATTGTCAAAGCACTCATCATCAAACAAGAAGCCAAGCTCGGATAGTCGAGTAAACCCCCCAGGCCAACACGTATCGGCCATGCGCCATATTTCTCGTTGCGGAGGGCCCCTCGATGTTGCCTCCTAGGTGGCAACCTCAATGAACTCCAACACTTGTCATCGTGCCCTGCTGACCACTAGCACCATATAGCAATGTCATGCCTCAATGGCCTGACCCATACTACCACACCCACCATGCCATCTTTGGCTACTATGTTGCTCATCCCGGCTGCCATGCCAAGCGCTCGATGCGACCCTGTGTGCAACCTTGACCCTAGTTACCACCCAAGTCCACTCCCACCCCACGCGCCCACCAACCAAGCCCTTGATCCCTATCACTGGCACTGGCTCTCATGCCCACCCATGAGTTATCTATTTACTCTTATTTCTTTCCCATCCTTCTTCCTTTTCTTCCTTGTGACATGGTCATAGCCACAGCGCGTTGGTGGATAAGTACGGTCACGTTGGTGCACCACGGTCATCGACGGTAGCCTAGCTGGCCCTTCTTCCTCCTAGCAATGATAAACAAAGGACAAAGACAGTGGCAGGATTTGTCCACTAGAGAGGTGTGGGGGTGCCCGTGGCCGCGTTGGATCCGGGCTCCCGGACCTGTGCCCACAAAAGCCCTATAGCCATGTTGCATGCTGCAACTTGTGACTGCGATACTGCAGTCGTCAGTCCTATACCTGCAATGATGCAAACTTTCTAGCTAGGAACATGAAGAAACTGTAACTCAACGAGTTTAGATCTACGACAAGAAGACATGTTGAGATGACAAAGCATAGAGAACAAAAAGAAATGGGCAAGGCACGATTCGAAGTGTTTCAATGATATTTCATATGCATGTAAATGCCTTGATTTTTGGCTTGAATAGTTGTTATGTTTATGGGTGTAATTCCTCCCATAGACATTCCCTGTGTTTTTCTTATTATTATCATGGCAAAATCCATTGCAATGTTGACTAAATTGTGCATACCATCTCTTCCATACTTGTTATATCTATATTGTTAGAGTCTATATTTTTTCCTATATCTTTTGATAGATCTAGACTCATTACAATTTGAATATATACTATGGATTTGGTGGTGTTAGCCCTTGAGATTGAAAGAGATGATACCTTTGTAATTTTACTTAGTAATACATTAATTTTTATTTAGTTTTTTCCAACATATATGGGAACAAGATTACTATGTTTTATCACTTTTATTTTAAATTTTTACCTATTTACTAATTATAACTTATATGGAGTATTTACTTATGTTCTTTTCCTTATAATTCATTTGGAGATCAAACTATTGATATTTTATAGTTTTTATTCAATGTTGCATTTACTAGTTGTGTTGCAAATGGAATTTTATTTATTTTTTTTCTGAATCATATGAAAACGAATTTTCTATTTTTTTCTTTACTTTATTTTTTAAAAAATCACTATTTATTAATTGTATTATGTTTGTACTCTTTGCATGGTTTAATGTATCTCTTTATGTCATAGTGTACTTTTATTAATCTTATGATTTCTAAAAGCCCTCTCAACAAAGGTATTGGTGGATCTTTCAAAGTTATTACACTATGAGAAACATTTTACTCCATCGAAATTCAGAACAAAGCCAACATCTCCGTCGCTAAAGAAAAACCTATAGCCATCACCCCTTCTGATCCCTTCCCTGTTCCGCTCTAGCAAGTTTGTTGGTGGGGAGGGGGAGTATGGATCCATATACCTCTCTAGTAGAGATCCAATAGTCGATTAAGGATTCATCCAAATAAAATATATAGCCATCTTTTCTCGCCTTCGTTAATGGAGGCGTGGTGTCGGCGACTCTTGTGGTAATGTAGTGTTGGTCCCTTGGCCATCTTATCTCGATGGTTTCTTCCATAGGTATGATTGGTTATGGGTTTTGTATATATACCCGCAACATTTCTAGGTGTATAGCCGATTGTGATGTTCCTTTTACTAAGGGCCCTTCGGCTCCGTTTCACTATAGATCTATCTAGAACACTCGTATAAAAGGCTTATAAAGTTTTTGGATGCAGTACAATAAAGGTGAAGACTTTAATTATTATATTTTTATATTGTGGTTTTCATTTTTAGCATGATCTTTCTTTGGGTGTCGAAAAATATTAATAATGTAATAATAGGTAATAAAGGAGAGTACGCGTATGTCATCAATTCAGAATGAACAGAGGGCCAGTGCACCACTTACATTTGACGTTTCACCTGAATTTCTCCAATGATTGATTGTTGCGTCGAAGCTAGGGCGTACTACGTTCGGCGGCACGGCAATATCTTTCCTTGTTTCTTCATCAAAAAAAATATCTTTCCTAGCCTGTTTCTTCCACGCAAACGGCGTTCTCACGCGGTTCACGTACACACAGCAGCATAAGCGGAGGAGAGACCGCAACATGGGCATGTATGCCTCGCATGTGATGGTCTCTGATGGCCGGAGTCCCATTCGCATATACTCCTTCCATCCCAAATTACAAGACATTCCAAGAATCTTGGAGTTTAACCAAATTTATATAATAAGATAATAATATTTATGATACCAACTAAGTATAATTAGATTCTTCATTAGTTATATTTTCATAATATACATATTTGATGTCATAAATCTTTGTGTTTCTCTCTAAAATTTTGGTCAAAATTAAAAAACTTTGACTCTCCAAGATTATTGGAATGTCTTGTAATTTGGGATGGAGGGAGTAGTATTGTAATTTGGGATGGAGGGAGTAGTATGGATCTTTACATGTGAGCGCGCATGGCGTACATGCTGCTGAATGAATGAAGCCGCAGGCGCCAGGGCGGCGGCCGGCAGCATTGAAAATTGGTTTTGTTGCGGCGAGAGAGAGGACCAGCTGAGGAGTGGACACTGGAGTGCAGGCCGGAGACGAAAGGCCCTTGCTTGCTTGGATTGCAGACATGTGAGCAGCGTCCTAGCTAGCGATCGAGAAGGTTCTGTAGCTAAGATAAGATTTGCATCTGGTGGCGATGATCGATCCGGCTAACTGATCGTGATCTCGCGCGCGCAAAAAGAATGTCTGGGCCTTGCACTGTCAGGTCAGGTCAGGAGGAATCATATGGATGCAGGGCTGCACATGCATGCTCTGGCAGAGATCATCATATATTCATATCTCTCCTTCCATCTAGCTTTCGGCATCGATCGACAAAATAAAGAGCTAGCCCTAGCTAGGGAAGCAAATCAGCAATGCTAGCTAGATGCCATGAAAACCACACACGGCATGCGAGCGAGCTTACCTTTAGTTACTGCTTCATCACCTCTTACTGCATACTTCCCTTTTTTTTCTTGTCTGAATTTTGTTGGTGCTCTCCGCGCTTGCCACGCGGTCCATCACCTAGCTTACTTCCGGCCGGCAAACATATATGCAAATGCACCAGTCTCTCGTTGTCATTGGGGGACCAAAAGCTACAAATACCGGCCCAATCATGATTCATGACATGATATCTGACGAATAAGCATAGAATTCTTCTCCTCGATCTTGAGGTGAACTTTACCACGTACTGAACCATTCGCCTCAACTAATTAATAATAGGCTGCACTGCACCTGCACTTGGGAATGGGAATAGGTTATGTGTATGCCTTCTGAAAATGCATGATGACTGCATGTCCTCTACCTCACACTCACAGACACATCAGTAAAGCAGTAGTACGTAGTATTAAGAAGGACTCAATTGTTAGGCTTTTCCCATAGACAAGGCTACATACATCTTGATCTTGTATACAAGAAAAAAAATCCGACCCCTACAGTGTCTATTCAACTACGCAACTACAGTACTGTATATATCTGTTGGTCCATGTCCAATCCAAATTTGGTTATCCTATCAGTCCTCACTCTCTTCCTGAACAATTCACTGTGATACCAAGCTGTAGCTGGGTTTCAATGCATTCTTTCAACTTCATGCATAGATCAAATAGTAGGAAAAATTCTCTGAACTAGACTATACATGGTGCATACATGTATATGGACCAATAGCAAGTCTAAGGTTTCATATACGCCCAAAATTAAAGATTTGCCAAATCCGTCACACTCCTTTGTCTAAATTTTGGTATGGATGCATGCATGTTACAGCACTGCAGCAACAAGACCACCTAGCTAGCAAATTAAGCATGAAAAGGGAAGAGGGATACTGTTCTAGCATGTTACAACACTGTATCAACCTCGGTAACATTGCAAAAGAAGAATGTACTGCACATTGATATATATGGCTTGATTGGTACTCAGATCTGCAGGACATTTGTCCTGCTACTCGCAAAATCTAGGACTTTTGATTATTTTATCGAGCCTAGCTACAATGCAAAAGACTAGTAAGCACTTGTCATTAAGATAGACGTAAAGATGCTTAAGCCTCGCAACTGCTGAGAGCATAGCTCTGCTAGAAAAAGGCGGTTAGGGGGAATCACACAGTAATGGATGCGTACGTTTTAATGATTGAATGGCTGCAATTAGTTGTTCCCAGGACCACATGCATCTCTAATCTACCCTAAGAAAATTGTGTCCCCAATCACCAAAAGATCCTGCAGGTGCTCATACAGTCATCCGGCTCCCCCTTAGCTTCCATAATCAATCATGTGAGTGTTGCTTGTAAAGCCCATTTCGCAAGCCGGGTATATATAAAATTGGAGAAATTAAAAGCGAGGGCATCTGCCATCTGGGGGAGAAGAAGCCCCAGTTTACGGTTCGTCTAATGATGCATCCATAATTGATTTAAAGCGTAAAGAAACCATTAGCAAATGTATGCTGATTAACAATGTTATCAAGCAAATGCTTATGCGCCATCCAGAAAGCACGCAATTTGATATATAATTAAAATGCTAAGTGCTACTAGGATAGCAGACTTATAAATATTTGTATAATATATGATTCATAGAATTTGGCCACATACAGGCATATGAGATCATGAATCAAGATTATAAAGTTTTAAGACGATAGTCTTTAACTCTATGTACTGATATTATGGTGCGTCTACGATACGCCAAAAAATTGATTGAAGAATGGGCTATAAATTGCGAAAATAATATAGTTCTATTTGGGAGGAGAGTTAAGCAACCACATGATGGGGAAAGGAAGGTTGCTGCTTACCTATATATAAGGACCTCACTGGAGCTTTCTTGCACACCACCTCTCTCACGTTGAGAGAGAGAGAGAGAGAGAGAGAGAGAGAGAGAGAGGCGAGACAACAATGGCTGGAGGAAGCATCCAAAGGGATCGCATTGATCCTTCCATTCTATATATCAATGGCTGGTCGTCGTCTACAACGACTTCTCGACGGATCATGCGATCCTTTTGGAGGCTTCCCCTAGACATTACTCCATCTTGCTTCATCGGCAGTTGCATCCATCCATCAATTCCCATCGCGTATGGCTATATATCTGTTATTTTCCATGTGCAGCTTCATCATATCAGAAGGTATGCCTGCCCGCAGCAGTTAATTTCTCTTGTCGTCTCTCGGCTGTGTGCTTACTTCTTAATTAGTGATCGAGATGTTGGCTGTGGCTCGTTGACAATTTCTTGATTGTTTCCTCTTGTTTCATGACAAGTAGCTTCCGATGTAATTACAATTATTACATGCTGACGACGATCGGTGAGCTGAGACTCCGAATACATATTAGACAAGCTGTGTGGAGATCGACTTCACCAGCTATAGCTAGCTAGGTGTGTTGCGTGTATTCTTTGTCTTCGCAGTAAGGGATTGAAAGATTTTCGAATTCGGATCGAGCATCAGGCATTTTTTGTTTCATATATGGTAGTAAAAGGGAAAAGGAGGTGATCTTTATGTCATTGTATATGTGTGATGGATGACTGCAGTGATTACACTTTACACCATATGTGTGATGAATTTTCTTTTAGGCAAACCTTGCTGTTCAGGCTATATATCGATGTGCATGTGCTCCATATATACTGATGGTACAAAAATGGAATATACATAGAGAATCAGGCATTTTCAGATACTTTAATGCTAATCATCTAATTAAGTAGCAGGTTGTGTACATTTTGCAAACGGAATTACTGATCAGAATTTGCATTTTAATAAGGGCCTAAAGTGCATCCAAAGCATCACTTTATTTGCACCAGAGGTGAGCAGTTGACACTTGACAGCTTAAACATATTATAATTTACAACTAGCATGACTAAGGTAGACTCAAGAACATACTAATCCAATCCCTCACTAATGTGTTATGTTTATTTACATTATAATATTGTGCAGCAAAATTAGTCCAGATGCAGTAGTGGAATAAACTAGTGACTGAAAGGACTCCTCACTGCTCAAGCTGATCATCACTTCGGCAGATGCATGCAGGCCCTAGCTAATTGTACTATTTAAGATTAATTTCTTAGCAGGTAAGCAGCTAGGCGTCGAGATAGATCCTCAGATCTTGTGCTCATCACATGACGACCTATACATAACATACATATAGTGCAGGTGAGGTGGTTAGCTAACAAAAATACGGGATGTCCGGATCGATGCTGCTGCCTCTCCCTGTACAGTCGCAGTCGCCGCTAGCTAGTACACTGCCAGATGCCCTTTGACCCGTCCGAGTCCGAGATCCAGTCTAGCTCATCGCATGCGGCATGCATGTGCGTGCACATCGATCGCCGCCGCTGAGGAAGAGAGGATGATATATATCCTGCAGGTCCTGGCCTCCGGGTTGCTGCCTGCATGGTCGCCGACATGGACGCCATCTCGTTGTTGATGCAAATGCAAGCCACCGACAAGAAATTTTGCTGCCTACAGCTTCGATCTTTTCTACGGCTCGCTCCCACAGTTTTGTTTGAGCACTGCCACCAAGTTTTGCCTGTTACTTTTCTTCAGGCAACATCAATTACTACTTCAGGAAGAAATTGTTTTGCTACAGCCAAAAGAAATTTGTTCTTTTCATCTGATGATCTGAACATTTATATATTATATTGCCCTTTTTCAGATTTATTATTTGAATAGTGTATTTGAAAGTGTTGGTACCGGCCGGTCCAATCAAAGGAGGTACACATGTTTAATTTGGTGAGCTCATGTCTGCCAGTTGCATTGGATGTTTTATGATGCCGATGATATTTTGATGGTATACTAAATCCTTATTATTGGGAAATTTTGATGGTATAGTATACTAATGTTGATTGAGGGCCCCTCACGACGCTGTAGGAAAAAAATAATCCTATAAACCCTTGTGATAATTAGAAATAGACTTTCATTTAGTAAACTCTAATCATCATCTCTAACAATAGTCATCAGATCTATTATGGTTTATAAAAAGTTGTTACTCACCACTATCATTATGAAAGATGGTATAGGAAAAAAAAACCTTTGCTTTGACATACCCACATTTGCCACTATGAAAGATAGTTTAAAATAACCCTATAAATTTGTAACTAAATTGCTCACCTCTCATACAATGAAAGATAATGCAAAGTAACTTGCATCTAAATTTGCTAGACACTAATATCCATCAATAATAATATTAATATATGAGCTATTATAAAAAAATATCACAAAATTCATAGAACTGGCCATCAATTTGGTAGAAACTAATATCCATAAAAAATAATAGAAATCAGATCTATTTTATTTTCTAAATATTTACCCATATCTGTCATCATAAAAAGCAACATAAATAGCCCCTAAATATGTATCTAAAGTATCCACCTATGCCATTATAAGAAATAATCTAAACAAAACACTAAGTTTGTGTCTAATTACATACTCACCTATCATTATGATAGAAAATCTAAGTAACATCCTAAATTTGTCTCCAAATTACCACTTCCACTATTATTAAAGAAAAACTAAAATATCCCCTTAAATCCATATCCAAATTACCGACTGCTATATATAACAAAAAATGCTTAAATAATCATAAAGTGTGTATACATATATTTCAAAATTGCCCACTTCTATTGATATTCTTAATTTAAGATTGACTAAAATAAACATACATATTGTGCCACCATGAAGATCAAGTACACTTGCATCAATAAATATATGTTATATTTCAGCAATCATGTATAAATGATACTAGTAAATTATTAAGATTATATTATTAATATTATTGGCTTATAATTTATATATGCAAATTGTTACTTGAGATAAACTTATGCATTTTACATGAAAGTTTGTAATATATATTTTGATAGAATAAGAATAATTACTATTTTTTGTAATAAAGTAATACTATTACACATATATAATAAAGATCCAATATCTTGAGAGGTGGAGGAGGTTAGTGAATACCAGTACAAGTGATTATGAGGCTTAAATATTACCTTTGGGATGTCTTTCTTTTTTTATATAATGAAAAGAGTCCCGGCTTCAAACTTCTTCAAAGAAGAAGCATCAGATTAAAAGTATTACAAAACACGCTCACCTCAAAGTTTAACTTATTACAAGCACACCACTAGAGTCCAATACTAAAAGTAAATGACTAACCGTTAGCTGCAAAGAAGTTCATTGTTCTAGAGACTCCAGGATTTTGCACGGCATTAGCATGCAGTCATGCACTATTATTGTCATCCGAGCACTGCAATAGAGCCCATAACCTGAGCCAGTATGTCCCTTTGAAGAGTACCTGCATAAAAGTTTTTGGGGGTGTATTTATCAAGCACCAAGTCATTTCTTGGGAGCCAGAGTGCACAACACATAGCTGCCCCTCCTATCAATAACAATTGATTGTGTGACCCCCTGTGAAAAAGATGGACAAAATGTCTTGGTCTTGGTTGTTTAATTCCAAACACATAATACACAGAAATCGAGCATAATAACACTCAGAAAATAAATGTTGAATTGTCCCAGCTTTACTACAAAAGCAACACTTCTTGCTACCGTTCCAGTTTCTCTTAGCAAGATTGTCTTTTATAAGAATCACTCCTTTCTTAAGGAACCAAAGGAAAAAAAAATATTTTTAGCATTACTTTCATACGTCAAATCTCCTGTGTAACCTTTACACTGTTAGTCATTAGGTATATATATACATAGAATTTACAAAAATATGCCATTTCTATTAAACAACCAGAAAAAATTATCATTGTTGTCATTTAATTTATATGTGCCACTCTTGCAACTAAATTGTGCTATTTCAATAGCTTGTGTTCCAACTAATGCTCGTCTCGAAGACAGATTGAGAGGGATAGCATTGAGCACTTCTGCTACCGTTGCATGTTTCATGCGCACAACGTTAAACAAATTTGGATACTGGAACATAGATCTCATGTCAAGCTCTACTATTGATCTCAGAACATGATGCGTGTGTAAATGTGTGTTTGCGCCATAATTCCTTTGCTAATTTTTCATGAAACACTTTTTGGAGGCTAGAGCGCTATGGATGAGTTTCAACTCAACTATACCTTTAACTAGCTCCAATACACTCTCCATTTGGCAAAGCTAAGGAGTGTTTATATATAGCTCCAGCACAACAAAAACTAGCCGTAACTGCACATTTAGATCTTAGCTGCACACCAATACACTTCAATCTACGTGGTTTGAAGTAGACTGAAGTGGAAGTTGAAATAAATTCCACCTTAATCTCTCTCAAACCACGTGAATTAAGGTGTATTGTGTACAGCCAAACAAGCCCTTACGGTGGAGCATGGAGATGTTTGGTGCACCACCAAAGGTTTTCAGTGCCGCATGTAACCGAACGGAGCGAAAAGAAAAGCAGGCATGCTTCATCGCTGAACTTGTGGCCCAAAGACAAGGAGAAACTAATACGCAGTGGGTGTGGGCGCGGGTGAGATCGACAGCAACAGAGCAACTCCACACAACTGGAGGCACCTAGAAACCATGCGTTGCCGTTGACCGTTACAGGCGGCGCCATTTTTCACATTCATCATGAGAGAGAGTAGGTGTCAGTGCAGAAACAAAGCTGTGCTACCTGGCTATTTCGGAGATTTACTGCGTGTTTTATATAGGAAAATAATAATAATTCACATTTCGACGGACGTCTCACGTCCGTCACTTGCCAGTGCACTACCCATTCTGCGACCATGACGGCACAAAAGCAGTTAGCAAGTCGGGTCGCAGATCAGCCGGTCCACACAACCTTGCACTCACATCTGACAAGTAGTAAGGACTAAGGACGCATGACTAAGGACGCGAAAATATAAACACTGGACACAAGCGGATTAAGTTGCTAACAGCATCTGTGCGACAATCCCAAGCAGGGCATCAATGACAGTGGTCAAACATCAGGTCCACAGCATCATCAATCTCTCCAGAATGGCACTTTTTTCTTCGTCTGCTTGAAGCCCTGTGCATAAATTCTTAGTGACAACTGATGGTGATAAAACAAGTAACAAATGTTTTCAAGCTTTACAGAGTACGTTCTAGTTGCCATCCTTGTCAAAGAAAATTCCTTCTCTTTATTACACAGTTCCACGTGTGATTACTTATTTTATGGTATATGTGCTCCACAACTCGCGGTTGGAACATTTAACACTTCTACAGTTGTACCCGTAACATGTAACTGCAGCATATACAGAAGTAATATGGCACTGCTATCCAGTACTACTAGACATTTTCTTCTTCAAAGAACCAGGCAGAAAAGGTACCGATTATATTAAAAAGAACTCAGACTAGGTAGTACTAAACAAATTTGTTCCAGTGACAAATGTTCCTAGCATCTGAATATAAATTATGTATCTTTGTTTCTTTTTTCAAATAAAACATTACAAAAGTGCACATGGAAACTGAAAAATGTAACTATGTAAGGCTTCAGTGCAAACCTTGGAATTGCTTGACTATTTAGTAAAGAAACATTGTCCAGGTATTTTAACAAAGAGAGATTGTCTTAAGTATTAGCACCTACTAAGACTTTTCAAAAAAAGAAAGGCTTGCAGTGTTTACAGTGTATTCAATTTCAAATTATACTGCAAAATAATATAATAAATCAAATGCAAAACAAGAATGACATTTATGGCACATGGACATTTTAGATAATGAAATAAGTTGATACGTACTTGATAGTCTAAATAAGCATACCTTCTTTAAATCTGAATATAGACCTTCCACCCTTTTCTCTGTCTCCTTAGTGAATGACCATATTCTGTTAATAGTAGAGTTCATATTGATCCATTCATCAGCTATGACTTGAACCTGCAGTTGTATGACCATGAAACGACCATGTGAAAACACAAGTACTTACAGATACAACCATATTTACAGCACATAATAACCATGAAAGTTGCAAAACAAAGCCTTAAAGTGCCAAAGGAGCTATAAGGCAGCCAGATAATGAAGCTTACAATCCCTAATTGTACTATGATGTCCTTTCTAGGATGCTGTGGATGAATATGATGGAAATAAGATCGACATTTTCAACACTACAAGAACAGATCGATCATATGGCGTTAAAGATTTTCAGTTCTTGCATATGGCGTTCTGGAGGCTATTATTTACGAAGATAGTTCTTAGGGCTGTAATTATCTTCTGGTTCAACAAATTTTGAAGGGATTGGCTTAAGGTACAATATTGGCGACCCAAACTTCATGCCAATCAAGTTCTGTTCATTAAGGTAGAATGCATATATTATGTTTCCCAGTCTAATTTTCCCCTGAAAAGCACTTCAACGAAAAGTATGTCATATTGATTCTGGATAGCAAAAGGAGCATAGATGCATATCACTTCAAAAGAGAGAAATGGTGTTCCTTCATAATCACTTACACCAGTTATAAACAGGCATAACATACCCTTAAGTCTCCCCTATTAATCATCTTCCAAATCGTGCTTGTCCTACCAGCCCATTGATCACTGGGGTTGGTAATTACCACTTCCACCCACCAGCATGTTGTCACTGCCAATAGGATGCTGTTCACTGATAAATCAGTAATTGGACTGAGATGTGGTCTGGCCATGGAGAGCAATGTGGCTGAGGTATGGGGTGGTGCTGGTGGAAGGCAGTGGCATGCTCAATGTGTCGTTTGTGTTCACAGCTGCAACAAGCTTCGTTGGAGTGGGAAGTAACATGGATAGACGATAAGGTCACAATAGCAAGAAGAAGCAGCAGGATGAGATCAAATCATAACTATGGCATAGGACTCTACCCAGTGTGGTAGCATAATGTTAGGGAATGTTATGCATGGATTGGATAAGATCATATAGGGTAATCCTGGGAGGTTTAAGGTGTAGAGAGAGATCTGAAACACTGTCCTGATTCACAGGTCGGAATCAATGGGTCACTGCCCAATCTCTGTCTGGGTGTCACTGTCCTGTTGCCACAAGGAATGAGATGTATCAAGGAAAAGGGAATAAAAGGGGGAGGGTGAGATATGGAGGATGCTGTTGCTAAGGTGTGAGAGGCACCCAGACCCAGCACTGATGAGAACCATCAACCACCAGCCACTGGCAGTGACAGCACCACACTGGCGCAGTAGCAGCCACAGCGGGATACCGAGGTCTTCAGTGAAACCAAAACTACTAGAGCAAACGATTTTACCAGATGGAAGACCAGTTTTGGCCAGCGGTGAAGAATCTAGTGCTGGCAGCATTGATGGAGTTGGGAGCAGAGAGAAATGAGGAAGAAAGGAACTGCTGGCGGCATGCATTCACAAAGAGAGAGAGAGAGACTAGAGGTTATGTTCTAACTTCTTAGGACAGCACGTCAGGTAGGCTGGATGGACCAGAGCACAGAAGCCCATCTAATATTTACCTTTTGTTTTATTTTTCTAACTTTATATTGGATCTTCTACTTCTACTTATGTGTTGCATGGCCATATTAATACCTCATCAAGCTTGGCTGAATGGGCCACTGTACACAGCTCAATTTAAACCAACTTGTTCTTTATTATTATTATTATTATTATTACTTTGTATTGATCTTTTGTAACTACTCATACATAGCATATCAAAGCTCATCAACCCAGATTAGTTGAGGTCATTCAATTCAAACTAACCCCTTCAACCTGTGTTTTTAGACACCCACAACCCACGTCCCTCGAACCCAACCTGCCCAGGCAACCTAAATTTCTGGTGGCCATGAGGGGGATTGGATCCCTATTGCTTTCTTATTGAAAAAAGGTGTTTGCTGCCCTTTATGGGGCTTTGACCAAAAAATTAAATCTTATCTCAACTGTTATCTCTTGCTAGTAAACAATATCTGTAATTCACTTTGACCCAAACATAAACTGTTTCAGACTTAGGCAAAGGAACTAAGGGAGTGCAAGCAATGTCCATGC
Source organism: Coix lacryma-jobi var. lacryma-jobi (assembly GCA_009763385.1). Lineage (NCBI taxonomy): Eukaryota > Viridiplantae > Streptophyta > Magnoliopsida > Poales > Poaceae > Coix > Coix lacryma-jobi. The sequence continues at coordinate 134,251,028 of CM019827.1, forward strand.
TACCATTCACTGAACCATCAAGGCTTCAACAATAAGATAGGGGGAGTCAGGGAAGTAAAGGGGCTAGAAAAGAGTTCATTACTGGTGCAATGAAGGAGAAAACAAGAAAAGAAAAGTGTTTCAATGTCGAATAATCTATAGTTTGCGACAAAGAGTGGGGAAGGCTAAAATAACATTTTGAATGAGAGGTGGTGGCTAAAACTTGCTAACTTGCTTAAGAATAACTCTTAAACATAGATAAACAGGTTTATCGCTAAGTACACAGTTGCTGCAGCCTCCTAGCCCTCTGATAGTCTGATGGCTCATGTTTCTTGCAGTAGTAGGACAGGCCCAACGTTACAGGTAACAATGGAGAAGAGAAGCACAGCAACAACTTCATGTACCACTGACCACCACCAAGATTAAATTACCGTGTGACTATCATAGTGATGGTGGCGGATGGTACAAGATGGCAGGTCAATATGCTTCACTTGAGAAATGTCCCTTTATTAATTAGTTGGTAGCAAAATGGTAATTTGGCACAGATCAAGGCCATTGACCCTGTGTGAACATTGTGTCTGAATTTCCAGAAAAAAATTGGGATGCAATTGAAAGATATGGTTGACAAATGCCAAAATAAAATAATATCACAATAGTGACATTATTGTCACACCAAACTTATCATTATATTGCTTACATATATAAAGTGGGCCTAAATTTCAATAACACAAGGTCTGAAAGAAAAAATGGCTCACCAGATAGATTAAAATTTTAAGGTCGTCCAGCTAAAAGGTTCCTTAATGAAACAGAAAACAGTAACCTAGAGAAAGATACCTTCTTGACAGCTGAATTCAGAGCTTCAACCTTTTCTGTTGTGTCCTTTGCTACTGACCATATATCCGAGTTCATCTTTCTTGATCCATCTTTTAGAATTTGAACCTGTTTCATAAATCATAACTCCATAAGGTGAATAGCTGAAACAGCTTTTAGAAAGGAAGCCCAATAGCACATAAAAAAAGAACAGCTAAAATAATATTTGTTTTACCATGCATAACAGGCAATACAAGACCGGTACAAAATAAGTTAGCAAAATTAACACTCTACTGAAACAGATAAAAGACATTGCTGGGTTTGTAAAAAAATAACGCTCACGATGATCAGACATAAATAATTTTGAAGGTTCGCAAAAGGTGTATCAATGAAGAAAACAAAAATCAAACTAGCAATTTAAATAGTAGCAGTGCATATATATATATATATATATATATATATATATATATATATATATATATATAGGGAAATTATTTTCTACTCCTAGGGAGTAGTTACTCCCATGTTTATATCTCTAGATTTATGGTATATATGACCGAACGAAGTATATTTACATGAAGTATATGATCATACTAGACTATCTATGGAAGTATATACGTCAAGTATGCATGCATACATAGAGTATGCGGATATACTTATTTTATATACAACAGTGAGTGGCATTTTCGTAATATATTAAAAAGTATGGGTTCCTTTGAAATTTTTTAGTGTATTAAGACATGAAATATCTTAACATGAGTATATAAACATACTCAAAGTGATACACAAGTATGAACACAAACGCAACATGGTGTTTTGAAGATGGGAGTAACTACTCCCGGGAGTATAGAAAACTCACCCTATATATATATATATATATAAAATATATCAAAAGCGTGCAATATTTTTAGGAATATATGAATATTAAAAGGATGGACCAAGTTCGAAATGACGATATTCGTGACCGGCTAGGGGTAGCACCAATTGAAGAAAAGTTGGTCCAACATCGGTTGAGGTGGTTTGGTCATGTCCAAAGGAGACCTCCAGAGCCACCAGTGCATTGTGGAGTTTTAGCTCAAGATTTTCATGTGAGGAGAGGTAGAGGTAGACCGAAATTGACGTGGGGGGAGGCAATAAAGAGAGATCTAAAAAGTTGGGATATACCTAGAGATATATGTTTGGATCCATGATTTCAAGTCGTCCGATTAATCGCGATTAATCATGATTAATCGTCCTAATCGTTCCCTGCTGTTTGATTAGAGGTATCGACTCGATTAGGTCGACCAGAAACCTGGTCGTCCGATTAGTCGACGACTAATCACGATTAGTCGTCCGACTAGGACTGGGACGACTAGTCTAGAGTCCCTGTTTTTTTGGGCCTTTATAACTGGGCCTTTATGTGGCCTATTGGGCTTTCAATTGGCCTGTTAGGGTTAGAATAGAGACCCCCAAAACAGGAGGCACGCAGGGGACTTCAGAACACACGCACACAGCCGCAATTTTTTCGTGCGTGCGCCTCTGCTCTCCCCCGCGCGCCTCTGCTCTTCCCGCGCGCTAATCTTCCTCCCCCGCGCGCGATTCCTCCTCCCCCGCGCGCTATTCTTCACTTTCCCTCTGCTATTCCCTGTCTCCCGCCTGTCTTTCTCATCTCTGGTGAGCTGAGCCATTGGCGGTCTCTGCCAGCAAGAAGCTGGTCGTCGGTCTTCTTGATGAGCTGCGGCGACCAATATGGTATGTGCCTTTCCCCTCTCCATCTTCCTCCCTTCCCCCTCATCCCTCCATCCTAAGAAGTTGTGCTTCTACAGATTTGGATCGAGGATGTGCAACTCAAGGTCTAGAGGGACGTAACTTGCCTAGGGCTGCTGCTGCTCGTGCTGCTGTTGCTGCGCCTGTGACTGTGAGGCATACTTATGCTAGAAACAGGAAGCGTCTAAGGAACACAGTGACTCAAGATATTGATGAAGTTGATGATGAAGACCAAGATCAGGATGTAGACCCTGATTCGGCAACAGCAATGGAGGGTGATGAAGAATCTACACCGACTACAACTGGAGATGGAGACTTCAATTTGAATGTTGATTTGCTTGAGTAGATGGCTACTTGCCTACTTTTGTTGGACTATTGAATGGCAATGTTTGTGACTTTGTGATGAACAATTTAGCTTATTTGTACTGATTACTGAACTAATTTGGTTATGTAATATGCTGGCTGTGTGTCTGCTATTACTAATACAGCAGTGCTGTTGCTGAACTGTGTCAAGATCAAGACTACATTAGTGTTACTAATTATGGTCTTCTTTGGTATTCCAGGCTTCCAGCACCAATTTACCAAAGAAACAAAGTTTGGGACAGGAATTTGGACTTCTGGACAGTGAAAAAAAGAAAAGAAAACAACTACCACAAGTAAGTGACCAGCTACAGCTAAACACTAATGTAGTCTTGATGCTTGCTTGCTTTATTGTGTATACTTATACCATATAGTACATAGTATATATAGGTATATATAGTAGGTATGTCCTGATATATAGGACGACTTGGACGACCAGCAGGGTCGACTAGGCTCGACTAATCGGCCTGGTCGACGACTAATCACGATTAGTCTCCTGGTCGGTCCCATGGCGACTAGGTTCGACTAGACGACTTGAAAACATGGGTTTGGATAGAAATGCATGGAGAGCAGCCATTGACGTGCCTGAACCGTGACTAGGGTCTCTTGTTGGGTTTCAACTCTAGCCTACCCCAACTTGTTTGGGACTAAGAGGCTTGGTTGTTGTTGTTGTTGTTGTTGTTGTATGAATATTAAAGAGTTTTGACCCTGTAGACGAGATGAACAGGGTATCCAGCTAATATTTGAATAATTCTAGTGATGTATTCACATCCTAATAGAGCTTTAAAAAGGCCATCTACATAAGAAAAAATTCTGACTCGGACAGTTGTTTGCCCAAACTAAGTAGTAGTCCTATTTTAGTAAGAACATGAGCAAATACATCCAACATTTTTCTGAGTGTGGAAAGCACCTCATTTTCCATAGCCTTGATACTATCACCAAAATAAGAGCTGCATAATGATTCCTGGATCTGCATGGAAAACAGCACAAAAAAAAATTTACATGCTATTTAAGAACCTTTTTTTTTTCTTTTGAGAACATAAATGGTAAATGTAAAGAAGTTGGCTAGTTTCATTCTAGTCATAATAAAAACAATAAGCAGAAAGAACAGATTTTATTTAGGTTGACCAAACCATAAGCTTGCTAACTTGGATTCAGCTTCATTGTCCACTACTACAACAATAATGAAGAAACTGACATTGTTTTTGTGACAGGTCCTTACCCAATGCCTAGTACATGTGCCTGCATTCCCCCTCCCCACCCACCCATAGAAGACCAAGATCCAATCAAAATGTCACATGAATGGAGCACAGAAAATTTAACATGAACAACTCCCACATTTTTCATTAATACAAAAAAATCTCCACTGCCTTTGTGCTACATGGCAGCAGCTAGTACAGCATATTATCATTTGTTGATGCAGTAGCACTATCGCTGAGCACACTGTACTCATTTTACACCAAAACCATCCAATTATCTTGATCTACCATCGCCAAAGTTCAAGCTTGGAGGGTGCTTGATCATGATCTAAATGTATGAACTACATAGTAGAATCAGAATATTCGATAGTTTATTTATACTAGTAATAAAAATTTGTGCAATTGCGTAAGGGAGTAACACTCAATGACCACACCAACTCCATGGAATTGATGCAGTACCATCGAGAGGGAAAGTGGTAGCATACCTTGATATTTTCCTGCTCATTGATCAGAGACTGGATATCAAGTTCCATTGCTCTCATTACACGGCCATTCTCCTCCTCTAAAGGATCAAGTTTCTCATCCACCGCTTTAGATTTACTTTCCCAAAGAGATTCTACAAACACAGTCAAAATATATCAGCATATAAAAAGAAAAAAAAATACAATAAACTCAGTTAACATCATAGAACAAGTAGATTACCCTCTACAACCCATTTGGAATGTAGGGATTTCATAATAATTATTAGTTTGAATTTCACCGAAAATTCCAGAGTTCCAAACGGGGTACATATTTTTTTTTATAATAAGCAGAATTCAATTCAATAAAAAAGCATCCACCCTAAAGACCAAAGTTCAGTTATTAAGCAATCGCAATCGCAAGACTATCAATCACGCATCACAAAATTAGAACACGGGTAAACAAGCTCATGCCCTGACAGTGAGAGGATTAGCCCTAACAGGACATGGAGCGACTATAATCTCCAAACATACCAAGCCGCGCCAGCTGCAGCTTAAGCTGCTCGACCTCCGACCGCACCTCCTCGCGGAAACCGCCGCCGTCATCCCCGCCGCCTGGGACGGAGGCGACCGGGGCGGCGCACTCCCCGGCGTGATCGCGCGGGAGGGCGAAGATGACTGCGAGGAGCGCGGCCGCGACAGCCAGAGCGGCGCAGGAACGGCGGAGGTGTCTGGCGCTCGTGCCGTGGCGCCCCGACGCCAGGCGGAGGCCGAGGGAGACGAGGCGTAGCGGGAGGAGGAAGGCGACGACGATGGCGAGGAGCGCCGCGTCGACGGTCATTGTCGGCCGTGGCACGGGGCGGGGGAGGAGTCCCCTGCTGCAGATGGTTTTTGCGAGCCGTGGTCCAATTCGCACGCCTGACGACTTTTTATATTCTTTTTTTTAGAACAGGACGACTTTTTATCTAGGAAAAGATAGATCTCTACCATTCCGTCACCGTTAAATGGAACTGAGAATCAATATCTGTTAAAATGGAACTGGCCCTGTTTAGTTGCATCAAAAAAAATTAGAATGTCATATTGATGGTTGCGCCATTAATTAGTCTATTTAAAACAAATTAATTAGAAAACTAATTAATTAAAGAGACAAAGTTATTAAGCCTAATTAATCTATCATTAGTATATATATATATGTTTGTTGTAGCACCACAGTGTTAAATTATGGACTAATTAAGTTTAATAGATTTGTCTCGTGAAGTAAATTTCAGCTGACAAATTAGTTTTCTAATTAGTTTATATATAATAATACTTCATACATGTATTTTAATATTTAACGTGATAGGTGAAAAAAATCTAGAAAGGAAACTAATATAGGGCATGAGGTCTGAGAAACAATCGGACAGCCTTTCTGGAACTTCCGTAGCATCTAAGAATCCAAAGGAAAAAAAAAAGGTTCAGACTCAACAAATGATAGCTTGAGGAGATGGAACAAGAGAAAAAGAGAGGAGATGGAAGAGACGTGCACTGATGGGAGGCTCAAGGAGCTGCAGTCCTGTAACACCTCTGGGGTTAAGCATTAATTAAAATCATAATTAATATGTTTAGCATGCATAATCATCTGTCATCATAGCACAAAAGCATTTAATGTTTCAAGTATAATTGTGATGCTTTACTTGCTTTAATATAAGTGTTGCATGATTTTTTGTGAGTTACATAGTATTGTATGTTGCATGAGAGTGTAGTTAAGTGTCACATAAAATGATAAGTAGAAAACCTTAATTTTCTATGCTCCTTTTTATTCCCTTTTCTATAAGTCAAAAAGTATGTCAAATTTCAAAGTGATTTCAATAGCAAAGTTGAAGCTCTTGTTGAGAGGTAAAACTTTGGTATTCAAAGTTTTCAATGTTCTGTACAAAATTTTGAATAAATTTGAAATCCTTCAAACCCTAAATTTGATCCCGAAACTAGATTTCAAAAACTAAAAAGAATTAGACTTTGGTCCTTTAGTCAAAGTTGTAGAGAAGATTAAAAGTAACAACTTTTATTAAGATAGATTTTCATGTTCTTAAAGAAAATCTGAAGTAATTTGGAAAACTAGATTGATTAGGGTTTCAAATTGAAATCAATTCCCAAAAGCAGTTTTACCCCTTTTCCTATAGTTTGAAAATTAAGCATAATTTGGATATGGGACCAAAAACAAAGTTGTAGATAATTTTATAAGGAACAACTTTTATATTGGTAAAATTGGAAGTTGTTCAGAAAATTCAAAAGTCATTTTGAAATTCAGTTTGGTCCAAATTTGAATTTGAACTCTATTTCAAAATCCAGGCAGAATTTGACTTTGGTTCTTTAAACAAGTTTGTAAAGCACAAAATTTGGAGCAACTTTTGTTTTAGGAGTTTTTGTCGTGCAGTACAAAAATCGGGAGTAATTAGAAAGGGGGTGAATCTGATCCTGTAGCTACAGGAGGGGGGGGGTGCATCTGCCGGAGCAGGGCAGGCCGCCGCGTCGCCGCCGCCGTGGCCTGGCTGTCTCCACGCCGCTCCGCATGTCCGGCCACGCAGCTAGCTTCCTGCCTGCTTCACCCAGCGCGGTGGCAAGCTCTAAGGAGCTTCTTGTTGTCCCATCGTCCGCGTCCGCCATGTTCTCTCTCCCTTTCTCTGTTTTTGAGTCACGCTCCGGCGAGCGATTTCGCCGCCGTCGCTGCTCGTCGACGCTCTCCATCACCCAGTTCGAGTCCGCCTCACTCCTGCGTTTCTTCATAACCCTCTAGCCCAAGCTATGGAGCTTCCAACCGCAATAGCCACGGTCATCTTCTTCCCTGCCGGTAGCCTGCCGCCGCGAACGCCTCCGCCATGGCCAGGGTGGCTCGGGGCCTTTCCGGTCGGGCTGTTAAGTCCACTAGGTTTGCTTTGCTTTGCTGATCATGATCGGCTCATCGTTTTGATCTCTACCGTGTTGCCTAGGCCGGTCCATGGAGCTTGCCATTGGCGCAAGCTCTGTTTTTGTCGCCGCCATGGACATCCTTGGTCGGGTGCTCCTCTGGTCAAGCTAGCGCGCGCATCGTGGTTGCAGTGAGTGCCTGAGTGTGTTGCGCCCCTTAGCTAGGTCTCTACCGCGCTGGCTTAGGCAGTCCGCGTGGGTTGCCATCAGCGCGGGCACCCGCCATGGCTGCCACCATAGTCCGTCTTGCTCCAAGCCTCCCCGAGCGAGTTGGGGTGCGCATCGTGATCGCTACAAGTTCCTGAGTATGAGTCCACCCTCATCTAGGTCGCTACCGAGCCCTAGCAGCCGGAACATCGCGTCGCCGCCGTGCTCGGCGTGGCCGAGCCGCCATAGTCGCTGCCAGCTCGAGGTTGTGTAGGTGCTAGGTCTAGAGAGGAGTGGGAACGGTGCGCGAGGTCAAGATGGAGAGGTGGGAGTCCTCGCCGTCGCCGGAGACCTCGCCGGTGGCAAGAGCGACGGCCGGTCAACTCTGCCGGGGCCAAAGTCAAGGCAGAGAGGTGTAGAAGAAGGAGCTGACACCTAGGGCCCGCTGTCAGTGGGATGAAAGAAGTTTTTCTTTTTCCAGTTTAGGTGAATAGTCTTGTGTTTTGTCTTTTTCATATGTTTTTGTAGGAAGCTCCAAAAATTGTGAAAATATTTGAGTAGCTTTCTCAAGCTGTCTAGTATTTATGAAAAATATGAAACTTCAGTTTTGAACAAATTTTGAAAGTGATTTAAATAGGTCTTTTTATTAATAAATGATCTTTGATGATTTTTGTAGGCTTATTTAATTGTTCAAAAATCATGAAACTATTTTTGTCACTGTTTTTAGCTGAAAATGTATCTCCACAAAAATTTTGAGCTCTGTTGGAGAAAATAAATTTTATTCTTATTTCTATGCTTTATTTAATCATTTAAATGTTTATAGTTTGATTTAATTCTGTAGGTTTATATGTTTGTTCAAAAATTGTGATAATTGTTTTGCCACTGTTACTTTATATAATTAACCCTCTCAAAAAGTTTGGGCTCAATTTGACCAAGTTTAATTTAACTCTTTTTCCTATGTTTTCTTTATAAAGAAATGATTAATAGAGTTTTGTTTAAGTAATTAGGTAATTAAGTGTTCATAAGGAGTTAGGTTTAAACTTTGTATCTTCAGTTATCTTTTGTTTAAGGGTTATATTTCATGCATTCAGTTAATCGTGGTTGACTTGTTATAGTTCAAGTTATGCAATTAAGTTTTGCTGCATTATGTTGATTTAGTTGCTGGACCAGTCCTCTTTAATAGACTGTTTTCATGATTAAGTTTATATTTTCAGTAAATAAGTTGTATACAAAAGTTGTAGTTAACTTCTGTCTCTAGCTTGTCCTAAAATTTCATGATTTTATGCCAACTAGATTAGGAGATATAGTTTTTCTAAGTCAGTAGGACAGATCTGCCCTACCTTTTGGACAGATCTGAGGTTTTGTGTTGTTTGAGCCTTTTAAGTTGTAAATCACCTGATGTACATAATAGGAAAGTTGTAGTAAACTTTATAAGCTTTCCAAGATGTTAAGGATCACTACTTTTGGTGACCCATAGCTCCAGTTATGGGTGTTGGAAGTTGGATCAGCAAATCTGTCCTAGTTTTGGACAGAAATGTTTATCCAAGTTAGTTGACCTGGCTGCCTATAGAACCAACCCTAAGTGGTAATAACAAGTTTATGGACAATTTGATGAGCTTTTCAAATTATCTAGGATCACCCTTTTTGGATGATGGTAGCTCTGGTTATGGTTAATAAACCATTAAGTTTAAGTTTGCATCTTGTGTGACTTTTGGTTATTGTTTGAAGACCATGGGACACCTCTCATCTTGTGCTCCTATGGCTTGAGTGATGTTTTAATAAACCTTAGTCATCCTTAGTTATCTTCCTAAAAGTGCTTGGTGGAAGTTGTATATGTAGCTAGAAACTCTAGTTGGTGGGTTGCAAGTTGGTTTTGTTGGTTTGCAACTTTACCACGAAGGAAAGTTGTACTCGACTTTTCTTAAGTTTGTTTAACTTCTGTTATGCAATTAAATTGTCCGGCACCTTAGCATGCATCCCATAGCATCATACTAAGCATACATCATTTATCTACGTGTAGTATCCGAGAGTGTTGGAGTCGTGTTGATCAAGCTTTGGTGAGCACCCTTGTCGAACAAGCCTCGGAAGGAGATTCTTGTTGGACAAGCTTCCTCGAGAAGACTTAACTTCTAGATGAAGGAACTAACCTTTGTGGATCATCCTTGGATCCTATCTTCCCTGCAACAAAGGCAAGCCCCGGTTCATTTAACCATTTCCTTGGATTTTCAATTACACTTACTTTCGATAACCTGATGCATTAAATGTTTATCAAATAAATGTTTTAAACCTGTTGATGCATGATCAACCTTGTTATCGATATATCATTCCTTGCTACCTGCTTTATGTAAATGATAGAAATGCTTAGCCTTGCTTTATGAAGCTTTTGATAAATGTTTTCGATACTTATCGTGTTGGAATGATAATGAGAAAGAATGATGGTTAAGACCAGACGGGCACATGCATCGACCCTTGGATCGATGTATGGTGACCCGGATGTGTCGGTTTAGGGTTAACCGTTGTTGGCCTGCTAGATTGAGAAACTATGAAGTACCGATCATATGCTACGGTAAGCTCTGCCTTGGTGGTTCTTAAATGAGAACGGCTAATCGCGCACTGGGAGTGGAAAGATGGCGGGAGTACTAGCTACCCTCGTGGGTTAAAGTCCCGAATTGGAGGTGTACAAGTACTCTCGGGTGGCGCGAACCCGGTCTTGTTTGGAGGATCCGAGGTTGGGGTTGATATATGTGTGATCGAGGGTCTACATATGTCGTATGATCGTGGAAAACTCTCAGATCTGGTTGAATCGGTTCGAATCGTCGTGCTCCTCGGTTAAGGAGACTCAATCTACTGACCCGCATCGTAGAAGAAAAATGGAACTGGATTAAGAAAGAATGATAATGATCTTTCACTAATGTTCACTTTCAATTCTTACTATGTACTTAAATGATTAAGTAAAATTTAGATCTAGGATTACTTTAGTAAGCTTTTATGCAAATGAAAAGTACCGTTGAGCCTACCCAAACCAGCATGACCCTGAAGTCTTTTCTGTTGACGGATAAGTCTTGCTGAGTATCGACCGTACTCAGGGTTTGTTAACCCCTGTTGCAGGTTTCTAATAGGTGGTGTTGATCATGATCATGCAATGTTTTCCTAAACAGTAAACGGTAAACAGTCGGTCACTCTTTGTTTAGCGTTTAGGCCGTTTAAACGGTGTTTAAACGGAGTTAAACGGCCTAAACGGTTTTGTATGATAACACTAAAATATACATATTTATGTATGTAAAAATTAAATTTGCTAGAAACTGTACATATTTGCACATGTAAAAAATAAATATTATACCAAATAATATTTTTGGAAGAAATCTAAATCCCACAATATTTCATATACTCACAATGTTAATTAGTTTTGTGTTGATTATGGTAGTCGTAGTCCTCTAATTAACCAAATTATGGATTAAATGGTTGTTTAGATCATTTAATCATGTCTAACCTGATTTTCTTTAGACCATTTAGACGGGTTTAAACGGTTTAAACGGGTTTAAACGGTCCAACCGTTTAATTCACCGTTTAGGGCCTAAACAAAACAGATGGCCTCTGTTTACCGTTTAAACGGTGTTTAAACGGACTAAACGGCCGTTTAGGCGAACAGAGTGATCATGTCAGTGGGCTTGACGTGGTCGGGTTGTTCTTCTTCTCCAACTTAGGTACTCCGCCTAAGTGTGGTTCTGTAATACTATCCTACTTCCGCAATACCAGTTATGTTATGTAAAAAGTAACTTGTTCATGGTTTTGTAAAGTTTATCTATCTTGCTTCCGCACTCCAATGTATTTTGTATAAACTGTTGTAATGTTGTAATTATTCCAACCTTCATGATGATGATCCTGTGGTTCGTGGATAATTCGGGGTTCTCTCGGGGATACCCGACAGATCTTTCCAGTAATGTGCTTCATTTGCACTGTCATTGGTCTCCTTATGACGATGTCGTGTGCAGGTGGGCCACATTAATGAGAGGTTCTGCCACAAGTCCTGGCCGGGGAGGTGCGCCGCCGCCGGCGGCAGGCTTGGGGTGCCGACCGCCGGGCACCAGATGGGTGCTTGTCTTCTTCTCCGGTTTGGGCTGCGTGTGCCCTGTGCGTGAGTTGGTGTCCGTACGTGTGTTTGGGCTGTGCGTACGTGAGTGAGTTGGCTGGGTGCGTGCGTGAGTCGGGTGTTCACAACTTTAGTTTTTTTTCCTTCTTTGTTTGCTTCAAGTTCTCAATTTTTAACGGTGACTTATCGGAAATGGTTGAAGGAGTGATCTTTGGATGCTACTCCCTCCGCCCATGAATAAATAGATTCCTAGAGTTGTCCTAAGTCAAATTTTTTAAACTTTGACTGAATTTTTAGAATAGTACGTCAAGATTTATGATATCAAATTAGTATCGTTAGATATATCATACTCCGTATAATATATTTTTATAATATATTCATTTTATATCATAAATATTTTTATTCTTATCTATAAAGTTGGTCAAACTTTAAAAAAATTGACTGGCACGGATTCTAGAAAATGATTTATTTTGGGATAGAGGGAGTATTTTTCTAAATTCGATGTTGTTTTTTAAAAACTTCAAATCTTTTAATGGTATAGTTCAATTTTTCCCATTCCTATATTTCTTAAGGGTGTGACCTCTATATTTAACTAATCCAGAACTATTAGGGATAGATACTCCTCTCTCCTTTTTTAAGTATGTCTAGATTTTAGTGTCAATTAAATTCTCTTAAGTTTAATTAGATTTATAGAAAATATATTTATAATTTTTAATAAGTGTATTATAAAAATATACAATAATTAATCTAATGATATTTATCACACATTATGAATATTAGTAATTTCTAGATATATATTTGGTTAAAGTTAAGTATGTTAGATTTCTCAATATGTGAGAACGATAATTAAAAAGAGAACAAGAAAGTAAAAAATAAAGATTGCATTAAGCGTCCCATTAGTCCAGTATTGCTACATAGGTCACCTCACGTAGTCCCATTGAATAGGACAACTCTTCAACGCCATATGTCTATCAGCTACACGACCGTCTAGGAACGTCATTCCTTTTCGTGGTTGTCTACCTATGGTTGCCGGTGTGGGGCTGTTTGGTTGCTAGCCACACCTTGCCATACTTTACCTTAGGCAAGTTTGAACAAGTTGGCAAGTGTTTGGTTGATGACTAAATTTAGACAAGATTCTAGTAGGCTCCACATGTAATAGAGTAGAAAAAGTGTGGCAAGATTCCCTTAGGCATGACAAAGTGTGACAACCAATTTACTTGCCACACTTCTTGTGGCTTGCCACACTTGCCTAAGGTTAGTTATGGTAAACTATGGCTAGCAACCAAACATGCCCGAAAACCTATTGAATCTATTTTGGATTTTGTGAATCCAATGTTCACATAGAAATCAATGCAATGCAACATGAATATGACGTAGCAAGATTAAGGTCCCTTTTGTAACAACTTCTCCAACTATGGCTTCCTTGACATGTGTATTGGAGTGTACCGTGTAGCACTCTAGCAAGATCCATTTTTCTCTCTTGAGCCCAAGATACACGATGAAGATGGAGAAGCTAGCGAAGCCAAGTTTGGGGGGCTTCATCGGCAACATAAACCTTATCAAAGATGCTCTAAGTAAAATACATAAGCAACCATTGAGCTTGTCTCAAGGTATCATTCAAGTCTCGAACTCTTAAAATACATTTTTAGATTCATGAATTTGTCTTTGTGCATCATGTACTTTCCAGACTTCTAAAGTTCTATTTTTAGATCCTTGAGCTTGTTTTAATATGTCATTTAGGGCTCTGTTTGCTTGAACTTATTAACCCGACTTATTAGCTATGGTATACTATTTTTTTCTCACAACAAAACAGCAGCAACCAGCTTAATTGCCGAACATCTCCTAGGTCTTTGAACTTGCAATGTGTCGTTTAGACCTAGATAGACACAATCTACTCTATATCACAACACCATATGCCACAAATGGTGGGATCTACACCTCATTCTTGATCGGACCAATAAATGGCAAACTAGTCGTTTGCCTGCCTCTTCTACCTAAGGAGCACTATCTTCAGGCCCGTCCCAGAGCGGAGGGCAGCAGGTGCGACGGCCAGGGGCCCACGATGCTTGGGGGCCTATAAGTATAGATATCTTTAGTATATGAAGTACATATTTTGTCTATTTGGCTCATACCAGCTATACTGAGTCATGTTCTAAGTTTAGCCTGCGCGGCCGTGACATCTGATGAGTGGTATTCCCTCGTCCCTTCGACTCACGTGAGAGTGTGCTGCACAGCTATTGCGGTCATTCTGCCACGCGGCCTTGATCGACTGATGGTGATCGGATTTGGCCAGCACACCAACATTTGTTTTGCTTCGTTTCCTTCCGTCTTTGTCTCCCTAAAACTTAAGTTATCAGGTATAGCCGTATAGGGGGCGGCCAACACTTACTGCAGTTTTATTGTCCATTTGATTTGATAAGCGACAACTTCCAATTTGCTTACAATCTAATCTATTAGGCATCAAGAGATCGAAGCCAATAGTTGATTCATTATTTATTTATTTAATTCTTTGAGCCATACATGCTTTAGGTATTTTGTTTTAAATTAGAGTCATTTCATATTACTGTGATATGTTTCTAATTTTCTAAAATTATAAAAAGCAATGAAGCACTATAGTTGTATTTGAGGTAACCATAATAATTATATTTGAGGTAACCATAATAGTTATTTTACGTTCTTTTAGCTTTTTATGTACCGTTGTTTTTTTCATAAACTAAATATATGTTCCAAGTTAACTCTTATTATTACTGCTATATCCAGGGTTTTTCTTACCGGAACGGTAACCGACGAACCGGTTGGTAACCGGTCCAACCGGGCCGGTCCGGTTACCATGTAAGCCGGTTACCAAATTTGAATTTGAAATTTGAAAATTTGAAAAAAAAAGTGCCCAAAAAATTCCTAAAAATAGATTATAATTTATGGAGACCAATGGTATAAAATTTTTTCAAATTGAAGTTCGTTTAGTATTCATTTGGACGTTTGGAAGTTTGAAAAAAAGGGACGGCCCGTTAAGGCCCATGAGGCCCATTAGGCGCTCACGGGCACAAAACGACTCGTGGCCGGGCGGCGGGGGGGGGGGGGGGGGGGGCAGAACGGTGCCTTCCCGAGCCTTATCCGCGCCCCGCCCCCTGCCCTCCGCCCCCAGCGCCGTCGTCCGCTCGCCGTCGCCGGCTAATCGCTCGGTTAGGCTCGGTTACCGAGCGGGAGCGAGCGGTAACCGCTCCAGCGACGCGCCCTCGGCTAACCGCTCCGGCGGCTCGGTAACCGAGCGGTTGCGTTCGGTTACCGAGCGGTTAGCTCGGTTTCGCAGGTAAGGTTTTTCCCCCCTTTGTTTTGGTATTTTAGTTAAGTAGCTATATGTTTTGGGTGTAGTTTTGTGTTAGGATTGTTGTACTTTGGCAGGATCTGTGTTAGAAATTAGGATGGATGGATTTAGGTTAGGGTTAGGGTTAGGGTTAGGGTTAGGTTTAGGGTACGATTTAATTTACGATGTATTTAATTTGTTTAGGATTTAGGATTTGAGGTATGATTTATGTTAGGATGTATATTTTTTTGTATATATTGTATAGATAAAATTTACGTGGGTGTGATTTTGTGTTGTCTGTTTATGCAGGTAGACAATGTCGGGCAGGCACAAAGACGTTGTCTGGGAGCATGGTGAAAATCTCGCTCCCGGGTGGCGGTGCAATTATTGTCACCTGACAAAAGGGGGCGGTGGTGCAACAAGATTGAAGCAGCATTTGGCAGCGCGCGGGACGGAGGTTGTGCATTGTAGCCGTGTGCCACCAGAGGTGCGCGAGTATTTCCAGAGAGATCTTGACCGCGCCAAGAGGGCGACGGCTGACCGAGCTCGCCAATGGCTCGCACAACAAAGAGCTGCACAGGAGGGGAACCATCCCCTTAATGATGATGAGTATGAGGCTCAGATGGAGGCTGCCCTGCAACAGTCGAGAGCTGAATATGAGTATCAACAGAGTGTGCAGGATAGAGGCGGTCATTACGAGCGTGGAGGGGGTAGTTCTCGTGCAGGTGGTAGTGGTGGTGGAGATGGGGGTGGCAGTGGAGGTTCCCGTGGTGGGAATCCTATTTCGAGGATGTTCAGAAGATCAGGATCACAGAGGGAGACACCTGTGGTCGTGGAAGACTACAATGTGGCATCCGGTGGCAGGAGAGGATTGGTGCAACCAAGGATTGATACAGGGCGCTGGACCCAAAAGGGAAAAAAATGCAAAGGAAGCCATCGGTAAAGCTTGGGCAAAATTTTACCATCATGCAGGAATACCGGGACGGAATGCGGAACTAGAGTACTTTTGCCTTGCTGCATACGAAGGTCCGCAATCGGCTATCGCACAAGAAACTGAACAAGCTTGTTTATGTCAATTACAACCTTCGGCTGCGACTTGCGGATGTCAACCCACCAAGGCTTGATGACGACGATTTTATTGACCAGTTCGCCGAAGTCTCATTCTATGATCGGACCAATTCGGTTAGGGAGTGGATGGAGTACGGAAGATCAAACCAGCCTCCACTTCTTGATGAGGATTCAGACGAAGACGACGTCCCTTTGCCATCACGTCTTGTCAGGTACATTATATGTATATTTATAAATGTGAGTGCGTGTCTAATAATGTACGGTGGGATTAATTTTATTTATGTGATTTGTTTGTTTCTGTTGGCAGTGACCATATAGACCCCGATGATCTACGTCAGGCTACAGGGTCTGATTGCCTCAGTGATTGGGCTCGTAGACATGTGGGTCAAACTCACACCGGGAAGAGGAAGACGCAAGCGCCGCCTAGGAAGGGGCAGACCAAGCGAGGAAAAGGAAAACAAGTCAGCAGCGATGCGGAGACTGAGGAGGAGGGATCTTACCATTCTGACGATGACGATGATGATGACAGCAACGATGGTGGTGATGGTGGCGATGGTGGTGACGATGATGACAGTGGCGATGGTGGTGCAGATGGGAGCGACGGTGGCGGTGGTGGTGGGAATGGTGGTGGGACTAGTTATGGAATTCGTTTCACAGGTATCCATTGCACTTGCACGTACATACACACATTTATTTCTGTCTATGATTACTAATTATGGTTCATTGCAGGCGAGACCCAATACACACATGCTACGCAAGATCGTGACCATAGACAACCACAGTCCCAGAGGAAATCAATTTCATTTCCACCCACGCACGACGACAATCCAGAGGACTCGCAGGGGAGATCAATTTCTTTTGCACCCACGTACTACGACACTCCAGACTACTCTACTTCATCCTACAGCGATGCCTCACAACCTTCTTATAGCTATCCCATTCCTGACGTGAGCACGCAGCCTCAGACTAGGTGGGTGTACGAATGGGAAGACCCCAGCTTTTACAGTATGTTGGTTCAAGAATGGGAGACAACCGCAGCTTGGACGGGCCAGACGTGGCAAGATTACAAGGCAACCCTGCTTCGAACCAAAGGTATTGCTCTTATGTCCATCGCCGAGTATGAAATGTCGTGCCAACATGGGGCCTTTCCATACATCTTGCGTAGATGACCATGCATTCCTGTGACTGTGAGGATGTGAGCCTGTGACAATATTTATGCAACAATAAGTTGTTGATGCTTTTATTGATGCTTTCGAGACAATATTTATTTGTATGCGACTATATGTATGACTATATATATTTGTATGCGACTATGTCTATGTGTAGTGACTAGTGAGTATATATATTTGTATGCGACTATTCGTTCATGTTTTCGAGACAATGAATTTATTGCCGCATTGTGCGGTCTTTTTTATATCTATATGTCCAAAGGAAGTACCAAAAAATCATTTTTATCCAACAAAAAAGACAACCCACCGGTTTGGTACGGTTACCGAGCTAACCGGTCGGTAACCGACCCAAACTGATCGGTTTACCGCTGCAAAACCGAACAACTGAGGCGTTTGAATTCAAACTTCAAACCGACCGGTACCTGGCGGTTACCGGTCAAACCGGACCGGTAAGCCGCTACCGGAGGCCGGCGGTTTTGTTAATCCGGTCGGTAAAAAAAAACCCTGGCTATATCCTCCAATTGTTATACTAAAATATTAGATTGTAGGCCCTTAGTGTCATGCTTGCCCAAGGGCCCTATAAATTATTGGGACGGCCCTAACTATCTTTGGCCCAGTTGCCACCACTGTCGATGACAATGTGGCTGTTGACATAAGGATGATGAAGACATGGGTTAGAGATAGTGAGTTGGCGAGTATATTGTGATGCCACACTAGATTGGAACACGAAAAGTGAGAGAGAGAGACCATGGGATAAATCTAGAAGAGAGGGAGAGCATGTAGATGGTCGCTAGATACCAACATGTGAGCTAGTCATAGTTCGTTTGAATTTAGATGACACAAACAAGTTCGAGGAGCTAAAGAATGGAGGCATTCCATGAGCAATCACTACAGGAAACACAGGCTTCGCCGAGTGCCTGGAAGTTTGCCGAGTACCAAATATCGGGCACTCGGCAAACAGCCTCTTTGCCGAGTGCCGGACGGCCAGCACTCAGCGAAGACTGAGCACAAGGCAAAGACTGCTTTGCTGAGTGCCCAACACTCGGCGAAGAAAAGCACTCGGCGAAGTGACCTCTTTGCCGAGTGCCGCACACTCGACAAAGATGAGCACTCGGCAAAGTGTCGCGGACCAGACGACATCCAGGCCCGTTAGCTTTGCCGAGTGCCCGCCGTCTGGCACTCGACGAAGATCCCCTCTTTGCCGAGTGTCAGCCACGTGGCACTCGGCAAAGCGTGTGGCCCCGTTGTTTGACACGTAGGCTGTTCTTTGCCGAGTGCCACGTGGCTGGCACTCGGCGAAGATCCCATCTTTGCCGAGTGCCTGCCACGTGGCACTCGGCAAAGTTTTTTTTTGAATTTTGGACACCAAATTTTTTGTGGGTCATCCCCACAGTACTATGGCCAACATGTTCAAATTTGACAGTTTTTCAAAACTTTTCGTTATATTTTTTGACTTTATTTTGTTTTCTTGAATTTTCCCGGAAGACGCAAGTTTGAACTGCGGGTGCATCGAATAATGGATTTTCATGATTTAAAAAATATTATTCTTGTTCTTAACCGTATGTTGAGGCCAAATCAAAAACCTGACCTGATGTTTCGATCAACGTGCTCACGGGGCAACGCCTCCAAATTACGTGCAGGCGGTTTTTTAATTATAGAAAATATAAATGAATTCCGAAAATCACAAAACTTGGCGAGATGTCGTTATATCTTATGCATATGCTATGAAAAAAATTTGAGAAAATTTGGAGCACGTTGTCATGTACGACGCTCACAAACCTGCACATCTCAACACGTGATCACATCTCAACACTCTGCACATCACTGGTGGCCCTCCTCCGCAGCCTGGGTGGCTCCCCGGTGGCCCTCCTCCGCCCTATGGGTGGCCATGTTACCCTCCTCCGCAGTCAGGGTACATCGGGTGGCCATCTGGACCTCCGCCGCCTGGGTGGCAAGGTTGGCAAGGTGGTCCTTTGGGCGGGTCGTGGGACGCGTGACAAGGTGGGGGTTCTTCACAATCTAAGCACCAAGGTGAGCAGTGATGGCCGACTTAGATTTGTCATGGACTTGTGAGATGGATGTGATGGCCTTGTGAACTTGTGATGGACTTGTGATAAACTTGTGAGCTTATGATGCATGGAGACTGAACGTGTGATATTTGTTTGAAATGGATATGTATGTGATATATGGATGTGTGATATATATGCATGTGATATTTGTCTGAAATGGAATATGGATGTGTGATATGTGATATGTTTTCTGTCAAGGAAAATGAAAACAAAAAAAATTCAACTTTTCCCAGCTTTGCCGAGTGCCACACTCGGCAAAGAGGCCACGACACTCGGCAAAGCTGGGCAAATTTTGCCCAGGCCGGCCTCTTTGCCGAGTGTCTTGACCATGACACTCGGCAAAGAGGCCCCCTTTGCCGAGTGCCGGCCCACGTGGCACTCGGCAAAGAGGCCCTCTTTTGCCGAGTGCCTGGACACGTGGCACTCGACAAAGAGGCCCCCTTTGCCGAGTGCCGGCCCACGTGGCACTCGGCAAAGAGGCCTCCTTTGCCGAGTGCCAGTCCGCTAGACACTCGGCAAAGAGGCCGTCAAGTGACGGTTCCCGTTTGCTTCGCCGAGTGCTGACCTGGCACTCGGCGAAGCCTTGGCACTCGGCAAAGAAATCTTTGCCGTTATATTCTTCGCCGAGTGCCCTTCGCCGAGTGCGGCACTCGGCGAAGGCTTCGCCGAGTGCGAAAGGGCCTTCGCCGAGTGCTTCCAGCACTCGTGTCGGTGTTTCGTACCCGGGGGTATCACACCAACGAGTAATATGATCGCGTGCTTCTCTTCCTGGATGGTGATGCAAGAGGACACAAGGATTTATCCTGGTTCGGGCAAAGAAGGCCCTACGTCCAGCGGGGGGATGTTCTTGTATTACTTGCACCTAAGTGCTTGTACAGGGGCGAATACAAGCTTGGTGGCGTGGACCGGGGTCCGGACTTAAGTGTATGGGTGTAAGGCGCTCTAACGTGTTTGTCCACCTGCGAATGAGGGCCCTGGCGTCCCCTTTTATAGGGCAAGGGGAGACCAGGGTTACACAGGGGTTTTACAAGTGTCGGGGCGTACGGCGCCCAATACGAAGTAGGGTAGGAATCTGTGGCAGAACCTCCCATTAATGTGGCCCACCTGCACACGTCACCATCTCCCGGAGCCCTAATGACTGTGCACATGTACCACATCACTGGAAAGATCTGTCGGGTGTCCCCGAGAGAACCCCGAATTATCCACGAACCACAGGATCATCATCATGAAGGTTGGAATAATTACAACATTACAACATTTGTTACAAAATACCATCGGAGTGCGGAAGTAAGATAGATAAACTTTACAAATTATGAAGATGTTACTTTTTACATAAAAAAAAATAACTGGTATTGCAGAAGTAGAGTAGTATGACAGAACCACACTTAGGCGGAGTACCTAAGTTGGAGAAGAAGAACAACCAGATCACGTCAAGCCCACTGACACGATCATGATCAACATCACTTATAAGAAACCTGCAACAGGGATGAACAAACCCTGAGTACTGGGGTACTCAACAAGACTTACCCGACTAAAGAAAAAAAAGAGAAGACTCAGGAATGAAAGGCTTAGGGTAGTCAAGGTAAGGCTTAAGTATTTTGCAGAAAAAGCATTTTGTAAACCTTGTTTTATTTTGGAAAGATTCAAGCATTTCTCAATTCTTCATTGTCCAAGATTCATTTTACATTTCAAAACATACCTAGTTGAGAACCACTCTCCGTTGACAGTCGAAGACCAAGTCTCCATAACCGAGGAGCAACGTTAATCCGGATAAATAATACTCAGCTGAGGATTCCTATCCACACTGCATATGTAGCACCCAAGCTTGCATATGCCAACTCGTCTTCCACGATTCCTCCAATATTGGACCCCGGTCCTACGCCACCCAGAAGTACAGTACACCACTCTTATCCAGGTACGACGACCACGTGGGTACAAGCTACTTCCGCCATCTCTCCACTCCCAGTGCGCGGTTGTCGGTCCCAATAAAGGATTCCTCGGAGCCAGAGCTTTCCGTAGTATGTGAATAGTTGCAAGTCTTGGCCAGCAGGCTTCCACACGGATGGTCCCTAATTTTTCCGCCAGGAACCGTACCTTGGTTATATCTCACCCAAGCGTAACAGTCCTGTCAGTTTTTCAACCCTGCCCTGGTCGGTGTCAACTGTTGAGTCCCGGACTACAACATGACAGCACCGTACGCTAGGACAACCTCTTCTCGACAATGACCACATGCTAGCTAGCCAAGCAGTCATCGAACGGGAAGTATAACAAAAACCCTTGATATGATTCATCTCAGTGATCACACTTTTGAAATTGGCATTTTTATTGCAAATCTATTGTATAGCATCACTAAGCATTTTGCAAATAGTTTTTAAAACAGGGCAGGTGGATCTTCTGATGGAGGTAAACAGTGCAAGAAGTAGGCCATCACACAACTCCTATAACCTAATGCAGTAGTTTAACACAAAACATTTTAATAAAACCCTTATAAAAACAAGGAAAGGTTAAATGCACCGGGGCTTGCCTTCGTTGCAGGGAAGACAGGATCCAAGAATGATCCATAAAGTTAGCTCCTTCATTTAGAGGTTAAGTCTTCTCGACGAAGCTTGTTCAACAAGAATCTCCTTCTGAGGCTTGTCCGACAAGGGCGATCACCAAAGCTTAAACCACACGATTTCAACACTCTCGGATACTACACGTAGATAAATAATGTATGCTCAGTATGATGCCATGCGATGTATGCTAAGGTGCAGGACAATTCAAAAGTAAAACAGAAGATAACACAAGATAAGAAAAGTCGAGTACAACTTTCCTTCGCGGTAAAGTTGCAAACCAACAAAACCAACTTTAGCTATTATATATTAATACTAAACAAGTTTTATTATTTTCCATAAACATGGTGATGTATCTAACAAGCAACAAAAGATCATTAACATAAAGGAATCCATAACCAGGGAGCAATTTATGCTACTGATTCCCTGATTGTCAAACAAAACCAAAAGTCATATAAATTCAAAAGGGATTAACACTTTCTATTTATTTTATAAACCATTTTAATTAGCCTTTTACTTATACACAAATCATACTTGGTCAAACAGGGATGATATTAAACATGAAGGTGTACATCAGTGATATAAACTCACATGTCAAATTTCATGATTTTTGGAGAAACACAAAAAATTACATAATTCATGAAAGTTACATTTATGAATTAAAGTACAGATTTAATGACTATAGCAAAAATACTCAAAACACAAGTTTTATAATTTTTATATTAGCACAGACATGCTATCATCTATCATGTCAAATTTCATAATAAACAGAGCTATAGATTAATTATAGCAAAAATAACAAAACTGAATACTGTTCAAAAAGACAGAAAAAGAACAAACTTAAACGAGCCCAAACGGAGCTTTCGGCCCAGCCCAGCTCAACTCAGCCTGGCTCGAGCGCCCGGTGGTGGGTGAGGGTGCGATTGCTTGAGGCTCGGCGCGAGCGAGACAACGCCCGAGGGTCCGCTCGAGGCCTAGCTTCCGCAAGACAGCGCCCGAGGGTCCGCTCGAGGCCTATCTCGACCGAGACGATAAACACCAAACGCCCGTCCGAGGCCTGACTCTCGGCTCGGGCGAGACGGAAAAAGCTCGTCCGTCCGAGGCCTAGCTCGGGCGGAACGGTGAACACGTTCGCCCGAGGCTTGGCTCGAGCGAAGCGGAGGAGGCGCCTGCTCGAGGCATAGCTCGAGACGGAGGGCACGTGTCCACATGCCCGCTCGGGACCTGGCTCGAGCGAGACGGTGTGCCCTGATAGCTTTGCAGAAAAGCCCTTCGGCTTACACTAAAACAACCCGCAGTCCACGGCGCTATTCACCTGAGCCTGGGGCTTTGCAGCCAACACCCTGGAACTTTTCATCTTTACAACAAGAAGGTCCTCGACCATGGCCGGCGTGAACGACGGCGCACCGAGCGGCGGCGAATCTTACGCCGGCCATCTCCGGCCATTAGAGACTCGGCTGACGCGAGCATCAACACCGGCAAGACAGCCGCAGTCGATTGAGCCCTCAACCCTACACTCTACCACTCGGGTTGAGCCTGGCCACGCATGGCGGCGGATCGGATCTCGGCTAGCCCTGCTCCGGCGAACCTAGACCGGTAGCAAGCAAACGGAGAGACTAGGAAGGTCTAGCATCTCACACTGATGCTGTTGGTGTCACTGGTTGAAGCAGAGGTTGCACGGAAAGGAGGCGTCCACGGAGCAGTGGCCTTCGGCGGTAAACTCCGGCGAAGACGACTCTGTTCCGGTAAAACCTGAGCACCAGACAAGGGACCATCGAGCCGATGAGTTCTCTAAGATCAAGACGAAACACAGACACGAGGAAGAGAGAGTGAAGAAGTGCTCGGTTGAGCTGACCACGGTGAGGTCGAGCTCGGCGGCGCTTTCTGCTCGGCGGGAAGAAAACCGGTGAGTGTGAGCTCTTTGGTGCAGAAGAGTTTGAAGGGATGGACTCTGGAGATGCGCAAGGAGGTAAGAAACTTATATCTGCGGCCGATTTTGGTTGAGGATGCTTGGTTCACCATGACTTCGAGATTGGGTCAGAGAGGAGTCCGTCGGTGCCTTGGTGGCGCAACTACGACAGCAAGCTCGGGAAAAGACGCCACGGAGAAAGGAGAGCGCCAGCAGCTAAACAACTTCTCCACGGAGATCAACACGCACTCGTTCGAGAAGAAACGGTGCCCATCGCGCTGGCGTTGCCGACCCTAGCTCGGTCGGTGACCGCCATGAACAGGGAAGCAAGTCTATCCCCCCTTTTTCCCATTCCTTTTCTACCCTTTCTGAAAAACCAAAATTACTTTTGATTTCATAAGAAAACTTGAAAAACTTTACACATCAAAGTTGTTCCTTATCAAAAATAGAACAACTTTGCTTTTTGAAGCATAGCCAAACTGTGCTTAATTTTGAAACTACACAAAAGGGGATAAAATTAGGTTTTGGAAATTGATTTTCAATTTGAAACCAAATCAAACTTGTTTTCCAAATTACTTCAGATTTCCTTTAAAAACATGAAAATCTATCTTAACAAAAGTTATTGCATTTAATCCTCTCTACCACTTTGACTAAAGGACCAAAATCTAATTCTTTTTAGTTTTTGAAATCTAGTATTGGGGTCAAATTTAGGGTTTAAAAGATTTCAAATTTATACAAAATTTTATATAGAAACCTTGAAATCTTTGAATACCAAAGTTGTCCCTCTCAACAAGAGCTACAACTTTGCTTTTGAAACCACTTTGAAATTTTGACTTTCTTTTTGACTTATTAAAAAGGAGACAAAAAGAGAGATTTAAAAACCAAAGTTTTCTAACTTGCCCTTTCAAAGAACACCAAACATCACAATCAAACCACATATATTTCAAACATGGAAATCAACACTCAAAAACATACAACACTCTTGTCAAACATATAAAGCATCACAATTATACTTAAAACATGAAATGCTTTTATGCCATGATGCCAGATGATTATGCATACTAAACAACTTAATTAGGATTTTAATTAATGCTTAACACCAGAGGTGTTACAACCCTTCCCCCTTAAAGAAATCTCGTCCCGAGATTTAAGAAGCACTTAAAGGTCTGGGGTTGAGTATTGGAAAAGAAAAAGTGTCACCCTTGTTTACTCACAAGGAGTTCACAAGGCAACTGGGTTGGATTCAGGATTACAACCGGGATTAGAACACGGTTGCAAGTAGCAGGGTAGAAGATATCTGGGTGGAGCAAGAAAGATTATCAGGAATCTAGAGAGAGCGTACATTAGTTGTGGGCTATAATGGATCATAACTGTAGACCTCGATATCTGCGCGCACCCAGTGGAAACTAGTGTGATCCGGACACACGAGATTCCCTAGGTTCCGACGCAGCACCGTGGTCACCAATCATGGCACCACAATAGAGCACAACTTCTATATCTCTCATCTTAATAAGAAGGAAATTATAACCAAAACAAGGGTTGGTTATAACTACAAGGAGAGTGGCTTTGAACTCCCTTTCGGGCGTCCAGAAATGAAAGTACTTTAACGGTGGACTAGAAAGAATCATGATTATAGACCTGGATATTAGCGAGCTCCCGGCAGTAACGCCTTATGGTGGCCATCCATAGGTGACTCCAGGTTCCCACGCTTCTATCCGGTCCACAGATCAGGGTCCTTTCAAAGAACACAATTTTAGTAACTTTCAACCACCATTCGTCGTTTTCACGACATCAAACAACTGGTATGTGCCAATTCAAGGCATGGCACACACATCTAGGAAGAACCAAAGATTTACCCTGATTCTGTCTTTATGTGGTAGAATATATGGAAGATATCCAAAAGTTCCCAAGGATCAGAACTTATGGAACATAAGTATCAAGGGTAGCAAAATCTAGGGACGATCAGCTATCGGGGATCATAGCTGCTTTTAGAATTTAGAGAAGAAGCACATTTTATCATTATGCATGATATGATATATGCTCGTCCTATACGACCTCTCACTGACAGGAGATCTCTGCCTCCACCTGTTAGTTAGGTATAGGGCTATACTTTACACTTTAGCTTCACGGACCTTGTACAGGTGTTGAATAGCTCTTCTGTCTTGGTTTGACAGGGAGGTGTTTCTCCATTAACCTTCAGTAGAAGAGTTGGAAACTTCTCAACATCTTCCATTGGAGTCACTGGTATAGTCTTCACGAAGTCTTCCAGCAAAGCAAGAAACTTAGGGAAGGATCATTTTTATTTGTTGCTTCAAAAACTTTTAGATTAAGAAATCATTTTGAAGTTTTTCGAAAGTAATGTTGCAACCAGTCTTTCCTTGATGACAATCCTGCTCCGATACCATTCTGTGGCAGAACCTCCCATTAATGTGGCCCACCTGCACACGTCACCATCTCCCGGAGCCCTAATGACTGTGCACATGTACCACATCACTGGAAAGATCTGTCGGGTGTCCCCGAGAGAACCCCGAATTATCCACGAACCACAGGATCATCATCATGAAGGTTGGAATAATTACAACATTACAACATTTGTTACAAAATACCATCGGAGTGCGGAAGTAAGATAGATAAACTTTACAAATTATGAAGATGTTACTTTTTACATAAAAAAATAACTGGTATTGCGGAAGTAGAGTAGTATGACAGAACCACACTTAGGCGGAGTACCTAAGTTGGAGAAGAAGAACAACCAGATCACGTCAAGCCCACTGACACGATCATGATCAACATCACTTATAAGAAACCTGCAACAGGGATGAACAAACCCTGAGTACTGGGGTACTCAACAAGACTTACCCGACTAAAGAAAAAAAAGAGAAGACTCAGGAATGAAAGGCTTAGGGTAGTCAAGGTAAGGCTTAAGTATTTTGCAGAAAAAGCATTTTGTAAACCTTGTTTTATTTTGGAAAGATTCAAGCATTTCTCAATTCTTCATTGTCCAAGATTCATTTTACATTTCAAAACATACCTAGTTGAGAACCACTCTCCGTTGACAGTCGAAGACCAAGTCTCCATAACCGAGGAGCAACGTTAATCCGGATAAATAATACTCAGCTGAGGATTCCTATCCACACTGCATATGTAGCACCCAAGCTTGCATATGCCAACTCGTCTTCCACGATTCCTCCAATATTGGACCCCGGTCCTACGCCACCCAGAAGTACAGTACACCACTCTTATCCAGGTACGACGACCACGTGGGTACAAGCTACTTCCGCCATCTCTCCACTCCCAGTGCGCGATTGTCGGTCCCAATAAAGGATTCCTCGGAGCCAGAGCTTTCCGTAGTATGTGAATAGTTGCAAGTCTTGGCCAGCAGGCTTCCACACGGATGGTCCCTAATTTTTCCGCCAGGAACCGTACCTTGGTTATATCTCACCCAAGCGTAACAGTCCTGTCAGTTTTTCAACCCTGCCCTGGTCGGTGTCAACTGTTGAGTCCCGGACTACAACATGACAGCACCGTACGCTAGGACAACCTCTTCTCGACAATGACCACATGCTAGCTAGCCAAGCAGTCATCGAACGGGAAGTATAACAAAAACCCTTGATATGATTCATCTCAGTGATCACACTTTTGAAATTGGCATTTTTATTGCAAATCTATTGTATAGCATCACTAAGCATTTTGCAAATAGTTTTTAAAACAGGGCAGGTGGATCTTCTGATGGAGGTAAACAGTGCAAGAAGTAGGCCATCACACAACTCCTATAACCTAATGCAGTAGTTTAACACAAAACATTTTAATAAAACCCTTATAAAAACAAGGAAAGGTTAAATGCACCGGGGCTTGCCTTCGTTGCAGGGAAGACAGGATCCAAGAATGATCCATAAAGTTAGCTCCTTCATTTAGAGGTTAAGTCTTCTCGACGAAGCTTGTTCAACAAGAATCTCCTTCTGAGGCTTGTCCGACAAGGGCGATCACCAAAGCTTAAACCACACGATTTCAACACTCTCGGATACTACACGTAGATAAATAATGTATGCTCAGTATGATGCCATGCGATGTATGCTAAGGTGCAGGACAATTCAAAAGTAAAACAGAAGATAACACAAGATAAGAAAAGTCGAGTACAACTTTCCTTCGCGGTAAAGTTGCAAACCAACAAAACCAACTTTAGCTATTATATATTAATACTAAACAAGTTTTATTATTTTCCGTAAACATGGTGATGTATCTAACAAGCAACAAAAGATCATTAACATAAAGGAATCCATAACCAGGGAGCAATTTATGCTACTGATTCCCTGATTGTCAAACAAAACCAAAAGTCATATAAATTCAAAAGGGATTAACACTTTCTATTTATTTTATAAACCATTTTAATTAGCCTTTTACTTATACACAAATCATACTTGGTCAAACAGGGATGATATTAAACATGAAGGTGTACATTAGTGATATAAACTCACATGTCAAATTTCATGATTTTTGGAGAAACACAGAAAATTACATAATTCATGAAAGTTACATTTATGAATTAAAGTACAGATTTAATGACTATAGCAAAAATACTCAAAACACAAGTTTTATAATTTTTATATTAGCACAGACATGCTATCATCTATCATGTCAAATTTCATAATAAACAGAGCTATAGATTAATTATAGCAAAAATAACAAAACTGAATACTGTTCAAAAAGACAGAAAAAGAACAAACTTAAACGAGCCCAAACGGAGCTTTCGGCCCAGCCCAGCTCAACTCAGCCTGGCTCGAGCGCCCGGTGGTGGGTGAGGGTGCGATTGCTCGAGGCTCGGCGCGAGCGAGACAACGCCCGAGGGTCCGCTCGAGGCCTAGCTTCCGCAAGACAGCGCCCAAGGGTCCGCTCGAGGCCTATCTCGACCGAGACGATAAACACCAAACGCCCGTCCGAGGCCTGACTCTCGGCTCGGGCGAGACGGAAAAAGCTCGTCCGTCCGAGGCCTAGCTCGGGCGGAACGGTGAACACGTTCGCCCGAGGCTTGGCTCGAGCGAAGCGGAGGAGGCGCCTGCTCGAGGCATAGCTCGAGACGGAGGGCACGTGTCCACATGCCCGCTCGGGACCTGGCTCGAGCGAGACGGTGTGCCCTGATAGCTTTGCAGAAAAGCCCTTCGGCTTACACTAAAACAACCCGCAGTCCACGGCGCTATTCACCTGAGCCTGGGGCTTTGCAGCCAACACCCTGGAACTTTTCATCTTTACAACAAGAAGGTCCTCGACCATGGCCGGCGTGAACGACGGCGCACCGAGCGGCGGCGAATCTTACGCCGGCCATCTCCGGCCATTAGAGACTCGGCTGACGCGAGCATCAACACCGGCAAGACAGCCGCAGTCGATTGAGCCCTCAACCCTACACTCTACCACTCGGGTTGAGCCTGGCCACGCATGGCGGCGGATCGGATCTCGGCTAGCCCTGCTCCGGCGAACCTAGACCGGTAGCAAGCAAACGGAGAGACTAGGAAGGTCTAGCATCTCACACTGATGCTGTTGGTGTCACTGGTTGAAGCAGAGGTTGCACGGAAAGGAGGCGTCCACGGAGCAGTGGCCTTCAGCGGTAAACTCCGGCGAAGACGACTCTGTTCCGGTAAAACCTGAGCACCAGACAAGGGACCATCGAGCCGATGAGTTCTCTAAGATCAAGACGAAACACAGACACGAGGAAGAGAGAGTGAAGAAGTGCTCGGTTGAGCTGACCACGGTGAGGTCGAGCTCGGCGGCGCTTTCTGCTCGGCGGGAAGAAAACCGGTGAGTGTGAGCTCTTTGGTGCAGAAGAGTTTGAAGGGATGGACTCTGGAGATGCGCAAGGAGGTAAGAAACTTATATCTGCGGCCGATTTTGGTTGAGGATGCTTGGTTCACCATGACTTCGAGATTGGGTCAGAGAGGAGTCCGTCGGTGCCTTGGTGGCGCAACTACGACGGCAAGCTCGGGAAAAGACGCCACGGAGAAAGGAGAGCGCCAGCAGCTAAACAACTTCTCCACGGAGATCAACACGCACTCGTTCGAGAAGAAATGGTGCCCATCGCGCTGGCGTTGCCGACCCTAGCTCGGTCGGTGACCGCCATGAACAGGGAAGCAAGTCTATCCCCCCTTTTTCCCATTCCTTTTCTACCCTTTCTGAAAAACCAAAATTACTTTTGATTTCATAAGAAAACTTGAAAAACTTTACACATCAAAGTTGTTCCTTATCAAAAATAGAACAACTTTGCTTTTTGAAGCATAGCCAAACTGTGCTTAATTTTGAAACTACACAAAAGGGGATAAAATTAGGTTTTGGAAATTGATTTTCAATTTGAAACCAAATCAAACTTGTTTTCCAAATTACTTCAGATTTCCTTTAAAAACATGAAAATCTATCTTAACAAAAGTTATTGCATTTAATCCTCTCTACCACTTTGACTAAAGGACCAAAATCTAATTCTTTTTAGTTTTTGAAATCTAGTATTGGGGTCAAAT
Organism: Coix lacryma-jobi var. lacryma-jobi; assembly: GCA_009763385.1. Lineage (NCBI taxonomy): Eukaryota > Viridiplantae > Streptophyta > Magnoliopsida > Poales > Poaceae > Coix > Coix lacryma-jobi. Next base: position 134,281,331 of record CM019827.1, read on the forward strand.
TTAGGGTTTAAAAGATTTCAAATTTATACAAAATTTTATATAGAAACCTTGAAATCTTTGAATACCAAAGTTGTCCCTCTCAACAAGAGCTACAACTTTGCTTTTGAAACCACTTTGAAATTTTGACTTTCTTTTTGACTTATTAAAAAGGAGACAAAAAGAGAGATTTAAAAACCAAAGTTTTCTAACTTGCCCTTTCAAAGAACACCAAACATCACAATCAAACCACATATATTTCAAACATGGAAATCAACACTCAAAAACATACAACACTCTTGTCAAACATATAAAGCATCACAATTATACTTAAAACATGAAATGCTTTTATGCCATGATGCCAGATGATTATGCATACTAAACAACTTAATTAGGATTTTAATTAATGCTTAACACCAGAGGTGTTACAGAATCCTGTCTTGTCGAAGACATTATAGCCGACGTGGGCGTTGCTGTTGAGGCGTCCTTGAAGCGTGGCCTCCATCCCGGGCGCGGTCATGGAGGCGTGGCGGAGTGGAAGCCGTACAGCGCCCATTCCGGCTTGTACAGGACGTAGCGGGGTCCCTCCAGGTCTTGGAGTACCTGTCTTCCAAGAGTGAGAGAGCTTGTCAGGGCTCGAGGGGCGCGGTGCCGGCCTCGAGGTGGTGCCACGGGGGCTCGAGGGGCGCGGAGCCGGCCTCGAGGTGTTACAGTGCAGGGCTCGAGGGGCGCGTAGCCGGCCTCGAGGGGTTACAGTGCATGGCTTGGCCGAACAGTGCTGTACTGGTGCCCTTTTGCCCATGCTTGTGGTGAAAACGAGACTTGACCTTTACACCGAGTTACTGTGGTACATGTTGTGCACTAGTGGACATGACCGGAGTAGGTGAAGGCATTAAATGCGTGGTATGGGCTGGTACGGCTGTCTGTACAGCTCGAGGTTCGTGCGTTAAGGCTCGAGGTGTAGGGGCGCGCTCGCCCGAGGCCTGGAGGGCTCGGGCGAGACGGAGAGCGATCGTGCTCGCCCGAGGCCTTGCTCGGAGGGCTCGGGCGAGGCGGAGAAAGAGCGTTCGCACGAGGCCTGGCTGGGAGGGCTCGGGCGAGACGGAGATAGAGCGTTCGCCCGAGGCCTGGCTGGGAGGGCTCGGGCGAGGCGGAGAAAGAGCGTTCGCCCGAGGCCTGGCTGGGAGGGCTCGGGCGAGACGGAGATAGAGCGTTCGCCCGAGGCCTGGCTGGGAGGGCTCGGGCGAGACGGAGATAGAGCGTTCGCCCGAGGCCTGGCTGGGAGGGCTCGGGCGAGACGGAGATAGAGCGTTCGGGTGTTTGCGTTGATTGGGGGTACCCTTTTTTGTACCACCGACAGTAGCCCCCGAGCCCTTGTTTGAGTGCTTGCATTCGAGCAGGGGCTCCAGATTGGGGTCTCGATGGATAGCTAACTGGTCTCGAGGGTTTTGTCGATTTGATTCCGTGGGTGTCGTGCGAGCGACACCCGCGGGTGTAGCCCCCGAGGCCATGGGGGAGTGGTTAGAACTCCCTCGTGGGCTTCCCGAAGAATCCTCCGTCGTTTGGGAACCTTCTGCCCAGTGGGCGCGCCTTTCCTTTGTCGTGGGAGACTCCGTCCGAGGCTTGGCTCGGAGGGCTCGGGCGAGACGGAGAACGAGCGATCGTTCGAGGCCTGGCCTTGAGGGCTCGGGCGAGATGGAGGACGAGCGTTCGCCCGAGGCCTGAAAATCTCATGTTTACACAAAGAAAAGAGATTAGTCGTAACTGTCCGAGTTCTTAGACCCTCTTTCGTCGAGGGGTGCCAGGCTGAACCGACTGGCCGGCTCCTCGAGCTGTCCGGCATGCCGATTGCCCTGGCTTGTCATCCCGCGAGTCCTTTCGATCGGATGCGAGAGGGGATGCCTCGTACTACCCCGAGTGGGCGAGTATCGAGGTTCCCGGTGAGCTGGTAACGGGGAATCCAAGTGAGAGCTCGTGCCCCGTTCGATAGGGGTCGACTGTGGCCCGGAGGCGGTCTCATAAAGCATGGGTGCTCAGTCTGCAGGAGTGCCGGGTCCATTCGATAGGACCCGGTGGCTCGATGCCTCCCTCTGAGGGGATCTCACTGCACGTCGAGCTCCCCACCTTGGATACACGTGAGGGGCCTCGAGGGCTCGGCCCTCGAGTAATGCCGCGAGTGGCGCCCCTTGGTGTCCCTGACTCGGGTGCTCGAAGCCGGCTGTCGAACCCTTTTCGAGGGCCAGCCTTCGCTGCTTCGAGACTTAGGGCCGGGGCCCGTTTTTACCTTTGTGAAGAAGCCTCCGTCGTCTGGGAGTCCTTCTGCCCGGTGGGCGCGCCTTCTTAGGCGGAAACTGTCGGGGAGGGCGGCGGACGCGAAACCGGAGCGACGGTCGTGGCGGGCCCGGGTAGTGAAGCGAACGGAGAGCTGCCGCGCGTTCCCTGCATCCGGCTCGAGACATAGTTAGGCGGATGCATTAAATGCTATGCGTTTACCTCTTTCGTCGTCGTGGGAGACTCCGCCCGAGGCCTGGCTCGGAGGGCTCGGGCGAGACGGAGAACGAGCGTTCGTCCGAGGCCTGAAAATCTCATGTTCACACAAAGAAAAGAGATTAATCGTAATCCCCGAGCCCCCGAGTCCCTTGGTTGCCAATCGATGGCCTTGGGATTAGGGGTAAACCAAGGTTTTTTGACTTTATCTTGGGTGCGAGGCGAGCCCCTGAGCCCTTTTTCGCGAAGGGTCGGTCAGAGGCGGCCTTGTCTTGGTTTTTCAACCCCTACGCATCCTTTTTGCAAGGAAGAGGGGTGGTGACGCCGTGCTCAGGCTCGGCTCGGGCCATGCTATAGGCGCGTCCGCGGCCGTTCCTGACTCTGTTACCCTGGGGCGGCTGTCGAACCCTCGGAGCGGTCGGCCTTCGAACCCCTGGATCGCAACGGGCTCGGTGTCCTGGGTTCCTTCGCTGGGAAGGAGTCAGAGGCAGGTTACTTCTTCCGGCGGGCGCGCCTTTTTAGGCGACTTCCTGGGGACGTGGGCGGCGCCTGTTGCGGACGTGTGCGAGGGCCTACGACCAGGCATTTAATGCTTGCGTGCGCACCCGCATCAAGGGGATTCTCGCAATCATGAGATCTCCTGGCGTGTAATGCATTAAATGCGGGTGAATAGTGATCAACCGGGATCTGGCCGTTGGTTTTTGCCTTATAAATACGCCCCTTGGGGACTTCGGGGCGGTTCCTTTCCTCATTCGCCCGTCACCCCTACTCCTTCGTCTTCCTCCACCGTTCAGCCGCACAAAAACAGAGGCGGGAAGGGAGAGACCGGGCCAGCGGCGGAGTAGAGGGTTGAGCGGCAAAGAAGAAAGACAGAGAGAGAGAGAGAGAGAGAGAGATCGAGACCTTTCCCCTTTGCGACATTCGCGCTTCCGCCTTCCGTTGTCCGGGATGGCCGACGTCGCCGAGCCGTGGGGCGCTTCTGCCGCCACCCCGGAGAAGCTAGCGGAGTTGGTGCAGAGAGGGCTTCTTCGGGGCCTTTCCGGCTCCGATAGGCCGGAGTGGATCGCCCCCGGTCCGGAGGAGGAGGAGCCGAGGCCCCCGAACGGCTACGTGGTCAGCTTCATCGCTTTCCATGAGCGCGGGTTCGGGGTGCCGGCAAGCCGGTTCCTCCGGGCGCTTCTTTTCTACTACGGGCTCGAGCTGCATCACCTTGCCCCCAACTCCATTTCACAGGCGGCCATCTTCGCGACCGTCTGCGAGGGCTTCCTGGGGATCGAGCCCCACTGGGAGCTCTGGATCCACCTCTTCCGGGGCGAGCTCTTCACGAAGGCGGTTTCGGAGGGTCGGCGGAGACTGATGAGGTCGGGGAGCTGCGTGCTCTCCGTTCACCAGCACAGGTCGGGCCTGTACATCCCGTCCCAGGCGGCCACCTCAAACAAGGACTGGCGCGTGGGCTGGTTCTACCTTCGCAACGACGACGGGTTGCTGCCAGCGTACACCGGCCGCGTCATCGAGTCGCGGCCGGACCTTTGGAACTACGGCGTCGTCGACAAGAGGCAGGGTCGACTCGACCCGCTTCTTGAGGCCCTGTCGAGGCTGCGGAAGGCGGGTCTGACGGCCGGGATGGTTGTGGCCTGGTTCCACCAGCGGTGCGTGCTGCCGCTGGTGAACCGGCCCCTGATCATGGCGAAGATGAGGGACGACGCGCCTCTCCTGCGGGAGTGCCAGATGAGGGCGTCCCCGGTCGCCTATCCCGAGCTCGTTCGTCGGGCGAGGGATGCAGTAAAGGAGGTGAAGGACGCGAGCAAGCTGCTCAGTATTCCGATGCGCCCGTTCCGCGGGTACATCAGCTTGGTAAGGGGATCGATCCTGTGGGTGTGTTGTCGCGGAGCTATTCGTGTTCGATCCTTATTTCCTTCTTTTTGCAGGGTTTACAGGGGGTCAGCGCCTCGAAGCCTCCCCTCCCTGAGGAAAGGGAGGAGAGGCGGCGCCTGGCCGAGGAGAGGAAAAAGAAGAAGGACGAAAGGAACGCCAGGCGAGCCAAGCGTCGGAAGGACCGTGACGACCTGGAGAGGCGTCGGCGGCAACAGAAGCTCCATGGTGAGCCGGAAGAGTCCTCCCCTACGGAGGAGGATTCCGATGACGAAGACGAGGAGGGCTCGGAGGGGGACTCCGAGCCCCTGGCGGGGTTCCCAGACGTGGACCGCTCGCCGGTTCGGTCAGCGAGCCCCGTGAGGGTCACGTCCGGGGCGCAGGCGGCGGGGAAGAGCCTTGTTTCTGCCCCGGGCGCGGGTGGCGGGACTTCTGCGCCCCGGGGGGGCGACGGGTCCGCGCAGGGTCTGTCGACGCCGCTGTCGGCTGGGGCTTCGACGGAGACCCCCGGGACGGAGCTCCCGCCTCCCCCGAGAGGGGTTCCCCCTGCAGGGACACAGCGGCCGCGGACCTCACCCGTGCCCACCGCGAGGAGGGCGCCAAGGGCTGGGTAAGCGCTCGTCGCGTGCCCGTCTCGCGTTTGCTTGTGTGGGGATTTTTTCATGATGCGTATCTTTCTTCTCTTGTCTCAGCGGGAAGCGGTCCGTGGAGGCCTTATCCCTCCGCCCTCGGAAGGCGCTGAAAGTGGGGGCGGCTTCCTCCGCCGGCGCGATGGTGGCACCGTCTGTGACGCCACCACTGCCGGGGTCCGGCGGGCCGGTCGTCACGCCCGAAATTATCAAGTCCCCAGAGGGGGCCCCGGTTTCCGCTGGTGGGGCGCCAGAGGAGGATCCCGCTTCTGGCGCGTCGAGGGATGAGGGCGCGACGGGGGCCTCGACCGCTGAAGCCGAGGCCGCTAAGGCGGCTGAGGCAGTGCCGTCCCTGGCCGCTGCGCCCGAGGCTGGGGCCGACGCCCTGCCTCAGGGGTCGCGCTTGCCGGAGGAGGTCCACACCATCTCTTCTGGCGAGACTTCCCCAAAAGGTGGGACAGCAGAGGTGGGGGTCGAGGTTACCAGCGTGCCGCCGAGGCTGTTGGTGACAGAGGTTGGTGGAGGGGGCGAAAGCTCGGCCCCCGTCCGCTTGGGAGGTCGCTCTCCCACCTGGTGCGGACCTCGAGTGGAGTGGAGGGATCCAGCTGATCCCGAGGCCGAGCCGGTATTCGTCCTCGACGATGCCCCCGAGGTTGGAAACTGGAACGACCTCGGGCGGCTCGGCTCGCTCCTCACGCGGTCATTGAAGACGTCTCTGGCGATGGTGGAGACGGAGCTACCACGGGCCGCCCAGGTGAGGACCCTTGTTTGGGCGATCCTCTTCTTCCCATTTCATCGAAAAAAGGGGGGTTAATGTCTGGTCGACTATTTATCTTAGGAGCTCATGGGGGCCTAACAGGCCAAGTCGGACTTCCTCCGCTGGGAGAGCCACGTCTGGGAGCAGCTTCGGGCGTCGAAAGCCGAGCTCGCTCATATCCAGGGGCAGCTTACCGAGAAGAACGCCGAGGCGGACCGGCTGAGCGCCCGTTGCTCGGAGCTGACGACTGCGGTTGCCGAGACGGGTCGGCTGCGCACTCAGTGCTCAGGCTTGACCGCCGCGGTCACCGAGGCCTGGGAGCGCGGCGTCCGGGAGGCGGAGAGGGCCAAGGACCTGGCGTCGCGGTTGGATGAGTCAGAGAAGACCGTCGAGGCCCTCCGCGCTCAGGTTGCCGAGGAGGCATCCAAGGCGCAGGCCTTGAGTGCGGACCTTGTGCAGGCTCTGAAGTCTGCTGAGGCGTCGGCCAACAATGCCCAGAAGTGGGAGGGCACGACGAAAGGTAACGTTTTGTTCCGTCGACTTTATGGTTTCCTTGTCGTACTTCGATCCTTCTTTTGGTGAGTCGCGTCGAACCTCTGCAGAGCTGCGGGGGAGGCTTACTGAGGCGGAGGACGCTTCGGCCGCCTTGCAGTTGGTGTACCAGGCAGAGACCTCGGAGCACCAGGTTCTGCAGGAGGCCGCCATCAGGGCCTGCGCGTCCCTTGGGGCCCCAGAGGGTCAATCAGGGAGCTCCCTGGTCAGCCGTCTGTCTGCCCTAAGGGGCCATAGGGACGATCAGGTGCGCGGCGCTCTGCACCTTGGGGTGAAGCGGGCTTTTGCCGTGATCTCCAGCCACTACGCCGGCCTCAACTTTGACGCCGTTAGCCAGGGGTTCATCTTGCCGGACGATGACGATGAAGCTGAGCGGGAGATCGCGGAGCTCACCAGGGTCGTCGAGGCCCCTGGGGAGGCCCTGGCTCGATTTTTTGAAGAGGACGTGGGGCTTCCCCCAGCAGCGTCCTCGGCGCCTGAAGACCCCTTGATGGTTGCTCGTAGCTGTTCGATGTTCCGAGCTGGAGTCGGGCTCGGAATTGTTTTCGTGGGGCAGCGCTGAAGGTCGAAGGCCGAGCCCCCGAGTCCGGTTCGAGGAGGGGCGTCGAAGGTCGAGCCTCTGAGTCCAGCTCGAGGAGGGGCGTCGAAGGTCGAGCCTCCGAGTCTGGCTCGAGGAGGGGCGTCGAAGGGACGTCGAGCCCCCGAGTCCGGCTCGAGGTGGGGCGTCGAAGGTCGAGCTCCCGACTCCGGCTCGAGGAGCGGTGTCGAAGGGACGTCGAGCCCCCGAGTCCGGCTCGAGGTGGGGCGTCGAAGGTCGAGCTCCCACGTCCGGCTCGAGGGGCGGTGTTGAAGGTCGAGCCTCCGAGTCTGGCTCGAGGAGTGACGTCGAAGTCGAACTCCCACGTCCGGCTCGAGGGGCGGCGTCATGCGTGGGTGCCAACTTAGCCCGCTCATCTGCGGCGGGCGCCCACGCGCACTTCTTCGTCGTCGTCGTCCTCGGCATCGCTCACCACCCCCTCGAGCTGGAAGCACTCCCTGGTGGGATACCAGATGTGCCGGTCCGCACATGTGACGGACGCGAACTTGCTGGGGGAGCGCGCCCGTGCCCTGGAGGTCGTCGGCCGCGTGCCGGGCAGGTCTCCCCTCGGGGATTCTGCGCCAGCCGCGGGGAAGTGGGCGTACGCCGCTGGCACCGCCTGTGCCTGGCGACAATGGTGACCACGACGCCGCTCGCGAAGTGGCGACGCGTGGTGGTGCAGACGACGCGTCATGCCCCCCGCGCGGGGTGGTGTGACACGCCTTCCGCTCGGGCCCTCCGTGGAGAGCGGGGCCAGCTCGTTGCCGTTGCCGGCAGCTAGGGACTCAAGGTTCCCGAACCACACGACGGCACCGGCAGAGAACGAAGGAGTCGAAGAAGCCATCCAGGAGATAGCGAGAAAATGTCTCGGACACGCGCACCCCTACCTGGCGCGCCAACTGTCGGTGTTTCGTACCCGGGGGTATCACACCAACGAGTAATATGATCGCGTGCTTCTCTTCCTGGATGGTGATGCAAGAGGACACAAGGATTTATCCTGGTTCGGGCAAAGAAGGCCCTACGTCCAGCGGGGGGATGTTCTTGTATTACTTGCACCTAAGTGCTTGTACAGGGGCGAATACAAGCTTGGTGGCGTGGACCGGGGTCCGGACTTAAGTGTATGGGTGTAAGGCGCTCTAACGTGTTTGTCCATCTGCGAATGAGGGCCCTGGCGTCCCCTTTTATAGGGCAAGGGGAGGCCAGGGTTACACAGGGGTTTTACAAGTGTCGGGGCGTACGGCGCCCAATACGAAGTAGGGTAGGAATCCTGTCTTGTCGAAGACATTATAGCCGACGTGGGCGTTGCTGTTGAGGCGTCCTTGAAGCGTGGCCTCCATCCCGGGCGCGGTCATGGAGGCGTGGCGGAGTGGAAGCCGTACAGCGCCCATTCCGGCTTGTACAGGACGTAGCGGGGTCCCTCCAGGTCTTGGAGTACCTGTCTTCCAAGAGTGAGAGAGCTTGTCAGGGCTCGAGGGGCGCGGTGCCGGCCTCGAGGTGGTGCCACGGGGGCTCGAGGGGCGCGGAGCCGGCCTCGAGGTGTTACAGTGCAGGGCTCGAGGGGCGCGTAGCCGGCCTCGAGGGGTTACAGTGCATGGCTTGGCCGAACACTGCTGTACTGGTGCCCTTTTGCCCATGCTTGTGGTGAAAACGAGACTTGACCTTTACACCGAGTTACTGTGGTACATGCTGTGCACTAGTGGACATGACCAGAGTAGGTGAAGGCATTAAATGCGTGGTATGGGCTGGTACGGCTGTCTGTACAGCTCGAGGTCCGTGCGTTAAGGCTCGAGGTGTAGGGGCGCGCTCGCCCGAGGCCTGGAGGGCTCGGGCGAGATGGAGAGCGATCGTGCTCGCCCGAGGCCTTGCTCGGAGGGCTCGGGCGAGGCGGAGAAAGAGCATTCGCCCGAGGCCTGGCTGGGAGGGCTCGGGCGAGACGGAGATAGAGCGTTCGCCCGAGGCCTGGCTGGGAGGGCTCGGGCGAGGCGGAGAAAGAGCGTTCGCCCGAGGCCTGGCTGGGAGGGCTCGGGCGAGACGGAGATAGAGCGTTCGCCCGAGGCCTGGCTGGGAGGGCTCGGGCGAGACGGAGATAGAGCGTTCGGGTGTTTGCGTTGATTGGGGGTACCCTTTTTTGTACCACCGACAACTCGGCAAAGCCTGGACCTCCTGTAGTGAATAGAAGAGAGCATGAGTCTAGCCAGAGCATTTCTAAGAGGCTCTGTAAAGCAAATATACAAAAACCAAGATTTATAGGACTTAAAATAGATATTCTCCAAAAAAATATAGTAATACAATAGTCCAGTCCATCAATATTTGAAACCACAACATTGGTTTTTGCCTGTCCAAGACGATCGAACCTTGGCCCTTTTAGTCTCTAGTCTCACCCCATTCAGCCAAAGCCAGGAATGGCAAGGGGGGACTACACAACAGTCAGCCAAAGGAAACTCGTAGCCAGCTAGCGAGGGTTGCCATGACCATGGAGGGTTGGTAGCTAGTCAGGGAGGCTTTAGGCGACTGAGGGGGCGCGAAGTAGATGGGTCATGTGGGAAGAAAGGAGGAGAGTGTAGGGAGACTTTGATCAATGTAAGGACCTGTGTGGCCTAGAGGGGGGTGAATAGGCCTATCAAAAATCACAGCTCAAAACTTAATTAGATACGCCCGGCACTACCGCTCTGAGCCCGACACTGCCGCTCCCCGGCACTGCCGCCCTCAGCCCGGTACTGCCGCGCAGAGTGAGACCTGAGACTGCAATTCGAAATCCAGCCACAACAAACTGATTCTATATGAATGGAAATGCTACACTAAGCTCCCTGAACCAGCAGAACCAACTACACCAAGCCAAATATGAAGTATGAAGTAGATCGGGCCAAACCCTAGAATCTATCACAAGCTCACAAGTATGAAGTATGAAACAAGTAAGCACAAGAGACAAGTGATTTATCCCATGGTTCAGCTCACCACCAAGGCTTGCCTACCTCCACGTTGTTGAGGTTGACCACTTAGGTCATGAGCTTTTCAACTCTACCTCGTTCTCAAGTCAAGGAACCAAATCCTTGAGGTGAGGGGTAATAAAACTAGCTGCACAAGCGATTACAAAACCTCCCTAGGCCGCCACACAAGTTGGCAAGGCTCTAGGGCGATGCCTAGCCGGCTAGGGTTCCAAGAACCCAAGAGTAATAGAATCAAATCCACCGGCTATGGCTCAAATCAAGTGCTCTAGGAAGTAGATCTCAGCTAGGGCTTCTCTTTGGTGAAGGTTTGAGGCTCTAACTCACTTGGAATCAATAGGAATCAAAGATTAGGTGAGAGAGAGCTTGAGGGCCTTCAATGGGGAGAGGAAGCCTTGTCTGGAGGTAGGTGATGAGTGAATGGTCGTGGATGACCGTTGGGGTGGCAGAGGGGTGATGTAAATACCCCCTGCCTTCCAACGGTTGAAACAAGTCGCGACAGTGTCGGCCGAAGCCCGGCAGTGCCGCGGCCCGGCATTGCCGCGCCCTGAGCGGCACTGCCGCGCCTACCAATCAGACAAGAAGAGATCTGATTTTAGTGCAGCTGTCTTTGGTTAGGAATAAGGATGGCTTGGGTTGGTTTGAGCACATATCATTCAGCCATAGCAATGTATTTGCATTCCCCCTTGATAGTACGACATTCCTATAACTCAAATTCAAACGAAGAAGCTTGATATAGCGCTTTGAGTCTGGATCCGATGAAGTATAGTATGAGGGGTCCACCAACACATATGCATCATCCTTTCTTAACATTAACCTGCTTGTCATCTTCATAAATCTCATTAGTTCTCCAATCATGTGGTCATTATCACCAAAACCCACAAATATGGCTTGATTGCACTTACAATCTCCCCCTTTTGGTGATTGATGACAACACAATCAAAGCTTATAATAAATGGGTACAATACTTGAGATTTAGAAGCTTAGGTGTGAAACCTCCCCCTAAATGTGTGAATGAGAGCTGAAATCTCAAAATGGCATTAGAGGCCAACATTCACATATTCAAAAGTGATAAATAGGTTCAGTTTCACATCTAACAACTTTGTGGGGTGCAACTAAACTGTGTCAAGAATAATACGTGATGCGAATGACAGTTTAAACACATCAGAGTGGTTTGCTGCCTGTCAGCCAGAGCGGCACTGCCGGAGCCCGGCACTGCCGGCCCTGGAGCGGCACTGCCGCTCAGGCTACAGACAACAAACGCAGCGGAAATCAAAAACAGCCACAAAGCATGATCATCAACAAGACTAAACAAGAATAACACAAGCTAGATAAGCAGGTAAAAGTACATGTCCACATCCAAGCCTAAGAAGTAGCATCATAGAGTAATATTACAAAATAGAGTTTTGATCGAATCAAACTCCCTCACAACTCACAACTACTAAAAGATGGGGACATGAAAAAGAAAGTGTTGTACCCCCTTCTCTTCACCTATTTCTCCCCCTTTGGCAACAAGTCACCAAAAAGAGAGAAGTAGAGAAGAGAAGAGTGTCCAAACACTCACTCGTCATCCGAAGCGATCTTGTCCCACTGAACTTCTTCCTCCTCCTCCTCATCATCATCGTCGTCGTCGTCATCGGACTCTACCACGGCCTTCCCATGGCGATGGGTGGTACTGGTGTAGCGGGTCGAGGCACGTGTAGATCGGCGAGACGGCTCAGGCACTATCTCCTCCTGCTCCTCGTCATCATCTGAGTCTAAATCATCTGAATCGAGACTAGAGAGGTCGAAGTGAGGTGGAGAGCGGGGTGGAGGTAACGGCGAACGACCCGCCCGCTCTCGCTCTGCGCGCTACTCAACTAGTGCCTGGTGAGCTGTCTGGGCTGCGTAGGTGCAGGTGGAGAAGATGGCCTTGATCCATTTGGCCAGCTTGCTCTTCTTCTTCCTCTGATAGGAAGGGCGGGAGCTCTCTGGCCTATCAACTGTTGCTGCCCCTGCTGCTGCTGCCCTCTTCTTCTCTGCTCTGTAAGGCTCATGCAACCCATCCTTAGCAAAGGTATAGCCGGAAACCATCTCTATCATGAACATGATGTAGGGGGCATAGAGCACTGCCTTCCTAGCATCCTTGGCTGCTACCTGAAGCTCAGTCCAAATGAAACTGGAAATAGAGAAGTGGTTCGCCCTTGGGGCCATCCTAGCCAACATATTCCTCCCATATCCATAGAGGTTAGAATGAGAACCACTCTTGGGGTTAAGAGTCTGCCTGAATAAGTTGTTCAACATGTAATAGTACCCTTTCAGTCCCTTGACCAACCCGTCTGCCTTCCGAGGATCCTCATACATGAAAGAAATCTCACTATCTGTCAAAGTCCTCTCCTGGTGCAGACTATCAAGCTCTCTATCCCCGCTGCCCAAACCGAGAATCCTAGCAAAGGTCTCATAAGAGACCTTGTAGTGACGTCCCTCGGTCATCCAGTGCATCTCCTCAACCACATTATCAACATAGAGTGTTGCATGAAACTGATGGATGATCTCGGTATTCCAGTTATGGCTGAAACCCATCAAGTCATACATGTTCCTCTCCTTGCATGCAGCCACCACTCTGTTGATATCACGATCAGTCTTGGCCTCCAAGTGCTCCCAATCAACATACTTCATACTAAGAATCTTTTGCTTCTTGGCATTGTACAGGACTGAGCGATAGAAATCAGAATGAAACTCATTCCAGAACCTGTAGTCAATGCCCATATCCTTCTGATTGTTGTATGGATTGAGCTGGCGCTGAGACTTGACTGAACTGAACTGCTGATAATATGACATGGGCTGCCTGTCCTTGGTGTCCTGAGGAGGCCTCTCCTGCACATCCTCTGGGTATGGCTGCAAGTGGGCTCTGCTGACCTCTGCCAAATGCTCTGGTGTATTGGGATATAGGTCATCCCAAATCTGCCACCCTTGCATCTGCAGGCGAGCCTCATCTTGGATCTGCTGCCTAGCTGAAACATCTCCTTGGGAGCTAGAGCCACCTCGACGGGATGGCTGCTTGCTCCTCCCCCTGAGCGGATCCATCCTCTGCTTGACCCTTCTCTCATCACCTCCTCCCCCCGACATCTAAAAACATGGAAACTGTGAATTAGAAGACTGCAAAGGAGCTGGTAGATTATAGTGAGGCAATAGATTTTGATGGATAAGGTGTTACTTGGATCAAATCTCTGCTCGTGGTCCGGCACTGCCGCTCAGGGAGCGGCACTGCCGGGGCCCGACACTACTGCGCTTAGCGCGGCACTACCGCGCGGGCAGACTAGATCTGAGCCAAGGAACACCACATCCATCATCTCTACTACCTCCCTATCATCTACAAACCCTTCTACAACCTCTAAATACAATAGTCATGGCGCATTTTACAAAATGGGAAAAGTTAGGGTTAGGGATTTTGAATCTTCACCTTGAGATGGAGAAGAGGGAAGAAGACCCTTGGAGAAGAAGAGGATGGAGCTGCAACTGCTGGAAGCACGGAGCAGCACCACCGGTGGCTGGACTCGCCGGGGAGAGACCGGAGAAGAGAGGAGCCGCCGGTCGCCTCCAAGTCGCCCGTGAGAGAGAGAGGTGAAAGAATCTTTTCACGGGCTGGTGAAAGAGGGAGAGAGAGAGGATGAAACCGTAGGGTAAGAGTAGAAAACGTTTTTCCCTTCGGTCCCACACGGTAACAGTCGATTCAGGCTGAACCGACAAGTCGCGGCACTACCGCGCACAGCGCGGTACTGCCGGGGCCCGGCAGTTCCGCGGCTGGCCCGGCACTACCGGACAGTTACCAACAGAAAGATTTATTCTCTAAGCTACTTGTAACACCTCAGGTGTTTACATGAATAAAATATTGTCATGCCATCATAAGAATTTCATAGCATCATATGCTAGCTCACCTTGAGATGCATTCACTAAAATGAGTTTAATTCCTAATGTGTGAGCATTTTTGTTTATGCTTGTGATGTAGCTCAAAACCCTAATTTGGAATGTCATTATGAAATAACTTGTGTTCATTCCTATTTGACTAAAGTCATGTAAAGGCATGAAACCAAGTTCAACAATTCAAAAGAATACAAAATTCATCTAGCTTAAAAATGGGAAAATCATTTAATTTCCTATATAAGTTAATTAGCCCTTTCTAGTTAACTCAAAATCTGTGCATATTTAGGGGCTGACCCTAAAAGCTTTTTGGTAGATCTTGAGGAGAAGTACAACTTTGGTATTCAAAGTTTTCAAAGTTTCTGTACAAAATTTAAAGTAATTTTGAATCTACTCAAACCTTGAAAATGGTCCCTTTTGACTTTAAACTTGCCTTTCAAAAACTATTTGAAATCTGAGTTTGAGATCTACAGCAAAGTTGTAGAGAATTTCAAAAGTAACATTTCATACATTGACCATTTTTCAAGTGTCAATGTAAAATCAAAAGTAATTTTACTTCTACTGCAAAACCCTAGTTCTGTCCCCTTTTCAAATTTCCAATTTGAAATGGATTTGAACTGTTTTGATCCAATTGACCTATTTCCATTTGAAATCAGCCATAGGGTGTTAAAGCAAAGTTGTACAACTTTTCAAACTCTACATTTCATATTTTGGCAAAACTTGAAGTATAGTTCAAATTTCAAAAGTAATTTTGAAAATTCAGAAAGGGGGGAATTGAGCAATGAACAGTGCCAAGGGGGGAAGCGTCCAGAGCTCGCCAGCGAGCTGCTTCGCTAGCGCCGCGCTCGCGCTGGGGAGCATGCCCTGCGCCAGCGAGCTGCTTGCTAGCTTCGCGCGTGAGTTCAACACGTCGCCGCCCTCTCCTTCACCCCTATCGCACCGCAGAAGCACCGTATCACGCCTTTCTCCGCTGCTTGCTCGCCGCCGCCACCGTCGCTTTGCTCGGTTACGCCGGCCATCTGAGAGCTCCACTGCTCCTTTTGTTTGCACCAACACGCTCGCCTCGTCGTTGCGGAGCGATAGCGCTAGGTTGCAGCTCCTCTCGCTTCCGCATCAGCCCGGCGACCGTCGTCTTCCTCCCTGCCGGCCAATTTTTTTTCCGCCGAGATCAAGTTCACCGTTGGCAGGTGAGCTCGGGGCCTTGTTGGCCAAACCATCTACACCTACCTCTTCTCCTTGATGTGCTGGTTATGGTCGGCTCGCGTTTGAGGTCTCTACCGCTCTGGCTTGAGCAGTCCACGGAGGTTGCCGCCGGTGAAAGCACCACCATCGACGCCGCCACCATGGTCAGCAAGCTCGGGGTCCTTCCATCCTCACCTGAGCATCGTTCTCTATTCCTCATCTCTTCCTGATGCTCTAACACCATGTCCTTGGTCTTGTTCCCCTCTGACACAGCCGGAACGGGTCGTCGCCGTCGAGCCGCACCGCTGGAACCCGCCGCCGTCGTCGTCCTCACCGTTCGGAGCCGCGTCAACCTCGGAGACCTAGCCCGCTAGGGTCGTGGTGAGCCTCTGATGCTGATGCGCACGTTTGCGAGGTCGGTAGAGTTACCAGTTGGCTGGCGTGCCACCGCCGTGCCGTCGCGTCCGCCGCTGTCGTTGTCGGAGTAGAGAGAGAGGTCGGGGGAGGGAGTTTGAGGGTTTATCAGAGCCGTGAGGTGAAGGGGAAGGCGCTGAGACGGTTGGTTTGGCCGGAGAAGGTCGCGTTGCTCCGGCGTGCGCGAGCCGAGCTCGCCGCCGGCAGCCTTGGCATCGGGGACGTGTCGACGAGAATTCGACTAAACCCGAGGGCCTAAGTGCAAAGTCCTAGACTTAGAGGAATAGTGCTCAATAGTGTCAAGGGCTTGGTTGTAGTTTTGTTAAAGCCAGAGGGCTTTTCTGCAAAACCGGAAGTGCAGGCGCGGGCAGGCCCGAGTTGGGCCGGCTTGTGCGCGGGATGGGCCGAGCTGGGTTGGTTTCGGCCCAACGAGGTTTTCTTTATTTAAACGTTTTAATCTATTTTCTGATATGTGCATACTAATGCTGGTTTTGTTATTTTTTGTATGAATTAATCTGTTGATCCAAAAATCATGAAAAATTTTGTACATGTTCTATGAAATGTGTAGTTTTTATGAAAAATATAATATGTGCATGTTTCTGTATTTTGTTTTGCAGTAAAAATTATGCCTCTTAATTCTTGAATAAGGATTCAATGATTTTTATAAAATCAAGTTTAACTCCAAAAATGCTGAAATTTATTTTGTGCACTGTCTGGATCATAACCAATCTGTGTACCAAGTTTGAACTAATTTGAGCATAGTTTGCTTCACAACTTAATTTCTGGCTAATTAAATTGCTTTCTTTATGCATAAACTATGCTGTGAAACATAAAACCTAAGTTTCTTTGATAGATTTAAAGGTTAAGATAAGTGAATTATCTTGATCTGCTGCTTGATGCAGGCAAGTGTCATTCATGTAAACCATGTATGTTTATACAAATTGGCTTTGTTGGTTTGCAACGGTACCGATGGAAAGCTGTTGCAAAATAAATGTTTATAGCTTAGAAAATTTCTATCTTTACCATGATCATGACATGAGCATCTCATCAAGCATGCACTCTGTTATCGTGTAGCTTCCGAAGTGGTCAATTGTCCGGACGAGGTTGGTCCAGGGAGTTCGGAGTGTCCTGTTGATCCAGAATATCAGGAGTTTCCGACTTTTTCGATCAACGAAGGCAAGCCCCGGTTCATTTAACCATTTTCTTGGATTTACAATTACACTTACTTTCGATAACCTGATGCATTAGATGTTTATCAAATAAATGTTTTAAACCTGTTGATGCATGATCAACCTTGTTATCGATATATTATTCCTTGATACCTGCTTTATGCAAATGATAGAAATGCTTAGCCTTGCTTTACGAAGCTTTTGACAAATGTTTTCAATATTTATCGTTTTGGAATGATAATGAAAGAATGATGGGTAAGACCAGACGGGCACATGCATCGAACCTTGGGTTGGTGTAGAGTGACCCAGATGTGTCGGTTTAGGGTTAACCGTTGTTGGCCTGCTAGATTGAGAAACTGTGAAGTACCGATCATATGCTACGGTAAGCCCTGCCTCGGTGGTTCTTAAATGAGAACGACTAATAGCGCACTGGGAGTGGAGAGATGGCGGGAGTACTAGCTACCCTCGTGGGTTAAAGTCCCGGATTGGAGGTGTACAAGCACTCTCGGGTGGCGCGGACCCGGTCTTGTTTGGAGGATCCGAGGTTGGGGTTGGTATATGTGTGATCAAGGGTCTACATATATCGTATGATCGTGGAAAACTCCCAGATCTGGTTGAATCGGTTCGAATCGTCATGCTCCTCGGTTAAGGAGACTCAATCTTTCGACCCACATCGTAGAATAAAAGGGAACTTGCTGAAGAAAGAAGGATAATGATATTTCATTAATATTCATTTTCAGTTCTTACCAAGTACTTAAATGATTAAGTAAAAATTTGGATCTAGAACTACTTTAGTAAGCTTTTATGCAAATGAAAAATATTGTTGAGCCTACCCAAGCCTGCATATTTGTTCCTTCTCTTCTCTTGTCGGGTAAGCCTTGTTGAGTACCTTTGTACTCAGGGTTTGTTAATCCCCTATTGCAGGTGACGTTCACGAGTAGCCCTGCTTTGAGGCCTATTGCGTGACCGTCATTGAGGAGGACGTGTCCGGAGAGGAGTAATGCAACCCTTAGGCGGGGTTGTTTGTGTGAAATACTGTTTTATTAATGTTGTCTCCACTACCTAGGATAAAGTTTGAAATTATGGTTTGTAATAACGACGCAAGTTTGAACAACTGGTTTGTAAAACGTATGGTGTAATACTTCCGCACTTTATCTCCGATGTATATTATTTGTGAAATGTTGTAATACTGCAATGACTCTTGCAATGATCCTGGGAATGTAAGGAAACGTGGATGAGTCGGGTTACCCGATGACACGTGGTGGGTCTTTTGGGTTATTGGACACCGTGTATGGCTGTCCGAGGTCTGTAGGACAAGAACAGGTACACGTGGGCCTTATTAATCCAGGAGGTTCCGTCACACTACTACAACTCATTCTTGGAGTGGACACGTACTGCTTGCATGTTATGACCAGTAACAATCAACCAATACAGAATGATGGTCATATCAAGCAAGTTTCTTTCTTAAAGGTTTTGAAACACAATATATGAAAGTTTTGAAATTGGTTTTGCCTGGGTCAAACTAGTTGATCAATCAAGCATTCTAGGTTTCAAACTACGTTACGAGAGTCAAGTATATTTAGTTCACTCCTTAAGGCACAAAACCTTGACTCATCGAGAGGCTTAGTGAAGATATCGGCTAGTTATTTGTCGGTGCTCACATGACGGATTGCGATATCTCCTTTGATTTCATGATCTCTCAAGAAGTGATGTCGGATGTCTATATGTTTGGTTCTTGAGTGACTCACTGGGTTGTTTGCAAGTTTTATGGCACTTTCATTGTCACACAAGAGTGGGATATGAGTAAAGTTACATCCGAAGTCACGAAGGGTTTGCCTCATCCAAAGTAGTTGCGCACAACATGCACTTGCTGCAACATACTCAACCTCGGCTGTGGATAGGGCTACATAATTTTGCTTTTTAGAACCCCAAGACACTAAGGAGCATCCAAGGAATTGACATGTCCCCGAAGTGCTTTTTCGATCTACTTTACAACCGGCATAGTCGGAATCCGAATAGCCAAGTAGTTCGAACTTGGAGCCCTTAGGATACCACAAGCCAAGGTTTGGTGTGTGAACTAGATATCTCAAGATTCTCTTAACGGCCACTAGGTGACACTCTTTCGGGTTAGCTTGAAATCTAGCACACATGCACACACTAAGCATAATATCGGGCCTAGATGCGCATAAGTAAAGAAGAGAGCCGATCATGGAGCGATATACCTTGATGTCCACGGCTTTCCCTTCCACATTGAGATCAAGATGTCCATTAGTTGGCATGGGTGTTTTGATAGGCTTGGCGTTCACCATGTCAAACTTCTTCAACATATCATGGGTGTACTTGGTTTGGCAAAGAAAAGTCCCTTCCTTCAATTGCTTGATTTGAAAACCAAGGAAGAACTTGAGCTCACCCATCATGGACATCTCAAATCTCTTAGTCATGATCCTACTAAACTCATCACAAAAGGATTTGTTAGTACTACCAAATATTATGTCATCGACATATATTTGGCACACAAAGATATCTCCATTGACTTTATGAGTGAAGAGAGTAGGATCGGCTTTGCCTATTTCAAAGCCTTGTTTGAGCAAGAATTCCTTAAGGCATTCATACCATGCTCTAGGTGCTTGTTTAAGCCCACAGAGCGCCTTATGGAGTTTGAAGACGTGGTTGGGGAACTTGGGATCTTCAAAGCCCGGTGGTTGCTCGACATACACCAACTCTTGTATAGGGCCATTGAGAAATGCACTCTTCACATCCATTTGATATAGCTTGAAGTTGTGATGGGCTGCATAGGCTAAAAGAATCTGAATGGCTTCAAGCCTAGCAATCGGTGCATATGTTTCTTCAAAGTCCAAGCCCTCTACTTGAGTGAACCCTTGAGCTACCAATCTTGCCTTGTTCCTTGTCACCACACCTTCTTCATCTTGCTTGTTGCGGAAGACCCATTTGGTGCCAATCACATTGGTATTTGGTCTTTCCACAAGTGACCATACTTGATTGCGCTCAAAGTTGTTGAGCTCCTCCTGCATGGCCATCACACAATCTGGATCTTCCAGGGCTTCTTCTACCTTGAGAGGTTCCAACGAGGAAACAAACGAGTAATATTAACAGAAATTTGCCAAATGAGAGCGTGTCGTTACCCCCTTTCGAAGACTCCCAAGAATGTTGTCAATGGGATGATCCCGTTGAATAGTTTGTTTGAGCCTTGGATGATCAATGGGTTCTGGTGCATCTTCAGCATCTTCTTCATCTTGCTCGAAGATGGGTTGTAGGTTCACTCCACGAAGTGGAGTGGCTTCAGCTGCCCTGGGTGTGCCCGGCACTGCTTGGCTCGGCCCGGCACTACCGGGTCCCGGCACTGCCGGGGTTGTGGCCGGCACTGCCGGGGACTGTAAGTTCCCAGTCCCAGCAGGGGCTTCAGCTTGAGGACCATCCTGATCTGTAGCCTGCTGTTCTTGTGGTCTAATATCACCAATGGCTAATTGCTTGATTGCTTCACAAGGTGGTTCCTCATTACCTACAACAACTTCATCAACTTGCTCTACTTGAGAGCCGTTAGTTTCATCAAACGTCACGTCTATCGCTATTTCAACCTTGCCGGAGGCCTTGTTGAAAACATGATAGGCATGCTCGTCTGATCCATAACCGAGAAGAAAACCTTCATCAACCTTAGATGCGAACTTAGAGGTTTTGGGCTTCTTGTTCAAAATGAAGCATTTGCACCCAAAGACTCTAAAGTAAGACACCTTTGGCTTGTTACCGGTGAGCAGCTCATAGGAGGTCTTCTTTCTTCTCTTGTGGAGGTAGAGACGGTTGATTGCATGGCAAGCGGTATTGACAGCTTCGGCCCAAAAGATGTCCGGCGTCTTGTACTCATCTAGCATTGTCCTTGCCATGTCAATGAGTGTTCTATTCTTCCTCTCTACCACACCGTTTTGTTGAGGGGTGTAAGGAACTGAAAATTCATGCTTGATGCCCTCCTCATCAAGGAACTCTTCCACTTGGGTGTTTCGGAATTCGGTTCCGTTGTCACTACGAACCTTCTTGATGTTGAAACCGAATTCCCATTGAGCTCTTCGTATGAACATCTTGACCTTCTCTTGCACTACACTCTTATCATGCAAAAAGAATACCCAAGTGAAACAAGAAAAGTCATCAACAATAACAAGACCATGTTTGTTACCGTCGATGCTAAGGTAGGCAACCGGTCCAAAGAGGTCCATGTGGATCAACTCCAATGGATGAGTAGTAGTGTCATAGCTCTTTGGTGGGTGAGGTACACCTACTTGTTTTCTGGCTTGGCAAGCTCCACATACTCTGTCTTTCTCAAAATCAACATTGGTTAGTCCTAGGATGTGGTTGTCCTTTTGAAGTTTGGCCAAGTTCCTCATCCCAACAAGAGCTAGTCGGTGATGCCATAACCAACCCATGCTAGATTTTGCCACTAAACAAGTCTCAAGTTTGGCTTCACTTTTGTTGAAATCAACTAAGTAAAGCTTCCCTTTCAAACGACCCGTAAGGACAATAGAGGAATCCTCCCTTCTAAAGACTTCCACACCCTCATCCGTAAAGAGACAATTGAAACCCATCCCACACAATTGTGAAACAGATAACAAGTTGTAACTCAACGAATCAACATGTAAGACATTAGTAATTGAATGCTCAAGTGTAATAGCAACTTTACCAAGACCTAACACATCCCCCTTGGAGTTATCACCGAAAATGATGTTTTCATTTGCATTTGAAGTTGGGGAATATGATGAGAACATACTCCTTTCTCCGGTCATATGATTTGTACATCCACTATCAAGCACCCAACTTGATCCACCAGAGGAGTATGCCTGCAAGACAAGTTTAGTTCCTAGGTTTAGGTCCCCAATTGATATTGGGGCCTTGTAAGTTAGTCACAAGTATCTTAGGAACCCAAATACACTTGTCGGTTGTCCTCTTGTTATCACCAACATACTTTGCAACAACTTTACCACTGTTGTTGTGTTCTAATATGTAACAAGATGACATGCTCTTCCTTGGGGCTTCTATCTTGGGTTGATGTGCAAACTTATTCTTGGTCACCCAAATAGATTCCTTTGGTTTCTGAGATCCTTGCTTTGGGTTGGGCACCTGCTTGTGCTGTGTGTGAGACTGAGCAGAAGGTAAACTAATAGCCTTCCCTTTCTTGGGGCGCGGCACTACCGGCCTGGGGGCAGCACTGCCGGGGCCCGGCACTGCCGCCTTCTGGCACGGCACTGCCGCGGTCTGTGCAGGCTGAACTGTACCAATCTGACCCTTCTTTTCAAACCTCACACACTCATAGTCATTCACTGTCCTTCTTCCATTAGTCTTGGCTCCTTTTTCGTGCCCCAACCCATCCTTTATGGAAGGACGCCTTCCATTCTTGAACTTGGGCTTGCTCTTCTCTTGAGTCTTATCATTTGCACTTGTGGTAGATTTGACACAACCATTTGCGATGATGCTTGTCAATCTTGCTATCTCCTTTCTCATGGCCTCCATGTTCACAAGGTTAGTGGAATAGACGTTCAAATCAACATTATAGCATTTTCCACAACCTTCACTAGTGGAGGGAATAGAAGTGACATTTGCTTTAGGGAGAGTTGAGTTGCTTTCCCAAAGAAGATTATATTGCAGCTCAAGTTCTTTGTGCTTTTCATCCAAGCCATAATACTTTTCCTTGAGTGCAATATGAGCCTTCTTTAGGGAAGCATGTTCATCTTGCTCTTTGGCCAAGGCCTCATGCAAGACGTCCAACTCACTTCTCTCTAATGCAAGAGCTTCCTTGCAAGCAATATAGAGGTCCTCTTGTTTGATGATAGCATCCTCACTTATTGCTAGCTCGGCTTGTACACCTTCTAGTTCCTCCATTAGCTTATTGATAAAGAGTTTGGTTTTCTTGTCTAACTTTCTAGTTATCATATTTATCTCTTCATCACTAGAATCATCATCACTAGAGGATTCATTAAGTTCACTACTAGAGATGTCACTAGGTGGAAGAGAAGGTTTGGAAGTATGAGTTTTTTTCACCTTCTCTTTCTTGGCCATGAGACAAGTGTGGGAGTTGCAATCATCATCATCGGACAAGTTGTTGAATAGTCTTGGTGAATGAGATGACTTTTGGAATGCTATTGTTGCTATCTTCTCATCTTCTTCACTTGAGGTTTGTGCGGTTGAATCCCATTCATGTCCAATGTGAGTTTCTCCCATGTATCTCTTGTTGTGTTTCTTGTAAGTGCCTTTGTCATCTTTCTTGCCCTTGTTGAAGTTGTTGTCATTCTTCTCATGTGGACAATGTGCTATGAAATGATCGGTGCTTCCACAATTGTAGCAAGTTCTTTTCTTCTTGTTTGGAAACCTTCTCTTCACAAACTTGTAACCTTCCTTCTTGAGCCCCTTGCGGTATCTTCTCATGAAGAGAGCTATATCACCAATTTCTTCAAATTCTTCACCATCACTTTCACTTCCACAAGATGATGATGTGCTGTCCTCAACTTCAATTTTCTTCTTTTGTTGCTTGGGCTTGCTTGTAGAGGCTTGCTTGCTTGATTTTGCCTTGCTTGATGTTGCTTGCCTTGATGGCTTGCTAGCCTTAAGTGCCACATCCTTGATCTTCATCCCATCTAGCCTATCTTGCAACTCTCCAAGCTTCCTTCTCTCATTTGCCTCTTCTCTTTGCATGTCAAAGGTGATAATCCTCTCAAGCACATCACTAGGTGTGAATTGCTCAAACTTCTTCTTGTCCCTAATCAATGTCACTACGGTTTCATTCCTAGGTGAATATGCCTCTAACATGATCTTCACAACCTTGTGATCATTGATTTCATTTCCACCTAGCCCTCTAATCTTGCCAACAATCACTATCAATCTATCAAACATCTCTTGTGGGCCTTCACCATCACATATCACAAACCGGTTGAGCTTAGCCATCAACAAATCAATCTTGGATTGCCTCACTTTGTCAACTCCCTCATGAGCAATGTGCAAAGTGTCCCAAATCTCCTTTGCACCTCAACTCCCATGACCTTGTTGTACTCATCACCATCCAAGGCACTAAGTAACACACTAGTGGCTTGGGCATTGAGATGAATGTTGCGGAATTCATCTTGAGTGGGGCTCTTTGGATCAACTGGTACTTCAAGTCCATTGTGCACTATCTCCCAAATACCTGGATGGAGACCAATAAGATAGGTCTTCATAATGTGCTTCCACTTGGCAAAGTTAGTCCCGTCGAAATGAGGTAACTTGCCCGCGGGCACATTGATGAGAGGCCTAGAGTCATGGTTAGTCATAGAGGAATAGTTAAAGGATACTTCTCTATATGACTTCTTCATCTCCTCCTTCTTCTTCTTGTTGTCATTGTGCGTGTAGGAGAAGTGATCGTCTCCATCTTTGGTGCTACTTGAGTCATCACTCAAGTTCACACTCTTCTTTGCTTGGAGCTCTTCCTCCTTCCTCTTTTCTTCTCTTCTCTTGGCTCTTTCTTCTCTTCTAATTCTTCTCTCTTCTTTTCTTTGAGCCTTATCTTCTCTTGCTTTGTGAGCCGCTGCATCTTCTCTTGCTTTGGCTCTTGCTTCTCTTCTCAACCTTCTTTCCTCCTTTCTTCTTGCGAGCTCTCCGGCCAACACATCCTTTTGAGGAGGTGCCTTCTCACTTGCTGTGGAGAGACTTTCATTGCTGCTAGCGGTGTGCATTTCCACTTCGGGTGTGGGTTGCACAATGCTAACGTTACCCGTTCCTCCGTCGGTGGCCATTCTCTCGCATGGTGAAGTGCTGCTGAGAGACCAGGCTATGATACCACTTGTAAGGACCTGTGTGGCCTAGAGGGGGGTGAATAGGCCTGTCAAAAATCATAGCTCAAAACTTAATTAGATACGCCCGGCACTACCGCTCTGAGCCCGACACTGCCGCTCCCCGGCACTGCCGCCCTCAGCCCGGTACTGCCGCGCAGAGTGAGACCTGAGACTGCAATTCGAAATCCAGCCACAACAAACTGATTCTATATGAATGGAAATGCTACACTAAGCTCCCTGAACCAGCAGAACCAACTACACCAAGCCAAATATGAAGTATGAAGTAGATTGGGCCAAACCCTAGAATCTATCACAAGCTCACAAGTATGAAGTATGAAACAAGTAAGCACAAGAGACAAGTGATTTATCCCGTGGTTCAGCTCGCCACCAAGGCTTGCCTACCTCCACGTTGTTGAGGTTGACCACTTAGGTCATGAGCTTTTCAACTCTACCTCGTTCTCAAGTCAAGGAACCAAATCCTTGAGGTGAGGGGTAATAAAACTAGCTGCACAAGCGATTACAAACCTCCCTAGGCCGTCACACAAGTTGGCAAGGCTCTAGGGCGATGCCTAGCCGGCTAGGGTTCCAAGAACCCAAGAGTAATAGAATCAAATCCACCGGCTATGGCTCAAATCAAGTGCTCTAGGAAGTAGATCTCAGCTAGGGCTTCTCTTTGGTGAAGGTTTGAGGCTCTAACTCACTTGGAATCAATAGGAATCAAAGATTAGGTGAGAGAGAGCTTGGGGGCCTTCAATGGGGAGAGGAAGCCTTGTCTGGAGGTAGGTGATGAGTGAATGGTCGTGGATGACCGTTGGGGTGGCAGAGGGGTGATGTAAATACCCCGTGCCTTCCAACGGTTGAAACAAGTCACGGCAGTGCCGGCCGAAGCCCGGCAGTGCCGCGGACCGGCACTGCCGCGCCTACCGATCAGACAGGAAGAGACCTGATTTTAGTGCAGCTGTCTTTGGTTAGGAATAATGATGGCTTGGGTTGGTTTGAGCACATATCATTCAACCATAGCAATGTATTCGACATTCCTATAACTCAAATTCAAACGAAGAAGCTTGATATAGCGCTTTGAGTCCGGATCCGATGAAGTATAGTATGAGGGGTCCACCAACACATATGCATCATCCTTTCTTAACATTAACCTGTTTGTCATCTTCATAAATCTCATTAGTTCTCCAATCATGTGGTCATTATCACCAAAACCCACAAATAGGGCTTGATTGCACTTACAATCAATCACAACGCACCGGAGATGGGGCGTGCACGGGAGGGGGAAGTGCAGGAGGGGAGCGCTCACACGAGAAACAAGAAAGGAAGAAAGGAAGAGCATGTGAGGGGAGATTAAGAGCCAGGATGGCAAACGAGGGCCACTCGTCTTTTATTTAGAGCGGAACTCGCAGGATACAAGATGGAAAAAAATTGAAGCAAATGAAGAAATTGTTGAGGGGTCTTTGACTTCTACAAATATCTAAACTAGATCTCATGGAGATTTTGGCTTGTTTGTTCCATATCTTAGTTTATCACATGTTTAATCTTTGGTAAATTGTGGTTGCCACAAAAGTGTACGTGAGCTAAATTAAGTCACACTTATAGCAAAAGTTTGATAAGAAAATGAGTCTATAACGTATGGAACATGATGCTAAAAGTGTGATAAGTCATAGTCGTGATAGTGAACCAAACCACTGACGAAAAACTATAACAAAACGTCAAAACAAACATGTGTCATGGCAAGTCAGGAACCAAAGAAACATCTCTTGAAGATGCTCTGATAATATCCCGTTTGCAGTGTAATGGAGGCCCAACTCGGCCTCCTTTGATTTACATGCGTTCACGCTATATGCAACTTTCGTAAGTGCTTCCATGAAAACTATCAATAGATTTTTTTTATAATGTATATATTCCGTAGCTTTATGTATTTAAGGAAATGATGTAAATAAACATATTTTCGAAAAATCATCATATAATAAAGGTTAAATATAAAATATAAATGTTCCATGATAGATCATGACCCAAGTCGAATGTCAGCTAAGGATGCAAGTTGGTACACAATGGGTATTTTGGGTCAGCTAACTATTTACGGTTCAATGTCATTCTGGTTCATTTTTGCACTTTTCTCAAACTACAAAAACGTCATCCTAGTTAATTTGATCAATTTTTTGGGTCGACCCAATGACCCAAAATATTTTAAACTTAGCATCCCTAATGCCAGCCCATTCCCTACCAAGAATCAACCGTGAATACATGGGCACGGAATTCATATTTCATAGCAACGCCCACGAGTTCCCGTGGCAACAATCACAAATTCAAACCGAGATGCCGACCTGCATTGACAGTTAATAGGAGTATACTAGCCATTACGGCATTGACAATTAATAGGAGTACTAGCCATTACGATCATCTGTGGACAGTACAGTACAGCACAGCGTCGACGAATTCTTGGATGCCCCTTTCCGACGACCCGCCGGTGGCCAGCGCCGCGCTCGCCTCGGCCTTCCATTTCCCAGACCTTGCCCGCATTAGGATAAAAACGGTCGGAAAACTTTTCAACCGTTTTCTACTTTTATATTTGAATATAAAAATGAAAACGAAAATGATAAAGCCGAACACGAACACGAACTTATGGATTATCGAAAATGAACTAATTCGAGCGAAATTATGTCGAACACGACCGGTATACGAAAATTTAATATGGAATACCGACTCGTAGGATCAAATCCATTTGCCCATGAAAATTAACTAATGCATGTACGCAACAATTACTAAGTGTATAATCAAGTTCAACTGCATATAATAAGTCTTAAACAGACGATTAACACTAACAGCTAGCATAACATCTATAGTTCATTATCATTATTTTTGGCAACCGATAGAAACAAGTGAAGACGATGTGAACAGTAATTACAAACAGACGTATAAATCAATAATATCAGGAATTTTTTATTATAAAACAATTGCAATAATAATTTATTAGTTTTTTCTTTTGAGCAAACAGTAATGTATTAATTTTTTAGCATGTAAAAGCAAAATATTTTGAATAAATATGAGAGGGTAGATGACTATTGTAGAATACACGCAGAAGCAGTTGTATGTTGTCCGAATTCGGATTACCGAATTTCGAATTCGGGATATTGCAAATTAAAAGTAGAAAAGTAGAAATCGGTCGAAAAAAGCTTAAACCGTTTTCGTTCCGATTTCGAATTTAGTGCTCCGAATTTCGAACCAAAGTCGAATTTGTCCGAAAATACGGATTCAATCAGATCAAATATAGAAAACGATGCGGTTCGGTGCGGGATATTTCCGTACCGTTTTCATCCCTAGCTCGCACTGCCATTGCCTCTCGCCCGACAACTAAGAGTTTGCATTGTGAGTGATCTTGATTATACAATTTTAAGTTTGACTACATGTAAAAAAGAGCACTAATATTTATGACACTAAATTAATATCGCTAGATACATCATAAAATATATTTTTGATATTATACCCCTATGTCCTTGAAATAATCAATTTCTAGAGTTGTCTTAAGTCAAACTTTTTAAACTTTGACTAAATTTCTAAGAAAAACCATCAAGATTGATAGTACCAAATTCATATCATTAGATATATTATAAAATATATTTTCATAATATATCCATTTATATCATAGATGTTATTAATCTTTTCTATAAAATGAGTTAAAATTTAAAAAGTTTAACCGACACGGATTCTAGAAATTGATTCTTTCATGGACAGAGGGAGTACAATTTATTTAGTGTTACAAACATTTTATTCTTTTTATATAAAGTTGGTTAAACCGAAGATAATTTAACTTTGTGTGACTTTAGGAATTGATTTATTTTAGGATGGAGGTAGTGTTTTCTAATTATCAAAGTTTTATTTGTACAAATGATATAATTTATAAAAGACTGCACCAATCAAACTGTATCTTATATCTTGGACGGAGTGAGAGCACAGAGTAGTATACACGAAGGCAACTGTTAGGTCAATGTCAATGGGAGTTTCATATGAGTTTCATTTGCATTAAATAGGTTGCCACATAAGCATATTTGATGACATGGCGGTGTATTTAAAAAGTGAGAGAAGAAATGAGTTTCATCTAGATGAAACCCTCTTGGCACGATTACCAACTCTCTATGAGTCATGAAATTAAATGCATATGAAACTATAAAATGAAACTCTCACTCTCAATGGAGGGTTTCAGTCAAGTTTCATTTTATTTCATATGACATGACAGTCTTGGAAACGACGCAATGAAACTCACCATTGAGGTTGACCTTGCTATGGAGAAGCCACCAGTCTACCACAAGTAAATTCATGCCACTTGACAGTTGACAAAACATGCTGCGCACCAACAGAAACCGGTCGTCACTACTCACTGCCACCAATTACCCTCTCTGTCCGAAATTACAAGTCATTCCAAGAATTTTGGAGACTCAAACTTATATAAGTTTGACCAAATTTATATAATAAGGTAATAATATTTATGAGACCGATTAAGTATCATTAGATTCTTTATTAGTTATATTTTCATGATATACTTATTTGATGTCATAAATCTTTATATTTTTCTCTATAATTTTGGTCAAACCTTCAAATGCTTTGACTCTCTAAAATTCTTGGAATGACTTATAATTTGGAACGAAGGAAGTATTATTTAAGATAACTAGCAAAAGTCATTATTTAAACCGCACCAGGAGATATTGACAGTACAGCGGCGACGAATTCTTGGACGCCCTTGTCCAACGAGCCGCCTGTGGCCAGCGCCGCGCTCGCCTCGGCCTTCCATTTCCCGGACCTTGCCCGCACTGCCACTGCCTCCGGCCCGCCGCCCATCACCTCCTCAATGCAGCGGCGCAGGGCGTCACGCGCCATCGGCTTCGGGAGCCGGACCCCGACGCCGTACACGTCCGCCAGGAACTTGGCGTTGGTAGGCTGGTCGGCCCAGGCCGGGTACGTGACGACCGGCACGCCTGACGCGAGCGCCTCCACGGCGGAGTTCCACCCGCAGTGCGTCACGAAGCACCCGACGGCGCCGTGCGCCAGCACGCGCCTCTGCTCGCACCACGCCACCACCCTGCCCCTACTGTCGCTGCCGGTCGCCGCTGCGAGGCAGTCGTCGTGGTCGGGGAGGAGCTCCCGGTTGTCGTCGCGCACCACCAGCAGGAACGGCCGCCCCGTGGCCGCGAGGCCCTCCGCCAGCTCGCTCATCTCGTCGCGGCTGATCTGCAGCAGGCTCCCGAACGCCACGAACACCACCGACCGCGGCGGCTGCGCGTCGAGCCACGCCACGCAGTCGTCGTCGTCGTCGTGGCCACTGCCGTGGTCCTCTCCCCCGCTGCTGCAGAGCGGACCGACTGGTATGACGGCAGGCAGATGCGGACGGAGCGCGTCGATGGTGGGGCGCTCGAGCTCGTCGAAGGTGTTGACGAGGACCCACGTCACCGTCTCGCGGAGGCTGCGGAGGTCCGCGACGAGCACTCGGCGCCACAGGAACTCCTCGGGAGCGTGGACCAGCGCGGGCACGTCGCCGGCGGCCAGCGGTGGCAGCCCGGGGACGGCGACCGCCGCGCTCGGTCCGGCTTCGCGCGGCGGGAACTCCGCGAGCGAGTGGAAGTGGTGGTAGAGCAGCGAGAGGACGGCGCAGGACTCCGTCCAGAGCATGGCGTGCGGGACGCGCATGCCGCTGGCCACGCGGGTCGCCCACGGCGCGAACGCGTTGGCCACGACGCACGACACCGGCCGGCCGGCCTCGGATTGCCCCCGGATGAGCTCCGCGAGGACCGGCGGCGCGGCTTCCTCGAGGTGGCGCATCGCGTCCATCGCGTCGTGGTACCGCGGGTCGTCTGAGGCCCACAGGGCGCCGCCCTTCAGGTGCTCGAACCGGATCGTGCCGCGCCCGATGTCGAGGGTCGCGCCGTCACCGTGCCTGAACTTGAGGCCGCCGTGGGGGGCGGTGGTGAACGTGACGAGGAGGCCTCTGGAGGCGAGGTGCCGGCCCAGAACGAGGAGGGGGTTGACATGGCCTTGCAGAGGAGCGGAGACCAGGAGGACGTGAAGCAGAGGAGACGACGACATGGTGAGTTTGGTAATTGCCGGCTCCTCTAAACTTTGGAGAGCCTGTATAGTAACTCTAGTTTCAAATAAAACCCCCGGCCGACGACTTAAGTGTGTATTGTACGAGCTGTACTAATCTTCACCGGTGCATAATAGACTTTTGATCCACGTCGACTTTGGTCTTTAGTGCCGATATTTTTTTTTTGGGTGTTCGGTAGTAAAAACTTTTAGTCCCGGACCGGGCTAACAACCGGGACTAAAAGTTAGTTTTTAATCCTGGTCGGTGCCCTCGATCCGGACTAAGGGCATATTCGTTTCAGGGGAAAATTTTTTTTTTGCCCTGTCACATCGAATATCGCGGCCTTAGTTTAGCCTATTAAAAATATACTAATTAAAAAACTAATTTGTCAGCCGGAGACTAATTCACGAGACGAACCTATTAAACTTAATTAGTTCATGTTTTAACAATGTGGTGCTACAGTAAATATTCGCTAATGGTTGATTAATTTACCTTAATAGATTCGTCTTAGTAATTAGCATATGACCCTGTAATTAGTTTTATAATTAATTTATTTTTAATAGACTAAACTAGTGTCGCAATGTCCGATGTGACAGGCAAAAAAAATTTGCCAGCGAAACGAACACCCCCCTAAAGGTCTCTCACCCAAAACTAAAGGTCTTTCACAAATCAATTTAAAAGGAGAGCATCTAAAATTATAACACATGAGTTGTGTAGCTAAGTTAAAATCTCTTCACCGGTACAGAATAGACTTTTGATCCGCGTCGAGTTTGGTCTTTAGTCCTGATATTTTTTTTTGGTGTTCGGGAGTAAAAAACTTTTAGTCCCTGGTCGGGTTAACAACCGGGACTAAAAGTTAGTTTTTAATCCTGGTTGGTGCCCTCAACCCGGACTAAAGGTCTCTCACCCGAAACTAAAGGTCTTTCACAAATGAATTTAAAAGGAGAGCATTTAAAATTATAACACATGAATTGTGTAGCTAAGTTGGTAAGTGAGTTATCCGTGAGGTGAGAGATTCTGGATTCGAATCTCACGCAGCGTGAATAATTTTTTGTTTAGACTTGGACGTTTAGTCCCGGATTAGTACTCCCGGTTGGCCAAACCAGGACTAAAAACCTTTAAAAACCGGGACTAAAGCCCCATCGTGTACTAGTGCTTTGTACAACGCGAATAAATTTTTGTTTAGACTTGGATGTTTTGTCCTGGATTAGTACTTCCGGTTGGCCAAATCATGACTAAAAGCCTTTAAAAACCGGGACTAAAGCCCCATCGTGTACTAGTGAAAGGACCGAATCAGCCTAGAGGGGGGTGAATAGGTGATTTTTAACAATCTGCAACTTCAAAAACTAGAAGATGTAAGTATATATCAACCGGAGAGGCCGGTTTGTTTGGGTAGGTACTACCGGGTGTAAAACACCAGTACTACCGACACAAACAAACGGCACAACCGGGATCCTAAAAGGAACTACAAATCCAATGCAAGTGAACTATGAATGTAATACAAGAGTCTACCCCACTTTCCTAAGTATAATAGATACAAATCTACTCTCACCGAGCCTTGGTAGCTTCCCTTGATGTAGATCGAGCCTTTCCAACCTAAGAAGAAGATAGGGATAGGAAGAACTCGAAGAACACAATAACAAGTGAAGTAGAGAAAATAGGGACAACAACAACAAGCACACGGGACACGCGATTTATCCCGAGGTTCGGCCAATCCACTAAGGAGTGCCTACTTCCTCGTTGTTGAGGTGACCACAAAGGTCGGAGTCTATTTCACCTCCTCGCCTCACTCAAGCAACCACAAAGGCTACGAGAGTTTCTCTACTAGAAATCTCAAGGGTAATACAAACACTTCGGGGAGCCCTCACAAGTAAATCAATACGGGCTACCACGAAGAACACCTAACCGGCTAGAGC
Organism: Coix lacryma-jobi var. lacryma-jobi; assembly: GCA_009763385.1. Classification (NCBI taxonomy): domain Eukaryota; kingdom Viridiplantae; phylum Streptophyta; class Magnoliopsida; order Poales; family Poaceae; genus Coix; species Coix lacryma-jobi. The sequence continues at coordinate 134,313,591 of CM019827.1, forward strand.
TCAAAGAGCTCAAGAGTAAAAGACACAAATCAAGCCGGCTAGATGGAAACCAAGTGCTCAAGTCGTAGATCGAAGCTTCCCACTCTCTAATCTCACTTCCCTAGCTCAAATCTTGCAAGGGAATGAATCTCGAAGCAAAGGGGGAGAGAGAGAGGAGGAATCAATGCTTGGAGAGAGTTTTGTCTCAAGTTAGGTCAGCAATAAGTGTATAGAATGAGTGGGTGACCGTGAAAAGTGAAGAGAGGAAGCATTTATACTCCCTCAGTCCCGAGGCTGGTCGGTGGTACCGACCACCCATGGTCGGTACCACCGACCAGTTCACAACGGTCGCATACAACCAAATCTGACCAAAAAGGTCAACTACCGACCTTCGGTCGGTACCACCGCGGGCGGTAGTACCGAGGTTATGGCGGTACTACCGCCAGGCCAAAACGGCCGCGAACAGAGAGCTCCTCAGTTAGGGACTTGGTCCCTCGGAAACTACCGGCCAGCGTCGGTACCACCGAGGGTCGGTAGTACTGAGGTAATGGCGGTACTACCGCCAAGTCAAAAGCGAGTCAGTCCAGAGAGCCCTGCAAACTTGGTTACCACCGGACAGAGCTCGGTACCACCGGGGGCGGTAGTACCGAGGTAAAGGCGGTACTACCGCCAGGTCAATTTCAGCGCGAACAGAGAGGCCTGCGAAATCAAGCTTACTACCGACCTGGGTCGGTACCACCGAGGGCGGTAGTACCGAGGTTATAGCGGTACTACCGCTAGGTCATTTTTGACTCTACACAGAGAGCTTCGCAAAAACCAAGTTACTACCGACCAGGGTCGGTACCACCGAGGGCGGTAGTACCGAGGTTATGGCGGTACTACCGCCAGGTCATTTTTGACCAACACAGAGAGGGTGTTTGAGCGCTGCGCAGAGAAGCTGTGGTCGGTACCACCGACCACCCATGGTCGGTACGACCGACCACATAAAAACACCCTCTATGTGTTCGTGATTGTGCGGTGTCTCTCAAGCGAACTATAGTTAGTCGATTTGAGCACTTTTCTCCACATCTAGCCAACTTACTTTGTGACTCTCTTCATAGTCCGGCGTACCTATAACTCAAGTTTAAAATTGAAATTTTAAACTACCACTTGAGCTAGGAATCTTTATGTCCAAATGTATCCTGCGTGCTTTGTTCACGAGATTTCAACGTTTCAAATCTTTCTTAGGACTAACACCTGCATACATGCTTTTATGAACCGGTTAGTCCCTAATTTGATTGTCATTAATTAGCCAAAACCCACATTGGGGGCGAATGCACTTTCAAACTCCCCCTTTTTGGTAATTGATGACAACCAACTTAGGCTTACGATAAGGATAGAAAGAATTGAAGCTTTTGAATTCCAAAATTTAGTTCAAGCTCCCCCTTAGTGTATGCTTTGGATATGAACTTCAAACCTTGATTAAAAAACAAGGTTGCATACACAAGAACGAGAGCTCCCCCTAAATTTTGCAATCCGTGGGGTGCCTAAGAGTGTGTGACAACATCATATATATATCGATTTGTGATGCATAAGCGATATGACATGGTGATTCACATAACAATGTAATAAGAAAAGCGAATGGCTATGGAAGAAAGAAAAGGACTCAAATCACATAGCCATATCGAAAACAACAATCACCATGACAAGAGCATAAATATTGAGGATGAACCAAGCAAGAATATAACAATAAGCATAAATGTTTTACATCCTCAACAACACATCACAAATACAAAGTAGCATACCACACATAGTTCTCAAAGATTACCCTCTCTCATAGCCAGCTATTACATCAAGATAAGCCTAACACTCCCCCTTTGGCATCAAGTACCAAAAAGGTAGGCCAAGATAAGCAAAGAGCTAGTAATAGCCGCTGGAAGATCCACCATGATAAGAACCACCGAAGAGAGAGGAGTAGGCACTCTCACCAACATCACCACCTGGGAAGGATGACGGAGCAGAGGAATCCGGCGGAGGAGTAGAGTCGCGAGGACCACCACTCCCAACTGGATCGGCGTCGGGGCCAGCAAAGCCCATGTACGAGCCGCCACCACCACCTTGGTATGATGTAGATCCGCCAGCAAAGGACGGACCCATACCATAGTCAGGGTAGAAGGGAGGAGGCTGATACTGAGGTGGAGGCTGCGGATAGAACTGAGGGGGCTGATACAGCATGGAGCTGTAAAAACCAGCCTCATCACCTCCTGGATACTGGGGCTGCTGGAAACCACCACCACCACCACCACCATCATCATCATCATCATGGCCGCGCCGGGCTTGAGCATCATACTCAGCAAACGGATCTGGATGGGGTCGGACCGGAGAGCGCGGAGGAAGACCAAGGTGCTGACGCACCTCCTTCTGATGCCGCTCGTCGCGATCGGCCCTGTAGCACATCCACTCGAAGATCTTGCCGAGAGCGGAGCGAAGACCGCCACTCCTACGCCTCTCACGACGCGGAGGAGGAGCGGTAGCAGGGGGGACCTCTCCACGAGCCTGCTCTGGGCCCTGTGCCTCATCAGGCGCTGCTGCTGCTGCTGCTGGAGCCTCGTCGCCTACGACACCCTTGTCCTTGGTGATCGAAACAAACTTCCGAACACTGTAGTCCTTGATCGTCCGGTCGTACTCAAAGGTAGCTCCCACAACGTGCTCAATGATGTGCATAAGATATGGAGCATAGGGCAGGAGCTTGTGAGGGTCATTGTGGACATCTGATATCTTCTGCCAGAGAAAATGTGAGATGCTGAACCGACCATCTAGAGAAGCGAACTGGACAAGGACCTTGGCAGCATCATCTCGCAGGTTGTCTTGGTCTCCAACCTTTGGATCCAGAGTCAGTCGCATCAAGTTGTTGAGTACATAGTAGGCAGGCTTCAGGCCAGGGACCTTGAAGGTTGCCTCGGCACCATCCATGTAGACACCTGAGTTCTACAGCTGCTCGGTGTACATACCCCCACCATACATCTCCGATAAGCGAGGGGCATCCCTGTCCACATGGTCGAATCCCAACAACCGGGCGAAAGTGACAAAGTTGCACCGGTAGTGGACCCCTTGGGTCATCCAGTGCAGCACCTGCGCCTCCTGATCAATAAAAAGGGTTGCCCAAAATTGACAAATTATCTCCTGGTTGTAGCTGCGCTCACTAGAGACCAACCCCAAGATCCTCCACTCATCTAGCCTCTGCACTAAAGCCTGAATCTCCTCTGAGTCCTTGTCTATCAAGGAGCGGATAACCAGCCGCTTGTGCTCAAAGAGAGGGGGATGGCCCTTAGCACAGAAACCCTTCCAGAGGACTGACACATAGTAGTCCTGCTGGAATCTCGTCCAAAACCTCCGATCAACTGAATCATCTCTGATAAAGAGGTATGGAAACTCCTCACGCTGCCTCCTCATCAAGTTCCCCCGCTTCCTGTCAGAGTAATCAATTGGATTTCCAAGATGTGCGGGGGAGACGGCGGTCATCAAGGCTTCGGCTTCGGGGTGCAAAGGAAAAACTCTGTTGATAAGAAGCAGCCCTGAAGTCAGAGGAGAAGGCGGTCCAACGCGAGAATCGATGGAACGACCCTCACGATTAGGACCAGCCGGCGAAGCCACTCCACCCACAATGACGCTATGCATGCGCCCGGGCGGACCAGCGGCAGGAGGCGGAGGAGGTGGAGAAGCAGCATGCCCACTGCCACGGGCACGACCGCTTCCACTTCCCCTGGCACTATCCATGCTGCGACGACCTCCTTGGCCCCTGGACGAGCGTCCACGGACCTGACGAGGGAGTTCCTCCATACTCCCGCCGGCGGACCGAGCACGGCGCCCGGGATTGCGTCGCTGCGGCGCACCGGGCTGCACATCACCTTGCTCAAAGGCAACATACTCCTCATCATCGTCATCACTAGCGGTCCTCCGGTTATGCGACATCTAGAACAAGATACCATAGACCGAAGTGAGATAAAGAGGATAGAAAGACAACTTCAAAGGATGTAGCAAAGACGACGATCGAAATCGGGGAGGAAAACCCCTCGCTGCGCGCGGTCGGTACTACCGACCCCAGGGGGCGGTACTACCGACCGCACAACAGCGTGCGTTTTCCTTCAATCCAATCTACCAAATCGCTATGAACTTGCAAACCATACATCCTAGAGTCATCTACACACTAGATAGAGCAATCCTACCAAAGGAATCGACCTAGAACAAAGTACATTAAGAGATCGGGCAAGAATACCCTAGTACCTTGTTACTCTTGAAGAAGAAGCCGAAAACCGATGGAGGAAGAACTTCCGGGCTTCAAGAACACCACCGAGACGATCTCCACACTCCAAGGCACTTTTCCACCGGAGGGAATTTGATTTGGGTGGAGGAGGAAGGAGATCGGGAGAGGAGAAGACGACGGCGGCTGCACGGGCTGAAGGCACGGGCTGGCGGCGGCGCGGTCAAAACAGGATTGACTAGGGTTGAAAGGATTCACCGCGCCCTTTTTATACTCGGGTCAAACCCGGTCGGTGGTACCGCCCATAGGGGTCGGTACTACCGACGTCGGTACTACCGCCCCTATGGCGGTACCACCGACAGTACAAAAACAGAGGGATCAGAGAGGGATTCCAAGAGAGCCTTGTGTGGTATACTACACATACTTCAAACATGTCCAAATTTCATATAACCAGTGCATAGCCATGGACACAAGTGAAGTATGGAAAATAGATTTTGAAATCACACACAATATTTTGTCAAAGCATTTATCTAGGTTTCTAGGTGAAAACAAATATGTGCAAGACATCAAGCCACGTTACGAGAATCAATGATATTTAGTTCACTCCTCAAAGCACAAAATCTTGACTCATCTAAAGGCTTTGTGAAGATATCGGCTAGTTGCTTTTCGGTGCTCACATGGCGTATTGCGATATCTCCTTTGGCTTCATGGTCTCTCAAGAAATGGTGTCGGATGTCTATGTGTTTTGTGCGAGAATGGTTTACGCGATTGTTGGCTAGCTTGATAGCACTCTCATTGTCACACAAAAGTGGAATTTTGTTTTCCTCACATCCAAAGTCTTTTAGTGTTTGCTTCATCCAAAGTAGTTGAGCACAGCATGCGCCGGCCGCCACATACTCGGCTTCGGCGGTGGATAGGGCAACACTATTTTGTTTCTTAGAACTCCATGACACCAAAGACCTCCCAATGAATTGGCAAGTCCCGGTAGTGCTCTTTCGGTCTACCTTGCAACCGGCATAGTCCGAATCGGAATAGCCAAGTAGATCGAAAGTGGAGCCCTTGGGATACCACAAGCCAAGATTCGGAGTGTGCACTAAGTATCGAAAAATTCTCTTAATGGCCATAATATGACATTCTTTCAGATTAGCTTGAAACCTTGCACACATGCACACACTAAGCATGATATCGGGCCTAGATGCACAAAGGTAAAGTAATGAACCGATCATAGAGCGATATACCTTTTGGTCCACTGACTTACCATCCACATTTAGATCAAGATGTCCATTTGTAGGCATGGGGGTCTTGATGGGTTTGGCCTTGTCCATCTCAAACTTCTTTAGCATGTCTCTTGTATACTTGGTTTGACTGATGAACGTGCCATCCTTGAGTTGCTTGATTTGGAATCCAAGAAAGTACTTCAACTCACCCATCATTGACATCTCGAACCTTTTGGTCATGATCCTACTAAATTCCTCACAAAAAGCCACATTAGTACTACCAAATATTATGTCATCGACATATATTTGGCACACAAAGATATCATTATAAACTTTGCGAGTAAATAAAGTAGCATCGGCCCTTCCTATCTCAAAACCCTTTTTGAGTAGTGTTAACACCAGAATTTGGTAATTATATTGCTAGAAGAGATCTACGGAAGAAAGCCGATGATTTGAACAATATTAAGTTGAAGACCGGAAAAATATACTCATCATCGTTGCCGAATAAGGAAGCTTGTATGATATTCGGCAAGGAGTAGCTATTCGGCAAGGAGTCGCGAGATATACGTCAAGAGCAAGGAAATCTCCTAATCAATGGGTACCAGCATATCGGCCAGATAATATTATTTTGGGGAAAAAGGGCTTGAGGCCTCTTTGCGAGAGACGAGGAAAGCTAGAAGATTATAAAGGAGATATATGCATATGCACATGATCATCAGACTTCATGGTTGGCTGTTCGGTTTAATTAATATATGGCAAGTCTCACGTGCAAGATGAAGGACGTCACCACCTGGTCTGGAGCTTCAATTGAACTACCGTGCATGTATATACATCAAGAAAGAATTAGAGAAGGGAAGGATTATTATACTCAGCATGAATTCGGGAGATTGACCATATTTATTCCTGTTCGGTTGATATATGGATATATGCCGCTGAGCGATGAAGGATGTGCATAAAAGAAAAGGGAGCTATTTTATTTGGAATAAGCAAGGATGTCCAAATGCATATCACGATAGAAACAACAAGCATATATGTCATGTCCGTATATATATGGTTGGCCAGATATCATGTCCATATACGTGTCTGACTTATATACCGCGGAGCATTGCCGGTCAAGTTTTAACGAAGAAGAGATACGTCGGCCGAAAGACTTTCAACGCCAAGACTCTAGAAATAAGGAAAATTAGAGTCTATGTATTTTAATATTCCCTGTATTTAGTTGCTATTGTTAGACATGTCCCGTACGTCGGTTAGTCGAGAGTTATCAGCCCACGGGTATAAATATAAGCCCTCGGCTATTGTAAAGAGCTGTTCACAACCAATACAACCAACCCCGGCCCCGTGCCGTCTTCGAGTCCAAGTCGTGTCGTCGTGTTCTTCGAGAGGGGCCATCGATCCGTCGACCTCCATAAGTCCCGACAACCTTGCTATCATGTCTAGTATCGTGCGGCGGATTTAGATATGGTGCAAGTAGTCTCGTACGTTAAGCTTAGTATCGTGCGGCGGATTTAAGCTTATGACGGGAGGTCTTTGTTTATGTCTTGTATCGTGCGGCGGATTGAGACATGAGTAAAGATAGTTATCGGCTCTGTTAGATTTGGCAATCTGATAGATTCATTAAGTTACCTTGTGTTATGTGTTTTGTTACGTTTATTTCATCATAACACTTTTGCCCAATCTAGATACCGTCCGGTTCGGCTTCATCTTTATAGATCTGCTCTGTTTCACGTTTATTATTAAAAGGTCTGTTATGCAGTAGATCTATTGTTCGTAATAGCCGAATTGGATCGTATCTGGGTTGCCACGTGGTGAGGGTTCATGCATGTTAAGTGTGTTTGATCTATGACAAGGCTAGGTGTCGTGCGGCAGGCGCAGGCTTTGGATTAGCTTAGTCATGCTTAGCTTGTATGTTCAATCTCCATGGATCCCAACTCGGTTGTACAATCGAGATTGGTTAAGTTTTAACTTATACATCATGCAAGTATGATTCTCATGCAAACGTGTTCGGCAACCTGCTATTCATGTAGCTCTGTTCATATTGCCGAATAACCTTTCAGACCTGTTGGCAGATAGCTTTCGTAGCTATATGTCGTCGTAAGTGGCTTCAGGGCCGTACATCTTGGAACTGTCTGGTCATACCCGGCACGTTCCAGCTTTGTATTTAACGGTTTATCTCCCTTGTTAGTTGCAGGTCAAACTGACTGGCACGCACCGGACTTCTGAGCACCCGGGCCACAATTGAAGCCAGCTTCTCCGGCTTGCCGTGTGCCTGGCGCAGAGCGCCACTTTTTGCGCCAACACACTTTTTGGCACGCCCAGTGGGACCACAATCCTTTGATTGGAAGTCAGAGCCTTTATAATTATTTTACTAGCTTCCTGATCATGGTGGAACAATTGCCGATTCGGCTTATGGGATGGTTGTATTAACATCCAGCATGGAATCGGCAAAATACGGACAGAAAGCGTGTGGGCTTTGGATGCCGCAGCACGTGTCAACGAGGTTTAGCAAGCTGATCTTCTTTCATGCTTAATATTGGTTTTACAACAAAAGGAGGATCGGCTAGATAATTATAGAAGATATATACGTATGCATACTGCAAGATGATCCATGCAGCAAGATAATTATGGAATATGCATGAGTATGCGTACTGTGATCAAACTTGGCTGTCAACAAGGAATCAGTAGCCAAGAAGCAATTCTTAATTGATTAGATGAATGGAGTAGTTGAATTATCTGAAGTGCAGATGCAAGGCTAATAAACCAGAAAGTAAGAACCGTGCCCCTTAATAGCTGGTCCTTCACCGCCATCAAGGTATTCTGTCAGCCGATGACGAGTGGGCCTTACCTTTAAGCTGATGGATCTTTTATGAGATCACATTTTATTGATTAAGAAAGGGTTGTCTCTGAAATTCTTGTGAATGACCGAGCAGGAAGACCCTTAATTGTTCGGTCTAAGTATTCAGACAAAGGAAAGTGTTTTGCTGAAATTCGGAACAGAATGAATTACTATGAATTCAGTGATACAACTCAGGGTTCGTCGGCCTTCAATATATGACTGTATGAGGTTTGAATCAGAGTAGGCTACTTGATCTGAAACAGCCGATCGTTTGCTGAAAATAGTTGGCAGGTATAATCGGCTCAATGTTTTCTACCAAGCCATAATGCTCGGCGGAGATGTCGAGAACGCTGAGAAGAAGATTCACGTGCTAATTGATGAATACGTTGACCAAACATGATAGCACAGAGACCATTCGACGCACACTCCAGTTGAGCGAGAATGGGTGACCGGCGAATGGCTAGCTACCTGCAAGAATACATATTTACTACTCTACAAAACTGTCGATGGATAGTTTGATTGACAAGGTGGACAGAGGCCCATCTGTTCATTATCTCTATCAACTTCAAGGTATACAGAGATCAGCCGGGGAGCCAGTTTAGTTTCCGATCCAGTTGATGCATCGGGTAATGGAGCCATCTGGTTATCAAAAGCGATATGACTGACTCAGGTAGGGCTGCCGATCGTGTGTGACGTACAGAGTTTGGACACATAGGGAGCGCACGATCGGCTATGTAAAATAGATGCGACCACAATCGGCTAAATTTGTTGACTGATGCAAAGATACAGGAAGAAGAAGACTCGGTTGTTGAAAGAGGATATCAGCTTGGAAAATATCAGCAATGGAAATCTACAACTGTCATCTGGGCAGCCCTTACAAAGGTGATCTGAAGAATAACCAGCTAATGTCAGCACTTCAACTATTTACGATCTGCCGGTAGAAAGAGAAGTGCATCATGGAAGGTTGTGTCGGAAACACAAAAAGAAGTTAACAACCTGACAGCCGATGGAGATCGATCGGCTAATAGTAGCCTACATATTGCTGGTCTGCTACATATATTCATCATTAGATATTCATGGAGCTAGGTTCTTTTCCAATAAGTGCTTCAAGAATCAGCTGGAGAATTGTTGGCTAGCCAACGGCCAGTTATATTCAAGACAGCCGGATGATTCTGCATCAGCCGTGCTCATATAGTCAGAAGTATTATCAGCCATCGGTTTAGAGAGATCAAACACGTCACCGTCCTAGTTACCTGATGGCTACAGACGTATGCTCCTTCTGTCGGCTGCTCCTTCATTGATTCATGTCTGTGCGTCAACATCCAACAGAGAGCAAATAATAGAGTATCTAGCAGTCACAGAAGATGAAAGCTGATCATCAAATAGGCGCGCGGAGCGTTCTGATTCATCCATAAATAGCTTTGGCACCGAGCACCTTTACCTATGAAGCCACGTCAAAGAGAAAGAGGTCATACTCATGATTATTATCTGGCTGATTATAATATAAAGATTGGGGGGCCAGCTTCTAATCGGCTAAAATAAATGGATGGCCAGATATTATTTCCTGATACATCAATGAGATTTCTTCAGAAGTAAGCCGCTGATTATATGAAGCCAATAAAGACCGATAGAACTGAATGGGTCGGTTAGGTGGAGCAATCAAAAATTGGTGCGATTTAAATCCATGAGGTATAAAAATAAAATACTTTGCATGTTTGGCTATCAAGGGAGGGCGTATAGGAAAGATCGTCGCCATAGCCAATATATGTAGAAAAGGAATTCATATGCATGATGCTGTTTTCGGTTAGTCTCATGCAAATAACGTGAAGCAACCATGCTTCTGCTATTATTGGCTTGTCATATGTGGCCAATAGGCAAGGAAAGAGCCGATGCTCGGGAGGTCAGCTCCTAATCGGCTAATAGCGAAGCGTCCGTATCTCTACAGGAGGGCGCAGATCCTCGAGTTACAACGGCCGACCATTTGCAAGAGGGGTTCAGGTGTGCAGTCGGCTCAAATATTTTTGACCAAAGTGACTTATTTGGCAGTGATATCCCCGATGAGAGCAAGAAGGACCCCAGAGAGCCATTATTCGCGCCACCATGACTACGCCCGGGGGGCCTATCACTTTTCGAGTAGCCTGACGAAATCAAGTTGAGACGTATCAGCTGATAGATACGGTAGCATGCAACAAAGTGGATCGATCGGCTTCACCATCAGCAGGATTGTGCCCAGTCCATGCAAGTGCAAGTGCCAAGACTAATCTACATGGGATGACTGTTAAGGTGGAATCAGCTATTCAGCAAAAGACTCGAGTTATAAGATAAGATATGTCAACAGCCGATTGTATTTACTGTTCCAAGATGTCATCTCAATCGGCTGAAGCAGATTGATAGTCTGAAATCAAGCGCAAATTCAGATTGCTTCAGTAGCATTAGATTGGTTCGACTATACATATATCCAGGCTGTTACCAGCAACATTACTACATCAGATTGGAGCAAGCCAGGCTGACAGGATTAATTTATTTTGAGGGACCAGTTGATATCCGCTACAAAATTTATCTGATTCATGGGCATCGGCTATGTTGTTGCTACGCTGAGGTGGTCAAGGGCTGAGGTATCAAACTGGATGAAGTATTTTATAAGATGAGCCTATTTGATTGACCGGAAGAAAATTCGTCAGTATTCTCAAACTAAAAGCCTCGGGTTCTAACGGCCGACCTCAAAATAAAAGAAATCATTAGGATATTCGTCGACCCAATATGGAGAAGCAGAAAGAGGTACATGCTTGAATATAATTCTTTATTCCTCGCTTTTCCTGTTACGTGTGAATAATTCTGCTCTATAAATATGTGATATAAATATTTTTAGTTTATCCGTTGTTGAAATGATAAATAGATGCTCTGTTTTATGTTTCACCCGTGTCTAATTTATAGCTTTGATTTCTCTAAATTTGGGTTTAGTGGTATAATGTTTATCTAGAAATCTTTGAAACTTGTGGGTTGCATAAAGTTTAAACTTTGTCTAAAAGTGATTGTAAAATACGAATGGAAATAAAATTTGCTATGACATTATTCTGAGATGTACTTTAATTCTGGAGAGTTCATAAAAAAAAAAATTTTGTGTCATATTGGGCTTTGTCAAACTATTATGACTTCTAGTGAGATTATAGTCATATTCCCAAGATCAAGATTTGCAATATAATTAATAATATTTTGTGTGTACATTCTTTCTTTGATTAAAGTATATGAGGCTATTTTTGCTCTAAAAAAGGGAAAAGCTCAGAAATAAAAACGACGGACACGTGTCCGCCAGAACTGAGTTAAAAAAAAATAAAAAAAATTGACGGTCACGTGATCGCCAAATAAAATAAAAGATGACCAAGGGTCCAGTAGCCTCATGTATTTTAAAATGACTAGAGAGAATGATATGTAGAAAATAAAATATTTACTCGCACCTCTTGATCTAAGTTTATGACTTGTATCTCCTTATAGTCCAGATTTTTGACTTTGCATTGTGTGATATCTTTCGTACTCGGAAATAAAAATGACGAACAAGTGTTCGCCGAAACCGAGAAGAAAATAAAAACTCCAGGAGAAGAGTGTTCGAGGAATAAAGGATGAGCAATTCTGTTTTTGTTTTGTTTTATAATTTACTAATAGACTTGGTCAAAACTAAAAGCCCCATAGTTGAAAAGAAAGAAGGATAGCTAGAATACCATTTTATTCAAATTTAAGAGAAATCTTAGTTATCAATATGATACTCTTGAGATATAATTGGCATTGCAGCATCTTCTGATCAACATCAAAATGAGAAACTATTATATTTATACGCATATGCATTTGCTATTAACCTATTTCCACGTGTATTGGAGATTTATTGTTTTATAGGGTTGTGAAAATATGGTGAGATCACGTTATTGTTGCTAGTGAGTTTCTCGGCTCTTTGACGAAGACTATCAGATTGAAATAGTTCGAAGCATGAGAATTCATACTCCGAACTAGGGGGGCCTGTGTTAACACCAGAATTTGGTAATTATATTGCTAGAAGAGATCTACGGAAGAAAGCCGATGATTTGAACAATATTAAGTTGAAGACCGGAAAAATATACTCATCATCGTTGCCGAATAAGGAAGCTTGTATGATATTCGGCAAGGAGTAGCTATTCGGCAAGGAGTCGTGAGATATACGTCAAGAGCAAGGAAATCTCCTAATCAATGGGTACCAGCATATCGGCCAGATAATATTATTTTGGGGAAAAAGGGCTTGAGGCCTCTTTGCGAGAGACGAGGAAAGCTAGAAGATTATAAAGGAGATATATGCATATGCACATGATCATCAGACTTCATGGTTGGCTGTTCGGTTTAATTAATATATGGCAAGTCTCACGTGCAAGATGAAGGACGTCACCACCTGGTCTGGAGCTTCAATTGAACTACCGTGCATGTATATACATCAAGAAAGAATTAGAGAAGGGAAGGATTATTATACTCAGCATGAATTCGGGAGATTGACCATATTTATTCCTGTTCGGTTGATATATGGATATATGCCGCTGAGCGATGAAGGATGTGCATAAAAGAAAAGGGAGCTATTTTATTTGGAATAAGCAAGGATGTCCAAATGCATATCACGATAGAAACAACAAGCATATATGTCATGTCCGTATATATATGGTTGGCCAGATATCATGTCCATATACGTGTCTGACTTATATACCGCGGAGCATTGCCGGTCAAGTTTTAACGAAGAAGAGATACGTCGGCCGAAAGACTTTCAACGCCAAGACTCTAGAAATAAGGAAAATTAGAGTCTATGTATTTTAATATTCCCTGTATTTAGTTGCTATTGTTAGACATGTCCCGTACGTCGGTTAGTCGAGAGTTATCAGCCCACGGGTATAAATATAAGCCCTCGGCTATTGTAAAGAGCTGTTCACAACCAATACAACCAACCCCGGCCCCGTGCCGTCTTCGAGTCCAAGTCGTGTCGTCGTGTTCTTCGAGAGGGGCCATCGATCCGTCGACCTCCGTAAGTCCCGGCAACCTTGCTATCATGTCTAGTATCGTGCGGCGGATTTAGATATGGTGCAAGTAGTCTCGTACGTTAAGCTTAGTATCGTGCGGCGGATTTAAGCTTATGACGGGAGGTCTTTGTTTATGTCTTGTATCGTGCGGCGGATTGAGACATGAGTAAAGATAGTTATCGGCTCTGTTAGATTTGGCAATCTGATAGATTCATTAAGTTACCTTGTGTTATGTGTTTTGTTACGTTTATTTCATCATAACACTTTTGCCCAATCTAGATACCGTCCGGTTCGGCTTCATCTTTATAGATCTGCTCTGTTTCACGTTTATTATTAAAAGGTCTGTTATGCAGTAGATCTATTGTTCGTAATAGCCGAATTGGATCGTATCTGGGTTGCCACGTGGTGAGGGTTCATGCATGTTAAGTGTGTTTGATCTATGACAAGGCTAGGTGTCGTGCGGCAGGCGCAGGCTTTGGATTAGCTTAGTCATGCTTAGCTTGTATGTTCAATCTCCATGGATCCCAACTCGGTTGTACAATCGAGATTGGTTAAGTTTTAACTTATACATCATGCAAGTATGATTCTCATGCAAACGTGTTCGGCAACCTGCTATTCATGTAGCTCTGTTCATATTGCCGAATAACCTTTCAGACCTGTTGGCAGATAGCTTTCGTAGCTATATGTCGTCGTAAGTGGCTTCAGGGCTGTACATCTTGGAACTGTCTGGTCATACCCGGCACGTTCCAGCTTTGTATTTAACGGTTTATCTCCCTTGTTAGTTGCAGGTCAAACTGACTGGCACGCACCGGACTTCTGAGCACCCGGGCCACAATTGAAGCCAGCTTCTCCGGCTTGCCGTGTGCCTGGCGCAGAGCGCCACTTTTTGCGCCAACAAGTAGGAAGTCCTTAAGGCAATCATACCAAGCTCTAGGGGCTTGTTTGAGCCCATAGAGCGCCTTGTCGAGCTTGTAGACGTGGTTGGGAAACTTTGGATCTTCAAAACCCGGTGGTTGCTCCACATATACCAATTCGGAGAGGGGGCCGTTGAGGAATGCACTTTTCACGTCCATTTGGTATAGCTTGAAATCATGGTGAGTAGCAAAGGCAAGTAATATTCGAATTGACTCAAGCCTAGCTACAGGTGCATAGGTTTCCCCAAAATCCAAACCTTCGATTTGAGTGAAACCTTGAGCCACCAACCGTGCTTTGTTTCTTGTTACCACGCCATGCTCGGCTTGCTTGTTGCGGAAGACCCATTTGGTTCCTATCACATTTTGCTTGGGCCTTTCCACCAAGGACCAGACTTCATTCCTAGTGAAGTTGTTCAGCTCTTCTTGCATAGCCATCACCCAGTCCGGATCATCAAATGCTTCTTCCACCCTAAGAGGTTCCAAAGAGGAGACAAACAAGTAATGTTCACAAAAACTTGCTAAGCGAGAGCGTGTCGTTACCCCACGCCGTATGCTCCCCAATATGTTGTCAACGGGATGATCCCGTTGAACTATATGATGAACTCTTGGATGTGGCACAAGTGATCTATTTTGGATGGGTCCATCTTCATCATATGTGTTGATGTCCCCATCTTCTTGTTGGTCTTCATGTTGAGCTTTAGCTTGATCATCAAGTTGATGTTGTTGAACATCCTTTGCACCTCCATCTATCAGAGTTGCGGAAGCTTCACCAAGTACATTTGAATGTACATGATGGATATTTGAATCTTGAGGAGTGTGCAATGGATCATCATCATCATCTTGAATCTCAATGAGTCTCACATCACCGGTTGCAAGCTTCTTGATAGCTTCGGATGGAGACAGGTCATTACCTACAAGCTCATCATTGACTTGCTCCTTTTGGGAGCCGTCAGATTCATCAAAAGTCACGTCTACCATTAACTCAATAGTGCCGGTGGCATTATTGAATACACGGTAGCCATGTTCGTTAGTACCATAACCAAAGTAGAAAGCCTTCATGTACCTTAGGTGCAAACTTTGAACTTTTGGCCCTCTTGTTAAGTATGAAACACTTGCAGCCAAAAACTCTAAAGTAGTGCACCTTCGGTTTGTTACCGGTTAGAAGCTCATATGACGTCTTCCCTCTTAGCTTGTGAAGGTAGAGGCGGTTGATTGCATGACACGCCGTGTTCATTGCCTCCGCCCAAAAGCCATGGGAAGTCTTGTACTCATCCAACATAGATCTTGCGGCTTCAACAAGAGTTCTATTATTCCTTTCCACAACCCCATTTTGTTGTGGGGTATATGGAACAGAGAACTCATGCTTGATTCCTTCATCATCAAGATACTCTTCTATGTTGGTGTTCCTAAACTCAGTCCCGTTGTCACTTCTCACTTTCTTGATCTTGATATCAAACTCATTTTGTGCTCTTCTAGCAAACTTCTTGAAAATGCCTTGAGTTTCACTTTTATCTGCTAAAAAGAACACCCAAGTAAAGCGAGAATAGTCATCAACAATAACGAAACCGTATTTGTTACCACCGATGCTTTGGTAAGCAACGGGTCCGATGAGGTCCATATGCAATAGCTCCAATGGTCTTGTGGTTGACACGATGTTCTTGATTGGATGCTTTGCTCCAACTTGCTTTCCGTCTTGGCACGCACTGCAAATCCTATCTTTCTCAAAAGAAACATTGGTTAGTCCAAGGATGTGCCCTTCCCTTTGAAGTTGGGCCAAGTTCCTCATCCCAACATGAGCTAGTCGGCGATGCCAAAGCCAACCCATGCTAGATTTTGCCATTAGACATGTTGTAGGTTCTACCTTACTAGTTGAGAAGTCAACTAGGTAAAGTTTTCCCTTCAACACGCCTTTAAATGCAATAGAGGAATCCCTTCTTCTAGAGACGGTCACACCCTTATCCGTAAAGAGACAATCGTAACCCATTTCACAAAGTTGAGAAACAGACAACAAGTTGTAACTCAACGAATGCACAAGTAATACATTAGATATGGAATTGTCAGTTGAGATAGCAATTTTACCCAAACCAAGCACCTCACCCTTTCCATTGTCACCAAACACAATGTTGTTGCATGAGTCATGGCTTGGTTGGAAGGAGGTGAACATCTCTTTTGCCCCGGTCATATGATTGGTGCATCCACTATCCAACACCCAACTTGACCCACCGGAGGCATATTCCTACAAAACAAGATTATGTTCTTGATTTAGGTACCCAAATGAGATTGGGTCCTTGGGGGTTAGTCACATAAGCTTTTGGTACCCAAATATTTCTCATAATTTCCCTCTTCTTGAGGGCACCAACATACTTGACTACTATCTTGCCATCCTCCCCCCAACAACACAAGTAATCACATGTGTAGTTTCTTGATATGAGCTTTTGTTGCTTGGGGCCTCCACTTGCTTCTCCTTGTTGATCTTACCATTAGCAAGTGGAGCCTTTGGATTGGCAATCTTGTTGGCCTTGTTCATTAGGTCAAAGAGAGGAACCCCTTTGTTAAAGTTAACAAAAGGTACCCCATTGACCATCTTTCTACCATTGGCCTTACCACCATACCTATTGTACCCAATTCCATCCTTGATGGAAGGGTGTCTTGCGGTCTTGAGGATATCTTTTGGTTGTTGCACCTTACACCTGCAACCATTCCTCAAGATCATGTTCAACTTATGAATTTCCTTGTCTTTCTTCTCTAGCTCAACAAGGTTAGTTGCACAAGCATTTAAATCAATTTTATAGAATCTTTTGCAACCATTACTAGTTGAGGCATTGGAGTTGTCGGAGTCCTTAGGAGTAGTTGAAGAGGTACTACTCCAAAGAGTGTTGTAGCTTAGTTCAAGAGTTTGATATTTATCTTGAAAGCTTGTGAGGCTTTCTTGAACCAAGCTAACCTCATTCTTTAGGCTAGCAATTGAGTCATTGCTCGTGGAACACTCCTTAGCCAACTTCTTGTTAGAGTCGTTAGCTAAAGATAGTTCCACGGTCAATTTCTCAACCTTCAACTTCTCCTCGGCAAGAGAGGCTTCTAATTCAAGGTTCTTTTCTCTCTCTTGAGAGATCAAGTCCCCTTGCAAAACAAGACTCTCATTCCGTCTTTCCAACTTATTAAGCAATTTTAATATTTTTGGTCCACCTTTCTTACCAAACTTACTTATGATACTTAGTTCAAATTCATCCATGTCATCATCACTATATTCATCACTAGAACAAGTAGGAGAGTGAGATGGTACCTTCTCATTCTTAGCCATGAAGCAAGAATGAGTGAAGTCATCCTCGTCGTCGGAGAGGCTCTCAAACAAGCGTGATGAAGTTGTCAATGTAGCCATGTTGGAGAAGAGGCTTGGAGAAGAGGTCTTGTGTATGACAATGTTGGCCGCTCCCTTCTCCTTCTCCTTGCTCTTGCTCTTCTCTTCATCACTCGAATCATCTTCCGAGAACCATTCCTCACCAAGATGAGCTTCACCACCTCTTCTTCTTCTTTGCTTCTTGTCCAGTGAGGCTTGGCGGGCAAAGCCTTGACTTTGATCTCCACCATGACCAAGGAATCCTGCCCGTAGATCTCCTTCTGCCATGAGTACCTGGGCTCCTGTCCGTCCTCATAGCCTACGGCCTGCAGAATCCTCCAAAGGATAGTCGGCAACCCGAAGTAGGACAAGAACGTCTTCCGGGTCAGCTTGGTGGCCAAGCGGTGACGCGGAACTCCTCTGCCTCCGGTGGCGTTGCGAGCAGTCAGCTTAGTCCGGGTCATCTGTAGAACAAAAGGGTTTCGAACTCTCGCGAGACGGATATTAAGTTGGCAAATTTTATAGAAAAGAGACAACTTTTAATTTAAGGGGAGGTAATGTAAATGCAAGAATTTAAACATGATGCATGATCATACTTACGTTCTCACTCACTAATATGATCATAATACATGCAAAACCCTAAACCCTGTTAGCAGTTAAGCCACCTGAATCCTAGTATAGGGCTTAAGGATGAGACTGGGCACACTTAGTAATTGAAAATAGTTTTGAAAATAGTTTTGAAATACCCATTTAGTTCAAAAATAGCTCTCTACGGAGGTAATCACTTGAACCATGCTCCGATACCAAGCTGTGGCGGAACCGCCCTGATTATAAGAGCTCAAGTATTATCTTAGCCAAATCCGTCTGACTTCGACTCATACTTGGACCCATATAACCCCGGTAGTCCAGAAATCTCGAAGGATTTCTAACACCATACATCATACAGGATCGCATCGTTCAAGGATTACATTCGTAAAGATACATCATAACGAAAACGAAACCGAATTTAAAATATCAGAGTGCGAATTTAAAACGGAGTTATTACAATACCGAGTTTAAAAGTGCGGAAGCTGAAATGGTTTGAAACACGACCACCACAAATGTGGTCCAAATAAAACATTGTTTGATAAACCAACTCACACAACTCACTCTTCCCTTTTTAGATAATGTGCCACTAGAAGTCTCAGACCAGCAAAAGAAAAAGGGAAGCTTCTGGACGACCCTGCCTTGGGCCTACTCCTCATCACCTTCCACTGGGTAGAGGCAGTGCTTACAATAGCCGAAGTAGACCTGGCCATCTGCAACAAACGGGATAAACCCTAAGTACGGGAATGTACTCAGCTAGACTTACCCGTCCAACTGAAAATAAAGACTCCAAGGGTATGCAAGGCTTTTGAGGTAGAGCTGGGATCTTTCAGTTGCGAAAACCTTAATTTTATATAAGAGGTAATTAATGATAATGATGAGCTGTCATTTTTAGACCTATTCCTTAATTCTAGGTTTTTCACCTGTACTAGAGCACTCACTTGAATCTACCAATCAATAATATAACCATATCCAGTTGACTTATCCACATTTTAGTTGAACCTTTAAAACATCACATGGAGTTGTATCGTGGTGAAGCTCGCCATAGTTTCCCACTAACCGGGGGAGACGGCGACTCGAATCGAATTCCAAACTAGCTGGTGAAAGACCTTTAATACCAGCCCACACTTTCCCCGTCGGGTCCATGCATTGGGCAACCGCTCGATGCTTGTTCGTGGTGGTAATCGTCACGGCTCACAGCACGGACCGTCCAATTGGAACCTGGCGATGGCCTCACGCGGCAGATCGCAATTTCCATACTAGAGGGCACGACACGGGTTGAGACCGGCCCGAACAGCTTCTAACCGGCTTTGGGGTCGATGATTACGGCACCGACATATCCCTAAGTAAAAGGGCGCGTTCAAAAATGAACGAGGGCCAACATCGATACAAACCTACACGATCCAACGGACGGACTGCCCCAAGTTTCCAAACTTGTGCCTTGCCTTCCAGTTGACCGTATTTCACTACAACTCAGGTTCTTTTCCACGATAGCAAATATAGCCAACCGTGATCTGGTAACTACCCATCAGGGTATTACAGAAACATCATCAACTGTTACTTTTATTCAGCAGGCTAAGCAAGTCTACATTATAAAAACTAAAAGGATAACAAGGCAGGTATAAACAATAATCAAAGAAGGGTAATGCAACAAGTAGGATTCAATCAACTCCTATACCTAATGCATCACAATATAAAATACTCAAGTAATTTAATTATAAAACTGGGAGACTTAGAATGCTCCGGGGCTTGCCTTGGGTGAAGACCGAGGTCTCGTGGGAGGGGCACTCGGGCAAGTTAGTGTCGCTGGCGGGGTCGACTTCCTCGGCTTGTTGGAGCTCCGGGATCTGCTGCTCGGCGTTTGTCTCTGGCTCCTGGTCGGGCTCCAGAGGGGTCGATCCTATTGCATGCGACGATTAATAAATCATTACAATGCGGGTGCAAGATGTGTGGCATGAAAAGAGCATTTCTTGCAAACCAACAAAACCAACTTGTTGAACCACTTTTGACATTGAGGTAAATACTTATTTAATTCATAAAACAAAATCCATTTATTCACCTTTTTCTTATTTAATAATTCAAAAGAAACTTAGGTTTGAACTGCAAGTGCACTTTTCTGGACTCAGAAAAATCCACGAAAATTCCAGAAGACAATTAACACTCTCAAGACTCTACTGAATAAATTCCAGCCAAAAATAAAATACAGAACTGCAGATACAAAAATAACAAATAAACTGCTCAAAAGGTACTTTGAACTAGCTCCTTATCCAAAAAGTGTCAAACAGCAGTTTTCATAATTTTCCTGGCTTCTTTTACTCAAAAGCATTCTACTGTAGAAAACTTGTGGCCAGAGCATAAACATACAAGCCTACACAAAATAAACAAATTTATTCCAAAATAAACCACTTGAACTACAACCCTACTGGAAAAGGGTGATAAACTCAACTTCATATTTTTCCCAGATTCTACTTCACATTTTATGCTTATCAAGAAAGTTCCATGAATAGAAACATTATATTATTTCTTACATGAATTTCCAAAAAAAAACACAGAAAAGCACATTTGTAAAATAACTTCAGATTTCTTCACATAATAGATCATGCTTACATTTTTCTTAGCTTGGACATCATAAACAGAGACTATACAAATTTTCCCATATTTTATTTCAGCATATAAAACACCTTAACATTTATTCTTAAGAAATCAGCCAAAAAGGACTTTAAACCATAACAGAAACTTTTTCCACATAAACAGTGCATCATATATTTTTCACAGGTGTAAAACATGATAATAAACTTACACCAAATTTTCCAGGAATTAACTCCACCAGAAAACATATATAACCATTTATCTTAGCAAAAACATATAAACTGGAATAAATGAAAACAGTAAAATAAACTTCTACCAAAAATACTTTTATATTTTTCCATGGCAGATCTACTCACAAACAAGCTAACAAAACTGAAAGCACTCCATTTGGACTAACAAAACAGGATCTACAAAATAAACAAGCATTTACTGGAAATAGAAAAACATTTTGGAAAACGTTTTCTGGAAAACACTCGGCGCACGGAATAGGTGTGTGTTCGCTCGAGGCCCGGCTCGAACGAGACAGTGCCCGAGGGTTCGCTCGAGGCCTAGCTCGAGCGAGATGATAAAAACAAACGTCTGTTTGAGGCATGGCTCGGAGGCTCGGGCGAGACGGAAAACAATCGCCCGTCCGAGGCCTGGCTCGAGGGCTCGGGCGAGACGGAAAACAATCGCCCGTCCGAGGCCTGGCTCGAGGGCTCGGGCGAGACGGAAAACAATCGCCCGTCCGAGGCCTGGCTCGAGGGCTCGGGCGAGACGGAAAACAATCGCTCGTCCGAGGCCTGGCTCGTGGGCTCGGGCGAGACGGAAAACAGGGGAGAGGTTTGACCGTCGATTCCTCGACGACGGTGAGGTCGCCGGCGGGGAAGCTAGGCTTGTGAACTCGCCTCGACGAGGCGCATCGAGTGGTGTAGGTGGTTTGGCTAGCGCACGGCCGGAGCATGCCGGCGGCGAGCGGCGGCGCACGGTGATGGTGGCAACCCGCGGCTACGCCGTTTCCGGCGGCGGCCGGAGAAATTGGGGGAGGCAAAAGCTCGAGTGAACCCTAAGGAGCACAGCTACGGGGTTGGTTTGGCTTGATTGGCTCCAGAGGAGCGCGACCTTGAGCATGGCCGCGGCGGCGCCCGTGGCGCTCGGCCGGGGAGATAGAGTGAGATAGGGAGCGGTAGCGTTGAGGTGGATAGGTGTTCTCACCTTGCCTTGACTCAGTGAAGCTCGACGGGAGATACGAGGCTCGGCGAAGGTTCGGGTGGTGTAGAACAATGACGTGCACTCCCGATCGTCGATGGCGGCCGAGAAATGGCACTTCTCGTTCTGGCAGTGGTGGGGCTCCGGCGCAGTGGAAGCGGGAGCACCGTGCGGTTTTAGATGATGGCGGAGTGGTGGCCGGAGTTAATCGGCCGGCGGTGGCTCAGTGAGGGCTGGAACGTGGGGAGGCGCTCTCGCGGTGGCGTGCAGTGGCCAAGGCGAGGTGAGCGCTCGGCCTTGCGTTCGCGGGCAGGAGAGGGAGTGAGAGCGAGAGTGAGGGGGGCGCGAGTGAGGAGTGAAAGAGAGAGGAGTGCGGGCGCGCGGGGTTTTGGTCGTCGGAGCGGCGGACGGCCGGTCGTGGCGGGGGCCACGGCGTGGCGTGCGGCGCGCGCGGGCAGCAGGGCTCGGCAGGCGAGGCGAGCGGCGACTGGCGAGCGGGGATCGTGGCGTGATCGAGCGAGCAACGATCTTGCGGCGATAGGGCGAGCGGGATACGGTGCAGGCGAAGGCGGCCACGCGGCGCTTGCGGCCGGCGGTGCGCGGCGCGCGCGGCGCGCGGGCGAGTGCGGGAGCGGGTCGGCGCACGTGAGCGGGCGAGCTAGGCCGGTGCGCGCGAGTTGGGCCGAAAGGCCAGATGGGCCGAAAGGGTTGGCGCCGGGAAAAATCGTTTTCCTTTTTCTTTTTCCAAATTTTTGTCAAACTTTGACCATTCAAAACAGTTTCAAAAACTCCAAACTAGGTTTTGACCCAAATATGAAAGTTGC
This sequence comes from Coix lacryma-jobi var. lacryma-jobi, assembly GCA_009763385.1. Classification (NCBI taxonomy): domain Eukaryota; kingdom Viridiplantae; phylum Streptophyta; class Magnoliopsida; order Poales; family Poaceae; genus Coix; species Coix lacryma-jobi. The sequence continues at coordinate 134,336,324 of CM019827.1, forward strand.
TCAAAATAATTTTCTCTACAACTTTCATATAAGACACTTTTTCTGAAAACCATTTTTACAACCTCCACATAAATAAAGCCAGTTTTGCAACATAAACCATTTTCTTTGCCTCATTTTTATCTGATAAACTATTTTGAACTAGGTCAAAAACTCCAACTCTATTTTATAAAACTCTTTGCCCAAGCAGAGACCCACTTAAATCATCGAGTCAAATAGAAATCCAAATCCAAATAAATAAACAAAAGACAAAAGCACTCTCATGCACATGAAATGATGCAATGCATTGCTTATGCTTCTTAGTAGCTAATTGCAATTCCTAATGCAGTGCTTGACACTAGGGTGTCACAAGTACTACCGACACAAACAAACGGCACAACCGGGATCCTAAAAGGAACTACAAATCCAATGCAAGTGAACTATGAATGTAATACAAGAATCTACCCCACTTTTCTAAGTATAATAGATAACAAATCTACTCTCACCGAGCCTTGGTAGCTTCCCTTGATGTAGATCGAGCCTTTCCAACCTAAGAAGAAGATAGGGATAGGAAGAACTCGAAGAACACAATAACAAGTGAAGTAGAGAAAATAGGGACTACAACAACAAGCACACGGGACACGCGATTTATCCCGAGGTTCGGCCAATCCACTAAGGAGTGCCTACTTCCTCGTTGTTGAGGTGACCACAAAGGTCGGAGTCTATTTCACCTCCTCGCCTCACTCAAGCAACCACAAAGGCTACGAGAGTTTCTCTACTAGAACTCTCAAGGGTAATACAAACACTTCGGGGAGCCCTCGCAAGTAAATCAATATGGGCTACCACGAAGAACACCTAACCGGCTAGAGCTCAAAGAGCTCAAGAGTAAAAGACACAAATCAAGCCGGCTAGATGGAAACCAAGTGCTCAAGTCGTAGATCGAAGCTTCCCACTCTCTAATCTCACTTCCCTAGCTCAAATCTTGCAAGGGTATGAATCTCGAAAAAAAGGGGGAGAGAGAGGGGAGGAGTCAATGCTTGGAGAGAGTTTTGTCTCAAGTTAGGTCAGCAATAAGTGTATAGAATGAGTGGGTGACCGTGAAAAGTGAAGAGAGGAAGCATTTATACTCCCTCAGTCCCGAGGCTGGTCGGTGGTACCGACCACCCATGGTCGGTACCACCGACCAGTTCACAACGGTCGCATACAACCAGATCTGACCAAAAAGGTCAACTACCGACCTTCGGTCGGTACCACCGCGAGCGGTAGTACCGAGGTTATGGCGGTACTACCGCCAGGCCAAAACGGCCGCGAACAGAGAACTCCTCAGTTAGGGACTTGGTCCCTCGGAAACTACCGGCCAGCGTCGGTACCACCGAGGGTCGGTAGTACCGAGGTAATGGCGGTACTACCGCCAAGTCAAAAACGAGTCAGTCCAGAGAGCCCTGCAAACTTGGTTACCACCGGACAGAGCTCGGTACCACCGGGGGCGGTAGTACCGAGGTAAAGACGGTACTACCGCCAGGTCAATTTCAGCGCGAACAGAGAGGCCTGCGAAATCAAGCTTACTACCGACTTGGGTCGGTACCACCGAGGGCGGTAGTACCGAGGTTATAGCGGTACTACCGCTAGGTCATTTTCGACTCTACACAGAGAGCTTCGCAAAACCAAGTTACTACCGACCAGGGTCGGTACCACCGAGGGCGGTAGTACCGAGGTTATGGCGGTACTACCGTCAGGTCATTTTTGACCAACACAGAGAGGGTGTTTGAGCGCTGCGCAGAGAAGCTGTGGTCGGTACCACCGACCACCCATGGTCGGTACCACCGACCACATAAAAATACCCTCTATGTGTTCGTGATTGTGCGGTGTCTCTCAAGCGAACTATAGTTAGTCGATTTGAGCATTTTTCTCCACATCTAGCCAACTTACTTTGTGACTCTCTTCATAGTCCGGCGTACCTATAACTCAAGTTTAAAATTGAAATTTTAAACTACCACTTGAGCTAGGCTTCTTTATGTCCAAATGTATCCTGCGTGCTTTGTTCACGAGATTTCAACGTTTCAAATCTTTCTTAGGACTAACACCTGCATACATGCTTTTATGAACCGGTTAGTCCCTAATTTGATTGTCATTAATTAGCCAAACCCACATTGGGGGCGAATGCACTTTCAACTAGTGCTTTGTTAGGACAGTAGCGCAAGCTGCGTATACAATGCTGCTGCTGTTACCACGGGTATATTTGGATCATCTAATGCTAATACGGAGTAGTTATTGGCAATTTAGCAGGTAAAAATTAGTAATAGTAAATCCAAATAGACACACTAATAGACCAAGTAACTGTTTAATTATAAGATTGCTAACTATTAGTTACACTAAAACATATTTGAGGTTGTTAATATATTAGTAGGTACTCCTATCTATTAGCAACATATTAGTAATAAACCGAGTACCAATAAATCTAACCAAACACGGTATATATAGCAGTAGATGGTGATTGGTGTATCAGGGTGTGTTTGGTTACATCCCTCTAAACTATAGTCACTTTTTGTAACAACACCCTTACTAAAATGGACTAAAACAAACTAAAAAGTCTTTATAGTCTTTTTTAGTGAGAGTGTTTGACATTTTAGTTAAGTGACTAAAGTTTAGTGATTAAAGTTTAGAGGGTAGAACCAAACACACCCTTAATATATGTTGAACGCTCGAGTTATCAGAAATGTTATTATAGATGGTCAAGTCGTCGAGAAATGCCGGGCCGTCACCGCCAAAAACTGTACCACTACCTTAATCACAGTTCACATCAACCTCTCGCTGATGGCAACATAATTTGCTATTTGTGGAACATTATTTGAAAAGATTTTTCAACGAGGAATCCGAAGCACAGATAAAAGTCATCTTTATTCTGGACCATTGAATCCATAATATACAGCAATTTGCCACCGCCGGCAATCTCTCTATCATCCTTGGCATCAACTAGCTTAACAGGAGGTGCCAACACCCCTTCCCCCACCCCCCAAGTCATGTCCTTCGTTGTCGTGAGGTCAATCTCAATGAAGTTTTTATAAGTAGTAAATACGAAATACATAGCAAAATAAATATACTAAAAGATAACAAAACAGCTTATAATTTGGAACAAGTACATAATATGAAAACAATGAATCTTAAAATCCAAAACGCGCGTCTTATAATTTAAAACTGAAAGAGATCATTGGATCAAGATCTAACAAATAAAGTGTTTTGTTCTTCCTCTCGCCGCTCGCCCCTCCTCTACCTCATTCTCGCCCCCACCGTGGTCCTAGCTCGCTAGAGCTCCAGTGAAGCCTCGCACACAGCACCACCTTCTTCGTCTCCCTCCCGCCGCTGCCGCCGGCATGGCTAGAGCTCCCCTACCCCGGCTCTCCTAAACCGTTCATTGATCATCCTCACCGTTTGGTCTATCTGCCTCCCTAGCCAACCATTTTATATCGTGTCAGAGTTAAAAGAGATGAAGAGAGAGAGAGTAGGCAGCAGCCTACCTTGAGCGGATACGGTGCGGCTTAGCGGTCTAGGAGGAGAGATGATATATAGGCCCCGTTTGGTACAACTCAGCTTCACTAGTGAAGCTATTTTTTTAGAAAATAGATTCATGAGTAACTTAATAGGTGAAGCTAAGCTATTTTGAAAAATATGTTTGGCAAAACAACTTCACCAACAACTTCATGCATGATTGGGAGAGAGAAATGGAGGTGTAAGCTGTGAAAAGCTATTTTTTTCAGCTTCATGGGTGAAGCTGGTTTTGTGAGAGGGGGATAAAACAGCTTCACCCATGAAGCTGTTTTTTAAAATAGTGTTTGGCAAAAAAAAAAAAAACAGCTCACGAAGCTATTGTGAGCTGTACCAAACAGACCCATGTAGAGAGGATGCGGCAGCCTACCTTGTGCGAGTTGGGCTGATGGGTGACTGATGCGAAGTGATATATCAGACAACTTAGCCCATTGGGCTGCGAGTTTGCACACTCGAATAGAGCCCAGATTCAACAATTTATCGGTTTTAGTAAGAACTCAGCTTATTTCATAGATACAGATATTGATAATTGGGATCAAGCATTGCGCATAAGCCAACACATAGACATCTAAACAATGATGAGTTCGCCTACATTGAACTAATAGTACGTACTACTACGTTGAAGCACACAAACTATGGCAAAACAGAGACCGACAGCTAGCCACACAGAGAAAAGAATCACTTCATTTTCGCCATCTCGGTTCATGGAGCCGGCCTAATGCTGTAGTGCTCCCCTTTGGCAGTGCTCAACTCAAGTGCCTGCCGCCCATCAGTGCTCCCCTTTGGCGTCCGGGTTATCATCATCGGCCGTCTTCTTGTACTTGTACCAGCTGGCGATGACGAGGTAGACGAGGAAGTTGAGCAGGCTGAGCACGGCGAGCAGCCAGAAGAAGTAGTCGAGGTGGCCGCGGTTGAGGTTGTCCGGGATCCACCCGATGTTGCCGTGCCTGGTGCTGACGTGGGTGACGATGGTCACCAGCACCGTGCTGAGGTAGTTGCCGAGCGCGACGGTGGTGAGCGAGAGCGCGGAGCACATGCTGCGCATGGCGTCGGGCGCCTGGTCGTAGAAGAACTCGAGCTGCCCCACGAAGGTGAACACCTCGGCGCACCCGATGATGAAGTACTGCGGCATCTGCCAGAAGATGGAGATGGGCACGGTGTCGTCCTTGACGTACAGGCCGTGCCGCGCGATGGCGCGCAGCCGCACGACGTCCAGCAGGCCGGCGGCGACCATGGAGAAGATGGAGACGACGAGGCCGATGCCCATCCGCTGCAGCTGCGTGAACCCGCGGGGCCGGCCCGTGTAGGAGCGCACGACGGGCACGATGACGCGGTCGTAGACGGGCACCCAGACGATGACGCTGATGGTGTCCACCATGGACAGCGTCGCCGAGGGCACCTTGAACTTGGGCCCCATGCGCTGGTCCAGCGTGTTCCCCTGCAGCACGAACATGGTGCTCATCTGCGAGTACACCGCCGCGAACACGATCCCGGTCGCCCAGATGGGCAGCAGCCGGATCACGCTCTTGAGCTCCTCCACCTGCGTCACCGAGCACAGGCGCCACGGGCTCGCCGCCGCGGTGCCGTTGCCGCCGTCGTCGTCGGCCGTCACGACGACGGCCGCCCTGTCGAGGCACGCGAGCTGGTCCGTGTGCTCCAGCTTGCGGCTCCCCTCGATGCCGGACTCCTTGTCCAGCGTCTCGTGCAGCCGCGACTTGTCGGCGGGCACGGCCACGTTCCACTTGCGCGCGGAGGCGACGAGCACCTGCGCGATGCGCGTGAGCGGGCTGCCCCCGGGCTTCTGGTGCCTGTACAGCGGCGTGCCCACGAAGAAGCTGACGACGGCGATGGCCATGACCACGGCGGGGATGCCGAAGCCCCAGCCCCAGCCGACGTGCGTCTGCACGTACACCAGCACCGTGGACGCCACCAGCGCGCCGATGTTGATGGAGAAGTAGAACCAGTTGAAGAAGGAGCTCTTGCTCTTCCTCTCCCGCGCGTCGTTCTCGTCGAACTGGTCGGCGCCGAAGGAGGACACGCAGGGCTTGATCCCGCCCGTGCCCAGCGCGATCATGTAGAGCGCCACGAACACCACCGCCGCCTGCGCGTCCGTCGGGTGGCACACGCCCTGGTCGTCGCACGGCGTGGGCACCAGCCCCTTCACCGACGACGCCATCGTCAGCAGCGCCAGGCCCTGTCCGATGATGGTGGATCGGCCACGTCTCTTTCGTCAGATCTCAGATGATGATGGCAAATGGGAAAGAAACGAAACAAAACCACGGATTGGTTGGAGCAGCAAGCAATCAGCTTACGAGGATGTAGATGATCATGAAGCTGGCGATGGTCCAGAACCTCCCCAGGTAGGCGTCGGCGAAGAAGGCGCCGATGAGCGGCGTGATGTAGCACGTCCCACTCCAGTTGTTGACGTTGATGGAGGCGACGCTGTTCACTTGGCCAAGCCGCGTCGTCATGTAGTTCACCAGGTTGGTGCTCATGCCATAGTAGGCCAGCCTCTCGCAGCACTCGTTCGCTGAACCATAACCATGTATGTGTATCAGTTGCCATGCCATCAGTGGACGATAAAAACAGAGCAAGCACAGAGCAGAGCAGCAATGGATAAACGACGACTCATCAGGAGAGGAGTGTACTGACCGAGGATGTAGGGGCATGCCCGCCAGTTGCCGGTGTCCTTCTTCAAGGCGGGATTCCCCTTCATGTCCACGGTCCCGTCTTGGGTGTACATGTCCGCGACCTCTCCCATGGCGTCCGTCAGTAATCAGGTGGGTGATGCGCAGCTCAGAGAGTCAGAGTGGCCTCCTGTCCTGCAAATATGATGCAACGATTCTTAATTCTTCAGGTTGTGAACGATGATTCTTCTTGCAAGATTACACTGAAGCATGGACAATCAGACACAATCCCAGTGTTCTTCTATTATTAGCGATACTTTTTTTTAAAAAAAACAAAAAGAACTCGATGATGATTACGTAGCTGTGAAGAACTGCAGCAACAGACATTTCAGTACAGTGATCAACTTTCTTGAATAATAAATAAAGAAAAGAAACATCGCCTTTACTGCACACTTGGGTGGAGGCGAAAAGGGGAATACTGTATTGCTCAATTTCACTATCAACCAACCACACCACTTTGATGTTCCACATCACAAAGGGGAATCTCCGAAATTGAGATAAACCTGCCTACCAGAGGGGAATTGGTCACCGAGCTATGAACCTATGATGATTCTTGAACACTGTCGTCGCAATCGTTGAGCATAGCTCGCCAGCACTAGCTAGAAGGCAGAATCTATAAGAAAAACTATCTGAAAGACTGAAACGAATCTATATAACTCAGGCCGCAAAGTAAAGGTTCAGGCACTCAGCAATTATTAGTGGCCAAAGTTAACTGCAGGGAAGAAATTAGGATTGACGAACCCAACACCACGCCGAGAGCAACGCCAAACCTTTTAAAAACAACCCGAACTGACTGACGAAGCAGAGGATTGAAAAAGATTCAGAACCACTGGGATTCTCCAAATCTCCACCCATCTGGCATCCATGCCAGGACGGAATCAGGAAGGCGAGGAGGCCGCTCGTACATACCTTCTTCTTCTCGAAGGGGGCTAGTCCAAGAAGCGCACGGCCTGTCCCGTAGCCGTAGGGAGATGCTGGTGCCGTGCGCAGCCAACAAGAAGACGAAGCAGAAGTAGGCGGCCAAGAAGAACACCCGTCCAAAATATCCAATCCAGCTAGGCCACCAAGAACTATGGATGGGGCTGGCCTCTTTTGATGGTTGCTTGCCGCTTTCCCACCTCCCAGTCCCACTAAAAACTAAAGACGGGGAGCAATGATGGTCTGGGCAAAGCTTGGCCGCGCAGGCTTGGACTCCTTGACCCGACTGGTGTCCTGTGGGCTGTGGCTATGGCGAGATGGCGACGATCATTGAGGGATCTTCTTCCCCGTCCCAGCAGGCAGCGGCTAGGCTATGGCGACTGGTGGGTGTGGCTGGCTTGGTGACTGACTGACAGCCGGCTGACAGAGATCAGCGCGCACGTGCATCGACTCTTTTGGTGGCTGTGGAAAGACCGGGCGACTAGACACAGGTGGTGACTTCATCACACGATTTTTCCAGTTTCCAGCAAACAGGAGCATGTCAAGTACAGTATGCGAGTGGAGCCCGGCCGGCTATACACAGCCGGCCACGCCACAAGTTAGGCTCGTCACAGGAATCCAAGACTGTTGTTTGATTCATGTTTGAAATGAGACCGCCGTAGCTGTTTGCAGTATAAAATACTGCCACAGAATCCCCGCCATCACCACACCTCATCTCACCTTTCGCATGGCTATCGATGGTCTCAAGTCTCAACCAAACAGCCCAAATTTTGAGGGGCGGGGCGGGGCGGGGCAGGGGGAGGCGAGCCGAGCGGCGAGACGCCGAGGCGAGGCCCCGCCGAGCATGGCCGTGGTAGTCGGTACAGGACACAATCCAAACAAATATACTGCACGCAAGTGCTCTACTGTATCGTACTGTAGTTCAGACTGAGACACTAGACTGCCAAAAAAAAAATAGTTCATACTACAGGAGAGAGGTACGTACAGGTTTCATTTGTCTCCCTTTTTATATTTATTTATTTTCTAAATGCACGGAAACGAGTGCTGCGTGAATTGTGTCTGGTACGTAACTGATACGGTGTTGTGAGCTAACTTGGCTTTCTCTAAATGCGAACGCGGATACAGCACAGGATTGATATCGTATACAGATACAGTATACAGCAACTGGTCAACTACTACTGCACAGACGAACGTACTGTATGGGTGATGGAGGCTCAGTGGCTCACGCAGTCACGCGACAAGGACCGCCCCCGCTAAGTCTCAGTCGACACAAGCAACGCAGGTGTTGCGTTCCGACTCGCGACTGCGACGTGGACAGATTCCGCGTGCCTTGAGAAAACGATGGACTTTTTTTTTTTTGACAAGAGAAAACGATGGACTTGTTGGACTGTGACCCGCTCGAATAGAAATACAAATACTCCCTACAGTAAGTTTCTTTTTTAAAAAAGAGTTGTTTAGAAATCGTGTTGTTTAAACTTTATCAACTTAAACTAAATTTATAGATAATGTATGCAACATTGTTCTTCTTTTTAAAAATAAATTTATTATAAAAGTACTATCCAACAATCTACCTGATACACTAATTAAGTATCATAAATATCGATATTTTGTTAAATATATTTGTTCAAAGTTACAAATTATTAATTTTTAGAGAAACTAGAACGTCTTTTTCTCTGCGACAGACAAATAGTAGATCCAGACGACGCCAAACGACCTGACGCGACGCCGGATCCGGACCAACATCGGGTGGCGCCTCACATGACGCTCTGATGATAGAAATGTTTTGCATTCCAAGGAGCGGGTGGATGGCGAATCGAGGTATGAGTAGTGCTAAAACTGACCTACTAGTACTGGCTATCAGTCCAAGGGGCTGATGGGCATTCCAAGAAAACTGAAGAATAACACTTCTCTGGTGTCTTTTGCACTCCCGCAAAAATAAAACAATGTAATTATGGAACGCGTGTCCATCAAACTATTTCAACTTTAACCAAGTTTATAGTAACTAGTATTAGGCCGGTCTCAATAGGAGGTTTCATGCCACATTTTCCAAGAGGTGACACTGAGAATGAAACACGATGAAATAGAGTCTCTCAATGCACAGTTTCATTTCACTGTTTCCTAGGATAGCTTAAACATTTAATTCTTTGATTGTGTTGTGATCAAATGATCATTGTGACTATGTAGCCCGCAAACTGATCACACACGGTATATTCACACATTAATATATATAGCAGCTATATATTCAGTTTGACAAAACAAAATTAAATTACAACACTCACGCACAAATTTCAGCAAATAAAGAAACAAGTACTCCAGAAATTCCAGCAAATAAAAACAAGTACTCCAGAATATAGATTCAACTAGAAGAAGAAAGGAGGAGGACTAGCAGAGGCCGGAGCTGCACACCACCAAATTAAGCAACAGAAATGAATGACACCATCGAGTTTAGATTATTCGATGGCCACCTCCCTTACGCCGATGCGGATCCCCGTCATGACGCGTTGGCCTCCGACCCACAGCAACCCCGACGGCGTCCTCGTGCTGATGTGGGTCCCCGTCATGACGCGGATCGTCAACGCCACCGCCGCCATTGGCGTCGAGACTCAGCATCACGTGGCTGTGGACATCCCGGCGAGCACGGGTACACCTGCAGCTGCAGAGGACGGCGACGAGTCTACACCTGCACCATCTCACGTGCGGTGGCACTGCTTGGGGGTAGGTAGGGCTGCTTGGACGAGGGGGGCGAGAAGGATTTGGGGAAGGCAGGAAGAAGATGCGGGAGTTGGGGATGGGGCGCGAAGGAGGAAGTGGGAGGAGATGCGGCTAGAGCTCGGCCACACGGCCGCACGGGATCGATGAAATGAAATCCCACCCTCTCAACGCGAGTGTCGCACGCAATCCGGCGACTCGGTTACAGCGTGCAAACGTTTCATCCCCATGAAACGAATTCATTCTCTCTCTTCCTCGTTTCATGCAGTTTGCTGATGTGGCACCTTATTAAATGCGCATGAAACCTCCCATGAAACTCCATTGAGACTGGCCTTACTATTTATCTTAAAATAAATTTATTATAGAGATATATTTTACGACTAATCTAATGGTACTTAGGGGGTGTTTGGTTCCCACCCACTAAAGTTTAGCCACTAAAGTTTAGTCATTTTTAGTCACTAAAGTTCCAAACACCTCCACTAAAAGTCAGTTTTAACACTACAACTCTAGTCACCTCCACTAAACTTTAGTGACTAAACTCTAGGGGGTGAGAACCAAACACCCCCTTATTTTGTCTCATAATTGTTATTATTTTTATATAATTTTAGTCAAATTTTACGATGTTTAACTCCTCAGTATGTGAAAATTGCATTCTTTGTGGACGGAGAGAGTATATCTCTAAATAAATTTATTAAGAAAATATGTTCTATACCTAATCTAATGGTACTTGCTAATTTTTATATAAATTTAGTCAATGGTCAAATTATTTGACTTTTGAAAAAAGTGAGAATTGTACTCTTTTGTGGGCAGAGGGAGTAAACCGTGCATCAAGATTTGAACTTTAAATATTTAACTAATAATTTATCTAGAAAATCCAAATAGTAAATTGATATGGTTAGATTTGTAATGAAATGTATTACCCAATAATTATTATAAATTTATAAACATAAATAATGGAGACTAAATAAGTTGTCAAATATAATTTGGGAGTATAATAAATGGGCCCGGAAAGACCCGGCCCTTGCAAGAAAACAAAAGAACCTATCTTTTTAAAATATATAATATAATAATACCTCTTCCTACCGACTAAATAAATAGTAAAATAATGTACTACTACCACTATTAATGAATAAAATAAATCAATCCGTAGAGTTGTCCTGAGTCAATTTGGACCAAATTTCTATAAGCCCCTCTCAATTATCTCTCCCTAATATATATAGCCAACACAGGTGTACAACACCATTAGTCATAGCCATCGGATTTAGATCCAGCGATCCACGTGCGAGTTTCCATAGTTTCCATGGAAACCTGGTTTCCATAGCATACGATCCCTTTCTATAAAGGGCGCATACGCATACATATTTGAAACATCAAATAAACACGTTATGAGAATATGGTTTATGGTCTATCTAATAATACTAAAATTTGGTGTCATAAATCTTTGCGCTCTTTTATATAAATCCACTCAAACTTTAGAAATTTTGATTTAAGGATAACTCTAGAAAACCCTTATTCAATTAGGAACGAATAAGGGAAGAATACTACACGTTGATGGTGACGGGAATCTTTCACCCAATCCATGGTTATACGACTGATGCCGTGTGTGGCGGATACTCCTCTACTTTCTGCGTAGCTTAGCCTGTGCAATTGACTAAAAGGTCTTCGCTGCCCAGGTTACGTATCCAATTATTGAGTCTATTTTTATATATATATATATATGCATGAGGTTACCCGACGAGCCAGCAACATGACGGTGAATATTTTGGGATGGTTTGGCTGATGATTCTTTAAGTCTGATACTGTTTAATAGTATGCACTCACAATACAAGAAACTACTCATAGTTTCTATAGTTTAGGATATTGTAGCAAGAACCTATTCTTGGCAATGCAGTTTTTTTTTTAGAGTCCAGATAAAAAAAAACCAATCAATCTTTCTCGTATACCTGGATCATCTACGGCTTCTCTACAGCATGCATTACGGTGGCACCAGCCTGCCGGGCAGCAACGCACGAGCTTGGCGGGTATCTGCGTTAGCACACGTTCTACAGCTAGAAGCTGAGTGCACGGGATCAAGAAAAGAAGATAGAAACGATAGCTCAACTCCCCAACGCACAATTAAATCGTTTCTTTGTTCTGGATTCGCTTGAAGACCTGGTTTCCTATTTAGACACGGTTTCTATAATTCTTACTCTCCCTTCAATAATTAACTTGTCACATCAGCAAAATGCTTGTCACATCAGCAAAATGCTTAGGTGACAGTATAATTAATGGTCCTAAAAACTATGATAGTTCCTGTATTGGGACTGCCCTACGATGAACAGTGCGTTTATATTTTACGCTCCGAACGGCATACTAGAGAGACGCTGGGTAACAAAAGACTACTGTGCCCGTGCGTGCGAGTGCGAGAAAGAGATGATCCGGTCCGGCGTCCGGGTGGGTCACCCACCCTAGCTAGAAACAACTGCCTAGAAACGACACGATGGAATCGAGAATACTCATGTGTCAAGATGACGGGATCAGTGTCCAGTGACGTGGCGTGTGATGGCAGCAATTATTGTTATTGTTATGACCGAAAATCTGGCATGTTTGACTTGTTAATTAACGTACGACGAGTAGTAATAAATTCGCTGCGCTAGGCGACGATCATCAGGATTCAGGAGAAAGGAGTCTGGCAGCAAAAGAGAGTGGTGCTAGGCTGGCAATCAGGTAGGGGACGACCATGGATGGAGTGTGGCCATCCAAATCCAAAGGCAGAAGTAGTGTACTCCGTACTACAGTACTTTAGGTAGCATTATTGGTGTTGCTGCTATAAAACGAAGTATTAGCAGGGTGATTAATACGCGTGCAACCTGAATAGGAGTGCGCAGCAGTTTTGTGGTTGGCCGTTGGCACCGCCACCTCTCCTTTGCATGCGCGCGAGCCGAGCGTAAGCTGCTAGCTACTCTCACCACCACACGTGCCACCACTCTGCCAGGAAGATGAAAGAAAGGTGTCGCACGACGGCCTGGGGATTTTTTTTTTTTTTTTGACAACAACGGCCGTGGAATCTTTGAATATCTAAGAGATCACCGGAATATCAGACCAGCAGACCCGTTCACTGTCTCAGCCCTCGACACAGCCGGAATATGCTGCCATAGTGCCAAGTAGTTTTTTTTTGGTTGTTTTGGAAAAGAGAAAACAAAAACAGAACAGAACAGAACAGTCGAAAACAACGGGAAGAGAAATCTGGAACGAAGAAGAGAGCGTGGCTCCCCTAAAACAGAGACGAAGCGATAATATAATAACGCAAAACAGGGGAGAAGAAAAAATACAGCGCGGTGCGAGTGCGACGAGACGAATCTCTAGTTCCAAGGCTCGTGGACGGATCGAGGAAGCCGGCCCGGGCACGGGCAGGGGGAGAGAGGGACGTGGCGGTGGCGGGCCGTACCTGGACCGGAGCCGGGCGAGGACGAGGGCGGCGCTGCTGGTGCTGGGGCTGGAGGACGGCGAAGCGATGAGAGAATCTACGGCCGGCCGGCCGGCCACTGACCACTGCGATCGTATCGTCGCCGCCGAGGTATCCCAACTACCTCCCTCTCTCTCTGTCTCTGTGTCCGGGCCGCGAACGCGAAGTGGAGCGGGCGGGGGGAGAGGAGAGGAGCGCGACGAAACAACCGCCGGCCTTTGACCCCGTATATATAGCCGCGGGCCGGCAGACGCCAGACGGAGCGGGCCGAACCGCACGCAAACCGCTGCTCGGCGCGCGCCGTGGACGCGTGGTGGGCCTGGCCTGCTCTGGCCTGCTCGGCTCGGTGGGGGTGGAGTGAACGCGATCGATCGGCAAATAAAATTTCTTCCTTCTCCTAGCAGCGCTTAGCGGTGGACTCCTCCGTTCGTCCGACGCGATCGCGACCCGTCGGGGGGATGGAACGTCCGGTGCCGTGTGCTCTCGCGTGGATGGATGGATGGATGCGGCTGGCGTCGAGGCTACGCCGTTGCTTTTTGCTCGTGTATTAATTTCCGTTGGGATGTGGGAGGCACAGCACAAAGGCTAGGCGATTGATTGGTTGGAGCATAGCTACTTGACCGCGCAGTACTGCTACTCCATACTCTCTCTATATAGGCCGCCTGGTTTAGTTGCTGAATTTTTTTCAACTTGCTACTGTAACATTTTCGTTTATATTTGATAAATATTGTTTAATTATATGCTACCTAGGCTCAAAAGATTTGTCTCGTGATTTATAACTAATCTGTACAATTAGTTATTTATTTTTAATAATATTTAATGCTTCATGCATGCGTCCAAACATTGATGTGATGGAGAGAGAATGAAAAAAGTTGAAAGTTTGATGGAATCTAAATAAGGCCATAGTAAATAGATGACATTTTCAACATGATTTCAGTCAAACATTGGAAATATAAATCATAAATAACTTATAAGTTGTTGAGTTTGAAAATATAAAAACATTATGAATGGGTTTGTCTTTAAAAATACTTATATATATATATATGGTAATTATTTCATACTCTCAGGGAGTACTTATTCTCACGTGTATATATCTTGATTTATGGAGTTTATGACACGACGAAGTGTATGTAGATAAAGTATATGATCATACTAGACATTCTAAAGTACCATATATGTCAATTATGCAAGCATACATATGGTCATAGTTATTTTAAATACTACTGTAGTGATATTTTAGTAATATAATAAAAAGTATATGCTCTTTTCAAAAAATTTGCGTGAGTAAGATTTGAAACATTTTAAAATCAGTATATAAACATACTTAAACGGATAAATAAGTATATACACATATACAATGTGATTTATTAAAGATGGGAGTAACTACTCCCAAGAGTATAGAAAACTCACCATGTATATGTGTGTGTATATATATATATCAATTTTTGATAAATATTTTTTAGTATAAAGAGAGTCAAAGTTGTACTTTGGAGACTATGTCGATGTCCAAAACGTCATCTATTTCCTATACGGAGGGAGTAAAGATAAAGCAAATCATTTTGGACAAACCTTAAGTGAAACATTAGAAATATAAATCATAAATAACTTTTAAGTTATTGAGTTTAAAAATATAAAAATCATATGAATATATTTATGTTCAAAAATACTTTTATGAAAATATAAGAAGACAAAGTTATATTTTGAAGACCGTGGTGTTATCCAAAACGACTTGTTTTATAGATATGAAAGGAGTACTATGTCGTAGTACTACGTATGCTAGCCTATTGCTAGCTGCTCCTCTCGTCCTCGTTGTATAGTCCTCGTCAACTTCTCATCCTTTCTCGGGATTAGGGTCACGACTATTTGGGACAAATCAATCATGTCACCCCTAACTTCCTGAGGAAAAAGTTTCATGCGACTCTATTTCTGTTTAATACTATCTAGTAATATTTTTTAGTAACATGACAATAATTTTCTAAGAAAAGATAGAAGTAAGAAACGAAAGAACGAGACTACATAGTTGGACTAATTGTTTCATCCATATATGCGTTGCATTCTATGATTTTAAAAATAACGTTATGAAACTATCCACTAAGAATGCCCTAAGTAAAACTCCAACTATGATATTTTAATTAACTCACAGAGATTCACCTCAGTATTTTAATTACGTGAAAAGGAGATACATAAGAGAACAGAAGAGAAGAGTTATCTCTTATTACCTAGCCTCGAACAAACTATGGGGCTCTTATTGAGGCCCAGGTGAGGTGGAGGTGATGGAAAATAGATGACGTGGGACATACCGTCATGCGGTGAAGAGGATCATGAGGTACTTTTGTTTCACTTTTGAGTTTGATTTGTGGTACTCTTCCTCTTCGACGCTTTCTTTGTGTGGCTATTAGGATGCCTACTTTGCTTTGGATTGCAAGTTTACATCTTAGGCTTGTTAGTTTCTTGGATCCTCTTTGGTGTCTTAGTCCCCTCGCAAGCAATCATGCATGGCCCAATCCACTACAAAAATTTAATATGTTGTTATCGCTAGCTATTGCTCCCAGCTCCTATGGATGATAGCTACCCTCAAAGAATTTGGCTTAAGCTTTGAGAGAGTGCCTCTGCTTTGTGGCAACACTAGCACAAAAATGTGGGTGTTTGTAGTGATCTTTGGATAAGGCTAGTTCACCTTGATTGATCATATTTAACACTAGATGTTAGTCTCGCTCTATACATTCTTAGTTATATTTTAGTGGTGAACCTTTCTAAAACCTAAAATTTGCCACCGGTTGTAGGATCTCTGGAGGCCTAGAAGGGGGGTTGAATAGGCCTGTCAAAACTCAAAACTCAATTCGATTAGTAAGTCGGTCGGCAGTGCCGATCCTATGGTCGGCACTACCGACCAGGGTGAGTGAAAAACTGGACTTCGTGAATATAAGACAGAATGTTACATAGAGAAAGAATAAGCTTCCTGCAGGGTTAGACAGTCCACAGGTATACCAGAAACTGGAAACACAAGTTCAAACTCAAACCCTAGAAATCACTTCACAAATGAAAAGTAAACCAAAGCACAAGGTGACACAAGGATTTATCCCGTGGTTTGGTTCACCACAAAGGTTAACCTACTCCACGTTATTGAGGTACGCCACCAAGGCTCAAGCTCACCACTTAGGTTTGCTCTTTCCTCGTTCTCAAGTCAAGAGAGTTAACTCTTGAGATGAGGGGTGATTTCTTAGCTGCAAGAAGATGGTTACAAACCTCCCTAGGCTGCCACACAAGTTGGCAAGCTCAAGGGCGACGCCTAGCCGGCTAGGAGCAAGCTCCAAGAGTAATAAACCCTAGAACCATCAGCCCAACGTGAACCAATGCTCTTGAGACTTTGGGAATCAATGGATCTGCTCTCTAATGGTGTTTTGTTGCCTTTTCTTTCAAGTTTTAGTGGTTGGAATGGGAGATCCATTTGAAAGCTTTGGGGGCAACAATGGAGGAGCGAGAGAGAGAGAGAGGAGAGCTTTCCAAACGGTCAGAATGCGAGCTGGAAGAAGCACTGGCGTAACTGGGCCGTTGTGGGCTTTCTGAAAAGGTATATATAGTCTGAGTCCAAACGGTCTGATTATGATCGGCACGGTCGGCACTGCCGACCACCCCAAATGGATCAAATCAAGACGAAACCTGTGGGGTTAGAAAGGTGGCTGAAAGTATGTCTTTCTAGCAAAGATTGAGCATTGGTAACACAATTTGACTGTGGGTGCTAGAATCCCTCTTAATAGTACGACATTCCTAAACTCAAATTCCAAATGAAAAACGAATTAAACCTCCTTTGAGTCAGAAACCATCATGTAAATAATTGGGTACCCATCAACCATGTATGTCATCCTTTCATTTGCTATTACCTGCTTGTCAACTCAACAAATCTCATTAGTCCCCTAATTTGGTGGTCATCAACACCAAAACCCACTTAGGGCTCGATTGCACTTACACCGGTCCATCAAGTACTATTTTAGATATGACCTTCACAACTGGTCCATCAAGTCAAGTCTTGTCTTCATCTTCACCATCTTAGCCACATGAATCCATGTCATGTCACATATGCAATAAGCTTCTTCTTCACATTTGTACCTGCAGACTAATCTCTCGTGTATCTCACATAAACACAATAAGTCCATATAAAATAGTCACTCAATTACCAAAACCAAACTAGGATCTTTCAGCCTACAAGGGCCTCTATAGGAACGGACATGCCAAGGACATTGCTACAATACACCAAAGGACGAAGACCACTCCACCAGTCATACTGCCACAGTGGAAACTGTAGATTCATGTCCTCTTTATTGACCAAAGCAGGCACGCGTGTAACATATCTCTGTAACTTTGTGCCCTCCTTGCGGCTATAAAAGGAGGAGCCAGGACCGCTCTTAAGGCATCGAAGATCAAACTCAGAGAAGCCATCAGGCAAAGACTCCACCGCTAGCATACTCAACACACCCTCATCACACTCCGAGACTTGGGACCAGCTCCCTCTCTCACCCGCTTGTAACCTCAACTACGAGCACCTCAGTGCAAGATAACATGAGCTCTCCCTTCCCTACCCGACATAGGGCATGCCTTTCTTGAACCAGTATAAACCCCTTTGTGTTCTTGTGCAACCATCCGGAGTAGGAACACGCGCCCCCCTCCTTGATACAAATTTACTTGCCGACCTAGGGACCCCTAAAGGGTCGAGATGGCGGACTAGAGGGGGGGTGAATAGTCCTTTCTAAAAATAATCGTACCGGCTAACCGAAACAAATGCGGAATTAAAACTATTGGTCTAGCCAAGACTACACCCCTCTACTTATACTCTATGACACCTTACAAAAGATCCTAAACAAAGCAAATAAGGTGTCGGGCTAGCTAGAGCTCACCTAAACAATTCTAGCTTGCAAGTTTACACAAACCTAAGCAACTAGTACTCAAGCAATCGGGGAGCTCCTACACATGCCACTAAGCAAAAGCACAAAGCCTAAGCTCACTAGCAATGCTCAATAACAAAGCTACACAAGCTAAATTAGAGAGCTCAACTTAGCTACACAAACTAAGCAATGTGACTAGCAAGACTACAAGTCAACTAGTTACTCAAGGGATAAACTCTATGCTACACAAGCAAAGAATGTAACTAGCAAGCTACACAAGCTAACTAGAAGCACAAGAGCAATCTACACTAGCACAAGTATATGAACAAGTAAATACAAGCTAGTGAATGGAGTTTGCAAACCACCGAGAAGATGAACACGAAGTTGACACGGTGATTTTTCTCCCGAGGTTCACTTGGTTGCCACCAAGCTAGTCCCCGTTGTGTCGACCACACACTTTGGTAGTTCGGCGGCTAATAGGCACCACACCTAGCTCGACACTCGAGCGCCGCAAGAACTCACCCACAAGTGAGGGTAACTCAATGACACGCTCTACTAGAGTTGCTCTTCGCGATCCCCACGGGGCGAGCACAATGCCCCTCACAATCCTTCTCCGGAGCCACGCACAATCTTCACGCGGGCTTCACGACGGAGACTTGATCACCAAGCCGTCTAGGAGGTGGCAACCTCCAAGAGTAACAAGCACCACCGGCTTGCAACACGAACACCTAGTGCCACTCGATGCAATCTCTCAAAGCAACGCACTAGGATCACTCACTCGCAATCGATTCGCACACTAGCAAGCACAAGTGAGTTAGAGGGCTTCCTAGCACTCCCCAAGCATGGACACCAAGTCCCAAGGGTGCTAAGCACCAGCCATGGTCGGCCACCACTTCTATTTATAGACCCCAAAGCAAAACTAGCCGTTATGCCTTTGAATGGGCTGACTGCGTACTGACCGGACGCGTCCGGTCAATGTTGCAGTAGCGTCCGGTCGATGTTTCAGTAGTGACCGGACTCATGTTTGATTAGCGTCCGGTCAATGTTTCACTCAGCGTCCGGTCGCGAACAGAGAGGTTCCAGAGACGTTTTTCATCGACCGGACGCGTCCGGTCACTATTGACCGGACTCACTCAGCGTCCGATCACTCTATTTCAACCGTTGCCTCTCATGAACAGTTGTAGCGTCGCGTCCGGTCACTTGTTTCAAATAGCGTCCGATCGCTGTTTCAGTAGTGACCGGACGCATGTTTCAATAGCGTCCGGTCACGCCTGAAAAACGCGTTTTCAACTCCGGTTTCTTCTCCTTTGCAAATGTGCCAACACCACCAAGTGTACATCACCTTGTGTATGTGTGTTAGCATTTTCCAAACATTTTTCAAAGGATTAGCACTTGCACTCACCACGCCACTCGATCCTAGCAACATCGCAATGTTAGATCACTCAAGTGGCACTAGATGACCGATATGCAAACAAGTTTGCTCCTCTTGATAGTACGGCCATCTATCCTAAACCCGGTCATAAACTTCTCTACACACCTATGACCGGTGAAATGAAATGCCCTACAAGTATACCTTTGCCTTGCGCATTCCATTTCATCTCCTCCGGTGTTGATGCAACACATGCACCAACCTCTTCATCAAATGATATGATCCACTTCATATCATCACATGGCCTCCATGGTCCATCGATCTTGACCTCACTTGCTCTTCACCATTGCTTCGGTCCTTCGGTGCCAAGTCTTTGCTCAAGCCTCCCGACACTCGGTACCAACGGCTTCAAAGCCTCCAACTTGCCCTTCACCTTCGCAATCGGTCCATCAAGCAAGGTCTTGTCTTGATCTTCACCATCTTAGCCACATGACTCCATGTCATGTCTCATATGCAATAAGCTCCTTCATTGCTCATTCACATGTGAACTAATTTCCTGTGTATCTCACATAAGCACATATTAGTTCACCTAGGTTGTCACTCAATTACCAAAACCAAACAAGGACCTTTCAATCTCCCTCTTTTTGGTAATTGATGACAACTCTACAAAGATATGGAAATTAAGCTCTTTGGATTCTATGTTACTTATCCAACATTAAGACCATATGAGAGAATTTGGATAAGCACCATACAACTTGACTTTGTAGTGATAACTCCCCCTACATGTGTGCTCAAATGGTTTGGATTCAAGCTTGCACACATGCATAAATATGAAATTTGTGGGAGTGTTAGCACTACTAAGTGATGCTAAGGTATACAAGATAGAATTTTACCTTTGAAGCGTGTAAACCAAACTTTTAATCATCCTTAGCATCAACCTTGCTAGAAACAAATGAAACTAGATACCACGTGAGATCCACATTATAATCAAGGTTCTAGTTACCACTTGTTACACTAAGACTAAGCTCTAAATACCAAATAAAGGAAAACAATCATCATCCAAGTATTAGCTCTAGCAAATATTGCACACAAGCATATAAGAACTTAGAACATATGCAATGTAAGCAAGCAAATGTAATGCACAACCAAATGCATCAAACATGTATTCATGAGCTTGCTCCCCCTACTTGTGTGCTCTCTTTATCCAAGAATTTTGATCCTTTTGCATTCTCCCTCTTGATCCATGTCCATCTTTTTGTTTTCTCCCCCTTTGTCCTTGACATATCTTTGCCACAATTTCTCCCTATCATATCATATCTTTGGCACTTTCTCCCCCTTTGTCATCAATGACCATAAAAGGCATGCTTCCCTTGATACAAAGGGTTGGACTAGGGTAGATGGTTGATACTTGAGTCTTCATTTTTGATGGACACCACCATATATGTTGGAATAACCCCATGTGTAGGATCTTTGACCTTGATACCAATAGGTGGGGCATGTCCCCTATGTCATAGCATGGGTCATCCACTTGATAAGCTTGAGCTCTTGTTGGTGAGGGATGCTTTTCTTGATTTGATCACTTAAAGTTGAGGATCACTTGAAGTCTTGTAGGATACCACTTGAATGAAAGTTTAAACTTGGTATCCATTTGCATTATTGTCTTCTTCTTGAACTCTTGTTCATGAGCCTCTCATTTGTGACTTGAACTATTAAATTTACACAAGATATCTAACTCGGTTTGCTCTAGAGTAAGCTTCTTCACACATCTTCCAATGGTTATCTTACTCACGTTGAATTAGACACTTGAATGCTCATCTTCTAGATCAAGTACTTGGGTTCACTAGCTCATGAACAAACTCACATACTAACCACTAGATCATATAATCAATCAAGCAATAGTGGTAGGCTATGAATTTAAACTTTTCATGTGTTATGCATGATCCTATTAAGCATGTACTATATGCACTAACCACATACTAGTAAGGAATGAATATGATCATGCACATTACAATAATACCTTTGCTATCTTGGAGTAGAGGATAGTCATTTGATTCCGAATAAGCTCCAAATAGCAATGTGAGGTCCATTTTAATTCTTGGTGAAGATCAATAGATACCAATTTGAATACCATTCTTCACCCATATGAATTGAGAACCACTAATGATTAAGTGCAATATCTTGTTGTGGTTGGCTTGCTTATTCATTTGATCATGGCTTGCATGAGAATACCACTTGAATTGCAATGATTTGCTCTCTATTTGGGTGTTGCTTTCTTTATTGATCAATCCTTTTGATTTATTCAACTAAGCATCTCCGATGACACTTTAGATCACCACTTCCATGTTAGCCTTCCAAGCCTCGCTTGGTTAACCTACAAAAGGCGGCAAGCCCCTACAAAAGGGAGAAGTGACCTCTCTCCAAAGAACATCCTTGATACTCACTTGAATTGACTTTGTTTGATTGATCCAAATGATGAACTCTTCTTGAGATATGATATTGAATCCTTCTTTGAGTCCTTTTGTTTCTTCCAAATGATCTTCATCTTGATATTGGTCTTGATCTCCAATTTGAGTACCAATTGTGTGTCAAATATACTTCTCAATAGAGTGGCCTTGTACTCATATTTGTCATGCTTCTAGCTCATTTCAAAACCAAACATAGGTCCCTCAAACACTTGTAAACATGATTCCAACTTGAGGGCCTTTCAATCAAAGTGACTTGTGATCTATCCAATAAATGTCACTTATATGGCAGATTCTGTCATCTTCAAAGAAATGATCATATCTCACAATATATTGATCCAATTGCCATGCAATTTGGTGAAGATGTGCCTCACTATGTATTCTAGTAGCCATAAAAATTTGAGCTTTATTGGACTTCTAGATTACTACCAGATTTCACATCATCCCCAACTACAACATGCTGAAAACTGCTGCACATGTGTTGATAAGATCCATCCCATAACCAAAGATTCACTTATCCAATCATCATGAGATTTTCACAGCAACTAATACCATAAGTTTAGAGCACGTGTACCAAATTTCAAGCCAATCCAAATAGATTTGATCATTCAAACATGGCTATCATCACAGCTAGCTCAGATTTCAGATTTTGGACAAATTCCTATATTTGAGCTATACTTGTCCATATTGAATCAAACTTGAAATAAACTTGCTTGAACATCAACACAAGACATATGTCCATGCAAATCCACTTACTAAAGGTCATCTTGTGAACATATCCAATCAAACTAACTCAATTTTGATCACTAAGCATCAAATCCATTCAAACATCTCATAGCAAGCAACATGTGCATATATATATCCAATTCAATCAACTCATATGCACTCAAAAGAACAAGATCAACTAGGGATATACCTTAGTAGCTCATGATCATCGAATAGCGAGCTTCAACTCAATTGTTTGCAAGCCTTCAAATATTTCCAATCAACCACCACAACTTGAACTTATGCACTTGTTCGTTGTAGCACTTGGACTTCACTTCACTTAACTTGGCATTGGGATGGATTTGCACTAAGCTTCATTACTTGAATCAATCACATTATGATCAACATGGAACCAATTGAATCAAGCCTCCAATGCCATGGTACCTACACACATTCATCCACGGTTTGATGGTACCCAAACTAGTTTGGGTCCTCTCAAGTTAGGTGCAACATACGTAGGCAATGCCTTAGTATGAGTAGCGGGATGTTTTGCAATAGCAACCAATGTGGTACCATTGTCATCCTTTCTAAGCACATTATCATCATCAATTGAAATAGGCTTAGAATTTTTACCTAGGGGACATGAATTTGCCATGTGTCCCCTTTCCCGACATGAGTAGCAAACTTTCTTTGATTGAGCCTTTTCTTCCTTGCTCATGTGTTGCTCCTCATTGCCTTGCCTCTTCTCTTTTGCTTGAATCTTCTTCTCAAGCTTGGTAGGACACTTCGAGGCAAAGTGTCCCATGTCACCACACTTGTAGCACTTGATGTGAGCCAAATCTTTCTTCTTTTCTTCATTCTTGCTCATCATCATCTTGGCATCATGGATATGAGTTGGATGCCTTGCTCTTCCGCCCCTTCTTGTTTTCTTCTTCTTCATCAAGTCACCATCATGATGGTTGTTCTTGATTTGAACTTGGGGCTTCTTTTCTTGCTCAACTTGTGGCTTTGGTTGAGGCTCATCTTGTTGCTTCACCAATTTCTTGGTTGGGCACATAGAGGTGAGATGTCCTCTAGTGCGGCACTTGAAGCATTTGACACGCTTGAGCCTCTCTTCTTCCTTCTTCAACTTGAGCTTTTCTCCATTGGGGCAAGCATTTGCAAGATGTCCCATCTCATGGCATTTGAAGCACATGAAATGAGCTAGCTTCTTTTGGTCTTGCTTTTTCATCTTCTTCAATCTTTTTCTCTCCCCCTTGGACATGCTCTTGTTGAAACCAATGCCACTCTTGTCACCGTAGCTCTTTTGATTCTTCAACATATGCTCAAAGGTGACTTTGGAGTTGTAGCACCTCTCTAACTTGTTGCTCAAATTCTTCACTTCACTTTTGAGCTCATTGTTCTCCTTCAAAAGGTTAGTCTCACAAGACAAAGAAGTAGAACAAGCATCTATATGTGAAGAACATGGCATAGCTAATAAATCATCACAAGAGGTGGATACATTCTTCTTGCCTACATCACATGGGTTAGCATCATTTTGCAATTGATCATTTGATCCATGTAATGAGCTCTCATTGTTTTTAAGTTCCTTCGAAAAAGCTTTAATGAGAGAGCCATATTTTTGAACTAATTCATCATGTGAAGCTCTAAGAACATCAAGTAAGTGCTTATGTTCTTCACATGAGTTCTTTAGAAATGAGTTTTCATTTGCTAATTTCATTGTTTTATTTTTCTCATTTTCTAAAGACATGGTCATGCTAGCAAGTCTACTAACAAGCTCATCATATGAATCAACATGATCAACCACATTAGCATTAGATACCTTGGTGTCACCTTGTGACATGAAGCAATGTGGTGATGGGCTTGTAGTAGTATCACAATCATCACTCGAGCATGAGCCATCAACATCATCAAGTGTGCTTGGAGTAGAATCATTACTTGCAACACTTGAATCATCACCATCAACCTTGTCAAGTGAGCTTGTTGTAGATCGATCATCATCATCATCATCACTTGACCATGAGGTGGAGCAATCTTCCACAACCACCAAGTTGTGGTCATGCTCAACATCCTCATGTGCCTCCTCCTTGGGCTCATCAACATCATCATCGGAGATTGCCCCATATTTCTCATTGAGATAAATCCAAATATCATGGGAGGACTTCAAGTCCATGATCTCACCAAATATGTTATCCTCCATAGATTGATAGAAAATGTTAGTAGCTTGGCAATCGAGATGTAGGCATTTCTTTTGCGCTTGAGTTGCATTCTTTCTATCCAACACAAGAGAAAGGCCCACATCTACGATCCACCACATTTGAGGACTAATAAACTTAAAATTGCATATCATCCAATTTTTCCACCGTGCAAAGTGTGTGCCATCAAAAATGTGTGGACACTCAACATCTAGCCCATAAGTCACCATCCTCTCGGGTCGGTGAAGACCACAAATGAGAGACCTCGGCTTTGATACCAATTGAAGGGTCGAGATGGCGGACTAGAGGGGGGGTGAATAGTCCTTTCTAAAAATAATCGTACCGGCTAACCGAAACAAATGCGGAATTAAAACTATCGGTCTAGCCAAGACTACACCCCTCTACTTATACTCTATGACACCTTACAAAAGATCCTAAACAAAGCAAATAAGGTGTCGGGCTAGCTAGAGCTCACCTAAACAATTCTAGCTTGCAAGTTTACACAAACCTAAGCAACTAGTACTCAAGCAATCGGGGAGCTCCTACACATGCCACTAAGCAAAAGCACAAAGCCTAAGCTCACTAGCAATGCTCAATAACAAAGCTACACAAGCTAAATTAGAGAGCTCAACTTAGCTACACAAACTAAGCAATGTGACTAGCAAGACTACAAGTCAACTAGTCACTCAAGGGATAAACTCTATGCTACACAAGCAAAGAATGTAACTAGCAAGCTACACAAGCTAACTAGAAGCACAAGAGCAATCTACACTAGCACAAGTATATGAACAAGTAAATACAAGCTAGTGAATGGAGTTTGCAAACCACCGAGAAGATGAACACGAAGTTGACACGGTGATTTTTCTCCCGAGGTTCACTTGGTTGCCACCAAGCTAGTCCCCGTTGTGTCGACCACACACTTTGGTAGTTCGGCGGCTAATAGGCACCACACCTAGCTCGACACTCGAGCGCCGCAAGAACTCACCCACAAGTGAGGGTAACTCAATGACACGCTCTACTAGAGTTGCTCTTCGCGATCCCCACGGGGCGAGCACAATGCCCCTCACAATCCTTCTCCGGAGCCACGCACAATCTTCACGCGGGCTTCACGACGGAGACTTGATCACCAAGCCGTCTAGGAGGTGGCAACCTCCAAGAGTAACAAGCACCACCGGCTTGCAACACGAACACCTAGTGCCACTCGATGCAATCTCTCAAAGCAACGCACTAGGATCACTCACTCGCAATCGATTCGCACACTAGCAAGCACAAGTGAGTTAGAGGGCTTCCTAGCACTCCCCAAGCATGGACACCAAGTCCCAAGGGTGCTAAGCACCAGCCATGGTCGGCCACCACTTCTATTTATAGACCCCAAAGCAAAACTAGTCGTTATGCCTTTGAATGGGCTGACTGCGTACTGACCGGACGCGTCCGGTCAATGTTGCAGTAGCGTCCGGTCGATGTTTCAGTAGTGACCGGACTCATGTTTCATTAGCGTCCGGTCAATGTTTCACTCAGCGTCCGGTCGCGAACAGAGAGGTTCCAGAGACATTTTTCATCGACCGGACGCGTCCGGTCACTATTGACCGGACTCACTCAGCGTCCGATCACTCTATTTCAACTGTTGCCTCTCATGAACAGTTGTAGCGTCGCGTCCGGTCACTTGTTTCAAATAGCGTCCGATCGCTGTTTCAGTAGTGACCGGACGCATGTTTCAATAGCGTCCGGTCACGCCTGGAAAACGCGTTTTCAACTCCGGTTTCTTCTCCTTTGCAAATGTGCCAACACCACCAAGTGTACATCACCTTGTGTATGTGTGTTAGCATTTTCCAAACATTTTTCAAAGGATTAGCACTTGCACTCACCACGCCACTCGATCCTAGCAACATCGCAATGTTAGATCACTCAAGTGGCACTAGATGACCGATATGCAAACAAGTTTGCTCCTCTTGATAGTACGGCCATCTATCCTAAACCCGGTCATAAACTTCTCTACACACCTATGACCGGTGAAATGAAATGCCCTACAAGTATACCTTTGCCTTGCGCATTCCATTTCATCTCCTCCGGTGTTGATGCAACACATGCACCAACCTCTTCATCAAATGATATGATCCACTTCATATCATCACATGGCCTCCATGGTCCATCGATCTTGACCTCACTTGCTCTTCACCATTGCTTCGGTCCTTCGGTGCCAAGTCTTTGCTCAAGCCTCCCGACACTCGGTACCAACGGCTTCAAAGCCTCCAACTTGCCCTTCACCTTCGCAATCGGTCCATCAAGCAAGGTCTTGTCTTGATCTTCACCATCTTAGCCACATGACTCCATGTCATGTCTCATATGCAATAAGCTCCTTCATTGCTCATTCACATGTGAACTAATTTCCTGTGTATCTCACATAAGCACATATTAGTTCACCTAGGTTGTCACTCAATTACCAAAACCAAACAAGGACCTTTCAACCCCCTGGTCCCAAACACTGACACTTCTATTCAACTCCTGGTTCCTTGCTCGATCCTTTAGAATGTCAAAACAATGGTTGTCTCCTGACAGAATCAAGGAAATTGTTTGGGAGAAGGTTAAAGGTAAGTTCACCCTAGCCCCCCCCCCCTTAAAAAAAGAAAATATTGTGACATGAAAAAAGTCAAGAAACGCGCACTACACAGTGACCAATTCTCTCTATAATTTCAAGGGTGTCTTGAATATACATCACATCCAACATGAGACATAGCCATATTAGAACAAGGGACATTTTGAAAAGTGCCATTATAATTTTACAAAGTTGGAGATATACCATTGGTATGTCACTGACATGTGGGGCACACATGAGTCAATGACATGTGGGTCAGGATGGCATATCTCCAATTTAGCAAAATTATAATGGTAGTCTTCAAATTTACCACTAGTTGGTTTTGGGAGGACTTGAATGAAAAAAGCCTTTGAAAAGAGAGACAAGAATCAAGCTTAAAGAATCAGGTCAACTCCGATAATAACCAACGTCTTCATGGGTACGCGAAGAAAGTCCCTGATTGGGCAAGCAAGAGAAAGAGATGGCCCATCATAGTGTTACGCCCTAAACATCCATTTGGAAGCTCTATTTCATGAAGTTCCTTTCAATGAGGGAGGCCTCATACAACCTTGATGAATCACTAAAATAAAACAAAAGCAAATATCTCCAGGAACTCACCCAAAAGATTTTTGCAACACATGAGGAGGCTATCCAAGGGAACTTCTAGTCAAATATGTGCTACCAATGCACTCAAAATCAAGAAGCACCTCGGTGGCACAAGAGGGGTCGACATTATTACTTAGAAGATTGCAGTCGTGGATGCTCAATACACTTACTGGAGCCACTTGAGGAACACTATTGAATGAAAGGCTGGGAAAAAGGGATGCATGAGAGTACTTGAAGCATGAGTGGAGGGTGGAGTACCCATATAATTAAAGAAAAAGTTTCACAACATTTTTTGCAAGGGTGGTTGTATCTGCTAGTGCTGCAACATCACAAGCTAGCCAGGACACCTACGACAAACACAAATCTAGTTTTCAAGGCAATAGCTATGAATCGACTCAAGTTGAAGAAAATGAAGCAAATACATGCATCTGGTGGACAAGATCATCGAGCCTACTCCCGACAAGTTATACATGCCCTAGCAATTGTTCCATCTTAAAGTGGCGATCGACAGATCTGGCTTACCATAGAAGGGAATGATATTACATAGTCACCCAATACTGATAGGGTACATTAATGTCACATTGAGTCTATAGTGAAGAATATGTACAAGAAGATAAAACTTGATTATCCCCTAGAGGAACACATGCCGACACTTCGGGAGAATAGTGCTAGCTTTGTGCAATGGCACAAGTGCTACATAAAATTTTGTGATCTGGAGTCATCTTCGGATGATGAGGGTGGTGAAGGCGATAAATCATTAACATCACCTAAGGATCCTTTGTTGCCACCCTCATCGTCCCCAGAAGAGGGATCTCTCTTCTCCTCTTTAGTTGGCGCCACCACCGCCTCTCCTATCACAAAGTCAAACAACACATAATCGACTATAGATTTGTTGAAATTTCTAAACACCATAATTTTCTAGCCCAATATTATGTTTGTGGCATCCTACTCATGTTCAAGAATCCTAATAGTCTATGTGCAATTTATGATGTTGTATTGCGGTTATTATTCTCATACACTGAATTCAGAAATTCATTGTTCTAAATCACTTATCTTTTCAAGTATGCATTAGGTTTTTGTAATTTTTATGATAAACTGCTTCATGTGTCCTTTGAAAGTGCATGTTGCACTTAATCATGATTTTGGATGACTTGATGACAATGTTGATTAAAGATCTAATGTGTTTACTAAGTGTGACACGGGAAAAGGGTTATCTCACTATGTACTTGAAATGAAATGCAAAGCCAAAATGATGGATTGTTGTATGAAAATCATGTCACAAGCACAAGACAACAATGAGATTGATATTGATGAAAAGGCTATCATATGCACAGTTTACTTGGAATAAATGCAAAGCCCAAATGATGAATTGTTGTATGAAAATCACATCTCAAGCACATGACAACAATGAGAATGATATTGATGTAAAGGGCTATCATATTGTGGGATAGTCATGGTTCATATATGATTGCTAAGAAAGGATTCAAAACGAAGTATGGTTGAATGGCTTGAGATGGTGAAGATAGCAAGGAAAGAGTCTTTGAGGTACTAAGCAAGGGTGAAGGGCAAGCGACGGCTTGGCAGCCGAAGAACCTAGCTAGAGTGAAGAAGAAAGTACTTGCATTTAGTCGAAGGATCAATCAAGCTTGAAGATCGCATCTAGTGGAGAATCAACATTCCTAGCAACAATATTTATTGAAGTGACTTGACACATTTGGAACTCCATTATATCACTTGCATGGAGTCAAGTCACATTCTCAAGATGGCTATGCTCGAGGGATATCTACTTCTAAACATGACAACCATTCCTCCCCATTTAGAAAATGAAGACAAGCGGCTTTGATTCAAATGGAGATCAACTCAAGAGGTTTAAATCTTGTTTTTCAATTTTATCTTGAGTAAATAGGAAAGTCGTACTATTAAGAAGGATGCAACATATAGTAGATGATTCTTCATAAGTGCTCAAACCAACCTTAGTAAGACATGAGAGAGCTAGGACTAACTTTCAGCATGTTGCTGCACTGTCTGTCCATACGGTATGAGCCCACAACGATGCAGCCTTCCTACGAGCTTGCTGGTAGACCTAGTGCAGGGAGTCCATACCTAGTGGTGCATCTTTCCTACGGTCTTGTTGTTAGTCCTGGCGCAGGGAGTCCATACCGGACATGTCCTGTATGTCCGGTATTTGCGGATTTCTGACTAACAGTCTGTGTATGGGCGGTACTACCATCCCTTGCGTCGGTACTACCGACCGGTGCTACCGGCTTTATAGAGGTACTACCGGTAGGCCAAAATTGGCCACATCCAGAGAGGTTGTGAAACCCCCCACTTAACTACCGGTACTACCGACCTGAAGGTCGGTACTACCGAGCTTCTATCCGGGTTTGAAAGATGGTTGGTTAAGAAGGTTTTTTCACGTAGTAAAGTCACGTCTGGTATGAGCTGACTAAGACAACGGCTAGAAAATGGCTAGTTTCGAATGTGGGCTTATAAATACCCCCAAGCCTCCTCTTTTGGAGGTTGCTGATTCTACTGGTTCCCACACTCATTCTAAAGCTTTCAAAACACTTTCCAACCCTCTCTTAGTGAGTGATTGACCTCTAATTGCCAAATTCATTTGTGGGTTGAGAGAAATTCAAAATTAGAGAGCAAGCCATCTCTTGAGCACTTGTGCAAATCGTCGATCTTGTTGTGCGCATTCGTTACTCTTGGACGCTACGGTCCTAGACGGCTAGGCGTCGCCGTTGAGCACCCAAGAGATTTGTGGAGTGCCTCGGAAAGTTTGTGAAGGTTCGATCTCTCCTCAAAAGAGATCAACTAGTGGAAGGAACATTGCGGGTGAAATAGACCGCGGCTAGAGTGACCTGTGGTGTCCTCTAGAGCCCACCTTTGTGGTAGCTCGCAGCCGGCTCAACGGAGACTAGGACCCGAGGGGGTGCCGAACTTCGGTGAAACAAATACCGTGTCATCTCATTGTGCTTTATTTTTGGTTATTTGTTATTCTCGGTTGTGAAGGTTGTTTTGTAGGCAATCAGTTTCATATATACATCATACACATTGCTTGCAGGTTGTGTGAGAAATTGGAGAAGAAAAGGAGCAGTCCTGCACAACACGTACATACCGGACAAGTCCGGTATTGATACCGGACATGTCCGGTATTTACTGACTGCGCCAAATTTGTTTATTCCTTCAGCTAATCTTTGTGGTGCAGGGCGTTAGCTTCTAGGTGTATTAAATACTTGTCATATACTTTGTGTTTGTCTCTTGAGGGGTTGTTTTACTCCGATTGGGAGTTTCCAAGTAATTGGAAACTCGCATACTAATTGTTTCCGCATTATAAGTTGTAATTTTTCAGAAACGCCTATTCACCCCCCTCTAGGCGACACCTTAGGTTCTTTCATCCTTGCACAAGCCTTAATCACGTCATAAATGCAATTGTGCGTTGTAGATATGCAATTATTTTACTCATACTATTATTAATAAATTCATTTACTTCCACTTAATGAGAAGAAACCACTCAATCAAATTTGTCCTAACATAAGTGGTGGCTTACAACACGGACAAACATTTGTTGGGCATGATGGCCCATTTTAATTGTTACACGCTCCTTTATTGTGGAACATGCTCATGTGGCCATGATACAATTGTTGTGTGCTAAACGTAGCGTTACAGAGCTTGCATGTGTACTTCTGCTTCCGGACTCTTCCAAAATTAATTGTAGAGCCCATAACCCCTCCGATGGTATCATAGGAATTTTTGCTTGGAAAAACACTTGGCACATGCTGCTCTCTTTGGACAAGCGACGACATGGGGGGTTTGTTAAAGCAAGTTGGTTTGACATATGGTATTTTCCCATAGAGGTCATCATGGGATGGTGATGAAGATCCAAGAGATTTGTGCATCATCTTCTACATGTAGATTGATGTGAGAGATTGTAGAGCTCCATAATTTAAGTACAATGATAAAAAGGTGAAAAATGATAGGAACAAAACCTTGGAAACATGCAAGACAGGTCCATGGAAGATTGGACCAGGATCAGAAACTCCAACAATGTCAAGGTGGGCTTGGAGAATAGCCATAGGGTCTCCTTGGAGCAAAGATTCTATTGATTGGGGCTCCAAGGACGAAGCCTTCTTTCGTGCATCCTCACTTATCGGTGTTGTCAAAAACATGTGCATAAGCTCTTTCTCATTCTCTAGGGCAATGATGCTACTCGGTGGTACATGAGTAGAACCTGAGTGGAGTTGGTGTGGTAGTGCTTCACTATTATTGTAGTAGCTCTGGAAGGAGTGAGAATGGTCATTAGGTGCACTGCTAGGAAGAGTTGGGATGGGTGTTTTACCCCGTAGCGCTTTATGCAAAGGGGAAATGTTACTATCACTCTGCCTAAATCTCATATCCTTGGTGGGGTAACTATTGCGGTCCATGGTGGATGGTACTTGAAGAGGACTATTGAGACCTATTTATACAGATTGTTAGACAAAGAACATTGTCTATCATGTGCATTTTTTAGTATCATATTATACAAGAGATATGGTTGTGTGCTCCTATCATTAAATTTCCATAGAACTAGATGCCCTTCATGATTGTTTTCAATATCTTTTATATTAATTGCTTAAAAAGGATGTGGCTATATGCTATTGTCATTAATTTGTTACAAAATCGGATACGCTTTATAAAGTCGTATATTATTTGATGCGTCATGGATAGATTTTTCTTTAAATCTCTACCATAATTATATGACTATCTAATAGTATCATTAATCCATTGTAGAATTGGATACGACTGAAATATATCAGAGTGCTTGTGTTTTTCATTAATATATTACTAGAAAACACACTGATAGTGTCATTAATGAAATTAGAGTGTCAAGTAAGGTCATCCTTAGTGCTAGTTTCATGTCACAGTTTCCAACACCTCCATATTTTGGAAACAGTGCAGAATAGTTTCATCATTACGAAACTATCTCTGCTCCCATGAAACTCTAATCATCAATATAGTGCCACATCAGCGTACATTAATGCTCATTGAACGCATCTTGGCCCCTAGTGGGTTTCGGTGATTGAATGAAACACAAGATTACTGTGACTAACGTGTGTTTTGCAGAAACAGGATTGAGTTAGGTCACGGTAATGGCGACGATACGGGCATATGGAGTTCATGTCCCCTGGCGATGGATATCGTTTCGGTTTTCAAAGGACAGACGACGAAGACAGTGGTAGACTAGGCTAAGTGTCATATGGTGTTGGAGGACACTTAAGTAGTCTTAGGTCTTTGTTTTTCCTTTGGCCGTACTATAAAGGGGAGCGTGGATTAGTAGCTTGACCTAGATGAGTCTATTGAGGTAGGTGTGGTGCACACTTGTTATTTCATAGCCCTAGGTAGCTCAGAGAGATGCCTTATGTCGAGAGGATAAAAAGTCATTAAGGCCGCGTCACGATCCGAGTTGGTTTTGCCCTCGAGATGGGCATCAGACGCTGGCCTGGTGGGCATCGGACGCGTCCGATGCTCACTCAGACTAGGGTTTAGTCTGGTGCGTGGCATCGGACACGCCCGTGCCACTGTTCACGTGCGCGTGAACTTGGGGTAGCATCGGACGTTGGCATCGGACGCTGAGGGCCAGCGTCCGATGTCCATGCAGAGAGGTTCCAAAGAGGGTAAATCCACATCAGACGCGTCCGATGTGGTGGCATCGGACGCTGCCCAGCTTCTGATGCTCCTTTAATAGGTCTGACAGAATGGTACAGTCGACCGTTGGTCGAGGTCATCGGCGCGTCCGATGCCTAGCATCGGAGCGTCCGATGACCCCGCAGAGACACTTGTTCGGTGCTCTTTTGGATGGCCGGTTGAGGGAGTATTTATACTCCTCCTCCTCATCCATTAGAGTGTTCTTGTCACTTCCATCTGCTGAGAGACACATTGTGAGTGTGAGATAGTGCAAGAGCCCTAGTGAGGTTGAGTGAATTGCTAATTGAGAGAATTAGTGACCTCCTAGTGAGAATTGAGTAGCAAGTGTGCATCCATCCATCTCTTTGGCCTTGTCTTGGTCAAGTGAGAGTTCTATCTTGTTACTCTTGGTGATTAGCATCACCTAGACGGCCTGGTGGTGATCGTGAAGCTTGGAGAGCATCCGGTGGCATTGTGGATGACCCAAGCAAGCTTGGGATCGGTAGTGAGTGATTCACCGGGCTGGAGCGGTGAAGAATCAGCTCATAGTGAGCACTTGATCCTTGCACGGATCAAGGGGGAGCGATACCCTTGCGCGGGTGCTCCAACGAGGACTAGGGGGGTGTGCCGACACCTCGATACCTCGGCAAAAAGATCGTCTTGTCATCTCTACTCCTTTACTTACGCACTTACTTTCAAGCAATTCAATTTTGCATTATTACTTGTTGATCATTCACTATTGAATTGCTTTGCTAGAGTTGGAGTGGCATAGACTTGGTCTTTTATGCGGTAGAATAGAGAAAAACACACTTCTAGGCACAAGGGGGTTAATTGGGCTTAATAGGTTTTAACTCTTGCTAAAGTTTTAGAAAAGCCCAATTCACCCCCCTCTTGGGCATCTTGATCCTTTCAATACCAAAGCCTCGTGCTCTCGATTTAGGCTTAACCGCCTAGAGTTAAGATGTCCGGAGGTGATGGACCACCTCCCATGTTCGAGGGAGACGACTTCCCATATTGGAAAATCCGTATGAAGTCGTACCTAGAAGCGGTTGATGTTAAATGCTGTGAAGCCGCGATCACCGGCTTTGCCAAGCCCAAGGAAGGCACAAGCCTTACTCCTAATGAGGAGGAAAATGAGAAATGGAATGCAAAAGCCAAAAACATCCTTTTTAGAGGCATTTGCAAGGATGTGTTCAACCGCGTCCGGAACCACAAAAATGTCCATGATCTATGGGAAAATATTTGTGCGCTCCATGAGGGAACCAAGAGTGAGCGTGAGGAACGCTATCATTTAGTTATGCAAAAGCTTCATTCTTTTGATATGCATACTAATGAAAGTGCAAATGAAATGTACTCACGCTTGAATGTTCTTGTAGAAGAACTCAATGGACTTGGCCTCACACAAATGCAACCATCCAATGTTGTGAGGAAGATTCTTTGTGTCCTCCCAATTGATAAATATGGACACATTGTGACAGTGCTACATCAAGGCGATCTTTCCACCGCTACACCAACTCAAATCTTGGGAAAGATCAATGCGCATGAGATGTACATGCACATCACACCAAGTGGTGGCTCTTCCACCGACAAGAAGAAGGACTTGGCCTTCAAAGCAAGCCATGACAAGAAGGGCAAGACCAAGGCTATTGAGGTGCATCATGAAAGCTCAAGTGATGAAGACGATGATTCCAACATCGCTCTCATGGTGAGAAGAACCACCAAGATGTTGAAGAAGCTTCACAAGAATGGAGTCAACTTTGACTCAAGAAAGAAGAAGTTCTTCACAAGTAGCAAGAGAAGGCCAATCTCCGAAATGGATTGCTACAATTGCGGTGAACTTGGCCATCTTGCTCATCAATGCACCAAGCCCAAGAAAGAGAGCTACAAGAACAAGCACAAGGGCAAGAAATATGACTCATATAGTGAAGATGAGAAGAAGAGTGAGAAGCCATACAAGAAGGATGGCAAGAAGAAGAAGCAATACCACAAGAAAGGTGGCAAGGCCTACATTGTTGGTGATTGGCTCACCGACATTGACTCCTCCGGTGGTTCATCAAATGAAGATAGTGATGATGAGAAGGAGAAGGTGGCCGCACTAGTCATTGGCACCTCTACACACCACCACCACCACCATCACCGTCATCCTCTACACACCTATGCCTTATGGCTAAGGGTGATCGGAAGGTACAAAACGATGACGAATCTAGTGATGGTGAATTTGAGGCACCTTCTTATGATGAACTTGTTGCCTTGCTTAACAACTACTCTAAAATCATAAGAAAGACTAGAGCTAAAAATGAAACCTTGTTGATGAAAATGAATCTCTTGTTGAGAAGTATGATCATGCTACACATGCTAGTGATGAGCTAAAAGATGAACTTGCTACTATGTAATCATCTATCAAGGAGCTCAAGTCCTCCAACAAGGAGCTCAAAGCTAAAAATGAAAAAATTATAAGATGCATAGTGATCTTACCACTAGTTATGCTTTGCTCAAAGAGAAATATACTCAAGTCAAAGTAGATCATGATACACTTAGTGTTGCTTATGATATGCTTTCTCATGAGACACATGATGCTCCTAACCTTGTTGTTAAGTGTGACATAGCAACATCTTGTGAGGACTTAGTTAGTGAGCATGATAAGCAAAGAGCTAGTGGCAAGGGCAAGAAAGTGGTTGAGGCCTATCACTATGATGACTATGTCAAGATCAAGAATGAGAATGCAAAGCTCAAAGTTGATCTAGAGAAGCTTACAACCACCAAGCAAGTTGTCATTGAAACTCATGATGATGACTATAGCATGTCACTTGAGCTAGACATGCTAAAAGAAGAAAACAAGAGATTGAAGATGGAGAGGGACTACAAAATGACACCATCTCAATTGGAGATCCAACAAGAGAATGACAAGCTCAAGAAAGAGAAGGAGCACCTTACTGCGGATACATGGGTGTATGCCGAGTCTCTGTGTGATGAGTGATTGTCAATGGAGATGATGCGCATGTTCTTTGGCTTGTGTTGTGCAGGTGTCGAGCACGGAGACAGTGATCGATGGCGGGTGAAGGTCAAGTTGCGACGTGCCGTGCCGACGGACCGGGCGCGATGAAGGATGGGCGTGCCGTGCGGCGGACGTGCCATGCCGATGTATCGGACGGTGAAGGGCGGACGTGGACTTGGACTGATGGACTGGAGGCCGGAGGATCAGCTGTGGTGGCTGGCAGCCTGTGACAGCGACAGGCGGAGAAGTGCGATCATGTCGGTGGAAGGGGTGCACAGGCGGTGCATCCCCTCTACGACGCCGGTTTGTTGGTAGAGCCCGGGAAAAACCAACGGTGGACGGTTTCCAGGTTTGGGCCTCAAAACCTGGGTGCTGGGTTTCCAGGTTGAGCCACAAAACCTGGGCGCGACGGTTTCCAGGTTGAGCCTCAAAACCTGGGCGTGGGCCGGTTTCCGAGTTTGGGCCTCAAAACTCGGGCGCGGACGGTTTCCGAGTTTGGCCACAAAACTCGGGCTGGAGGCTGGTTTCCCGGTTTGGGCCTCAAAACCGGGGGCTGATGGAAAAGGCTGGTTTCCCGGTTTGGGCCGCAAAACCGGGGGTGCAGAGTGGTGGCGGCACGTGGCGGCGATCTGAAGGTTGCGTGGAGGCGACGCGGAAGACCGTGCGGGCGTGGCCGTCGGATCTACCTACCACCAGCGGGTGGACTAGAATAGCCTTAGGGTTAGGCTGGTCCGCTCTGTAATTAGAGTAGAGAGGGGTAGAGTAGGAAATAGACTTAGGCTAGGTTAGTATAAGTAGTCTAGGGGAGACACCCTCCTCCCGATCTCAATCTCAGTTAGCGCAGTCATTTGCTTCCTAGCACCTAGGGTTTCCACTCTCCCATCCCCTGCTCTAGCTAGTTGAGATCCGCAGAGAGACTCCACTCTGTGTACTGTTGATTTGAGGAAGTGAGGCCGTATCCTCACCTTGGAGCACAGATCGATGGCTTGATTTGCGTCCTTAATTCGAGTTCGTGGCTGTGATTCGCGTTTTCTTTGTGTTCTTCGCGGAACCCTTTTTCTCCACGATTTTCCCGTCGCTTGATCTCTTTGCTCGGTTCATCTTTTGCAAAACCGTTTGAACCAAGTTGTTCTAGATCGTGAGGCTCTCCTTTCCACCGAAGGAATTAAACTCTAACCTCACGGTCTAGGAGATCGATCGATTTTCGTTTTGGATTGCGTTCTTGCCTCCATGCCCCGAAATTTCTTGATTCACCGATTTGGAGTTAGGTTCGAGCCATGATCTCTTAGAGATAGCTCACTAACATCCTTGTGACCCCTCAGATCGAATCCTAGGCCTAGAGCTTTTGATTTAGAGGAGATCGGGTTGAATCATCAAAGAACTGCGCTGTTTTCGGGAGCATCGGACGCTATCACGGGAGCATCGGACGCTAGGGTCCCTAGCATCGGACGCTCCGGTGACGCGTGTCACGTTTTCGGCGTTTTAGTTTGCATCGGACGCTAGGCATCGGACGCGTCCGTTGTCCATCGGACGCGCCGGAGCCTTTGCATCGGACGCTGGGTGATTACTGTTCACAGCGTCCGATGGTGGAACAGTAAGGTTCCAGAACCGCCCAGTCTGCATCGGACGCTTCCGGTGGTCTGGCATCGGACGCAGGCCAGCGTCCGATGCGTCTGGTTTCGCACGGTTTCGTCCGCGGTTCGCTCGTTCGTTGTCGGAATTGATTTCCGTCTTTTGCGTTGGCTTTCTAGAGTTGTCTAGTGTCTCGCTGTGCTTCTAGGAAGCATCCACCCTACATATAGGGTCGTGGACATTAGCAA
Organism: Coix lacryma-jobi var. lacryma-jobi; assembly: GCA_009763385.1. Classification (NCBI taxonomy): domain Eukaryota; kingdom Viridiplantae; phylum Streptophyta; class Magnoliopsida; order Poales; family Poaceae; genus Coix; species Coix lacryma-jobi. Next base: position 134,374,873 of record CM019827.1, read on the forward strand.
GCTCTAGGGTTCGCTCTTGGGGTCGTTTTTGGGACAGTGGCATCTAGTTTCCGTAAGGAAATTTTGAAGCTCCCATTCACCCCCCCCCCCTCTGGTCGCTTTCGGTTAGCTTCTCGGTCCTTCAATTGGTATCGGAGCAGGTTAAGGATCTTCCACCTTAGCCGGTTCCAGATCCACCGAAGGCGACATGGATCGCGGCGTGGGCAAACCGCCGTTTTTCGATGGGACGAATTATGCGTATTGGAAGATACGTATGTCGGCCTATTTGCAGAGCTTGGGCGCTTCGATCTGGGATATTTGCAACTCCCCTGATTACGTGGTCTTGGCTGCTCGTGTCTCTCAGCAACAGATCGATGAGCACGATGCCAATAGCCGAGCCCGTAATGCTCTTTTCTCTTGTTTGAGCATGGGTGAGTTTGATCGTGTTTCTCACCTCGCTACGGCTCGGGAGATCTGGGACACTCTCATGCGTTTCCATGAGGGCACCTCTCAAGTCAAAACCCGACTCTACGAGTCGTTCAAGCGAGAGTATGAGAACTTTAGACATCAACCTGGCGAGAGCATAGAAAGTTTATTCGCTCGCTTTCAGGTGATAGTCAACAGGATGAGGGCTAACAGAGAGCAGTTGCCTTTTGACGATCATGAGCGTGCTTTGAAGCTTTTGCACACTCTTGACCGTTCGGTGTGGGATTCCAAGGTTCAGGCGATCATCGAATCACCTAACTATGATACCCTCACCTGCGACGAGCTCTTCAGTAAGCTCAAGTCCAGTGAGATTGATGCTATGGCGAGGGCTTCTTTTGAAAATCCTTCTCGCCCATCCATGGCTTTGGTTTCCGGCTCTTCCTCTAACCCCTCAGCTGGCTTTGCGCTTTCTTCTCTTTTTTCTGTGACAGAGGACCAGCTGGAGACTTTGGGGGACGACGAGTTGGCTTTGCTTGCCAACCGGTTTTCACGGTTCCACAACAACCGCGTGAACCGCCGTCGTGGAGGAGGACGCGCCGGATGCTACGAGTGCGGCGACCCCGACCACTTCATCGCCGACTGCCCCAAGAAGAAGAACAAGCATCTGGGGAAGGGCGATCACGGCCACAGGCGCGACTCCAAGTACAAGGAGAAGCACGTTCCCCCAAGGCACAAGAAGCGGGGCGGCTTCGACAAAGAGTACATCAAGAAGAAGTACTTGGAGAAGCAGCAGGCTGAGCAGCGTGCGTTCTTCGCCACGCTCAGCGACGTCGACGGCTCGGATGACGACTCCGCTCGATCGAGTGATGACGAGTCCGAGAAGAAGAAGCTGGAGGACACGTTCAACGGCTTATGCTTCTTCGCCGGCGACGAAGGCCTGTGTACCATGGCGCTCGGAGATGAGGTCGGTGGCGAGCTGGAGCACACACCTCGGAACGACGACGACGACGACACCTCCCAGGTATCTCTCACCTACGACGAGCTTTCCTCCGAGGTTGAGAAGTTGACTGCTGCCCTCCTTAGCCAAGATAAGTTGCTTAGGCGTGCCGCTAGAGAGCGCAAGGAGTTTAGGCAGAAGTGGGAGGACACGGTGAAGGAGCTTGAGTTCGCTCGGTCCACCGTGGTTGTGTCGGAGGAGTTGGAGTGCGAGAGTTGCGCCGCGCACATGACGGATCTTCTCACTCTGAGGAGTAAGCATGCTGCGCTGGTAGATGAGGTGGATGAGCTCCGAGCTAGACCGCAGCTGTTGGGTGCGTGCAAGACTTGTCCTGTCTTGCAATCCGAGTTGGCAGAGAAGAATGCCAAGCTTGAGTCTTTTGAGAAGGCCGGCTCGGATAGCACTTGTGTCAAGAGGTGTGCTTTGTGTGAGGGCCTGGAGCAGGAGATGGCCAATGTGAGGCATGACAAGGTGCGTACCGAGGAGGAAAACACATACCTTCGGACCGTCTTGTCATGGGTGTCTTGTGGTGAGCCTCAGCTCGGGATGATGATCTCCCAATTCAAGCGAGCTGCTGGGGCTCCTGGTGTAGGTCTTGGCCAGAGTGTTGATCTTTCAGCTTTTGGTAAGATTGGAGAGTCTAGTGGTCTGAACCCCTGTGAGAAGCCCAACTCCACCACTACTCCCAAACTAACCAAGCTTCCACCCAAAGAGCCTGCCAAGCCTGTCACCAAGGATGGAGTTGTAGTTGAACCCCCTAAGGCTCCACCCAAGAATCCACAATGGCAACCCAAGCCCAATCACCTAAAGAACAAGCTTGACACAATGCCACCCATCCGAGAGGAGTTGCCACAGAAGGGCAAGGGCAAGGTGAACCATACCCACATCCCTGCAAACCAACAACCCCCTTTGCGCGCGGTGAGGTTTCAGTGTGACTTTTGTGGGCGGGATGGTCACCTGAGTGAGTTCTGCTTTAGGCGCAGGAGAGAGGCGCGCCGTGCTAGGGAGATGCAGAACCCGGACATGTTTCACCCAGCTCGTGGTGGACATGCTCCGAAGCCTCAGGGGAGAGCTGCTAGGTCTGGAGGGAAGCATACCCAGCCTAGGCAGCAGGAGAGAGCCCCTAGGAGGGAGACTAGGCCTAGAGGTAGAGCACCTCAGTTTGTGAGGCCTAGGCAGGAGAGAGCTCCGAGGAGAGACGCTAGAGTTGAGCAGCAGGCTCCTAGGCGTAGACCTCGTAGAGAGCGCGCCCGACGGGGTCCTGTTTTTGCAGGTAACGGACCCCGTGGCGGAGGCTTTGTTGAGCGCTTTGTCCCACCGCAGGTAGAGTTTCGCGGTGAGCGCTTCTTCCCCAGCGGACCACGTTTTCCTGTGCGTGGTGATCGCTATCCCCCTAGACAGGTTGGTTTTTACACTGACCGTTCTTTTGAGCAGCCGGCCCAACACTGGTTTCCTTCTTATCTTACTAACCCCAGTGTTGGACCGTATGTTCACCCTATGTCTTCTTATTGATGTAGGAGGAGCGGTTGGAGGACATTTGGCTTGTGGATTCCGGTTGCTCGAGGCACATGACCGGAAATGCCAAATGGTTCTCCAGCCATAGTCCGGTCGCCGGAAAGGAGTACATAACCTTCGGCGACAAAGGTAAGGGCAAGGTATTGTCCGTTGGTGCAGTGCGGGTTAATGAGCACTTTGTGTTGCGCGAGGTTGCTCTTGTTTCTAACCTGCATTTTAACTTGCTTTCTGTTTCGCAACTTTTTCGTGAAGGCTATGAGATTCGTTTCAAACCGAACCTTAGCCGGATCTTAGATCCTCAGGGTGATCTTGTATGTCTGATTTCACCCTTTGGGAATGTCTTTCGCGCGAATTTCTCAAAGTCGTTTGGATCTTCTCGCTGTCTTTTGGCTAGTCCTTCTTCTTCTGATCTTTGGAAGTGGCATAGGAGGCTCGGTCACCTGAGTTTTGACTTGCTTGCAAGACTTAGCTCACTTGGCTTAATCCGAGGATTGCCCAAGCTTTCGTTGGAGAAGGATCTAGTTTGCCATGCTTGCCGGCATGGAAAGATGGTTGCTGCTCCCCACCATCCTTTGACCAAGGTTATGACCTCGCACCCCGGAGAGCTTTTGCATATGGACCTTGTTGGTCCGGCTCGGGTGAGCTCGGTTGGTGGGAAGTGGTATGTGCTTGTTATTGTTGACGACTTTTCGAGGTATTCGTGGGTCTTCTTTTTAGTTGAGAAGTCCGAGACATTCTCCTTCGCTCGCGATCTGATTTTGCGTCTTCAGAACGAGTTCCCTTTGAACTCGATGCGAGCGATTAGAAGTGATAATGGTTCCGAGTTTAAAAATTCGGATTTTGAGAAGTTTTGTAAACGCCTTGGTTTGGAGCATCAGTTTTCTTCTCCCTATACACCACCCCAAAATGGTGTTGTAGAGAGGAAGAATCGGACCCTTGTTGAGATGGCCAGGACGATGCTTGATGAGCATAGGACTCCTAGGCGCTATTGGGCCGAAGCTATGAACACTGCATGCTATATTTCGAATCGCATTTTTCTGAGAGTGTTTTTGAAGAAGACCTCTTATGAGTTGCGTTTTGGTCGCCAGCCCAAGGTGAGTTATTTTAGAGTCTTTGGTTGCCACTGTTTTATATTGAAAAAAGGCAACCTAGACAAGTTTGAGTCTCGTTCTTCTGACGGTGTGTTTTTGGGTTATGGCACTCACACTCGAGCTTATCGTGTACTTAACCTTGACACTAACCGAGTCATGGAGACATCAGACGTCACTTTCGACGAGACTCTTGTTTCTCCTTCTTCTCGTTTTGAGCGTGCAGGTGATCACGAGGTTGGAGAGCCTCTTTTCGATGACGAGGAAGAGGGTGCTGAAGGTATAGATGATCCAGCACCCCCTCCGCCTGCCGCGCCGCCGGGAGCGGCTTCGACGACGACCCGTGGCCCCGAGACGTCTTCTTCCTGGGGGCCGTGGGATCCACCTCGCGCGGTACCTTTTGTACCCGGGGTGGAACCAGCTACTGTTGAGGGGGAGGTTACTTCTTCCCGGGAGGCGCCACGACACATCCAGCGCCAGCACCCCCCTGAACAGATGATCGGTGACATCGACGAGCGAGTTACTCGCTCCAGGTCACAGCACATCTCGCACTTTGCTCATTCTGCTTTTGTTGCGTCTTTTGAGCCCCGAGATGTTGGACACGCATTGACGGATCCGGATTGGGTCAATGCCATGCATGAGGAGCTAGAGAACTTTGAGCGAAATCGGGTTTGGGTTCTAGTGCCACCACCTCCTGACTGTAAACCTATTGGGACAAAATGGGTATTTAAAAACAAGCAAGGAGAGGAGGGCCACATTGTGAGAAACAAGGCCCGGCTTGTAGCGAAGGGTTATAGTCAGAAGGAGGGGATAGATTATGAGGAGACCTTCGCTCCTGTAGCTCGTTTGGAGGCTATTAGGATACTCTTGGCTTATGCTGCATCCATGGGTTTCAAACTTTTTCAAATGGATGTCAAGAGTGCCTTCTTAAACGGCTATATTGAGGAGGAGGTCTATGTCCAGCAACCCCCCGGTTTTGAAAATCCAAGTTTCCAAACCATGTCTTTAAACTCCACAAAGCTTTGTATGGTTTGAAACAAGCCCCTAGAGCCTGGTATGAGAGATTAAAAACCTTTTTGCTAGCTAAGGGTTTTAAAATGGGATGTGTAGATAAAACGCTCTTTCTCCTCAAGCAAGGCAAAGATACTCTCTTGGTCCAAATTTACGTGGATGATATCATTTTCGGTGGTTCTTCTCACGCTTTGGTTGCCAAGTTTGCAGATACTATGAGCAGGGAGTTCGAGATGAGCATGATGGGCGAGCTGACTTTCTTTCTCGGGTTGCAAATTAAGCAATCCCGAGAGGGGACGTTGTGCACCAGGGCAAGTACACAAGGGACTTGCTGAAGCGGTTCGACATGGGTGAGGCTAAGCCTCTTCCGACGCCCATGTCGACGACGACTGCCCTGGATGCCGACACGGATGGAGAAGCAGTGGACCAGAAGGAGTACCGCAGCATGATTGGATCGCTGCTCTACCTGACGGCGACACGGCCGGACATTCAGTTCGCCGTGTGCTTGTGCGCGCGCTTTCAGGCTTCGCCACGCACTTCTCACCGTCAGGCGGTGAAGCGCATCTTCAGGTACCTTCGTTTCACGCCCGAGCTCGGGATTTGGTATTCTGCTTCCTCCACCCTCTCGCTTTGTGGCTTTTCTGATGCTGATTTTGCTGGTTGTCGCATTGAGCGCAAGTCCACTTCTGGGACTTGCCAGTTTATTGGATCTTCTCTGGTGTCGTGGTCTTCTCGCAAGCAGTCTAGTGTCGCTCAGTCTACCACGGAGGCTGAATATGTTGCTGCGGCTAGCTGCTGTTCCCAGTTACTCTGGATGATGGCCACTTTGCGTGATTTTGGTTTGAGCTTTACTCGAGTTCCTTTGCTTTGTGACAGCACGAGTGCCATTAGCGTTGCTAAGAACCCCGTGCTTCACTCGAAAACCAAACACATTGATGTGCGCTTTCATTTCTTGCGAGACCACCAGGAGAAGGGTGATATCGACCTTCGCCATGTCGATACTCATCACCAATTGGCTGATATTTTCACCAAGCCTTTAGACGAATCAACCTTTAATAGGTTGAGGGGTGAGCTTGGTGTGTGTTTCCCCTTTTAGATGGGGGAAGCATTTTGAGATGTACAGACTGACTCTTTTATTTAAGGCTCTTTTCTTTTGAGTTTCTTGAGTCTCTCTTTTTGGTATCTTCTTTCGTTCAGTTTTGTGTCGGGCATACGCATTTACATTCTGAGCTTCATGTCTATATTCACTAGAATGTAATTATGCTCTTGTTAGTATTGCTCCGATACTTATGATGATGCTTGTAGCTTATGCTCTTTCTGATCACTGTTACATGTTATGAGCGAGCTATTTTTGGAATGGTGAATTATGCCTAATGTATATAAATCTGAAAATGTTCACCATTGAGATATGCAACTAGCATGTGTAGGGTGTGTTGAGTCCATTCCTGCTTTTCATATATGCTAGGTTGCTATGTCTCTAGTTCTGAGTCATTCACTTGCTTGGTTGTTCATAACTTGCTTAAAATCTGAACCAAGTATTGTTGAATTGAAAAGATCGAGATGGGATTGCTTGTCAACACCTCATGGTATTGAGACTGTTTCTCATTGCACTTTGAGTTGAACTTGAGCCATGTAGTGTATGACCGAAACCGTTGCTTTAAGCTTCTGATGCTTTGGCATAGGCTTCGCACGGTTGAAAAGTTAGGCGATGACAAGCTTTCAACCTCTCGCAATCCACATGCTAAAAATGAACTTGTGAATTCTTTTACCGCTGCAACTCCGATATGAATTTGAAATCACAAGTATATGCTTCATTCCTATGCATGATGATTGAACTTTGCTGGGGTAGTTCACTTGTATATATGCTTAGCAATGTTTGGATTCCTTAACCTGTTAGTACTATTTTGATGGTGACTATCCTTTTGGCGTAAACTGCTCACATGCTCATATGATTCATATTTCGTATAAGTGATCAGTTCTGAGCCTTTGCTATTTGAGTGCTAATTGAGATGTTGGAGCTATTACTGATTAGAGCCTCTTTGCATCTTTTGCCTATACTGAAGCTCCTAACTTGCATTTGACTTCATATGCATTTTCGAAGGAATCTGTGTTCAGGGGGAGTTTAGTGAAGAGAGTTGCTTCTCCGATACCTTGTTGGCCTTGATAAGCTGCATTTTCAACTAGGGGGAGAAATTTACGCAAATCATATGCCCTGAAAATCTTTTGTCCTAGTTGCTTGCATTTGTCGAGGGGGAGTTTGCTAGTTGTGTTGAGCCGTTGCCTCTGTCTTGAGGGACTAGCAAACGTTCCTAGCTTTTCATGAGCCTTCATAAGCTTTTTTCATTTGGCTTTCAATTGGTATCGTCTGGTGCTTTCCCATTTGGTTTGGGTTGATTTCCAATTGGTTCGGAGTGATTTTCTTGCTAGTTGTGTTGAGCCTCTGTGCCTCTATCTTGAGGGACTAGCATTTTGCTTCTGTTGTCCTCCGATCTTCAATTGGTATCTGCTAGCGGTGTTGAGCCTGTTCTACCTCTTCTTGAGGGCTAGCTTTGCTTTGCTTGGTTGCGTCAAGCCGTTGCCCATGTCTTTGGGGACCAAGTTTTTGCTTCATCCACTTGACCTTCTTTGGCTTTTGTTAGGCTTTTGGGTCATTTGGTTGGGTTTTCTCTTCCCACTCCTTCCTTCCTCCTTCTTCTTACTCATGATTTGTTGTGGAGTTGACAATGCACTCATCAAGGGGGAGATTGCGGATACATGGGTGTATGCCGAGTCTCTGTGTGATGAGTGATTGTCAATGGAGATGATGCGCATGTTCTTTGGCTTGTGTTGTTGCAGGTGTCGAGCACGGAGACAGTGATCGATGGCGGTGAAGGTCAAGTTGCGACGTGCCGTGCCGACGGACCGGGCGCGATGAAGGATGGGCGTGCCGTGCGGCGGACGTGCCATGCCGATGTATCGGACGGTGAAGGGCGGACGTGGACTTGGACTGATGGACTGGAGGCCGGAGGATCAGCTGTGGTGGCTGGCAGCCTGTGACAGCGACAGGCGGAGAAGTGCGATCATGTCGGTGGAAGGGGTGCACAGGCGGTGCATCCCCTCTACGACGCCGGTTTGTGGTAGAGCCCGGGAAAAACCAACGGTGGACGGTTTCCAGGTTTGGGCCTCAAAACCTGGGTGCTGGGTTTCCAGGTTGAGCCACAAAACCTGGGCGCGACGGTTTCCAGGTTGAGCCTCAAAACCTGGGCGTGGGCCGGTTTCCGAGTTTGGGCCTCAAAACTCGGGCGCGGACGTTTCCGAGTTTGGCCACAAAACTCGGGCTGGAGGCTGGTTTCCCGGTTTGGGCCTCAAAACCGGGGGCTGATGGAAAAGGCTGGTTTCCCGGTTTGGGCCGCAAAACCGGGGGTGCAGAGTGGTGGCGGCACGTGGCGGCGATCTGAAGGTTGCGTGGAGGCGACGCGGAAGACCGTGCGGGCGTGTCCGTCGGATCTACCTACCACCAGCGGGTGGACTAGAATAGCCTTAGGGTTAGGCTGGTCCGCTCTGTAATTAGAGTAGAGAGGGGTAGAGTAGGAAATAGACTTAGGCTAGGTTAGTATAAGTAGTCTAGGGAGACACCCTCCTCCCGATCTCAATCTCAGTTAGCGCAGTCATTTGCTTCCTAGCACCTAGGTTTCCACTCTCCATCCCCTGCTAGCTAGTTGAGATCCGCAGAGAGACTCCACTCTGTGTACTGTTGATTGATTAGGAGTGAGGCCGTATCCTCACCTTGGAGCACAGATCGATGGCTTGATTTGCGTCCTTAATTCGAGTTCGTGGCTGTGATTCGCGTTTTCTTTGTGTTCTTCGCGGAACCCTTTTTCTCCACGATTTTCCCGTCGCTTGATCTCTTTGCTCGGTTCATCTTTTGCAAAACCGTTTGAACCAAGTTGTTCTAGATCGTGAGGCTCTCCTTTCCACCGAAGGAATTAAACTCTAACCTCACGGTCTAGGAGATCGATCGATTTTCGTTTGGATTGCGTCTTGCCTCCATGCCCCGAAATTTCTTGATTCACCGATTTGGAGTTAGGTTCGAGCCATGATCTCTTAGAGATAGCTCACTAACATCCTTGTGACCCCTCAGATCGAATCCTAGGCCTAGAGCTTTTGATTTAGAGGAGATCGGGTTGAATCATCAAAGAACTGCGCTGTTTTCGGGAGCATCGGACGCTATCGGGAGCATCGGACGCTAGGGTCCCTAGCATCGGACGGACGCCCGGTGACGCGTGTCACGTTTTCGGCGTTTTAGTTTGCATCGGACGCTAGGCATCGGACGCGTCCGTTGTCCATCGGACGCGCCGGAGCCTTTGCATCGGACGCTGGTGATTACTGTTCACAGCGTCCCGATGGTGGAACAGTAAGGTTCCAGAACCGCCCAGTCTGCATCGGACGCTTCCGGTGGTCTGGCATCGGACGCAGGCCAGCGTCCGATGCGTCTGGTTTCGCACGGTTTCGTCCGCGGTTCGCTCGTTCGTTGTCGGAATTGATTTCCGTCTTTTGCGTTGGCTTTCTAGAGTTGTCTAGTGTCTCGCTGTGCTTCTAGGAAGCATCCACCCTACATATAGGGTCGTGACATTAGCAAGCTCTAGGTTCGCTCTTGGGGTCGTTTTTGGGACAGTGGCATCTAGTTTCCGTAAGGAAATTTTGAAGCTCCCATTCACCCCCCCCCCCTCTGGTCGCTTTCGGTTAGCTTCTCGGTCCTTCACTTACCACCGGATTGAAGAAAATCACCAAGGGTCAATGTCTTCAAAGTGAGCTACTCATGAACACTGTGATGAAGACAAATAGAAATGGCATTGGCTTCCTTGAAGAGAAGATGAAGCAATGCAAGAGCATCACTAAGCCCAAGAAGAAGAAGATTAGAAGATGCTATGAGTGTGGAAAAGAAGGTCATTTTGCTCATGATTGTGAAGAACGAAAACCCACACCCTTGCCCAAGCATGCTAGGCCCTTTGCTTTCAATGCTCACTACATGCTTAGACAAGACTCTAGTGGCAAGATGAAAGTCATGTTCATGGGGCCTCCTAACAAGAATAGGCCAAAGCAAATATGGGTTGCAAAGTCACTAGTTGAGAAGGTTAAGGGACCTCAACAAGTTTGGGTCCCAAAATCTCAAGCTTGATTTCTTGTGTGTGTAGGTGAACTACAAGACGGTGGATCTCATTGGGTGATTGATAGTGGTTGCACACAACATATGACCGGTGATCCCCAGATGTTCACCTCACTAGAAGAGAATGTCGATGACCAAGAAAAGATTACATTTGGTGACAACTCAAAGGGCAATGTCAAGGGATTGGGCAAAGTGGCAATATCAAATGATCATACCATCTCCAATGTGCTTCTTGTTGCATTATTGAGCTTCAACTTGCTATCCGTTGGGCAACTATGTGATCTTGGCTTTCAATGTTTGTTCACCGACAAAGAAGTGGTTGTGACCAAGAAAGATGATACACAAGTGATATTCAAAAGCTTTAGATACAACAATCTCTATCTAGTGGATTTCTCCTCCGAAGATGCAAACTTGAAGACATGTTTGTTCACTAAGCAATCACTTGGTTGGCTATGGCATATAATATTGGCTCATGTGGGAATGAACACTCTCAACAAGCTATTGAAGAAGGATTTGGTTAGAGGCTTGAAGGATGTCAAATTTGAGAAGGGCAAATTGTGTAGTGCATGTCAAGCCGGCAAGCAAGTTGCAAATACTCATCCAACCAAAGCCTTTGTATCAACATCAAGAGAGCTAGAGCTACTTCACATGGATCTATTTGGGCCAACAACATATGCTAGCTTGGGTGGAAATCTCTATTGCCTAGTGATTGTTGATGACTATTCTAGATACACTTGGGTATTCTTTCTTCATGACAAATCCGAAGCAACCCCTTCATTCAAGAAGTTTGCCAAGAGAGCCCAAAATGAGTTTGACTTGAAGAACAAGAAAAAATAAGAAGTGATAATGGAAGAGAATTTGACAACACCCACATTGAGGAATATTGTGATGAAGTTGGGATCAAGCACGAAGTCTCCGCAACCTATACACCACAACAAAATGGGGTAGTTGAGAGGAAGAACCGGACACTAATCACCCTAGCAAGGACAATGTTAGATGAGTACACTACAGCGGAAAGATTTTGGGCGGAAGCAATCAACACCGCTTGCTATGCATCAAACTGGTTGTTCCCCCATCGTCTCTTTTGCAAGACCCCCTATGAGCTACTCAACAACAAGAAGTCGGATGTATCTTTCTTTAGAGTGTTTGGGTGCAAATGCTACATCTACAAGAAGCGCCAACACCTAGGGAAGTTCCAACGCCGATGTGATATTGGTTTTCTTGTTGGTTACTCATTGAAGTCCAAAGCATATCGAGTATTCAACCATGCCATCGGGATGGTAGAAGAAACATATGATGTGGAATTTGATGAATCTAATGGCTCTCAAGGAGAGCATGAGATCTTGATGATGTAGGTGATGAACCATTGAGGGAAGCAATGAAGAACATGCCGGTTGGAGCCATCAAGCCTAAAGATGATGATGATGATGTGCAAGTCATTGACAAGCCATCCTCATCCAATGTACCACATGATGATGACAAAGATGGGAGGGATCCAAATGAAGACACTCATGTCTATCCCATGATCAAATGGTGGTACAAGCTCTAGATATTGGTGCTCACAAGCGGCCCCTCAAGTGGTTGATCGAAGGACTACTCCTCTACTACAGCTCATCCTCAAGATCTCATCATAGGAAGTCCAAACAAGGGGTGTAATGACTCGATCTCAAAAACTTGCTTTATTTATTGAACATCACTCCTTTGTGTCTCTTGTTGAGCCTACCATTGTAGATGAAGCTCTAGGTGATCCGGATTGGGTGAAGGCTATGCATGAAGAATTAAACAACTTCACCCGCAACCAAGTTTGGACACTTGAAGAGCGACCCAAAGGCGCAAGAGTCATTGGAACAAAATGGGTGTTTAGAAACAAGCAAGATGATCAAGGCAAGGTTGTTAGAAACAAGGCAAGGCTAGTAGCAAAGGGGTTCTCTCAAGTTGAAGGATTGGATTTGGAGAGACCTTTGCACTGGTTGCAAGACTTGAAGCCATCCGTATTCTCCTTGCATATGCATCACATCATGACATTAAATTATATCAAATGGATGTGAAAAGTGCATTTTTAAATGGCTTCATAAATGAACTAGTCTATGTTGATCAACCTCCCGGGTTTGAAGACCCTAAATATCCTAATCATGTTTATAGGTTGTCCAAGGCGCTATATGGGCTCAAGCAAGCCCCAAGAGCATGGTACGAGCGCCTCTAGGACTTCCTCATTGAGAAGGGTTTCACCATTGGGAAGGTTGACACTACACTATTCACCAAGAAGCTTGATGGAGATATCTTCATTTGTCAAGTCTACGTCGATGATACCATCTTCGGGTCAATAAATGAAGCCTATTGCAAGGAATTTGGTGACTTGATGTCGAAGGAGTTCGAAATGTCCAATATTGGCGAGCTCACATTCTTCCTAGGCTTCCAAGTCAAGCAATTGAAGGAGGGGACTTTCATATCTCAAGAGAAGTATACAAAAGACCTCCTCAAGCGCTTCAACATGGATGATTGCAAGCCTATCAAGACTCCAATGCCAACAAACGGACATCTCGACCTAGATGTGGGAGGTAACCCGGTTGATCAAACTCTCTACCGTTCTATGATTGGTAGCTTGTTATATTGGACCGCATCTAGGCCCGACATCATGTTTAGTGTGTGCATGTGTGCTCGCTTTCAAGCCGATCCTAGGGAATCACATCTCATAGCGGTGAAGAGAATCCTTAGGTACCTAAAGCACACCCCAAGCACTGGCCTTTGGTAACCCAAAGGAGCTAACTTCCAACTCATTGGGTATTCTGATTCGGATTACGCGGGTTGCAAAGTAGATAGAAAAAGCACATCCGGAGGGTGCCTTTGCTTGGGAGATCACTAGTTTCATGGAGTTCGAAAAGGAAAATAGTGTGGCCTTGTCTACCGCCAAGGCGGAATACATAGCCGCGGGTGCTTGTTGTGCACAAATCCTTTACATGAAATAAACCCTTTTAGACTATGGTGTAGTTCTAGAAATGGTACCTTTGTTGTGTGACAATGAGAGCGCGGTTAAACTTGCTAACAACCCGGTTCAACACTCTCGCACCAAGCACATAGATATTCGCCATCACTTTCTTAGAGACCATGTTTCCAAGAAAGACATATCCTTAGAGGGAGTTAGAACCGAAGATCAGTTGGCGGATATCTTCACAAAACCCCTAGATGAGAACAATCTTTGTAGATTACGAAGTGAGCTTAATGTGCTTGATCTCAGTAACTTTGTCAAAAGGTGAAAGGGGGTTGTCTTTGCATTGCATTGTATAGTATGTCATGTTTAAATTATGCTATGCACATAGGCTTGTCAGACGTGGTTAAGATAACCGTCCTAAAAAGCGTGTGAATAAGCTTACCCATGAGCAAACTTGACAAGCAACCTAGATTCAAATTTCGTATTGCATTGCATATGCATGGTTGTTGCTTTGTCGTTTCTCTTCGGTTAAGTTTTGAGCAACCGCTGTGTTCGTCCACCGCTAGGGGGAGCATTTGAGGCTCCTAATGGTTGAGTCCCCTAGTTTTGGTGGCCACATGTTGTCTCCTCGGGATTTATCGCCTATTTTACCTAAAAATGATATATAGCCTATGGAAAAATATTTATAAATTTGAGCGTTTATGCAAGGATGCTCATACTAAGTTCTAACTGGTGTTTATCTGCCTTTTAGTGGAGTTGGAACTTGGTTGGGAGAGGGAGCCGCAACAGAAACCTTCGAAACAGCCCAAAATGTGGCATTGGACGCGCCTAGCGCGATGCCTGCGCTGTAGACGAGCCCTGCTGTGACAGCTGGTGGAACAGTGTCAGGGTAGCGTCCGATGTGCCTCCATCGGAGCGTCCGATGCTCCATCGGACGCTGCCCAGCGTCCGATGCCGAGGCAAAGGACGCGTCCGATGTGATTTTGGCCGTTCTGGAGCTCTCTGGACAGGCATCGGAGCGTCCGATGTGTTTACCTCGGCGAGGTTGATGCCCCTTTAAGCGGCGCGTTGAGTTCTTTTCACTGGCTCTTGGGTCTCACGTGTCATACCGTTCCCCTCCATCTTCCTCCACCCGCCGCCCGCAACCAAGCCCGCCACCGCCGCCTTGCGCCCTAACCCTAGCTCCACCTCGCTCTGGCTGTCCCAGCCCCGCGCCCTCGCCGCCGGCCACCGCCGCTGCATCTCGCCGCGCCTCCCCTCCACCGCCGAGACTCCCCTCTGCCGCGCGCGCGCTTTACCGCGCTCGCTCGCCGGAGCTCCTCCACCGGCTGCTATCTCCCTCGCCGGTGTTGTGCGTCCCCGAGCCCCTCTGCTCGCCGGAGCTTCACCCTCGCATCCTCGACCCCTCGGCGATCTCTTCACCGACCCTCAGCCCCAACAGTGAGCAACTGCCATCTCCTTCATGATCCACGCATATTACATGCTCGACGAAATGCCCGAATAGTTGTTCCCACTGTTTTGACCCCCGTTTCACCTCAAACTCTTTGCAGTCCCCCTTGGTGTGATACGTGGGTGCCGGAACGTCAGTGCTTTCCTCTCTCTAGGGTCGTCTCATCGATCGTCAGGTAGCAAAGCCAATTCCACCTCTTATCTCCATGTCTCTAGACTATATGTGTTCTTATATATCTCCTATCTATTCTATGCAGCGAGTCAGTGTCAGTGACAACTTAGCAGTTGGCAGTGTCAGTTAACCCGGGGCCAAGCCCACGGGTATGGATTGAGGCCAAGCCTCGCAAGTGCCAGCTCAGTTCCGTGACAGAGTCCGGGGGAGTTCTTTGTCAGTTGAGTTCTTTGTCAGCTGTTTGTCAGGAGTTTTCAGCGGCAGTCCAGAGCCCCTTTTCAGCGACAGTGTTTCTTGTTCTTGTCAGCCATGGCGCGCTGCAAGAACGTTGGTGGTGGCCCTGGGGACTCTCCTCCCCGTCCCCCCTTCCGGTCAGAGGCCCAGAAAGGGGAAGCTGATCACGCGCAGGAAGCGCTCTAGGGAGTAGCGGGAGGCCGATCAGGCCAGAGCAGTGGCAGACGCTGCAGAGCGTGCAGAGCGGGGTGGTCGTGGAGGCGGTTTACGTATAGAGGATCAGCTATCTCCAGAGCAGCGCAGAGTCATGGAGGAGGTCGAGCGTTTTCATGGCTCGCCAACTGGCACGCTTATGGCTGCCGGTCGCCGGACGACGTTCACGTCTTCGGGTGTGGAGCCCAAGAGCTCAGGGCAGGGCCATGCAGAGGCCGAGGCAGCAGAGGCACCAGGGGCAGCAGAGGCACCAGAGGCAGAGGCCGAGGCTGAGGAGGAGGTCCTGAGGAGGTTCCCGGCGCCGGTCCACTCGTCGCAGGACTGCGGTGCCACCCCGGCCGACGTCCCTCTGCGGGGAGCACGTGCTCCGTCCAGGCGTGCGCCCCCGCCGATTCCGCGACTGGACCTCCGGGCAGCCACGTGCTCACAGATTCAGACCCGTAGGCTCGTCCCAGTCGAGCAGTGGTTCCCCAGGGAGAGGCAGCAGCAGACAGGGGCCAACTTCTATACAGTGCTGCAGGAGGACTTCTATCAGGGATACAGGACCGCCGGCATCTGCTTACGTTCACAGCGAGTATGTCCGCTAGAGGCAGTCGTCATAGCAGCTGGAGAGCAGATCCGCCCCATCCTCACCTATCTAACTAGTCTGCCAGACCTACTGGGGCGGTTTGGCTCGTATATTGAGGACTGAGTGTTTCAGTTTTACGCTTCACTTTGGGTGCACCCGGACAGGGAGACGATAGAGTTTGCTTTTGAGGAGGAGCACTACAGGCTATTTTCATCTAAGATCCGGGAGTGGTTTGGACTGCGACACTCACAGACCTGGATCCACAACCTGTGCTACGACAGGACGGAGCCACCCCGCCGCCCTCACGGTGGTGCACAGCCGTCGACTGACTTGGTCCGCCCCTACTTCACTGAGCCCTTCGGCGAGGGTTCGAGTCGCGCGCCTAGGGATCTCACCCCACCGACAGCTTCGACGAGGACTACCAGCTCCCGCCCCGCTTTCAGCCTAGAGCTCACGACTCACAGTCCGGGACGTCTGGTGTTGCCTCCTCCGACCCAGCCCTTCTTGCTATTCTTGTCCGGATGGAGGAGCAGCAGAGGACAGTCACTCAGGACGTCCAGAGGTTAGCCCAGGAGCAGCAGCGTTTGGCTCAGTAGCAGGCTCAAGAGCGGTCAGACGCCCTGCAGCGGCAGATGATGGAGTTACAGCAGTAGACACTCAGCTTCATGGAGCGCCTTGCGAGTGGTCCACTGTGACACCCCAATTTTAAGAACAAAATTGGAGCACAATATATGTATGGCAGGATCAATTTTGATACATATATCAACATCAAAGTAATATCAAAACAATGATTTATTAATATATCGAATATTATTACAAAAATGACCCTCGGGTCCAAAAGAAAAGTATAGACTCTCGGTCTAACTCTAATGTAGACTCGCGGAAACTGGACGCCATCTCCACAGGAAGGTTGACCGGGGCTGCGCCATCCTAGTACAAGTCGTCGGGGTCAAATCCACCGTCTTCTGGGTGCTCCTGCTCCGCGTACGCGTAGACTCCAACGTCTGGGTGGGGTAGCAAGGGGTTCAAAGAGGAAGGGTGAGTATATTGAAATTTACTCCGCAAGTGTAGGAAATATATGCTTATGAGGCTATTAACAAAGGTAGCTGACTCTGTTTGACTCAAGCGCCTAAAGCAACACATCCTATTAATCCTATTAAACCTATGCACCTATTTACTAGGTTATAACCACAATCTCCATCTGTAACAGTAACCACACTCGGAGTCGCACCGAGCAAACCACACTCGGAGTCACACCGAGCAACCAACACTTGGAGTCGCACCAAGCACCCACACCTGAAGTCCATCAGGCAACCGCACCTGAAGTCCATCAGATGACCCAAACCAGGTCGTTACAAGAAGTCCTATGTGTATTAGTTCCATACGTCACGACATAGAAAGCTATCTTCTATAATAACACCAGGTCTGCGCCCGAGACTGGGAATCACTCCCGTACCAAGCAGTAACCCGCGTAGAAGAAGCCTCTGTACCCATGTCATATGAGACTAATAACCACATAAGGCTTCTCTAACGAACTAGAACAAAACCACCAGCTAATCTCGAAGAAGTCCAAGCCCGCTCATGACCGTGAGCACGGCTGATATATCAGTTTTAATACTCTGCAGCGTTCGCACATCTTTACCCATGAGTCATGCGTTCCCCATCACGCCAAACACTGCCAAGGTGCACAGCAGGGTCGCACTACAAGGTCGTTACAAAGTCGCCTCCAAGTCCGTTCCACACGTACCTCTAAGGTTTCACCCCGTACAAAGGTCTACGACCCCAGGGCCCCCTCGTGAGCCACTAAAACAAACCCCGTGTGGACCCTCAACTTGGAGGAAACTAATTAATTAGCCAGTCCCAGAGCAATATAGGCCTCATGGCTTGCGCTGTTTTGCCGGGTTACATGCTCCAAGAACCGGGTCCTAGGGATCCAGGCAGGATATGTCTAGCACAAGCCCAGAACCAAAAACCATAAGCAGCTGCCGAGTCCCACGACACAAAAACCACCACATGGTCCATCCTGCCGGATTTACCTACTCACCATACTACTCATTACCAGTCCACATGTTCCATAGATCATTAATCAGAATTAATTATTAACCATCCCACCCCAAGACAGTGGGGCTAAGCATGACTTCTACCCAACACATCCCAAACCAAGCGACAAGGATAATATAAACAAGAATCTAGTAAACCCTAACATGGGATTCAAATTTAGACACTGCATGCATCTACAGGATCTAACTACTCTAATACCAAAAGTAAAATAAAGAATAGGTGCAAGATGTTCAAGAACACTTGTCTTCGGGCTGGGTTGAATCGACGAAGCCACAAGCTCGATCAGAAGGTTCCACGTAGCTCGCACTCGCTGGATCAAACATCATCACATGGCCCAAACAAAGCAATATAAGAAGCAATACATTATACAGTAGTAAAACAGAATGTAAACAGATCTACTGCGTAGAGCTCGACGAGACGAATCTAACGCAAGTTGAATCGGTCGAATCAGAGTTAAAATGAGCAAGTTATGAGCATTTGAATCTGAGTGGCAAAACCGTAAATAAACTGAACTCATTTTCGTATTTTAAATAAATTAAATCTGAAAAGAATAGGCAACAGGACCGGGCGTCATTTTCCCAAAAGCTCAGGGGCTAGGATGCGAGATTTCCATGACTCAGTGAATAGGAAAAGTGGAGCGCGGGTTGATTATTGAAAACAGCAGGGGTTATTTTGCAACACAGCCAGAACGCGGCCGCGTGGACACCTCGTGGCGCTGAGCTTGCTGCGTGGCGCCATGCCATTGGCCGGGTGTACCACGTGCGGCTTGGACGAGCTGACGTGGCGAGGTGGGCCGAGATCATGGCGCCGGTGCACCCGGCTCATACCGGTTCGCTGGGTCGTTCTAATCTCGGCCACCTAACCCAGATCGGACGGCAGAGAGACGAGAGGGAAAGGGGAGGCAGTCGTCGGCCGGTTCGCACGCGGTGACGCCATGGGCTCCGCGGCGGCGCCATGGGTGGGGGTCGCCGGAGCTGCTCGGGACAGCTCTGTGGCGCATAAGGAGACAGGGAAAAGGTACCGGAGAAAAGCGCACAGGATATCAACCTCGATAGGGCCCTTGCCGGTGGCGTGGTAGCTGGGGTGGTGCCAGACCGTGCGGTGCGCGGTGGCGCCATGGTCGGTCTCGGGGCGGCGGCGGGAGGCCGGAAACGGCCTACGAGCCTCGAATGACCTCGCTAAAGGCACAAGGGAAGTAGAGGGGTGCACAACGGTCTCACCTAGGGGTCTACGCTGTCGATGAAGCCTTTGTGGACGCGTGCGACGATGGAGGTGGCGTCGCGTGGCTCGGACTCCGGCGTGGCCGACGCCATGAAGTTCGCGTCTAGGCGTTCACCGGTGAGGAGCCTCCCGAACGCGACGCGGATACGCGAACGCGATGGTGCTCGAAGGAGGGGGTTGGGGAGTCTCTTCGATGGAGAAGAACCGAGCTCGCGTTGGCTCGATTATGGCGGTGGTGGCAGTGTGTTGCGAGAGAGAGAGGAAGAAAAGTTAGGGCACGGGCGAGGCTTCTTGTAGGCAAGGGGAAAGGGTGGCGGCGCACTGGGGTCGAGAGGACGGTGCGAGGGCTCGCCGTGCTCCTGCGTAACCGATGGAGGGGTACTAGGACCGGTGGTAGCCGGCTTGGAGAGCGTCGGGCTCCCCTCGAGTTCGCTAATGGAGGGCGGCGGTGGAAGTGCTGGTGAGGGAAGCGAATACTCAGATGAGATCGAGCGGTAGATGTGTGGCGGCGCGGAGTTGGGCGGGGTTTATAAAGGTAGGTAGGGTTGGGAGTGGCGGCTGCAGCACCTGCTGTGGATCGGCCCCGGGCGGAGGCTGGCGCAGCGCGAAGGGCGGGGTAGGGTGTTGAGAGGAGGGAGATGACATACGGGGCCCTGGTGTCAGCGAGAGTGGGGAGTGAGCGGGCGCAACAGGTTGGGAGGAGGGAGACGCCTGACTGGTGGGGGCCACTGTCAGTGAGATGGGGAAGTCGGGCCCGCGTGGCAGTGGGAGAGGGCGAAGGGGAGGGCTCGGCGGAGCGCTGCAGGCGAGCCGGGGCGCGCGCGCGGGCCGCGGTGTTTGCTAGCAGGCGGCGGGGGGGAAAGGGATTCGGGCCCAGGGAGAGGGGAGAGGGAGAAGGGAGAGTGGCCAGCGGGCCGGCGGCTTGGGCCAAAAGAGAAAAGGGCGGTGGGCTTCAACCCAAGAGAAATGGAGGGGGTGTCGGGCTGGCTGGTTGGGTGAGGCCCTTTGCCTATTTCCTTTTCTTTTTCATTTAGTTTTCTTTTACAACTTTGCAAACCTTTTGAAATCGATTTCAAATCCAATTTGAAATCAAAACAGTTTGAAATCTTTTGAAAATAATTTCCCTAGGATTTGAAATCAAAACTTTGAATTTGATTTGGAAAGACTTCTATAAATCTTTTATTTAACTTTGAAATAGAATAAATTCGATTCATCCTATCTGGGTTTAATAAATTCTTTTTCACCCAATAAAAATTATGCAACGACATGAATGCAACAAACACCTCGTTAGATTTTTCCTCCATCTAGGGTTTTGGCCATTTCCTGATTAAATTCTAATTTATTTTAACTAATTTAACACCCGGGGTGTTACATCCACCTCAGTGGCAGTGGCAGCAGCCCCCTCCCCAGCACCAGCTTCAGTGGCAGCCACCGCAGTTTTAGCAGCCGCAACAGCTCGCGGGCACCAGCTCTTCACAGTTTACGAGCTTCACTACACCTCCCGGCGGGGCCCCGCTCTTCAGTCCTCTGCGCACCGGCTTCACTTCCCGCTTGACAGAGTCCCTATATGCGACGACTACCACAGTGACTCGGGATCTGTCGGCTAGCTTCAGTGAGCTCACTGGGTTTCCCACGCCTGATCTTCAGGACCCAGTGCAGACGACGACGGCTCCAGTGACTTCTACCACCGAGACCCTACCGAGCTCCGTCGCGTCTTCAGAGCAGACCGAGCCTGTCCAGCCAGAGACGACCACGACTGTACACCCTAAGCTATCTCCGATACATGAGCTTCCGCACTCCGACCCTCAGGTTGCTACAGCTACAGTGACTGAGACAGCTTCCGAGCAGACAGCACAGACAGAGCAGTCAGTGCCAGAGACGATCCGGACCGCTTCACCGCAGCTTCCAGCTACAGAGGGTCAGACTGCCGGGTCTTCTTCCTCAGACTCCGAGACGCTCCTTCAGCAGTTCGAGTTCACTCAGCGCACTCCGGAGACTACTCCTGGCTCGTCTGCACCACCTCCGCCCTCCGACGCTTAGTTTGGCGCTTGATGCCAAAGGGGGAGAGTGGTTGAGTATAGCGATAAGGGGAGCGATGTGAGAGGGTCTTGGATCTTTTGATGTGTTTTGTTCTCATACGCTCTTCGCTTTATCGCATCTTTCGCACGTTATATTGTCATATATGCGTGATATGGACCTTGTGACATGTTTGTGCTCACTATGTTATACTATATGTCATGTCACTTCGTTTTACTCGTTTACTTGCGCTTAATTCTCACTTGTTATGTATTCGAGTTCTTTACTCTTGCACTTGCTATTCACTCTAACTTGTTGAGTGCAGGATGATGGCATGATATGTATGAGCTTGCCTCTAATCACTTTCTCTTATTCATTGCAAGTTCATACATGTCATGATTTAAAAACCTCTTCTATCTATACTCAATCTCGTGTTGTCATCAATCACCAAAAAGGGGGAGATTGAACGCATCTTGGCCCCTAGTGGTTTCGGTGATGGATGAAACACAAGATTACTGGACTAACGTGTGTTTTGCAGAAACAGGATTGAGTTAGGTCACGGTAATGGCGATGATACGGGCATATGGAGTTCATGTCCCCTGGTGATCAGGCTGGGCATTCGGTCTAGACCGAGATTTCGGGTCGGGTATTTCGGTTTTTAAAAACATTGGTCTTTGAAAAATGGAAACCAAAATTATGCTAAAAAAATCAGAGACCGACGATTCGGGTAACCGAATTATCGGTTCGGTCTTCGGTAACAAACCGAGCTGATCGAGCTCTCTTTGCCGATCTATTCCAGGAAGAGCAGATCGAGCGTTCTAGGAGAAGGAAGGGGAAGCCTGAGGCTGAGAAAAGAAAAATTTGTTCCAGGAGAAGGAAGGGGAAGCGTGACTGCATGAGATCGAGGAAGCGGAAGAGAAATTGGGGCGAATGTCCTCGATACTCGATAGTCGAGGCTGCAGGCCTACCTTGGGGACGGCATCTCGCGACGCTTGTAACTTGCGACTGCGGCAAGTGCCAGGGCGACCGCCGCTTCTCCCATTCATG
This sequence comes from Coix lacryma-jobi var. lacryma-jobi, assembly GCA_009763385.1. Taxonomy (NCBI): domain Eukaryota; kingdom Viridiplantae; phylum Streptophyta; class Magnoliopsida; order Poales; family Poaceae; genus Coix; species Coix lacryma-jobi. Next base: position 134,396,945 of record CM019827.1, read on the forward strand.
AGCGCACTGTCGGCTCCGTGCCTCCGTGTCAACAGCGTGAGAGAGAAAAAGGCTGCGGAGAAGAGAAAGCAAAGGGGATGGAGGGAGGCGGAGTGCGGGTCAGCGGCCGAGCCGGCGACGTCAGGGGGAGATGGAGAGATGGACAACATGGCTCTACCTGGGCTTCCCCAGGACCAGGAGCCGCCCCTCCCTGCTGCGGCGGGCCGGCGGCCATCGAGCTTGCTTTTTGGCTGCAGAGAGTCGGAGATGGTGCGGAAATGGATGGCATCTACGACTGAGTAGATTAGAAAATAGAAAACACATGGAAGTACTAGTCTAGTAGGAGTAAGTACTAGAGAACGAGGAAGAGAATACTAGTATTGGATTAAATATATCGGGTAGTTCGGGCGGATCGGGTATTTGACTGCACAGACCGAACGTAGCTGACTGCACATCGGTCTTTGGAAAATGAGAACCGAGATAGGAACCGACGACTGATTGTTCGGTTTTTTTGGGTTCGGTTTCGGTGTTTTCGGTCTCGGTCTTTTGTGCCTAGCCTAACCTGGCGATGGATATCGTTTCGGTTTTCAAAGGACGGACGACGAAGACGGTGGTAGACTAGGCTAAGTGTCATATGGTGTTGGAGGACAGTTAGGTAGTCTTAGGTCTTTGTTTTTCCTTTGGCCGTACTATAAAGGGGAGCGTGGATCAGTAACTTGACCTAGATGAGTCTATTGAGGTAGGTGTGGTGCACACTTGTTATTTCATAGCCCTAGGTAGCTCAGAGAGATGCCTTATGTCAAGAGGATGAAAAGTCGTTAAGCCCGCGTCACGATCTGAGTTGGTTTTGCCCTCGAGATGGGCATCGGACGCTGGCCTGGTGGGCATCGGACGCGTCCGATGCTCACTCAGACTAGGGTTTAATCTGGTGCGTGGCATAGGACGCTCTGATGTTGCCATATCGGACGCGCCCGTGCCACTGTTCATGTGTGCGTGAACTTGGGGTAGCACCGGAAGCTGACATCGGACACTGAGGGCCAGCGTCCGATGTCCATGCAGAGAGGTTCCAGAGAGGGTAAATCCACATCGGACGCGTCCGATGTGGTGGCATCGGACTCGGACGCTGCCCAGCGTCCGATGCTCCTTTAACAGGTCTGACAGAATGGTACAGTCGACCGTTGGTCGAGGTCATCGGCGCGTCTGATGCCTAGCATCGGAGCGTCCGATGACCCCGCAGAGACACCTGTTCGGTGCTTTTTTGGATGGCCGGTTGGGGGAGTATTTATACTCCTCCTCCTCATCCATTAGAGTGTTCTTGTCACTTCCATCTGCTGAGAGACACATTGTGAGTGTGAGATAGTGCAAGAGCCCTAGTGAGGTTGAGTGAATTGCTAATTGAGAGAGAATTAGTGACCTCCTAGTGAGAATTGAGTAGCAAGTGTGCATCCATCCATCTCTTTGGCCTTGTCTTGGTCAAGTGAGAGTTCTAGCTTGTTACTCTTGGTGATCAGCATCACCTAGACGACCTGGTGGTGATCGTGAAGCTTGGAGAGCATCCGGTGGCATTGTGGATGACCCAAGCAAGCTTGTGACCGGTAGTGAGCGATTCACTAGGCCGGAGCGACGAAGAATCAGCTCATAGTGAGCACTTGATCCTTGCGCGGATCAAGGGGAAGCGATACCCTTGCGCGGGTGCTCCAACGAGGACTAGGGGGGTGTGCCGACACCTCGATACCTCGGCAAAAAGATCGTCTTGTCATCTCTACTCCTTTACTTACGCACTTACTTTCAAGCAATTCAATTCCGCATTATTACTTGTTGATCATTCACTATTGAATTGTTTTGCTAGAGTTGGAGTGGCATAGACTTGGTCTTTTATGCGGTTAGATAGAATAGAGAAAAACACACTTCTAGGCACAAGGGAGTTAATTGGGCTTAATAGGTTTTAATTTCTTGCTAAAGTTTTAGAAAAGCCCAATTCACCTCCCCCCTCTTGGGCATCTTGATCCTTTCACTCATGAAACTCTCATTGAAATGGACTAATGGATAGATACGACTGAATGATGCGACTAGATAGTGACATTAATTAAATATCTATCAAGAGTTGTGTTTTTAAGTACCATGTATTTTTTTTTAAAATGCAATACACCATATGCAACTAATGTATTTTTTCATAATAATCCTATAAACAAGGATTACAATTAAAAAATGGCCTATAAGCCATGGTAGGCCGAACCGAGGACACCGGGAGAGAGAAGGGGAAACGGTGGGCTCACCTAGGGCCTTTTCCAGTCAAGAAGAGCTTGGGAAGGGAGGGGTATCGACGACGGCACTCTACGGAGGCACTGTGACGCTGAGATAGCTCTGAGGCGGCACTGTGGTGGATAGAGAGGGAGTGGAGGGGTGAGTGCGGAGTTTCATAGCCTCTGAAGTAAGCATAAGAAAGGGGGAAGTGGAGCGAATGGTGGTGGCTCGGTCTCGGGCCTCCCATGGTGGTCGTGACCCGGTTCAAGTGGTGGGAAGCAGTTGTGGTGGTGTGCGGGTGCAGGCAGTGGAGAGAGGATGCGCCGCAGCGCAGGGGAGAGAGGGTGTAGGCTCGGGCGACCTTGTCAGATCAGAGGGAGGAGGGAAGGGAGCTAGAGGAAGAAGATGACTGATAGGGGTGGCTCACGCGGCAGTGAGAGGAGGAAATAGACCCATTGACCAATGAGAGAAGGGGAAGGGGAAGGCGTGCGCCCGGGTCAGGAAGTGGGTCGTCCTGCCAACACGGGCCGCAAGCGAGGGAGAATGAGTGTGGGGGGGGGAGTAGAGTGGGCCGAAGGAGAGAAATGGCGCGGGGGCCTTCAGGCCGAAAGGGAGGGAAGGAGGAGAGGAAAAATAATTTCCTTTTTCTTTTTCAAAGTATTCAAAGGTATTTTCAAAAGGGTTTGAATTCTTTTTTAAGTTTGATTAAAATCACTCAATACAAAAATCCAAATATACCAGCATGTATGAAAAAAACATGTATCTAGTCTTAGAGTTGATTTTAATTTAATAACAATTATTATTATTTCCCCTATGTTGCATGCACAAGTAATTGCATATGTAAATTAATTTAATCTATTATTGAAAAGAGGAATTTCTAGAGTGTTACATTAAGTCAAGTTAATCAATCATTAGCAAATGCTTATTGTAGCACCGTGTTATCAAATCATGAACTAATTAACCTTAATAGATTCGTCTCATGAATTAGTATTGGGTTGATAAATTAGTTTTGTAATTAGTCTATTTTTAATAGACTAAATTAGAGTTGCAATATTCGATGTGACAAACTTAAATTTTACCATGAAAAGAAACACACCCTAAGTCTTTTAGGAATTTGTGGGGCTAATAAGGTGCCAACAAAGGGGTTTTGGCTCCACCGCGGGCTTCTGCCGTTCACTCACTTTGTCGACTTTATCGGGACAATAGACAACAATATCTTTTAATAACATAATAACACTCTCTTTATTCGAATAAAAGAGATAAATATTTTAACGTGTCATCTACGTACTTGACGAATTAACAGAGAAGGATAGAGAGAGATAGAGAGTATATATGGAGTCGAACAAATGCAACCTGAGAATACTAACTCGTGACGTTAGGCCTCTTGGCAGTCCTATCGTGTTCGCTTGAACTTATCAGTGTTATTACCAGTTCTGTTATTTATCATACTACAATGTTTTCTCATATAATATCAGTCGTACTGTTTAATAAGTCCTACCAGACACATATTTCGACGAATGTTAGTCGTTTCTCATATAACATCAGTCACACTATCTCATACATTGTATTTTGATGAACCGTCAACACATACAAGTGCAAACATAAGTACTCTCTTCATACCTATAAAGCAAATCGTCATAGGCAATAACACGATCTAAAAACACAACTTTAACTTCTTATTTTCTATAAAATATTTATCAAAAATGATATATGTATATTTTTAAACTCAGCAACTTAAATATTATACATAATTTATATCCCTAATATTTGACTCAAGTCTTGTCTAAAATAACTTAGCTTTGGAACTATAGAAGGAGCAGTGCCTACGGTGTGGTCAATTGTTCGGGACCTATTGTCAAAAAAAAAAAAAGTTCGGGACGCCGCCTGCTCCTACTCGTGATAGCCTGATGGGAACGCGGTGTTGTTAACCCCTTGGCACGCCTTCTCATGCACGCGACGCGACCACGTATCAACCACCACCGAGCCCAACGATTCGTTGCGTCCGTTCCAAACCTGGGTGCACTTCTCATGTACTCCAATAGCACGGGTTAAAGCATCTCTAAGAGTTTTACATATTTTATTTAGTAAAATTGAAAGTTTACCAAGTCTCAAAAGAATATGATAAAGATAAAAATAGACAATCTTCAATGGTTTTACATTATCACTTGGCAAAATACGGCGACAGCGAGAGAACGCGTGGGGAGAGAGAAAACACGCGAGGGCGTAGGGGACGCAAATCGCGCGTGGAGCGGTGATGCCAAACGCAGACTAAGTTTGCATATATGTCTACTCATCCCAGGATTTTACCAAGTTAACCAAAATACCAAGCTCATTTTGACAAACCGTTGGATATGAAATTTTTAGACTTTCTTTTTTTGCAAAAATAAGAATGCAAAACATATTTGCAAAACTGTTGGAGATGCTTTAGTAGGCTCGAATCCATGCATTGTCACACTCACGCGTAAACCTAGTCCTAACTCTACTAGACCACTCAGTGAAGAGTTTCATTGCGCTATTCACGGAGAGTTTTATCCTTCCTAAAAATTATTTTTTTCTCTTTTCTTAAATACGTCACACTATTTAATATAAACAAAACTCGTATGAAATTATAACTAAGATTGATCTTATAAAACTTTGACTAAAACTGACCTTGTGACTCAGTCTATCAGCGATCAACTGTTGTTTTAGATGACATCAATCTCATAGTAGAATGCGTGTGTAATCGATTGGTAGTAGAACTCTACGGACGAGAAAGCGAAGTACATATACGTACACGTACACTGGCCCGCGTGGCGCCATTCTGGCCCAACGTCCATCCTTCAGCCCAAGACGGCCGTACGTAACAGCCCAATCTGCTCAATGTCAGCCCAGTCAGCATTGTTTACCACACGCGTGAAGGAAATGGCAATGAGACCATGATCATCTTCCTCCCACTAATAAGGTCATGTTTGATTGCTTCGGAATGACCTGTTGGATAGATTCTGGCTAAATTCGGTTCGTTAATTCGAATAAGCTTTATCAACAGGAACCATTCTCGGACTCGTTCCAGAACAACTGAACGAGCCCTAAGGATAAAATCCATTTCACACCTCTTAACTTTATACTAAGGGCATGCTTAGATCTCACCCACTAAACTTTAATCACTTTTATTGGCTTCAATGCCAAAGACCCCTGCTAAAAAGGCTTTTTAGTTTCTTTTAGTCTCTTTTAGTAAGGGTACTGTTAACTAAGGTTTAGTGACTAAAGTTTAGTGGGTGAGATCCAAACAGACCCTAAGTATGATTTATCTCCTCCAAAGCACAAGATAGTTTTCTGACCTCTTTCAACTTTTGAAACCATATGAATTTGCTCACTATATGGTTTCAACTAAGGTTTAGTGACTAAAGTTTAGTCGGTGAGTCCCAACAGACCCTAAATATGATTTATCTCCTCCAAAGCACAAGATAGTTTTCTGACCTCTTTCAACTTTTGAAACCATATGAATTTGCTCACTATATGGTTATATGGTTATGAAAGGAGTTTTAGTTGACTTAGCGTCATGCTAATTTAGCCATCCAACATAGTACCATGACAATAGTTCACGAAGGTCAATCAGTCTTTATAAAAAATATAAAACTACAATTTAACAAAATTTGGATGAAATGTAATTAAATTCTAGAATGTAATCTAATCTTAGAAAACTCATAACAATTGTTTCGGCACCGAGAAATATAAAACCACTTTTATTTCTTTTCCCTAAAACCATGTTCGATCTTTTGTGTACCTAGCATGGCATTATTTGAATCTTGTACATCTCCCTTTGGTATTTATTTACTGGTGAATGCTCTTGTTATCTATTATAATTAATCTATGTTCACTTGGATAGGCCCCACTAGCCAGACACCATCATGTCGCAAAGAAACACTCGTTATTTTTTCGTTTCTTGTTTATTATAAACATATAAATTATTTTTGTCGAGTGAGGTTTGAATTATATGATGCGAAAATAAGGTGACTGAAATATGGCAAACTGTCAATATCGAGATGGTTATGGTGAATCTATCAATCTCAAGATCTATGTTTGCTTTCAATCTAAAAAATATCTATGTTTGCCTTATGTTCATGTTGTAAGCGAGCATGTATGTACAGTGACATATGCCTTAATATTAAATAGGATCAAGTGCGAGACCTTATTTAAATGCTCATGTATAGACCTCAATCCATATGTGTTGGGAAAACCCTGACGCACATGAATTGATGTGGATTTATGGGCATCTAAACAATCCTTGAGGTGGTTACATGATACATGTGTTTTGTCATCGATAGTCGTCAATATAGACTGATTATAATAGATAACAACAAAAGAGACCATATGAACTCCAAACAGTTCCAAGCTAGGCAACATCGACTGCTCGAGGACTAGCTTGACCATATGGCGAGTCGTACTTGGCCGACATCGACTTCGCCTGCTCGGACATGCTCAAGAAGGCGTCGCCAATGGATACAAAGTGCTCGGGGACTAGCTGTGAGGATATTACCTCTGTATACCCCGATGGACCTAATTAACCCCTTCGTTAAGGACAGCCCAGCTCGAAGGCCCCGCGGAACGCAACCAGGCTATCATGCTTGCCAGAGACTCTCACAAAACCTTACCCGCCAAGAAAGATCGTAGAGTTAGATCCAGATTCTTTGCCTTAAGGAACCGTTTCTAATCTGTTAGGAACTGTAACCCTGCTCCCCGGTTATATAAGACGAGCAGGGACCTCCTCCAATCTCAGATTGGAACACATCTCATAATACAATCCAGCCACCAAAACACATGACGTAGGGTATTACGACGACTTGCCGGTCCGAACTTGTCTAAATTGTTGTATCTCGTCCCTGTGTTTACGCTTGAGCAGTCGTCTCCACACCTCCTCAATATAATCTACTATCTTGGGCATACCCCGATATAGACTATCGATATTTCGTCGACACTCATGTATAGACTTCAATCCATATATGTTGAGAAAACTCTGACGCACATGAACTAAGGTGGATTTATGGGTATGTAAACAAGCCTTGAGGTGGTTACATAATACGTGTGCTTTGTCATCAACAGTTGTCAACATAGACTAATTATAATAGATAATAAGAATATGTACTAACAGATAAACAAAAAAAAGACCATACGAACTGGTACCATAACATATAGGAGCATGATTTTTTTAAAAAAGGTACATAACTGGTTTCATATTTTTCAGGCTAAAACAAATTATCTATTTTTTAATATTAGATCACAGTTTAGGATTTCAATTGCATATTTATCAAAAGAGTTATTTAGATAGTTTTTAAAATTTTAATTTTAACATTATGTAATTTATCTTTCGCAAAGCTGACGTGACGTCACGTAAGAAGAATGGCTAACAACATGTTGTCACGTCATTCGATATCACTTCTAAAACCATACATATGGGAGCAAATTCGAACCGTTTTAAAGTTCAGAGATGTGGAAAACAGTTTTCTAATAGAAGAAGAGGAAAATCAACCTTTTGATAAAAAAAAACATATAGGGAGATAAATGAGCTTTTGTCCACTTATATATAATTAAATTAAATCTCTTTTTCTTCCTCTTTTAGGCACACCGCACACGACGGCCCCTCCTGGGCCCCGGCCCTGGACCCGGAGTCCGCCGCAGTCCGACACGCCGCAAGCGTGTGCCCCGCGTGCTCCTGGGCCCTGGCCTGTCCATGCCAGCGCGTTGGCCCGCGCACGGCACGGCCGCTGAGCAGACTGCCGGGCCCCCCAGGCCTAGATGCGTCACGTGTCCAGGTTCTCTGGCTCTCTCCCGTGACCTGCCTCAGACCTGTCATGTCGTGTCGTCTTCTCTCCCTCACCTGGGCCGCGGTCACCGGAGGACGGAGGACCTCACCTGCGGTTGGCGGTTGGCCCGTGACCTCGGGGCTCGGGACGGACCGTGAGCCCGGCGACGGCCCGTTCGTTGCCTGCGCGTGGGTGTGGGGGGCGTGGACGTGGAACGGGCTTCTTCCTGACATCCACATCCACCTCGAGCGGTCCTGCTCCTGCAGCTTCCACGCACCGTACTGCTTAATTCCTGCCAACAAAGAATATACCCCTTTGCCGCAGTGTAAATATTCACAGTAGGTTTTATTTAACACGGGATCAGAGATCACCCATGTATTTTGTTCGATGTTCCCTCCATTTTCTAGATTATAATTTTTTAGATACATAGTTTTCAATGTATATTTAGATATACATTATATTTAAATCTATATCTATACCGATGTCTATACCATACCTATATCTAATATTACAGAAACTAAATTTCACTTCACCCATATTTTTAGTCTCTCTCCTTCTAACTATCCGAGCAACGGAGACTTTCTTCCGTCCAGACTTATATAACTCTCATGTGCATATAGTTTGGAACAATTCACATCTAGCGCGATAGAAAATATGATTTCAAGACGTATTGGCCGGATTGGCTGTGTATGCACACTACTACACTCGTTCATCATTTTGTTCTAATTCATTTATTCGGATATCTAATTTGCTGTCCTATACTTTTAATTATGTTGGACATTTAACTAAAAAATCTTGATCTAAAAGGCTCTAATTTTTCAAGAATACCTCTTGGTATCCCGAAAAAAAGAGAGAACATAACCATGAGAATTCTAGATAGCACTTAATTAATGGAAACTAACTGACCCGTTCGATAATTATTAATGGAAACATTGACCCGTTCCATTAAGATTTTCTTCCACCCACCAGGTCTCTTTTTCAAAGCTCTCATTGATCATTTCTCCATTCTTTATTATTTATTTATTTATTAAGTGGATTGGTACGCAAAGGTATCTAAAGAGAAACCTGCCCAATTACAATCTGCGAGTAATCATGTCGACAACACTTATCTTGACCAAAACAAAGGAGTTTGTTTTATGAAAGTTATTTTTCAGACTTGACAATTAATTTCTTGAAGACACCAAAGTTGTAACTTCATATAATTTTAGCTTGTCTATATCATGGTCCGTGCCACAAAATAGACAAATCTCCATCAGCTAAATGTGGTACTACATTGATGTGACCAAATCGCCACCTGATCTGACCTGAATGTTGTAAACGATAAAAAAAAACAGAAAAGCATAGTGTTTATACAATCTACATAGAACAGCAGCAGAACTAAGAGAGGGAACCTGTTGGGGGTCCGTCCGATACTAGTGTGTTGTTCTCTCTTCTCTATATGACCAATGAATTCTCACGAAAGTTGTTGATTTAGGAACCGTTGCGCGCGGACACCCTAATTGGGTTAATCAAAGGTGATCAAGGAACGATAATAGCACTTTAAGAAGAAACCTTTGGTAAGCACACAACAACAACAACAACAACACACAGTCACAACCAACAACAACAACAACACACTAATTAACTGGACCACATCGATCGGCAACGAAAACACAACGAAGCACGCAATTAAGAAACCAATGTGCTAAAAGATTAAAGAAACAAGACCTTGCCACATTCTTGGAGCTCAAGGGAGATGCAAAGTGCAGAATATAATAAAGAAATGGTGTGCTGGTTGACCTAGAAGGAGGAGCGGTAGACATGTGCAGTTGTGCGAAATAAGCATGAGAGGAGACCCAGCTAGCCAATTCTAGTGTTCAACAGCCAACATACAGTGGCTCATAGTGCATGGAAGGGCCAATATATACCCCCAACTCCAACTCCAATGGAAAACGCCCCTATTGTTTCTTTGACCCCTTACTTAAGCCAGGCATGTGTGCACAGGACTTCAGAGTTCAGACCTCAAGTCATTGCAACATAACTACCTGTACTTGTCCTCCGACCGGCCTAATAATACTTGTGACCTGTACTTTAGTTAAAAAATGATGATAGTACTTACTGTACTATATGCTAGTACAGCTGATGACTCGGATTAAAATAAATTTATGAGTCAAACAAAACCACTTTCTTCGTTAAACAAGTCCAATGCCAATATATATACCACATAATAATTTAGTCCGTACAATTTTCAATACCACCACTCATTATTCATATAGCAACTTGCAATGATTTCTTTCTTCTTCTTCTTTTTTTTTTAAAAAAAAGGAGAGATACATGTTATGCAGATTGCATATGAAGTTGTTGATATTATATTCACAGAATAGTTTACTAGTAACAGATGCGCATATTTGGAAACAAAAAAGTATTTTCATGACCAGAAGTCATGGTGCTGAGGGAGCAGACTAGCTAACCAACAATTTCTGTCCATGAGAAGCATCTCCAGGTTCAAGAAAGGAAAAACATTTAAAATATTGTTGCAAGGGGTAATTATAAACCGGCAATATACAGAGCATTTTTTAGTCTCTATCTGACATCTGATAAAAAGCACGGGGGAAAATTCGCCGTCTCCAATCGGCATTTAAATTTGTGTCCCTTTCCAACCTGTTTCCGTGGCATTTCTCCTGGCCATGCTGCGTGGATGCATGATTGGTCAGAGCTGTCTCAGGTGACCAGTACTGTATTACATGCTGCGTGGATGCATGATTGGTCAGAGCTGTCTCAAAAAAAAAAAAAACTTTGTGGTTTGTATTACTGACTGGTAGTTTCCTGACAGCCTTGCTTGCTTAAATTCCAAGCGAGGCTGTGTGTTTGTTTAGCTTCCCTACTCCTTTTGCTACGTGGGGTGGTGGGGGTTTGTTCATCAGATGCAGAAAGTCCCCCCTGCTTCAATTGTGTACTTTGTCAGTCTTTTTCATGGCTCCCCGTGTCCTGCTTTTGTGGCGATCTCATCTGGTTTTGCAGTCAAGCAACAACCATGTGGCACAGATTAACAACTCAAGAACATATAAATATAGTAGCATAATATGCTGACTTCTCTACTGATGCAAACTGAACTGCAAATATGAACAGGTCTCTACTGATGCAAACTGAACTGCAAATCTGAACAGGTTACATGGGAAATTGTACCTAATCAATGGAAGCAAGATTTTTTTTTGGCCCCCCTCCCCCTGCTGGAGAATCCAATTGAAATAGCTTGTCGAAACGGTAGAGCACGGTTTTTGCTCACTTCATTGTCAGTCACCTACTATTTCTTTCAAGAAAGATGCCACTTGAAGAGATTCTGCAGTCAAGTCTACAGCACGAACGGTGCTGTAATTTTCAGAGTTTTGTCACCTGCGAAAAATCACTTTGTGAAAGCAAGGCAAGCATCGTCATCGAAAGACGCCCCGCGTACATACAAAGTTTTTAAAGCAGCACTTGTTTCTTTCCTTTTGACAAGGAGTTTTCAGTTTTGGGATCTGAACATCAAGCTTTGTACCTTTTTGACAAAAAGTTGTAATAATCAAACTGTATGCATGTTACGCTTACAAAAAGCTATATAACTAGAATAGTATTTCATAAATCGTTTATTACTGCAGTAGAAATGTTTAATAGTTAGTTTCATACAATTGGTAATATGGTTTAAGAGAATTTAATGGTCAAGAGCAGCTTCAAAGAATTTTTCACATCGTAATACACCGCATAGAGAGAACAAAGGAAGGAACATGTAAAGAGAACAAAGAAAGGAACTTGAATGAACGAGTAGAATAATAGAAACCATCCATTCCTCTAAAAACGACATAAGAAGGGCATATATTAGCTCTCTAACAAAGGGATCACACACACAAGAAAGCTACAAGAAGAATTTCATTCCTCATGTGTTGAACGTGCATGAAAGCAAAAGAGGGCGATTTTAACCCATCTAGTGACGGAGATGCCCCAATTGCTCTCACAAAACCACAATTGCTAAAAGCGCATCGAGCGCCTAATTCGCATTCAGAACACGCTGCTCCAGACCCTCCAGCCAGCACCTACAGCATCACAGCCTCAAACTTTTTGCAAAATTGTTCGAAACCCTGACATATTAATCTTGTGCATTTCAGATTCAGGACAGTCCAACGCCTTTGATGGACGTTTTTTTTTTAATTTATGGTGAAAGAAAAAAAAACACTGAACAGTGCAGTATGGTCTCATCATGGAGCAGATGTCATGCGCGAGGGCGCGAGGCGAGGCTCGGCTCGATCAGGTGAGACGGCTGTGGTGTGGCGTGCGGCACCAATCATTCTGCAGGCCAATGTTTCGAGCCAGCTGAGTGCCTGACAAAATTCAGATAAACCAACCAAGCAAGCAAGCAGAACTACTGAACAGAAAGGCTCACAACACCAGCTGCCAGCTGCAGTTTTCATTTGCTTCTCTTTCGATCTCCGTCTCCCTTTGCAATAAAACAATGACCGCCCAATCCCTTCCCAGCAAATCATGCGTGGGCGGCACCAAACGGCCGATGGCAACAGGTGAATGAAACGAAGCCCGGCAACTGAAAGCCATTGCTACTTGTCAACGGCGACCAATCATCCCCATCACCCAACTCCGCACACACATATATAAACAAAAATATTATTAGTGCCACAACTCGACCACTTCCACGCACCCCCCATCCCCAACTAATCAAAATTTCACAAGCAACTTAGTAAGGGCACAGGAGAGGAAAAAAAAAATATCATTATCTTTGTTTTTGAGCTGGGCACACGGCTACACTGTTTCAGAGTCTCAGATTATAAAATGGCTCTGATACATTTATTTTTCTGATTCTGAAAGCGGCCACTGACAGATTGTCATTTACCATTATAGTGTAGTAGAGAAGCTACCCACCAATATGCAGCGAGATTTGTACATATGCTTTCCTATCACGAGCTAAAGTGTGAGGAATACTGCTGGTTTGAAATAAAAAGATGTCCAATTAGAGAGAGGAGCTTTGGGCCAAGTAGGAAGTAGTGGAGGTGAAAAAGCGAGGGAGAGGGAAGCCAAGAACAACTCCGAGTGTGCATGCGTGCGTGTATGTGATGTGCGCACGCACATACATGCGGCCTAGCAGCAACACGGGTATCCTAGTGGAGCAGCGCTGGTATATAAATACTGCAAAAGTCGGCCACAAGCTCCAAGCCACGGCCCAATCGCCGGCTGACACTCACAAGAACCTGCCTCCTCCTCCTCCCTCTGGATCGCTCTCTCTTTTCTAGTGCTCAGGGAAAGCTAGCTCAGACTCAGAGCTGCTGAGGGAAGAAAGCAAGGAGAGGAGAGGGAGGGAGGGAGGAGGAAGAAAAAACCAGAGGTTGAGCAAGAACCGAGGCGGATCGCCCTTTTGTCCCTCCTGCCAAGGACTGGCCTGCTGCCGGCGCCGCGAGAGATCAAGAGGAGGTGAAATTTTGCTCTGTTTTGGGTGGGTCTCGAGTTCTCTGTGTTGTTTGGTGATGTAATTTGGAGGTAGTTTAGGGTCCTCTGCTGGGTTAGGCGCGGTGGTTTCGCTAATTCGTGGCTGCGGCGGTCAAATTATTCAGGGATAAGTGATTTTGGGGCCGCATGATTGACGATTTCGGTTGTGTTCGGGGTTCAGTTTAGAGGTGTTCTTGACTCCAATCTAATTTCTTTCATAAAGTCGATCCTTTTTCAGGCCGAGAATCAACCTCTTTGCAATTGATTCCAGTTTTCGCTCACAAAGATTCCACCTTTCCCCACAAGAGATATCTCTTCCAATCCCATGCTCATCTTTTATTTGATTTGCTGCAGCAACGACAGAATTCCTGTTGAGAGGGAGAGAGAGAGAGAAATCCTTTAATAATTGTTACAGTGCTCTTAGAATCTTTTTATCTTGTTCTGAGATGCCAAAAAGGCGCAAAAAATCTAACCTTTTTTTTTCCTTCCCTGAAACGAATCTAACCTTTCTTTCAGTCCTGTGATTCCTACAGGGGGAAGAGAAGAAAAGAGAAGAGAAGAGGAGGAACGCCGGCGGGGGAGGAGAGATGATGCGGGAGACGTATATGGACGTGCTGCCGGCGGTGGACCACATAGCCGCACGGAGCAACTGGTTCCCGGCCGCGGTGCGCATCTGGACGGCGGCGGAGAACAAGCAGTTCGAGTTTGCGCTCGCCGGGCTCGACCTCGGCCGCCCGGACTGGGAGAAGGTGGCGCGGGCCATCCCCGGCCGGTCGGTCCGCGAGGTCGTCAGCCACTTCAAGAACCTCCAGCTCGACGTCCAGCAGATCGAGAGCGGCCAGGTGCCCTTGCCGGTGTACGGCGGCGGGGCCAGCTCGTTCACTCTGCAGTGGGACGGCAATGGCGGCTACGGGCCCGGGGACTTCAGGCACGGGTACCGCTTCGGCGGAGGCTGCGGGAAGCGGCACCACGGCCGCACGCCGGAGCAGGAGAGGAAGAAGGGCGTGCCATGGACGGAGGAGGAGCACAAGTGAGTATACTCTGCATACGACTTCTGGGTTCTGTTCTGTTCTCTTCTGAGAGCGATTGCTCTGCGTCATGCGCAAGACTCCATCTTGGATAGTTGAATTTCACCATCATTCACTAGTGTTTACATCATCTGAGTAGATTTGCAACTTGCAATTAATCAACTATCAACAATTAATTGCATTTAATCCGGGGAATTTTTCCTTATCCAGTAGGATCTGACTCTCTTAGACAGACAGACACATGTAGCTTGATGTATATATATATGATGGACTTAGGCCCTGCCCTTAACTAGTAGTACTATAATTCAACCAGAGTGAACCAAGAATTGATCAAAGGTTACTGAACACGATCATGTCTTTGTTCTTGGGTCAGGTTGTTTCTCTTAGGCCTGAAGAAATATGGCAAGGGGGATTGGAGGAACATATCACGCAACTTCGTTCACACGAGGACACCTACTCAGGTGGCCAGTCATGCGCAGAAGTACTTCATCAGGCTCAACTCCGGGGGCAAGGACAAGAGAAGATCCAGCATTCATGACATTACCACGGTTAACCTGACGGACGAGCAGCCTCCCTCGCCATCCCAGTCCTCTCTGATCACCAACCAGTCAAACGCATCAGCTCCGACTGCGGGGATAGGCCAGTTCCCATTGGCGGCCGACGCCAAGCAACACGGTGCTGCAAATCTGCCCTTCAATTCACCGAGCCGGACCTCTGTGATGGCGACTTACCGGATGGATTTGCACGATCAAGGTCTGCAGTGTGGCCCTCTACATGATCAATTGATTGCCAGCCAGAGCGTTCTGTTCTAGGCGCAACCCACTCTGCAGCATGGATCGATCTGGTGTCTAGTGTATAATACTTATGGTCTTTCTGTAGCTTCAGCGCCTGTATTGAAGTAATTAGCCTTATGGGAGCATAACAGAAAGGGGATCTTCCTTCCATGGTGGTCCATAATTTGTTGGTGATACCGAGAATGTAACAAAAAGAACGCCAAGAATTCGATGCCTTGGTATTTTCAGACTGTTACTTGAGTGGTATGGCTGAAAACATATCATGCATCCTATGAAGTGGACTTGCATTCAATCATGGATCCTGCTTTTGCTTGGTGTGGATCAGCAGAACCTAATTCTAGATCCTTCTGGCCAGCTGATGTAACCTTCGTGACCATCTGATTCTGCTGTCTCTGAAGATGATGCCTTATATTGAGGGTTTCAGAGTTCAAAATCATGCTGTAGCCCAGACATATTTATCCATAGTAATCAGTTTGCCTATTGGTGCCTGCCCAAACCTGTGTGTGTGGACAGGTTTCATTTGTTTCTCCGATGAACGCAACTTTTGAAGAGAAGATGAGTTTGCAATGAGTCATTCAGCATTGCTACTACTTGTCTTGCTCGTCTACTCAACTTTTGCTTGATTCAATTATTTTCTTTTAGACACCACACCTTTTCTTAAATCCGGTGGATTGACCCCCCCATTGTTGAGTAGTCCTATGTGGCATTTTCTATTGATGATGCTAGCTCCACCAAATGCCTGTATGGGATTGGCAAATGAGTCAGAGTTCCACTACCTTACCTTGGCATCTCATACTTTTCTCTGGATCCTTTTGCAATTCTCTTTTGGCCCTGGTGTTTCCCTTGCTCAGAAAAGGCATCCTCAGATATGAGGCAGATCCTTGTGCAAACAGTGCTCTCTGTAGGCAAGCCAAATGCAGTCTTCCAGTCTGTGGGTGCTTGTGCTTTTCTGGCTCCTCACTCACTCTGCAAGTTGCAGAACACAAGACACTCACTGATGATGGTGGCACTGTTTCAGAGAAGGAAGCTTCTGGTGCGGCTGTGGCTATTTATTACTGCCTCAGCTGAATTCTTGAGCTTGCCGTCAGGGCTGCTGCGATATCTGAAGCCAGGAATTCATTCAGGCTAGTAGTTGCCATTGTCACTCCAGTCCCAGTCACCATCTCTGATGTCTCAGTCCACCTGATTCAGTTCAGTGAACTCGAACAGAACAGCCAAAACGATGTTTTTATTACCATCGTCGACGGAATAAAACTTTCGAATGCGATTTGCCTACTGTGTATGTCATTTTGTCATGAGTATTTTGGCGATGCAATTTGTCGTTTTCTTGACGGCTTGGGTGTTACGGAACGATGACACACTGGGAGACGCCGTGTGGAACATCACTTGGTGTTGATTCAACTGGAAGGGACTTCTTTTTTATTTCTTTCAGACACTTAACGGGTAAGTTTCAGATTGCTTTCAGCTGTGCTACTTGGCTGCGCACCAGGAACTGTTCTAAACAAAAGTTGGTTAATGCTCCAAGTTGCAATATGACATTTGTTCCCAAACCTCAAACATAGTAGACCACCACGTTCTGAGGCTGTTCGTATGAACTCATCAGTCAACCGTACGTCTGTACTATGGCTATTCTCTCTCACAGAACATTATTGAATCAGCTAAGGCCTTGTTTAGTTCCTCCTATTTCCTAAAATTTTCCATCACATCAATGTTCGGACGTATGCATAGAGCATTAAATGTAGGTAAAAAAATAACTAATTGTACTTTTAGTACGTGTCGAGACGAATCTTTGGAGTCTACGTAGTCCATATTTGGACAAAGTTTGTCAAATAACAACGAAAACGCTACAGTAAAAATTTTGCAAAATTTTTGCATCTAAACAAGGCCTAAAATCAGCTGGAATAAGGTCTATTTCTACTTGTCTTTTGCAACTTTGCCACTTGGTAAGCTGCAGTTCCAAACTTTTCGTTGGCGATGAACAGACGCTAGCACGATGTACGCAGAAAAGTGAAACACCGGTGGTTCCACACACGCAGAGTCCCAGCATAGGTGAGAAGTATGATGTTAAGGGCATGTTTGGATCCCACTTACTACACTTTAATTACTAAACTTTAGTCATTTCTAGTGGCTAAAATACCAAACACTCCCACTAAAAGAGACTAAAATGCTCTTTTAGTTTTCTTTAGTCTCTTTTAATAAGAGTGTTGCTACTAAAAGTGACTAAAATTTAGTGACTAAAGTTTAGTGAGTGAAATCCAAACAAGCCCTAAGTCTTGCTTTTTTGGTTCGTTAGTTAGGGTCTATTTTTCTTTTTGACAGGACAAAAAAAGTTGCCGTAAATTTTAGAAGAAAACACAAAAAAGACGCCAGTCCGGTTTTTTTGAGCGCGCAGAAACTAGACCCAAAAACCACCGGACTAGAATACAACGCCCAACAACTCAAGCACGAAGGCCGATTAATGTTTTTTTTAAAAAAAAATTAAGGTCAATCTCATATTTATATTAAATATGCTGCTACAAAAGCATTTTATGACATTGCAGTGTATTTAAGAAAAGAGAAAAAAAAAGTTTCATCAAGATAAAATTCTCTTAACACGAATATCAACTCTCTATGCGTCATAGAGTTTAATGTCTATAAAACTCTATAATGAAACTCTCACTCTTAATTAAGAGTTTCATCCGAGTTTCATTTTATTTCATATAACATGACAGTCTTGAAAACAACGCAATGAAACTCATATATATATATATATATATATAATATATATATATATAATATGTCTAACGGATTGAAGAATATAAAGAGGTGTGATATGTAGATAATAGAAAAGATGACATGGATTGGCTAAGAAATATATTTTGAAAAAAAAAAGAAGTTAAGCCATTGAAAATATAGTTTGTAGTGTCTAATAATTGATATGGTAATACTATATTTTTTTGGTCGTAACTGACCTTTTATTAGCGGACATAAAAACTAACATCTGAGTCATATGGTGGAAGCCAGCTCGATCAAACATATATAACCCTGCAAGGCTACAACCTCGTCACTCCAAAACAACTGGTGTGGTAGTCAGTTCTCTGCACATCTGTTGTTAATTGTTAGTGTCATACACCACCACTCAGTGAGTCGAGCACGAGCACCTAAAACACTGTCGTCGTTCTGCTTCTGTCGACGTACAGCAGATGGAGAACGGCGAGGTGCCCGTCCCGGGCGGCGGCAGCAGCAGCGGGGCCAACGCGTTCACCCGGCCAGAGCAGGAGAGGAAGAAGCGGGTGCGGCCATGGACGGAGGAGGAGCACAAGTGAGTAACTATCCAGCCATCAATAATTAACCGCATCCAATCCCGTGTTAGTTTTCTTTGTCTACTAGTATTAGTATGCAAGCTCACATAGTAGGATCTGACTCTCAAAGACAGTCATATATAAGCTTGATGCATATATATATGATGGACTTAATTAGGCCTTACCAGTAGCTAGCATAATTTAACCAATCAGGGTGAAGTGAAGCAAGAATATATTTTTTTTTCAAAAGTTACCAGCACAAGATCATGTCTTGTTCTTGTTCTTCTTTGTTTATTATTGGTCAGGTTGTTTCTCTTAGGCCTGAAGAAGTATAGCAAGGGGGATTGGAGTAACATATCGCGCAACTTCGTTCAGACAAGGACGCCTACTCAGGTGGCCAGTCATGCGCACAAGTGCTTCATCAGGGTCAACTTCGGCAGGAGATCCAGCATTCGCGAAATTACTACCACAGTTAACCTGACGGACGACCAGCCAGCCTCTGCATCCCAGTCCTCCTCTCTGATCACCGACCAGTTCAGCACACTAGCTCTGGCACCCGGCGCCAACCAAAACGACCCTGAGAATTCGCCCTCCAATTAACATAGGCTAGCCAACTTATATATGGCATGGGTTTGCAAGATCAAGAAGTTCTGCAGTGTGGCCCCTCAATAATATGATCAATTGGATGGAAGCCAGAACTTGCTGTTTTTAGGTGCAATCCAGTATATGCACCATGAATCTATCAGATGTCTGGTTGTATTGTACGAGTATAATACAGTCTGGAGAGACCGGGAGTGTTTTCAAGTTTGCTGTATCATCTTGATGTATGTAATAAACTTGAAATTTTAATAAAATCTTCCTTTATGGAAGAAAAAAAAAGAAGGTCTTTCTGTAGCTGTAGTGATTCATTATCTGAATTGAAGTAATTACTCCTCGTAAATTTTCGGAGCATAATAGAAAAGGGGATCACCATGCATGCTGTGATGGCCCTTAATTGTTGGTGATACCGAAAATGTAACCAAAGAGTGTCAGGAATTTGATGCGTTGGTATTTTCAGATTTTACTTGAGTGGCAGACACAGATGATGGATGATGGATCCTATGAACAAGTAGGTTTGCATTCATTCACGGATCCGATCCTATATATGAAGTAGATTTGCATTCAATCACGGATCCAACTTTTGCTTGAGATGGATAAGCAAAAACGAATTCTAGATTCTTCTAGTCAGCAGTTGTGTACTTGTGGATGGGTAACCTTCATGACTATCTGATTCTACAATTTCTGAGGATGGATATTTTATTTCGAGTGTCTCATGATTCAGAACATGTTGTACTCGGGATAAATTCATCCACGCATTAATCGATCAGTTTGCCTATTGGTGCCCGCAGCCCGCCCCATCTATTTTTCATTATTGTTTGGATAAGCTTTGTTTTCTCGGATAGGTGAACCTAGTGTGCAATGGATTCATCACCATACTTATCTTGCTCATCTAGTCAACTTTCGTTTGATTCACTATTATAGTACTTCTTTTTAGTCGATCTGTGGATTAACCGTGCATTGTTTGTGTGCAATTCAGCAGTCTCATGCAGCATTTTCTATTGGCGGTGCTTTGCTCCACCAAATGCTGGTATGAGATTGGTGCAATGAGTCAGAGTTCCACTACCTTGGCATCTCAAACTTTCTTTTCACACTTGTGCTGTTGAAGTATATCAGCTTAATATGTTGGGTCGAACTGGTCAGTGAACTCAAAGTAATATCAAAGGTAAATGTCTCACAATCAAATCCTGGCAGATATAAATTAAATAAATTAATTGCACCCAACTGCAGCAAAGAAGTTCTTGAAGTGGAGTACTGGTGTTGCTCTTTCTTACAGGATGAATTGTTGCTTATCGGAATAAAATTTTTAACTGCAATTTTCTCGACCATACGGCGACATGTGTTTTTGGAGATGTAATGTGTTGGTTACCGACATCTTCAAGTGTTAAGGAACCAAGAAGAAGACCACACACTTGTGTATCTCACTATACAAATTGTTCAGCAATACACTATTACATGCAATAAAATCTACTAGCACAAATAATTTTAAATCCACATCAACATGACACACAAGCATTTTTATTGTCTATCCAACCACACTAACATATTATGCAATCCACTAACCCGTAATTCTCTAGCAACGGCAGGGGTATGCTTCTAGTATACATGATGTAGGGGGTAAAGGGAGTTTCTATATTTAAACACATCATCCTCGATTTCAATTTTCAACTAGTTAAGGTCAAAAACTTAAAGTTTCACCACTTTCTCAAGTTACACGGATGAACTTTTAAGTTAGGCCAAACCTATTTTTCAGTTGGGCCAAGCCTATTAACACATTAGTGATGAAATTGATTTACAAAAGAGCACGATTTCTTTGGGCCTTGGCCTATGCCATAGGCCCATATAGTAGGCATAAATAGTGACAACTGACAAGCAGGTCGTAAAAAAATAGGGCCACATCCAAAAGAAGCACAAAATACTCGTCGTGCTAATTGAGACATGGGCTCAGTTATAACATTGACAAGTATACAACCTAGTTTGAAAGAACAGTGGGCTTGAAGATCCTTAAGAAATATCAAGTTTAAAAGTATAAGATATTTTGATTTTTTTAAAATATTATTTTTATATCTAGATATAGTATATATCTAAGTGAATCGTTAAAAATTAATTTAAATAAACCTATGTAATAAATTAGCTATTTTTTAACTATGCACCTAGCTAACAATTATCTGACTAGCCGGATAATACATGCAAAAAGATATTTTTATCCACACACCATCTGAGTGTCCTACCAGTACTCCGTAACTAATAGAGATGAGAGGACATTGTAACAAAATAACCAATACATCCCCCGTTTAGTCAGGACCCATGGGACCCAAACAACTCCTATGATTGTGTTTGGTTGATAGAAGGAGATTGCATCGTATATCCAGATGGAGGATGTTTGGCGAGTGGAACCGTGTTTCATAATAAAAGGTGTTTGGTGATCCTGTCTGAGTAGATGAAGAAATAAGATATTATTTGGTTACTTGTATAAGCAGATTTAGTCTACCTAACCTGAAACTGTGACATGTGCGTCCATTTCTCTCATACTAGGGGAGCCAAACATGCCCTAACTCAAACATTTCAAATTACAAGTCATTCTAAGAATCTTAAAGAGTCAAAGTTTTAAAATTTGACTAAACTTATATAATAATAGGTAATAACATTTATGATACCAACTAAGTATTATTAGATTCTTTATTATTTATATTATCACAATATACATGTTTGATGTCATAAATTTTTGTATTTCTTTCTATATTTTTTTTTATTAAACTTGAGATTCTTTGACTCTCTAAGATTTTGGAATGATTTATAATTTGAAACGAAAGGAGTAGCTAATTATTAGTTATTATTTCCTCCATTCTAATTTATTTGTTATTTTGGCTTTTCTAGTTACTCTACATAGTTTATGCTATATATGTATAAACGTAGATTATATTGAGATGCATAACAAAATTAAAAGGTATTTAGTGAGAAAAGCTGAAATAACTTTTTTAGGAAAAAACACGGCAAAAGCTTTGCGTAATTTTTATTAGACGAAAAAAAAAAAAAAAAGATAAGTGCACGTCCGTGTGTTTTAAGTTTTTTAAGTGGAAACTATCTAGGTCCAAAAATCATAAACTGAGGAGAGTGTTCCATTCATCCTACACAATTGGACAACTCATGCCATAGCTAGCTCCAATTTGATTGAATCGATCCAACTAATAATAAGCAACTAAAACTCAATTAACAACTAGTAAGGACAGAAGGAACGCAACGACTCACTAGGCATGCCACCAAACAACATAGCTTGAGGCACCACCAAGCCCTGCAACACATAGTAGTCGAAACAACTTAGAATTTAGAACGGATGGAGTACAATCTAAATATGATCTTCATAAATTAACCTTTTGATTTGAAACACTATGAGCTTGTATTCTCAAATTGAAAACTTTGTCGCGATGTTGTATTTGCGCACCTTTCCTACGGGCTTGACTAAAAACGAAATTTGAACCAGCCAACGCCAGCTAGGGAGCTGTCGGAGGGAGAGGCCGCCAACATGGAATGGAAGAAACCGTGGATTTCATCTTAACTTTGTTGCTCTGTGCTTCCATCTTGTAGATTGTGAAACACACGTGTTGATGAAACACAAACAACCACAAAGTTCACTATTGATTGTGAGCACAAAAGCATATTCATGCACTTGATGGCGCGATCACGATTTACAGGTTACAACGTCCATCAAGATATATAGCACATTTCCAATTTTGTTCTGCTACACGACACACATGTAATCGATGGAATTACCACACCAATCACAATCCAACTCCAATTTCCATACAAAAACGGGTAACTACTTCACCTATCGACACAGCACTACGCACCAGAAATTTACAAGGAATGCATAGGCATCTATCCTTCCATACATCCATCCATCACACTTGTCTGGATCATGGCTGCAAGCAGCAGCAGCAGCATCCCACAAGTGGAGGAGGGCCTCAGCACTGCGTGATGCTGCGGACCTCAGGCGGCGGCAGGAACATCTGTGCTAGCCACTGCAGCGGCTTCACCAGCTCCGCGCGCTTCTTCCGCCAGTACCAGATCGCGGCGTTGTAGAACTCGTTGCGGATCGTCTTCGACGCTGCCCGCCAGTCGCACTTCTCCATCTCAGACCTGGCCGTCCGCCCCATGTTGTCTCTGAACTCCTTGTCCGTCAGCAGCTGCTGGACCTTGCCGAGGCAGTCGTCCAGGTCGCCAGGGGTGAACAGGAAGCTCGTCTTGCCCTCCTGGTCCTCTGGGATTATGTCAGGGATCCCACCTGCACGAGCCGCCACAACCGGCACTCCTGATGACATGGACTCTAGGACCACTTGGCCGAGCGTTTCTGACTCTGATGGCATGATGAAAACGTCACCACTGGCATATGCCTGCGAGAGCTCCTCACCCTGCATCATTCCTGTGAACACTGCTGGCATTCCTTCAAACATCTTCTCTAGTTCACCCCTGTCATGCCATGTAGTTAAAAACAAAATTGTAAAAAACCTTGCACTAAAAGCTCAACAATGTCAATGCACAGAACGACAGCAACTTCAATAAAAATTGTCTAAATCAATACTTCTTAATTCTTATCAGCTTGAAAGGATGAGGCTCAGATTTCTTATCAGCACCCATGTTGGCTAATGAACTGAACAATAACGTAAGAGTTAAGGAATAAAAGCAAGGTGCTGCATTGGTCATACCTATATGGTCCATCTCCAATAAATGCAATTCTTACTCCAGGCAACCTATCCATTACCCTGATAAAAAAATAAAGCAAAATTAGTTCCAAGTAGCCAATGATGTAAGGCATGAATGAAGAAAAAATATAGACATTTGGATCATTTAGTTTAGTTCCATTACTCTCTGTTTTTAATAAAGATGCATCATGTTTGTCAACGAAGAATCAAAGATCAAATCAATCACAAAGGAGCAAGTACGACAATAGCTTACATCTTCAAAAAATCCAAATTTTTCTCACGCCAAAACGTCCGACATGAATTACCAGTGGTTTTCAGGCTCACCGTCACTGAAAAAAATACATCAGGCAACACAAGCTATACAGTCTATCTCAAACATGCTGCATACAGAACATTCAGGAAGAAAGGAGAGAGTATTACCTTAGCCTGATTAGCATCTCATGATTGCGAAATCTAGGATGGAAGCTTGCAGAATCAACACCTTTGTTCCAAAGGCGTATTCTGTTAGCTGAATAAGGAGGGAAATCACATCTTCAGCATCATGGCATGAATAAAAACATATGCACATCTGGTATATTGTGTAAAAAAATTTGACCAACCTGATATGACCTGGGCAGTTTCAAAATCTTTGCTGATAGCAGCAGATGGTACTAAAGTTAAATCAGCAGCTCTATGAAGGAATCCTGTGTTTCAGGAATAACACGACCAAGAATCAGCGTGTTTCACAGATAGGCATGCAAGTTACTGTTTAGGAAAGCAGATATGAGGTGGGACTAAAATGCTCACTTATGACTTGCCACATTGGCTCTACAAGCCAGCTAAATGTATATCTTGGTATGTATCTGCAACAAAGAGAAATATGATTCAATGGCAATGAAAAAACTGAACTTCTGTCTGTTTGCAGTAAAACTTGGTGCAATAAAGTTCATAGTCAGCTTACACTGGAACATGTGTGTGATAGGACATGACTAGGGGCACACCGAGTAGCTTGGCAATAGCTAGAGCCCCAAAAACCTGAAAGAGCAATGGACTTTAGTCATATTCAATAATAGATAACCAGAGAGATTTGATAATTAATGATTTGACTGTTAAAATAAAGTTACCATAATTCCAGGAGAAGACGCATGAATAATGTCGGGTTTGAACTTTGCAACCTCCGAAATGATCCTAGGACTGAGTGCCAGCGAAAGAGGGACCTTTCCATACATGGGGCATGGGAAGCTGTAAAGTATGAGAAAACAGCTGTAAGCATAAGATTCCACTACTAAAGGCACCAATATCATGTTCCGACAGGGAAGAATACAATACTTCCAGTCTAACCAGCATGCAAGCATGATTGCATATCATTGTTCAATAACTTAACAGGTTCAGGAAAATTTTTTAAAATATTTATCGTGTAACAAATAAGTGGCCATTGTACGTGTGCTAGCTTATTAATTCAGTTATACTAACTAACGGAATACGTAGAAAACCAAACAACCCGAATGCAGTAGTATAAGGAACGGTTCCAGTGCATATCATTTTTTAGGGAAGGCATAGTTATGATCTGGATTAAGTCTCTGCTCCTTACAGATTAGAAGCTAGCAGCAAATGTTTCTCATTGGCAGCTTTTATACAGAGTAGGCATTCTCATTTCATTATTTGAACAAGAAGAAAACTCAGGCCTTTAAAAATATATTGCCTAAACTGCTGCTGATACTTTAAGACAGAAGTTGGCACAATCATCCTGAAAAACTTACCTCCATGAACCGATAACCTTGGCACCATGAAATTCTTGGGGAACTCCTTCATGGTTGGTCACGACAATGACCTGAAGAACACAACTAAACCAAATTAATCAACGCATACTAATCTGCTGCCCCTAAAATCTCAACCCTGCCAAATGACAGCAAAACGTGTACCTCGTCCCCCATTTCTCGCAAATGTTTGATGAAGTTCTGGAACCGGTTCTTATACCCAGAGATGTAACTGCAGACGCCAAGATGCAGGGTTAGTTCCATCAGTGAGAACATTCTAACAAAAGCATATACTTCTTTTGTGGCAGACCTTAAAAATGATAAGCATGAATCCTATGGGCATGTTTGGATACCATGGACTAATTGTTAGCCAGCTAATTTTAGCTCAAGTTAGCTTTAGTGCATCCAAACAAGAGGTCTAATAGGTCTAATAGGTGAACTAATTTTTTAGCCCAAGTCTCTAACTAATTGTTAGCCAACTAGATAACCTACCAAGCTAGTTTGGGCTAATTCTTAACCCAACTAATAACTAGCCATGTGTATGCAAACTTGCCCTAAGCTCCGCTAATCTCGTTCTTAATCGCGGTATTAAATTAACTGAAATTTTAATCCACTTTTATGGAGATGCGGTCTTCACGAATCCCAATTCCCGAGAAAGATCCAAACTTTTTCGGCAAACAAGAAAGAGCTTGGAAGGACATCGCGTCAGGGGTCAATCAGAGTGAAACCCTTCGCCGTTCCTGGGGATAACCTCGTGGTCATGGATCCAGCCAAGAGTGCGCACACAAGGCCGAGACCAACCCTGACATAGCCCGCACCAAGAAAAGAACAGGGAAACAACAGAGCAGGGGTCCGGCGAGGAGCCTTACGCGAACGGAGACGGCTCGACGAAGAGCGCGACGCGGCGCGGGCGCGCGGCCTCGTCCAGTAGCAGCGGCGGCGCCTCCTCCCCGTCAATCGCCGCCATTGCCCCCGCCGCCACCCGAGGAGTAGACCAAGAACAGAGCGGCAATCCTTGGGTTTTCTTTAGGTTTGGGCAAGCGTGCACGGCGCGTGTGTTCTGCTATCCGCGTATGATGTGTCGGAGCAAGGAAGAGGGCGGCGAGCTCGCCGTTGCGTTGCGTATATAAGCGGGAGAAGGACTGAAGACGTCGAAGAAGGCGGGCCTGGGTTGGAATTGCGGGGATATTCCATCGGCGGAGGGGAATATTGGAGGGAACCGGCTGCGCTGGGAACTTCGCGAGGCATATGCTCTCTCGTCTCTGCTGCAAGATCTCATCTCCTCTCCGCGCCTTGATGAGCGAACGGTTTCCGGCGGTCAAATTGCAGTTCTGTTATGCAAATAATAATTGGGGACGAGTTTCCATTCACAATCTTCGGTGATGTGTAATTGTGCAGATGAGTAATTGGGGAGGAGTTTGTTGTGGTTTTTATGCTTGCCACTTGCTAAATATAGGGATTGGAGTACCTTTTCCTCCGGAAATTCTTAAAAACTTAGACCTCTTTCGATTTAGATCACTAGACTAAAATTTAACTTTAAGTGGTTACTACAGTTTAGTCATATAGTTTACCTAAATGGGTGGACTGAGATTGTATTTGGTTTGAGGATAATGAGAGATAAGACAAGTTCATTACAATTTTCTAAAAAATTGATGATACATGTATCCCTCTTTGGTTGAGAAGACGAGCGTTTTTTATTTTTATTTGGTTTGTGTAATATATAGGGTGAGAATGAACTAGCCGCTATCTATCGTTTGCCACTTAGGGTGTAGAGCTTATTAGTGCAAGCTAATATAGGTCATGGTCCCCTGAATTATATGATTCTTCACTGTGTATCTCGTTAGCTTATTACAGCTCAAAGTAGTCATTGATTTCCTTCATAATCTAGTGTCATTTGCTACATGCTCCTCTTCCATCTTAACTAAAGCTTCATCATTCGGTAATAGTGGGGCCTCGGTGGCAGCCACTCAATATCCAAACACGTAAGCAGTCACTATGGACGAGATATTCACACCCGCTCTATGCACCTCCATCATGGTAACCCCTCTGGCCTCCATGCTGCCTCCACCTGCTCTGTCATCTCTACCTAGCCTTCCCTCGCTTGGCCAGCCATGTTGTCCTTAGCCGCTCCCACCGTATTTGTCTGTCTCGTCTACCCTTACATGTACCCTGCCTTCAAGAGCTCTAGACCATCCTTGGTCGCCTACACACATCTACCTACCTAGGCCACCTCCACCCAGAGGAGCTACATGTCATGGTCCCTGCGAGAGCTTGCACATTAGGAGCCTGCACGTACTAGAGCTTCTCATCATCTCCAACCAACCGCCACCCCTGTGGGCTCTAATTTAGGTAGGCCTATGAGAGGAAGAGAAGCACAAACTGACACTTAATGTCGTAGAGGTGGGATGACTATGTACTTCTGATTTTAGGGGGCATCATTGTACCAGATATAGTTGGAATATGCCCATTTGGAAATTTCATCCCTCACGCCCCTTAATTAAACACCAACAAAAATAGGATTGTCCTAACCCATCCTCCCTTCTCCCTTCTCCCTTGCACCAAATCCTAGTTCTTAGTACTAGATAACACATCGCATGTTGCTGCAGAAATTTATAGTTTTATATAGGAGATTGCATTTTATTACATACAAAATTTCAAAAGGATACAAAATCAATGTAGTAAATAGTGACAAAACCATGTTTATATTATGAATGCAACTATAGGAAACATGACTAGTTGTAGTTATTTTAGGCATATATAAAGGATTATATGTACTACTCCTTTCATCCCAAATTATAAGACATTCCAAGAATCTTGGAGAGTCAAAGTTTATCAACTTTGACCAAAATTATAGAGAGAAATACAAAGATTTATAACATCAAATATGTATATTATGAAATTATAATTAATAAAGAATCTAATTATACTTAGTTGGTATCATAAATATTATTATCTTATTATATAAATTTGTCCAAAATTCTTGGAATGCCTTATAATTTGAGATGGAGGGAGTAATTAATAATAATTTGATTTACAAATACACACAAATGGAAGTAGACTCAGCTAGACAACTTATTGAAATACAAAAATCTTAGATTGTACATGAAGGAAGTATGAGAATTGTAAATTGTAAATTGTAAATTAAATAATAGAACATGGAAAGTAGCCACTCAAAAAAAAAGAATATGATAAATGCATAGAGGAGCAGAAACGTGTGCACTTAGACATCACACTCCCATTTGTACCTAAAATACAAAAATGAGATTTTGCTAATGTATTGCATCACAGCCTTTTTGGTCAACACCACCTCGTGTCAGTGTAGAGGGTCGTCGAGCGTCGATAAGCTAACATCAAAGCCAGCTTCTACGCCATCATCACCCTGTCATTTTGTACAAAGGTCAACCAACAATTTATCACTAAATAAACAATGTCAGGCATACAACCATCTATATTATCCTCATTTTTGTTTATACGCCCGACCAACGTTGAAGAGCTCAAGGACGCGCTTCCATGGCTCCATGAAAGACTTGAAATATCTTGGACTTGGCAGGGGACCTGTTGCATCCTCGTTCAATGTTATCTGAACTTCTGAAGAAAACGGGAAAACAGGCAAGAGAATTAAGAAACTTTGCACAGAGCCGGCGGCGGGAAGGCAACGGGGCTGCCCACCTGAAAGAGCGTCGCCAATGATTCCTTGGTCCATTTGGGCTTTATTAAATGGACCAAGCCCAAATGGACCATGCATATCTCGCCGATCACCGGTGCCGCGGTCAGGTGGCGCTTCCTCTGCCCTGCTCCGATGATGCCGTCTGCCCACGTCCCCGGCCCAGCCATGGGAACCTCCCACGCGCTCCCCCATCCGCAGCGTCCATCCCTCCCGGCCTCCAGAAGCAACCTCAACATCTCTTTTAGGATCCACCCTGCCATCGTTGCGAACGTCTTCGCCACTACACCGGCATCACGAACCAGGATGCGTGCTGCGGGGACAATTCCTCTTCCAAGGCAACAACGACGACGCAACCACCGAGGATTTTTGGGTGCTTGATCGGGGAGCATGCAGCACATCCTGAAGGTGGATATCAACAACAGCTTCGAGCTCGTGGTCAACCCCGTCTTCGGAACCCGGCCTCGACTCGACGTACAGTGCCTTCTTCGAGAAGCAGCAGAAGCGCTGTAAGCTGATCCGTGTGCTCAGGTCCAGTGCTCATTTCCATGGTCCTCTAATGGCTCATGGAATACTAGCAAGGGATTTTGTGGATAGTCTAATAATGGGGCTTGTAGCTTGTTGCGGTTCTGGTTGTGCAGATAAGAAGTTGTTTCCCCAAGGGAACGTGATGGGGTGGTACACTGGTACTCCACCGGGAGCTATGTGCAGGATACGGACATGAAAATCCACAGGAAGGTGGGTATTTACAACCCTTAATCTATGTGCAGGATACGGACTAGTGTTTTCTATGTTATGAAGAAAATGTGGGGCCAGGGTGTAATTTACTCTTAGGGGGTGTTTGGTTTCATTCCACTAAACTTTAGTCACCAAACTCTAGTCATTTTTAGTGGCTAAAATACCAAACACC
Source organism: Coix lacryma-jobi var. lacryma-jobi (assembly GCA_009763385.1). NCBI lineage: Eukaryota > Viridiplantae > Streptophyta > Magnoliopsida > Poales > Poaceae > Coix > Coix lacryma-jobi. Next base: position 134,427,106 of record CM019827.1, read on the forward strand.
CCCACTAAAAGAGACTATAGTTTAGTGACTAAAGTTTAGTGGGGTGAAACCAAACACCCTCTTAGTCTTAGTGTGCTTAGCACATGTGATGGTATGGCTGGATAAAGTGAGGAGATTTTCTTTTGGCTTGAGAATAGTTGCATTGACAAAGTACCTGACGAATTTGATGCTTGTTTGATATGTGCTACACATTAATTTTACTCCATGTATAACTTTTTACTATCTTTATCCAGTTGTTGGATGTTCATCACAAACCCGTTTATCTTCTGTTAAATCCTGCAATCGGCCTCTCCCAGATGGATTTCCCTGTAACTATTTATAAAAGTGGTAAGTGATGGAATTTCTCACTTCGTGTACGATATATAAGTTAAATCCTATTCTACTTTGTCGTGATGGTACACTGCCATTTTCTACATTTATCTCTTTGCTATGTTATTTCCCTGGATGCCATTATTTAGCCAACATTTGGTTCTAGTATGATATGGATCGATAACCATTAAGTTCTGTCCTCACAAGATATTTTGTCATTCCCTGTAGGCTAATGTTCTTTTGTCATTCCCTTTCGTGTATTTCTGCTTTTAATTCCTTATTTATCTTCTATTATTCCAAGATCTGTGTGTCATTGATCGGATACCTATACTCGTCTTCAGTGGAGGATCCAGAAAAAATATTAAGAGGGACTTATTAAACCTTCAGACAACTTCAGCCCCTCCTCAGCATGTATCATGACAAAAGATTTTAGAGGAGGAGGGGCTTATTAGGAGGGTCTCCATAGTTCCAGCCCAGACGATACGTTTTATATGTACCGTGAACTCTAATAACGTGGCAATAAGACGCATCTCCACCGTCTTTGCAAACTCGATCGAAACCGAAAAAAATCCTTAAATCCCAACCCACTGCACGTACTGTAAATATTAGCCAAAATTTGCTCTAGTGCATCCTAACGAGGAGCTACATAATAGATAAGCAATTTTTTCAGTCAAAATCTTTAACTAGTTATTAGCCAACTACAAGTAAACCATGTACTAGTATATATAATCACGATGTTTAGATACATACCTAACTAAAAACAATATAAATCTAGAAAAGACGGAGGAAGTATGTATTATGTGCTTACTATATAATAGAACAATGTATTTAGAAAAGACAAAATGTCTTATAACATGAAGTAGAGGAGTATGTATGTATTAGGACACTCATAATACTACAGACTCTATTATAGAGTCTAAACCTATTTATTATATTTTGCTGATGTGATAGTGTATTTATTGAAGAGAGAGTGAGAAAAAACAAGACTCAAATCTTATTTAGACTCCAAGTTTATAATATCTTTTAGGTAATAAATAGACTTAGACTCTAGATAGAGTCTGCATTAAGAGTGTCGTTATATATTGTATTAATATACATGTGTAAACGTACTCCTTTCGTCCCAAAATATTTGTCGCTTTCGCTTCCCGAGAAACAAATGCCGGCAATTTTTATAAATAATAAATATCATCGATTAGTATCATCGGAAAGATCTTAGAATCTAGTTTTTTAACAAATTTTTTTAAAGATATAAATATTACACGTATTTTCTATAAATCAAGTCAAACTTGTGGCACGAAAACCGAAAACGACGCATAATTTGGGACGAAGGGAGTAGACGCAAGGCGGAAACGACAGCTAGCAACAGTGAGAAGAAATACACAAGGCATAGGCATCAGCATCAGTAGCTTGTAGCTAAGGCGTCGTTTAGTTTCCCCAACTTCCCCAAATATTTGTAGATTCCCCGTCACATCAATCTTTAGCTATATGCATGAAGCATTAAATGTAGGTAAAAAATAACTGATTGTATTTTTAGTATCTATATATCGAGACGAATCTTTTGAGCCTAGTTGGTCCATATTTGGATAAAATTTGTCAAATAACAACGAAAGTGCTACAGTGCAAATTCTAAATATTTTTCGGAACTAAACAAGGCCTAAGCTATTTACTGTACAACCAGTCACTTGATTCGACGCCGGAGTCCGGCTGGTGCCCTGCAGGCAGGCCGGTAGGTCGTCGTGGTCCAGTCGGAGCTAGCCGCTCTCCTGCAGTAGCCTATGGAGCAGCACAGCGCGGAGGCGGTCCTCTCCCACTAGCCCGGCCGCAGGGACGTCCACGACGACTTCCTGCACGGTGACGCCGCCGACGCGGCACACGCTGGCGTGCTGCACCAGCAGGTCCAGCGCGTGGAGGGCGGCCATGAGGCGCGCGGGGGCGTGGCGCGCCGCGGGCATCGTCAGGCGCAGCGCCGCCGCGTCCCGCCCAAGCATCTGCACCTCCAGCTCCAGGCCGCCGCCGCCGCCGCAAAGCGACAGGTGCTCCTGGGAGTCTGGGACGACAGGGAGGCCTCCTCCGCCTCAGCCTTCTGCTTAGCCTTGGCCTTGGCCTCGGCCTCGAGCTGCTGCACGCGGCTGCGCAGCTCGGCGATGTAGGCGGTGGCGTCGGAGAGAGTGGACGCCCTGTCCATCCGGGACACCTTTGGCACGGCGGCCCGGAGTTGGCAGAACCGGCGGTTGAGCATCTCCCGCCGCTGCCGCTCGGCCTCCACGTGGTTGATGGCGGGGCCGGCGGTATTGGGCTTTGGCTCCCGTGCCCGCCGCCAGCTCCTCCTCTTCGCTTGTGGTGCCGGCGCCGGCGCGTTCCGGCCATCACCCCGTGGCCTCCGCTCCTCTACCTCTTCATCGCCTTGCTTGTCCAGCGCGTCCTCTCCCGCCTGCAGCCATTGCTCGGGAACCTCGATGGACAGGAACTCGAGCACTGATTGGTGATGGTCGTTGCCCGCGGCGGAACCAGAGAAAAATGACGCCGGGAAGGGAGGGCCGTAGCCACAGGAGGCGGTGGGGAAGGAGAGCAGTTCATCCATCGCACTGTGCAGTACACGTACACTAGTAATAGTGCCACCTTTGGAAGAGATGAGGAGCTCCACCAGCCACTTCACCCCATATATAGATAAAAATATGATACCAGTGAGAGTGAGAAGCGTCGTACCATGTTTTAGACAAATCAACGACACTGTACACTAGTTTGGTACTGTGGTGTCTAAAATATGGCAGCCACCAAACTTAGAAAAGTCAGCGGCCGCTACAGGTGAAGTTGGACGCGTTGGCACTTCCGCAAAAACATGGGTGTGATTGGTTGCTCAAACTGGCGGGCCATATCCTCGAACGCTTTTTTATCCTTTTGGTCTCATTCATGTATCGTATGTAGTTCCCCTCGTACATTTTTCTTGTTTTGTCTTATACATCTGCTCTCCTCCATCCCATAGGTCTCCGTCTTCTTAATTTCTACTTCTCTCATACACGATGACTTAATTCACATGGGTCTACGTATAAGACACCTGACACTTTGATGCATGTATATAACCAAACACACACTTGTCTCATACTAGACCAACAATAAAAACTACTTGCACGAGCTCAATCCGACTTCTTTGGTTCTGCACAGCCTGATCAACTTAGCTTGAGGTTTGCTCTACAACCAATCACACCCATGATCTCTGTCTCGGGCTGTGCTCCAGCCAACGTCCGACAATGAGCCAGCTTTGCTCTGTCTGAATGTAAGTCTAGATCCAGGGTAAGAGATCTTATTAACTCAGACAGTGAAGCCTATTCTCACTACTGTTGGCCCTCAAGGCAGAAAAGATATGCTAATATTGGATCATGGTTAGTGGAGAAACCCGAGGGCTAGCAGGGCCATGGCCCAAACATCAAAAAAAATATTAAGACATATATATATAATATAATATTTAGAGATACCAACATATTTATTGGACCCCCTTAACCATCAAATTGTTGGTTCCGCCACTGATCGTGGTTTGGTTCGATAATGAAGCTCGGAAGAGGAGCTCATTGCCACATCGAGTGTTATGGTGGGGGCAGACCTACCAGAGAAGGAGGGCAAGTCGTGGCTGAGACCCCTGCGCATGCAGGCGCACAGCCAAAAGGTCGCACGCCCAACAGAGGCTTAGAAGTAGGGGGTTTGTTAGATTGAGAGTTTGTTAGCATGTGCCTATAAGGCCTAAACATTGGATACTTATGAGAATTAGCTGGAGATTGAGATTCAATCTCTCCTGCTCCCTTGCTCTCTGTCTACTCACCCTTCCTGCCCGACGCCGGCTAGTAGGACGACGTCGAGAGCGCGCCGCCGCCGCGATCCCTCTCCTTGACCTCCAACCTTCCATGACTACTACCTCCAGGGATCCAACAACGTGCCTAACATCGAGGAACTCGAAGGGAGCTCGTTGTGGGTTATTGGCTATGCCTTGTTGAATCTCTCCTGGCCACTCCTCGCTGCTGCCACTTACCTGAAAGGCCACACCAATGCCGTGAGTGCTCACTGCTCAAAGATCAGGACTATAGGATACGCTTGATGGGCATCAGTTGGTGGGAGGCGAGAGGCGCAACACATCCACCGCCGCTACCTCGACGGAACACTAGAGATCAGGACTAGTAGTCTCGTAGCTCCGCCGCCTCCGGCACATCCACGACGACACGACATCATGCATGACTGCACGGTGTTGCATCATCATGCACTCGTGTTGCACCGGCAGATCTAGCACATAAACGGAGACAAATGCTACTGTGAAGAATAACTCTTGAAGGCTAGCTATAGGCCCTGTTTGGTTCCGCTCTTACGCGTGTTCATGGCCGTCGATCGTGGAAAGTCCCACAAAACAGGTTGCATCATGTCACGGCTGGCCATTGCGCTTCTGCTCAATCGTGTGTCCATAACAGTTGGAAGAAACATGAGCCAAGCTTCGCGTTCTAGGAAACGCTATGATTTTTCCCGTCCCCGTCCTCTTAGCGTGCTCGCTCCTGTCTCTTCCCTCCCTTCGGCCCGGCCGCGGCCTCGGCTAGCCCAGATCCACCAACGGTGGACACTTCTGGGCCAAATCTGGCCTCTCGTCAGCATCCTCATCAGTGTCGCCTCCCTTCCTCCTTCCCCATCGCCGCCTCCCTCCGGCCCGTAACGGCCTCGACTAGCCTAGATCCGCTGGTGATGGGCAGTTCCCGGCCGAATCTCGCTTCCCGTCGGCGTTCTCCCCACCGTCGGTTCCCTCCCCCCCTTCGTTGACGCTTCTCAACGGGTGGTCCAAGCTGGTGAGGAAGAATGGCATAATCCGGTCGAGCCAAACTCTAAGCTCAAATTCTACGTATCGTGGCTTATCTCATAATCATGCTCAATTTATAAGCGAGATCCATGTAAGCTGAAACAAACTGGGCCATAGGCCTATAGCTAGCTTTTTAGTCGTACACAACGCTGTGAAAAGCATGGACTTTACATACTCCTTTTGTCCAGTCATCGTTGGTGTGCATGCTAGCTGCAAATTTGACTTGATTTATAGCTAATGAGTATAATATATTTTGTTAAAAAACTAGATCCAAAGACCATGATGAGCCACTACTTGTAGTGTTAAGAAGCGGAGAACACGAAGAGGTAGATATATATAAGAGAGAATTTCCTCATTATTGCCATCAAAATTTATATAAGAATTTCTTGGTTGCCATTAAAAAATATAGCATTCCTTAACTGGCATTATTTTATAATTTTTTTATTCCTTCATTGCTATTATTGTTACACATATGCTAAAATTCAGTCGACTGAGATTCAGATGATGGACAATCATCAGACGTAAGCAACAAAGACAAACAAGGTGCAACGTCGCCTGATCATTTGCAAAAAAAAATAGGCACCTGTATAATAGCTATAAATTTCCATGCAGCTCGAGGCACGAAGGCACGACACGAGACCTGCGTTTTTAGCCCGACACGAGCATGGCACGGCCAGACTCTTCACGGGCCCGAGCTAGCATGGCCCGGCTGTACAGGCCGTGCTTGGGTCGCCCCCAAGCGCGTGGGCCAGCACGGCACGACCCGCAAAATGGGCAGCGGCCCACAAGAGGCCCGAGCTCCGGCCTCCTAGCCACCGCCTCCCCCCGACCCAACATTCCCCTCTACCCATCTCTATATAAGCGGCACGCCGCGGCGCCGCGTATATAAGCGGCACGCCGCGGCGCCGCGCCCCACTCCTGAAACCTAATTAGTTTGCCTCTTGGCTCTCGCCCTCTCGTCTCTTAGCGTCGCACGCCCGCACCGCTCTCGCCTCGCCTCGCCTCGCCGAGTCGCCGTCCGACTCCGACCATCCTCCCCGTCTCCGGTGACCTCGATCCGCCTCTCCGCTTGACACCGACGAGCTATTCTGTCTCCTTTCCCCTCCTCTCTCGTCTCCCTCTCCCTCTACCCCCTCGACCCCTCTAGATCTTGGTGATTATGTGAGTTAGTGTTACTGTCTTCCCTCTTCCGCCGCTCGTCATCCTTGCTAACGGTGTGTCATCTTGGCCTCTGGGTGGCCCGTGGTCCTCGTCTTCTCTGGCACCGGGCTCCAATTGCGCCGGTAAGAGAAGAACCCTAACCCTAACCCTAAGTCCATAACCATCTTCTCGTCCATTGATCTGTCTTCTCTACTTGATCTGATCTTGTCCTCCTTCTGTTTGCACAGGTCGGTAGCCGATGCGTCGTCCTCTAGCTGTGGCCTAGAGCGACCAAGGCGGCCACCCGCACCGTCGAGGAACGGGGCTGGAGAGGCTGTGGCGGAAGACGATGGCGTCCTTCCGCCGGGCCTTGCTCCCGAGGGCGAGAACGATGACGACATCTGTGACGATGCTGCTGCGTTGTTCGGTATTGATGTCGTAGACAGTTCTGCACCGGTCGATCTGGACGGCAGCGGTGGTGAAGAGGGGACAGCAGGTGGGAACTCCAACTCTAACGACTCTATTCCATCTGTTGCTGGATTTGGTAACTCTAATATTGGTAAGCGTAAATCATCTATGTGGGTTGATTTTGATGAGATATTTGAGACTGTGAATGGAGTTAAAACTTGCACTAAAGCTACCTGTAAAATGTGTAAGACCACTTTATATGCTAGATCTAGTGCTGACACGGGTCACTTGAAGAGGCACCAGAAATCTTGTAGACTGAAAACTGACCAACGTGCTAGGGTTCAATCTAGGCTTGCTTATAATCCTGATGGTTCTGTGCATAATTGGGACTATAAACCTGAAGTTGCTAGATCTGAATTATGTTATTTGATTGCTAGGCTTGATTTGCCATTAAGTATTGGTGAGACAGATGCATGGGAGGAGTACATTGTACGTGCTCATAATCCTAGGTTTACTAAGATTTCTAGACAAACCACCACTAGAGACCTTAGTAAACTATTTACTGAACGTCGTAATATGCTTAAAAATCATGTTTTATCTGGTGCTTCATCTGTTGCTTTGACATCTGATATATGGTCTGGTAATGCTAAGGAGGACTACATTAGTGTAGTTGCTCATTATGTCAGTGCTGATTGGGAATTACAGAAGAAAGTAATTGGTTTGAGGTTGATTGAGGTCAGGCATACTGGTGAGAACATTGCTGAAAAAATTGCTTATGTGGTTCAAGAATTTGGCTTGATTGACAAAATATTTTCTATGACTCTAGACAATGCTTCCTCTAATTCTAAGGCAATGGATACTTTGGCCCCATGTTTGCTGGTTATTTGGGTTCTCATCCTTTAATTCCTAATCAACATGCTTATCCTCTTGTGCGTCAACGTTGTGCTTGTCATATCATTAATCTAATTATGAAATCTGGTTTAAAGAGGTTTAAACCTTACACTAAAGACTTTAGAACTGCAATTAACTTTTTTAATTCTTCTAATCAAGAGAATTGCCATGTTTAAAAACTATTGTAATGCTCAAGGTGTTAGGCCTAGGAAGTTTGGCTTAGATATGGAGGTTAGATGGAATGCTACATACCTTATGCTTAAACATTTGCTTCCATATAAGGATGTTTTCTCTATTTTCATTAATGCAAATTATGGTGTTGAGTTGTTGACTGCTAGACATTGGTACATAGCTCAAAAAATATTAGAGTTCCTGGAAGTATTTTATGAATCAACAGTTGTCCTCTTTGGTGTTTACTATCCAACTAGTCCACTTGTTCTGCACCATTTGCTTGACAATGCTGCTCATCTTCATGAAAATGAAAATGATCAAAATCTAATTGCTGTTGTCTATCCTATGAAGCTGAAATTCCTTAAGTACTGGCAAAAAATACCTCTATTATATTCCTTTGCTTTCATTCTTGATCCTAGAGCTAAGTTGAGAGGTTTGTTTAATGTTCTCCAAATCCTTAAAGAGAATATTGGTGTTGATTACAATTCATATTATGCTGATGTTAAAACTGAAATTTACAAGTTGTTTGCCAAGTATGATAAAAAATTTGGTGCAGTTAGGACTCATAGGCCTACAAATCCTGCAATGCCTTCAGGTAAGAAAAAACAGGCATGAGGCAGAAAATTTGGAGGACCTGGATCATCTGGTATTGTTGGTCCTTCCCGTACCTCCACTACATCTTCCTCTCAATCTGCTTGTGCTGTTGGTTGTGAGCTCACAGCTTACCTGGACAGTGACAATGTCACTGCATATGAGGATGATTTTGATTTGCTTCTCTGGTGACGTGACCACAAACTAACCTTTCCTGTCTTATCTATTATGGCAAGATACATTATGTTTGTTCCTGTTTCTACAGTTTCTTCTGAATCATGCTTTAGCTTGACAGGGAGGATCATTGAAGAGCGTCGACGACGCTTATTGCCAGAAACTGTGGAGATGTTGGCTTGCATAAAGGATTGGGAGTTGGGTGAAAGAAGACTGCAACATGCTGTTGACAACCCAGAGTTAGAAGACTCTTTTAAGAATCTCTATCTTGATGAAGAAATTGACAATGCATCTGGTGCTCCTTCAATTGGCACATCTGTGGCTTCTGTTGGCTGAGAATTTGAGAGTTCTGAGTTTCTGACTTGTGATTGTGAGAGAGAGCCTGAGAGTTCAGAGTTGTGAGGACTTTTGATTTTTGAACAATGTTTTTCTGTCTGTGTGATATGTAAACCTAAGTATTAAGCACAATGTTTGAAGACTTAATTATTATAAGAGCTGTGCTGCACTCTTTTTTTCTTTCTGGGGTTTCTCACAAGGGTGAGTTTTACCCAAAAAAGTTTTTAATGAGGCAGCATTGCACACAACTCAATTATCTTTTTTAATCCTTCTCTTTCTTTTTGTTTCTATGTTTTTTTACTTGTGATAATGATTTATGACTTATGAGTTAACTAAGATTGGAACTTCAAATTTTTTCTGTATCTAGAGAAGTGTATTTTATTGGACAGGCCATGGGCTGGCCTGGCCCGCAGATTTTGTGCGTGCCCAGCGGGCGGCACGACCCGAAAATAGGCCCGTGGGCCCATGCTTGGACTGAGGGTAAGGCTCGTGGGCCACTAAGGAACGACACGGAGGGCCCGTGGGCCATGTCGGCCCGGCACGGTGTGGGTCGTGCCTGGCCCGTGCCCGGGCTGGGGTGGGCCGGGCCAGCCCGTTGGCCATCTATAATAATAGCAATCCTCTTAGTGTTAGGGGGTGTTTGGTTCCACCCCACTAAACTTTAGTCACTAAACTTTAGTCCCTTTTAGTGGCTAAAATGTCAAACACCCCCACTAAAAGGGACTAAAAAGCATGTTTAGGGTCTGTTTGGTTTCTTCCCACTAAAATTTAGTGACTAAACTTTAGTCACTTTTAGTAGCAACACCCTTACTAAAAGGGACGAAAAAGGAACTAAAATGACTTTTTAGTGAGGGTGTTTGGCAACTTAGCTACTAAAAGTGACTAAAGTTTAGTCACTAAATTTCAGTGGGAGGGAACCAAACAGGCCCGAGCATCTCCAGCAGTTTGGGAAATCAACTTGCTATCCTTAATATTTTGGCAAAATCACAAAAATCTCTCTACAGGAGTTCCTCAAAACACGTTGCTATCTTTGGCAACTTGGCATCCAGAGGGCTCGGGCGCGTATATCTGCCTAAAACTTCCCTATCGCGAGATCTTTTTCCCTCCGACGTTGCGATCTTTTTTTTTGCGACATATCCTCTCCCGGCCTCGCGTCTCTCTTCCCCGACATGAAGAGCCTCGCGACCTGCATGAGCTCGACGGTGAGCACTACGCCAAGAGGAAGGCGGCCCCACTCCCACACACGCCCAACCTCAACGTCCTCAGCAAGCCGTTCGCGCGCCGGGTCACGGGGAACCCGCGCGACATCTCGCTGCTGCAGCAGATGAGCGTTGGCTTCGTCATCCACATCGTCATCATGGGCATCACGTCGATGACGGAGCGGCACCGCCTGGCCGTGGCGCACGAGCACGGGCTCTACAACAGCAAGGACACCACGATCCCGATCACCATATTCGTGCTGCTCCTGCAGTTCGTGCTCATGGGCGTGGCCGACGCCTTCCTGGAGGTGGCCAAGATCGAGTTCTTCTATGACCAGGTGCCCGAGGGCATGAAGAGTTCGTACGCCATGATCAGCCTAGGCATCGGCAACTTCCTCAGCAGCGCGCTGCTCTCGGCGGCGTCGCACATCACGGTGATGTGGAAGAAAGTCGCGACGACGAGGGCCTGACCGGTTGGATTTCCTACTTTGTGGCCCACTTTTTTAGTTTTACAAAGTTGGAATAGCAAACTATTAGAGAGAGTCCTTTTTTCTACTTGCTATATAATTTAACAACTTATCAAATCATAAGATATACCAATTAAATTTTACCAAACTGCTAGAGTTGCTCTTAGTTTTTTTAGTGGAGGTGTTTGGTATTTTAGCCACTAAAAATGACTAAAGTTTAGTGAGGGTCCGTTTGGTTGGTGACCGGAACTTGCCACGCCTGACCTTCGGCAAACTGTGGCTGCCACAGAAAGTGTGGCGAACAAAATCGAAGCCACACTTCTGGCAAACTTTGGCACAAAAATGAGTCTATGACGTGTGGGACATGGTGCTAAGAAAATGTGGCGTGCCATAGCTGTGGCAGTGAACCAAACGGCTGCCAGAAAAACTGTGGCACGACGAATCTGTGGCGTGGCAAGTTCTGGTCACCAACCAAACGCACCCTAGAATCAAAACATCGCCTAGAGTTCGGGTGGCCGACGGACGTGTGGCACGTGGAGCAAGTGACGTTCCACCGGTCCCATTAGCGCTCGCGTGACATGTCCGTCTCCGTGCAGGGCTGCAGGCTGCCGCCGCGCTCTTGTCTGCTGCAGGAGGCCAGCAGGGTGGCAGGCTGTTGGTATACTGTTATACGTACACTGTAGCCTATAGAGCACAGACCAGTACGCGACATCGACGCAGCACATGCACCTTAGGCCGTCCCAACGCACCACGCTGGCCATTAGCCTCAGCTTCATCACTAGCTCCGCAGACCTCCTGCAGAAGAGACTAGGGCTCAGCTTCATCAGGTCATCTGTAATGGTTGTGAAATAGTTAGATAGGAAGAATTTTATTAGCTCTCAATAGCACTTTACAAATAGCTAGCGAGATGACGTATAAAAATTAATAAAAAAGTAGTATTCTTATTGGTTATCGAGAAGAGAGATCAAATAGCTAGCTATTGAAATTTCAGCTTTTGTCAGATCTTTATCTGAAACATGTCATAAGCATACATCCATAATTGCTACGACGCGTTGAAAGCAGTGATTTTTTAACACTTTGTCAAATCGGGGCTACTGGTGTTAGCTTGTATTGGGAGTAGAACAACTTCAGCTTCGTTTATGCGCAGGTGTGTTAGCAATAGGCAAGTAAGGAGAATTGGGGAAGGAATCTAGATGAACAGCATAGCAAGGGAACGATGGGGCAGGCGAGGAAGGATTGGAATTTCAGAGTTATGGAGTCAATACAATTTCTTTCATGCCCCTCCTCTCTCTGGACTCCATCTCTTATACAGTACTCCCTCCGTATCACAAATAGAGTTCGTTTTGGAAAAACTTTCGGTCAAACATTGGAAATATAAATCATGAATAACTTTTAAATTATTGAGTTTAGAAATGTAAAAATCATATAAATAAATTTATCTTGAAAAGTACTTTCATAACAGTATATATATACCACTTTATAACAAATATTTTTAAAGAAATAAATAGTCAAAGTTATACTTTGGAGACCGTGTCGCTGTCCAAAACGAACTCTATTTTGTGATACGGAGGGAGTATGTCTTACACGGCTAGTATTGGGCCTCCGAAAACGTTTCCCGACTCGTGGTCCATGGGCTTCGGTTCCTTGAGTAGATGGGCTGGTAACAAGGTGGCTGTAACTTTTCGGTGAAGTCAACACCGTTGACAGCCCCGCTAGCATGGGAGACGACGGTACGACAGGGAGGATGGACAAGAGCGCGGCAACAGCGGACTACACGTCGAACGTCGAACACGATTCACGCCGTTCCGTGATTCCGTCCGCTTAAGGGCAATTAAGGAAGCAAATTATCAAAATACTGATGGCAGTGTGAAGGAACAAACCCCACAAATATAACAGTAATGACAATGAAGAAATAAAAAACTATAAACTGATGATGGCAATGAAGGAACACTGTAAATTTTAATAGCAACCAACGAAGTGTTATAAGTTTTGATGGCAACCAGGGAATTCTCACTCTGTCAATAGTGGCGACGTGCCGCCGGCGGCACACTGGAGCCCGTATATATAGTGGGGGTCCTCATCTCATAGTGAGGTCAAATCCACTTGCTATTCTTATAAATTTGGCAAAAACACAAAAAACTCTCTCCAACAACTCCTCAAACCAACTTGCTATTCACGGTCCTCGCGCGCCTATATTCCCGCGCGCGGAAACAGCTTCGTATCGCGGCGCGACCGCGACTCTCGCCCGCCCGCCCTCGTCGCGACCGCTCGCCCGCCCGCCGCCCGCGGTCGTCGCGGCCATGGCGAGCTCGGCTCCGCCCGCCCCCGTCTCGACTGCGCTCTCCAGCATCTCGCCCGCCCTCGTCACGGCCATGGCGGGCTCGGCCACACCAGCCCACCGCGAAGCGTGCGTGTGGCCAGCAAGCTACGGGCAACCTCAGGCCGAGATGAGACCACCAGAGAGTGCGCGTTTGCCTTACAGTGCTCCCTCACCGCTCCATCGTCGCCGGGAAGCCACCCCATCGCCGGAAATCGCAAGCCCGACGACCTCCTCTGTTTCCAAATCGCGACAAGGACTTCGTGCTTGAATTCGACAAAAGTCAGGGGGGTTCAGGGAGGTCCCATCTGTCATCCTCTATTTTTACCCAGTAAGAATAACAATTTCTTGGAGAGAGGTCTTTTTTTGACTTGCCAAATGAAATAGCAACTTGCTAAAACTTAAGGTTTAGCAAGTGATTTTTACCAAGTTGTTGGAGATGCTCCGCTGTCGTCGTTGCCCAATAACCACTTCTCTAGGGCGTCGCAGGACAAGAACTCGGGCGCTGGATTCTGGTGGCGGCCGTCGTTCGCGAAAAAGGGTGACATGAAGCACGAAGGGTAACGCCGTAACGGGGTGACAGGAGGTCATCCATTGCACCGTAGTAGGTAAGAACTAGTGCCGCGGTCTCATAGACTCATGCTAATAATTATATATGGTAGCTTAATTTACTTCAGCACAAAGCAGGAGTGTTGCGCGACCGCGCGCGTTAGGGCAACTGTAAATCAATTTCATGATGTTTATAGAATTATGTGAGTGTCATTTGAGATAATTATCTGGAGTATGTTACAAATTATGTGCTCAAAGTTACTCTTCCCGTCCATAAAAACATGCACTATAGGTTCTATGCTCTGAAAAATACTTCACGTTTAACACATGTTTCTAGTGAATAGTATTAATATTTTTAATCCAAATAAATTTACTATGAAAGTACATTTCGTAATTAATCTAATAATGTTTATTTGATATCATAAATATTAATATATTTTTATCTATAATTATTTAAACTTAAGATACTAAAACATAAAACATAGTACTTACTAGAATTAGATGTTTTCTTGGACGGAGGGAGTAGTACTATTATTGAAAAAGTTATCTTAGAGCTTTAGCTGGTGGTTACTGTTAGGAGCAACCACATGGACGAGAGCGGGATGTTCGATGGGTGATATTATCATATGTTTATTCTAAACTCATGGTTTTCTTGTACTCGATCTCTCCGTCTTAAAAATGAGTCTCCACATCTTGTATTGTAAGGAGTCAAACTATTTTAATTTTAACTAGATAACTAGATTAAAGAAATAGTATCAACATTTGTTGTAAATCCAAATAAATTTACTAATGATATTTATTGGTGTCATAAATAGTATTATGCCATGTTTAGTTCCCAATTTTTTTTAAGATATCTCGTCACATCAAATTTTTAGACGCATGCATGAAGTACTAAATATAGTTAAAAATAACTAATTATATTTTTTATCTGTAAATATCGAGACGAATCTTTTGAACCTAGTTAGTCGTTCATATTTTGATAAAATTTATTAAATAACAACAAAAGTACTAAAGGGTCAGAACCAAAAGAAAATTAGGAACTAAACACACTCTTACTGTAGTATTTTTATATATTTGAACAAAGTCTAAAATTATAGGACTTCTTAAAATATGAGATGGTGACTTAGGACGGAGCTGAGTACTTATCATAGGGCCCGGTTCTAGATCGACATCGTACCCACCCCACCCCTAGTACAAGGGCATACGCATGTGGGGACCAGGATGAATAGTTTGACGTGGGGCGCATCCTGTCACTTCCTTACCCCCACTGAAAATGAATTTTCAATATACAGGACGTATGATTCTTCATGAAATCAAAACAAGAAAAAAAAATCTAATATGCTAATTGGGGAGTGCCAGTTCAATGCCACACATTTCATTTTCTGTCACTAAGTTAAAGTGTCGTATCAGACAAGGAAAGAAACAATGGCTCCTTTCACTTAAACTAATCAGCTCTAGTTTTTAGTTATAGAATAATATTTTATTCTTAAAATAAATTAGGAGATATTTAGTTTTTATACTAAAAACTTTTCATCACATCGAATATTTAGACATATAGAACATGGAGTATCAAATGTAAACTAAAAAATAATTAAATACATAGATTGCGAAAACTTTATGAGATGATTTTTTAAAGCCTAAATAGTTTATGATGTTGTAATATGTGCTAATGATAGATTAATTAGTCTTAATAAATTTGTTCAATAGTTTTTTGACCGAATATGTAATTTGTCTTTTATTATTCTATTTTTAGTAGACTAAATTAGTACCCCAATATCCGATGTAATACTTCAAAACTTTTTCACTACCAACTAAACATCTCCCATAGTGGTATGAGCTAGCTGCTAACTCTAAGTCAATCTCTCCAATAGTGTTAACTCTTAGCAATAGCTCATAGTATAATTAGACTCACATTACATTCACACATGATCTTTAAATGTGTGTACGAGCCTAACTCTTGAGTAAAAGTTAACTCTCCTCTTTCTTCTATTAAAATATAACAAAAAATCTAACAATCAGCTTATGAGCTGGCCATTGCGGGTCAGTTCTATGAATCAGCCACGGCTACAGCTAAAGTGCGCGCAGACAGAAAAAGCGCGCTTTTCCCCTACATACATGTCATGGGCCCCCTTGAACAGTTTAATTTGCCGTTGCTCCCCTCCCTGTTTTGTTGCCAATGGCCCAATAATGGATCAACTCTCCGCGCGCCGATGGGGGCCTGTCTAGCCATTCAGGCCATACACTCCCTCACACCGCTGACGGAATCTTACACTTCCTACTGTTGCCATGCTCTACATGTGACCTACTGTTTCCCTTGACTACCTACGAACTCCGACTACGATATGACGGTGAGTGCCGATAATAATACGACGTGGCCACATGTCCTTCTCTACTAGTACTACTAATGTAGAAGCAATTTACGTTCTAAATTATAAGCCATTTGAGTTTTTTTATGATATCTATTTTATAATGTATGTCTGATCGAGATAAATATTTTATTTATAAGAAAAAAATACTTAGCAAACTCTATGTATGTAGCTTATATTTTAGAACAGCGTAGAGTGTTGGTTTGCTAAGAGTGTTTTTTCTTATCTGTACGCAGAATAACATATTTATAGCTAGCACTACAAGAGAAACCCCCCTCTAGCAACGGATACGTGGCAACACATGATTTATTCATTGCAAGGAATAATGTGGCAACGTTCAGGAACTGTTTCATTAAACACCCAGGCGCAACACCAGATAGTCGTCTAGTCGAGCCTTCGGTCTTCTAAAACTATAATATTAATTTCAAGCCATGCTCCGATATTTACTCAACTACTTAGTATAAAATATTAATTTAATTTATATTAATTTGTCAAGCCTGATGAAATGTTTGGGTTGGATCGAGCTATTTCGTATGAGTTAAGCGGATTTGGGGTTGGATAATTGTTTATCTTGCAAACGTGCTAAGTTTTAATAAATGTACTTAGCAAGAATGTATAGAAAAAATACAGACTATATACTACCCCGTCCCATAAAAAGAGTCGCTATGGGATGCGTGCTGGTCAAACTTTCTCAACTTTGACTGAGTTTATACAAAATATGTGCAATAGTTTTTATCTCTAAATAATTTTATTATAAAAGTATATTCAAAGATCTATCCAATGATACTAATTATTTAATATAAATATTAATATTTTATTATATATATTTGGTCAAAGTTGAAATCTGTTGACTTTTTGGGAAGTGAGGATGACTCTTTTTTTTTTGGGACGGAGGGAGTATGTATTAATTTTTTACATTATTAGCTGTCTCTTGTAAAAAAATGCTAACACCAATGTAATATATAAATTTAACGTAATCTATTTATTTCCAGATCCCGTCATTCTTTCATCTAAATTAGTATCGTTAATTCAACTCAGTATATATCTCTTTTTTTTTTGCTGCCGCCATTCTTTCCCTCCATCCTTTTAGTTTCGTGTACATACTTCCTCTTTTACGGTTAGTCTAATTTCTTACGACCCACCTTTCATAGACACAAGCTAGAGGGAACCGTGTAAAATAGCATGAAAAGTGCCCCCTAATTGTGGATCTCGTCAATTCTCCTGGCTTACAAAGACTCGTGGTTCCTTTTCTGTTTTCTCCAATCGCACAACTCCATACCTCCCACCTCCCTAATCTTCGCTACTGCAAACAGCATGACCTATACCTCGCCCCATACCGCCGCCGGCGCAACAGCGACGCCGCATCCCCGCACCAGCAGCGCCAGCCTCTGATGCATTATCGAGCCGCCCCAAACGCCCTAGGACAGTGACCACGCGCCCGCACCGCTGACGGTCCCATCACTGCCTCAAGAGGCCAGCCTCATCGCGCAGCATCACGACGATCTAGTGCTGCACTTCTTGGTCGTCATTTCCCCAGTGATCATCGTTGACTAAAGGTATGCGCTCCGACACCTCCCTTTGTTCACTATGATCTCTGGCATGCATGGCATCGTTTGTATTGAAATTAATTAATTAATTAATTTTTCATTTGGTCCCACAATAGGTTACCGGCAGGAACTTTTAGTTCAGGAAAGTTTTATTGTTCAGATACTTTCAGGAAAGTTTCATTATTCAGATACATGATACATCTCAGTTTTGTTTTAGGAGACATTGTGTTTAAGAAAAATTCTGATCAGCTGCACCTTCACACTGCCGCTCGACCCCACTACTCGTGAATTGGTGGTTGTGTGACAGCCCCTAGGAGCACCGTTGGCACAAAGAGGAAGCCACTATACATCATCCGGTTAAAGGTAGGGAAGTTTCATCATCGGTTACATCTCTATTTTTTAATAGAAAATATTGTGTTCACCTACAATGCTAATTTCTTATATAAGTAATGGATCCTTTTAAGAACAAGTATTTAGGCATAAAAAATCACCTATAAAAATTCTGTTATATGTTTCATTTTTTTGCTAGAAACTAATTGGTGGACAATTTTTATTGCATTAACGACGTTATACGACAGCCATGGCAAGGGAACTGTTTGTACTCGGAGTTTATTTGTATTTTTGGTAAGATGCCTATCGTGTGAATATTTTGCGGAATGGTTGAAGCTTGTATTATTTTGTTCACTTTCTTTTTTTTGCTAGAAACTAATTGGTGGACAATTTTTTACTTCATTAATGATGTTAGAGCAACTCCAGTAGTTTGGCAAATTAGAGTTGACAAATCTTGTGATTTGCCAAGTGAATAAAACATATGGCAAGTGAATAAATTATGTCTCTTCAATAGTTTGGTATTTGTGTTTGGCAAATGTAAAAAAAATGATCCACCTCAACAACCGATCAACCAACGACAAAAAAAAAACGCGCGGGTGGAGGGACGTCGCGGCTCTTCCGTCATCGCCGCCGCCTGACCTTTTCCTCCTCCGCCACCGCAGCAGGTCTTCCTCCGCCGCCGCAGCAGGTCATCAACTTCGATCTCGTCCAAGGTACATCACCGGGCTGAACTTGCCGGGGGAGCCTAGCAGGAGGACACCGAGGACGGACGGCACCACGCGGGCGACCCGATCCTCCTCCTGGTCCTGGACGGCAGGAACACAGGCTGGTGGGAGGCCCTGCTGCGGGTGGACATGATGCTCGACCTGCTCGGCCTCATGGGGGCCTACGCCGCCGGGAGCTGCCGGGACAAGTTCACCACCATGTACTCGACGCTGCTGGTCTGCGCCGTCTTCGCCTACATCGTCGTGGCTTTCATCTGTTACCTCTTCTCAAGCCATGGACGCAGGTCGACGGCGATGCTGCTGCTGCTCCATTGGCTCGCATTTGGGACATAGAAACAATCGCTACTGCGCAATGGAGGCGGCGAGGGGAAACAATCGCGGACTCGCGATGTCTGGCGCAACGGAGGCGGCGACGACCTTTCTTCGCGACTGGGCAAGGGCGTGAAATTTCCTCGAGGCCGCGGGAAAGGAGCCGGCGGGGGCGCGGACTCGCGATGCCAAGTCGCGCAGCTCACGCAAATTTGCGCGAGGAGAGGCCAAGTTTGCCAAGTGGAGAAAGTTTGCCAACCCTTTTGCCAAACCATTGGAGACAAGAATTCTCATGTTTTGCCAAAAACAAGATTTGCCAAGTGTGTTTGCCAAACTACTGGAGTTGCTCTTATGCAGCAGCCATGACAAGGGGTAGAAAGAAAGCTCTAATTCAAAGCCATGGTGAATATATGTCAGAAGAGCATATTGCACAAGAGAGCCTGGACAAAATACTAAGACATCTGAACTGTATCCTAGTGTAGAGGACACTAGATCAACCGTGACGGTGACATTGAGATTAATTTCCATGGTAATTAGTACCTACTTAAATTATTATTATTAATCATAATAGAATGTGTTATCTGTAAAAGCTCTATAAATGAATATTTTGTTGCTGCATAGATGAAACTGAGGACAGAGTAAAGCGTGGCAAGACAAACTAAAGATATTTGCATGAACAGCTAAATTATAATATTGCTCAAATCTTGAAGCATATTGTTACCAAGTAGCAGGTACTCATTTCTTCAACAATAATGTTTTTGGTACATACCTATGTTAAATCATTGAGTAGCTTGTATGAAAAAAGGGATTATCTAGAGCATGATTGAATTATCTCTATTCTAAAAATAAATTTAAGTCATAATATTATTTTTTATTCACTGCAGATAGAGCAAGATAATTATGTGGAGCACAAGGATATGCAAGCACAATACAAATAAAATTATATTGAAGATAAGGTTTGCACATAAACTGAGTACATTGATGCAAACAATAGATACACTCTACTTTAAAATTTAAAATAGGCGGTATTATGTTTGTTTTATTTCTGGATACCATTGTTTGCTTCTACTTTTGAACTTTCCTTACTTGTGTTTCTTTCTAGAACAAATACACTCTAGTACTGAATGACACTATATACTATGCTTTATTCAAAAACTTATTGCCACTGTGTAGTGTTGCCAGTGTATAAGAAACATTTCTTAAAACTTTGTATTATTCTTTTCCTAATTGGTCTTATAGTTACAGACTAAATTTTCCATATATATTTTTGTAGAAACAACAATTTGACACAATAATTGTTCAACTGCTAATTTAATTTCAGCAAGATTGGTACCAAAGTATTCTTACAGCTCAAAATGTTTTTATTTCTCCTAAGTGTCATATTGAATAAATCCAAATTTTCATCTATAGGTCAAAAAGATAAATAGATGATCCTATCTTTGGAGTGAGGTCAAGAAGATAAATCGATGATCACATCTCTGGAGCCCTAGCTAAACTAAAGAAAGGAGAAAGGAGGCCTACTGACATTCTATGAGGGATCCATTATGTTTTATATTTTACTCCCATAGGAGCTTCTACTGAATAAAAATTGTGTCATGAATTATGTGGATGATACTCATTGTAATGCAATAAACCTTTATACTATTTATATGGCTCGATGTTCTTATTTTCTATGTGTCGATGGTCTCGCATTTCCATTAAATTGTGCAGCCATTATCCCTATATTTGTCTTAAAAGTTAAATAATTATGTTATTAATGACGGATGGTTTATTCCTTGCAACACATATAAGTGTTGTAATAAACTAAATCTATATGTTGCTGCAAATTATAGATGTTCTTCATCCATGGTTTGTACAAACACATATAAGTGTTGCCATAACCCATCATTATGCGTTGTAACTTTGCAACGGTTATTGGTATGTGTTACCAACACATAAATAAGTGTTGTAGTAGATCCTTGCAATGCCACTTTAAGCAACGCATATTAGATGTGTTGGTATAGACCCTACCAACGCATATATAGACTTTTAGCAACGTATATTTGTGTTGCAAAAGGGGGTGTCATATTGTAGTGTAGGGTCCTCTACTAAAAACTAGATGAATTCACCGCGCGTTGCAGCGGAATTTTGTGGACGCCAATTTTATAGAAGCACTGGATGAAAGAAGCTAACCAAAAGAGAGAAAGACTAAAGTAACATAACATTTGTTAGAAAAATAATGTGCATGATATAGTAGTATGATGGGGAAGATATATGAGTGCACAGAATGGAAAATTGGCTTATGTATGTAATTTAAGATTTTGTTTGCCATTTTGTGCATTGAGATGACCAAACCTCAATTTTTCTTTGCCATAATGGCTAACAATTGAAGGATGTGAGCTATAATTTTTTTTGAGGGATTGGAAAATGCAATAATGAGACTTTTTAAGCAAGTTACCTAGTTATTTGTGTTCCAATGGTAATATTAACATGAGTGTGGATAACAAAATTACCGAATTTCAATATGATATTGTATGGTTTTTGAACTATCCAGTAGGAAATTGAGACTTAAGCTTGCCAGTGATTAAAAATCATGGCACATTCTAGGTTTTTTTATTATAAAGCCACATCAAGTAGTTTGTTGCCTGAACTTCATTCAAATGGAAAATCATAGTTATAAAGTAAGTGTAAATATCGAGTAACAGACAAACCCAGTAAGAAGCATACATCTTGGGAGAGAGAAGCGAGAAGATAGAAATAGGAAAAGAATAAGATTTTGGCAGCAATGACATGTGACAGTGGAAATAATGCAACCGTGCTCTCCCCCTGATTGTGCTGGCAATATGTTCTAAGTGTAACTCGGCAATTCAGTAGCAAGGAGGCAAGCGTGTGCTAACTTGGAAATTGAGAACACACAATTAGCATGGAACACTTAATATAATGATCGGCAACATGAGAAGACGTGAGAATGAGTTGTGGTGACCGGTGACCCCTTTCTTTATGATTGGGTGACCTCTCGGCTGTTTTCATGGACTGCTCAGCTTCTCTTGACAGTTACTGGAGCCCTATGTGATACACTTATTGGACAACATTTTTTTTTTTGGGGGGGGGGGGGGGGGGGGTGGGAGAGAGAGAGAGAGCGCGCTGAAGAGATAGCAGTCGGATTGTGGGAATATCAAATGGTTAGTGACGTGGCAGCATGAGGTTTGAGCTTCAGAAGAATTTATTGCTTAGTGGGTATGAACTATATAGATATATTAGATTAGATTAGATGTCTCCTCACAAAGTGTCGGGTACCAAAATAAGGGGTACACCGAACGGCCCAACAAAGCAAAGCCAGGTCCGGTGGACAATCCCGGCCCACGCTCGGCCACACAGGATTCCCCCGCCGGAGGTCGCGACCCTTTGCTCAGAAAGGCTCGACGACAAGTCAGCCGGCCCAAGGGTGAACCGAGGCCCGGGCCCAGGGCGAAAGAAGCCAAGACATCCTAGCTGCCCACACAAGCCTGGCCAGGCATCATCCCGTACAAGGGCGGTGCCGTGACCAGACGTGCGCGCCATACTTCAGCAAGGACGGAGGGCCTCCTCGGTCCACCTCCTTATCCGCGCCACCGCGAAGACCCGAGACAGACCGGGTAATCCGGAGCGCCTCACTGCAAGGACCGGCAGCCTAATAACTGTGTTCTCTGAGAGGTCCTTTCAGGTCGCTAGTGATGCAGGCAACCTGCCACGACTCAACATTGATCGCTCACCGCAGGCTCCTCAAAAGAAGGACTCGGCGGTGATTCGAACCTAGTGAATCTGGCCACAGTGCTGCACACACAAAGACTCTGTGCCAGCTGCCTCGCGGGCTAGGGAATACCGCGGCTCGCTTTACCCCTGAGGCCCCACGCCCAGACCTCGGGGGAAAAATTCGTTCTCCGCCTCACCCGAGCCCTCGTGCTGAGGCCTCGGGCAGTTTTTCTCTACCTCGCCTGAGCCCTCGTGCTGAGGCCTCAGGCAGTTTTTCTCCGCCTCTCCCGAGCCCTCGTGCTTAGGCCTCGGGCGGTTTTCTCCGCCTCGCCCGAGGCCTCGTGCTTGGGCCTCGGGCGGAGTCCAACCCTTCGACCAGAAGCTTTGGCGCAAAACGATGAGCACAAGGTACAACAAGGACCCACGAATCCTGGGCCACTCATGACTCTGCCAGCCCATGCCGAATGGGCCAAGACGTGGTTTGGAACTCGCACCGTCTCTTCGCCTAAGAAAGGCGGGGTGAAGGGACTCGACGCTGCACCACCACAGTGCCAGACGTGCGCGGTCACAATGACAAGGACGACGACCATGCCATTGCAGTAGTCACAGTAGCTCACCTCCACCCTTTAGACTAAAATAAGAGCATCACTATAACTCCTTCAATGTAACCTCGTCCCCTCCTTGAGGCTATAAAAGGAGGGGCCTGGGGACGCCTTAGGGCAGGTCAAGCAGCCACCAAGCCATCACGGCTAGCAAACAACACACACACGCTAGCAACATCCCAGTTGCAACTCCTCCTCCTTCGTTCTCACGAGACTTGGGTCCAGCACCCTCTCTCACCCGCTTGTACCCCTACTACGAGCACCCCCGGTGCAAGATAACACGAACTCTCCCACCTCACTGGACGTAGGGCCTCCGTTTGCCCAAACCAGTATAAACCTCTCATGTCCTTCTTGCATCACCACTCGGAGCCAAGGCCACACAGAAACAAATTCACTCGCCGGTGTTAGGACCCCTCGGTTCGAAACACCGACACAAAGTATTTTTGAAAATAGATTCCTAGGACTCTACTTAATTAATTTCATATAAAAATATGAATCTTTTCTCATGGCAATCATTTATATGGCGTATCATATGTTGAAAACAACGTCCGACATTCTTTCATGTTGATGTGGTACAAGATGGGAGAGGTTTAAGCTATGGACTCGGTTTGGCAACTGTGGTGTTGAAGGGTCGAGATGGCGGACTAGAGGGGGGGTGAATAGTCTTTTCTAAAATTAATCTTACCGGCTAACCGAAACAAATGCGGAATTTAAAACTATCGATCTAGCCAAGACTACACCCCTATACTTATACTCTATGACACCTTACAAAAGATCCTAATCAATGCAAATAAGGTATCGCACTACTACACAAAGCTTAACCGCAGCGGGCGTTTAGGCTTTACCGCAGCGGGCAACAGCGTCCGCTGCGGTACTAAGGCCACGGTTAATCATGGCCATTACCGCAGCGGGCGTTGTTGCCCGCTGTGGTAAAAGCCTTAACTTCAACGGGCAACATAAACAGCCCGCTGCGGTTAATAGCATTTACCGCAGTGGGCAACCTAAAGCGCCCGCTGCGGTAAATTATTAACCGCAGCGGTCGATTTAGGTTGCCCGCTGCGGTAACTGCTATTAACCGCAGCGGGCAACTTATGTTGCCCGCCACGGTTATTAATTTTGGATTAAAAAAATAAATAATGCAGCCAGCAGAAACAGCAGGATATGAATTCAAATCAAATACAGTTTTTAAATAATTCCAGAATTCCAGATTTCTAACAGAGATATATATATGCACTGTGACAGAACCGACCAATTTATAAGAGCACAAGTACGAAAACCTCTGCCGGAGCAGCTAAATTAGCACACTTGAGCCCATATAAACCCGGTAGTCCGTGAAATCCTGAGAGATTTCAAACCTTTTCAACATCTTAGCCAAGATCGCATGGTCAAGCAAATACAAATCATGTTCACGAAGCTTTGCAGCGGAAATTAATTACAATAGAGTTCACAAATAATAATAGAAGTCGATTTACTTTGAAACAACATAGCTTTGAAATGAATACCATAACATAAGTTGAAATACTTTGCTAGCTTGAGTGACACCCTCCAACAACAGCATAAGAGAAGAAGTATGGAACTGCCGAGCCCACCGGCACTGGCCATCACCTTTCGGCAGACCTAACCTTCACCTGCAACAAGGTGGGATAAAACCCTGAGTACTCGAATGTACTCAGCTAGACTTACCCGTCGGAAACCAAAAATAAAGTGACACCAAGGAGTATGCAAGGCTGATATAAATAGTGGAGCTGACTAACTTTATTTGCAAAAGAAGCTTGAGATAAGGGTTCATCATTTAATTATATGAGCAGTCATCTTTTATCCTATTCCTTAAACTCTAGGTTTTGCACCTGTACTAGAGCACTCACTTGAATCTAGCAAACAATAATATAAAACCATATCAGGTTTGCTTTATCAATATTTTAGTTGAACCATCAATGTCACATGGAGTTGTATCGTGGTGAAGCTCGTCATAGTTTCCCACTAACCGGGGGAGACGGCGACTCGAATCGAATTCCAAACCAGCTGGTGAAAGACCTTTAATACCAGCCCACACTTTTCCCGTCGGGTCCATGCATTGGGCAACCACTCGATGCTTGTTCGTGGTGGTAATCGTCGCAGTTCAAGCACGGACCGCCCAATTGGAACCTGGTGATGGCCTCTCGCGGCAGATCACATTTCCATACTAGAGGGCGCGACATGGGTCGAAACCGGCCCGAACAGCTTCTAACCGGCTTTGGGGTCGATGATTACAGCACCGACATATCTCTAAGTAAAAGGGCGCGTTCAAAAATGAACGAGGGCCAACATCGATACAAACCTACACGATCCAACGGACGGACTGCCCCAAGTTTCCAAACCTGTGCCTTGCCTTCCAGTTGACCGTATTTTATTACTACTCAGGTTCTTTTCCACGATAGCGAATATAGCCAACCGTGATCCGGTAAATACCCACCAGGGGTATTACGGGAACATCCTTAACTACTACTTTTATTAAGCAGACTAAGCAATTCTACATTATAATAACTAACAGGATAACAAGGCAGATATTAACCAATAACCAAGGAATGGTAATGCAGCAAGTAGGATTCAATCAACTCCTATACCTAATGCATCACAGTATAAAATACGCAAATAGATTAATTATTAAAAACTGGGAGACGGATGCTCCGGGGCTTGCCTGGGAACCAACACTAGGTTAGTGTTTGTTAGGTGATATTCGCTTGGCGAGCATCTCCGCTGTAGCACTTGCTTAACTCCGCATCTTCGGGATAAACCACCAAACACCGTCTTCGGGTTTAACCTCATCATCACGTCCTTCACGATGTATCTACCGTTACCTAAATGAGATGCACAATGCAAGCGTATGAATGCAGGAAAACGTTTACGAAGCAAACATAAGACACACAACATAAGCATTACTATTTACTTCACATAAGTATACAGGATAACTACAAAAAGCGGCATAGCTCTAACACACAACATGACATGATCACTCCAGCAGGTTATTATTAAAGCAAAGTGTAACACACGGTTCATTAAACACTCATAGAGGCTAACTATAACAATCAATCAAGATAATCACTACATACATCACACAAATGAAACACATGTATGCGCATACAACTATTATTTTAGTTAAGCATGTCAATCAACATCATCTAATATATTTATATAACACATTAGGTTGATTAACTTAATAACATGGAATAAACATGCTCATCATTAACAAGGCAGAGGGTATCACTGAAGATCACATAAACAACTATCGAGTTACATCAATCAACTTAGGCTTATTTACACAGTTTGGACAGCAACACGACATGTACTATAAACAGACGTAACTGGAGCTACACATATCCAAATAAAGTGATTCTAGACTTTCTGGAAAGCTTATGAAATTATCTACAACTTTGTTATTATCACTTAAGCATGATTCAGCCACTAAAAAGACCAAACATAACAGACAAGCAGTTCTGTCCAGACTTTGGACAGAATATTATATTCATCTTCAAACAGTCATAACTAGAGATCTAAAGCACCAACAGACTTGACATAAGACTTATTAGAAAGCTTATTAAGTTGTATAAAACTTATTTATAATCATCTCAAGATGATTAAGCAGTTATCAAGGCTAACCAACTCAAACAAGTAAATCTGTCCAGATTTGGACAGATTCTGACCTCTAACTTTAAAGACATGTAACTCAAGTTCTATACTACCAAAAAATAGTGATCCAAGACAATTTAGAAAGCTTATGAAAATCACTACAACTCTTCTATTAACACGAAGACATGATTCACAACTTAAATTAACCAAATAAGTCATTCTTTCAGATCTGCACAGAAAATATGCAAAACCTGACAGCAAACTTGCAAAAACTATAACTCCTAAACTATTGGGCCTAAAATCATGAAATTTTACGACAAGCAAGATAAAGAAGTTATCTACAACTTTTATATAGAACACATCTACAGAAAACATCATTTTTTTCACGCACTAATCACCTCTACAGAAACTGTACATGCAACCATTTCAACATATTAATAAACTCACTTCACTACTTATTTAGTTAATCATTTGAGCATACATATAAGCTATTAAACACTTTTAACAGTCATAAACATGTCATACAATAATCATCTCAGATTAATATACAACAAAACAAGCATACACACATATACATGTTTATATATCACCAAGCTTTCATTAATAAAAGAATTAACAAATATATGCATTATTTTTAAGTGACGTTGCAAACATATAATTTGGGGCTCATATTTTTACTGAGGATAGATAATGCCAAATCATGACTATTGTAAAAATATTACATGCTCAGGTATTATAATTTATTTATTAAAATCATGGCAAGATTTATTCACAAAAAGCATGTGAGCAACAAAATTCTATAAATCATATTTTCTGCAAACACATGACCATAATAAAATTACCTAAGCTATAACAACATCTTAGGAAGGCAGTAGAACTACCTTTTCCATTTTTACATGCAAACATTTATCACAAATCATTTACATTCAATTAATAGGCTACAAGCAAAATAAATTCATAACTAATTCATACAAGCACCAACAATTCTGAAATTTTTATCATAGCACACATATGACATGTCAAGCCTACCACAGAAATTTCACATCAATCCAATCAATAAAACAGCAGATATTATTTTATCCCTATTTAATGCTATTTAACACAAATAAATCATTACAGCAGAAACTATCAACTAACACCCATCATATAAAACATTCACTGGACAGAGCTATTCACAAGGATTCCAAAAAGTCCTCATTCGCAATTTTTTGACATTCCTACGATTTACTACGCATTTTACAAATTTCACTCAGATTTACTATTTAAAGAAAAAACGAAATAGAAAACCCGTTTCGCATCTGGAACCCTGGAATCTGCAGAAAACAATTAGGGACTAATTAGCAAACACATGTGTCATGGCATATATGCAAAGTGAAACAAGAAAGAGTTTCAGCGTTGCAACCGGGTCCTTCTTCTCTGTTTTCACGGCAAAACGACGGGAAGCCGCAGGACGTCGTCACCGGACTTGGAGAGATGGGCGGCTAGGGTTCGCTGGGGCTGCTGCTGCGTTGGTCGTTGGGGCGCCCTGCTGCTGCACGGCCGCTACCTGCTGCTTCCTGCCGCCTGCTGTTTCTGCCTGCACGGCCCGGCAGTCACGACCATGAAGGCCGCGACCTCTGCGCGGCTGGGAAAGCCGCTGCCCGGCGCGGTTCCAGCAGAAGGGGCGGAGAGAACCGGAGGGAGAAAGAGGGAGCGATGGGGGAGGAGGAGCGGTCAGGGAGAGGGAGACCGCTGCCTGCTCGCCATTGCTGCAGTGCTGCTGCTTGCCTTCAGCTGCTCGGTACAGGGGAAGAAAGGCAGAGAGGAAGGAGCACGGAGAGAAGCCATGGCTGCTGCCTCACTGCTGTTATTCAAAGAGAGGAGAAAGGAGAACAGGAAGGAGGTGCTGCTGAAACCGACCAATGGAGGGAGCGAGCAGAGCTCGGCTCTGTTTCACAACCGAGAGAAGAGCGAGAGGGAAGAGACCGAGTGAGAGAGGGAAGACCGGACTCGGTCTCTGGCGTGGGGAAGGGGAAAGAGGCGCGGCAGAAGGCACCGCCCTTCTCCGCCAATCTGACGAGGGCGCGGGCAGGCGCGGCCTCGGGAGGCGGCTCGAGAAACTTCTCGTCAAATTTTTCCCCAATTTCTTTCCTAAATTGGCAGGTTTTCAGAAACTTTCGGTCAAGATCAAAAATTTCAAATACTGATCAAACAGACTCTGATTTCGACGAAACTAATTTTGTTGTCGTCGTCTCGACGAGTACTCCGACTTTCGCTAAAGGCGCCCAGTCAAATTCCGAATCGTTTGTCCAGTAACGATCGTCGACGGCAGCTTCACGGTGACCGAAATTCCAATTTCGCAGTACAGACTTAACTGATTTCTGGAACCTAAAAACTGCGTTGTATCTCATCTTGCGAGCTCATTTTCACCCTTTTTGGCACCGATCCAGGTCTCGGCCATAAAACAAAATTTGTTCCTTTCGATCTGTACTACAACTTTCGTTTAAGGCACACTGACATGCGAACACCCGAAAATACCGTTCAACTCCGGTCAAAGCGGTCACCCGGTAGGATCCAGATTACGGTCTCTTGTCGGTCGGAATATTTTCCGGTCGTCTGCTCAACATAAAACTTTCATAACTTTTGCCCGTGAGTCCATAAATAATTGATTGGGCATAATTGCAAGACTTGGTTGAACCCGAATGATTTTCTTCAGTTAATCAGCCAGAACAGGCAAAGCTGCGACTCGTCATTTCATGTGACTTATTGATTCCAAATTTTGCCAAACTTTTCTACCAGTCACTATAGATAGGAACTGAAGCAGGGAGCATGAAAAAGTCATGTTTAGCAATAATCTTGAATATTCTAAAATTGGACAATCATTATTACTTGTGCTGTTAATTATTTCCAGAATAATTTAAACAGAGGCTCTGTTTCCGGGATTGATTCCAAATCTTCAGTCATCACTGACAATACTAGAAATTATCTCTCGATCATCACCTGACAGACCATGTTTATTTTTAAACTGACTGCTCAACTGGCGTCAAACACTTGGGGTGTTACATGCACATATAAACCATCTGGACATAACATACAAAGTCACTTAGTTGTTTGTTGTCATCATATACTGTGACACCCCAATTTTAAGAACAAAATTGGAGCACAATATATGTATGCCAGGATCAATTTTCATACATATATCCACTTCATAGTAAATATCAAAACAATGCTTTATTAATAATATCGAACTTTATTACAAAAAATGACCCTCAGGTCTGAAAGAAAAAGCACAAACTCTCAGTCTAACTCTAATGTAGACTCGCGGAAAACTGGACGCCATCTCCACAGGAAGGTCGACCGGGGGCTGCGCCATCCTAGTGCAAGTCGTCTGGGTCGTGACCACCGTCTTCTGGGTACAAGTTGTCGGGGTCATATCCACCGTCTTCGGGGTACTCCTGCTCTGCGTAGGCGTAGACTCCAACGTCTGGGTGGGGTAGCAGGGGGTTCAAAGAGGAAGGGTGAGTACATCGAAATGTACTCCGCAAGTGTAGGAAATATATGCTTATGAGGCTATTAACAAAGGTAGGCTGACTCTATTGGACTCAAGCGCATAAAGCAACACATTCTATTAAATCCTATTTCCTATGCACCTATTTACTAGGTTATAACCACAGTCTCCGAAAGTAACAGAAACCACACTCGGAGTCGCACCGAGCAAACCACACTCGGAGTCACACCGAGCAACCAATACTTGGAGTCCACCAAGCAACCACACTTGGAGTCACACCAAGCAAAACCCACACCTGAAGTCCATCAGGCAAACCACACCTGAAGTCCATCAGATGACCCGAACCAGTAACCAGTAACCAACTAATCTCGAAGAAGTCCAAGCCCGCTCGTGACCGTGAGCACGGCTGATATATCAGTTTATTTACTCTGCAGAGTTTGCACATCTTTACCCATGAGTCGTGTTGCCCTTGTGCCCGAGGTAGCTAGTCTCTTGACCCACTTCCAAGGTGAGTCGGCAGGGTTCACTACAAGGCCGTTACAAAGAGTCCTCCTATGCGTATTAGTTCCATATGTCACGACGTAGAGCTACCTTCCGTAATAACACCAGGTCTGGCGCCCGAGCCTGGGAATCACTCCCGTACCAAGCAGTAACCTGCGTAGAAGAAGCCCTGTCCCATGTCCATATGTAACTAATAACGACATAAGGCTTCTCTAATTGATTAGCCAGTCCCAGAGCCATGTAGGCCTCATGGTTTGCGCTGTTTTGCCGGGTTACAGGCTTCGAGAACCGGGTCCTAGGGATCCAGGCAGGATAACAAACCACAAACCCAAACCAACGCCAAGTCCCATGGCAAACTGTAACGCCGAGTCACACGGCAACCGTACGCCAAGTCACATGGCACCACTCCACCAACGGTCCATACTGCCGGATTTACCTACTCACCATACTACAACATTACCAGTCCACATGTTTCATAGATCATTAATCAGAATTTATTATTAACCATCTCATCCCAAGACAGCAGGGCTAAGCATGACTTCTACCCAAAACATCCCAAACCAGGCGACAAGGATAATAGTACAAGAATCTAGTAAACCATATCATGGGATTCAAATTTAGACACTGCATGCATCTACAGGATCTACTCTACTCTAATATCAAAAGTAAAATAAAGTAGGTGCAAGATGTTCAAGGACACTTGCCTGTGGGCTGGGTCGAAACTGCAGGATCACAAGAAGGGTCTGGAGCAACGAAGGCACAAGGTTGATCCAGGGGTTCCACGTAGCTCGCACTCGCTGGATCAAACATCATCACATGGCCCAAACAAACAATATAAGAAACAATACATCAATTGTATGAAAACAGTACGTAAATAGATCTAATGCGTAGAGCTCGACGAGACGAATCTAACGCGACTTGAACGGGTCAAAACGGAGTTAAAACGCAAAAGTTATGGGGTTTTGAATCTCAGTGGCAAATCTGTAGATAGTTGGAACTCATTTTGCATTTTCAAATAAATAAAATCTGAAAAGAAAATGCGTATGGACCGGGCCTCATTTAATTGAAAGTGCAGGGGCTAAGATGCGACTTTTGCAAGACTCAGTGAACAGGGAGATCGGATCGCGGGTTGATTCGGGGAAAACCGAGGGGCTTTTCTGCAAAAGTGCCACGGCCGGTCGGCGTGGACGTGCTGGCTGCTGAGCTGGCGCCACGTGGCTTGGCCCGATTGGTGCGGTGCACCACGTGGTCGTGTGGACAGGGCGCGCGGGTGTGGTGAACTTGGTTCACAGCCGGTGTATACCGGTTTGTTAAGTGTTTTAATCGTGGCCGCTGACTCAGAGATGGACGGCTGGGGTTCGACGTGAGGGGAGGGAGGCGGCTGCCGGTGGCTACGACGCGGCGGCGCCTGGATGAACACGGCGGCGCCATTGGAGGCTCGCCGGAGCTGGTTCTGGAAGAGCCTTGAGGGCACGGGAAAACGAGGGAAGAGCAGAAAAAGAATGCGGAGCTCACCTCGACCTCGTTGCGGTCTTCTCGGCGTCGAAGAAGGCTCAAGGGCGGCGGTGACGCGAAGCGTTGGGTGGCGGTGCTTTGGTCGGGTGGTGTACGCGCCGGAGATGGAGAGAGTGTACGGGGATAGCGTGGCAGCCGCGGTGTGGTTGGAGGCACCAGATACGAACCCGACAGAGGACTCCCCAGTGACTGGTCAGGCCAGACAGGGGGAAGATCCGGAGCTCGAGTCGGCTTCGTCAATGGCGGCGCCTAAGATCGTCACGGGAGAGAGAGAGGAGGCAAGGAGAGGGAGTAATATGGTGGCGGCGCGTGATGCGGTGAGAAACCCTAACAGGATCTCTTTTAGGGTCGAGATGGAGGTGGCGACGAGCTCGGGACGCCAGCTTATGGCGGCTGCCGAGCGGATCGAAACGGAGAGGAGGGGTTCGGCTCTTGCGCCTGGCAAGGACTTCGCGAGCGTGGATTGGGATCGTTGCGGCTTTGCGGTGGTTTGTTCGGCGCGTTGAGCGAGACATGCGGGGAGGGAGCGGCTCGGGTTGGGGCGGAGCGGCGGCTGTCTATGGCAGGCGCGCGGTGGAGCGAGGTTCTCGGAGGGGATGAGTCCGACTTGCGGGACCCACCGGTCAGCGAGGGCGCGAGGATGACAGGCGGGCCACGGTGTGCAGAGAGGGAGGGAGGCGGCGGGCGCGCTGCAGCCTGCCGAGCGGAAGCTGGGCCGAAGGAGGGAGTTGGGCCAGCACCGAGTTTGGCCCAGGAGGGAAGGGAGCCGGCCGGAAGGGGAAAGAAGAGAAGAGTGGAGGGAGCGAGCCTGGTGGGGAAGAGAGGAGGGTGGCCGATTGGGCCTTGGTGGGTCGGCCGGTCAAGGGTGGGCTGAAGGAGAAAAGGGAGAGGGAATGAGGCCCTTTGCCTTTCCTTTTTTTTCTTTTTTTTGAGATTCTTTGCAAATTATTTTGGAAAACAAGATCAATTCAGTTTGAATTCAAAATAAGTTTTGAAAGTTTTGAAAATATTTTCCCTAGGTTTTAAAAGTAAATTCTTGAGTTTGATTTTGAAAAATTTTCGTAAACCTTTTATTTAATTTCGAAAATAAAATAAACTCGATTCGCCCTATTCAGGTTTCAATAAATTATTTTTTCACCCAAAAATTATGCAACGACATGAATGCAACAAACATCTGGATAGAATTTTCCTCCATCTTGGGTTTTAGCCATTTTCTTATTAAATTCTAATTTATTTTATTTATTTAAAAATCAGGGTGTTACAGGATTGTTGGAGCTGATGGGGTCCAAAGTCCAGAACAATACAACAACTATGCAGAGCTCCAACTTTTTACCGATTTTGCAAAGAAGATCAAGGCCGTCGAGGACCGTTGCAACAAGAGCGGTATCAAGCCCTGGGCCCGTCCCGATGGTGAGAAGCGGTCCGTGAAAGCGCCAGCACCAAAATGAGATGTATATTCATATATATATATATATATGCCACACGTTTTGTAATGATGTAGTGGAAAGTTATGTAATAGTATTTGAGACAAGTTTTGTAATAGATTATTATTAATACGTTAATATTATTAATAACAAATCTCAATTTGTTAATGACTTATTAAAAAGTTAATATTATTAATAAATATTATCTTTGTCATATTAATAAGTTAATGACTTATTAATAAGTTAAT
This sequence comes from Coix lacryma-jobi var. lacryma-jobi, assembly GCA_009763385.1. Classification (NCBI taxonomy): domain Eukaryota; kingdom Viridiplantae; phylum Streptophyta; class Magnoliopsida; order Poales; family Poaceae; genus Coix; species Coix lacryma-jobi. Next base: position 134,460,857 of record CM019827.1, read on the forward strand.
ATTATTAATAACAAATTTTGTAACAGATTATTGTTAATATTATTAATAACATTTTTAACAATAACCGCAGCGGGCGTCTTAATTTGCCCGCTGCGGTTATTCGGTTTAACCGCAGCGGGCATTTTAGGTTGCCCGTTGCGATTAATATTAACCGCAGCGGGCAACTTAAAATGCCCGCTGCGGTTAAACGCTGCCTATATAAACCCACAACCCCGAAGGGCACTTTAGTCCTTCGCGCGTCGTCCTGGGAACCCCGAAGGGCTGCCGAATTTGACCACCGCCGCCGACCTCCTCTGCCATCGCCGTTGCCGCTGCCCCTGTCCTCCTCACCCGTTCCCGTAGTTGTCCCCCTATCCTCCTCACCCGTTCTGGAGCCGGAGCCACCGGAGCCGCCGCCGGAGCCCTAGCGGAGCTGGTGCCCTAGCGCCGCCGGAGCCATCGGAGCCACCGGAGCCGGTGCCCTAGCGCCGCCGGAGCCGGTGCCCTAGCGCCGCCGAAGCCGGAGCCACGCCTCAAGCACGCCACGACCAGGCGGAGCCACTCGACCGCGACCACGTCGGAGCCACCCCACGCCGCCGAAGCCGGAGCCGCACCGGGAACCCTAGCTCCGACCTCCTCCACCGACCTGAGGAGAGGTACACATTCTCTTCCTTGCTTGCTCTGGCTTATACATGGTTAATTCTTATGCAGGGTTTCTTGTACATGGTTGCAATCTAGAGCTTTTATTAAAGATAAGAGCTCTTCAGTCTATTACCCAATGCATAGTTGCTTACTGAACCTGATTCACACCAATTTCAAGCCAGGAAATGGGTTCATGTTCAGCATAACCATGATTTAATAATTCAAAATAAAATCCCCAACATTGTCCATACATTGTAATGGCATGTCATGACCAAGACAAACCATGATTCACCATCCAAGTACTTCTAAGCAGTTCTGTTATTCCTTAAGTAGTTTTACATAGTCTACTCACTTAAGTAGTTTTACATAGTCTACTCACTTAAGTAGTTTTACATAGTAGTTTTTCATTAGATTATCAGCATCCGTGTTATTTCTTCATTGGATTGTCTACCAGAGATGAAGATTCAGCTTATGGAAACTATACATGCATGCTTAATAGTTCCAAACTGAGGAAGTTTTAGACCCAAATCATGTCTACCCACATAGTCTATGAACTTAATTAAAATTGAAGAAGTTTTTTTAGACAAAGTGCCTAAAAAACTACTTAACTGATGTGGCCTACTATATCTCTATGTTAGTCCCTCCGTCTACGAATGATGTTCGTATTAGACTAGTCAAAAAGTCAAACTTTATAAATTTTGACCAACAATTAATCAAATTGTATAAAAGTTTAGAGTATAAAACTTACATCAATAGATTCGTGTTAATGGTGTCTCTAAGATGCTATTGAGTTTTTAGCCACCAACTTTATATTATAAGAGAAATTAATGGTCAAAGTATATTTTGTATGACTTTTTGACTAGTCTAATACGAATATCATTTGTGGACGGAGGGAGTATTTCCTTAAGATGCTTAGTTAATATAGCTAACTGATATGATGTCCTGTACTACTACTACTACTACTACTACTCTCACCCTATATATGATTATTCAGTTATGCTTTATTACTCCTCTGCTTTGGGTTTCAGGGCATCTTTGGATTTCTGAAACTAATTTGACCACATTTTTGTTTCTGCTCTCCCTAACTCCTCTCTCCCTGTACTACTACTCTCTGTTATGATCTCTCCCTGTACTACTACTCTCCCTGTACTACTACTCTCTGCTACTCCCTGATCTTTGCCTACTCCTCTCTGTCTACTACACCTCTATCTACTACTACTACTTACTACTACTACTACTCTCTGCTACTCCCTGATCTTTGCCTACTCCTCTCTGTCTACTACACCTCTATCTACTACTACTACTTACTACTACTACTACTCTCTGCTACTCCCTGATCTTTGCCTACTCCTCTCTGTCTACTACACCTCTATCTACTACTGCTACTTACTACTGCTAACTATTACTACTACTTACTACCGCTAACTATTACAGCTACTTACTACTTCTCTACTACTTACTACTGCTAACTATTACTGCTACTTACTACTTCTCTACTACTTACTACCGTCTACTTACTACTGGTTACTACTGTTGTCTACTCACTTGCCTAGTTGTACTTCTTCTGGTTGTGCTTCTCCACTACTTCTCCACTACTTATGCAGTTTTAGTAACCATGGAACCATACTGTTGCCGGTTAAAAATGGCATGACCATGGAACCATACATACAATACTCTGGCTTCTAATTAGTAACCATGCTATGTTTCAGTTATTAGTCACTGCTACTGCTACTACTCTGTCCTGTACTATTACTGCTACTTACTACTTCTCTACTACTTACTACTTACTTCTGTACTATGGACTAAACAGTTTTAAGTTGAATTTGGGGTTTCCGTTATGTTCTGTCAAAACTGAATGAGGAATCTGGACAGTTATAGAGGATTATTTGCTGGTTACTACTTACTACTGTCTACTTACTACTTACTCTTGGTTACTACTTGTCTTCAGATGGAATCTATTTTATGTCTCGTGATGCTTTAATTCAGAGTTTATTTGCTGCCTATGATGCACTTTGATGCCTTTTTACCCTACTATGCAAATGCCACTACCTATGATGCCATCTGATGCTTTTTTATTTGCGACCTATGAAGCCATGTGATGTTTTTTTACACTATGCAAATGCCCTACTCTCTACTACTACTTTGTACTAGTGCTTCATTACTACTCTATACAACTCTCCCTACTAGTCCTTTGTTACTACTATCCCTACTCCTCTCTTCATACTCCTCTCCCTACTACTACTCCACTACTATCCCTACTCCTCTCTTTATACTCCTCTCCCTACTACTACTCCTCTCCCTACTACTCCTCTCTTTATACTCCTCTCCCTACTACTACTCCTCTCCCTACTACTCCTCTCTTTATACTCCTCTCCCTACTACTACTCCACTACTATCCCTACTCCTCTCTTTATACTCCTCTCCCTACTACTACTCCTCTCTTTATACTCCTCTCCCTACTACTACTCCTCTCCCTACTACTCCTCTCTTTATACTCCTCTCCCTACTACTACTCTCTGTTACTACTCTCCCTACTCCCTACTATGGCATTTGCATTGATGATTTTTTTTGAACTTGTAAGCTTAGGTAGTGGCAAATGCGATGATGTGACCCCTTTCGATCTATGCTGAGGCAGCGGCGATGATGATCAATTGCCCCCCTACTTTCTATGTTGAGTCAGCTGCTAGACTAGGATGGCTTGTATTTTACAAGTAACCAGTTTAGCAGTGACGTGTTGACCTAGGGGCAAATCTGAGCCAAAAACTTATACGTGTCATTTTTTATTCAAAAGCTTTGAACTAATCATATTATATACGCGTCTGTGTATATGTAGAACTGAAATGGTGGAAGACAAAACAAACGAATGGAGGGACCCTACCCCTAGCTCCTCGTCAACCAGCTTGATGAGTGAGGTGTCCGTGACTCCACCGCCGAAGAAGCAGCGTACAGAGGAGGGCAACGATCCCACGTACGAACCAGGGGCGGACGAAGCAGAGAGTCTTGAGGTTTACGCAACACGCTGGCTTTCTAACATGTACAAAGACGCGATTGAATCACTAAAGGCTCGTGACTGTTGTCAACAGCTGCCGATTGTGCCTCGTCAGCTCGAGTTTAGGGACGAAGACGCGGTCAGGGAGGAAGAAGCACCCGCTCCCTCTACGGCAACCTCTTCGTCCAAATCTAAGGGCCAGAAGAGGGTGAGGGGACAACACGGGAGACACAAGTTGGACAAAAAAAACGAGGTGCATGTCATCGATGCGGTGGGGCCAGAGGGAAACCCAATAGCTCCAGATACAGTCATTGGCAAGTTCAGCAATCAAGTGGCGTGTATAGCCAAGGAGAAGGTGGAGATCACTTGGCCCAACTGGCACGATGTACCGAAAGACATAAAAAACAATGTATGGGGTGAGGTGACAAGGAGATTCAGATATCCGCCCTCAACTGACATGGAGAAGTGCCAAGAGTGGGCTTTGCACGTGGCGTCGACTGCGCTTCGCAACTTCAGGTCCATGCTGACCAGAAATTACCTGAAGAAGGGGAAGTCGCCACTGCTAAAGTACAATATGGTCAAGGCACACGTGTGGGACGCTTTCTGCGAAATGAGAAAGACGCAAGAAGCAGAGTAAAAGAGCGCTAAGTTCAGTGAGCTCGCGAAGAGGAACAAGAATCCTCACCACTTGGGCATGACTGGCTTTGCCGGTCAGAGGACCAAGTGGCAGCAAGAAGAACAAGCAAGACAGGCTGTCGGGGTTCCAGATCCGTATGAGGGCATCGACCCAAGGGCAAAGGACTACATGAGGGCCCGCATTCCAAAGAGGCTGAAGCCCGGGGCGGCCAAGTTTAACGAGCCCCACCTCGAGGACGTCGAGAAGACTTTGATGGAGAAAGCAAAGCTTAAGGACAACATCGTGGTCCGCCGAGGCCACGACTTGCTCACCGAGGTCCTGCGAACCCCCGAGCATCGCGGCTGCGTTCGTGGTGTCGGCTCAAAGATGAGCTGGAAGTCGGTTGAGTCGTGGCAATTCGACGCGGCCACATACAAGTCTAGGCAGAGGTATAAAGATGAGCTATATAAGAAGGGCTTCAATGAAGGCGTGGCTGAAATGATCAAAAGCTCAATAAAGGAAGCCTTCACGAGCAACGACCCGGAGATGGTCGCGATGAGGTCGAAGATGTTTGATCACCATGGGCTGCCCAATCCTCAAGCAAAGGAAAAGAAAGCCTTACTGCCGATGAACGAGCATCGCCCAAGGGTCCCAAATGAGGACTTCAAGGAAAACCAGCACGTCCAACTCCTCATCCCGTTCGGAAGGTCCAAGAAGATGGTGGTGGCCGAGGGATGCATTCTTGCACCCCACGATATTCACGACTTCAACAAAGACAACACCCCTGAAGACTATGTGGTCGTGAGCCCGTTATGGCACGTTCCCGACCAGGAACATTTTGAATTGGACCATCCCAACCTGCAAACGGGCAGACACCTAGGGCAGGCACTTGGATTGGAAGTCCTATGGAACCGCGAGGACATCAAGATCATTGCTCGGACGCCAACTCCAACGCCGACACCAGCATCACAACCATCAGCCGCCGGATCTTGTCCTCCGGAAGATCCAGATCACGACAGCGATGATGACGAAGAAAAGGGCGGGGACAAGGGAAAGGGAAAGGACAAAGGAGAAGGCGGTAGCAAAGGAGGGGACAAGGAAAAGGTAGAAGGTGATGGCGGGGAAAAGGAAAAGGGCACTGACATGGGAACTGTGTCTCCCTCGCCTCCAAATAGTCCGCCAATCGGCCCGGTCCATGAGGCAAGAAGCTCAGAGGCCGGTAAGGGCGACAACACGACAAGCCAGCCAAGCACGAACGAGCAACAGGGAGGCACGACGGGGGAGGCAACAGGGACGAAGACACCTCCCCCGTCAACCACAAGCCAATGTCCTCCCCCGCCCACCAAGAATCCAAGAACGTCCACCGACAAGCTCCCGTACACGCTCACGTTCGAAAGGTATGGTAACATTGAGCATAATACCACGTCCATAGTATATATGCTACTAACATCCCTATCCATCGTTTGCCAGGCCTAAAACTACCCGTCAACTATTTGATGAGGCCGAAGACTGCCCTGGCCACTATGTGTGCGGGAAGTTCTTGATTCCCAAGGCTCAGCTCATCGACGAGGAAAGGTGGGATACAAGGAGGTTCCATCTATGGTACATGGAAGCTGCAAAAGCCGGGATGTCAAGTTTTAACGTCAAGATTCCCACGGAGTACTTCTACTTGCCCGCTGGTAACGAAATGCACCTACCCGTCGACTTTAGCGACATGTACAACCTGATGCGGGAAGAAGACCTGGACATCATTCAAATCACCCTATTCACACTTTAAGCGATGAATGCAACTTCCATAGATCACTACATTCGTATTTTCCATGGTTCTATACTTATTATGTCACGATGACTTGTCCGTGCAGCATGACGGTCACTGTAAGTAATAAAAAGACACGTCATGTACTCTACCTCTCTCCTGCACATATTGCTGAAAGAGTCATCAAGGGTTTCGAGATCACTGATCTGGAGATGACAGTTCGACAGCGAGAGAAGAAATATGAAGAAAATATAAAAGCCGAGAAGACTAAGTTGAAAAATTACATACTAGAATGCATGAAGAAGATCAAGTCGGATGGGCCAGAGTGTATAATGGCTGCCTATCACTTTGGGTAAGTCAAATACATATACGTACACCTAAGTCGCTAGCATATCATGCCTTCTCGCCGTCATAAACTCTATTTTGTTGCAATGGTGCAGCCAGGGCCTCGTGGGTGGCCACTGGGTCGCTTTTATAATATACCCTCAAGATGGCAGGGCCTGTGTGTTTGACTCCTTGAGTGTACCAAACAAGCAAGGGTACAAGGCATTCGAAGATTATCTGAAAAAGTAAGTCATCCATCTTTTTCATCAGTTACGGTTACCATACGTTTTTAAATGATGGCTAAAACTATTATATTTCGTACAACACTTATAAGGAATACCAAAAGGTGCCTGGATTCTGGGACCGAAGAACTCAAAAGTTCAAGGACAAGCATAGGTACCACCTCAAAATCCGACGAGATTTCCTGGTAAGTATTTCAAACGTTCAATTCATGTTTCATACATATATATGGGTTCTAATGCTTGTGTATCAATCGTGCAGTGCGCCAAACAGCCACTAGGATCAAAGACATGTGGCTTGTACACATGCGAGTTTCTAAGGGAAAGCAAGGAGTACACCAATAGCTGGAAGAAGCTCAAGGAAGGTGTCAAGTATTGGGGAGAGCAGCAGAGCCGCAGGATGTGCTTTAAACAAGTCAAGGCGGACATATGCAAGTTTATAATGGAGAAATGCATTCTCGAAGGAGAAACATTCTTCGACAACGAATCCGAGCTGGCGTTGCTACCCCAATACGAGAAGCTCCGCAAATGGAACACAATGCTTCGTCCGACAGATTACGCTCATCAAGTTGAACTATGAATTGTAATTTGAATTTGAAATCAACTAAGTCAATGTGTATATGTAACACCCTGATTTTTAAATAAATAAAATAAATTAGAATTTAATAAGAAAATGGCTAAAACCCAAGATGGAGGAAAATTCTATCCAGATGTTTGTTGCATTCATGTCGTTGCATAATTTTTGGGTGAAAAAATAATTTATTGAAACCTGAATAGGGCGAATCGAGTTTATTCTATTTTCGAAATTAAATAAAAGGTTTACGAAAATTTTTCAAAATCAAACTCAAGAATTTACTTTTGAAACCTAGGGAAAATATTTTCAAAACTTTCAAAACTTATTTTGAATTCAAACTGAATTGATCTTGTTTTCCAAAATAATTTGCAAAGAATCTGAAAAAAAAGAAAAAAAAGGAAAGGCAAAGGGCCTCATTCCCTCTCCCATTTCTCCTTCAGCCCACCCTTGACCGGCCGACCCGCCAAGGCCCAATCGGCCACCCTCCTCTCTTCCCCACCAGGCTCGCTCCCTCCACTCTTCTCTTCTTTCCCCTTCCGGCCGGCTCCCTTCCCTCCTGGGCCAAACTCGGTGCTGGCCCAACTCCCTCCTTCGGCCCAGCTTCCGCTCGGCAGGCTGCAGCGCGCCCGCCGCCTCCCTCCCTCTCTGCACACCGTGGCCCGCCTGTCATCCTCGCACCCTCGCTGACCGGTGGGTCCCGCAAGTCGGACTCATCCCCTCCGAGAACCTCGCTCCACCGCGCGCCTGCCATGGACAGCCGCCGCTCCGCCCCAACCCGAGCCGCTCCCTCCCCGCATATCTCGCTCAACGCGCCGAACAAACCACCGCAAAGCCACAACGATCCCAATCCACGCTCGCGAAGTCCTTGCCAGGCGCAAGAGCCGAACCCCTCCTCTCCGTTTCGATCCGCTCGGCAGCCGCCATAAGCTGGCGTCCCGAGCTCGTCGCCACCTCCATCTCGACCCTAAAAGAGATCCTGTTAGGGTTTCTCACCGCATCACGCGCCGCCACCATATTACTCCCTCTCCTTGCCTCCTCTCTCTCTCCCGTGACGATCTTAGGCGCCGCCATTGACGAAGCCGACTCGAGCTCCGGATCTTCCCCCTCTCTGGCCTGACCAGTCACTGGGGAGTCCTCTGTCGGGTTCGTATCTGGTGCCTCCAACCACACCGCGGCTGCCACGCTATCCCCGTACACTCTCTCCATCTCCGGCGCGTACACCACCCGACCAAAGCACCGCCACCCAACGCTTCGCGTCACCGCCGCCCTTGAGCCTTCTTTGACGCCGAGAAGACCGCAACGAGGTCGAGGTGAGCTCCGCATTCTTTTTCTGCTCTTCCCTCGTTTTTCCGTGCCCTCAAGGCCGTTCCAGAACCAGCTCCGGCGAGCCTCCAATGGCGCCGCCGTGTTCATCCAGGCGCCGCCGCGTCGTAGCCACCGGCAGCCGCCTCCCTCCCCTCACGTCGAACCCCAGCCGTCCATCTCTGAGTCAGCGGCCACGATTAAAACACTTAACAAACCGGTATACACCGGCTGTGAACCAAGTTCACCACACCCGCGCGCCCTGTCCACACGACCACGTGGTGCACCGCACCAATCGGGCCAAGCCACGTGGCGCCAGCTCAGCAGCCAGCACGTCCACGCCGACCGGCCGTGGCACTTTTGCAGAAAAGCCCCTCGGTTTTCCCCGAATCAACCCGCGATCCGATCTCCCTGTTCACTGAGTCTTGCAAAAGTCGCATCTTAGCCCCTGCACTTTCAATTAAATGAGGCCCGGTCCATACGCATTTTCTTTTCAGATTTTATTTATTTGAAAATGCAAAATGAGTTCCAACTATCTACAGATTTGCCACTGAGATTCAAAACCCCATAACTTTTGCGTTTTAACTCCGTTTTGACCCGTTCAAGTCGCGTTAGATTCGTCTCGTCGAGCTCTACGCATTAGATCTATTTACGTACTGTTTTCATACAATTGATGTACTGTTTCTTATATTGTTTGTTTGGGCCATGTGATGATGTTTGATCCAGCGAGTGCGAGCTACGTGGAACCCCTGGATCAACCTTGTGCCTTCGTTGCTCCAGACCCTTCTTGTGATCCTGCAGTTTCGACCTAGCCCGCAGGCAAGTGTCCTTGAACATCTTGCACCTACTTTATTTTACTTTTGATATTAGAGTAGAGTAGATCCTGTAGATGCATGCAGTGTCTAAATTTGAATCCCATGATATGGTTTACTATATTCTTGTACTATTATCCTTGTCGCCTGGTTTGGGATGTTTTGGGTAGAAGTCATGCTTAGCCCTGCTGTCTTGGGATGGGATGGTTAATAATAAATTCTGATTAATGATCTGTGAAACATGTGGACTGGTAATGTTGTAGTATGGTGAGTAGGTAAATCCGGCAGGATGGACCGTTGGTGGAGTGGTGCCATGTGACTTGGCGTACGGTTGCCGTGTGACTCGGCGTTACAGTTTGCCATGGGACTTGGCGTTGGTTTGGGTTTGTGGTTTGTTATCCTGCCTGGATCCCTAGGACCCGGTTCTCAAAGCCTGTAACCCGGCAAAACAGCGCAAACCATGAGGCCTATATGGCTCTGGGACTGGCTAATTAATTAGAGAAGCCTTATGTCGTTATTAGTTACATATGGACATGGGACAGGGCTTCTTCTACGCAGGTTACTGCTTGGTACGGGAGTGATTCCCAGGCTCGGGCGCCAGACCTGGTGTTATTACGGAAGGTAGCTCTACGTCGTGACATATGGAACTAATACGCATAGGAGGACTCTTTGTAACGGCCTTGTAGTGAACCCTGCCGACTCACCTTGGAAGTGGGTCAAGAGACTAGCTACCTCGGGCACAAGGGCAACACGACTCATGGGTAAAGATGTGCAAACTCTGCAGAGTAAATAAACTGATATATCAGTCGTGCTCACGGTCACGAGCGGGCTTGGACTTCTTCGAGATTAGTTGGTTACTGGTTACTGGTTCGGGTCATCTGATGGACTTCAGGTGTGGTTTGCCTGATGGACTTCAGGTGTGGGTTTTGCTTGGTGTGACTCCAAGTGTGGTTGCTTGGTGGACTCCAAGTGTTGGTTGCTCGGTGTGACTCCGAGTGTGGTTTGCTCGGTGCGACTCCGAGTGTGGTTTCTGTTACTTTCGGAGACTGTGGTTATAACCTTGTAAATAGGTGCATAGGAAATAGGATTTAATAGAATGTGTTGCTTTATGCGCTTGAGTCCAATAGAGTCAGCCTACCTTTGTTAATAGCCTCATAAGCATATATTTCCTACACTTGCGGAGTACATTTCGATGTACTCACCCTTCCTCTTTGAACCCCCTGCTACCCCACCCAGACGTTGGAGTCTACGCCTACGCAGAGCAGGAGTACCCCGAAGACGGTGGATATGACCCCGACAACTTGTACCCAGAAGACGGTGGTCACGACCCAGACGACTTGCACTAGGATGGCGCAGCCCCCGGTCGACCTTCCTGTGGAGATGGCGTCCAGTTTTCCGTGAGTCTACATTAGAGTTAGACTGAGAGTCTGTACTTTTTCTTTCAGACCCGAGGGTCATTTTTTGTAATAAAGTTCGATATTATTAATAAAGCATTGTTTTGATATTTACTATGATGTGGATATATGTATGAAAATTGATCCTGGCATACATATATTGTGCTCCAATTTTGTTCTTAAAATTGGGGTGTCACAAATCCGCTGCTTTCCTGACACGACCACATGCCTCTTTGGGTCCTCCGGATAGATATAGTAGGCCACTTGCGCGACATTGGTTGCAAGTACCCATTGGTCATCTTTGTACCCGATACTTTTGAGGTTCACGGTGGTTAGCCCGAAACTGTCGACCGCAACCGCTTTGGGGTTTACCCAGTGGCACCGGAAGACGGTTACGCATACGTCCTTGCCATAGTCAAGTTCCCATATTTCTTCGATCTGGCCATAGTATTGCATCCTCGTGTTTGTGGCCTCGTCGACGCCCTCATATCGAACACCGCAGTTCTGTGCCGCGCTCTTCTTATCCTTCTCTTTCGTGTGGAACCTGTACCCCTTCACATCATACCCTTGCCACGTCGTGATTTGGCTTGACGGGCCTTGTAGAAGCTTCTGCACGGTCTCCGTATCTTCATCATCAGGGCATCTTTCTAGGGGTACGTGTTGCTCTTTTAGCCAGTCTATGAAACTGTTCCTGTGCTCATTTTGGACCCATGCCTCTGTGCGTTGTCCGTCATTAGCGACGTGGATCTCTTCTATGTGCCTCTCGACATATTTTCCATGCTCACCAACTGATGAATGATGTTGTAATGAGCTTGTTCAATCTCCTTGTATGGTATATCTGTGCGAACTTTTTGGCCCGTGCACCCCATGCCCACGGTTCTGCCCTCATGCTGATGGACAGGCAACCCAATCGCCCTCCCATCTTTTATGTACCTCATACACCAGTTCACTGCCTCTTCGGTTGTGTACGCCTCGATCATAGAGCCCTCCGGGTGAGCACAGTTATGAACATATCTGTTGAGGGTGGACATGAACCGCTCGTACGTCCACATCTCGTGTAGGTACACGAGGCCTAGTTGCTCGATCTGATCCACCATGTGCATCATTAGGTGTACCATAATATCAAAATATGATGGGGGAAAGCACATCTCAAGCTGGCAAAGGGTCTCCGCGATGAAGTCCTTAAGGGCAGGGAGGTCAGCCTTACCGATGACCTTCTGCGTGATGCGATTAAAGAAGTATGATATCCGAGTGACCACCATCTTCACGTACTCTGGACCGATAACCCTTATCACAATTGGAAGGAACACCGTCAGCATGATGTGGCAGTCATGTGCGTTGTAGCCAGTCAATGTGAGATCTTTCAAGGAGACGAGGCTTTTAATGTTGGAAGAGAAACCGGTAGGCACCTTGATACCCCTGAGAAGGTTGAGCATAGCAGTCTTCTCGCCATGCCTTAGGTTGTAGGCCGCACCTGGAAGATCGACTTTACCATTATGAGGTGACCCGGGGTGAAGGTCCTGCCTGATGCCCTGGTTGAGAAGATCCGTCCGTGACTTCAGACCATCCTTCGTCTTTCCCGGGATGTCCAGCAGGACACCGATCGTGCTATCAAAGACGTTCTTCTCGAGATGCATACAGTCGATGGCATGGGGTGTTTTCAGTGTCTTCCAATATGACAGGTACTCAAAGAAAATCGACCTCTTCTTGAAAGGAACAGAGGGGACCTGTGACGCTTCCTCCGTCGTGTCTCGCTTTCGCTTCCTCGTTTGTTTTGTCCCCTCCTCTGGTGGCTTCTTCTTCTTCCCAAACTCGATCTGATCAATATCCTTCACCATATCATACACCTTTGGCCCCCAACTAGTCTGCGCCGGTGCTTCACCTTGTGGCTCGCCCTGATCATCGAACAATTGATTCATGACACTTCTTCTATATCTGTGCCTTTTCGGAAGGAACCGCCTGTGCCTCATGTAGACCATCTTGTTCGATCCCTTGAGGTAAGTGTAGCATGTCTCGTCGATGCACATTACGCAGCCGGTCTTCCCTTTGATCTGCCCCGACAGTGAGAAGAGGCCGGGGTAGTCGGTGATGGTGACAAAGATGATGGCTTTTAGGGTGAACTTCTCCTTGAGGGACGCATCCACCATCTCGACCCCAACATCAAATAGCTCCTTCATTTCCTCCATTACCGGCTCCAGGAAAACATCGATATCATTGTCGGGCTGCTTCGGTCCCGAGATAAGCATGGTTAACAGAAGATACCTGCGTCTCTGACACAGATGGGGAGGTAGGTTGTAGATGGTCAGTACGACCGGCCAGGTGCTGTGGGAGCTGCTCAGCTCGCCGAACGGATTCATCCCATCGGTGCTAAGCGCGAACCGAACGTTCCTGGGATCTTTGCCAAATTGCGGGTAGGCCTTGTCGAAATCTTTCCACTGCTGGCCATCGGAGGGGTGCCGCAGCATGCCATCGTCCTTCAAGCGGTCAGCTGATGCATGCCAGGACATGAGCTTCGCGTCCTCTGGGTTCCCAAATAGCACACGGAGGCGGTCGATCACTGGCATATACCACACCGACAGTGCCGGACTTCTCCTCAATGTGTAACCCTCTTCTTCCTCGTACTGCTGATGAGCCGAGATGCGATTTGCTGCAACATTGCTCTTCTTGACACCCTTCTTCCTCTTCTTCTGACCACCTTGCAAGGCCTCATCGTCGTCTGCATCCATGCGACAGCCAGCATTTCTCTTATAGCGACTGGCGCCACAGTGCGGACAACTCGTTAAATTCTCATACTTTATGCCCCGATAGAGGATGCAGTGGTTAGGGCAGGCATCGAACTTTCTAAGCTTCATCGCCACTGGCCGGATAAGCTTCTTCGCCCGATACGTATTTGCTGGGATCTTGTTACTCGTCGGGAATGTTTTAGCAAGGTAACCTAACAGCTCATCAAAGCTAGTGTCTGACCACCCATGTCGAGCCTTCATCATCAACATGTGGAGGTTGAAACGGAGCACCGTGCAATCCTTCGGACATTCCTCGCCGTCCTTATATAAAGGATCAAGTGACACCTTCTTCATCTCTCTGAAATTTTCCAGCCACTTCGGGGAGCCATACACGACGTCGTCTTCGTCGATGTGGTTGAGTAAATCCTGAAACAGCTGCACATCCGCAGGGTCCTGCACCATAGCGTCCTCAACATCTCCACCACCATCATCTGTCATATCCTGGAGTACATCTGCCTCCACAGCGATGTGGTCACGAGCACTACTATCACTGAAGGCAGGCGCTACTGTTGCTGATGAGACGTGCGCTCCAGGATCTTGGTTCATCATCGCCGTCGACGCTGAGCTTACTCCAGATGCCGCCCCGACACTCGGATCGAATATCTCGCCGTGATGAGTCCACACCGTGTAATCATCCATGAAACCAAAATGAATCAAATGAGATTGCACTGTGCCTTCGTCTTTGAAGGCGGTCAGATTCTTGCAACGATGACATGGACATATGATTGTCGTCTGGTTCGATCTCTCACGGTCATCTTTCGCAGCGGAAATAAACTTTCTCACTTCAACGATATACCGCACATCAAGTACTCTATTGATCTTATACATCCATTCCGACCGGTCCATCGTACCTGCGATCCTTAATTAATAACACACATCATGAATCACAAAACAAAGATGAATTAGAAAAACATAATAATTTATTATATTTATGTAAAATCTATTGACAGAATTAATAACGACGGCAAATAAAATTAATGCATCCATGATGAACTTAGAGAAACAAATACCAGTTTTCTCTCTCCTACATAAAACTAGATCTAAAAGGGAGGCTAAAAAGAGAGAAAAAGAGAGGGGAAAGAGGGTGGAGATCATCTAGGTACCTCTTGTGGAGTACTTCTCCTCCAAATCAAACAAATAAACCTCAAAAACAAGTTATTTGGGACAAAAATTCGGCAAAACTTCTTCCCCCGTTTTTGGTCTAGAGGAAGAAGATGATCGAGTTCTTTTCTATTGGCGGCGGCTTAAATAGCCAGGAATAACCGCAGCGGGCAACGTAAGGAGCCCGCTGCGGTTAATCATCTTTAACTGCAGCGGTCTTCTTTACATGCCCGCTGCGGTTAATAATTAACCGAAGCGGGCATATAAGGAAGCCCGCTGCGGTTAAATAAGATTAACCGCAGCGGGCTCCTTACGTTGCCCGCTTCGGTTAATGATTAACCGCAGCGGGCGCTTCCGCGGCCGGCCGCGGTAGGCCGGCCACCGAATAACCGTGGCGGGCAAAAACTGTGCCCGCCACGAAGCCCATTTAGGCAACGCTGCGCAAGTTCTTTTTTGTAGTAGTGTCAGGCTAGCTAGAGCTAATCTTTTGTAAATAAGGTGTCGGGCTAGCTAGAGCTCACCTAAACAATTCTAGCTTGCAAGGTTACGCAAACCTAAGCAACTAGTACTCTAATCAAACCGGGGAGCTCCTAATCAATCTAGTGATGCAAAGCGCATAAAGCCTAAGCTCACTAGCAATGCTCAATAACAAGGCTACACAAGCCAAATTAGAGAGCTCAAAATACTTAGCTACACAAACTAAGCAATGTGACTAACAAGGCTACTCAAGCCAATTAGTCACGCAAGAGATCTACTTCTAAGCTACATAAGCAAAGAGGGTAACTAGCAAGCTACACAAGCTAACTAATTACAAGAGCAACTACACAAGCACAATATATATGAAAGTAAATACAAGCTTGTGTATGGGGAATGCAAACCAACGGGATGAACAAGGTTGACACGGCAATTTTATCCCGAGGTTCACTTGGTCGCCACCAAGCTAGTCCCCGTTGAGGCAAGCCCAAGGTTGCCGCCAATCCTCTTGCTAGTGGTGACCCTAAGTCACACTCTCCACGATGGAGTGCTCACCAAGAGCTCTAGCTTCGATCCAGCCGGTCCACTTGGCGCTCTTCGCGCCTCTCTCTACTAGAGTTGCTCTTCGCGATCTCCCGCGGGGCGAGCACAATGCCCCTCACAAAGCTTCTCCGGAGCCACGCACAATCTTCACGCGGGCTTCACGACGGAGACTCGATCACCAAGCCGTCTAGGAGGTGGCAACCTCCAAGAGTAACAAGCACCACCGGCTTGCAACACGATCACCTAGTGCCACTCGATGCAATCTCTCAATGCAGCGCACTAGCTATCACTCACTCGCTATCGATTCGCACATTAGCAAGCACAAGCGAGTTAGAGGGCTCCCTAGCACATCCACACAAGCCACAAAGGCTCTAGAGTGCTCAGCGCACAGCCCAAGGCCGGCCACCAACGACATATATAGCCCCAAAGGCTAACTAGCCGTTGCCCCTTGACTGGGCAACCTGCGCCACCATCGGACGCTCCGGATCGGGGGCATCGGACGCTGGGGCCAGCGTCCAATGCACGGATGCTCGCCACGTGTCCCCCACATTCAACTCTGGCCGAGCGATCCCAACGGCTATATTACTTCCCCCGCCAGTTAAAGTGGCATTGAACGCGCCGAAGCCTAGCATCGGACGCTCTGATGCCTCTGCTCAAATCTGTGCAAGATCGCCCTCACATCGGACGCACCGAGACTCTAGCATCGGACGCTCGACCCCAGCGTCCGATGACACACCAGAGAGGTTCCAGAGAGGGAAGAAACACATCGGACGCGTCCGATGGTTCCACATCGGACGCAGGCCAGCGTCCGATGCTCCCTGGAAAGCACGCTCGCGCCACGACACCTGCATCGGACTCTGCAACAGTGATTCCTCAGCGTCCGTTGCCAGCGTCCGATGCTCCTTCAACTTCTGACAGAAACTAGGGTTTACCATCGGACGCTCGGCCCAGCGTCCGATGCTCCCCGAGCACAACACTTCACTTCTGAAAACCGCTGAATCCTGCCTCGCAAGCTCAGCAGGAGGGAGAGGGACTATACACTAGTTTCTCCCACTTCTCCATGCCTCCTTTCAACACAACTTCTTCACCAACAACTTCTCCTTTGCAAATGTGCCAACACCACTAAGTGTACAACAACATGTGTATGTGTGTTAGCATTTTCACAATCATTTTCCAAAGGATTTTCACTTGCTCTCACCACGCCACTCGATCCTAGCAACATCGCAAAGTTAGATCGCTCAAGTGGCACTAGATGACCGATATGCAAACAAGTTTGCTCCTCTTAATAGTACGGCCATCTATCCTAAACCCGGTCATAATCTTCTCTACACACCTATGACCGGTGAAATGAAATGCCCTACAAGTATACCTTTGCCTTGCGCATTCCATTCCATCTCCTCCGGTATTGATGCAACACATGCACCAACCTCTTCATCAAATGATATGATCCACTTCATATCATCACATGGCCTCCATGGTCCATCGATCTTGACATCACTTGCTCTTCACCATCGCTTCGGTCCTTCGGTGCCAAGTCTTGCTTAAGCCTCCCGACACTCGGTACCAACGGCATCAAAGCCTCAACTTGCCCTTCACCTTCGCAACCGGTCCATCAAGCCAAGTCTTGTCTTGATCTTCACCATCTTAGCCACATGACCACATGTCATGTTTCATGTGCCTTAAGCTCCTCCATCACATGTGTGAGCCTTGCAACATATTCCAAGCCATTTCTCCTCTATGGTATATGTTGCTCACACATGATCAGTTGTGGACTAATTACCTGTTGTAAGTGCAATCAAGCCCTAATTGTGGGTTTTGGTGATAATGACCACACGATTGGAGAACTAATGAGATTCATGAAGTTGATAAGCAAGTTATGATAAGAAAGGATGGTGTATGTATGTTGGTGGACCCCCCATACTACATTTCATCGGATCCGGACTCAAAGTGATATATCAAGCTTTTTCATTTGAATTTGAGTTATAGGAATGCCGTACTATCAAGGGGAATGCAAATACATTGCTATGGCTGAATGACATGTGCTCAAACCAACCCAAGCCATCCATGTTTCTAACCAAAGATAGCTGCACTGAATTCCAATCCAACCCTGTCTGATTGGTAGGCACGGTAGTGCCGCTCTTGTCGCGGCAGTGCCGGGCCACGGCACTGCCGGGCTTCGGCCGGCACTGCCGCGACTTATTGTAACCGTTGGCAGGGAGGAGATATTTACTCCATCTCCCTGCCACCCCAACGGTTATCCACGACCATAACTCGTCACCTACCTCCAGACAAGCTTCTCTCTTCCCCATTGAAGGCTCTCAACTCCCCTCTCACCAATCCTTCGATTTCCATTGATTCCAAGTGATTGAGAGGCTTAAACCTTCATCAAAGAGAAGCCCTAGCTGAGATCTACTTCCTAGAGCACTTGATTTGAGCCATAGCCAGTGGATTTGCTTCTATTACTCTTGGGTTCTTGGAACCCTAGCCGGCTAGGCGTCACCCTAGAGCCTTGCCAACTTGTGTGGCGGCCTAGGGAGGTTTGTAATCGATTGTTCAGCTAGTATTATTACCCCTCACCTCAAGGATTTGGTTCCTTGACTTGAGAACGAGGTAGAGTTGCAAAGCTCATGACCTAAGTGGTCAACCTCAACAACGTGGAGGTAGGCAAGCCTTGGTGGCGAGCTGAACCACGGGATAAATCACTTGTCTCTTGTGCTTGCTTAGTTTCATTCTTCATATTCATGAGCTTGTGATAGATTCTAGGGTTTGGCTCGATCTACTTTATTCCTCTTATTTGGCTTGGAGTAGTTGGTTCTGCTGGTTCATAGAACTTGTTGTAGCATTTCTATTCATATAGAATCAGTTAGTTGTGGCTGGATTTCGAATTGCAGCTTCTGGTCTCACACTGCGCGGCAGTACCGCGCTAGGGCCGACAGTGCCGGGCAGCGGCAGTGACGGGCACAGAGCGGTAGTGCTGGGCTTATCTAATTAAGTTTTGAGCTGTGATTTTTGATAGGCCTATTCACCCCCCCTCTAGGCCACTTAGGTCCTTACAAGTGGTATCAGAGCCTGGTCTCTCAGCAGCACTTCACCGTGCGAGAGAATGGCCACCGACGGAGGAACGGGTAACGTTAGCGTTGTGCAACCCACACCTGAATTGGAAATGCACACCGCTAGCAGCAATGAAAGTCTCTCCACAGCAAGTGAGAAGGCACCTCCTCAAATGGGTGTGTCGGCCGGAGAGCTCGCAAGAAGAAAGGAGGAAAGAAGATTGAGAAGAGAAGCTAGAGCCAAAGCAAGAGAAGATGCAGCGGCTCTCAAAGCAAGAGAAGAAAAGGCTCAAAGAAAAGAAGAGAGAAGGATTAGAAGAGAAGAAAGAGCCAAGAGAAGAGAAGAAAAGAAGAAGGAGGAAGAGCTCCAAGCAAAGAAGAGTGTGAACTTGAGTGATGACTCAAGTAGCACCGAAGATGGAGAAGATCACTTCTCCTACACACTTAAGGACAACAAGAAGAAGGAGGAGATGGAGAAGTCATATAAAGAAGTATCCTTTAACTATTCTTCTATGACTAACCATGACTCTAGGCCTCTCATCAATGTGCCCGCGGGCAAGTTACCTCGTTTCGACGGGAATAACTTTGCCAAGTGGAAGCACATTATGAAGACCTATCTTATTGGTCTCCATCCAGGTATTTGGGAGATAGTGCACAATGGACTTGAAGCACCGGTTGATCCAAAGAGCCCCACTCAAGATGAATTCTGCAACATTCATCTCAATGCTCAAGCCACTAGTGTGTTGCTTAGTGCCTTGGATGGTGATGAGTACAACAAGGTCATGGGAGTTGAGGTTGCAAAGGAGATTTGGGACACATTGCATATAGCTCATGAAGGGGTTGACAAAGTAAGGCAATCCAAGATTGACTTGTTGATGGCTAAGCTCAACCGGTTTGTGATTTGTGATGGTGAAGGTCCACAAGAGATGTTTGATAGATTGATGGTGATTGTTGGTAAGATTAGAGGGCTAGGTGGAAATGAAATCAATGATCACAAGGTTGTGAAGATCATGTTAGAGGCATACTCACCTAGGAATGAGACCGTAGTGACATTGATTAGGGACAAGAAGAAGTTTGAGCAATTCACACCTAGTGATGTGCTTGGAAGGATTATCACATTTGATATGCAAAGAGAAGAGGCAAATGAGAGAAGGAAGCTTGGAGAGTTGCAAGCTAGGCTAGATGGGATGAAGATCAAGGATGTGGCACTTAAGGCTAGCAAGCCATCAAGGCAAGCAACATCAAGCAAGGCAAAATCAAGCAAGCAAGCCTCTACAAGCAAGGCCGAGCAACAAAAGAAGAAAATTGAAGTTGAGGACAACACATCATCATCTTGTGGAAGTGAAAGTGATGGTGAAGAATTTGAAGAAATTGGTGATATAGCTCTTTTCATGAGAAGATACCGCAAGGGGCTCAAGAAGGAAGGTTACAAGTTTGTAAAGAGAAGGCTTCCAAACAAGAAGAAAAGAACTTGCTACAATTGTGGAAGCACCGATCATTTCATAGCACATTGTCCACATGAGAAGAAGGACAACTTCAACAAGGGCAAGAAAGATGACAAAGGCACTTACAAGAAACACAACAAGAGATACATGGGAGAAGCTCACATTGGACATGAATGGGATTCAACCGCACAAACCTCAAGTGAAGAAGATGAGAAGATAGCAACAATAGCATTTCAAAAGTCATCTCCTTCACCAAGACTATTCAACAACTTGTCCGATGATGATGATTGCAACTCCCACACTTGTCTCATGGCCAAGAAAGAGAAGGTGAAAAAGGCTCACACTTCTAAAACCTCTCTTCCACCTAGTGACATCTCTAGTAGTGAACTTAGTGATTCCTCTAGTGATGATGATTCTAGTGATGAAGAGATAAACATGATAACTAAAAGGTTGGACAAGAAAACCAAACTCTTTATCACTAAACTAGTGGAGGAACTAGAATGTGTACAAGCCGAGCTAGCAATAAGTGAGGATGCTCTCATCAAACAAGAGGACCTCTACATTGCTTGCAAGGAAGCTCTTGCATTAGAGAGAAGTGAGTTGGACGTCTTGCACGAGGCCTTGGCCAAAGAGCAAGATGAACATGCTTCCCTAAAGAAGGCCCATATTGCACTCAAGGAAAAGTATTGTGGCTTAGATGAAAAGCACAAAGAACTTGAGTTGCAATATAATATTCTTTGGGAAAGCAACTCAACTCTTCCTAAAGCAAATGTCACCTCTATTCCCTCCACTGGTGAAGGTTGTGGAAAATGCTATAATGTTGATTTAAATATCTATTCCACTAACCTTGCGAACATGGAGGCCATGAGAAAGGAGATAGCAAGATTGACAAATATCATTGCAAATGGTTGTGTCAAGTCTACCACAAGTGCTAATGAGAAGACTCAAAAGAAGAGCAAGCCCAAGTTCAAGAATGGACGACGTCCTTCCATAAAAGATGGGTTGGGGCACGAAAAAGGAGCCAAGACTAATGGAAGAAGGACAGTGAATGGCTATGAGTGTGTGAGGTTTGAGAAGAAGGGTCAGATTGGTACAGTTTAGCCTGCACAGACTGCGGCAGTGCCGTGCCAGAAGGCGGCAGTGCCGGACCTCGGCAGTGCCGTCCCCAGGCCGGCAGTGCCGCGCCCCAAGAAAGGGAAGGCTACCAGTTTGTCTTCTGCTCAGTCTCACACACAGCACAAGCAGGTACCCAACCCAAAGCAAGAATCTCAGAAACCAAAGGAATCTATTTGGGTGACCAAGAACAAGTTTGCACATCAACCCAAGATAGAAGCCCCAAGGAAGAGCATGTCATCTTGTTACATTTTAGGACACAACAACAGTGGTAAAGTTGTTGCAAAGTATGTTGGTGATAACAAGAGGACAACCGACAAGTGCATTTGGGTTCCTAAGATACTTGTGACTAACTTGCAAGGCCCCAATATCAATTGGGGACCTAAACCTAGGAACTAAACTTGTCTTGCAGGCATACTCCTCCGGTGGATCAAGTTGGGTGCTTGATAGCGGATGTACAAATCATATGACCGGAGAAAGGAGTATGTTCTCATCATATTCCCCAACTTCAAATGCAAGCGAAAACATCATTTTCGGTGATAACTCCAAGGGGGATGTGTTAGGTCTTGGTAAAGTTGCTATTACACTTGAGCATTCAATTACTAATGTCTTACATGTCGATTCGTTGAGTTACAACTTGCTATCCGTTTCACAATTATGTGGAATGGGTTTCAATTGTCTCATTACGGATGAGGGTGTGGAAGTCTTTAGAAGGGAGGATTCCTCTATTGTCTTTACGGGTCGTTTGAAAGGGAAGCTTTACTTAGTTGATTTCAACAAAAGTGAAGCCAAACTTGAGACTTGTTTAGTGGCAAAATCTAGCATGGGTTGGTTATGGCATCGCCGACTAGCTCATGTTGGGATGAGGAACTTGGCCAAACTTCAAAAGGACAACCACATCCTAGGACTAACCAATGTTGATTTTGAGAAAGACAGAGTATGTGGAGCTTGCCAAGCCGGAAAACAAGTAGGCGTACCTCACCCACCAAAGAGTTACGACACTACTACTCATCCATTGGAGTTGATCCACATGGACCTCTTTGGACCGGTTGCCTACCTTAGCATCGGCGGTAACAAACATGGTCTTGTTATTGTTGATGATTTTTCTCGTTTCACTTGGGTATTCTTTATGCATGACAAAAGTGTAGTGCAAGAGAAGGTGAAGATGTTCATACCTCAAAGGGAATTCAGTTTCAACATCAAGAAAGTTCGTAGTGACAACAGAACCGAATTCCGAAACACCCAAGTGGATGAGTTTCTTGATGAAGAGGGCATCAAGCATGAATTTTCAGTTCCATACACCCCTCAACAAAATGGCGTGGTGGAGAGGAAGAATAGAACACTCATTGACATGGCAAGGACGATGTTAGATGAGTACAAGACGCCGGACATCTTTTGGGCCAAAGCCGTCAATACCGCTTGTCATGCAATCAACCGCCTCTACCTCCACAAGAGAAGAAAGAAGACCTCCTATGAGCTGCTCACCGGTAACAAACCAAAGGTGTCGTACTTTAGAGTATTTGGGTGCAAATGTTTCATATTGAACAAGAAGCCCAAAGCCTCTAAGTTCGCATCCAAGGTTGATGAAGGTTTTCTTCTCGGTTATGGATCAAACGAGCATGCCTATCGTGTTTTCAACAAGGCCTCCGGCAAGGTTGAAATAGCGATAGACGTGACGTTTGATGAAACTAATGGCTCTCAAGTAGAGCATGTTGATGAAGTTGTTGTAGGTAATGAGGAACCACCTTGTGAAGCAATCAAGCAATTAGCCATTGGTGATATTAGACCACAAGAACAGCAGGCTACTGGTCAGGATGGTTTTCAAGCTGAAACTCCTGCTGGGACTGATCAGATACAGTCCACGGCAGTGCCGGGTCCGACCCTGGCAGTGCCGGACCCCGGCAGTGCCGGGAGAAGCCCAGCAGTGCCGGGAACTCCCAGGGCAGCCGCAGCCACTCCACTTCGTGGAGTGAACCTACAACCCATCTTCGAGCAAGATGAAGAAGATGCTGAAGATGAAGAAGATGCTGAAGATGCAGCAGAACCCATAGATCATCCAAGGCTCAAGCAAACTATTCAACGGGATCATCCCGTTGACAAACATTCTTGGGAGTCTTCGAAAGGGGGGTAACGACACGCTCTCATTTGGCAAATTTCTGTCAATATTACTCGTTTGTCTCCTCTTTGGAACCTCTCAAGGTAGAAGAAGCACTGGAAGATCCAGATTGGGTGATGGCCATGCAAGAGGAGCTCAACAACTTTGAGCGCAATCAAGTATGGTCACTTGTGGAAAGACCAAATACCAATGTGATTGGCACTAAATGGGTCTTCCGCAACAAGCAAGATGAAGAAGGTGTGGTGACAAGGAACAAGGCAAGATTGGTAGCTCAAGGCTTCACTCAAGTAGAGAGCTTGGACTTTGAAGAAACATATGCACCGGTTTGCAAGGCTTGAAGCCATTCGGATTCTTCTAGCCTATGCAGCCCATCACAACTTCAAGCTATATCAAATGGATGTGAAGAGTGCATTCCTCAATGGCCCTATACAAGAGTTGGTGTATGTCGAGCAACCACTGGGCTTTGAAGATCCCAAGTTCCCCAACCACGTCTTCAAACTCCATAAGGCGCTCTATGGGCTTAAACAAGCACCTAGAGCATGGTATGAATGTCTTAAGGAATTCTTGCTCAAACAAGGCTTTGAAATAGGCAAGCCGATCCTACTCTCTTCACTCATAAAGTCAATGGAGATATCTTTGTGTGCCAAATATATGTCGATGACATAATATTTGGTAGTACTAACAAATCCTTTTGTGATGAGTTTAGTAGGATCATGACTAAGAGATTTGAGATGTCTATGATGGGTGAGCTCAAGTTCTTCCTTGGTTTTCAAATCAAGCAATTAAAGGAAGGGACTTTTCTTTGCCAAACCAAGTACACCCATGATATGTTGAAGAAGTTTGACATGGTGAACGCCAAGCCTATCAAAACACCCATGCCAACCAATGGACATCTTGATCTCAATGTGGAAGGGAAAGCCGTGGACATCAAGGTATATCGCCTCCATGATCGGTTCTCTTCTTTACTTATGCGCATCTAGGCCCGATATTATGCTTAGTGTGTGCGTGTGTGCTAGATTTCAAGCTAACCCGAAAGAGTGTCACCTAGTGGCCGTTAAGAGAATCTTGAGATATCTAGTTTCACACACCAACCTGGCTTGTGGTATCCTAAGGGCTCCAAGTTCGAACTACTTGGCTATTCGGATTCCGATTATGCTGGTTGTAAAGTAGATCGAAAAGCACTTCGGGGACATGTCAATTCCTTGGATGCTCCTTAGTGTCTTGGGGTTCTAATAAGCAAAATTGTGTAGCCCTATCCACAGCCGAGGCCGAGTATGTTGCTGCAGGTGCATGTTGTGCGCAACTACTTTGGATGAGGCAAACCCTTCGTGACTTTGGATGTAACTTTACTCATATCCCACTCTTGTGTGACAATGAAAGTGCCATAAAACTTGCAAACAACCCAGTGAGTCACTCAAGAACCAAAACATATAGACATCCGACATCACTTCTTGAGAGATCATGAAATCAAAGGAGATATCGCCATTAGACATGTGAGCACCGACAAACAACTAGCCGATATCTTCACTAAGCCTCTAGATGAGTCAAGGTTTTGTGCCTTAAGGAGTGAACTAAATATACTGACTCTCGTAACGTGGTTGAAACCCCTAGCATGCTTGATTGATCAACTAGTTTGACCCTAGGTGTAAAACAATTTAAAAAACTTTCATACATTGTGTTTTCAAAACCCTTTGTGAAAGAAGAAAACTTGCTTGGAATGACCATTGTTCTGAATTGACTGATTGTCTCTGGTCATAAACATGCAAGCAGTATGTGTCCACTCAAGAATGAGCTTTTGTTAGTTAACTTAGAGAATAAATCTCTCTGCTGGTAACTGTCCGGCAGTGCGGGTCCAGGCGCGGGTAGTGCCGGGCCCCGGCAGTGCCACGACAGGCGCGGTAGTGACGCCGACTTATCGATTCCGCAGGAATAGATCTGTTACTGTCTGGGACCAAGGAAAAATATCTTATCCTCTTACCCTGTGGTTTCACCCTCTCTCTCCCTCATCCTTTCACCGCAGCCCGTTGACCCCCTCTCCATCTCTCTCCCCTCGGGAGACTAGGAGGAGACCGGAGTGCTCCCTCTCCACCGACCGTGCTCCCCGGCAACTCCGGCCTCCGGAGGTGCTGCTCGGGATCTCCTTCGGTGGCTGCTTCCGTCGTCCTCTTCTCCAAGGGTCTCATTCCCTCTCCTTCCTCTCAAGGTGAAGGTTTCAAAATCCCAAACCCTAAGTTTTTCCCCGATTTGTAAAATGCGCCATGGGTATTGTATTTAGAGTGTTGTAGAAGGGTTTGTAGATGATAGGGAATGGATAGAGATGATGGATGTGGTGTTCCTTGGCTAGATCTGGACCTGCCGTGACCCTGACGGCACGGCCTCGATTGTCTCTGCAGTGCCGGGGCCCCGGCAGTGGCCGCTCCCAGAGCGGTAGTGCGGACCATGAGCAGGGGTTTGATCGCAAGTAACACCTTAATCCATCAAAAATCTATCGCCTCACTATAACCTACCAGCCCTTATGCAGTCTTCTAATGCACGTGTTCCTCATGTTTTAGATGTCGGGCGGAAGAGGAGATGAAAGAGAAGGGTCAACGAAGAGATGGATCCGCTCGGGAGGAGGCAAGCACCATCCCGTCGAGGTGGCTCTAGCGTCCCAAGGAGGAGTTGCATCTCAGCGAGCAGCGGTAGCTGGGATGGGCCTCTCCTGCAGATGCAAGGGCGACAGAATAGGGAAAGACCTCTACCCCAACACCCCAGAGCACTTGGCAGAGCTCAGCAGGGCGACTTGCAGCATACACAGGGATGTGCAGGAGAGGCCTCCTCAGGACACCAGGAACGGCACCCGTGGTCATACTATCAGTCTTCAGCTCGTCAAGTCTCGTCAGCGCCCACAACCCATACAACCATCAAAAGGATATGAGACTTATTATAGGTCTGGGAACGAGTTCCATTCTGATTTCTATCTTCAGTCCTATACAATGCCAAGAAGCAGAACGATCTGAATATGAGTATGTTGATTGGGAGCATCTAGAGAGCAAGACTGACCGTGACATCAACAGGTGGTGGCTGCATGTAGGCAAGAACATGTATGATCTGTATGGGATTTAGTTATAATTGGAACACGGATCGTCCATCAGTTCCATGCGACGCTGTAGTTGACAATGGGTTGAGGAGATGCATTGTGACCGAGGGTCATCACTACAAGGTCCTTATGAGACCTTTAGTAGGATCCTCGGTTTGGCAGCCGCGAGATAGAGAGTATGATAACCTCATGATGAGAGGACTTGACAGATTCTGAGATTGCTTTCATGTATGAGACCTCGGAAGGCAGATGGAGTTGTGTGGTCAGGGACTACAGTTTTATTACAGGTTGAAAGCAACTCTTCAGGCAAACTCTCAAACCCAAGGAGTGGGTCCGATTCTAACTTGTTGGATATGGCAGGAAACATGTTGGCTATGTGGCCCCATGGGCTAATCGCTTTTCCAATCCAGCTTATATGGAATGCTTCAGGTTTGAAGCCGAGGAATGCTAGGAAGAGCAGTCTCTATGCCCCCTACAGCCCCTCATCTGTTTTGAATTGAGAATGGTTCGGCTAACACTTGCTAAGGATGGGTGGTTGCATGAGCGTACCGGCAGAGAGAAACCTGAGGGAGCAAGCCAGGGGGCAGCAGCAGCTGCTGACAGCTACAGGCAGAGCGAGAATCCCGCCCTTCCTATCGAGAAGAAGAAGAAGCAAGCGTGCCACCAATGATCAGGCCATTCTCTACTTGCACCTACGCCGCCCCCCGACAGCTCACCAGGCACTACGTTGAGCAGCAGTGAGAGCGAGAGCGGGCGGACGTTCGCCGTTACCTCCACCCCGCTCTTCACCGCACTTCGACTTCCAAGTCTCACTCAGATGGCATATACTCAATGGAGATGAGGACACGGAGGGAAGTGCCTGTGCCACCACCCCTTCGTTCTTCTACTAACGTGCCTCCCTAGCGACAACCATAACCACCAACCCGATAACCACCCGTTCCACTCACCGTAAGGGAAGGCGTGGTAGAGTCCGACCGACGACGATGAGACGATGATGAATGGGAGGAGGAAGAAGAGTTCAGTGGGGACAAGATACTTGGTATGATGGAGTGAGTTGTTTGGACACTCTTCTCTCTCAACTTCCTCTCTTTTTGGTGACTTGTTGCAAGGGGAGAATTAGGTGAAGAATAGGAAGAGGGGGGTAACAACACTTTCTTTCGTGTTATGTCCCATCATGTTAGTAGTTGTGAGTTGTGAGGGAGTTTGATTCGTTCAAAACTCTATGTTGTGTAATATTACTCTATGTACACTATTAGGCTTGGATGTGACATGTCCTTTACCTGCTTATCACTGTGTTTATTTGTTAGATTTCTGTTATGAGTATGCTTGGTGGCATTTGTGTTAATTCCCGCTGCTTTGCTGTTCTGTGAGCCTGAAGCGCAGTGCCGCTCACGGGACCGGCAGTGCCGCCGCCCGAGTAGGCAGTTGCCGCTTGGCAGAAGACAGCAAAACATACTCTGATGTGTCTTAAAACGTCATTCGCATCACGTATTATTCTTGACCAATTTTAGTTGACACCCCACAAAGTATTAGATGCGAAACTGAACCTATCTCTCACTTTTGAATATGGGAATGTTGCTCAATGCCAATCGAGATTCATTCGCTCTCATTCACACATTAGGGGGGATTTCACACCTACACTTCTAAATCTCAAGTATTGTTACCCTTTATTGAAGCTTGTCCGATTGTGTTGTCATCAATCACCAAAAAGGGGGAGCATTGTAAGTGCAATCAAGCCCTAATGTGGGTTTTGCGTGACAATGACCACACTTGGAGAACAATGAGATTCATGAGTTGATAAGCAGGTTATGATAAGAAAGGATGGTGTAGTACGTTGGTGGACCCCCCATACTAACATTTCATCGGATCCGGACTCAAGTGATTATCAAGCTTTTTCATTTGAATTTGAGTTATAGGAATGCCGTACTATCAGGGGAATGCAAATACATTGCCTATGGCATGAATGACATGTGACTCAAACCAACCCCAATCCATCCACTGTTTCTCACCAAAGACCAAAAAAGCTGCACATGATTCCAATCCACCCTGTCTGATGGTAGGCCACGGTCTTTGTCCGCGGCAGGCGTGCCGCGGCACTGAGGTCTCTCGCGGCCTACACTGCCACGACTTATGTAACCGTTGGCAGGGAGGAGATATTTAACTACCATCTCCCTGCCACCCCACCAACGGTATCCACGACCAAATCGTCATCTACCTCCAGACAAGCTTCTCTCCCCCATTGAAGGCTCTCAACTACTCCCTCTCAACCAATCTCTTGATTTCCATTGATTCCAAGTGATTGAGAGGCTTAAACCTTCATCAAAGAGAAGCCCTAGCTGAGATCTACTTCCTAGAGCACTTTGATTTGAGCCATAGCGAGTGGGATTTGCTTCTATACTCTTGGGTCTTGGAACCCTAGCCGGCTAGCGTCACCCTAGAGCCTTGCCAACTTGTGTGGCGGCCTAGGGAGGTTTGTAATCGAGTTCAGCTAGTATTATTACCCCCACCTCAAGATTTTGGTTCCTTGACTTGAGAACGAGGGTAGAGGTTGCAAAGCTCATGACCTAAGTGGTCAACCCTCAACAACGTGGAGGTGGCAAGCCTTGGTGGCGAGCTGAACCACGGATAAATCACTTGTCTCTTTGTGCTGCTTAGTTTCATTCTTCATATTCATGAGCTTGTGATAGATTCTAGGGTTTGGCCCGATCTACTTTATTCCTCTTATTTGGCTTGGAGTAGTGGTTCTCGCTGGTTCATAGAACTTGTGTGTAGCATTTTTCTATTCATATAGAATCGTTAGTTGTGGCTGGATTTCGAATTGCAGCTTCTGGTCTCACACACATGCGCGCAGTACCGCGCTGGGCCGGTAGTGCCGGCAGCGGCATGACGGACAGAGCGGAGTGCGGGGATTATCTAATTAAGTTTTGAGCTGTGATTTTTTAAGGCCTATTCACCCCCCCCCTCTAGGCCACACAGTCCTTACACTGGTAGCTTAAGCCGTCACTTCAAACAATATAGTCCACCTAAGTTGTCACTCATACCAAACCAAACAAGGACCTTTCAGGTGTCCTTACTTTGAGGAGGGGGATATAGATCAGGAGAAGATTCCAAAAATCTGAAGTGCATTTGATTCTAACTGGAATTGGCAGTTGAGGAGTATGGATGAGTTCAGCTATCTGGTTAGGTTCCCAACGAGTTTGAGGGTTGGTAGAATAGTTATCAATAAGTCGACTTATTTCTATCTGGAAGAGGGTTCAGTGTTGGTTTCTTTAAAGGAATGGAATGGCAATATAGAGCCAGTTAGCAGTCTGACAGAGGTTTGGGTTCAGGTGAGGGGCATTCCACCTAAGTGGTGTGATTGGATCACTCTTAGATAGTTTGCTTCTACTGTGGGCAAGCTGGTGGTGGTTGACTGACATTCCTTGTTTACTAGTTTTGCCATGGTTAGGATCAAAGTCAAGTGCAGAAACCCTATCAAGATTCCAAAAAAAGGCTCATGGAATTGAAGGATGATCTTTATGTGGTTAAGTTCAGAACTGAGGATGTGATCCAGGTAGATGAGAAAGGGGATGAAGATAATGATGATGATGAGGGAGGTGGTGAGAACTCTAGTGAGGATGTGTTGCCTAAAGGTGCAAATAAAGGCAACAACCTTGACAATGGTAGTTCTGAACCCACAAATTCTCAGGAACCAAAGTCTAATGGTAAAAAGAGTAATCAGAATGGGGAGACTAAAGACAAGCAAGGAAAATCTGTTGGGGGTAGTTCTGTGAAAAATCTTAATCAGCTCTTTAATCTGGAGTTCTTGGAGAAGGAAGTTACCAGGGAAGAGGCATAATCTTCTTGCATCAATCTGCTTCAAGCCATGGAGATTGAAGATAGGGAGGTGGAGTGGGAAGGTTTGCTTGAGGAGAATGAAGTCATTGAAGAAGAGAGTTTTCAGCTGCCTACAGAATAGCTGTACAATTGTGAGAACAGTTCTTCTCTGTCTGGATGTCAAGATAAAGAAGAGGTTAGGGAGCTTGCTGGTTTATCTGATCTAAATGGTGAAGGGTCTCTTGAAGAAAGTCTGAATGAAAATGCTAAGACCTCAAAGCAAAGGGAGTAGTGAATGGGGGTTGGAACCCAATTTTACCTAAGAGGCAAAGCAAAAGGATACCACAGGATGGTGCTTCCATGTTGAAGAGCTGAAGCTATTAAGAGGAAAAGCAATATAGAAGTGGAAAAAGGTAAACTTATCCCAAAACCTTTATCTGTCTCTTCTATGCTGAATATTGCTAGTAAGGTTGGTTTAGAGGTTCCTATAGTAGAACATGATTCTATTTCTATGGTGCAGCATATCCTAGAGCCAGAGGCAAGTAGAAATAGGGTTTCTAAAGTAGATGTTCACTCTAAGGATGTTCTAGAGTCTTTAGATGGTTCCATATCAGTGGCTTCTGATGGAAGCAGGCTGGCGAACAAATCCCAGCTGGCTGATACCGGTCCCCGCCTTGTGGGATGATGTAGATACTGACCAGGTTTATAGTGAGTCTGCTATTTTAGGAACCATTAGCTAGTTTAAGGGAACCAAATCTTTTAGAGGCTAGATTGGAGGAAGCCTGGGGTAAGGTAGATAATAGGAAAACAATTAAGAAGAAACAATGTTAGGTCTTTTTTTGGAATATCAGAGTTTTGGGAAAATTGGGTAGAGTGCCTGCTTTAATTAGTAGAATCCGTAGTTCTAGAGCTGACTTTGTGGGTATTATGGAAACGAAAAAGGAATCTTTTCCCTCTGGTTTTTTTAAAGAATCTTTCTGGTAATATACCCTTTTCCTGTTTTCTTTACCAGCCAAAAGGTCTGTTGGTGGCATCCTGGTGGGGTGTAATAGTGATAAATTTGTAGCTACCTTGGTCTCTATTTTAGACTTTTCGGTTAGTGTGATGCTTCTAGATAAGAAAACAGGTTTGAGATGGAAATTAATAGTAGTGTATGGCTCCCCTTATGATGATGGTAAGGAGGATTTTATTAGGGAACTACATTCTATTATGGGGACCTGGAAGGGCCCTGTTATCATAGGAGGGGACTTTAATTTAGTTAGGTTTGCCTCTGACAAGAGTAATGCTAGAACTAATTATAGGTGGGCTGATGCTTTTAATCATTGGGTGCATAAGTGGGCTCTGTTGGAGTTGAATGCCCCTAATAAAAAGTTTACTTGGACCAACAACCAAGAGTGTCCTGTTATGGCTAAGATTGATAGGATTTTTGTCTCAACAGAATGGATCTTTGGTTTTCCCCTCTCTTCTGTTAGATGCTTGGATAGAGTACCCAGTGACCATAATCCTTTGGTTATAGAAACTAGGGAGAGTGCCTTTTTTGGTAAGAAACGTTTTAGGTTTGAAAAGTGGTGGTTAAGTCAGGAAGGTTTTTCTGAGATAGTTGAAAAGGCTTGGAGAACTCCCTGCTCAGCTAAAAATAGTTTAGATAGATGGCAATTTCAGGTTAGAACTTTGAGAAGGTTAGTCAGAGGTTGGGCTATGAATGAAGTAGCTAGGCTAAATAAATATAAATCTGAGTTGGCTATGGAGTACAATGATTTAGATGAAACTCTGGATTCTAAGGGCCTCTCCATAGCTGAGAGAAGTAGGATGGATTTTGTTGCTGTTGAGCTAGAAAAGATATGGGCCCTAGAGGAGATTAAAGCTAGGCGGAGGTCTAGAGAGAGAATGTGACTGAAGGAGATAGGAATACTGCTTATTTTCAGGCTGTAGCTAATCAACGGAGTAGGAAGAAGAGGGTAGAGGTTTTAGATGGTCCTAATGGTCCTGTTGAGGACCAGAAGGGCATGATGGATATTGCAGTTAATTTTTATAAAAATCTCTTTGGGAAAGAGGGTAGACCTGAGGTTTCTCTAAGTAAGGAGTTTGGAGGCAGTATGAGTTGGTATTAGATAGTGAGAATGACTTGCTAATTGCTCCTTTT
The DNA here is from genome assembly GCA_009763385.1 of Coix lacryma-jobi var. lacryma-jobi. Classification (NCBI taxonomy): domain Eukaryota; kingdom Viridiplantae; phylum Streptophyta; class Magnoliopsida; order Poales; family Poaceae; genus Coix; species Coix lacryma-jobi. Next base: position 134,493,147 of record CM019827.1, read on the forward strand.
ACGGAAATAGAAATAAAGGAGGCAGTGTGGAGTTGCTATTCGGAGGGGGCTCCTAGGCTTGATGGGCTTTCTTTTGTCTTCTACCATAAGTTCTGGTATTTAGTGAAGGATGACCTAGTGGCTATGTTTTAATGATTTCCATCAGAATAAGCTTGATTTGAAGAGACTTAATTTTGCGATGCTTACTCTTATCCCCAAAGTTGAAGATGCTAGAGTTATGAAAATTTTAGACCTATCAGTCTCATCAACTGTAGCTTTAAGATTTTTTCTAAAATTCTGACTCTTAGGCTAGGCAAAGTCATTAATAGGCTCATTTCTCCACAGCAGAGTGCTTTTATTCAAGGATACATCTTAGAGAGTGTTGTGGTAGCTCATGAGCTGGTTCATAGCCTTCACAAATCAAAAGATCCTGGGTTTATTTTGAAGTTAGATTATGAAAAGGCTTATGACATGGTTAACTGGGATTTTTTGTTTGAAATTCTAGAATCTAGAGGTTTTAGTAAGGTGTGGATAGGTTGGATTCAATGCTTGGTCTTGGGTGGCTCTGTGGGGGTCTGCCTTAATGGTGAAGAAAGCAAGTTCTTTAGAACGGGAAAGGGCCTTAGACAGGGCGACCCTATTTCACCTCTTTTGTTTAATTTAGTTGGTGATGTTTTGACTAGGATGTTGCAAAAAGGAGCAGAGAATGGCCTAATAAAAGGCTTAGCTGATGATTTTAGGGAGGGGGGATCATATCTTTGCAATATGCAGATGATACCATTCTTTTCTCTAGAGTGGAGGAAGAGTATGCCAATAACCTTAAGGGTATTCTGCTGTGGTTTGAACAGATTTCGGGTATGAGAATTAATTTTCAGAAGAGTGAAATTGTCCCTATGAATGTAGATTTAGAGATGTCTCAGAGGCTAGCTACCTTATTTTGCTGCCCTATAGGGAATCTTCCCATTAAGTATTTGGGGTTCCCTTGCACTTTGAGAAACTTAGTAGAGAGGACATTCAGCCCCTAGTGGATAAGACGTTAAAAAAGATGGCTGGGTGGAGGGGTAAGTTGCTATCCTATGCTAGTAGATTAGTGCTGATTAGAGCTTGTTTGGTTAGTATTCCTATATATCTGCTTTCCTTTATCAAGTTTCCTAAATGGGCTATTAAAATTATTAATTCCCATCTTGCTAATTGTCTTTGGGATGATAGCCCCACAACTCATAGATTCCACTTAGCAAATTGGGAGAGTGTCAGTTTAATGAAGGAGTATGGGGGTTTGGGTATCCCTAATCTTAGAGATCTTAATGTTTGTTTGTTAGCCTCTTGGATTAAGAGGTATAATCTAGATGGAGATAAGTTGTGGAAGCAGTTTATTGATTTCAAGTACTCGACTTCAAATCCAATATTTTTTATAGCATCTCGGTGGGGGCTTCTGAATTCTTTAAAGGCATGATGAGGGCTGCTACTGCAGCTAAAATGGGTTATATATGGTTGATTGGTAATGGTAGGAAATGTAAATTTTTGGAAGACAACTGGTTGGGGTCTTCTAGCCTGGCCATTCAGTTCTGGGATATCTACATTTTAGTTAATGAAAAGTCAGCTACAGTGGCTGACTTGTGGGATGGTGTTAATCTTAAATGCAACTTTAGGAGATGTGTTGAGAATAGACCCTTAAATGCAACTTTAGGAGATGTGTTGAGAATAGACTGTTTGATCTTTGGCTGGAAATAGTGCAGCTTGCTTCTACCATTACATTTACAGATGAGGAAGATACTTTGATCTGGCGTTTTAGCTCTAATGGCGTCTTTTCTTCCCAGTCTTTGTACAGAATTATTAATTTTAGGGGGTTACTCTAGTTTTTGTTCCTGCTGTGTGATCTTTAAAAGTTCCTCCAAGGGTCCACTTCTTCCTCTAGTTGTTTTCTAAAAACAAGATTCTAACTAGGGATAATTTGGCAGTTCGGAAGAAGGTTGATGACATGTCCTGTCTGTTTTGTTCTGAGGAAGAATCTATTCATCCTCTTCTTTGATTGTGTAGTAGCCAAACAAATATGGTGTGTTTTGTCTGAGTTGGGCAGGTTGGTAGTGATTTCCTTGCTTTGGGAACTATGTGGTTAAGTAACAAGAAGCATTTAGTTAATAATTGTTTCTGTGTTGCGGCTCTGTGGGGGCTGTGAAAACTAAGGAATAATTTGTGTTTTCAGGGTGGTCTTTGGAAGGATATAAAGGTGTTGTTACTGCAGGTAACAACCATGCTGCAAAATTGGAGTATCTTGTGTCCAAAAGAGCTGATCCCAGAGTTCATGAGCCGGTTACAGTACCTGAAGAGGATAGCGAGCAGGCCTCACCGGCTATCTGTTTGAACCAAGTTGCTGACAAGTGGGAACACTGGCTGTACAATGCGGCGCTGGACTGGAAGTCTGTTCGGGTGCTGAAGGAAGCAAGTCAGTTGTTGGAAGATGTCTTGGAGAAGGCCAATGGGGAGAAGAAGTGGCTGAGCTAAGCTGGAATGGAGAGGCCTGGAGGATGTCGAAAAATGTGTAGTTTCCTTTTGCTGTTGGTCTTTTGAGGTCGTGTGAGTTGTGTCTATCGTTCTGGGCAGTGGCCTTTGATGTTTCATCTGTTGTTTTAAATGCTTAACTGTTGGTCTTTGAATAAAGACTGGGGTTTTCCCCTTTAACTCTAAAAAAACAACAGTCGGCCATAGAAATTTTCACCAGTCATGAATAATGGTTGCCTTCATAAGGCACGGTGCTTAGCTTTGGCTGTTTGAATTATTTGTGCTTTGTGCTCAAAAAATTGTCATGTTTTTTTTTAGTTTTTGTTTTTCAGCCAGAGATTGAACTTCTAGTTTGGTTTGGTTAAGTGCGCTCATAACAGAAACCAGGAAAAAAAATATATTCCTTTTTCTAAAATATGGCACGCTCTTACAAAGAGGTCAAGAAAATCGGTTTCTACGATTGCTTCGTATGTACGACGACTTAAGATTCAAAAAAACCCTATTTATAAGAACAATCCACAATACGACTATTCTTGAAAATCGGTTTCTAAATAAATTTATTATAAAAATATATTAAACAATCTATCTAATGATATTAAATTTATACCATAACTATTAACATTTTCTTATATACATTTGATGAAAATTTTAAATGTTTATCTTCTCGATAAATGAAAATGATGTCTTTTATGAGACAGAGAAAGTACTTATCACAGAATATAAGGAGAAGGTGGACAAGATTGTCAATCGTGACATCCTAACCACATACTACTCTATCCTATAAAAAGAGTCTACGAGACTCGCGCTGGTCAAATTTTATTAAGTTTGACTAGATTTGTAGAAAATATTAGTAATATTTACATCTCCAGATAAGTTTATTATTAAAATATATTCAACAATCTATCTAATAATACTAATATGGATTACGTTGTGTTGGCCCATCATGCTGGACCAAACCATTGAGGGGTTACTGTTGGCGAAGCCACCCTCGCTAGGTGCCCCCTGGCCTTCAGCTAGTCCTGCGGCCCTTGCGCCCCGTGGAGATCGACCCTCACCCCCAAGGCGTTGAGGCTGGGGTTACCACTCGACTTTAGCCCATGCCTACGTGGTTCGCTGTGTCTGCAGGATCACAGAGCATCAAAATGTGTGTGGGCATACAACCTTCACTACAAGGACGAGGCCGCGCGGAACCCTTGCGGCCCTCGGACTCAAGTGCACCGAGCCTCATTGTGCTGATGGGCAACAAGAGGAAGGGCGCATCAGGGACAGTTAGGTTTAGGTAATGTTGTATGTTTTTGCTTGGGTCAGCCCCGTTGGCAGCGACTGGCGGGCCTAAACCCTTGTGTAATAGAGCCACCCCTTGGTATGGTCTATAAATACCAAGAAGTGACACCGTGTAAAAGGGGGATAGACCAATTTAATAAAAATTTATTTCGCATTTATTCATCCTAAGCTACTCCACTTCCTTTCTTCCTTTAGCTTACTCAGTCCCTGTTGAAAGGTCCTAGTTTGGTTTTGGTAATTGAGTGACAACTTTAGGTGGACTAATGATGTTTATGTGAGATACACAGGTAATTAGTCCACAGGTGATCATGTGTGAGCAACATATGCCATAGAGGTGAAATGACTTGGAGGATGTTGCAAGGCTCATGGAGGAGCTTAATGCACATGTTACATGACATGGAGTCATGTGGCTAAGATGGTGAAGATCAAGGCAAGATTTGGCTTGATGGACCGGTTGCGAAGGTGAAGGGCAAGTTGGAGGCTTTGAAGCCGTTGGTACCGAGTGTCGGGAGGCTTGAGCAAAGACTTGGCGTCGAAGGACCGAAGCAATGGTGAAGAGTAAGTGAGGTCAAGATCGATGTACCATGGAGGCCATGTGATGATATGAAATGGATCATATCATTTGATCTAGGTTGGCGCATGTGTTGCATCAACACCGAAGGAGATGGAATGGAATGCGCAAGGCAAAGGTATATTTGTAGGGCATTTCATTTGAACGGTCATAGGTGTGTAGAGAAGTTGATGATCGGGTTTAGGATAGATGACCGTACTATCAAGAGGAGCAAACTTGTTTGCATTTCGGTCATCTAGTGCCACTTGAGCGATCTAACATTGCGTTGTTACTAGGATCGAGTGGCGTGGTTAGTGAAAGTGAAAATCCTTTGAAAAATGATTGTGAAAATGCTAACACACATGCACATGATGGTGTTCACTTGGTGGTATTGGCACATTTGCAAAGGAGAAGAAGTTGGAGAAGTTTTGGAGAAAACTTTGGTTGAAAAAGAGAAGCGATGGATCTTGGATTAGAAATCTATTCTAATCCTTTGTGCTTTGGATCGTATATTCATGTGGGTTGTGTAGCCCTCTGAATAAGCTTTCCAAAATATCCAAGATCATCGAAATCGGAGTTCGGAGCTAAAAGTTATGGCCGTTTTAGCGTGGAGGTTAGGTTGCTGAAGTCGGTAGTACCGACCCCTCGATGCGCAGATCGCAGGCTCTCTGTGTTGGACCATTTTTGGCCTAAAGGTAGTACCGCCATAAGGCCGGTAGTACCAGCCCCCGGTAGTACCGACCCCCGGTCAGTAGTACCGACGTTTGGAGGAAGTTTGGAGGCGTTCTGTGTAGATCTAGATTTGGCCTACCGGTAGTACCGCTATAATGGTCGGTACTACCGACCCTACTACCGACTGTGTTAGGAAGGCTGTCCTAACGGTCATATTGACCGCTGGTAGTACCGACCCTCTTGTCGGTAGTACCGACTGTGGCCGTGTGAGTTCGGGAAAAGGGGAAAACGGCTAGTTGGTGGCTCCCCTCTATAAATAGAGGGGTGGCCGGCCCTTGGAGGAGGTTGGAGCACTCCAAAGCCTTTGTGGCTTGTGCGGATGTGCTAGAGAGCCCTCTAACTCGCTTGTGCTTGCTAGTGTACAAATCTACCGCGAGTGAGCGATTCTAGTGCGTTGCTTTGAGAGATAGCATCGAGTGACACTAGGTGATTGAGTTGCAAGCCGGTGGTGCTTATTACTCTTGGAGGTTGCCACCTCCTAGACGGCTTGGTGCTTGTCTCCGTTGTGAAGCCCGCGTGCAGATTGTGCATGGCTCCGGAGAAGCTTTGTGAGGGGCATTGTGCTCGCCCCACGGGAGATTGCGAAGAGCAACTCTAGTGGAGAGAGGCGTGAAGAGCGCCAGGTGGTCCGGCCGGATCGAATGCTAGAGCTCTTGGTGAGCACTCCATCGTGGAGAGCGTGACTTAGGGTCACCACTAGCAAGAGGATCGGCAACAACCTTGGGCTTGCTTCAACGAGGACTAGCTTGGTGGCAACCAAGTGAACCTCGGGATAAAATCTTGTGTCTCTGTCCCTTGTTGCTCTTATTGTTCTTGTTTCCTTGCATATTACGCTTGTTCTTGTGTTCTTCATGTTCTTCCTCCCTCCTTCATTCTTTCTTAGGTTGGGAAGGCTCGATCTACTTTTTGGCAAGGAACCAAGACTTGGGGAAGCTACAATCGTCATCTACAACATTTAGGTTAGTGGGGTAATTGCTAGATCTGAAATTGCGTCACACCCACTTCGATTTCATAGCTTCCTGTAGGTGTCTGGTAGTACCGGCCTAGCAGCTTGGTAGTACCGGCTGCCTTGTTCTTTACACTAGCTTGTATTGCAATACTAATTCTTGTGCTAGTGTTTAGTTACTTAGTTTGTGTAGCTAAGTTGAGCTCTCTAATTTGGCTTGGGTAGCCTTGTTATTGAGCATTGCTAGTGAGCTTAGGCTTTGTGGCTTTGCTTACTAGATTGTGTAGGAGCTCCCCAGTGTTTGAAGTACTAGTTGCATAGGTTTGTGTGACCTTGCTTCTAGAATTGTTTAGGTGAGCTCTAGCTAGCCCGACACCTTATTTGCTTTATTTAGGATCTTTTGTAAGGTGTCATAGAGTATAAGTAGAGGGGTGTAGTCTTGGCTAGACCGATAGTTTTAATTCTGCATTTGTTTCGGTTAGCCGGTACATTTAATTTTAAACCCCCTTCTAGTCCGCCATCTCGACCCTTCACCTGTGGGAACCCCTCGTCGTCCTCCCTCTAGGCTCAGCGTGAGGGTAGAAGGCCAGGTGTGTTCTTCGCAAGTATTTCTTTCACAATAAATGCATAAGAAAAAGAATTGGCACATAGACTTGGTCCCTTAGGGGAGGAATCGACCAAAATGCTAGATGTTTGGCAAGGAAGATCCTTGTCAATTGCTAGTAGATCCATCCTCATTAAATTCTATACTGAATAACTACCCCATATACCATATATTTGTGTATTCGCTTCCCAAAACAGTAACTAATAATTTGGATAAGCAAAGGAGAACCTGCTTTTGGTAAGGATTTACCCCCACGAAAAAAGATAGGTGGATTAAGATTTGCAAAAGCCAAAAATAAAGATGGTTTAAGGATTAACAATTCTGAAACAAAAAAATGTGAGTCTGCTATGTAAGTGGTGATGGAAGCTTTTGAACAAGAGAAGGGTATATGTTAAGACTTTATTAAAGCTAAGTACTTTGGAAATAAAACCATGGGATTTATTAAGCAAAGGAGAAATGATTCCACTATTTGGTCTGGTTTCTTCAAAATCAAACACATTTGACTAGAAGGAAGGAAAATGAAAATTTACAATGGAAAGAAGACTATGTTTTGGTGTGACATTTGGTGGGTAAATCCCCTCACTATGTTTGTTATTTTTAAATTGTGTGATGATAAAGACATTACATCAACAACACGCTTCATGTGTTGATATAAACCATCTTCTTTCCTTTGAGAGAGGGCTCCCTAACGTTATTGGTGAGGATGATAAACCTTAGTCAGTACTATGTTCTTGATGAGGATAAAACTCCAAAAGATGTTGTAATTCTGTTGGAAAAATCATTGGATAATAATCTAAATTTGATCTATTGCTCTAAAAGAAGGGTTCACATTTAAATTTCTCAAGTCGGTTGTGGATCTTATGGAATACAAGGAAACTAGAAGTTCTCTTCTTCGCTTTGGCAATTATCAATCACTTATTCAAAGATACATGCACATGTCATATTACTAATACTACAACATGTGCAACTCAGAAATTATGTGATAATTTTGTTGCTGGTATTAGTATGACAAAAGATATCTCATGTATGGAAAAAGGAGCTCTTTGCGACTCAGGCTGTGTTTGATACAATCATGTCGGACTTATGTCATTTTAGTCATTGGTGCAAAATGTTTGCATCCATGTGTTTCCTACCAAAAGGGCCTATGCTTAGAAATATCATCTTAAAGTTGAGAAGTGGGCTTGAGTTGAATTGTTCTTAACGAGCACAGATCCCAAATGATATTAAAAATATTAAAAACATTGATTTAATTGATGTTGCATCGGTGATTCAATATATATATATGTTCTAGTGGTTGATAAACATACGATGCAACACTATTTGGAGCAAATGAACTTCCATAAGAGATATAATTATATTATCATGACCGGATGTGGTATGCCTGTTCTCACAACCATTGCTAAAAAAGATTACAGAGCTATCTATTTATGGACTTTGTGATCTAGATCCAGAAGATGTTGCAATCCTTACCATTTTTTCAAGGGGGCCGATTGAGTCTGCATATGACAATTTGAATGTTGTTGTGTACACTCTTTTTCACTGGGTTGTGTTTGGATCTCTAATTTTTATCTTGCTACTTGTTAGGTATTAAGAATATGAAACTGTTAGACAGTTGGTTAGAGAAAGTTGAAGACATGAAGAAAATTTAGTGTAAAGGCATCATTTGAGGATTTAAAGTATTTAATCAATGATGACAGAACTATTGAAGGACCATAAGTTATGGAAGTAAAAATGAGGCGAGAATTTATGAAAGGAAAATGAGGCGAGGATTGATCAAAGGAGAATGGTGCCATATGCTACATAGAAGTCAGGACATGTGGGTTGTATATGGGCTGTGTTTTTTTTGCTGGTCTCTCTGTCACTACATGTCTAAAGTTGGGCATTCTGGAAATAAATGTCTGAGGGGGCTACATATCTCATCGTGTTTATCTCTAGAGTTCTTCTGCTGCTCTCTTTTGATGGTTGTGGATATGTGAGGGGGCCTTCTATGCCCTATCTTTATTTGGTGTTTTTAGGGAATGTGTAATTTGAAAACTTTGTAGCATTTGTTTGAAAACTTGAATGACTAAACTTCATTCAATATTTTATGAATTATTGTTGATTTATTAACCTTTGCTCATAACTTTAATAGGATGAAGGGTAAGCTAAGGTGCTATCATGAAAGAGGAAATGGAAGAAAACACTAAAGAGGGTTTCTAGAATGAGGGCAACATCCTGCCCTTGCCCTTGGGCTCTATTTACAGGAGAGGTGGGAGGAGGCAATCTTCCTCCACACTCATTTGGTTCGCAAATTATAAGGATGCCCATCGACCACTTGGGCATTGGGCCTTTTTATACATGGAAGTGTCTCATGATACAATATTAGGTACTTCCATACTTAAGATTGTCAGCATGCTTGTGTTTTCTCCATGTTCTTAGCATTTATCTATAATCTATGGTCGTGGGAGTGAGCACCATTTTTTGTGGTGCATGTTAATACTTTTAAGTGACAATCTGCTCAATTCTCCATCGCCCCTAAATTTGATCCCGCAACCTGGCCTTCTAAACAAGAGGTAAGTCCTAGGCACAAGCATTGGAATTTGATTTGTGCATCGTGTATGTTGATTGAGGGAGGAATGTAGTAAATTGCTGACAAATTTAGCGAGGGATGGAGCTTTCTTGTCATGATTATTGGCTGAGGGATGATCACGTGTGTTTCAAGATATGCAAATGCATGTGTGCTTCATGCAAATGTATATGTGATAAGTTTTGTTTCATGAGAAACTACTATTACTTAGATTCTTAAGATACATAATCATTACTAGCTTTTTAGAATCATATTGGTGATAATAATTTGTAATAATGTGGTGTATGGCTACAATATGCTTGTATTATATATAGATGGGCAATGGGCCGTGCCGGCCCGGCCCGGCCTGATAGAGGTCGGGCCTACCAGGCCCGTCGTACCCTACGGGTCGTGCCTATGAGGCTCGTGGGCCTGGCCTACGGCCCAGGCACGGCCCAATGAGAGGACGGGCCGATCCGAAGGCCCGTCGGGCCCACCGGGCCCGTCAGGCCCACCGGTGAAACTCGGATTAATATATGCGAATATATATTTTTTTATATTTATAAATATGTATTTATATGTATTTATATTTATTATATATCTCTCACAACTAAAAAGACTAAAGATGAGACATTGTTTTGGTGCGGAAAAAAATCTCTTCACCACCCATCGTCCAGCCATGCGATCCCGCGACACGCGCCCTGGTGCGCCGACAGGTGGGACCAATGCATTCTCGAGCGCCTCCGTGTGCGGTGAAGCGAGCATCCTCAATCGCCTCCTCCCCACATCCTCAATCGCTTGCATCCTCAATCGCCTCCTCCCCATCGGCGGTCGGCCGCAGCCAGCAGCGAGCAGCTCGAGGCGCGCAGGAGGAGGGGAGGGGTCATCCGCGCGCGCCGTCGGGAGAAGGGTCGCCGGAAGAGGAGGGGTCGGCCGCGGGCGCTGATTCCTCGACCCGTCCTCGGCCGGATCCTCGCCGCGGCGGGACGGATCCTCGCCGGCTGGAGCGCATCGGGGCGGGGAGGAGCTCGCCGTCGCCCGCGCTCGCAGCAGGCGAGTGGAGGCGGACCTCCTCGCACGTGCACACGACCTCCCAGGGCGCAGTGGGAGGCAGCGTGGCCGCCGCGGCGGGACTCGAAGCCTGTGGTGTCGCGGTCGCGGGAGGAGACGACGCCATGGGGCCTGAGCTCGATCCGGCTCCTCCCCGGACCCCGCTGCCCCAGGTTCGGCGCCTCCACGAGTCCGGGCAGGGCGGTGGGGCCAGGCGGACTGCACCCGGCGGCGGCTCGCGGCGCAGCCCGTCCTCGCGACGGCGGCGCTCGGGGCGGAGTGCGGCGGCGGGCCAGGGCGAGCAGAGCAGGGCAGGACTCCCTATCCTCCGCTCTTCGTCACGTATGCGACCTGCCAGTATTGCTATCTATAATCTATTCCAACCTTGCATGATCTCTCCACCTCCAACCTTGCATGGTCTCTCCACCCTTGATTCAGCGGAACACATGCAGTGAAATACTAATCGTCAGTTTAACAAGAAACTCTGTCCTTTGCTTTAGTAATTTGCGCAATGTTACAAGCCGTTTGAGCAGAACCATGTTTCTGATCCAATTCTTGTTGTGACAACCTGAGGAGAATGGATTCGAGGTTTGTGGGAGATGCACCATCGTAAATCTTATACATGTCTCTGACCCTACAATGGAACAATAGGTTCATCATGTTTTGTTATAAGACCACCTGTGAGAACTCGAGGAGATAGGAATACCTTCACTGATGTCATCTTTGCCTGTTTCCGCACTGTATCATACAAGTAAACATGATTACAGGGCTCGCTTGATCTGGCAAGTGCTCGCCACTCTATGGGCCCATCACGTGTTTCGAGTACACTGTTTGATCACAAGGAGCAGTCTGCTGCCACTAAGCTTCAAGTTGTTGATCATGCTGGCCTGAAACCATCAGGTAAATTACTTCTCTACTATTTGAGTTAACGAATGCTATCTATCTATCAGCATTGCAGAACTACTTCTAGATTTTAGAAATGCCTTTGTTTTCTCTTGGTCAAGGTTTGTTTTATTGAAGCATACTTTTCAATAAAACTAGAAAGTCAATTCCGTACATAAATCGTGAGCTATTTGTAGCGCTATCTGTAGCAATTGTTCAGTTCATAATTCTGAATATTATCTGATGATATTTCAGAACCAAAACCACACTTTACTCTGTCAAAGTGGTCTTTGCAAGAAGAATGTCACTCCACCTATGATGTTAGTGAGAGAGCTTTTACTGAGCCAAAGATGAGGCATCGAGGATCAGTTACTACTCCAGGTATTAAAATGTGGCCTTTTTCTACTATCCGGTAAGTAACAAAGGAGCTAACATGATCTCTTTGCTTGACTTGAAGAAAATGGAAACCATGAAAGTGCAAACACCTCAGCATCGTCTACTGGTGCTGATGCCAGCAACCATGTAAGTTTGGTACAAAAGTTCCTTTCTTGAAACTTTACATTGGAATGTTAGATAGTGAAATAGATTAGAGGGAGCAAAGATATATTACTTGCAATGCCAAAAACATAAGTTTTATGTGCTTGAGTCCAGTGTTGCTGAAATTTTCCCCTTGATATGCTTTATCCAAGATACGGCGATATGCCAATGGTCAACATAAATGCTACAAGAATAATAAATTGCAGTATACTAAGCTAATTTTGGTTAGGTTGCTGCTATCCACAGCTGGGGTATGAAACAGCTGTATTTTTGTACAGTGAATAAGAAAGCTGTGCTATACTTCTGGGATGTCCAGATTTATTGATTCTCTTTTTGGCCATTTTGTGCACTAGGTTCAAAGAGCGAGATCAAAAGCATTATCAGTCTTTGGAGGATTGGTGTCTCCAAAACTAAGAACCACCCAACTTTCATTTGAAACAGGTTTTGATTCTTCATCACAAAAGTTAATCCAGTTTGAACTGCTTTTTATCTAACTGTACATGTATTTGCTGCAGCACTTGACTTGATTGTGGAGCTAGCAAATTCAAGGTCAGATATCATAGTCACAGCTATCACCTCCTCCACACCCGGGCTCAGAGCTGTAGCGGCTCCACGGTGGCGCCAGCAGCCCCCTTGCAGCGACCACGCATCGTGCGGATCTGAGACCGGGGCGCACCGCCATGGTCGGCACGGAGGTCAACCTCGAGGTGGACGGTCGACCGCACCGGGGTCCCCGCTCCTACCCCACCTCGCCGGCACCTCCCTACCACCGCAATCACGAGGGTGGGGATGAGGACCTGCGGGTGCCGAATATCATTGAGGGTGGCGGCACCTTCTTGCTGCTACCGCTGTAACTATTTTTTAGCACCACCGCTCGCCACCCTCATTCTTTTCCCTAGATTCGAATCAGTTGAGTAGCTGCCGGGGTGAAGCATGGGTCAATGGGTCCACGCGTGACGTCCTTGAGTGGCAGCGGTGGGTGCGCTATGGCTCGCGAGGGCAGTGGAGTTGCACTTCCACAGTGTGGTCGCCTGGTACAATCAATGGTGATTCAGTGCTTGTACTCGGTGATTCAGAGATTTTAGATGGCAGTAGACGCAGTGCCTGAAATTACAGCTCGACAAGGTTCTATGGATGCAAAGCAGTGTCAAATTAGTTGTCTGATGCATACATGGTACCCAGCTAATCTGCTACTAGCATACAGTTCCTTGGTAAGTTCCATTCCCCACTTCCTGTGATTTTTTTTTTTGTGAATCGCAGAGTCGAGTCTAATTATTGCTTGTGTTTTGTCCTAGGTCTGCAATGTGACAGTTTCCTGTTACAGTTAAGTTTGTGTGGTTGGATATTTTAAGGATCTTATTAAATGTGTCCACACTATTCTGGTACATTGCATGAGAATCGGAACAAATAGAAGAACTAGCAGAAATATTGGCATCTCTAGCCTGACAAATTTCTTCTCCTACTCTCTTAGAGTGAGTAATCTGTTTTATTTTCCACCAGCATATCTATATTATTTCTTCTTTATGGTGTGTACAGAGTATAGTTAACCTTTGTGTAATATTTTTTTTACCAGTGAACTGTTTATCAGAAAACTCAAATTGATTGTTTCATCTCTATGTACAAGATGTTGCCAATACATGTATTACTGCGTTGAAATAAATTTGTTGATTTATCACTTCTTTTGTTCTTTGGAAGCTAAAACAAAATTATGTTGTTTTTGAAAACCAAGATGATAGTGGAGAGGGTTTCCCAATGGTGGAGTAAAAATCCTAAATGAAAGGTGACTGGTTCTACCCAGTTATTGTATTGGTAAGTTTGGCTTGTGCATCTTGGTTAGTATACTTAATTAGCTCAAGAATAGACTGTGAAAGGTGCCTTGTGTGCCTTGTGCATTGATTAAAATAGAGAGTGAAAGGTGCCTTGCGCCTTGTGCATTGATAAAAATAGACAGTGATGAGGCTTGTCGAGTTGAAATTTGACATTTTCCTCAGTTGGAATTTGACAGCTATATCATTTTCAGCAAACCATTCTAAAGACTGAGATGGTGATGGTGATGCTATGTCAGTCAGGGAGCGTCCTCTAAACTGCCTCGACCTGTATATATATTTCCATATCTCTCAAATATTGTCAGATTGCTGCTATGTAACTGTTTGAAACAAGAATATATATGTCTTAGCATGTTTTAAATGGAACGTACTGCTCGACGAGTGGCTACGGTTCCACGCTCGCTGCAAGGACATCGCCGCAGACGAATACGTAGTGATGGATCTTGAATTTCTTCTGCGGATGTCGTGCATCCGCTCGCAGTGGAGGCGGGTGTCCCACGGCTGGTGCTCGCAGCTTATTATACGCAGACCAGACTACTTTTCTTTATATGATTCATTTACTAAATAGTTGTATCATTATTTTAATGACCAAAGGTTGTGTGGCTTCCAGTACATAGAATTACAGATGATAATATTATATTTGGAATCTTTGAATCATCTTAGAAATTACACTGATGAGAATATTAGTTGATGATAGTATTTGGTTGTTGATTTCGTAGGTCCTTATTCCTTTATTTCCTGCTTTTCTTGAACTAACTTATCTCAAATGTGTTTATCTTGTAATAGATGATGTTGTCATCATATAATGAGCTTGTCTTTCTTGGACATTTTAGAACCAGTAAGTTCATATATTCTTTTGGGTTGTTCTTAGTTAATTAGACCTTTGGGAAAATGATTTCTGAATGCAAAAATTTGCTCAATGAAATTAGGCTCTGTGTCACCAGCTTCCGGATGTGGTTGTCTCCATGACTTGCTATCATTATTTTTCTCCTCCGAAGATTGGAGGAGACGGCATGCGGACATGCAGCACTGATGACTATAGCTCAGATTGCATAGGGCTCTGCTAGGGTGCTGATTAAGAATGTCGAAGGTTAGAATGGTGCTGGATTCTTTTCAGGGTCTGCACTCACGGGTGCGGTGGGCTGCAATTAATGTAATATGATAGATTTTCAACGGACCTGGAACCTAAGTTGCGAGATCAGTTGCACCATGTTGTGCTATTGGACTAGCTTCAGCAATGGATGATATAGTTAGAACCCACACGTACAGCCATGTGATTGTTGTATTTTTTTAATTTCATTTTCTCATACAATTGGCCATTTTAATATATTTTTTGTTTACTTTAGTTTATATAAACAATATTGGCATGTGATCTTTCTTTGTGCATAGAGACAACATTAATGAATATTAGCATGCATGGTTAGAAATCAGTTGGCTGCTAATAGTCCGCATCAACTCTATATTGACTAGCCTCTGTTTTGTGTAAATGGGTAATACTAACTTGTGTTATCTGCCAAAAATCTTTATTTCATGAAGAGAAGTCATTTGATACGGAGAGAGAGAATTTCAGGTGCAACAAACATTTTGTTTGTAGCAAGACATGTTTTTTTTCCTTTGAAAAGAATTAAGACCCCGTTCACGACTCCACTTCACCAGTGAAGCCATTTTTTTTACGTTTTGACTCCATGAACAACACTACATGTAAAGCTAAAGCTGTTTTGGTAAATCATTTGGCAAAACAGCTCCACATGTAAAGCTCATTGAAACATGCTCTCACAGAACGCCACGTAAGATGATATGAAGCCAGGTGAAGTCACTATTTTTGGCTTCATCCCACCTCAAACCTCTGTGAGAGCACAATTTAAGGGGCTTCTTGCATGAAGCCGTTTTATTTTACCCCGTTTGGCACAAAACGGCTCCAAATGGCTCCTGAAGCCCGTGAAGGCTGCCAAACGGGGCCTAAGTTAGTTTACTAAAAAGAAAATTTTGATCTTATGTTTATTTGCATCGTGCATGTTAAGTGCTAAATAGTAACCAACTAAGTTGTAAATGTTAAGACTTATGCAACAAAGAGCAAACTGTCTTTTGGTTGTTTTAAAAAAAAAACTCGATCTGCGGTGGCTAGACAACCTCCGGGTTGGTTTAAGAAGATCTCCTCATGCAGATCGAGGACCCTCGATCTCTTATCCCACCCTTACACGTCATCTTTTGGTTGTTTTAATTTGTATTTGAAGATTACCGTAGCATTAGCAGGGGCAATATACCGACAAGCGAGGCAGACGTGGGGAGGATGACAATGTGGCAGCGAGGTGTGGTTGTGGCGAGTAGCTAGGTGAAATGTAGGCAAGACAACATTGCTGGTGTAGCTGATCGTCGTCCCCGTTTGAGGTAACGTCGAGCGGCTCCGTGCTATCTTATCATGCGATTTGTATATTTTATTAGATAACGTCAAGCGGCTCCATATTATCTTATCATGCGATTTATATATTTTATTATAAAAATTTTACTGTCCCGTAGCAACGCACGGCACGCTACCTAGTATTTATATAAGGTAAATTTTCTATACTCCTGGGAGTAGCTACTCCCTTATCCCTTCCGTTAAACTACACGGCAGCCCAGGTCAAAGCAGCTCGTGGCCGTGAGCTTTTGTGCATGCAATCGGGTTTAGAAACCCTTCCACCCGTTTAGATTAACACAAATCAGATCCTATTTATACGGAATCTAGATATTTTTGGACGCATCCTATTAGCCTCTCCAAGATATATTAAATAACCACCACGTGTACGTGACGGGCGCCGCCTCCGTGCGACTGCTCATGCGTACCTAGCCCCTGGCTGGATCATGGACTGGTCACCGGCGACGCTGCAAGTCATGGCGCGCGGCCTCAAGTCCATGCTGCTACAACTCGCCATCATCGACGTACGGTGCCATGGGAAGCCGGTCCGCCTACCGCCGGTAATGACATGTATGAGTACTAGTATGTGTATCTATTTAATACGGAGCATATATATGAGCAATCTTAATCTTGTGGCGGTACTTGCATATTGATTAATATTGTAGAGCGGTTCATTCCAGAGAGTCACGGCATCAGTCAGTTGATCTGCATTTTTAATCTAAATCGATCTCATACATTTTTTTTTTCTTCCGTGGGCATGATATGATATGCCCATCCAATGGAGATGTTGAATTTTTTGTGCTCCATTTCCTTTTGGGATCATTAAGAGAGTGTCCGGACACTGCAATTAGAATTCCATCTATTGTACGTCCTTACCTGGAGGGCCATCATGAAAATAATCTCGAAGCTGGACTTTCCGTAATCATCAGGGAGACTAGAGGGTGCTTGTCTAGCATGACGAGAGCGCTGGTGGCGATAGCAACCCTAGCTATGGTCTTTCCAGATCATGAAATTTAAGTGTCACTTGATAATTTTCTGATCTAAATATCTTTGGATACATTTTTTATATTTTTATATTAAAGTATCACTTGATAGTTCTTTATTTCAATTAATATTACTTGATACTTTTTTAGATTACAGTTCGTACTCAGTTTTTGTTTTGTTGACAGCTTCTATGAACTTCTGAATTTAGTTGAGTACGTTATCGGACATGAATTAAATGCAGCTTCTACAACCAACACCAAGGTCTCTCCATGGCGTAACACGGGCACGTGGCAGACAAAGGAGCACTTCGCCGAGACGCCAACAACTTCGACCGGTGGAGGAGCATAGGTTGCCACCTCCACTACAAAGGAATCCTTGCCGATGATATACTCGCAACAAATTTTGTTACTAAATCTGATTTCTGCAGGATTATCACATTGACATAATTGTCAAGAAAAGTATACCCTATATTGTATTCTCAAAAATACTATGAACACATTCTCTCTGTTGTTATCAATATTTATCTCCATATATGCATGTATGCACACAGAGTATATATTGGCATATACTCTTTTATGAAATAGTAGCAAGTATGTGTACATACCAGCTTTTGCAAAGTATATGGTCCATAATAATTTGTACAAACGTACCATCTTATAAAGACAATAACATGTATTTATCAAAACAATAAAATAGTACACTACTACACAAAATCTTTTCCGCGACACTTGGAAAAGTGTCTCCGAGGCGGGCGCCCTGCTGCCCGCCTCCTTTAATGGGTGGCAGGGCAGCCCGCCGAGCAACCGCCTCGGTTAATCGTTAACCGAGGCGGGCGCTATAACACAACTGCCTCGGTTAATCCGTATTAACCAAGGCGGTCGGTTTACAATAACCGCCTCGGTTAATAGATTAACCGAGGCGGTTGCCTCTACTCAACCGCCACTGTTAACAACTGATTAACCGAGGCGGTTTCCACTGCAGTGCCCGCCTCGGTTAATCCCGCCAATATAAACAGCCCGTGCAGCCCTCTTCCCCATGAATCTTCCTCCATTATTGCGGGTTTTGTGCTCCAAAACCCCAATAATCCACCATTAACTAGGGGAGGAGGTTTTGCCCTTGAATTTGTCGAAGGGGACATCGCTAGAGGTACATAATCGCTCTCCCATCCTCAATCTCCTCTTTTTTCAAGAATTTGGTGCTTTTTCTGTCCTCTTAGATCTAGTTTTTGATGGAGGAGAGAGAAAACAGATCTGCAGGTTCCTGACTGTAATTTTGTAATTCTTGTCCGCTTGTGTTGGTGTTTGAGCTGTGGAGCTCTCGTTTACGCCTCGAATCTGTTGTTTTCCCAAGTTTTATAGATTGTAGATAGATACAGCTGTTGTTTTTCTAAAGATCTGCTTTTTAATACTGCAATATGCTATTTTGTCTTATGTACAGGGTTTGGCAGGTATGGATAGAGATGAATGGATGTACCGGTCATCAAGGATTGTACCGGTCAACGACAACTCTGTACAGCTTATAGTTTCATTCTGTGTGCTTTACGATGAAACTAATACCACCATGATGTCTTGTCCTTGCAGGATGCAAGCTTATGTATGCGACGAGCTCAACACTGGTGTCGTTTACGTATCTCCGATGCATCTTACTGAGAGGGTCATCGTAGGATACAACGTACCTGACACGCACCATCTGCTGGTGAACTTGACGCCCGAGGAGAGGAAAGAAGCCCGGGAAAGTATGCTCATCGATCTGAAGTGGAAAGCGGGTATGTACTTGTACCGGGCAATGAAGAAGGTCAAGGAATTCGGGTGTCTTCTTGTCACCCACGAGTTTGGGTAAGTCGATAGTATTCTTTGTATCTGTTGGAATCGTAGTTTTCATATTTGAAATCCTAATTTGATTTGATCGGTGCAGCTTGGGCGCAATGGGTCACTTCATTGTATTCATAGTCTATCCTCAGGACGGAAGGGCTTGTGTATTCGACTCGTTAAGGGAGACGAATAAAAAATCATACAAGGAATTCGAAGACGCCCTGAGATAGTAAGTGACGGTTTCTATTATTTCGTATACATGCCGTACGTGTCGAATATGTCGATCACATTAGTCGTGTTCATGCAGTGCTTACAGGAAGTACTTGGAAGATGAAGACTCGTTCGATCGCAGATCTGAGAAGAAGAAGAAGCAGTACAGGAAGAGGCTGAAAATCAGGCGTGAGTTCCCAGTACGTATGAAACGTCGTATGTGCTACTACATCGTGCATCTTATGGATAGGTTCTTATTGTCTTGTGTTTTCTATCGTGTAGTGCGCCAAACAACCCCCGGCACCGTACTATGTGGCTACTTCGCTTGCGAGTACCTCAGAGCTTGCAGCAAGTTCAACCTAAGCTGGCGGCAGCTCAAGAAGGGAAGGAAGTGGTGGCAGAAAGAAAAGTTCGACGACAAGAACATCACCCAAACGATCGCCGATATCTGCAAGTTCATCATGGACTCGTGCGTGCTAGCCGGGGGGACTTTCTTCAACGAGGACAGCGATCTCGCGATCAACGAGAAATTCGAGAAGCTCAGGAACTGGAGAACCCAGCTAGACCTCAAGGACTACACATTACCAGAGATTGAGTGAACGTTATTGTATCGATATTGTGATATGTGTTTGAACTTATGCGAAATTCGATGAACTTTTGAGTTACGTACAATTCTGAACTGAACACTACTAATTCAGTGAATGTGATATATGTTTGTGTTATGTATGTGCCTAATATCTGGTTTGAATTGAGGAAATTCAAATCCAATTTCAAATTCAAAATTTTATTTTTTTTATTCTGGAAAAAAACCGAGGCGGGCAAGTAACATCAACCGCCATGGTTAATCCATTAACCGTGGCAGTCGTTTTAAAGAGACCGCCTCGGTTAATGGATTAACCGTGGCGGTTGATGTTACTTGCCCGCCTCGGTTAATCGATTAACCGTGGCGGGCGTGCAACCGCCTCGGTTAAGCCACGATTAAGCGTGACTTATGGCCCGAGGCGGTTGCAATGCCCGCCTCGGTTAACCAAAATTGACCGCCGCGGTTAAGATTCCTGTAGTAGTGGTATATTCACGTACTCATTTTTATAGCGAAAAGTATATACATATACACTCCAAGTATGATTGCAAGTACTGCGTACATATATATACTATAGCAGTACGCATGTACTCATACTTAATTGATATTCCCATTTTTATCCTTTCAAAAGTATGTGCTCCATACCAGTGTACGTGCTCATACTACACTGCGATGTGTATGTACTCGTACTTTGATCAATATATATATACTTTAATGGATGAGTATATGGACTCATAATTTAATTATAATATGTGTCTGATCAAAACCAAGTATGTACACGCATGTATGAATGCATACTTATACGGTATTATTTCTAATTAAGCATACGTGTAGCTTGTAGTAGTTACGAACACATTTTTAAAGTATGTACACATCATACGTACTCAGATCCGATCTGCTATACCGATTTTTGATCGGCGGCACTCAAATGTTGGCTTCCAGGCAAATAGCCGAGAATCAAGCAGCGGCAACAGTCATCCTCCTAAGGGCTTATTTGGATGCACATGTATTTAGCTAAATCCACATGTATTGGAGTGTATTTGAACTAAGTTACACTCTAATCTATGTGGTTTGAGGTAGATACATGCGCATCCAAAGGCCTTGTTTGGATGCGCATGTATCTACCTCAAACCACATGGATTGGAGTGTAACTTAGTTTAAATACACTTCAATACATGTGAATTTAGCTAAATACATGTGTATCCAAACAAGCCCTAATGGATTTTTTTATACCCGATAGTGATTTGAGAAAGGAGGGAGTAGCTAACGGGAACGGGCCGGACACGTCTCCCTTACCAACGTCCGTGGCACTGCCTCGATGGCATGTATAATCTCGGGTGGGAGTAGATACTCCCGGGAGTATAAAAAACTCACCCTATTTATATATATATTTATATACATTTATATATATATATTTATATACACTTATATATAATTGTATATGTATCGGGCTGTGTTGGGCCGGCCCGTCGTGCCGAGGGTCTAGCCCAGGCATGGCCCTAGGGGCGGGCCAGGCCGGCCTGGGCCCGCTAGCCATCGGGCCGAGCCGTGCCTCAGGCCAGGCCAAAACGCTGGCTTCGTGCCGGGCTCACGGGCCCGGGCTGCATGCCCATCTATAGTATTATATCACACTCGAGATGCTAGAAGTTGCATATAATTGGGATTTTTCTTTTGACAAATGACACTGTTAGGAACTAAGTTATTTTTGTTGCAAATCACTAAGTTAGAATTTTGATCTTTCACCGATAAATATGTCCGAGTGTTGTAACAAGAGAAAATAATCAAATATTCATAGGAAACGAGAACAAAAATGCTATAGATCTATTTATGTTTTACTTAAGCTACAATTTATTTTCATCCATAGTGTAAGTTAATGGTGCCAATAATATGACAAGGTTTTACTAAACCTATTTCCAATTAAAGCACAGTTTTGTATACAAAAATGCAATTTCGAAATATTTCTTTATAACATGCAAAGCACAAAAATAGTTACTCTAAAAATGGGAAGCCAACTTCAAACAAGAAGAATTGGGAGAAACAATACAAATTTCTATGTTGAAGCTATATACTGTCTACTTCCATCCTACAGATGAACAAGGAGCACACAATCAACACTACATAAAAGGGCATGAGCACGGGGCACTAAATAGCAATACATTGATTGATCGAAATGAGCCAACTTCAAACGTTCAACGTGACCTATGAGCAAGCAATCAAGGACGAAGCAAAGAGCTCACCCTTCTGGAAGCAAATCCGGTCGCTCGCCAAGTGAAAATACTAGTTTGGTTTTGGTTAATTGATGAAACCTATTAGACTAATCCTATGTCCTAAATATTTGTGTAGCAAAAGAATAGATTAATGCCAAGCCAAGTGATGAAGGCGACCATGGGAGATGGTGATAACCACAAGTGCTCGAGTGATCTAAGTGCTCATCCCTGGAGAGGAAAAGAAGAAAGAAAAAAGAGAAGAGGAGAAGAGAAGGAGCAAAGAGGCCCGAAGATAAAGGTTAGGGCTCTTTGTTCTAGTGAGCAAGACACTATAGAGGGTGTGGTCACATTTAGAATAGATAGCTTCACTATCAAGAGAAAAGATAGATCACGGTTAATACGGTATTCTAGTGTCACTAGGTGTTCTCTAACTTATCGATACATCAGAGCCTAGTGAGTGAACTCACAAATTCTTGAAAAATACTTACACGTGTACAAGTGGTGAATATAAATCTATTTTAAGGCTGGCTAGCTAGCTTTAGTTTGCACAACGCTGTGAAAGCATGGTCTTTTATATATAGAGAGAGAGATCCATGAGCCACTAGCCCACTACTGTAGTATTAAGAAGAGGAGAGAAAACGTGACTACTACTACTACTGACAACTATATATATGATCGAGCTGATTCAGATTTATGGATGTAATGAGAAATCGAAACGATTATTTCCAATATATAGTGGCTAACTTATTAACAGCAAAAAAGCAAACGACAATCACCGGTTGCTGAAGCCGATTTTTCAACTGGCAAAATGAACTCAGAGAAGGAAATCATTAAGAATATATCGCGTGCAACACATTAGCTGCAGCATATAAACTTTCCAAGGGTTTGTATAGTATCAGCCTTTGGTACTGGTACTGCTACTAGTGAGTGTGCAAGACGCATGCAGATGACACCATATCAACAAGAGTAGCTAGGAACAAAACGTGCAGCATATATAGCAAATTAAGGCGCAGCTTGATTTGCAATAGTGCATGGGGCCGATCGAAGTAACTAGTGCAAGCTGGGTGCGGGCCATGCATCTACCCGCTCTATTCCTGCAGTAGTTTGTGCAGCAGCGCGGCGCGGATGCGGTCCTCTCCCCACGGCCCGGCCGCGGCGATGTCCACGATGACGCTCTGCACGGTGGCGCTGCCCACGCGGCACACGGACGCGTGCTGCACCGGCAGGTCCAGCGCGCGGAGCGCGGCCATGAGTCGCGCGGGGGCGTGGCACGCCGCGACAGTCGTCAGGCGCAGCGCCGCCGCGTCCCGACCGTGCATCCGCACCTCCAGCTCCAGACCGGAGCCACCAAAAAGCAAGCAGGGGAGCTGGGACGACTGGGAGGGAGAGGCCGCCGCTGCCGTCGTCTGCCGCCTAGCCTCGGCCTCGGCCTCGAGCTGCTCGACGTGGCCGCGCAGCTTGGTGATGTAGCCGACGGCGTCGGCGAGAAGGGACGCCCTGTCCAGGCGGGTCACCGAGGGCACGGCGGCCCGGAGGTCGCAGAACAGGCGGTTGAGCCTGTCCCGCCGCTGCCGCTCGGCTTCCACGTGGGTGATGGTGGCGTTGCCGCCGGCGCCGCGGGAGCAGCCATAGCCAGGCTTTCGTCCCCGCTTCTTCCTCTCCGCGAGTGGTGAGGCCGGCGGCGGCGGCAGGCTGGAGCTGTCCTCACCCTCATGGTTGTCTAGCACGCCGTCGGTGTTGCCTACCAACCACTTCTCTAGGGCATCGCAGGACAGGAACTCGGGCGCTGGATTCTGGTGGTGGCCGTCGTCGGCGGAAAAGGGCGACGACATGAAGCAGGGAGGGTAACAGGGCGACAGGAGGTCATCTGTTGCACCGTAGTACGTAAGAACTAGTGCCACGGTCTCATGGACTCGTGGTAATTATATACATGGGTATGTAGCTTAACTCACTTCAGCCACAGATCGAGGAGTACACTGTCGCGCGCGCGGCCGCGCGCGTTGGGACAGCAGCAAGTCAGTTTCATGATGTTTTCAACTCACTCTGGGCGTTCGGTTAACCAAAACCGTTCGGTTTGGTTCTTCGGTTATCTAGCTAATTCGGTTACCTGCAAATAAGGTACTGATCGGTTCTTTTTAAAACGTGGAACCGAGCTAATTCGGTTTCGATTAATTCGATTCGGTTTCGGTTATAACCGAAAGGAACCGAAAATTTCAGGAATCAATAATAGCCTATTAAAATGCAAATTTGGGCAGCATTTTCCCCGATTTTCCCGTCGTTGCAGCCTGCCTCGATGGCTCCTGCTCCTGCCACTGCCGATCTTGGAGGGAGCGAGCTGCGGCTTCGGCAGGGTGGCGGTGGCGGAGGGGACCAGGGTGGCGGTGGCGGAGGGGACCAGGGAGGGCGGACCGACAGAGCGCGGAGGAGATGCCGAGATGGCCGGTGCCCGGTGTGCCGTCTGTCGTGTGCGGGAGACCGGACCGGCGGAGGGGCGAGGCGACGCCTCGACGGCGCACCGGCCCTCGCGCTCGCGGAAGTGCGCGGAGCTTCCGGTGACCGGTCTTGGAGGCGCGGAGTCGGCAGAGCAGAGGGCAGAGGGCGGAGCCGCGGACGCGGAGGGGCGACTAGGCGTGGGCGCGAGGCGACGAGACCGACAGAGCAGAGGGCGGAGCCGCGGACGCGGAGTAGCGACTGGGCGAGGGCGCGAGGCGACGGCCAGTGGCTTGACGCAGTGGAGGATTCGGCCGTCGAGGTTGGGGATGGGGATTGGGGGCGGCAGAGTTAGGGATTAGGGATTGGGGGCGGCTATGGCTAATGGGCTGGCCTGTTAACTTTCGAGCCTACATTCTATGGGCTACCACATATAGTTCGGTTAGTTCAGGTTATTTCGATTAACTGTGCATGGAACCGAAAGAACCGTACTAAATCGGTTCCTGAGATACTGGAACCGAACAGGAACCGAAACCGATCGGTTCGGTTACTTCGGTTTCGGTTCTCGGCGGTTCGGTTCTCGGTTTTCGGTTTTTTGTGCCTAGAGTGATTTTCAACTATATATATTGTGAGCTTAGGACCGCTCATTACGAGCTAGCTCAAAGCATAATAGGAAAAAGAAAAAAAAAAACTAACACTTGATCATGAGCTAACAACATATTTCAAAATTATGTGAGAATGTCATATGAGATTATCTATGTTATAAATTATGTGTTCAAAGTTAGTATTATTGAAGAAGTTGTCTTATAGCTTTAGCTAGTGGTTACTGTCAAGTCATGTTAGCAACCACATGGATATGGGAGTGGAATGTTCGATGGGTAATATTGTTAATATACTCCTTCTGTACTCGTAAAGAAAGTTATTCAGGACAACGATACTGTCTCAAAAATAGTACACAATTTTAACCTCTTGTTTTTTATAAAAATATTTATGAAAAAGTGATATATGTATACTTTTATAAAAGTATTTTTCAAGACAAATCTATTCATATAATTTTTATATTTGCAAACTCAATAACTAAAAAGTTATTGATGATTCATATTCTCAATGTTTGACCTAAATCTTGACCAAAACGATTTTCTTTACGAGTACGGAGGGAGCATATATTCATTCTAAACTCATAGTTTTCTTGTACTCGATCTCTTCGTCTTAAAAATAAGTCTTCACATCTTTCATTTTACGGACCTCACACTATTTTAAATTTAGCTAGATTTAAAGAAAATAGTATCAACATTTGTTGTAAATCTAAATAAACTTACTAATGATACTTATTGGCGTCTCAAATTGTATGACCTAAATATATTTGGACAAAGTCTAAAATTGTATGACTTCTCAAAATATGAGATGATGACTTACTCCCTCCGTCCCTAAATAAGTGTCGTTCTCGCTTCCCGAGAAAAAGTTGCCGGCAATTATATATTAAAATATGTTAATATTTATACTAAATAATTAGTATCATCGGAAATATCTTTACATCTAGTTTTTTAACAAAATTATTTGGAGATATAAATATTGTACATATTTTCTACAAATTGAGTCAAACACGTGACACGCACACCAACAACTATACTTGTTTAGGGACGGAGAGAGTAGGACGGAGCTGAGTATATAGTGCCCGGTTCTAGATCGACATCGTACCCACCCCACTTCTAGTACAAGGGCATACGCATGTGGGCCGGGGGACCATGATGAATAGTTTGACGTGCGGCGCATCCTGTCACGTCCTTACCCCCACTGAAAATAATTTTTCAGTATACAGGACGTATGATTCTTCATCAAAACAAGGAAAAGTCCAATATGCTAATTGGGGAGTGCGAAGCCAATCGTGCCAGACATTTCATTTTCTGTCACTAAATAACATACGTACATCTCAAACAAGATTGAGACTACACAATTTGCTGATGGCCATAAAATAGGGGCACACACTTACATGTCCTATTCGTTTGGACTTATCAGCCTAGCTTATCGGTTATATTTAGCTTATTCTGTCACATAACATTATTAATACAGTCAAAATCAGTCATAAAAACGACTAATCGAATAACACAAATATTTCAAAAAGGCAGGGTCTAAGTTAAAGTGTTGTATCAGAAAAGGAGAGAAACAAATGGCTCTGTTCACTTAAGCTATTCAGTTAGAATCAGCTCTACTTTTCAGCTATAGAACATTATTTTTCTCTTAAAATAAATTAGGGGATGTTTAGTTCCCACCCAAAAAAACTTTTCACCAAAAAAATCCAATATGCTAATTGGAGAGTGTCAGGCCAATCGAATAACACAAATATTTCAAAAAGGCAGGGTCTAAGTTAAAGTGTTGTATCAGAAAAGGAGAGAAACAAATGGCTCTGTTCACTTAAGCTATTCAGTTAGAATCAGCTCTACTTTTCAGCTATAGAACATTATTTTTCTCTTAAAATAAATTAGGGGATGTTTAGTTCCCACCCAAAAAAACTTTTCACCAAAAAAATCCAATATGCTAATTGGAGAGTGTCAGGCCAATCGTGCCAGACATTTCATTTTCTGTCACTAAATAACATACGTACATCTCAGACGTCTGATTGGGACTACACAATTTGCTCGTGGCCATAAAATAGGGCCACACACTTGCTTTTAAAAAGGCAGGGTAAGTTAAAGTGTCCTATTAGACAAGAGAGAAACAAATGCCTCTGTTCGCTTAAGCTATTCAGTTAGAATCAGTTCTATTTTTTATCTATAGATCAATATTTTTATCTTAAAACAACTTTACGAGACGATTTTAAGCCCAATTAGAGGGTGTTTGGATCCCACCCACTAAACTTTAGTCATTTTTAGTAGCAACATTCTTACTAAAAAGGAAATAAAATGAACTAAAAAGGTTTTTTAGTCCTTTTTAGTGGGGTGTTTGACATTTTAGCCATTAAAAATGATTAAAGTTTAGTGACTAAAGGTTAGTAGGTAGGATCCAAACAGGCCCTTAGTCTATGATTTAATAATGTTGTACTACGGTAAACATGTATCAATGACAGATTAATTAAGCTTAATAAATTCGTTCTACGGTTTTCTGACGAAATATGTAATTTGTTTTTTTATTAGTCTATTTTTAATAGACTAAATTAGTACCGCAAAACCAATAATGTAACGTTATAAAACTTTTCACGTGTCAACTAGACACGTCGCTTAGTTCTATAATTCAGCCACGACCACGGTAACTTCTGTCGAGCAGAGCTGAAGTACGTCCGGGCTGAGACCCCCTTTTTTTTTTGTGAGACGTGCGATGCGAAGCTATTGCACGCTCGCGGACGTGCTTTGTCTCTATTGCAGCGGCCAGCGGCCCGGCCCCAAAATTTACAGGACCGGCCAGGCCCGGCTGTCCCTCTTGCCGGGAAGGACATCAACAGTGCTGGTTGCGGGGAGGCCGAGGACGGCGAGCAGGCAAGGTAACATAGAAACCAAAACTTGGGCGCGCTTTTCCTCTACATACATGTCATGGACCCCGTGAACAGTTTAATTTTAAGACCAATTTCAATGGCGAGTTTCATTTTTTTGTTTCCAAGATTGTCATGTCATATAAAATATAATAAAACTTGAATGAAACTCTCCATTGAGAGTGAGAGTTTCAATATAAAGTTTCATAAACATTAAATTTCATGACTCATAGATAGTTGATATTCGTGCCAAGAGAGTTTCATCTAGATGAAACTCATTTATTCTCTCTTCTTAAATACCATGTCATGTCATCAAAAATGTTTATGTAGCCGCATATTTAATACAAATGAAACTCAAATAAAATCCTTGGCCTAATGTGCCGTGCTCCCCCGTCCTGTTTGTTGCCCATGGCCCAATAACTCCACGCGCCGATGGGAACCATACACTCGCTCACTCAACGGATGTGATGTGATGTGAATCGCTGCCGTACGTGCGTCACCACCCGTCGATTACACTTGCTACTCTTGCTGCCATGCTCAACATGTGATCTACACTGTTTCCCTTGACTATGGCCTTGTTTAGATTGCATCAAACTTCTAACTTTTTTCACTCACTTTATCACATCAATGTTTGGACGCATACATACATGAAGTATTAAATGTTAATAAAATAAATAACTAATTACACAGATTAGTTTCACATCAATGTTTGGATACATACATGCATGCAACATTAAATGTTAGTAAAATGAATAACTAATTGCACAGATTAGTTGTAAATCACGAGACGAATCTTTTAAACCTAGTTAGCACATGGTTGAATAATATTTATCAAATACAAATAAAAGTGTAACAACAGTAAAGTTGAAATTTTTTTAGCATATAAACAAGGCCTACGTACGAACTCCGACTACGATATGACGGAGAGCGCCGATAATACGACATGGCCACATATATGGGAGAATTAGGTGTATGGCCCTAGAAAAAACTCAGTTTAGGTATTTGACCTTATTTTTCTGAATTTAGTTCTATGGCCTCAAATCAAATTTTATTTAGGTGTATGGCCTTCCGTCCATTCAGGCATGTAACGGTGTTAACTCGGGTACGGTGGTAAAAAGACCATATTACCCATGACAGAAAAAAAACTAGAGTTTTATTTGTTTATTGTATATTTTTTGCACATTGATATATCTATATTTATATATATGTGGTTATGTGAAAATTAATTATATGTTGTACTGTGACAATTTGATATATATAAATATGGATATTATATATAAATATGTATATATCAATGTGCAAAAAATATACAACAAACAAATAAAACTCTGGTTTTTTCTATAAGGGGTAATATGGTCCTTTTACCACCCGAGTTAACACCGTTACATGTCTAAATGGACGGAAGGCCATACACCTAAATAAAATTTGATCTGATGCCATAGAACCAAATTCAAAAAAAAATAAGGCCAAATATCTAAACTGAATTTTTTCCAGGCCCATATACCTAATTCTCCCCACATATATTATATTGCACCATGTCCTTCTCTAGCTACTACTACTACTAATGTAGAAGCGATTTAATTCTGTTTTAAATTATAAGTTATTTTGAGTTTTTTTTACTTTTATCTATAATGTATGCCTGAGATACATAACAAATCGGTTATGCATTCGCAGAGGCGGCAGAAATATTTTATTTATAAGAAAAAAAATATACATAGCAAACTCTATGTAGCTTATATTTTAGAACAACGTGGAGTGTTGGTTGGGAGCATATGCTATATCCAGGAAAAACTATAGTGTTTTTGGTGACGTGATTTCGGTAGATGCAACATATACCACCATAACATGAAATTTGTGCCATTTACTGGAGTCAATCATCACTTGCAAAGTGTTTTCCTTGGGGCAGCATTCTTAGCAAATAAAAAGATCGATTCATATGTATGGTTGTTTAAGACCTTTCTTAAAGCCATGGGTGAAGTAGCACCTCATCTAATCACAACAGATGAAGACGCAAGTATGATGATTGCTATTGCTCAGATTCTACCAGAGACAACTCATAGATTTTGCATGTGACATATCATGGAAAAGGTACCTGAGAAGGTCGGTCCATCTATAAGAAATGATGAATTTTTTTGGGAAAGACTAAACAAGTGTGTTTGGGGGACTGAGAATTCAGATGATTTTGTGTCACAATGGAATTCTATCATAACTGATTATGAACTCATGGAAAATGAGTGGTTTTCCAATAGGTTTGCCATTCGCGAATCATGGATTCTGGTATACTTTTTGGACATACCTCTACCAAGAATGCTTAGGACTACATCACGATCGGAGAGTGCAAATTCTTTTTTTAGCCATTTCATTCATAGAAAGTTGACCTTTGTTGAGTTCTGGCTAAGGTTTGATACAGCTTTAGAGTGCCAACGCCAAGAGGAGTTGAAAGCCGACAATGAAAGTCTTCACTGTACTCCTAAATTGATGACACCATGGGCCATGGAGAAGCAATGTAGAGGGATATATACACATGAAGTTTTTAGTAAATTTTAGGAACAAATTATAGCTGCAAGAGACCATTGCATTATTCGAGGTATTTCAGAATGTGAAGATATAAGATGTTTCACCATCAGCAGTCAAACTGGAAAAGATCAAGTTGTTCATATGAACAAGTCAAACATGTTTGGTAGGTGCTCTTGTAAATTATACGAGTCATATGTCATCCCGTGTCGTCATATCATACAAGTGCTTCGAGTCGAGAAGCAAGACCATCACTTTATATTATGAAGAGATGGGAGACAAGATGTAAAACACTACAGGGAACGCCGGCTTTGCCGAGTGCTGGCTGCACTCGGCGAAGGCCCTATCGCACTCGGCGAAGGCTTCGCCGAGTGCCGCACTCGGCGAAAGGCACTCGGCGAAGAAATTGTCGGCAACGATTTCTTTGCCGAGTGCCAAATATCGGGCACTCGGCGAAGGCTTCGCCGAGTGCCAGGTCAGCACTCGGCGAAGCAAACGGGAGCCGTCACTTGACGGCCTCTTTGCCGAGTGCCAGCCTACGTGGCACTCGGCGAAGAGGGCCCCTTTGCAGAGCGCCACGTGGCCGGCACTCGGCGAAGAGGGCCCCTTCGCCGAGTGCCACGTAGGCCGGCACTCGGCGAAGAGCTCCTATTTGCCGAGGGGCACTTAAGCTGGCACTCGGCGAAGAGCTCCTCTTTGCCGAGTGCCACGTAGCCCGGCGCTCGGCAAAGAGGGCCTCTTCGCCGAGTGTCAGGGTCAAGGCACTCGGCGAAGAGGCCGAGCTGAGCAAAAATTTGCCCAGCTTTGCCGAGTGCCATGACCTCTTTGCCGAGTGTGGCACTCGGCAAAGCTGGGAAAAAAGGAATTTTTTTTTCCTGTTTTCATTTCCCTACACAGAGAACATATCACACATTCATATTCCATTTCAGACAAATATCACATGCATATATATCACACATCCATAACATACATATCCATTTCAAACAAATATCACATGTTCAGTCTCCATGCATCACAAGCTCACAAGTTTATCACAAGTCCACAAGTTCACAAGTCCATCACATGCATCTCACAAGTCCATCACATCCATCTCACAAGTCCATCACAAATCTAAGTCGGCCATCACTGCTCACCTTGGTGCTCAGATTGTGAAGAACTCCCACCTTGCCCCGCGTCCCACGACCCGCCCGAAGGACCACCTTGCCAACCTTGCCACCTGTTGACACTTACTAACACCACTTAGATACTAGGTTGTCATCCCCAGCATGGTGCCAGAGTGTACATGGGTATTTATAAATGTAAAGGCTCTTTAGAAAATAATCCATTCTATCCGCAAGCGCACAGATAAAATACCTCATTGTAGCATTTCACCAGGAAAAGTATTCCGGGTATCTTTATTTATATTTTGCTTAAGGGAATGATGAAAGTGAAATCAGGAATAAACTCTATCATGACATAGACTAGAGATCAACTTGCTAAACATGATTACTAATGAGAAACTCGTCACACAGTCACTTACTTTGGCAGGGGGTAAGCCATAAATAAAGATAATGAATTATAAGCATATGGGTAAATAACACAGCGATTAGAAAATAGACTACTCCATATTAATATTAGGTGACGTCGGATTAGCTAGAGAATGGATTCTAAGTATCTACTATCTACTAAGTCATAATCTACTCTAAACATTCTACAAGATCATATATAGTATAAAAGACTCTTCATTCATGTATAAGGAACATTGCTAAAGTAAATCAGAACATAGCAAGATCTACTCCGCAACACAAATTCTGCCTGTCCTATCAACGGAGGGTGGATTATATAAGAATCAACGAAGCTGTCACTATCGCGAACTACCACGCAACCCGGCCAATAGGATACATTTGCAGGTAAATAATATCTAAGCACCATGCTTACATATGCCTTACCACTTAACTCCCTCGAGTCTAGAGCTAAGCGCTTTGCAAACTTATACATAAACTCATTATCAATCATAACTATATCAATTATAGAACTAGAGCAAACTAAGAACATAATAAATGAAGACATAATGCAATTAGAATAAAGTAGTAGAGAAAGATATGAAATAATACCAATCTTTATTGACGAAGATCCGAATCCAGAGCGTAAGTGCTCTACTTCTCTAATTCTATCTAATCAATCCTATAGAACTTGAAGAATAATGGAGTAGCTACTTCTAATTCTCTGCGGGAGAGAACTTCCTAAACCCTAACTTTTCTGGCTTCCTCTGATAATGATTTCTCCTCCTGCCTGGGGCGGCGGTGCCTTGCTTATATAGTCTTTTCCATTGAATCTGGACCGTCGGATCAAACCGACTTACAACGGACGGTTTTCCTTGATCTAGAGAGGCGGTGGAGCATAATCCCCGAGGTTGGCCCTGATTGGCCACAGGGGCAGGGCGGGCGCCCTGGGCAACAGGGCGGGCGCCCTGTGCCTGGCCCCGTTCCGGCTCTGCTTCGGTCGTGTTGCTTCTGGACTCTTCCACGTCTAGGAAAATTGGGGGTTACGTTAATTATCCGTCATTAACCCGACATGTGGGCCTCTTTTTCATATTATCTGATAACCCCCTGCAGAAATAGATAAACACCAAAACTCGTGGAATTCTGTCAGATAAAACCCTAATTCTAGATGTTTGGTGCATATTGATCCTTTTCCATGTTTAGTTGACAATTAAATTTGATACTTAAGAGCCGTCAACAAACTCCCCCAAGCTTAACCTTTGCTCGTCCCTGAGCAAACAATCAAACTCAGATGGATCAGGAGTTGCTTCAATGTTTTCTTTCCTGTCAGGCACACATGCTTTCATAAAAATTCTCCCAGATTAGAGTGAAGTATCATGGGGCTTAGTACCTGCACTTAAATCTTGAGTAATTGAAAGACAAAACAATTAAGTCAAGCACTATCCCTCCTGTTTTCACTTCACCTTGTTCTGGAGTTTTGCATAAAATAAAGCTCAGAGTTCCTAGACATGATTCTCTCAAGTCTCTCTATATGTGGTATTTGTGGATCCTTACCAAAGATATCACTTTCTTATAGCTGATGAAACATTTATGTGGGGCTCAAAGAAGTGAAAAGTAGCTCATACATATGTTGTCTAATCGAGCCATGGATCCAAAGGAACTCAACATATAATTAAATCAAGATGTGCATGTGTGGCGGATTTAAATGATAATAATGGTGAAGATGTATAAGTGATAAACTTACTTCTTATTGTTCTTCATATTGCTATCTCTCCTCCTTCTTGATCTTTGCTTTTGAGGACATGGGTTATCTTTCTTTCCGCTCATGTGGGTATCTTTGTACCCCTAATTCTACTGTCGGACACTTGCCCATTTTTACCTCTCGTCTCACTCTTTTTCTTTTCTTTCGAGGTTTCGAGCACTTGCTCCTTTTTATTTCCTCGTTTTTTTTTCTGAGGTTCCGGGCACTTGCCCCTTTTTATTTCCTCATATTTATACTTTTGCATAACCCATGCCTCTTCTGCATCGAATCTTTTTGGAAAGAGAGAATAACAATATTTGGGACAACAAGTAAACATTTTTAGCAGATTTTTGATGAATGGTGATGGATGGTGTAATAGATGTGTGCAAGTGTGTATCTTGATTTAACCACATGAAAAGCTCCTAAGGGTCTACACAGCTCGATCAAACTCAATGTGATAAATGAGTAGTAAAAGATATAGCAATTATAGCAAATATGGCTGTGGTAGGAATTTTTTTTCACTCATGCCAGGAACTCATCATGTGATTTTGCAAGTTTTCAAAATAAATCTCCAGAACTTAGTGTAGCAGAAACAAGATAAACAGCAGCTCAAACTTTATATTATATCTTTCTCTTACCTAGACTTTAGTTTTAGGTTCATGCTTCCCACAGATAATAAAATTTTAGTTTTAGCAATTCATGGGAGAACTCTAGTATGAAAGCTAGGTACTCGAAAGTAAGTAAACAGAGCAACTATTCATCATTTCCATCATACTTCTTTTTGGTCTTTTGATTTTCTAAAGATAAAATCTTAGCAGAAAATAAAGCACACTTATCTACACACTCTTTTTATTTGGTTTTTTATGTGTTTTTTTTTAGAAATAATACTAATGCAGAAAAATAAAAACTAAAGCAAATAAACTTACTTGATAAGATGGGGAGGAACTCCCCCAAGCTGGTCTTCACACTGTCTTCACTCTAGGTTCCAGTACCTCAGCAGGCTGGTAATGTTGTTGCCCATTGTTGTCGTATCTTGTCTCAGGCCTTGCACCTGAGCGGCTTGTTCTTGGTTCCATTTTTCCTGGGCTTCCCAACGCCGCATCTGTTCCTCATTCGAGTTCTGGATGTTGAGCAAGAAGCTGTCGACGCGGTTGTAGAAGGTGCGCGTGTCATGATAGTAGTCCCCAGTAAATGCGTAGGAGGCATCGGAATGACGACCTGCATCAAAGTGAGGCTGGGCTCCAGAGCTTGAAGCTCCAAAGGGGTCAGCCGAGAATCTCCTTGCATTGAAAGGTGGGTTAGTCCACTGGTGGTCCTGGGCCTCTGGCCATTCCTCCGTTGTTGGTTGGGGCGGCTGTGTGAACTGGGCCCACGGGTCCCGAAGGACTCGGGGGTTGTAGTCCCGGTAGTGAAGATGTGCTGCCTCCTCCGGTCCAGGGTCAGCTTCAAACCATGTGCGCTCTTGCTGGGTGATAATCCTCTCGGATGCCACGCGTTGTGGTGCTTGCTGATTAATCGGCTCTGCTGTAACATTAATCAAATAGTTCTGTACGGCATAAAGGCCAAGGCTCGGGTTAGGTAACCGAACCTTGACATTATTATCGTACTGCATGTACATTATACCAATTTCTCGTTTTAGCATTCTTGCTTGTCGGAAAGTATCGTACCCATGATATGTTCTTGGTTCACTTAAAAATTCAAGGGACGAATTTTCCAATAAGTTGAGCCTATGAGCGATGCGAGTAATAAGTGAAGTGCACCCTACTGGACCTTGAAGAGTGGGAATAACAAGCCAGTGTTGGACTAAAAGCATGACAGGCGAAATAGCAGTTTTGCTAATGGCAGCGTAAAGAAGCTGCAAATCCCCAATTCTTACCTTCCTCATGTCATCACGGAAAAACAAATTGTACCCGAGCCATTTATGGAACATCCGGAGAGTCGGATGCTCCATGTCACTGGTTCGGGCCTGGTTGTACATTTGGTCACGGGAGATTTCTCTCCAAAACTGGTGTTTCTCAAAATTGGGCAAAGCATCATCAATATCCAAGAGGCAAGTCGGATCAAAACCAAGATGGTCACTCAGTTCCCTCCAAGATAGTATGATGTTTTGCTTGAACATGCGAAAAACAATTCCCCCCTCACAAATTTGTAATGTGCAAAGAAATTCAATTGTGAGAAGACGAGAACCCAGTTCCGTGATATCCCAAAAGTGTTGCCATTTTAGCATAGCAAAAATGAGGTCAAATTCTGTGTCCATCCCCGTCTCATGTAACAGCATTGGATCAATAGTGGGAGTGGGGATGAAGTACCTACCTTTGAGTTGTTGGTAGATCTCTTTCTCTCTCCGGCTCTTGAGGTCAAGGTCTCCTCCTCTGAGAAGCACCTTGATTGTAGGAGCGGAGGAGGAGGATGGAGCTTGAGGTGGTGCCGGATCGACACTCATCTCCGAGAGGCGAGACGAGGTCCGGGACGAACTCCTTGTCCCGATTTTCTTGACGGCCTTCCCGGCATTCTTCACCTTGCTCCACATCCTGCAAAAAGAAAGTAAACACAAACACAACTAGTGGAGAGTGGGTTAGGAAAAATGTCAGCGATTAGCCGTCCAAAAGTTAGTCGTCCAGGGGTTAGTTGTTCAAATCAAGTCTTGATTTTGGCAGAACCTCCCCTTAACAACTTTTAGTGCCGCTGGACAGCGGAATTACTGCTGACTAAGATGACTTAAGCTCTCTTGCTCTCACACTTTCCCACACTCTTACTTCTCTTTTCTACTCTCCTCTTCTCCTCTCTCTACTAGAGCAATGCTCTGGAAATCTGAAACTGCACGAAAACGGAGTTTTCTGGAATGAGGGTGTGAGGAGAATGAAGACTGGAGGTGGCTATTTATAGATGGAGCAGGGGACAGGGCGGGCGCCCTGGGTAGGTGGGCGGGCGCCCACCCCTGGTGCCCATTCTGGCTGTGCTTTCTCCACTCACCTCTTTGCTTAGTGTTGAAGCTCCCGGCGAGGGTTTGGGATTTTTTTAGGTCCCCCAAGCTGGACCTCCAAATCTTTTAATCTTCTGATTTACCTTCCTCCGGAGATGGTGTCTCCAGTGGTTCTTCATGGACTTCCTTCACTGTAGAGTCTCTCTCTGGTCTAGGTTTGAATGTGAAGCGTTCTTCTTGTCCGTTTATGTTGAACTTGATTTCTCCCTTCCCGACATCGATGTGAGTGTTGGCAGTGCTCAGAAATGGCCTCCCAAGGATGATGGACACTTTTGAGTCGGGACTCATGTCCAGTACCACGAAGTCTACTGGTATAATGAAGTCTCTTATCTTGACTGGGATGTTTTCGGCGATGCCCATCGGGTGCCGAATTGATTGATCTGCCAGTTGTAGACACATTGATGTTGGTTCTAGGGTTGTATGCTCAAGCTTCTTGTAAACTGATGCTGGCATCACGCTGACGCTTGCTCCGAGATCACAGAGTGCATTATTGAAGTGTTGGTCTCCGATTGAGCAATCAATGGTGGGGCATCCTGGATCCTTCTTCTTACTTAATGGTACATTGAGGATAGCCTCGCTACACTCTTCTGTCAGCTTGATCACCTCAGTGGTGGGCAGTGGTCTCTTCTTGTTAAGGATATCTCTAATGTACTTTGCATATGTGGGTACCTGAATGGCATCAAGTAGAGGTATGTTGACATATAATTTTTGAATTACCTCCACAAACTTACCAAACTGCTCATCCGACTGTGCTCCTCTATTTCTTCTGGGAAATGGCAAATAGTTGGTGTCGTGGAAATCTTTCCTCATTTCTCCAGTTCTTGGTGGTTGTAGTAGGTCTTCTGCTTCAACAGGGCTTTCTTCTTCTATCACTGCTGGTTGCACTGGTGTTGATGTCCTTTGCCAATCTTTTGGGTAGGGTGGATCTTTAGTGGACTTTCCTCTTCTGGTAGTTATGTTCTTTACCTGCTCAAGGTTAGTAGCAACAGGCAGTGCAGCAGCTAGCTTTGCTAAATTAAGCTCTATTCTTTCATTAATAAAGGTTTGCTGTTCAAAGGCTACCATTAGAAAATCTGTTTTATTAAGTATATCTGTTAGAGAAGATTCATTTGTGTCTAGCCTTTGTTTCACTTCATCATTAATTTTGGTTTGTTGAGCAATTATTTCCTTAAGTGGTTTGAAAGTATTACCTGAATTCATACCTTTGCTATTGGGTTGACTTACAGTGGGTTTATATGCTGCTTCAATAGCTCTTTGATCTTCTTTGAACTTGGCCCTCTGATCAATCCAATGGAGCAGATTCTCCATCTTTGTTGATATTGCATGTATTTCTTCTGGTAATTCTTCAGTTTGATGACATTGTTGAGCTTTGTCTTGGAACCAGCCTTGATTTTCTGATATCGTGTCCAAAAGTATCTCAGCTTTTCCAATTGTAAGCTCTAAAAATGATCCTTTAGCAGATGCATCTAGGCACTCACGAGCCTTCTGGTTTAATCCATGGTAGAAGGTCTGCATAAGTAACCATGTGGCCATTCCATGGTGAGGACATTCTGATATGTATCCCTGAAAACGCTCCCATGCTTCTGAAATGGCTTCTGTCTTCTGCTGTTGGAAATCGACAATATTTCCTCTTAAGGCAGCTGTTTTGCCTATAGGGAAAAACTTTGCTAGAAAGGCATCTGACAAGTTCGTCCAGTTGTTGATGTTGTCTTTATGAGTGTAGAACCACTTCCTCGCTTTCCCTTCTAGTGAGAATGGAAAGAGGCGAAGTAGTATGACGTCCTTGTGAACACCGTCGATGCGAATAGTGCTTCCAATCTCCAGGAAATTCTGCAGATGTGCACTTGCATCTTCGTGTACCTTCCCAGTGAATGGTGTAGCTTGCACCAAATTGATGAGGCTTGACTTGAGCTCAAACTCGGGTGCTCCTTCTTCTACTTCAATTCTTGGACCAGTTGGAATGTTCTCAAGAGTTGGAGCAGAGAATTCTTGCAACGTCTTTTGTGCCATAGCTTCAGCAATTGGTAGCTAGCTTCTTTCTTGATTGCTTTGGTTCTGATGATGAAGAGTTGAATGTACCAAAGTCAATCCTGATATACCCTGTCTAAAAAATATAAACATAGAAAAGCAACAGGGTGAATCCTGCCAAAGTAGAGGTGCCTTGTTATGATTTCCCACTTAGTAGCTGTTATTGCAATTTTTTTCTCAATAGTCTAGTTTAAAATTTTATGTGAATGACCTTACCGACTTCCTGACTTTCTAACCGTTCCCCTCCCCGGCAACGGCGCCAGAAATGCTTGTTGACACTTACTAACACCACTTAGATACTAGGTTGTCATCCCCAGCATGGTGCCAGAGTGTACATGGGTATTTATAAATGTAAAGGCTCTTTAGAAAATAATCCATTCTATCCGCAAGCGCACAGATAAAATACCTCATTGTAGCATTTCACCAGGAAAAGTATTCCGGGTATCGTTATTTATATTTTGCTTAAGGGAATGATGAAAGTGAAATCAGGAATAAACTCTATCATGACATAGACTAGAGATCAACTTGCTAAACATGATTACTAATGAGAAACTCGTCACACAGTCACTTACTTTGGCAGGGGGTAAGCCATAAATAAAGATAATGAATTATAAGCATATGGGTAAATAACACAGCGATTAGAAAATAGACTACTCCATATTAATATTAGGTGACGTCGGATTAGCTAGAGAATGGATTCTAAGTATCTACTATCTACTAAGTCATAATCTACTCTAAACATTCTACAAGATCATATATAGTATAAAAGACTCTTCATTCATGTATAAGGAACATTGCTAAAGTAAATCAGAACATAGCAAGATCTACTCCGCAACACAAATTCTGCCTGTCCTATCAACGGAGGGTGGATTATATAAGAATCAACGAAGCTGTCACTATCGCGAACTACCACGCAACCCGGCCAATAGGATACATTTGCAGGTAAATAATATCTAAGCACCATGCTTACATATGCCTTACCACTTAACTCCCTCGAGTCTAGAGCTAAGCGCTTTGCAAACTTATACATAAACTCATTATCAATCATAACTATATCAATTATAGAACTAGAGCAAACTAAGAACATAATAAATGAAGACATAATGCAATTAGAATAAAGTAGTAGAGAAAGATATGAAATAATACCAATCTTTATTGACGAAGATCCGAATCCAGAGCGTAAGTGCTCTACTTCTCTAATTCTATCTAATCAATCCTATAGAACTTGAAGAATAATGGAGTAGCTACTTCTAATTCTCTGCGGGAGAGAACTTCCTAAACCCTAACTTTTCTGGCTTCCTCTGATAATGATTTCTCCTCCTGCCTGGGGCGGCGGTGCCTTGCTTATATAGTCTTTTCCATTGAATCTGGACCGTCGGATCAAACCGACTTACAACGGACGGTTTTCCTTGATCTAGAGAGGCGGTGGAGCATAATCCCCGAGGTTGGCCCTGATTGGCCACAGGGGCAGGGCGGGCGCCCTGGGCAACAGGGCGGGCGCCCTGTGCCTGGCCCCGTTCCGGCTCTGCTTCGGTCGTGTTGCTTCTGGACTCTTCCACGTCTAGGAAAATTGGGGGTTACGTTAATTATCCGTCATTAACCCGACATGTGGGCCTCTTTTTCATATTATCTGATAACCCCCTGCAGAAATAGATAAACACCAAAACTCGTGGAATTCTGTCAGATAAAACCCTAATTCTAGATGTTTGGTGCATATTGATCCTTTTCCATGTTTAGTTGACAATTAAATTTGATACTTAAGAGCCGTCAACACCACCCAGGCGGTGGAGGTCCAGATGGCCACCCGGTGTACCCTGACTGCGGAGGAGGGTAACCTGGCCACCCATAGGGCGGAGGAGGGCCACCAGTGATCTGCAGAGTGTGCGGAGGAAGGCCAGGTTGAGGAGTCGGTGCCGAACCCTCCGACTGTGAGTGCACAAAGGAGAAGCAAATTCGTTAGCACCTGGAGGACAGCCGTAAAAGTTAAAGAAATATAAACAACCATATATACTCACTGGAGTCTCTGTCGTAGGAGTAACAGGAGGCACAAAAGGAGTGAGCAGCGAGGGAGGCACGACAACACCCGGAATGTTCAGGCTCCCAAAGAAGTGAGCTATGTCCTGCGTCCTCTGCGCCTCCCGCTACTGGACGGCCAGTAAGTCACGACGATGGGCCGCCGCCTTGGCCTCGTGCATGGCCTGCAACCTCTGCATCTGGTCCGCCTGGGCCTGCATCTGGGCCTGCAAAATTCATCCCGTAAGGTTTAAACAATGCAAAGACAAGGTATATGTGTAAAAGCAATGAACGACGAATAGAACAAGTACTTACCTGAAGTGCTGCTATCATCTGCTGTGAGGTCGGCTGCCGAGGTCGTATGGGGATGGAGGAGCTCGTGCTGGCAGCTCGAATCTCAGCGAGGTTGGGAACAGAGGACGAGTCAACTGCGCTGTTGGCTATCCAGTACCGGCCGTGCTGCTTCCCTCCTCCCAGCCTCATCACCAGGTCTGTATCTAGGGGCTGGGTGGCCGGATCGAAGTCCTCCCCATGGCGCTCGCGAGCCGCAGTGGTGTACTCGGTGACCTTGGTGTAGGCGTTCGTGTTGGTGAACGCCTCGGGCCCGGCGTTTGGGTTGTACTGGGTGCTCGCTGCAGTCGCCTTGCCCTGGTGCGATAAGTGGTACGCCTTGAAAGGGAGGCACTCCTCACCACCATGCGACTGGGACTGCGATGAAAACACAGATGATTACAAGTAATGAGTAATTGAGTGTTAGAATAAAAAAAATCAGTAGAGCATACCCATCTGTCGGCGTACGCAGCGAGGCTAAGGTTGCCTTGGTGGTGTGGCACCCCAGGCATCTGTAGGCGGCAGTCTCGGCGGGCACTGTGCCTCTCGTACCACTCGTCCGATTTCCACTTATCCACAATGGCCACCCAGCAGTCTAGGTGATTGGCGCACCAACCAGGACAGAACTGCAAGACAATAAGTATTTAATAATGTTAGAAGAGCCGCTAAGTGATGGATGGACCAATCAGTATTACTGTTTTGTACGTACCTGGATGTACTGCTCCCTAGTGAGGTCGGTCTCCCTGGTGAGCATCATCTGCCTAGCATCCGTCTTCTTCACCGCCGTCCCCAACACGTCGGTGTTGTAGTTGATGATGCACTGGATCCGCGCCTCGTGGTACATATCCGCTAGCCGGGACCTGCAAACCTTGTCCTGCACGTGCAACGCCTCGGCCTCTCTCCCTGCCTCGCACGCAAAGTACTCCTGCACGCAAAGTACCCTTTCATTATTTGAAGAACGTCCGACAAATACGTATCATTGAGAAATGTTGTGCGAGCAAGACTCACCCAGAACTCGGCCCTAATCCGCGCTGCAACGGTGGTGTACGTGGGGTCCACAGCAGCACCGAAGTGGTCCCACGTCCAGGGCGGTGACCTAACCCTGGCGTAGGTGACCAAGCCAGGATAGTTCTTCCGAATCAGAAGACTTAGCGTGCCATTGATATGGCGTGTCTTGCCCCCTGCCACAAGTTCCCAGTTCCTGCATGGGTCATTAAGAACAAGTGTTAGTCGGAAGTTCAATTTTGAACATGTCGTGTGAACAAGTAGTGAAAACATTAATGGTAACTTACTTGTCGCCGTAAGGTCGAATCACCGGGCGGCGGCTAGGTGCGATCCGCTGCTGCGGGAGCTGCGAGGGGCCACGCAAGTACACTCTGCTCGAAGCAGAGGAAGTGGAACCCCCTCCTGAGGCACCTACGTTCTCGTCCCCCTGGTCCCCCTGGCGACGCTCCGAGGAAGTGGTGTCGTCGTCCGACGTCCTCCTGGTCATCCCTGTGGCGTCCCCCTGGGCGTGGTCCGAGGAGGTCTGCGCCGGGTCGGGAGTCGGGTCGGGAGTCGTCTCCCTCCTAGGACGTCCGCGGGGGCGGCCGGTCCTCGCCCTCCTCGTCGACGGCTCCTCGGCTGCGGTGGGTGGTGAGCTGGACCTCTGGTACCGCGAGTTGACCCTCCGCTGTTGCCGCCTTCCGCCCGGCATTTTATCGAGTGCCTGCCATTACAAAGATAAAATCAATTAGCATAAATGGTAAGTATTTATAAAGAGACACAAAATGAACGAAACATAATTGCAGAATAATTATAACAATATAGCATTACATGAATTAAAAATTATCTCCGCGATTGTCAGTGGCTAGTGACCCTCGTGTGTTGGCTTGTTGCACACGTGTGTCGTCATCACTGTCAATATTGTCGAAACAATCGGCGTCATCTCCATCATCCTCGTCACCCTCGTCCTCATCAATGTCACCACCAAACTGTAATCGCTCAAGCATTCTTAAGTCCTTGGCATTGTGCACCTCATCACCATCGTCCTCATCAATATCATTGTCATCGTCTTCTTCCATGTCCATCAGC
Source organism: Coix lacryma-jobi var. lacryma-jobi (assembly GCA_009763385.1). Taxonomy (NCBI): domain Eukaryota; kingdom Viridiplantae; phylum Streptophyta; class Magnoliopsida; order Poales; family Poaceae; genus Coix; species Coix lacryma-jobi. The sequence goes on from CM019827.1 coordinate 134,535,824, forward strand.
TCAAAAATGTCAATGTCAAACCTCCCTTCTAGCCCCTCGGGTTGAAAGAACTCTCCGTTATATGTGTTTGGGTCGAAGTTGTAGTCATCATCGTTTGGGAGAGGCGCTTTACCGCGCGGCGATACTAACTGCACAAGGTACCAACCCATAAGATTGTTGTCTTCTTGACACGCCCATGGGAGATAATAAACTTGTGTGGCCTGTTGAGCCACAATATAGACATCGTCTCCCTTGTAAACGGTGTCCTGTCGAATTTCGACTATCCCAATCTCAGGGGCTCTTCTCGTGACATCAGGATCGAACCAATGACATTTGAATAGCACTGGATTAATAGCTTTGGTACCCTCAAAGTTGAGCTCATATATTTCTTCGACTATGCCGTAATAGTCGCGCTCATCGGTGCCGGGCGTACGAACTCCGGTATTTGAGGTCTTTCGATTGGGCCGACTCTGCTCATAGCTGCTTGTGTGAAAGCGATAGCCATTCACATCATAAACGGTGAATGACTTGACCCTATAGTCGAAGCCATTGGCAACCTGTTTCAACTCATCCATCATTTCCGCATCTGTGCGGGCCTGTAAGTTGAGACAGTGTAGATCGTTTCATCAAATGAAACAAGAAATGAAATGAAATATTAGTTGGGTCGTACCTTCGTACTAAACCATGAAATGAAATCAGGCACACCATTTTTGAGAAGATGGTCTTGTTCTTCAGAGGAAGGTTCCCTATCCTCTCTCCAGTATTCATCAATAAATTTCCTTAAAAACAAGGACGTCGAATCAAAAGATTGAAGATAGTGACGACGCATGTACAACTTGAGAACTTACTGCACATAAGGAGTCACTTCGTCGAGGTTCAACAGCACATACAACATGATAGTGTGCCACTCATCATGCCGCAACATCTTGGTCCTCGATGCGCTTGCTCTTCTGAGTTGGCCTTTGAAAAGGCTGAGGTTCGATAAACTCTCGTCGACGCTGTAACGAGAGGGTGGATTGTGCACGCTAGGAAGGTTATCCTTATAATATGTTGTTGTGAAGTTCGACACCTCCTCCAGAATAAATGCTTCTGCCACGGAAGCCTCTATTTTGGCTTTATTTCTACACTTTTTCCGAAGAACCTTTAGACATCTCTCGACTGGAAAGCACCAATGGCACTGCACGGCCCCCCCCATCCGTGCCTCGTACGGTAGGTGCAAAATCAGATGCTGCATCGGCAGGAAGAAGCCGGGTGGAAAGATCATCTCCAACTTGCAGATCAACATAGGTGCCACTTCCTCTAGGTTAGCAATCACGTCATAAGATAGCTCCTTGGCACAAAGCTGGCGAAAGAAGTAGCTCAACTCTGCCAGCACGCGCCACACAGGCTCAGGGAGGTATCCCCGGGTCATCGCAGGAAGGAGCCGCTCGATCCATATGTGGTAGTCATGACTCTTCATCCCTAACACTCGCATAGTAGACAAGTTCACTCCCCTCCTCAGATTCGCCGCATACCCATCAGGGAACCTTAATGCCTGGATCCACTGTAGTACTTTCTTCCTATGGTCTCTTTTCAATATATAATCGGCCGGACCTCTTTTCCATTTCTTGCCAGCACCAGGAGCCCTCATCACTAGCTTTGGTCTATCGCACATCTCTTGCAGGTCCAGTCTGGCCTTAACGTTGTCCTTTGACTTTTCTGTGTCCATGAGTGTTGCAAAGAGTGCCTCAGCGATATTCTTTTCTGTGTGCATTACATCGATGTAGTGCGGACAAAGAAGGTCATTGAAATAGGGGAGTCTAGTCAATCCCGATTTATGGGTCCACATGTGTTCCTCTCCGTACCCGAAAAAGCGACCGTTGTCTTTATCAAACTTCAGAGCCTCTATTTCGGCACGGACCTCGGAACCGCTCTTGAACTGAGGAATGGGGTTGGTGACTTGAACACCTTTCCTGAAGTGCTTGATGTCACTTCTGAATGGATGGTCAAGAGGCAAGAATTGACGATGCTGGTCGAATGAAGAATACTTCCTTCCCTTCTTCAACCAAGTGAACTTCACAGCTGCCTTGCATATTGGGCATGGGAACTTCCCGTGAACACACCAAGCGCTGAATAAGCCATACGCCAGGAAGTCATGCAGGGAGTACTGGTACCACACATGCATTTTGAAGTTCTTCATTGTTGCTCGGTCATATGTCAGTACCGGGTTTTCCCAAGCTTCAAACAATTCATCCAACAAAGGCTCCATGAACACACCCATATTGTTCCCCGGGTGTCCAGGAATTATCAGCGACAAGAATACGTTCTTAGGGTCAAACATAACACCGGGAGGGAGATTGAGGGGGATCACGAACACAGGCCAACAAGTGTACGGGGCCGCCATCATTCCATACGGGTTGAACCCATCTGTCGCCAGCGCCACACATACATTTCGAGCCTCCATAGCTTTGCCAGGATGCATGGCATCGAAGTGCTTCCATGCTTCACCATCCGATGGGTGTACCATCTTGTCAGGATTGTATCTTTTGCCATTCTTGTGCCATGTCATTTGTTTCGCAGAGTCCTCTGTCATGTATAGTCGTTGGATCCTAGGTATGAAAGGAAGGTACCGTAGGACCATCTCGGGGATATTAAGTTGTTCCTTCTTGCCATCTCCATGGTCTACCTCCACATACCTAGAGGCTTTGCACTTTGGACAGTGTGTTGCTTTCTCGTGATCTTTCCTGAATAGGACGCACCCTTTTGGACAAGCATGGATCTGCTCATACGGCATCTTAAGTGCACGAAGAAGTTTCTGTGACTCGTACGTGTTCTTCGGCAGAATGTGACCCTCCAGCAGCAGGGTGCCCAAAATTGCCAACATGCCATCGAAGGCGTCTCGACTCAAGCTATACTGGGACTTGAACCCCATTAGGCGTCCAATGGCATCCAGTTGTGAAACCATTGTCTTTTCATGAAGGGGCTTCTGTGCCGAAGACATCATGTCGTAGAACGCCTTTGCGGTGTCCTCTGGCTCCTCCAATCCTTCACCGAATTGAGCCTCTTGAAAGTCTCCCATCATGTCTGCTACCCCGGCATCTCCATCATACTCCTCGAGACGTTGTCTCACCACCTCCTCTCTAATCCGATCGGCTTCACCATGGTGGACCCAACAAGTATAGTTTTCAACGAATCCGTACTTGTAAAGATCTACCCCCACGTTATTCTTATATTTTCTTTTCTTGTTCCCACATTTGCTGCAGGGACACGGCATCCGACTCGACCCTTTAGCAGCCGGACCAAACGCATGCTCTAAGAAAGCATTGGTCTTAGTAACCCATTCTATGCTCTTACTTGCGTGGCCCGTGTACATCCAGTCACGGTTATCCATCCTCTGGCATATATGTGACACCCTAGTGTCAAGCACTGCATTAGGCACTGCAATTAGCCACTAAGAAAGCATAAGCAATGCATTGCATCATTTCATGTGTATAAGTATGCCTTTGATCTTTTGTTGTTTATTTGAAATTGGATTTCTATTTGACTTGATGCTTTGATTTTGGTTTTATTCTTGAGGAGGATTTAAAAGTGGTTTTCAGAAAAAGTGTTCTGTATGAAAGTTGTAGAGAAAAATATTTTGAGCAACTTTTATATTTGGGTCAAGGCCTGGTTTGGAGTTTTTCAAACTGTTTTTGAGAAGTCAAACTTTGGAAATTTCTGGAAAAAGAAAAAGAATAATTTTCTTTCCCGGCGCCAACCTTTCGGCCCATCCGGCCTTTCGGCCCACTTCCCCGCCTCGGCCCAGCGCTTGCCGCCTCGCCCGCGCGCGCGCCCGCCCGCGCACCGCGCGCCGGCCACCCGACACGGCCGCGCCGTACGCCGGCCGGCTTGCCGCGTGGCGCCCCTTCTCTGCGCCAAATCCACGCTGACCACTCCCTCTCCGATCTTCTCCCACCGGAGCACGCCAGCGATCTTCGCCGGCCACTCCCGCGCATCCTCGTCTGCCGAGCCGCCTGCCGCCGCCTCGCTGACCGAGCCGCCGTGGCCCCCGCCACGACAGGCCGCCCCTCCGCTCCGCCGGGCAAAAGCCCGAGCGCCTCTCCCACTCCCTCACTCACTCGCACACTCACTCTCGCTCTCACTCTCCACTCTCACCCGCGCACGAAGCAAACTGAGCACTCTCCGCTCGCTGCAACCACCGCCGCAAGGCCCTTTCCCAAATTCCAGTCACCACCTCCATCACCGGCCGATTAACCCCGGCCACTGCCCCGCCTTCGTCTCGGACACACGGTGCGCACCCCCGCGCCATCCGCCGAGCTCCACCGACGCCGAAGTCCGAAGAGCCCCGCCGCGGAAGCTTTCAGCGCCGCTCGGAGCCCGGAACCGTTCGTCCCCGACCCGAGCTCCACCGCCTCCCTTCTTCCTCCTCCAGCTTCGCCAAGCCAAGGCAAGGTGAGAACACCAACTAGCCCTAATGCTATCGTTCCCCATCTCTCTGTTCACCACGGCCGAGCGCCATTGCCGCCATCGCGGACCTCACACGTGGCCAGCACGCACCAGCGCACCTCCGGCCAAACCATCACCCCTAGGACTCCCCTCTAGGTTCACTGAATCTCACACGCCCGCCAGTTTAGCCGGCGACCGCCGGAAACGGCGTAGCCGCGCGATGCCGTCGCCGCCGTGCGCTGCCGCTCGCCGCCGGCACGCTTCAGCCGTGCGCTGGCCAATCCACCACCAGTAACCGCCGGATGCGCCTCGTTCGAGACGAGTCCGCAGGGCCCAGCCTCCCCCGCCGGCGACCTCAACCGACGGCGAGAAATCACCGGACCAATCCCTCCCCTGTTTCCGTCTCGTCCGAGCCCCCGAGTCCGGCCTCGGACGGGCGCGCCTTTTTCCGCGATTCGCCCGAGCCGCGAGCCAGGCCTCGGACGAGCGTGGTGTCTTTCTTCCGTCTCGCCGAGCCCTCGAGCCGGCTTCCGTCTCATCCCTGAACCAGGCCTCGACGGGCGTTTATGTTTCCGTCTCGCCCGAGCCCTCGAGCCAGGCCTCAGCCTCGAGCCAGGTCTCTCGGACGGGCTAATGTTTTTTTCCGTCTCGACCTAGCCCTCGAGGCCAGGCCTCGGCCTCGAGCATCGGCCTCGAGCGAACCTCGGGTGCGGTCTCGTTCGAGCCAGGCCTCGGCCGATTTCGCTTTCCGCCGTGCGCCCGAGCCCAATGGGTTCTGCTGACCCACGGGTCCCGCGCGTCAGCCCCTTACCGGTCCATAGACCGAGTTCTCTCAAGCCAGCCGGGAGAAGTTAATGTTTTTCTTTTCGGTTTAATTTCCAAGAGATGCTTGTTATTTTTGTGTAGCCTGTTTATAAATCCAAATGAAGTGCTTCCAGTTTTATTAGCTTTCTTATGAATAGATCTATCATGGGAAAATATGAATGTATTTTTGATAGCAGTTTTGTTTTACTGTTCTCATTTATTTCAGTTTATATGCTTTTGTTTAAATAAATGATTATAAGTGTTTTCTTGGTTGAGATAATTCCTGGAAAATTTTGTGTAAGTTTATTATACTGTTTGGCACCTGTGAAAAATATATGAGCACTGTTTATGTAGAAAAGTTACTGGTTATAGTTAAAGTCTCTTTTTGTGCTGATTTCTTAGAATAAGTGTTAAGGTGTTTTCTGCTTGAAATAAAATATGGGAAATTTGTACAGTCTCTGTATGCCTTGTAGAATCTAAGAAAAGTATGAACTTGATCTGTTTTTATGGAAAAAATTTGTAGTTGCTTTACAACTGTGCTTTTCTGTATAGATCTTTAGAAATTCATGTAAGAAAATATATGATGGTTCTGGTCATGGAACTTCCTGGATAAATATGAAATGTGAAGTAGAATCTGGGAAAAATAGGAAATAGAGCTATGCACTCTTTTACAGTAGGGTTGTAGTTCAAAGTACCTTTTTAGGCAGTTTGCTTGTCATTTTTGTATCTGCAGCACCTGTATTTTATCTTTGGCTGAAACTTGTTCAGTAGAGTCCAGCAAGTGTGGTTTACCTTCTGGAATTTTGTGGATTTTTCTGAGCCCAGAAAAATACACTTGCAGTTCAATCTGAGTTTCCTTTGATGTATTTAAATAAGAAAGAGTTGAATACTCAGATTTTGTTTTATGAAATAAATGAGATATTGCCCCAATGTTAAAGTGGTTCAACAAGTTGGCTTTGTTGGTTTGCAAGAGTTATTCTTTTCATGCCACTTCATCTTGCACCGCATTTATTGAATTATAAATTCATCGCACGCAAATAGGATCGACCGGCCGGAGCTTCACCAAGAGCAGGAGCTAAACGCCGAGCCGGAGATCCAGGAGCTGCAGCAGCCAGAGGAAGTCGACCCCGTCCACGACACTAACCTGCCCGAGTGCCCCTCCCACGAGGCCTCGGTTTTCACTCAAGGCAAGCCCCGGAGCATTCTAAGTCTCCCAGTTTTTGCAATTAATTACTTGAGTCCTTTTATATGTGATGCATTAGGTATAGGAGTTGATTGAATCCTATTGTTGCATTACCCTTCCTTGATTATTGATTATTACCTGCCTTGTTACCCTGTACTGCTTTATAATGTAGAATTGCTTAGCCTACTTAATAAAGTAGTAGTTAAGGATGTTTCCGTGATACCCCGATGGGTATTTACCGGATCACGGTTGGCTATATTTGCTATCGTGGAAAAGACCTGAGTAGTAATGAAATACGGTCAATGGAAGGCAAGCACAAGTTTGGAAACTTGGGGCAGTCCGTCCGTTGGATCGTGTAGGTTTGTATCGATGTTGGCCCTCGTTCATTTTTGAACGCGCCCTTTTACTTAGGGATATGTCGGTGCCGTAATCATCGACCCCAAAGCCGGTTAGAAAGCTGTTCGGGCCGGTCTCAACCCGTGTCGTGCCCTCTAGTACGGAAGTTGCGATCTGCCGCGTGAGGCCATCGCCAGACTCTGATTGGGCGGTCCGTGCTTGAGCCGCGACGATTACCACCACGAACAAGCGTCGAGCGGTTGCCCAATGCATGGACCCGACGGGGAAAGTGTGGGCTGGTATTAAAGGTCTTTCACCAGCTGGTTTGGAATTCGATTCGAGTCGCCGTCCCCCGGTTAGTGGGAAACTATGGCGAGCTTCACCACGATACAACTCCATGTGATGTTTAAAGGTTCAACTAAAATGTGGATAAGTCAACTGGATATGGTTTATTTTGTTTGTTAGATTCAAGTGAGTGCTCTAGTACAGGTAATAACCTAGAACTAAGGAGTAGGTTTAAAAGTAACAGCTCATCAAATCATTATTATCCCTTATCTGAATTTGAGCCTTTCGCAACTAAAGATCTCAGCTCCACCTCAAAAGCCTTGCATACCCTTGGAGTCTTTATTTTCAGTTAGACGGGTAAGTCTAGCTGAGTACATTCCCGTACTCAGGGTTTATCCCGTTTGTTGCAGATGGCCAGGTCTACTTTGGCTATTGTAAGCACTGCCTCTACCCAGTGGAAGGTGATGAGGAGTAGGCCCAGGGCAGGGTCGTCAAGAAGCTTTCCTCCTTCTTTTGCCGGACTAGACTACTGGTGGCACACACTATCTTAAAAAGGAGGAATGACTTGTGTTGAGTTGGTTTATCAAACAATGTTTTATTTGGACCACGTTTGTTGTGGTCGTGTTTTAAACTTATTCGAGCTTCCGCACTTTTAAACTCAATATTGTAATAACTCTGATGTTTTAAATTCGATTTCGTTTCGCTGTGATGTATCTTTACGCATGTAACCTTGAACGATGCGATCCTGTATGTTATGGTGTTAGAAATCCTTCGTGATTTCCGGACTACCGGGGTTATATGGGTTCAAGTATGAGTCGAAGTCAGACGGATTTGGCTAAGATAATACTTGAGCTCTTATCGCCAGGTCGGTTCCGCCACAGCTGGTATCGGAGCATGGTTCAAGTGATTACCTTCCGTAAAGAGCTATTTTCGAACTAAAATGGGTATTTCAAAACTATTTTCAAAACTATTTTAATTACTAAGTGTGCCCAGTCTCGTCCTTAAGCCCTATACTAGGATTCAGGTGGTTTAACTGCTAACAGGGTTCAGGATTTGCTTCATGCTGGATCTTTATATTGCTGGTCCATTCTCGGGAAAAAGAATGCGTCGATCGCGAAAACATGCATAAAATGATTTTGTGAGATATGAGAGCATGACCGTCCAACCGTCGGTCTAGGTGAGAGTTCTTATACCAAGTATGTGCGAGCTCCACGCAGACACATACGAGGGTATCAATGATTTTAAGGGTGATTTCTATTGGTGCATGGTGTTTAGTGTTGGCTTCTATGTGTTGCGCATATTAGTCAATACTCAGTTGTTTTATCATTGGGATTTTCTTTGGGCTGAAATGAATCTTCTGCAGGTACACTAACTATGCGAACGAGTAGAACGTGTAGATACGCATGAGAGATCGTTCTTGCCACCGGACTAGAACGTTAGGACTTACGAGTCATAATAGTGAGTGAAAACGTAAGTACGATCATGCATCATGTTTAAATTCTTGCATTTACATTACCTCCCCTTAATTAAAAGTTGTCTCTTTTCTATAAAATTTGCCAACTTAATATCCGTCTCACGAGAGTTCGAAACCCTTTGTTTCTCTTCTACAGATGGCCCGGACCAAGTTGACTGCTCGCAAGGCCACCGGAGGCAGAGGATTTCCGCGTCATCGCTTGGCCACCAAGCTGACCCGGAGGACGTTCCTGACCTACTTTGGGTTGCCGACGATCCTTTGGAGGATTTTGCAGGCCGTAGGTTATGAGGAAGGACAGGAGCCCAAGTACTCCTGGCAGAAGGAGATCTACGGGCAGGATTCCCTGGTTATGGTAGAGATCAAGGTCAAAGCCTTGCCTGCCAAGCCGCACTGGACAGGATGGACTGAGATCACCAGAGGCACTTGTGCCAAGGATGGAGCCAACAGGGCAGCATACTTAGTGCTGAAGGATATTATCATCGTCGCTTCCCCCCCGCGACCTGGCAAGTGCGATGGCAGGAGTTTTCCCCGTGGATCACTTTTCCCATTGCGCTGGAAGCAGACTTCAGAGTTAGTCTTGACAGGGAGCCCAGAGGAGAGGTTCTACTGTGAGACGCCTGCGATGAGCGCCACCGGAGCTTTGTTGGGGGTATGTGAGAGTTTGGAGCACACTCTCGAGAGCGTGTCCTTCACCCTCACCGCCACCTACCAGAGCAAGAGGAAGCTTCAGGAGGACTTCGACGCTGAGGTTGCTCGTCTACAGGAGAGGATTCAGCAGCTCACGCTTGAGCGCGACGACGCCCTCACCACTGCCGCACACGCTCAGTCTACCGCCAGGACAGTCGCCGAGCAGATGTACCTGACCGCATCTCTACAGAGAGATGAGGCCCGTGCCGCACTTGACCACCTTAGAGAGGGAGCCCATCTCCTGGTTCAGCAGATCAACGCACAGCAGGTCTACATCGAGCAGCTCCATGAGGCCGTCCATGAGTTCCATCATGCAGCACAGGAGGCAGCAGCACCAGCAGCTCCCGCAGCAGAGGCCCCAGATCCCCAGGACGGAGAGGTTCTTGGTCCCGACGCCCCACCAGAGGAGGATCATGCTGACGAGCCGATGATCGACGTCGACGCATAGGACGCTGCATCCGCCGCTGGAGACGTCTGAGCGCTAGTTTTAGCTAGGAGACGTTTTTCTTTTGTATAGCTTGAGCTTTGCTCGCTAAGTGATGTAATGATTCAAACATGTGATGGTTTTATGTTTAACTTATGATGGCATGTAATGGCTTTTGGACAAAGTCCGGACTTCGATCCGCACCTCTTTTATGGAAATCCGTCGTTTGCATGACCAATTCTAAGCGATTATTCTGTGATGTTGTATGGAAATGAGTAATTATACTTGGACGTGTGCTAAATTTCCGAATTTATGTACAGCACAGTATTTATTCATGATCGGTGTAACATCACCTAATGATTGCTTATTAATGGGATATGCAGATGCCGGCACACACCCGCAGCCAGCGTGGACAGGGAGCAGGACAGGAGGAGAATCTGCCACCTCCCCCACCGCCGCCAATGACGCCGGAAGCGTTCTTTGGCCAGTTTCTGGGAAGCCAAAGGAACATGGAAGAGATGCAGAGGCATATGGAGGCCACCCTCCGTAATATTGCCAACAACACCGCGCAGCAGCATCATCAGCGCCAAGGCCCGGAGCCTAACCAGTACAGCTCCTGCCGTGATTTCTTGGACACTCGCCGCCCCCGTGTTCAAGAAGCCACCGAGCCGCTCGAAGCTGATGAATGGCTCAACTCTATCACACAGAAGTTCCGTCTGCTTCGTTTGACGGAAGAGCTTAAAGCGGAGTATGCCGCTCACATGTTTGGAAGGACCCGCAGGTTTGTGGTGGACCCAGTACCGTGCATCTCTGCCAGCTAATGCACGTGTTACTTGGGATCAATTCTCTACTGCTATGCGCAACCACTACATCCCTAGTGGTCTGATGGAAATGAAGATTGCCGAGTTCATGAGGTTGTCCCAGGGGACCAGGTCCGTATCAGAGTACCTCCACAGCTTCAACAATCTGGCTCGCTATGCCCCAGATTTTGTGGATACTGAGGCCAAGAAGATTGCCAGTTTCAAGCGTGGCATGAATGCCACAATGCTATCCAAGATGGGTAACAGTCACCGTACCACCTTTAGTGACTTCGTCAGTGACTGTCTCAACCAAGAGGCCAATGACAGCCGGCTAGCCGCAGAACACGCCGCCGTGCAAACGAAGGAGGTTCGTCCCAGCAGAGGACCACTTTCGGAGCACGCGCCCCGTACCCCCGCCTGTCACTGGAGCAAGGTACCGACCCCACAGAGGAAGATCACCACCAACCGTCCCCGTCCTAGTTTTCAGAAGCCCTACACACCCCCCATGATGCAAAACAAGAGCAAGCAGGAAATGCAGCAGGTCCCAGGACTCCGTACGTAATTGGCCCATGCTACAACTGTGGTCAAACCGGACACCTGTCACGTCAGTGCCCTCGACAAAGAAGCAGTACACTCAGCCCCAGCCTCGTACCGGTCATGTGCACCACACACTGTGGAAGAAGTGCCAGAAGGAGAGCCTGTCACCGCTGGTACGTTTCTTGTTAATCAATGCCCCGCAGTTGTGTTGTTTGATTCTGGAGCATCACATTCTTTCATAAGTGAGAGTTTTGTTTTGAGAAGTAATCTTGAGTTGATAGAGTTAGACCGGGGATATCAGATAAGTTCCGCCGGAGCCGTTCTCTCTCCGCGCGAAAAAATGGCTAAAGGAGTAGAAATGACCTTTGGGGATAAAAAGGCCATAGTGGACCCCATAGTCATTCCTGGTCTAGGTTTGGATGTAATCTTGGGTATGGGTTGGATGAAACTATGGAAGGTTAATCTAGACACCGCAGAAAGAGTAGTGTCCATGGTTAGTCCCAGGAATGGATCTTCTTTCAGTTCAAGTTACCCCCAAAACCCCCATGAGATCGGAGTATTGTTCAATGTCACGGCAAAACAGATAGCTGAGATTCCAGTAGTATGTGAGTTTCCGGATGTCTTTCCTGATGAGTTGCCTGGTTTACCGCCGCCTAATAAGGATGTGGATTTGCTATCGAGTTAATCCCTGGAACGGCACCGCACCCGTATCACGAAGACCGTATAGAATGCACGCCAAAGAGTTAGCAGAGCTTAAGATTCAATTGCAAGAGCTTTTGGATAAAGGTTTGATACGCCCTAGTTCGTCGCCTTGGGGATGTCCCGCTATCTTTGTGAAGAAAAAAGATAAGACTCTGAGAATGTGTGTGGATTACAGACCGCTTAATGCAGTAACCATAAAGAATAAGTACCCCTTACCCCGAATTGATGTCTTGTTTGATCAGTTGTCTAAAGCAAAAGTGTTCTCCAAGATTGACCTGAGATCAGGGTATCACCAAATCAAGATCAGACGGGAGGACATATCAAAAACCGCTTTCTCCACTAGATATGGACTGTATGAGTATCTTGTTATGTCTTTTGGTTTGACTATGCACTGCACCGCACATTTTATGTACCTAATGAATTCAGTTTTCATGCCCGAGTTGGACAAGTTTGTTGTGTGTTCATCGATGATATTTTGGTATATTCGGAAAGTGAGCAAGATCATGCTGAACACCTACGAGTTGTTTTGACCCGACTTCGAGAGCACAAACTGTATGCCAAGTTCAGTAAGTGTGAGTTTTGGTTGAAGAAGGTACTCTTCTTTGGTCACGTCCTTTCAGAGGAAGGGATCTCTGTAGACCCTTCTAAAGTACAAGAAGTTATGGATTGGCAAGCACCTACCACTGTACACGAGGTTCGCAGCTTCTTAGGTTTGGCAGGATATTACCGTCGGTTTATTCCGGATTTTTCAAGAATAGCCAAGCCTATGACCCGTTTGACACAGAAGAACAAGAAGTTCGAATGGACTCCAGAGTGTGAAACAGCTTTCCGCACTCTGCGAACGTTGTTGACTTCCGCACCAGTTTTGGCTCAGCCAAACTTGGAGGAACCTTTTGATGTGTTTTGTGACGCATCTAAGGTTGGACTTGGATGTGTACTCATGCAAAATGGAAGAGTTATCGCCTATGCTTCTCGTCAGTTGAGACCACACGAAGAGAATTACCCCACTCATGATTTGGAATTAGCAGCCGTCGTGCATGCACTCAAGATATGGAGACATTACCTTATGGGAAACTTATGTCACATATATACAGATCATAAAAGTTTGAAATATATCTTCACCCAGCCAGAGTTGAATATGAGGCAGAGAAGATGTTAGAGCTAATTAAGGATTATAACCTGGAAGTGCATTACCACCCGGAAAAGCGAACGTTGTAGCTGATGCCTTGAGCCGCAAGACTCATTGCAACTCGCTACAACCATTGTGAAGATGGATTCAATCTGATGCACCCTATCATGCTGAACAATATCACTCTTCAGTGCACCTTGGAAAGTGACATTATAGAGGGACAGAAAAATGATGCAGAGATTTGTCAGATTAAGAAGAGGTTAGAAACCAGTAGTTCGTTGAACTTCAGAACGACGAGCAAGGAATCTTATGGTATAATAGAAGGATAGTAGTTCCTAAGGATGCAGAGCTAAAGAAAGAATTCTGAATGAGGCCCACAATTCAAAGTTGTCTATCCACCCAGGAAGCAGTAAGATGTATCAGGATTTGAAAACCAGATTTTGGTGGTCAAAGATGAAGAAAGAAGTTGCAGCCTATGTCGCCAGATGTGATACTTGTTGCAGAGTAAAGGCAATACATCTAAAGCCCGCCGGACTGTTACAACCGTTGTCAATCCCAGAATGGAAATGGGAAAGATCAGTATGGACTTTATCACAGACTTCCCACTACTCAAAAGGAAATGATTCGATTTGGGTTATTGTGGATCGGTTGTCTAAAGTAGCTCATTTTATACCAGTCAAGACTACATACCGTCCCCATCAGTATGCAGATTTGTATATTCAGAATATCCTGAGGTTGCATGGAATTCCGAAGCGAATAGTTTCTGACAGAGGACCCCAGTTCATAGCCCGCTTTTGGGAACAGTTGCACAAGGAATTAGGAACCAAGTTGGTAAGAAGTTCCGCCTACCACCCCCAAACCGCAGGGCAAACGGAGAGAGTAAATCAGATTCTAGAAGATATCCTGAGAGCTTGTGTCTTGTCTTCAGGAGAGTCATGGGAGAATGGTTACCCCTTGCTGAGTTTTCATATATAACGTTATCAAGAAAGTATAAAAATGGCACCTTTTGAGGTTCTATATGGACGAAGATGCAGAACCCCAGTAAATTGGGTTGAGTCTGGAGATCGAGGATTCTATGGGTCCGATTATGTAAAAGATGCCGAGGAAATTGTGCAAACAGTACAGCAACATATCAAGGTAGCACAGTCTCGACAAAAGAGTTATGCTGACACCCGAAGGAGACCTTTGGAAATTCAAGTTGGAGACTATGTGTATCTCAAGGTTTCACCTATGAGAAAGGTCCAACGCTTTGGAATTAAAAAGAAGCTAGCACCTCGATATGTGGGACCTTATCAGATCATAGCAAAGAAGGGAAAAGTGGCATATGAAGTACAGTTACCCCCAGTGATGAGTGCAGTTTTCCCAGTGTTCCACGTATCACAGCTGAAGAAGTGCCTTCGAGTTCCCGAACAAGAGGAAGTTCGAGTCCCGGATGTCACGATCAGATCAGATCTGGAGTACTACGAACAACCTAAGGAGATTTTGGATACCAAGACTCGAGAGACTCGTAACCGAACAGTGAAGACTTACAAGATTCTCTGGAGTAATCACGGACCCAACGATGCTACATGGGAAACCGAGGAGTACCTAAGCATAAACTACCCCGCTTTTTATAAAGATTGGTACGTAACTTAAATCTCGGGACGAGATTTCTTTAAGGGGGAAAGGGCTGTGACACCCTAGTGTCAAGCACTGCATTGGCACTGCAATTAGCCACTAAGAAAGCATAAGCAATGCATTGCATCATTTCATGTGTATAAGTATGCCTTTGATCTTTTGTTGTTTATTTGAAATTGGATTTCTATTTGACTTGATGCTTTGATTTTGGTTTTATTCTTGAGGAGGATTTAAAAGTGGTTTTCAGAAAAAGTGTTCTGTATGAAAGTTGTAGAGAAAAATATTTTGAGCAACTTTTATATTTGGGTCAGGCCTGGTTTGGAGTTTTTCAAACTGTTTTTGAGAAGTCAAACTTTGGAAATTTCTGGAAAAAGAAAAAGAATAATTTTCTTTCCCGGCGCCAACCTTTCGGCCCATCCGGCCTTTCGGCCCACTTCCCCGCCTCGGCCCAGCGCTTGCCGCCTCGCCCGCGCGCGCGCCCGCCCGCGCACCGCGCGCCTGCCACCCGACACGGCCGCGCCGTACGCCGGCCGGCTTGCGCGTGGCGCCCCTTCTCTGCGCCAAATCCACGCTGACCCTCCTCCCTCTCCGATCTTCTCCCACCGGAGCACGCCAGCGATCTTCGCCGGCCACTCCCGCGCTTCCTCGTCTTGCCGAGCCGCCTGCCGCCGCCTAAGATCAAATCTCTTACCAGCCCCGTGTCCCCGCGCCACGCAGTCCGCCCCTCCGCTCCGCCGGGAAAAGCCCTAGCGCCTCTCCCACTCCTCACTCACCTCGCACACCACTCCTCGCTCTCAACTCTCCACTCTCACCCGCGCACGAAGCAAACTGAGCACCTCCCGCTCGTCTGCAACACCGCCGCAGAGGCCCCTTTCCCAAATTCCCCAGCACCCCCAAAAAAAAAAAAGAAAATCCATCCCCACCTCACCGGCCGATTAACCACCCCGGCCACTGCCCCGCCTTCGTCTCGACACACGGTGCGCACCCCAGCGCCATCCGCTGAGCTCCACCGACGCCGAAGTCCGAAGAGCCCCGCCGCGTGTTGGGGGAAAGGACCCTCGACAGAAGCGCCGCCCGAACTGGTGCTCAAAATCAGCCCTCGCGTAACGCCTGGCGTGCTTGCGGGGTCTCTCTACCATCGGAGGCCACTACCCTGACCCCCGAATGCGGGATCAACCCTCGCTCTCTTGCTGTGTTCCTGTGCAGGTCTGAGGCGATGGGCGCACAGCAGGAAACCTTCGCTGACCGTCGACACCACCTTCGCTTGGAGCGAGGGTCCAGGCAAGCAGCAAGCGTGTTCACTTGCCTCTCCCGGGAGGCAAGTGCAGCCGGAGGTGAGCGCGGCCGAAGGTCAAGACCGCCGCACCTCTCCCCGAAGGTGAACGGGGGGCCAGGTGGCGGCGCGCCGGGGTGTGACCGATTAGGGTTTCCGCTCCAGCTGTGTGTTTACGTTTCTGCCCTTCCTCCCTGCGCGGAGGCGAGGAATCTTTGCTGTACCCTTTTGTAATTTGGCCCGTACCCCTTGGCATTCCCTATAAATACCAAGGGATGAACAGTGTAAACCACGACTTTTGGGAATTCGAGCACTTTCCACTTCCGTTTCACCTTCGCTACCGCATCCGACGCTTGGTCACCTTCGCTCCTTCCCCTGCACAAGTGCGGAGGTTGGGCAAGTGTGCTCCCAACAGTTTGGCGCCGTCCGTGGGGAGCGGCGAAGTCTGAAATGGCGGGAAACAGAGGGCACCTTCGGCGAGGGACCAGCGCGTTGCTAGAGAGGCGGCAGCGGTGGTCCCGCCTGCTGAGGAAATTGCACAACCCTCGGGAGGAGAAAATGTCACCCCGGAACCCCAATCCCTGGGCCCCCAGGCCCGAGTGGCGACACAGCCGCACCCACACACTTCGGGAGAAGGAGAAGGGGAAGAAGAAGAGGTGGGCCTCGAGGCCCTTGAAAGGCTCGAGGCTGAGCTGCAAGAGAAGAAGAGGCGCCTGGAACAGCTTGAGAGGCACAACCGACTGCGCTCAATCAGACAGAGGGCAGACGAGGCCAGGGAGCAGCTTCGCCGCATGGAGGAGTCCCTCGCCGCGGCAGAAGCCGAAGCCGAGGGCTGGAACAATGAGGAGATACCCCCGTTGCGAGAGGGGAATGAGGAGCCAAACCAAGACAACCTTCGTCACCACCCACCACCCCCCACCACCACCAGTACACCCAGAGCCATATCTTGTGAGACACCCAAACCTCCGCCAACTCTACCCAGATGAGAGAGAGCAAAACCTTCGCATTCAGCGAAGGCATCAACAACACCAAATGCCATACGATCCAAAGTCACCACTCTCCCAAACACTCCAAACCCAGCCCTGGCCACCTTGCTATAATCCACAAAACCTACCTCGCTATGATGGACTTTCCGACCCTCGCCAGTTCATCATGAGCTATGAAGCAGCGGTTGCCGCAGCAGGCGGTGACGAATCAACAATGGCCAAATCCTTTGTCATCATTCTGCGAGACATCGCACAAACTTGGTACAGCAACCTTCGCCCCGGAACTGTGGATTCCTGGGCCTGCCTCAGAGACAAGCTGTGTACAAACTTCAAGGGCATCACTCCAGCCCCGTTAAACCCCATCGAGCTATTCAACTGCAAGCAAGAGGAACGCGAGCCGCTCCAAGATTACTGGCGAAGGTTCATTCAAATCAGAGCGAGGACCCCTGGGATATCTGACGAGGCTGTCATCCTCGCTGCAGTCAGTGGTTTGCGCCCAGGACCATGCTCCTCAAAATTTGCCAGAAAACCGGCAAACTCGATCGAGGAGTTGCATGAAACAATGGAAAGATACTGTAGAGCTGATATGGATTTCAGAGCAAAGTCCGACGCTCGGAGGTCTCAGCAGAGGCCACAGCCGAGGCCTCAACCGAGAGAAAGCAACCCTCGCCAAGAGCAAAGCAACGTTGGTGCGATCAACAAAGCAACAAGCTATGAACATCAAACACGGGACGCTCATCACCCGAGCAGCCAAGCCCCGCAGGCTTTGCCACCTCCGCCGAACCAGCGCTACCAGCAGCGAGATCCTGCCAAAATGTATTGTCACTTCTGCGGAATGGGAAGGGGCACACAACAAAGCAATGCGAATGCTTCGCCAAAGGAAAAGAATTCCAGGAATCCGGAAACCTGCCATGTCAGACCCCCGAACCATAAACCACACAAGGAAACCAAGCTTCCACCCACCAAACCCAACATACCACTATACCCCCATAAACTACGGCCTACCTTCGCAACAACCCCCCCTACAACCACCACCCACTCTACAACCAACCCATTATCAGCCAACCACCACCCCACAACGCCAAACCCACCTTACACAGTCACATACCCACATACCCGCTACCCCGCAAAACCAAATTCCAACAACCCACCAAGCCACCAGCGCTCTGCCACCACCACCGCCGATCCCCGCGTTACCAGCACCACAACCTGTGAAAGCCGAAGGCTCGAACCAAACAACCATCAACAATCCAACATCGACCTTCGGTGTCATTCTAGCTATCACCGGAGGCTCAAACGAAGACCATGGCAACAAACGGCAGAGGAAGGAACATGCCAGACGCGTTCACCACGTGGCCGTCGAAGGACCACATAAATTCGGTCGCTGGTCTCACATCCCCATAACCTTCGATTCCAGTGACATGAAGCTAAGAGATTACCCTCACACAGATGCCATGGTGATCGAAACCAACCTCGCTGGGTGGACCGTCACCAAAATACTGGTCGATACTGGAAGCTCCGCTGACATCTTGTTCGCTTCAACCTTCGACAGCATGAAGCTTGACAGAAATCTTCTGCAACCGGCCGACAACCCCCTATACGGTTTCGGTGGTCAACAAGTAAGAGCCGTCGGGAAAATTCTCTCCCCGTAACCTTCGGCGACCAAATCAACTGCAGGACGGAACACATAACATTCGATGTCGTCGACATGTTCTACCCATACAATGCCATTTTTGGCCGAGGGGTCACAAACGCGTTCAATGCGGTCATCCATCCCGCCTACCTATGCATGAAACTTCCCGCGCCGAAGGGTGTCGTCGCGGTATTCGGGGACCAGGACATTGCAAGGACAGCTGAAGGGAACGTCGCTCCGGGGCAACGCAATGTACATAATTTGTCAAAACCTCAAACCCCCGGTATCAGCGTCGAAGGCGAGGCCTGCAATGACAGAGTGAAGGCGGCGCCAAAGGACGAAACCAAACAAGTCCAACTCTTCGAGGGTAATGGAGAAAGAAAGGTGATCATCTCAGCCAATCTAGACCCTCGATCAGAAGGCAACCTCGTCACCTTCCTCAGAGAAAATTCCGACACCTTCGCTTGGTCCGCCGAAGACCTAAAAGGAGTCAACAGATCAATGATCGAGCATAGCCTGAACATCAAGACAGGTTATCGCCCAATCAAACAAAAGCTTCGCAAGATGTCAGAAGAAAGAAAGGAGGCAGCGAAGGCTGAGGTAAAAAGGCTTCTGGACGCAGGCGTCATTCGCCCAGTCAAATACCCAACTTGGCTCTCAAATGTGGTCCTAGTCCAAAAGAAGAATAAAAAATGGCGAATGTGCGTCGATTTCACTTGCTTGAACAAAGCCTGTCCGAAGGATGACTTCCCCCTCCCAAACATAAGCACCCTGGTCGACAGAGCGGCAGGCTGCCAAATGCTATCCCTCCTCGATTGCTTCTCAGGCTATCACCAAATCTGGATGAACGAAGAAGACGAAGAAAAAACAAGCTTTATCACACCCTCGGGCACTTTTTGCTTCCGAAGAATGGCAGAAGGTTTGAAAAATGCAGGCTCAACCTTCGCTCGCATGACCTCCGAAGTTTTCAAGGATGAGCATGCAGTCTCCGCCTATGTCGACGACCTAGTCGTTCAAAGCGAACTAAAAGAGAACCACATTCCAGACCTATCGAGGGTATTCAGCAACCTCCGGTACGCCGGACTGAAACTAAACCAACCAGAAAAATGTGTTTTCGGGGTAAGCGAAGGCAAGGTGCTAGGTTGCATCGCTCAGCCAGAGGAACGAGGCCAACCCTGAGAAGATTGATGCCATCATGAACATGGAACCTCCGACGACCAAGAAAGCAGCTCAGCGTCTGACTGGTCGTTGTGCAGCACTTAGCAGATTCATCTCAAGATCCGCAGAGCGAGGGTTACCATTTTCGAAACACTCAGAAGCAATGCTCCTTTCCACTGGGGCCCCCAGCAGCAAAAGGCCTTCGAGGAGCTGAAAAAATATCTGACCAGCTTGACTGCCTTAACCAGCCCAAGCAGGGGAGACTTGTTGTTACTCTACGTCGCAGCTTTCGCCACACGCTGCAAGCGCAGTCCTCATCAAGGAGCTCCACGAAAACAACAAAACCAGACAAGCCCCAATTTACTATGTTTCAGAAACCCTCGAAGGCCCAAGAGAAATTATTCGGAGCTTGAGAAAATAGCATACGCCGTCGTCATGGCATCAAGAAAGCTCACGCACTATTCCCAGCTCACGAGATACTGTACCTTCGACGTACCCTCTCGAGAGCTTTCAAAAATAACGAAGCCGTTGGAAGAATAGCAAATGGGCAGTCGAGCTTAATAGTTATGCTGTAAACTTCGTTGGGCAGAACAGCGATCAAATCACGGTGCTGGCTGATTTCATAGAGAATGGACACCCGACCCTCGCGCCCCGGCGAGTGCAGCAGGACCAGTTTTGGATCGTTTACGTCGAGGGGCCTGGGGCGCAACTGGAGCGGTGCCTCGGCTATTCTAATCTCGCCATCCGGTCACGTCGAGCTATTAATACGCACGAAGGCTGGAACTTCAAAGCACAAACAACTCCGTGAATAGAGGCTGTGATTCTGGCACTTTCAAGGTTGCGTTCATTATCAGTCCGAAGGGAACTCATCAAACACAGACTTCAAGTCATTGCGGGGCATATTGAAAAGAACTAAAAAGCAAAAAATCCAGAGCATTCAAAAGTTTTCATATGTACGAAGGTTAGAATCCGTTTTCCTCGGCATAACCGTAAAAGCAATATCGAGGACTGAAAACAGCGAAGCAGATTGCTTAGCCAAAGCAGCCGCGCGACAGCTACAACAGCTCCACTCCGGACGTGTTCTACGAGGGTTTCCACTCAGTCAGCCTTCGAAGCTTCCCGAGATCAGCATCAAGCTGATCAACACAATTCAGTGCGAGGATTGGAGAGCACCTATCATGGCCTACATCAAAGGACTCCATGAACCCAGCTCCAAAGAGGAAGAGAACAGACTAAAGCAAAGAGTGCGAGGGTACAAGATTATGGATAACACCTTGCTCAAAGCTTCGGTAACCTCACCTTGGCTCAAGTGCGTGTCACAATCCGAAGGTACCGACATTCTCAAACTCATCCACGAAGGTATATGCGGTTCACACAATGGCCCAAGAGCATTAGTAGGAAAGGCTTTCCGGCAAGGTTTCTACTGGCCAACTGCGCTGAGAGACGCTGAAACCATCGTCAAGAAGTGCGAAGGTTGTCAACTGACAGCAAAAAACCAAAACACCCCAGGGGCCCCCACAACCCTCATACGCCCAACCTGGCCCCTACAAAGGTGGGCAATGGATCTCGTGGGCCCATTACCGACGGCCCCAGGAAACCTTCGCTACGCGGTGGTAGCCGTGGAATATTTCACCAAATGGACCGAAACAAGACCGCTGTCCTCCATAACATCCCTCGCAGTAAAAAGGTTTTTCTGGCAGCAGATAGTTTGTCGCTTCGGAGTCCCCCAACATCTAACCGTCGACAATGGCACCCAGTTTGACAGCGAGGTTTTCAAAGAGTTCTGCGCACAAATCGGAACAATTCTATGCTTCGCCTCAGTCCGACACCCGCAGTCCAACGGCCTAGTCGAAAGAGCCAACGCAACAATCTTCCAATCCATATCCAAAAATTGCAAGGCAGACCCAAAGGCAAATGGGCAGACGAGCTAACTGCAGTCACCTGGTCTCACAATACCTCCGAATGCAGAGCAACCAAGTTCACACCCTTCAAACTTTTGTTTGGCGAAGAAGCCGTGTTACCAGAGGAACTAAAATTCATCTCACCAAGAACAACCCTCGCAAGTGATGAGCCAGCCATACTAACCGACAAGGACTTGCTAGAAGAAACAAGATGCAGCGCAGTTCACAACCTTCGCAAATATCAGGAAGAGACCAAGAAGTGGAGAGATAAAAAGGTCAGAATCAAGAACCTGCAGAAGGGTGACCTCGTCCTCATCCGTAAACAAAACGCAAGCACGGCGGGAAAGTTCCAGCCTAAGTGGACAGGCCCGTTCCTGATCGCAGAATGCAATCGCCCAGGCTCTTTCCACCTCTCCGACAGCGAAGGTAACATACTACCACACACCTGGAACATCGACGACCTTCGCAAATTCTACCCATAGCGGAGCCTTAGCGAGCCCTCGCGTTATGTAATTTTTGATACTTTTCATGTTATCTACTCATGTATTCAACAAAAACAGGAGCTGCACTCTTTTTCCTTACGAAGGGGCGTAAGGTTTTTTAACGAGGCAGCATCCAAAGCATTAATACAGGCTACAACCCCCAAAAAAGTAAAATCTCTAACCCTCTACGCCCAAACATCGAAAAAGCGGATCTCTTTCAAGAGCGCTACATTCGATGGAAGCCCGCTAAGATTGCTTCGAAAAACATTCCTTTTCTTTTCAAAGCAAACTTCACCTCCGCCTAAGATAAGGGGAGGAAAGTCGAGCACCCTGGCACAATCGACAGGGGCTCGCAAAAGCAAACTCACCTCCGCCTAAGATAAGGGGAGGAAAGTCGAGCACCCTGGCACAATCGACAGGGGCTCGCAAAAGCAACTCACCTCCGCCTAAGATAAGGGGAGGAAAGTCGAGCACCCTGGCACAATCGACAGGGGCTCGCAAAAGCAATCTCACCTCCGCCTAAGATAAGGGGAGGAAAGTCGAGCACCCTGGCACAAACGACAGGGGCTCGCAAAAGCAGACCCACCTCCGCCTAAGATAAGGGGAGGAAAGTCGAGCACCCTGGCACAAACGACAGGGGCTCGCAAAAGCAAACTCACCTCCGCCTAAGATAAGGGGAGGAAAGTCGAGCACCCTGGCACAAACGACAGGGGCTCGCAAAAGCAAACTCACCTCCGCCTAAGATAAGGGGAGGAAAGTCGAGCACCCTGGCACAATCGACAGGGGCTCGCAAAAGCAATCTCACCTCCGCCTAAGATAAGGGGAGGAAAGTCGAGCACCCTGGCACAAACGACAGGGGCTCGCAAAAGCAGACCCACCTCCGCCTAAGATAAGGGGAGGAAAGTCGAGCACCCTGGCACAAACGACAGGGGCTCGCAAAAGCAAACTCACCTCCGCCTAAGATAAGGGGAGGAAAGTCGAGCACCCTGGCACAAACGACAGGGGCTCGCAAAAGCAAACTCACCTCCGCCTAAGATAAGGGGAGGAAAGTCGAGCACCCTGGCACAATCGACAGGGGCTCGCAAAAGCAATCTCACCTCCGCCTAAGATAAGGGGAGGAAAGTCGAGCACCCTGGCACAAACGACAGGGGCTCGCAAAAGCAGACCCACCTCCGCCTAAGATAAGGGGAGGAAAGTCGAGCACCCTGGCACAAACGACAGGGGCTCGCAAAAGCAAACTCACCTCCGCCTATGATAAGGGGAGGAAAGTCGAGCACCCCGCCACTTTCTCCGTCTCGCCCGAGCCCTGCAAGACAGGCCTCGGCGCGGGCCCCACTTTCTCCGTCCCGCCCGAGCCCTCCAAGCCAGGCCTCGGCGCATCAACGCGATCAAAAAGAAGTGCGCGAGCCTCGCTAAAAGAAAAAGGGGACGTCGCTGTTTTTTCAAAACAAGCGTACACGAGCAAGTGCGCGAGCCTCGCTAAAAGAAAAAGGGGACGTCGCTGTTTTTTCAAAACAAGCGTACACGAGCAAGTGCGCGAGCCTCGCTAAAAGAAAAAGGGGGCGTCGCTGTTTTTTCAAAACAAGCGTACACGAGCAAGTGCGCGAGCCTCGCTAAAAGAAAAAGGGGGGCGTCGCTGTTTTTTCAAAACAAGCGTACACGAGCAAGTGCGCGAGCCTCGCTAAAAGAAAAAGGGGGCGTCGCTGTTTTTTCAAAACAAGCGTACACGAGCAAGTGCGCGAGCCTCGCTAAAACCCATACGCTTTTCTCATACCGTTACAAAACAATGTTACAACAACAAACATATCCCAAAATAAAAAATCTTTACAAGGGACCACCGCTCCCCTCAATTAACTCCAAATCATCCAAACCTTCGGCCTCCATCTCAGCCCCCTCCTCCACTGGAACCAGGGGTCCCCACAACAAAGGAGCTGCAGGGACAATTGGCAGCTCCCCGGGCAAAACCCTCGCCCTATACATGTACCTATGCCTCGTCACAGCTTCCGAAGGTTCCTCCTTCGGGATCACAAGCGCCCCATCCGAACCAATTTCAAGCTCCCTTCGACCGAACAAATATTCCAAAGCCGTGTTCTCGTCAATATCATCATCACCGACAGCTTGCGAAGTCGACGAAGACCCAAACAAATAACGATCGGCTTGGCGGTCTGTATAGTCTGCCTCGCGCCAAAATCGACTCGACCTACTATTCTTTAAATCATATCTCCGCACCTTCGACCACCAAAAACGTTCAAAGGAAAGCGAAGGATATTTAAATCTAGCGCGAGCCCATGATTCACCAGTTATAAAAACATCTTGGTAGTTCAACATCAGCGGGGTCACGTCGAACACGTCTAGCACGGTTCCGTCAGGAACCTGCATGTTGCACAAAAATACGAGATGTCTCAGCCTCGCCAAGTCTTTACAAACAACCATAGTATCTACAAAAAGGCCTCCCTCGCCCCAACAAACCCAGGCATCACACCTGCCCAGCTTCCCCACGATTGATGTCCACACCCTCGCCAGCGGTGGCAGTCGAGGTCCCAGCCGACGCCTCCTCCGCCGTGGTTTCTTTCGCAGCATCTCCTTCCGCGATCGGCCCGCTCCCGGTCAACGCCTCGATCTCGGCGAGCGTAACCCCCGCACAGCCTGGCTCAGGGGCGGCTTCAGGGTCACCCCTCGCTGCATCTTCCGCAGGCGGTGAGGGCATCGCATCTCGTCGAGCCTACAAGCAAAATAAAGGACAAACCTCGCCAAAATCAACAAACAACCCCTCTAAAACGAAACCAACACAGACCAAAAAACTTAAACAAAGGAGCGAACCTGGCGCGTAGCCTCGGCAGCTTCTTCGAAGGCGAGAGCCCGGCCACCTCCGGAGATCCAAAACTTGCGAAGCAAACGCATCGCACAGTTCCGGACATCTGCGTCATCAACCTTCATCTGGCGAACCTCTTCAACCGTCGGAAAGACATGGCTCGGCCTTTTGACCTTCCGAAGATGATCACAATCCGCCAGTCGAAGCGTGCTCGCCATTGCCAAGGCCCCGGCGTAGCCACCAAAATCGGCTGCATTAGAGACTAGCGAGCTAAACACATCAAGCTCGTTGCCCAGCCAGCCCTCGAAGGCCTCTGCATCAACCGCAGGCAACGGCTCTCCGGCTGAACCCCCAGCCTCGGTCAGACAACAATCAAGTTTACGTTTGACGTTCTCCATGCTCGCCCGCCAAGAGTTCTTCAAATCAACCAGCCGACCCTCGGCCTCGGCTAAAGCTTTGTCCTTCTCCTTTCCCGCGGCAATCAGATCAGCATTACGCCTCGCCAGCTCAACCGCCTCCTCTCGAGCCTTCGCAGCCTTCTCCGAAGCAATTCTCATTTCATCTTCCTTGCCCGCTAGGCTCCGCGCCAGTTTGCTGTTCTCCTTCTCAAGTTCAGTCATATGGTTCCTCATAAACTCCATGTCGGAGCCAACCTTCCGCCTCGCTGAGCGGTTCAAAAGCATCAGCTCCGCCAACTTGACGTCAACATCATCGAAGGTATCGCCAACCGCTTGATCCGCAAGAAGAACCTCCGCCTCCGGCACACAAATGCGGCCGAAGATCCGGCCCAAAAAACGCCTTTCCTCCGGGCTACACTGCAAGTGGCAATCCCGAAGGTCCGGACTGGTGAACAGCGCAGTGGCCGGATCAGAAATCCCAAGCTTCCTGGCATATTCCGGAAGGCTCGACCGGCTAGCCTCGCCAAACGGTTTTTTTTCCCCGGGACCGCGCAGAGTCAAGTTCCCCATCAAACTCTGACCCCTCCACCCAAAGGTGTGAGCCCGCGAACCTGGGAACCGCACCTCGTCGAGGGCTACCTGGCTCAATATCTCGTGTAAGCTCATCTGCGCCCTGGGTAACCATCGCACCAGCAACCGGCGAGGCTCCGCCTCCAATGGACACCTCCTCATCCGTGTCATGCCCTTCAGAAGAGCCCTCGCTACCTTCATCAGATGAGCCCTCGCCCGTCTCCCCCTCTGCTTTTTCCTCCGCATCATCATCAGATTCATCCTCGTCGCCCGAAGTCTGGACCAAAGCAACGATCCCTCCAACGCGAGGCATGCGTCCCACGACTGAACTGCCACCTCGGCCGCTCCGGCCCGCGGCCAAAGAAGTGCCCGCAGCAACCGAGCCCGCAGTGACCTTTGTCGCAAGCACCTTCGCTCGGCCACCAGCTCCCCCGCGGCCTCGACCACGCCCTCTCTTCGGCCGAGAGACGATCTCCGTCCCTCCCAAAGCCTTACGCTTCCTCTTCTTCGGCGCGTCGTCGCTCGAAGGAGCCGGCCAGTCGGCGTAGCGAACGCCAAGAATGTCAAACATTCTGTTCACGCGACCTTCGCCGCCCATCAAGCTATGGATAGCCTTCACTTCCAATGGGGAAAGCTTCCCCACGAGCTCGTCCGTCCACTGCTGAACTCGTTTGAAAACAGCCTCGTTCCCATCCTCGCGCCTCGGAAATTTCTTAAGAGTTCTTTCCCAGACCTTCTCCAGATCCAAACTAGGCTTCTTCAAGCCCCTACCTTCATACCTTGGGTCGTTCTCCACAACGAACCAAGTCTGCCTTCGGCCAAGAGGCCAAATCTTGGCACAGCAATATTCCTCCACCAAATCACGCGCGCACTGAGAGCGCGCAACGACCCTCAGGCAATCAACAGCAGCATGGGCCTCGATGCTCATCTTAGCTTCGGCGCCCACATCTCCAAGCACCGGAAGCTCGCCGCAAAGCTCGGAGCCGTCACTGAGTTTGTAATAAAACCAGGACTCCTGCCACCCGCTGCTCCACTTGTTTTTCTGCGCTTGCACCGGCAGCTCCGCGCCGGCGCGATGGCAAAAAGTGTACACCGCAAATTGTCCAATGCTGGTCCTGCCCTCGCTGTCCATAATCTTGCGAGGCTGCATGTGAACGCGATGAGTGCGAACAAAACCCTCGACATGAGGGACAACCCCCTGAGACCTGCAGGCCCAGACGTAGACCGACATCTTTGTGAAGCACGAAGGCGTAAGCTGATGAAACCGCAGGTTGAACCTACGCAGGACCGAAGTCACGAAGGGGTCAGCTGGGAAGCGAAGGCCAGCCGAAAAGAACTCTTCGAACACCACAACCTCGTCTGCATCCGGCTTCGGCACGGTCTCCCCACTGCTAGCCCTCGCCTTGCCCTCCTCAATCCAGCCCCACCGCACGTAAGATGCAATCTCACTTGCACAAACCCGGCTCAAACCAAACTCGAAGGTAATCCCCTCATCCGCGGCTGTGGGGGAAACAGCACGAGCAGTTTGCTTCAACCTTGCCATCTCTTCAACTGCTAACACTACCGCACAACCAACGCCTGTCTCAACCCTCGCAGACAAGCTCAAACAAACCTTCGCTACAAGCAAATTGCAACAACAGGATGGCTATAGCAACAAAGAGCACAATCAAAACTCCACGCTCACTCTTTCTATTTATAGGCCGGGAGACGAAGCCCTCACCCGACAGTCGGCACGACAACCAAAGAACGCGGCACAAAAAACGAAGCAGGCTTCAATAGTATAAAACAACACCACAACGGCCCGGCCCAAAGCAACCGCGGGCGTCGCTGCCGAGGGTCCCGTTTTTAAAGGCGCTGCTTGGGCCTAAACACAATCTTTTAGATCCAAGACAACGAGGGGCTACTGTTGGGGGAAAGGACCCTCGACAGAAGCGCCGCCCGAACTGGTGCTCAAAATCAGCCCTCGCGTAACGCCTGGCGTGCTTGCGGGGTCTCTCTACCATCGGAGGCCACTACCCTGACCCCCGAATGCGGGATCAACCCTCGCTCTCTTGCTGTGTTCCTGTGCAGGTCTGAGGCGATGGGCGCACAGCAGGAAACCTTCGCTGACCGTCGACACCACCTTCGCTTGGAGCGAGGGTCCAGGCAAGCAGCAAGCGTGTTCACTTGCCTCTCCCGGGAGGCAAGTGCAGCCGGAGGTGAGCGCGGCCGAAGGTCAAGACCGCCGCACCTCTCCCCGAAGGTGAACGGGGGGCCAGGTGGCGGCGCGCCGGGGTGTGACCGATTAGGGTTTCCGCTCCAGCTGTGTGTTTACGTTTCTGCCCTTCCTCCCTGCGCGGAGGCGAGGAATCTTTGCTGTACCCTTTTGTAATTTGGCCCGTACCCCTTGGCATTCCCTATAAATACCAAGGGGATGAACAGTGTAAACCACGACTTTTTGGGAATTCGAGCACTTTCCACTTCCGTTTCACCTTCGCTACCGCATCCGACGCTTGGTCACCTTCGCTCCTTCCCCTGCACAAGTGCGGAGGTCGGGCAAGTGTGCTCCCAACACCGCGGAAGCTTTCAGCGCCGCTCGGAGCCCGGAACCGTTCGTCCCCGACCCGAGCTCCACCGCCTCCCTTCTTCCTCCTCCAGCTTCGCCAAGCCAAGGCAAGGTGAGAACACCAACTAGCCCTAACGCTATCGTTCCCCATCTCTCTGTTCACCACGGCCGAGCGCCATTGCCGCCATCGCGGACCTCACACGTGGCCAGCACGCACCAGCGCACCTCCGGCCAAACCATCACCCCTAGGACTCCCCTCTAGGTTCACTGAATCTCACACGCCCGCCAGTTTAGCTGGCGACCGCCGGAAACGGCGTAGCCGCGCGATGCCGTCGCCGCCGTGCGCTGCCGCTCGCCGCCGGCACGCTTCAGCCGTGCGCTGGCCAATCCACCAGTACCGCCGGATGCGCCTCGTCGAGACGAGTCCGCAGGGCCCAGCCTCCCCGCCGGCGACCTCACCGACGGCGAGAAATCACCGGACCAATCCCTCCCCTGTTTCCGTCTCGTCCGAGCCCCCGAGTCCGGCCTCGGACGGGCGCGCCTGTTTTCCGATTCGCCCGAGGCCGCGAGCCAGGCCTCGGACGAGCGTGCGTTCTTCCGTCTCGCCCGAGCCCTCGAGCCAGGCCTCAGCCTCGAACCAGGCCTCGGACGGGCGTGTATGTTTCCGTCTCGCCCGAGCCCTCGAGCCAGGCCTCAGCCTCGAGCCAGGTCTCGGACGGGCTAATGTTTTTCCGTCTCGCCCGAGCCCTCGAGCCAGGCCTCGGCCTCGAGCTCGGCCTCGAGCGAAACCTCGGGTGCGGTCTCGTTCGAGCCAGGCCTCGGCCGATTCGCTTTCCGCCGTGCGCCCGAGCCCGAATGGGTTCTGCTGACCCACGGGTCCCGCGCGTCAGCCCCTTACCGGTCCATAGACCGAGTTCTCTCAAGCCAGCCGGGAGAAGTTAAATGTTTTTCTTTTCGGTTTAATTTCCAAGAGATGCTTGTTATTTTTGTGTAGCCTGTGTTATAAATCCAAATGAAGTGCTTCCAGTTTTATTAGCTTTCTTATGAATAGATCTATCATGGGAAAATATGAATGTATTTTTGATAGCAGTTTGTTTTACTGTTCTCATTTATTTCAGTTTATATGCTTTTATTTAAATAAATGATTATAAGTGTTTTCTGGTTGAGATAATTCCTGGAAAATTTTGTGTAAGTTTATTATACTGTTTGGCACCTGTGAAAAATATATGAGGCACTGTTTATGTAGAAAAAGTTACTGTTATAGTTAAAAGTCTCTTTTTGCTGATTTCTTAGAAAAAGTGTTAAGGTGTTTTATAGGTTGAAATAAAATATGGGAAAATTTGTACAGTCTCTGTATGCCTTGTAGAATCTAAGAAAAGTATGAACTTGATCTGTTTTATGGAAAAAATTTGTAGTTGCTTTACAACTGTGCTTTTCTGTATAGATCTTTAGAAATTCATGTAAGAAAATATATGATGGTTCTGGTCATGGAACTTCCTAGATAAATATGAAATGTGAAGTAGAATCTGGGAAAAATAGGAAATAGAGCTATGCACTCTTTTACAGTAGGGTTGTAGTTCAAAGTACCTTTTTAGGCAGTTTGCTTGTCATTTTTGTATCTGCAGCGCTGTATTTTATCTTTGGCTGAAACTTGTTCAGTAGAGTCCAGCAAGTGTGGTTTACCTTCTGGAATTTTTGTGGATTTTTCTGAGCCCAGAAAAATACACTTGCAGTTCAAATCTGAGTTTCCTTTGATGTATTTAAATAAGAAAGAGTTGAATACTCAGATTTTGTTTTATGAAATAAATGAGATATTGCCCCAATGTTAAAAGTGGTTCAACAAGTTGGCTTTGTTGGTTTGCAAGAGTTATTCTTTTCATGCCACTTCATCTTGCACCGCATTTATTGAATTATAAATTCATCGCACGCAATAGGATCGACCCCGCCGGAGCTTCACCAAGAGCAGGAGCTAAACGCCGAGCCGGAGATCCAGGAGCTGCAGCAGCCAGAGGAAGTCGACCCCGTCCACGACACTAACCTGCCCGAGTGCCCCTCCCACGAGGCCTCGGTTTTCACTCAAGGCAAGCCCCGGAGCATTCTAAGTCTCCCAGTTTTTGCAATTAATTTACTTGAGTCCTTTTATATTGTGATGCATTAGGTATAGGAGTTGATTGAATCCTAGTTGTTGCATTACCCTTCCTTGATTATTGATTATTACCTGCCTTGTTACCCTGTTACTGCTTTATAATGTAGAATTGCTTAGTCTACTTAATAAAAGTAGTAGTTAAGGATGTTTCCGTGATACCCCGATGGGTATTTACCGGATCACGGTTGGCTATATTTGCTATCGTGGAAAAGAACCTGAGTAGTAATGAAATACGGTCAAATGGAAGGCAAAGCACAAGTTTGGAAACTTGGGGCAGTCCGTCCGTTGGATCGTGTAGGTTTGTATCGATGTTGGCCCTCGTTCATTTTTGAACGCGCCCTTTTACTTAGGGATATGTCGGTGCCGTAATCATCGACCCCAAAGCCGGTTAGAAGCTGTTCGGGCCGGTCTCAACCCGTGTCGTGCCCTCTAGTACGGAAGTTGCGATCTGCCGCGTGAGGCCATCGCCAGACTCTGATTGGGCGGTCCGTGCTTGAGCCGCGACGATTACCACCACGAACAAGCGTCGAGCGGTTGCCCAATGCATGGACCCGACGGGGAAAGTGTGGGCTGGTATTAAAGGTCTTTCACCAGCTGGTTTGGAATTCGATTCGAGTCGCCGTCTCCCCCGGTTAGTGGGAAACTATGGCGAGCTTCACCACGATACAACTCCATGTGATGTTTAAAGGTTCAACTAAAATGTGGATAAGTCAACTGGATATGGTTATATTATTGTTTGTTAGATTCAAGTGAGTGCTCTAGTACAGGTAATAACCTAGAACTAAGGAGTAGGTTTAAAAGTAACAGCTCATCAAAATCATTAATTATCCCTTATCTGAATTTGAGCCTTTCGCAACTAAAAGATCCCAGCTCCACCTCAAAAGCCTTGCATACCCTTGGAGTCTTTTATTTTCAGTTAGACGGGTAAGTCTAGCTGAGTACATTCCCGTACTCAGGGTTTATCCCGTTTGTTGCAGATGGCCAGGTCTACTTTGGCTATTGTAAGCACTGCCTCTACCCAGTGGAAGGTGATGAGGAGTAGGCCCAGGGCAGGGTCGTCAAGAAGCTTTCCTCCTTCTTTTGCCGGACTAAGACTACTGGTGGCACACTATCTTAAAAAGGAGGAATGACTTGTGTTGAGTTGGTTTATCAAACAATGTTTTATTTGGACCACGTTTGTTGTGGTCGTGTTTTAAACTTATTCGAGCTTCCGCACTTTTAAACTCAATATTGTAATAACTCTGATGTTTTAAATTCGATTTCGTTTCGCTGTGATGTATCTTTACGCATGTAACCTTGAACGATGCGATCCTGTATGTTATGGTGTTAGAAATCCTTCGTGATTTCCGGACTACCGGGGTTATATGGGTTCAAGTATGAGTCGAAGTCAGACGGATTTGGCTAAGATAATACTTGAGCTCTTATCGCCAGGTCGGTTCCGCCACAATATACATATGTAAGCGAGTAATAAAACCAGCAATTGCATCTACACGACATTCCTACCATCTAATAGGAGAAGGATAGGTCCTAATCCCACCCGAGGATGCGCAGATGGGTTAGTTTCCATGTTCTACTCCTACCCGAGACAGAATTTCGGCAGCACCTCCTCGCTGTTCTCCCGATACACGTCCTGGCAGGGAGAGTGTGTATCCGGAGAACAACGAGGAGGTGGTGCCGAAACTCTGACTCTGACAGGAGCAGAACATGGAAACTAGCTCATCTACGCATCCGCGGGCTGTCCAAAATACGTGGACAATTCGAAAGAGATACAGTCGCAGATATGCAAAGGACTGAATATCTAAGACTGTATCTCTTTCGAACGGGAGATGTCTAACTAGGTTACGCGACCAAAGATCAGATACCTAAGGATACGGATAGAGGGGTTATACCTAAGGTGTCGGTGAGGTCAGGGTAGCGGGGCAGTGGTGAGTCGGGGCAGTGGCGAGACGACGCGGTGTAGGCAGACCCGCAACGCCGACGAAGACGATCGGGGTCACCGAGTCCCTCCGACGGGTCCTCCTCCTGCCAAAAAAAGAGCATATGGTTAGTCTCGACAGAAAATTTTGGCAGCACCTCCCCTGCACGGGGAGGTTCCCAAAACCTACAGAAAAGGTCGGCACGAAGGCCAACAACCACATGTATACCAGACATAGTCATGAAGGCCAACAATCACAATAGTACCAAGATGAGTCATGTACTTTACTTCTATTTCCATGCAGATAAAAGTATCGAAGTAGTACAACTACTACTAATACTAACACTACTACTAACACTAACACTAACACTAATACTAACACTAACACTACTACTAACTACTAAGTACTAACTACTAACTGTTAAGTACTAACTATTTACTAACTACATAGGGCATACCTTCGCGACGAGAATAGCAAGAACGAGCTTCGGCGACGTCGACGGGGACGACCGAAGCGGCTTGAGGGTCGACGGACCTAAGCTGGCACCTTCCTCCTCTCTTCTCCTTGTCGTTCTCCTTCTCTCCTCTCCACTCCTCCTTCTCCTCCTCTCTTCTCCACTCCTCCTCTTCTTCCTCTTCTTGCTCTCCTCCTCCACCTCCTCCTCCTCTTCCTCCTCTCCTCCTCCACCTCCTCCTCTCCTCCTCTCCTCCACTGGCCGGCCTAGGGGCGGCCCGCCGCTTAGGTGACGACGGCGGGCGGGCGGGCGGAGCCGGCCCGGACAGCGGCGGCGGGGGCCGGGGCGGGGCCGAATGGCGGCGGCCGAGGCCGGGGCCGACGGCGGCGGGCGGGGGCGACGGCGGCGTGCGGCGGCGCGGGGCGGTCGCGGCGTGCGGCGGCGCGGGGCGGTCGCGGCGTGCGGGGCTGGGTGCGTGAGTGCGTGTGTGTTGGTGTGTGTGGGTGGCGGTCGGGCCGACCGTTTTCTATTTTTTTAGGTTTTCAATGGCTTTGCCGAGTGCCAGATCGGCTGGCACTCGGCAAAGAGGGGATATTTGACGAGTGCCAGCCGATCTGGCACTCGGCAAAGGCGGGCCACGTGGCAGCCGAGCCTGGCCAGCAGACAGCACTTCGCCGAGTGCCAGCTGGCACGACACTCGGCAAATAAGTAGCCTTTGCCGAGTGCCAGCTGGCCTGGCACTCGGCAAAGTTTTTATTTTTTTTTAATTTTGACACCAAATTTTTTTTGAGGCACTTCCACACTACCATTGTCAACATGTTCAAATTTGAGAGTTTTTCAAAACTTTTTGTTATATTTTTTGACTTTCTTTCGTTTTCTTGAATTTTCCCGAAAGACGCAAGTTTGAACTGCGGCTGCATCGAATAATGGATTTTCATGATTTAAAAAATGTTATTCTTGTTCTTAACCGTATGTTGAGGCCAAATCCAAAACCTGACCCTAGGTTTCGATCAACGTGCTCACGGGGCAACGCCTCCAAATTACCTGTGGGCGGTTTTTTAATTATAGAAAATGCAAATGAATTCCGAAAATCGCGAAACTTGGTGAGATGTTGTTACATCATATGTGTATGTTGTGAAAAAAATTTGAGAAAGTTTTGAGCAAGTTGTCACGTACGATGCTTACAAACCTAGACATCTCAACATGTGATATGTTGAGATGTCCAGGTTTGTAAGCATCGTACGTGACAACTTGCTCGAAACTTTCTCAAATTTTTTTCACAACATACACATATGATGTAACAACATCTCGCCAAGTTTCGCGATTTTCGGAATTCATTTGTATTTTCTATAATTAAAAAACCGCCCGCACGTAATTTGGAGGCGTTGCCCCGTGAGCACGTTGATCGAAACCTTAGGTCAGGTTTTGGATTTGGCCTCAACATACGGTTAAGAACAAAAATAATATTTTTTAAATCATGAAAATCCATTATTCGATGCACCTGCAGTTCAAACTTGCGTCTTTCGCGAAAAATTCAAGAAAACAAAATAAAGTCAAAAAATATAACGAAAAGTTTTGAAAAACTCTCAAATTTGAACATATTGACACTGGTAGTGTGGGGATGACCCACAAAAAATTTGGTGTCCAAAATCCAAAAAAAAAACTTTGCCGAGTGCCACATGGACTGACACTCGGCAAAGAGGGGATCTTCGCCGAGTGCCAGCCACGTGGCACTCGGCAAAGAACAGCCCACGTGCTTTGCCGAGTGCCACGTGGCTGGCACTCGGCGAAGACCCCCTCTTTGCCGAGTGCCAGACACGTGGCACTCGGCAACGAACAGCCCACGTGTCAAACAACGGGGCCACACGCTTTGCCGAGTGCCACGTGTCTGGCACTCGGCAAAGAGGGGGTCTTCGCCGAGTGCCAGACGGCGAGCACTCGGCAAATCTAACGGGCTTGGATGCCGTCTGGTCCGCGACACTTTGCCGAGTACTCGTGTTTGCCGAGTGTGCGGCACTCGGCAAAGAGGTCACTTCGCCGAGTGCTTTTCTTTGCCGAGTGTTGGGCACTCGGCAAAGCAGTCTTTGCCTTGTGCGCAGTCTTCGCCGAGTGCCAGATTTCCGGCACTCGGCAAAGAGGCTGTTTGCCGAGTGCCCGAAATTTGGCACTCGGCAAACTGGCCGGCACTCGGCGAAGCCTGTCTTTCCTGTAGTGAAAGGTGTGTACTGTACATTTTGTTTCCTATGGCTATTTTGTTTCCTTCTGTATGACCAACAATCCTTCGGTTTCGTTTTACAAGGAACTATTATTCGATGAAGAAGGGAACCTACTAGATGAAAAGCCTAACGATCCCATGGAGGTGGCAATGCTGAAAAAGATTTCAGAATCACGCAACAAGTTTGAAGATCTTATCCAAATGGCCAAGACCTCAGAACAAGGGATAGACTTCTTATATTCTAGTTTATCTAACGTAGTAGAACCTCTCCAACAAATCACGCCTGCTGTTAGAGTTGATAAACAAGAGGAATATGAAACTTTCGTGGGTAATAAAATTCCTAGTGAAGTCAATATACATCCACCAACTGATATCACGTCAAAAGGGAGATGCAAAAGAATAAAGAAGGGCAAGGACAATAAGGGTGGAAGTGGAGGTCAGGGAAAGAATAAACGGAAATGTCGAAAATGCAAGCAAGTTGCGGATCATGATGCACACAATTGCCCAAACAATGTTGTTGCTGGTTGAATTTCAAGTTCCTATAACCATGTACTTGCTACCTTTAAACTATGAATTTTGGAATTGTACATGATGGCTGCTATTATGAACCTGTACGTATGCCATAACTTGTCGTGTTCATGAATGAGACACGTTTGTTTTCGTATTGTGGCTGTTATTACGGGTACATGCTGCCAAAATTTAGAGAGTAAACGCTGACACTGGTACAAATTATTTAGTATTGTGTTAACGATTAGGACGTGCATGCTCCTGTTCATTGCTTGTTCGTGTATACGCATGCATATTCCTCTGAAAAATTTGTGCTGAACTTGCTGCTGCTCCTGCGACAGGCCAGGGAGTACTGGTGCTGCTGCGTGGCGTACTGGTGCTGCTTGAGCGCGCTCTGGTGCTGCATGGCGTACTGCTGCTGCGTGGCGTACTGGTGCTGCTTGAGCGAGGACGATGTCCGCCATGAACGAGTGCGGGATCTTGGCCATGGGGCGGCGGCACACTTGACCCTCACCGGGAGAAGGCAGGGCGCTGGGAGAACGCCGCGCACCAGGGCAATGACGAGGCGCGGCGGTGGTTGGGCGGCTGACGGTGGCCACGCAGTCGATCTCGGGCAGCGCTGGGAGAAGGCACGGCGACACGGGAGGTTACGATCGGGAGTAACCGACAGACGGTTCGACTTCTGGGACTGTTTTAAAAATAATAGATTAGATAAATGTAGTGGGAGGGTTTAAGTGCTTAAATGATCCTCCTTCACCTACAACCATCAAAGCCATCAAATTAGATTCGTGTGGACTTGATCAGAGTTTCCGTAGTTTGCATAGGTAGCTGGTTTGCATAGCATATGCTTTCGAGTTGGTTTGCTAAGAAAGCGGTTTTCTTATCTGTAGGTACGCAAGGTTTGCAGAACAACATATTTATAGCAATACATATTTATAGCAATGGGACAGAGAGTCCTGCTAGAAATGTCTCCTCACAAAGTATCTTTGAAAATAGATTCCTATGACTCTACTTAATTAATTTCATATAAAAATATAAATCTATTCTCATGGCAATCATTTATTTGGCGTATCGTATGTTGAAACAACGGCCGGCCATAGAAATTTTCACCAGTCATGCATGGTTGCCTTCATAAGGCACGGCGCTTAGCTTTGGCTGTTTGAATTTGTGCTTTGTGCTCAAAAAATTGTCTTTTTTTTTTTTTTACTTTTTGTTTTTCAGCCAGAGGCTGAACTTCTAGTTTTGTTCACGGTTAAGTGCGCAGCTCATACAGAAACCGGAGAAAAATATATTCCTTTTTTCTAAAATATGGCACACTCTTACAAAGAGGTCGATTGATTCGTATGTAGGACTTAAGATTCAAAAATCTCTATTTATAAGAACCATCCACAATACGACTATTCTTGAAACTGATTTTCAGTGGCAGTCTATCTGGTGGGCACATCGTCTTTATTTCTATATATATGTTACGTGTGAAAGGAAAAAGAGGCACCCGTAGAAACGTGGTATCCTATTTCATCTTCTGTCTCATAAAAAGTGTTGTTACTAAATTTATAGAAAATATTAGCAATATTTTATATCTAAATAAATTTATTATAAAAATATATTTAACGATCTATCTAATACTATTAAATATATACCATAATTATTAACATTTTCAATAAACGAAAATGACATTTTTTATAAGACAGAGTAAGTACTTGACGCATAATACAAGGAGAAGGTGGACAAGATTGTCAATCGCGACATCCTAACCGCATACTACTCTATCCTATAAAAAGAGTCTAGGGAACAAGATTGACTCACGAGCCTAAACCCTAGTGTAATTGAGCCACCACCTTGGCCCCTTGGTATGGTCTATAAAATACCAAGGGATGACACTGTGTAAAAGGGAGAGAAACCAGTTTAATAAGAATTTATTTCATATTTATTCATTGGTACATTGTCCTAAGCTACTCCACTTTCTTTCTTCCTTCAGCTTACTTGGTCCCTGTGGGAAATCCTCGTTCCTCCTCCCTCTAGGCTCAGCATCTACCCTATCTACCCTACTAATGTATCATCTCATTTCTTTGCTTGGTGTACCAAAGAAACCTCACCTGCTGAGATGGTCTCACTAAATCTACACGTGAAATTGTACCCAGAAAACTAACTCTATAATAATCAACCATCCAGCTTTGTTTTATAATCTTCTCTCTCTTTACTCACTCACATCCAACTGACCAGATTAAATGTATGGTATACATCCTCCTCCTCCACATAAGGGAAAAATATCCGATGAGATCGTGGGAGAAAAAATATTGCCGGAAAAAGAACGCCAAAGTGCTAGATCGTGGGAGAAAAACTACTGCAAAAAAAAAAAAACACCCCAAGCGGTAATCACGTTCGCTTTTCCATCCCGTGCGGATCAGATCTTCCAAGAAAACAACATCACGAAAACAAACACTGTTTGTGTTCCTAGAGCGCTAGATCGTGGGAGAAAGAAATATTACCGAGAAAAAAGCAATCCAAGCGCTAATCACGTTCGCTTTCCAATACTGTACGAATCAGATTACCGAAGAAAATAACATCACCAAAAAAAAACACCATTCGCGTTCCAAAAAAATACAGTGAATTCCTTGTATGTGTGCAGAGTGTTACGGACAGCCGCCGTACAACAAAATTACGCGGCTGCCGGCAAGACCGCCGTCCGGAAAAAATTACGAGGTCACCGTCCGAAACGCAAAAATTTGCGAGGCTACCGTCCGCTATCCTAGCCTTGAGGCCGGCCAATTGCTTTGTGCGTGCCCAGGCCACACTCACGAGGACGGCATCCGCGAGGCCGCTGTCCCCGCACTCGAGGCCAACCAATCACCGTCGTCCGCCAAGCCACGCTCATGAGGACGCCGTCCAGGATCCCAGCTGCTGCGAGGCCACCGTCAGCGATCTGAGGCCGCCGTCTGACTCCCCGGACGAAGGCGACGCCGGCCAATCGCCATCCACGATCCGAGGCCGCCGTCCAACTCCGCGAATGTAGGTGAGACTCATGCACGCGATTCTGTCGTCCGTCTAAACAAACGTTGAACGCTGTTCGCGACGTGTCGGTGGTACAAAAAAGGGTACCCCTAATCAACGCAAACACCCAAGCCAGGCCTCGGGCGAGCGCCCCAATCTCCGTCCCGTCCGAGCCCTCCGAGCCAGGCCTCGGGCGAGCGCCCCAATCTCCGTCTCGTCCGAGCCCTCCGAGCCAGGCCCGGGCGGGCACTCAGTCTCCATCTCGTCCGAGCCCTCCAAGCCCGGTCTCGGGCGAGCGCCCCAATCTCTGTCCCGTCTGAGCCCTCCGAGCCAGGCCTCGGGCGAGCGCACCAATCTCCGCCTCGTCCGAGCCCTCCGAGCTAGGCCTCGGGCGAGCGCACCAATCTCCGCCTCGTCCGAGCCCTCCGAGCCAGGCCTCGGGCGAGCGCACCAATCTCCGCCTCGTCCGAGCCCTCCGAGCTAGGCCTCGGGCGAGCGCACCAATCTCCGCCTCGTCCGAGCCCTCCGAGCTAGGCCTCGGGCGAGCACACCAATCTCCGCCTCGTCCGAGCCCTCCGAGTCAGGCCTCGAGCAAGCGCTCCACCACACTCCACGCCCCCCTCGAGCGGTACGGACAACCAGACCAGCCCTATACCACGCGTTTAATGCACCCACCTACTCCAGTCACGTCCTCTGAGACGCAGCACGTGCCACAGTGAACCGGTGTAGAGTCAAACCTTCTTTTCATCACAAGCATGGGCAAAAAGGCACCAGCACTGTCGCGCCATGCCCTGCACTGCTGTGCCATGCTCTACACTGTGCACATCTAAATCACCACTTCGAGGCCGGCTCTGCACCCCTCGAGCTCCCGTGAGCACCACTTCGAGGCCTGCTCCACGCCCCCCTCGAGCCCCCGTGGCACCACTTCGAGGCCGGCTCTGCACCCCTCGAGCTCCCGCGGCACCACTTCAAGGCCTGCTCCGCGTCCCTCGAGCCCCCGTAAACGCCACCTTGAGGCCGGCCCTGCGCCCCTCGAGCCCTGACAGCTCTCTTACTTTTGGAAGACAGGCACCCCAAGACCCGGAAGGTCCCAGCCACGTCCAGTACGTCCCAGGATGCGCGGCATGGCCCCTTCGACGCCACGTCGCCACGTCTGACACACAGGACGGAGGCCATGCTTCAAGGACGGTGCAACAACAACCCCCACGCCTGCTCCAGTACCTTCGACAAGACAGCATACCTGCTCTTCTCTTTATTGGGCACCGTACGCTCCGACGTCTGGATCGTCCCTGTAAACCTGGCCTCCCCTTGCTCTATAAAAAGGGACGCCAGGGGCCTCTGCGAGGCGGGCCTTAAGTTGGGAGGCTTTGGAACATAACACACGAGTCCACACACAGGCACGAGTCCGGACCCCGGTCCACGCTCACTGAGCTTGTATTCTCCCCTGTACGAGCACTTAGGTGCAAGTAATACAAGAACATCCCCCCCGCTGGACGTAGGGCCTTCTTTGCCCGAACCAGGATAAATCCTTGTGTCCTCTTGCATCACCATCCAGGAAGAGAAGCACGCGATCATATCATTCGTTGGTGTGGTACCCCCGGGTACGAAACACCGACAGTTGGCGCGCCAGGTAGGGGGAGCGCGTGTCCGAGTCATTTTCTCGCTATCTCCTGGAAGGCTTCTTCTACTCCTTCGTTCTCTGCCGGTGCCGTCGTCTGGTTCGGGAACCTTGAGTCCCTAGCCGCCGGCAACGGCAACGAGCTGACCCCGCTCTCCACGGAGGGCCCGAGCGGAAGGCGCGTCACACCACCCCGCGCGGGGGCATGACGCGTCGTCTGCACCACCACGCGTCGCCACTTCGCGAGCGGCGCCGTGGTCACCATCGTCGCCAAGCACAGGCGGTGCCGGCGGCGTACGCCCACTTCCCCACGGCCGGCGCAGAATCCCCGAGGGGAAACCTGCCCGGCACGCGGCCGGCGACCTCCAAGGCGCGGGCGCGCTTCCCCAGCAAGTTCGCATCCGTCACACGTGCGGACCGGCACGTCTGGTATCCCACCAGGGAGTGCTTCCAGCTCGAGGGGGTGGTGAGCGATGCTGACGACGACGACGACGACGTCAGGCCAACGCTCAACCTTGGAGCGCCCAACGACGTGGCTATGGCGGGCAGTTCGCGCGTTCAGGCAAGAAGCAAATCCTCAGCCTCGGTTACACCGCTTCAACACGACGACAGCCGGGCGGCGCAACTCGCACAGGTGCGGGAGGCAATCACCAAGACCGAGGAGGAACGACAACGCCTGTTGCAGCTCCAGCAAACTCTGATGCAGGAACCACCCCAGCCTCGAGGAGCCGAAGCTCGAGGTCGGGCTCGAGATGCCCACCGACGGACCCTCAAGGACGGGGCGCCAGCACGCCCCGAGGAGTGCTTCCCGCGAGCCGGGCAAAACGTGGTGGCGGCCGCAATGCTGCTCCGCGATCTGCCCACCGTCTCCAACCCCGACGCCAGACGCATGCTTGGGGAAGTAAAGAGCCTCCTCGAAACGGCCGCTGTGCAGATAGCCGAGAGCCCGGCCTCGCGCCAGCGCAGGGCAGTCTCGGAGAAGCCAGCAGACACACCCCGCAGCAAGCACGAGACGTCGGTCCGCCAGCCGGACGCCCCTCAAGCCAGACCAGCCCAGGAGCGGATCGCTGGTAGCCGGCGAACCCTCGAGCCCCCGGGCCCCAGGGTCTTCAGCCGAGCCATCCGCAGCTCGACCCTCCCCGACCGCTTTCGACCGCCGACCAACCTCGTGAAGTATAACGGGGAGGTCGAGCCCAAGCTCTGGCTCTCAGACTTCCGCCTAGGCTGCCAACTGGGCGGAGCGAAGGGCGACGACCGTATGATCATACGCCAACTCCCACTTTACCTCTCGGACACCGCCCGCCGGTGGCTCGAGGGGCTCCCGCCGGATCAGATCCATAACTGGGCCGACCTAGTCAGGGTCTTCGACAGGAATTTCAAGGGGACTTGTGCGCGCCCAGGCAACTCCTGGGATCTGCGACGTTGCAGGCAGGCAGCGGACGAATCCCTCCGCGACTTCGCTCGTCGGTTCTCAAAGCAGCGCCTCGAGCTCCCTCACATACCTGATGAGGAGGTCATCTCAGCGTTCCTCGCAGGCACGACGTGCCAAAAGCTGGTCCACGAGTTAGGGCGCTACCTTCCCAAGACGATCGAAGACTTGATGGATCAGGTCACCAGCTTCGCCTCCGGCAACGAGGCAGTGGGGGCCTTCTTTGGCCACTCCGCGGGCCAAGGTGAAGGTCAGAAGGCAAAACGCGACGACGAGGGCGACGACGATGAAGAAGTGCGCGTGGGCGCCCGCCGCAGACGAGCTGGCTAAGTTGGCACCCACGCACGACGCCGCCCCTCGAGCCGGACGTGGGAGTTCGACTTTGACGTCACCCCTCGAGCTGAACTCGGGGGCTCGACGTCCCTTCGACGCCGCCCCTCGGGCCGGACTCGGGGGTTCGACTTCGACGTCACCCCTCGAACCGGACTCGGGAGTTCGACTTCGACGTCACCCCTCGAGCCGGACTCAGGGGCCCGACCTTCGCCGCCACATCTCCCAGCTACGCCGCGGTCTGGTACTCCTCCCCTAGATCTTCTGCCGCAGGCTCAGCCTCGACGTCCGAACCGGGAGGAGGAAGGCCACCTATGCCACCGTCCACGTCAGGAGGCAGCACGCCCTCATCGAACAACCGGTGCCGTCTCCCACGACGTCGAGAAGGTAACCGAATACCTTTAATGTGCCTATCTAACTGCGTCTCGAGCCGGTTGACAGGCACACACGGCGATTCCGCATTCACTCGACTACCGTGGCCCTCCGCGGCCGCCGCTCCGACTCCCTGACCGTCGTCTTGATGCCACGAACTCCACTCCCGACGAAGGCTTCTTCAGGAAGGTAAAAACGGGCTCAGGCCCTAAGTCTCGAAGCAGCGAAGGCTGGCCCTCGAAAAAGGGTTCGACAGCCGGCTTCGAGCACCCAAAAACGGGCCCCGGCCCTAAGTCTCGAAGCAGCGAAGGCTGGCCCTCGACGAAAGAGGGTTCGACAGCCGGCTTCGAGCACCCGGGTCAGGGACACTAAGAGGCGCCACTCGCAGCATCGCTCGAGGGCCAAGCCCTCGAGGCCCCTCACGTGTATCCAAGGCTGGGAGCACGACATGCAGTGAAATCCCCTCGTGGGGAGGCACCGAGCCACCGGGTCCTATCGAACGGACCCGGCATTCCTGCAGACTGAGCACCTAAGCTTTATGAGACCGCCTCCGGGCCACAGTCGACCCCTATCGAACGGGGCACGAGCTCTCACTTGGATTCCCCCGTTACCAGCTCACCGGGAACCTCGATACTCGCCACGCCCGCTCGTGGTAGTACGAGGCATCCCACCCCGCATCCGATCGAAAGGACTCGGCGGGATGACAAGCCAGGGCAGCCGGCGTACCGGACAGCTCGAAGAGCCGGACGGTCGGCTCAGCCTGGCACCCCTCGACGAAAGAGGGTCAAAAAACTCGGGAGCTCGGCACTCTCGAACTTAAAAAACGCAACTAAAATGCACAAAGCCCACGAAGGAGTCTTAATCACTCCCCCATGGCCTCGGGGGCTACACCTGCGGGTGTCGCTCGCGCGACACCCACAGACCCAACACGGCCAGAACTCTTGAAATCCAACACAGCCGAGCCCTCACAACCCAGGTTAAGAGCCCCTGCTCGAATGCAAGCACTCAAACAGGGGCTCGGGGGCTACTGTCGGTGGTACAAAAAAGGGGTACCCCTAATCAACGCAAACACCCAAGCCAGGCCTCGGGCGAGCGCCCCAATCTCCGTCCCGTCCGAGCCCTCCGAGCCAGGCCTCGGGCGAGCGCCCCAATCTCCGTCTCGTCCGAGCCCTCCGAGCCAGGCCCGGGCGGGCAC
The DNA here is from genome assembly GCA_009763385.1 of Coix lacryma-jobi var. lacryma-jobi. NCBI lineage: Eukaryota > Viridiplantae > Streptophyta > Magnoliopsida > Poales > Poaceae > Coix > Coix lacryma-jobi. The sequence continues at coordinate 134,579,137 of CM019827.1, forward strand.
TCAGTCTCCATCTCGTCCGAGCCCTCCAAGCCCGGCCTCGGGCGAGCGCCCCAATCTCCGTCCCGTCCGAGCCCTCCGAGCCAGGCCTCGGGCGAGCGCACCAATCTCCGCCTCGTCCGAGCCCTCCGAGCTAGGCCTCGGGCGAGCGCACCAATCTCCGCCTCGTCCGAGCCCTCCGAGCTAGGCCTCGGGCGAGCACACCAATCTCCGCCTCGTCCGAGCCCTCCGAGCCAGGCCTCGGGCGAGCGCACCAATCTCCGCCTCGTCCGAGCCCTCCGAGCTAGGCCTCGGGCGAGCACACCAATCTCCGCCTCGTCCGAGCCCTCCGAGTCAGGCCTCGAGCAAGCGCTCCACCACACTCCACGCCCCCCTCGAGCGGTACGGACAACCAGACCAGCCCTATACCACGCGTTTAATGCACCCACCTACTCCAGTCACGTCCTCTGAGACGCAGCACGTGCCACAGTGAACCGGTGTAGAGTCAAACCTTCTTTTCATCACAAGCATGGGCAAAAAGGCACCAGCACTGTCGCGCCATGCCCTGCACTGCTGTGCCATGCTCTACACTGTGCACATCTAAATCACCACTTCGAGGCCGGCTCTGCACCCCTCGAGCTCCCGTGAGCACCACTTCGAGGCCTGCTCCACGCCCCCCTCGAGCCCCCGTGGCACCACTTCGAGGCCGGCTCTGCACCCCTCGAGCTCCCGCGGCACCACTTCAAGGCCTGCTCCGCGTCCCTCGAGCCCCCGTAAACGCCACCTTGAGGCCGGCCCTGCGCCCCTCGAGCCCTGACAGCTCTCTTACTTTTGGAAGACAGGCACCCCAAGACCCGGAAGGTCCCAGCCACGTCCAGTACGTCCCGGGATGCGCGGCATGGCCCCTTCGACGCCACGTCGCCACGTCTGACACACAGGACGGAGGCCATGCTTCAAGGACGGTGCAACAACAACCCCCACGCCTGCTCCAGTACCTTCGACAAGACAGCATACCTGCTCTTCTCTTTATTGGGCACCGTACGCTCCGACGTCTGGATCGTCCCTGTAAACCTGGCCTCCCCTTGCTCTATAAAAAGGGACGCCAGGGGCCTCTGCGAGGCGGGCCTTAAGTTGGGAGGCTTTGGAACATAACACACGAGTCCACACACAGGCATGAGTCCGGACCCCGGTCCACGCTCACTGAGCTTGTATTCTCCCCTGTACGAGCACTTAGGTGCAAGTAATACAAGAACATCCCCCCGCTGGACGTAGGGCCTTCTTTGCCCGAACCAGGATAAATCCTTGTGTCCTCTTGCATCACCATCCAGGAAGAGAAGCACGCGATCATATCATTCGTTGGTGTGGTACCCCGGGTACGAAACCCCGGCACGACGAGTGAAAAAAAAACACCTGAAGCCGTACACGCGTGCCCACCGTCCGTGCAGCGAGGTCGTCGTCCGCGTATACGCACTCCAGCCTCCACACGCATGTCGTCGATCGCCTCTGCATGCAAGCGCTCGACGTGTACGCTACTGCAGCAACGCGGTCACCGTCCATGCAACAACGTTATAACACGGTTTTCAAAAAACAACGTTGTTGATATTGTTATTAGTTTAAACTATTGCAACAACAATTTATTATCATCTAAAATAAGGATTAGAAACGCATATAAAACTATTCTTCTACCTAAAGCATGTAGAACATTAATTAAGTCTATATTTTGTTTATACTCCCTCCGTCCCAAGATATAAGGCGCGATTTGACTTGACACGGTCTTCAAAAATATATTTTGACCTATAATTTCTCTTATAATATATAATTTATAGAAATAAAAGTTTAATCATTAGAAAGTATTTCTAAATACAAATATAATACAATTACTTTTATAGTATAAGTTTTTTATATGATTAGACTAATTCTTAGTCAAAGATAAGAAAGTTTGAATTTTGAAATACGTGCGCGCCTTATATCTTGGGACGGAGGGAGTAATTATTATCCCTGTGATATTATTAAATCATATGATTGTCGATATCCGTAACATTAATTAAAAAAACATTTTTTACTTTTAATCCTAACATTAATATCTAACGTAGCTGACTAAGTTTTTCTACGATCCGATAGTGGTCACAACCTACTCTTGAACGCGGCGCATATCGGCGAAAGGTACCCTCGCGAGTTGACTCTCTTGGTCACAATGCTCAGCGATGTAACGAACATCCAAACTCCTACACATATTGTCATATTATATATATAGTGAAACCGTAGCGTTAACATGAGCACTAAACTAGTGAGGGTAGAAGGCCATCCTCCCTCTAGGCTCAGCATGAGGGTAGAAGGCCAGGTGTGTTCTCCACAAGTATTTCTTTCATAATAAATGCGTAAGAAAAAGAATTGGCCAATGGACTTGGTCCCTTAGGCGGGAAGAATCCACCAAAAGGTTGGAGGTTTGGCAAGGAAGTTCCTTGTCGATTGCTGGTAGATCCATCCTCATTAAATTCTACACTGAATAACTACCCCATATACCATATGTTTGTGTATTCGGTTCCCACAATAGTAACTAATAATTTGGATAAGCAAAGGAGAACCTGCTTTTGGCAAGAATTTACTCCCAAGAAGAAAAGATAGGTGGATTAATATTTGCAAAAGCCAAAAAGAAAGATGGTTTAAGAATTAAAAAATTCTCAAGCAAAAAATATGAGTCTGCTATGTAGGTGGTGATGGAAGTTTTTGAACAAGAGAAGGTTATATGTCAAGACTTTATTAAAGCTAAGTACTTTGGAAATAAAACCATGGGATTTGTTAAGCAAAGAAGAAATGATTGCACTATTTGGTTTGGTTTATTCAAAATCAAATACATACGTTTAGCTGAAAGGGAGGAAAATGAAAATTAACAATGGAAAGAAGACTATGTTTAGTAGGTGAATCACCTCACTATGTTTGTTGTTTTTAAATTGTGTGATGATAAAGACATTAAAACAACAACATGTTTCATGTGTTGATAGAAAACCATCATCTTTCCTTTGAGAGAGGGCTCCCTAGTGTTATAAGTAAGGATGACAAAACTTAGACAGTACTATGTTATTGGTGAGGATAAACCTCCAAAAAAATGTCAGAATTCTGTTGGAAAAATCGTTGGATGATAATCTAAATTATATTGCTCTAAAAGTAGAGTTCACATTTAAATTTCTCAAGTCGGTTGTGGATCTTATGGAATACAAGGAAACTACTAGAATTTCTCTTTTTTCACTCTGGCAATAATATCAATAGCTTATTCACATAACTTCTGAGTTGCACATGTCATACTACAAATACTTCTGCACGTGCAACTCAGAAGTTATATGATAATTTTGTTGCTGGTATTAGTATGACAAAAGATATCTCATGTATGGAAAAAATGAGCTCTTTGTGAGTCAGGTTGCGTCTAATATAATTATGTCGGACTACTTGTGTTTTAGTCATCGGTGCAAAATGTCTGCACTCCATATGTTTCCTACCCAAAAGGGTCTATGCTTGGAAATATCGTCTTAAAGTTGAGAACTGGGTTTGAGTTGAATTGTTCTCAAGGAGTAGAAATTTCAAATGATATTAAAAGAGATTAAAGACATTGATTTAATTGGTGGTGCATCAGTGTTTCAATATGTTCTAGTGGTTGAGAAAAATATGATACAACATTATTTGGAGCAAATGAATTTCCATAAGAGACGTAATTATATTATCATGATCGGATGTGGTATGCCCGTTCTCATAACTAGTGCTCAAAAAGATTACAGGGTTACCTATTTATGGACTTTGCGATCCAAATCTAGAAGGTGTTGCAATCCTTACCGTTTATGCAAGAGGGCCAATTGAGTCTGCGTATGACAATTTGAATGTTGTTGACTTGTTGTGTACACCGTCTTCACTGGATTGGTGTTTGGATCTCTAATCTTTATCTTGCTACTTGTTGAGTATTAAAAATATGAAACTATTAGACGATTATTTAGAGAAAGTTGAAGATACGAAGAAAATTTGGCGTATGGGTACAATATGCTTTTATTACAATCATATTGGTGATAATAATTAATTTGTAATAGTTTAGTGTATGGGTACAATATGCTTGTATTACAATCACAATGGTTTCCAAAAACTCGATGCTAGAGGTTGCATATAATTGGGATTTTTCTGTTGACAAATGACACTATTAGGGACTAGGTTGTTTTTGTTGCAAATCACTAAATTAGAATTTTGATCTTTTACCAACAAATATGTCTGTGCGTTGTAACATAAGAAAATAATCAAATATTCATTGGAAACTAGAACAAAAATGTTATAGATCTATTTATGTTTTACTTAATAAGCTACAATTTATTTTCATCCATGTGTAAGTTCAGGGGCGAAGCTATGCTTTGCACTACTAGAGAATAGGCCTTTGGACGATCTATCAATTGAGCTTTAGTCTCGGCCAAAAATTATGTCCGGGGCTAAAGACCTTTAATTAGTCCCAGTTGGTAACACCAACCGAGACTAAAGATGAATCTTTAGCCCCGGTTGGTATTACCAACCCGGACTAAAGGTCCCCGTTGGTAATACCAACCGAGGCTAAAGGGTGAACCTTTAGCCCCGGTTGGTGTTACCAACCGGGGCTAAAGGTCCTTCCTGAGTGAATTCAAAAAGAAAACGTCCAGAACTACATCACGTGGGTTGTGTAGCTCAGTTGATAAGTGTGCCTGAGGCGAGAGGTGCTGAGTTCGAATATCACAAATGCACATTTATTTTTTATCGTGAGAGACTTTAGTTGGGAAACCGGGACTAAAGCCTGGGACCTTTAGTCCCGGAGTGCTAGCCCGTTTGGAAACCGGGGCTAAAGGCCCTTCCTGTACCAGTGAAGGCACCCCCAAATTTTATAAAAACAGTGGTTTTGTCCAAATTTTCACCATATAGGCATCCTAATAACAAATGTCTATGCATCCACAAGGCAAGTGCACCTCCATCTAATATGCTCGAGCTTCGCCATTGTGTAAGTTAATGGTGCCAATAATATGACAAGGTTTTACTAAACCTATTTCCAATTAAAGCACAAATTTGTACACAAAAATGCAATTTCGAAAGATTTCTTTCTAACATGCAAAGCACAAAAATAGGTACTCAAAAAATTGGGAGCCAACTTCAAACAAGAAGAATTGGGAGCAACAGTACGAATTTCTATATTGAAGCTACTCTATCTACGTCTATCATATTAGATGAGGAGCACACAATCAACACTATGTAAACAGGGCACGAGCGCAGGTCACTAAATAGCAATACATTGATCGATCGAAATGAGCCAATAACTTCAAGGGAGAATTGGCCCTGGGACATTCCGAAAGGCCTAAATTGGCCGGTGCACACATCCACTTTCAATATTTGCCAGAAGACACTATGGTTTCGTGTAATTGGACTAATAGACATCGACCCTCATCCAATATTTTTATAAAATAGATATAAAATTATATAAGTGCCAAAAAATTATAATATAGTTTTTTCGACACTCTACGTGATAAGAACTACATACTAAAAATATTATTTTGTGCTGAAATGATCATTTTGCCCCCACTTCATAAATAAACAAAGATAACCATAATTAATTAGTTAACTTATTTGTAATATATTAAAAATACTGACAAAATCACAGAATGCATACATCACCAAATCTTGTCTATCATAAAAATATCATATCAAAATAACAAAGTTTAATATATCAATTAAGCACCACAAGAGATAAATCTATAATTCAGTCATGCTAAATATGTCACTATAAACTTTATTATTTTGAGCTAATATTTTTAGCATTGTCAAGATTTGTTGATGTACGCATTCTATGATTTGTCCCAAGATTTATAGTGACCTACAATCATATAAGCAAATTAACCATGATTATCTTTGTTTATTTATGAAGTGGGGGCAAAATGATCATTTCAGCGCAAAATAATATTTTTAGTATGTAGTTCTTATCACGTAGAGTGTTGAAAAAATTATATTATAATTTTTTTGGCACTTATATAATTTTATATCTATTTTATAAAAATATTGGATGAGAGTCGATGTCTATTGGCCCAATTACACGAAATCATAGTGTCTTCTGGCAAATATTTAAAGTGGATGTGTGTACCGGCCAATTTAGGCCTTTCGGAATGTCCCAGGGCCAATTCTCCCTAACTTCAAACATTCAACATGACCTACGAGCAAGCAATCAAGGGCGAAACAGAGAACTCACCCTTCTGGAAGCGAATCTGGTCGCTCGTCCAAGTGTAAGTACTAGTTTGGTTTTGGTTAATTGATGAAACCTATTAAACTAATCTTATGTGTTAAATAGGTGTGTAGCAAAAGAATAAATTAATGTCAAGCTAAGTGATGGGCAAACTAGGTGGCAAATGGCAACGGTGTATTATTATATGCAGTCAAACAAGCCCTTAATAATTTACTTCTTTGAGCTCATTTTGCCGGTTGATAAATCGGCTTCAGCAACCGGTGATTGTCGTTTGCTTTTTCGCTGTTAAGTTAGCTACTGTATATTGGAAATAATCGTTTCAATTTCTCATTACATCCATAAAAATCTGAATCCGCGCTCGATCATATATAGTTGTCAGTATATTAGTCACGTTTTCTCCTCTTCTTAATACTACAGCGGTGGGCTAGTGGCACCCTATAAATTATATCTTTGCCTTGAGACCTCTTTGCTCCTTCTCTTCTGCTCTTCTTTTTTTTTTCTTCTTTTATTCCTCTCAAGGATGAGCACTAGATCACTTGAGCACTTGTGGTCATCACCTTCTCCCATGGTTCACTACAGCAGAATCGCTCTTTGCCGAGTGCTGGCAGCACTCGGCAAAGAGCCTTTTGCACTCGGCGAAGGCTTCGCTGAGTGTCGCACTCGGCGAAGGGCACTCGGCGAAGAATTTCACGGCAAAGGGTTCTTTGCCGAGTGCCAAATATCGGGCACTCGGCGAAGGCTTTGCCGAGTGCTGACATATTTGGCACTCGGCAAAGAAAAAAATAAAAAAACCCCGAAAAAATAGGGAAATTTTTTTATTTAATTGGAGGAGGGGCCCACTTGTCGCCCTCGAAATCGCAAGTTCTACTATTTTTCACGCAGTCAGCAGGATTCGAACTCACGACCTCTCGTTCGCACGATGCCTTCTCTACCACTACACTACACACTCATATACGTTCCATCTCCGTTTCGATTACCCATATATTATACTAAATCATGTGTAACTTGCTTATTTGAGGCCCTAAACAAATTCAAATCAAAAAGTTATAAACTACAAAGTTTTCTAACTTTTCAAGATCTACAACTTTTATTTTGGTAGTTTTTCCATCCGAGGTCGTTTATAAAAATTTGAATTTCAAATTTTACAATTTGAAACGTAGTTTTCGTTGACAAGATGATTTCAAATCAAAAAGTTGTCAACACCAAAGTTTCATAACTTTTTGAGATCTACAACTTTCATTTTGGTCATTTCTCCATCTGAGGTATTTTGAAAATTTTAAATTTTAAAATTTTCAAATTCGACGCAGTTTTGCATAACTAGATGACTTCAAATCAAAAAGTTATCAACTACAAACTTTCATAACTTGTCAAGATCTACAAAGTTTATTTTGATTGTTTGACTATTTGTGCATCCGACATTGTGGTTCTAATATTATTCACAAACATTATATATCACTCTTGTAGTTTTATAAACTACCGGAGAGATATATAAGATTTGTGAACGAATTTATTTTAAGCTTGTCAAATGAAAAAATCACCAAAATAAAAATTGTTCATCTTGATAAGTTAACCAACTTTGTAGTTAAAAACTTTTTCATTTGGATTAATTTACTGCTTCAAAATATAATTTAAAAACTGGCTTTGCCGAGTGTCAAAAAAAAACACCAGACAAAGAGCTATTTGCTGAGTGCCACGTGGCTGGCACTCGGCAAAGACACCTCTTTGCCGAGTGCCAGCCACGTGGCACTCGGCAAAGAACCGCCCACGTGGCACAATTCGGGGTCACATGCTTTGCCGAGTGCCACGTGGCTGGCACTCAGCAAAGAGGCTCTTTGCCCAGTGCCCGAAATTTGGCACTCGGCAAAGCCACAGGCACTCGGCAAAGATTGATTTTCCCGTAGTGACTTCAATCCACGTGGTTTGAAAGAAATTGGAGTATAACTTAGTTCAAGTTCTACTTCAATCCACTTCACGTGAATTAGAGTGTATTTATGTACAGCCAAATAGGTCGAATATATCTCGTGCAACACATTAGCATATAAACTTATTTCCAAGGGTTTATTTGTATAGTATCGGCCTGTACTGGTACTGCTATTAGTGAGTACGTGTGCAAACTGCAAAGACGCATATGCAGATGACACCATATCAACAATGAGTAGGAACAAAACGTACGTGCAGCATGGCAAATTACATCAAGGCAGCTTGATTTTGCAATAGTACGTACTCGTGCATGGGGCCGATCGAATCGAAGTAACTACTAGTGCATGCATATGCTGGGTAGTGGGTACGGTACGGTGCGCGCCATCATCGATCTACCCGCTCTCCTGCATTAGTTTCTGCAGCAGCGCGGTGCGGAGGCAGTAGTCCTCATCTCCCCGCAGCCCGCCGGCCACGGCCGCGGGCACGTCCACGATGACGTTCTGCACGGTGACGCCGCCCACGCGGAACACGGACGCGTGCTGCACCGGCAGGTCCAGCGCGCGGAGCGCGGCCATGAGGCGCGCGGGGGCGTGGCGCGCCGCGACAGTCGCCAGGCGCAGCGCCGCCGCGTCCCGACCGTGCATCCGCACCTCCAGCTCTTCCTGACCGGAGCCACCAAAAAGCAACGGGAGCTGGGAGCGACGGGCGGCCGCCGCCGTCGTCCGCCTTGCCTCTGCCTCGGCCTCGGCCTCGAGCTGCTCGACGCGGCCGCACAGCTTGGTGATGTAGCTGACGGCGTCGGCGAGAAGGGACGCCTTGTCCATCCCAGTCACTGTAGGCACGGCGGCCCGGAGGTCGCAGAACAGGCGGTTGAACCTGTCCCGCCGCTTCCGCTCGGCTTCCACGTGGGTGATGGTGGTGGTGCCGCCGGCGCCGCGGGAGGAGCCAGAGCCAGAGGCAGGCTTCCGTCCCCGCTTCTTCCTCTCCGCGAGTGGTGACGGTGACGCCGGCGGCGGCAGGCTGGAGCCCGTATACTGGGTGTCCTCCTCATCCTCGTGGTTGTCTAGCACGCCGTCGTCGTTGCCCAGCAACCATTTCTCTAGGGCATCGCAGGACAGGAACTCGGGCGCTGGATTCTGGTGCTGGCCGTCGGCGGCGGAAAAGGGTGACGACATGAAGCAGGGAGGGTAACGGGGCAACAGGAGGTCATCCATTGCACCGTAGTACTACCATGTAAGAACTAATGCCGCAGTCTCATGGACTCGTGGTTTATATATGGTATAATTCACTTCAGCATAAAGGAGTGTCGCGTGGCCGCGCGCGTTGGGACAACACAGCAAGTCAGTTTCATGGTGTTTACAAAATTATGTAAGAGTGTCATATGAGATGATTATCTAGTATGTTATAATTATGCGTTGAAAGTTAGTACGATACATTTTTCATAATTATAATAATTTGACCGACGCGCTTTCTATAATTATACGTACTCTTTTACTTTTATGGCTGGACTGCTGGAGAAAGTTAATACAAACCATTGGTTGAGGACATCGCAGCGGAGGACATCAGCAGTTCAGTACTTGAACTTGACTGCTTGGCTGGGGCTGACGGCCAGGACGACAAGACAAGGATGCCGCGGGAAACGACGAGCAGGCGCTAGGGATGGCAGTTTTCAACCTGCTGGTCCCAAATCGGGTCGGGGCCAAAACGAACGAGGGTTGGGTACGGGTGTCAAATCACACATGCAACATGTTTAGTTCTCAGAGGCTAAACTTTAGCCCATCATATCACATGTTTGAATACTAATTTGAACTACTCCCTCCATCCCAAATTATAAGGCATTCCAAGAATCTTGGAGAGTCAAAGTTTTTTAACTTTGACCAAATTTATATGATAAGATAATAATATTTATGATTCCAACTAAGCACAATTAGATTCTTCATTAGTTATATTTTCGTAATATACATACTTGATGCTATAAATCTTTGTATTTTTCTCTATAATTTTGGTCAAAGTTGAAAAACTTTGACTCTCCAAGATTCTTGGAATGTCTTATAATTTGGGATGGAGGGAGTATTAAATATAGACTAATTATAAAAGTAATTACACAGATGAAGAAATTGCATAGGTGAAGCCTAATTTGCGAGATGAATCTATTAAGTCATAATGTTGTACTATAGTAACCATAAGCTAATGATGAATTAATAGTTTCTGCAATTAGATTTAATAGATTCATCTCACAAATTAGTCTAGGGGTTCTGTAATTAGTTTTATAATTAATTTATTTTAAGTCCTTCTAATTAGTATCAATACAACAGAACAAACCTTTGGACGATCTATCAACTGAGCTATAGTCTCGGCAAAAAATTGCGTCCGGGGCTAAAGACTTTTGGTCCCAGTTGGCCGAACCTTTAGTCCCGGTTGGTAACCTTTAGTCTCGGTTGCTAATACCAACCGGGATTAAAGGGTGACCTTTTAGCCCCGGTTGGTGTTACCAACCGGGACTAAAGATCCTTTTAGTCTCGGTTGGGTTGGTGTTACTAACCGAGACTAAAGGTCCTTCACGAGTGAATTCAAAAGAAAAATATCCAGAACTATATCACGTGAGTTGTGTAGCCGAGTTGGTAAGTGTGCGCGAGGCAAGAGGTGCTGAGTTCGAATCTCATATACGCATATTTATTTTTTCTTGTGGGAGGCTTTAGCCCCGGTTAGGAGCATCCGGGACCCGGATTGCTAGCATTCCCAACTGGGGCTATAACATATTTGTACTAGTGTACGCAAACATATGATGTGACTCGGGTAAAGTTTATAGTCTCTTAGATCCAAACACCCCCTAGTATCTCTATATGTCTACACTCTCCATCGCAAGATATTTGACCTCTGGAAGGATTAAGATGCCGAAGAGGAGGGTTTAATTGGGTTAGTCTAAAATTTCTCGCACTAATTAAACCCTACACTAGCCTATTTCACACCTTGTGCCTAAAAGTGTGTCTTAACTATTCTACCGCATTAAAGGACTTGCACCTGGGTTCCAATCCTACTCTAGCATGACAATTCTCTGGGTTGCACCTGGGTTCCAATCCTACTCTAGCATGACAATTCTCTGGGTTCCAATCCTACTCTAGCATGACAATTCTATGAATGTAAATTGCAAGAATTGAAATTCTAAAGTAAATGTCGAATGAAAAGAGAGGAAAGGTATTCTACCGCATTAAAGGACTTGCACCTGGGTTCCAATCCTACTCTAGCATGACAATTCTATGAATGTAAATTGCAAGAATTGAAATTCCAAAGTAAATGTTGAATGTAAAGAGAGAAAAGAAACACGACGATGTTTTCCCGTGGAATCGAGGTGTCAGCACACACCTCAAGTCCTCGTTGGAGCACCCACGCAACGCGCAAGAACCAAGTGCTCACTCCAGGCTGATTCTTTGCCTCTCCGGCCTGGTGAATCGCCCACTGCCGGTCACCACATGCTCCCTCTAGGCTGATTCTTTGTCTCTCTCACCTGGTGAATCGCTCACTAACACTCACCACACGAGTTGTGTCATCCACAAGCTCCGTCGGATGATCACCAAGCTCCTGATCATCACCAAGCCATCTAGGTGATGCCAATCACCAAGAATAGCAAGCACGAACTCTCACTTGACCAAAGCAAGGCTAATAAGAACGATGGATGCACACTTACTACTCTCTTATCACTGATGTCGGTGTTTCTACCCCGGGGGTATGACACCAACTAGTAATTATGATCGCGTGCTCTCTTCTTGGATGGTGATGCAAGATGACACAAGGATTTATCCTGGTTCGGGCAAAGAAGGCCCTACGTCCAGCGGGGGAGGATGTTCTTGTGTTACTTGCACCTAAGTGCTTGTATAGGGGCGAATACAAGCTCGAGGAGCGTGGACCGGAGTTCGGACTCGTGTGTGTGAGTGCGTTGTTGCTGACCCGTGTGAGTGTGGACCTAGACTTCTCTGTCCCGTGCGCGAAGGGCCCTGGCGTCCCCTTTTATAGAGCAAGAGGAGGCCAGGGTTACACAGGGTTGCACAGGAGTAGGGATGTACAATGTCCAATACGGTGAAGAGTTGGGATTCTGTCTTGTCGGGGTCGCTGTAGCCGGTGTGGGGGTTGCTGTAGAAGCGTCCTTGAAGCATGGCCTCCATCCCTGGCGCGGACATGGAGATGTGGCGACGTGGAGGTCATGCAGCGCCCATCCCGGCACGTACATGACGTGGCATGGTTCCTCCAGGTCTTGGGGGTACCTGTCCTCCAATAGCGTGAAAGCGATCAGGGCTCGAGGGACGCAGGACTGGCCTCGAGTTGGCACCTACGGGGGGCTCGAGTCCCCGCAGGTATGGGCAAGTCCCAGGAAACCCGATCGTACAGCGGGTATCCGGGCCTCGAGACGTGGCTTGGACGTGCAACCGTGTAGGGTATGGCCCAACAGTGTTGCACTTGCGCCTTTGTGCCATGCTTGTGGTGAAAACGAGATTTGACTCTGGCTCCGGTTCACTGTGACTCACGTCGTGTACCAGAGGACGTGACCGGAGTAGGTGGACGCATTAAATGCGTAGTATGGGATTGGCATCCGATGCCTGGGCCGCTCGAGGGAGGCGTGATGTGTCTCGAGGGATGGTTTACCGTGGTAGAGAGGCTCGAGGTCCCCGCGTGGGGTCTCGAGGGGCGGTGCAGGGCTCGAGGCCTACGTGCCGGGGCTCGAGGGGTAGGCTGCTATGAGGCGGACAGTAAGGCTTTGGCGGCCTTGGGCTCCCTGGTGATGGGCCGGCGTTGTAGGCCTCGAGGGGTTGGCTTTTTAGAAGGTTAGACTTGCTAGGTTTGTTATTAATTGGTGTTCTAGGTTTAACCTATTTGTTTTGCGTTGATTAGGGGTACCCCTTTTGCGGTCCCCCGACAGTAGCCCCCGAGCCCTTGTTTGAGTGCTTGCACTCGAGCAGGGGCTCCCGATTGGGATCTCGAGGGTCAGCTAGCCGGTTCTCGAGAGTTTGGTTGCTTTAATTCCGTGGGTGTTGCGCGAGCGACACCCGCGAGTGTAGCCCCCGAGGCCACGGGGGAGTGGTTAGGACTCCCTCGTGGGTTTTTTCTTGTGAGTGAGTGTTAGTTGCATTTTTTAGGTTCGGGAGTGTCGAGCCCCCGAGTTTTTTTGACCCTCTTTCGTCGAGGGGTGCCAGGCTGAACCGACCGGCCGGCCCTTCGAGCTGTCCGGCACGCCGATTGCTCTGGCTTGTCATCCCGCGAGTCCTTTCGATCGGATGCGAGGGGGGATGCCTCGTACTACCACGAGCGGGCGAGTATCGAGGTTCCCGGTGAGCTGGTAACGGGGGAATCCAAGTGAGACCTCGTGCCCCGTTCGATAGGGTCAACTGAAGCCCGGAGGCGATCTCATAAAGCGTGGGTGCTCGGTCTGCAGGAGTGCCGGGTCCATTCGATAGGACCTGGTGGCTCGATGCCTCCCTCCGAGGGGATCTCACTGCACGTTATGCGCCCCGCCTTGGATACACGTGAGGGGCCTCGAGGGCTTGGCCTTCGAGCGATGCTGCGAGTGGCGCCCCTTGATGTCCCTGACTCGGGTGCTCGAAGCCGGCTGTCGAACCCTCTTCGAGGGCCAGCCTTCGCTGCTTCGAGGCTTAGGGCCGGGGCCTGTTTTTACCTTCTTGAAGAAGCCTCCGTCGCTTGGAATCCTTCTGCCCATTGGGCGCGCCTTTTTAGGCGAGGTAGTGGAGATCGTGGCGCTAGGGCGGCTGACAAGAAGTCAGAGCGGCGGGCGTGGCGGGCCCAGAGGAGCGGAGCGAATGCGGAGTTGCCGCGTGTACCTGTCGACCAGCTCGAGATGCGGTTAGGTGAGCACATTAAATGCGTGCGGTTACCTTTTTGCCGCCGTGGGAGATCTCGCCCGTTGGGGTTTTCTCTTATAAATATCGAAAGAGGGGGAGAGGAACCCTTTACTTTGCCTTTGCCTTCACCGCCGCCGTAGCTTCCACACGCCTTCTTCCCGAGCCAGCAATTGGGAATCTTCCCGGCCGCCCGTCCGCTGCTCAGATCCGCGCCGTCGCCGCCATGGCTGCCCAGTCCCAAGTGCTGCCGCCTGAAGACTGGAGCCCGACGAAGACGACGCAGCAGGAGCTGGAGATGTTGGTGGAGCGGGGGCTTCTCCGCCCCAACCCGCAGGAGGGTCCCGCGTGGTGGATTCTTCCGTCGGCGGACCACCGGGGGCCGCACCCGCCGGAGGGGTACGTGGTGAGCTTCACGCGCTACCACCGCATGGGGCTCGGCGTCCCGCCGAGCCGCTTCATGCGGGGGCTGGCCCACCACTTCGAGGTGGAGCTGCAGCACTTCTCCCCCAACTCCATCTCGCACGCCGCCATCTACGCTGCGGTGTACGAGGGGTATCTGAAGATCGAGCCGCACTGGGAGATGTTCGTCCACCTCTTCCGGGGCGAGCTCTTCCACAAGGCCGCGAAGCCGAGCGGGAGGAGGCTCGCGCGCGTGGGCTCCCTCACCATCACCGCGAGGACCGGTCCCTCGTCGACCAACGTCCCCCGTGACTACCTCCGCTACAAGCTCTCCACCAACCAGGCGGGGTGGGACGACCACTGGTTCTACCTGCGGAACAAGGACGGGCTCCTTCCACAGTACACCGGCAGGGTCATCACCCAGCGCCCGGAGAAGTGGAACTGGGGCGTCGCAGCGGACAGGCAGTGCCACCTGGAGCCGCTGATGAACACGATGCGGGTGCTGGTGGAGGAGAAGAAGCTGACCGTCCAGGCGGTCATCTAGGCGTTTCATTAGCGGAGGGTTCTTCCTCTGGCGGACCGCCCCCTCCTCATGTTCGAGATGGGGCCAAACGCCCCGCTCGAGGCGCTGAACCAGTCGAGGATGGCCGAGGAGAGACTGTCTCGGAACGAGGCTACCTCCCGGGTGACGGTCACGGTCCACGGGTCGTTCCGCCTAGAGGAGGCCAACCTGATCGCCATGGCGCCCGATGAGGGGTGCCTCGACCCGGTAAGCCTCCCTCGAGCTAGACTGTCTCGAGCCTCCCTTCCTTTCTCTTTCTCCGAACCTTATTTACTTTCCTTGTGGTTTTCCTTATCAAGTCTTCTTTTTTGGCTGGGGGCATTCACATGTCGCGTCAAGGCCCCCGGTGAGGGAAAACGCCGCGGAAATACAGGTGAGCCGCCTTTCTGCTCAGAAGGATAAGGAGAGTAAAGATGCCAAGAAGAAGAAAGAGAAAGAGAGGAACTTGCGACGGGTGGCTCGGGAGCAGAGGCTAGCGAAGGCTCGTCATAACCGGCAGCCTGGAGAGGAGTCCTCCGAGCTTAGTTCCTCGAGCTCGGAGGAGGAGGGCGATGATGAGGAGGAGAGTGATGACGAAGGGATGGATGCGCGTCTGAGGCGCGCGGGGGTCATCGACGTCAGGGCTGACCGCTCCTCTGTGCAGGAGAATATCCTGGAGGTCCCCCCGGCGAAAGGATCGCGTGGGACGCAGCAGCGGAAGGCGGCGCCAAGCCCCGCCTCGTCGGAGGCTCAGGGCACGTCGAGCTCCGTGCCGGACATGCCCGCTGACGCGAGGAAGCCTCGAACTAGGAGCGCCATCGCCGCGGCACAGAAGGAGGCAACGACCGCGTCGACCCAGGCGGGGGGTCTCGAGAGGGGCCGGTCCTCGAGAAGCGGCCAGCACGTCGGGAAGGGCTCCGGGCCCGACCGCCGCGAGTCGTCGAGGGCGACATCGAGCCCGCGGAGGAGCGGGCAGCATGAGAGGGCGTCGAGCCCCCGCCACCATGATCGTCGAGGGGGAGCCCCCGGTCGTCTCGTGACGTGAGTCGCGAGCGATCCCGGAGCCCATCACCGCACCGTCGCCGGGAGAAGGAGGCAGACGCAGGGAGGCGCGACCACCGGCACGAGCGCCGGAGCAGATCTCGGAGCCCGCGCATGGAAAGGCGCCAAGGGGACCGCTCGAAGGAGACGCGGTCGCCCCCCGGGACAAGGGACAAAAGGAGAGCTCCCTGTCGGGGTCGAGCCACGGGAAGCATCGGGAGCCTCCCCCCCATCCGGGCCACGTGGAGACGGCTCAGGGGCGTGGCTCGAGCGAAGTGGCGGGCTCGAAGCCCCCGAGCGGCTCCGGCGATTCGGGGAAGAAGCCCCGCCGTCATTTTGGGTGAGTAACGCTTCTCAATCTCGTTGGTAGCGAAGCCTTACCTTTTTACCTTTGGTGATGTGTGCCGTTTCTGGTTTTTCAGGGAGAAGCGCCCCCGGCAGGAGGCGGACCCCGCGGTGTCCAAACGGGCCAAAACCTCGAGCTCTGCCGAGGTCCAAGCACCTCGAGGTATGGCTCCTTCTTCCGCTGGAGAGGCCGCTTGGCTGGTGAAGGCTCGAGCAGCCATGGCTCGAGGAAGCCAGATGGCTGCTGCGTATCTTGGTGAGGCCGTCGCCGTCGACCACGGGGGTCGAAGCTCTTTCCTGATTCTGACGACTTTGTTCTCCTTTTTAGCAGGGACCGCGACTCCTGGCGCCGAGCCTGCCGTTACTGCGTCCGTCGCAGCTCCACCTCCACCACCTCCCCCTTTAGTGGCGCCTACCGAGCAGGCCATTCTTCCCCCCGTCACGACGACCATCTCGGGGGGAATACCCGAGACAGGCGCGGCCCCGTTGGCGTCTGGGACTGAAGGGGCAATGACCCTCGAGACCCCAGTTGACGCGAGCCGGCCCGCTGTTGACGGTCCTTAAGTATCAATTATATCTATCAAATAAATAGAGAAAAGGATCCATATGAAATAAACACCCAGACTTAGGGTTTTATCTGACAGAATTCCACGAGTTTTGCTGTTTATCTATTTCTGCAGGGGGTTATCAGGAAATATGAAGGAAAGGCCCACATGTCGGGTTAATGACGGATAATTAACGTAACCCCCAATTTTCCTTAATGTGGAAGAGTCCAGAAGCCACGGGAACGAGCGGGAGGCCGAGCGGGCCCGGGGACAGGGCGCCCGCCCTCCCCCCTAGGGCGCCCGCCCTGCTGCTGCAGCCAATCAGGCTCCGCCTCGAGGATTATGCTCCACCGACCTAAAGGATTAAGGAAAATCGTCCGTTCAATGTCGGTTTGATCCAACGGCCCAGATTCACCCGAAAAGACTATATAAGCAAGGCCCTGGACCCTGGAGCAGGCACCTCTGTCTCATTATTCAGTTCCTAATTCAGTCATCAGGAGGAGAGAGTCTCTGATCAAGCCCTAGAGCCACCACATCAACTAGATCTCTAGTTTTAGCATAGCTACATAGGATTAGAACTAGAAGGAGTCAATCTTCGATTGGTTCCCGGATCTGTCAAGAAGATTCTTGGTAATTCCTCTCTTGTTCTTCAATTGTTCATCATTGTTCTTCAATATTATGAATACTACTTTGTTCTATTTCAATATATTGAATATGACTTTGCTCTACTTGATTATATTAGCAATTATATTGTTCTTAGTTTATCGTAGTTATATGCTTGGCATAGTTAGATTGGAATTATATACATGCCTAGGATCGTATAGCGTTTATCCATGTGCGCAGTGGGTGAATGATAAATATTGTGTAGACGTGGTGTCTATACCGTCTTTATCTGCGATTGCACCCTATATGCCGGATCGGTGGGTAGTTCGCGATAGTGACAGCTTCGTTGATTCTTATATAGTCCCCCTCTCGTGTATAGGGCAGGCAGAGCAACATTATTACAGGGGAGTGATTGCTATGTTCTTCATCTTCCTTGCTAATATTCACTATGCATGGGTGTAGTCTTTTCTCGCTATGATTGCCAAGTATAATTGCACTAACTATGATAATGCTAGACTTTATAGTTAATAATTACTTAGGGAATATCTTTGTAGTTCATCCTAATTCCATGCTAATGACTTGCTAGAATATCTGTTGAGGTGCTTATCATTATTATATGTGGCTAGTTATGCTGATCAGATTAATTATCCTTGTCACTATTCATATTTATCTATATTCTATGTGACATTTATCCCTGTATGATGAGATAGATAGATGCTCTATATTATACATGCAATGATAGATACTCAGTTCTATATTCTCATTCCACGATCAACTACGATGCTTAGAATCCCTTCCCAGTGGTAAAAATATAAATAACGATACCTGGAATACTTCCCGGTTAAAATGCTGCATCGGTATTAATCTGTGCGCTTGCAGATTCCCTTTATTTATTTATCTTGATGAGCAATTGCATATTTCAATACCGCGTCTCTCATGTCATGCTGGGGATGACAACTTGGCTTAAGTGGCATGAGGGATAGGTTTGGCATTTTTGGCGCCGTTATCAGAATTAGAGAATTAAGTCTACTTTTGGTAATGACGTTAAGAATGCCCAACAAGCATTTTTGGCGCCGTTGCCGGGGAAGGTTGATTTCTAAGTTGGAATGAATAAAGAACTTTGAGACATCATTCGCATCACTAATATATTCGAGCTTATCAATTCTCTCGTACAGTTTTACCCCTGCATTTTCCATTTTTTATTTTATTTCAGGGTGATGTATGAATAGAAGACATCTTCCAGACAACTTTGTTGACGACCCCGAAGCCTTATTCAAAAGAACAAGAGCCAAGCTCAAATCGTCAACACTTCAGCGCAAAAACTTCAATCCAAATCAGAAGACCGCCGCAGTTTCGTCCCTAACTTGTCAGCGATTCGAAGCTATTTCGAACAAGCGATCCGCAGTTCTCACTCCCACTACGGACAATATCCGCAACTGGCCTTCTGGGAGATCGACCTCAACTTCTCGCTCAAGCCTTGGCTCACACATGGTCACAGGAACCAGTTCTGGTGGAAGCCGCGACTAGGATGCTAGTGCTCATCTCACACTTTCCTGGAGATCTGCAGCACTTTCACCATGGCTGATGTTCCTAGAGACGCCATACTACTTCGCCCCTTTGTCCCATCTCACTGTTGGGAGAGCGAAGCTAGTGGTTCTCCTACTGTTGACGGTCCTTAAGTATCAATTATATCTATCAAATAAATAGAGAAAAGGATCTAAATGAAACCAACACCCAGACTTAGGGTTTTATCTGACAGAATTCCACGAGTTTTGCTGTTTATCTATTTCTGCAGGGGGTTATCAGGAAATATGAAGGAAAGGCCCACATGTCGGGTTAATGACGGATAATTAACGTAACCCCCAATTTTCCTTAATGTGGAAGAGTCCAGAAGCCACGGGAACGAGCGGGAGGCCGAACGGGCCCGGGACCAGGGCGCCCGCCCTAGTCCCTTGGGCGCCCGCCCTGCCCCTCAGCCAATCAGGCTCCGCCTCGAGGATTATGCTCCACCGACCTAAAGGATTAAGGAAAACCGTCCGTTCAATGTCGGTTTGATCCAACGGCCCAGATTCACCCGAAAAGACTATATAAGCAAGGCCCTGGACCCTGGAGCAGGCACCTCTGTCTCATTATTCAGTTCCTAATTCAGTCATCAGGAGAGAGAGTCTCTGATCAAGCCCTAGAGCCACCACATCAACTAGATCTCTAGTTTTAGCATAGCTACATAGGATTAGAACTAGAAGGAGTCAATCTTCGATTGGTTCCCGGATCTGTCAAGAGGATTCTTGGTAATTCCTCTCTTGTTCTTCAATTGTTCATCATTGTTCTTCAATATTATGAATACTACTTTGTTCTATTTCAATATATTGAATATGACTTTGCTCTACTTGATTATATTAGCAATTATATTGTTCTTAGTTTATCGTAGTTATATGCTTGGCATAGTTAGATTGGAATTATATACATGCCTAGGATCGTATAGCGTTTATCCATGTGCGCAGTGGGTGAATGATAAATATTGTGTAGACGTGGTGTCTATACCGTCTTTATCTGCGATTGCACCCTATATGCCGGATCGGTGGGTAGTTCGCGATAGTGACAGCTTCGTTGATTCTTATATAGTCCCCCTCTCGTGTATAGGGCAGGCAGAGCAACATTATTACAGGGGAGTGATTGCTATGTTCTTCATCTTCCTTGCTAATATTCACTATGCATGGGTGTAGTCTTTTCTCGCTATGATTGCCAAGTATAATTGCACTAACTATGATAATGCTAGACTTTATAGTTAATAATTACTTAGGGAATATCTTTGTAGTTCATCCTAATTCCATGCTAATGACTTGCTAGAATATCTGTTGAGGTGCTTATCATTATTATATGTGGCTAGTTATGCTGATCAGATTAATTATCCTTGTCACTATTCATATTTATCTATATTCTATGTGACATTTATCCCTGTATGATGAGATAGATAGATGCTCTATATTATACATGCAATGATAGATACTCAGTTCTATATTCTCATTCCACGATCAACTACGATGCTTAGAATCCCTTCCCAGTGGTAAAAATATAAATAACGATACCTGGAATACTTCCCGGTTAAAATGCTGCATCGGTATTAATCTGTGCGCTTGCAGATTCCCTTTATTTATTTATCTTGATGAGCAAATGCATATTTCAATACCGCGTCTCTCATGTCATGCTGGGGATGACAACTTGGCTTAAGTGGCATGAGGGATAGGTTTGGCATTTTTGGCGCCGTTATCAGAATTAGAGAATTAAGTCTACTTTTGGTAATGACGTTAAGAATGCCCAACAAGCATTTTTGCGCCGTTGCCGGGAAGGTTGATTTCTAAGTTGGAATGAATAAAGAACTTTGAGACATCATTCGCATCACTAATATATTCGAGCTTATCAATTCTCTCGTACAGTTTTACCCCTGCATTTTCCATTTTTTATTTTATTTCAGGGTGATGTATGAATAGAAGACATCTTCCAGACAACTTTGTTGACGACCCCGAAGCCTTATTCAGAAGAACAAGAGCCAAGCTCAAATCGTCAACACTTCAGCGCAAAACTTCATCCAAATCAGAAGACCGCCGAAGTTTCGTCCGGAACTTGTCAGCTGAATTCGAAGCTATGGCGAACAAGTCGATCCGCGAGTTCTCAGCTCCCACTACGGACAACATCCGCACTGGACCTGCTGTGGAGATCGACCGCAACTTCGAGCTCAAGCCTGGGCTCATCAACATGGTGCAAGCTAACCAGTTCTGTGGGAAGCCGCACGAGGATGCTAGTGCTCATCTTCAACACTTCCTGGAGATCTGCAGCACTTTCACCATGGCTGATGTTCCTAGAGACGCCATACTACTTCGCCTTTTCCCATTCTCACTGTTGGGGAGAGCGAAGCAGTGGTTCTACGCTACAAAGGAGAAGAATACTACGTGGGCACTCTGCTCCACGAACTTTCTAGCCAAGTTCTTTCCCATGGGCAAGACAAATGCTCTCCGTGGGAAGATTACAAGCTTTCAGCAACAGCACGATGAATCCGTTCCAGAAGCATGGGAGCGCTTTCAAGACTACATCCTAGAATGTCCCCATCATGGAATGGAGAGCTTGCTGCTGATGCAGACATTCTATCATGGGCTCGTCAATAGTGCCCGTGAGACCATGGATGCTGCAGCTGGAGGAGCATTCCTATCACTCACCATACCACAAGCCACAGCTCTTGTGGAGAAGATGGCGTCCAACCAAGGTTGGAATGAAGAGAGAACTCAGACCCGCAAGAGAGGTGGAGGTATGCATCAGCTCAAGGAGGTAGACATGCTGTCTGCCAAGCTAGACCTACTCATGAAGAAGCTCGATGACCGAGCTGGAGAGAAGAAGGAAGTAATGCACGTCTACGACTCCCACATGACTTGTGAGGAGTGTGGAGGTGTTGGACATTCGGGCAATCACTGTCCCGAGTTGCTAGAGGACGTGAACTACATCAACAACAACAACAATAACTACTACAACCGTCCTCAGCAGAATCAAGGTTGGAATCAACAAAGGCCTAACTACTCAGGTAATTACCAAGGTAACAATTCTTTCAGTAATAATAATTATCCACCTTTAAGAGAGTTAGTGTCTAATCAAGGAAAGCTAATGGATAACATGTCTAAGAAATTGGCATCTAATGATAAAATTCTAGAAAATATAAATAATAGAATGGATAATTTTTCTACTGCCATCAAGAATCAAATTAGCTTTAATAAAATGATTGAATCTCAATTGAATCAAATAGCTGCTGCTGTTCCTGCTACTAACCCCGGTATACCATCACAACCGGATGCATTAGAATCTGCAAATCTTGTAGACATATTTGATGCAGGAGATTACTGGAGTAACCCCATCATTGAGGTAAGTACTGAACTTCTGCCAGTCAAGAGAGGCGACCCAGGACGCCCCGTCATCCCGATCTCCATCGGCATGCGAGACTTCCCAGAAGCACTCTGTGACTTCGGCTCAAGCGTCAACATCATGCCCAGGGTACTCTACGAAAAACTCTTTTCACAACCATTATTAGAAACAACCATGTGTTTGCAGCTTGCAGATAGGACACTAAGTTACCCAAGAGGAATCTTGAAGAACATCTGTGTCCGAGTTGGTTCCTCGTACGCTCCAGCAGACTTCGTAGTAATAGAGACCGGTTCTGACGAGAGGGCTCCCGTCATCCTAGGGAGGCCATTCCTGAACACCACGGGAGCTGTCATCTATGCTAGTGCTGCCAAGATCAGTTTCCACATAAAGGGGAGGAAGGAAATGTTTTCCTTCAAGAACAAGACCGTACAAATCCTAGAGCAACCCCAATATGAACCAAGGAGGACCAACAAGAGGAACAAGAGCAAAAAGCAAGTGTGGACCGAATCAGTCAAGATGGTCACTGTCGTGCACAAAGGTCAAGATCGCCAACTCAAGTCACCATTCTTGGACAAGAAGGACGACCCAGGTATGCCAAGCATTTATTGCTCCATTAATGGGTACAACTTCTACAAGACACTATGCGACACTGGGTCGGGCGTCAACATAATGGCCAAGGTCACCTATGAACTGCTGTTCGGAACCATGCCCTTGAAGCCGACATACATTCGTCTCCAGATGGCAGATCAGACATTCCGACAGGTTGAAGGTACAGAAACGTCCCTGTCAAGATAGACGATCATTTTGTCCATACAGACTTTCAGGTTGATCATTTACAGACGAGTATGATTACTATCATTATAGCCTTATCTATGACCGTTCCTCAGTACTGTCAAAGCAATCATCTACATTGGAACTGGAGAAGTCCACATGCACTTCCCCTCTGAGAAGGTACGCCTTTACTTTACTGACCCCAACTACGTATTTGAAGAATCTAAGCAGGTCAGGACAAGGAGAAGGAGGCGGAACCGCAACCAGAAGCAACCGGTCATCAAGGATGGATGGGCAGACTACGAAGGAGAAGTGGTAAGATCTGAGGACATACCACTCAATCAGCACTGTCTTGAAGAGACCGAAGCACCAAGACAAGTGTGGAAAGAAAAGACAGTTGAACACGAGGAGGAGGCGCTGCCGGAACCACCGACTACGCCATCCACTGACTCCCAAGACAACTGAGTACACATAGAGTCCCGTTCGGAGGACTTAAAAATGCCGGACGCCTTGCCAAGAGGTAACTTGGTAGTTATCCATTTCCCTTCTCAGATATTTACTTAATAGTTTGTTTAGTTAATCATATTCATGTTATCTTAGAAAGAAAATAAAAATGTTAAAAAAAAAACTCTAGAAGCCCCATGTGAGTATACGAGTGGCATAAAACCCATAAGTACATTCACTGTGGTGGCATAAAAAAATAAATAAATATTTTCTTCTGCTTTATAAAATGAAAACATAAAATAATCAAGGAGGCTCAACATGATAAAGGCTAGATATTTATGCTAACACTTAATCAGTTCCACAAGCTTTGTTGTCTATTTGAGCTTCACAGAATCCAAGAGGACTAGCAGACGGAGGACATTCTAATCGCTGTCAGGGTGCTGCCGACTTTCAAATACACCTCCGCTATCTGCTAGCTACATCAAGAGAAACTACGTCAAGATCCAGCTTGGGGAGAGCACCCCCGTTATCTCGCTAAGTATTTCTATATCTATCTTTATATTTATACTTATACTATATTAAAATAAAACGATGAAAAACCAAATAAAGATTTTGTGCTTATATATATATATATCTATATCTTTTGCTTAGTGTGTTTAATAAATAAATAAAGTGGCTATGCTAAAATGAATCTAGATAATAAAACTCTAGCATGGATATGATGAATAGTTGCTCTGCCTAATTTCAATTAGAAGTTCTCTCTCTAGTTTAGACATAACTGTTATCATTTAAAGCTTGCTCTAAACCTGAACTTGTGGGAAGAACTTGATCTAAAGTCTAAGTTGTTAACGGATATGATATGGGAAGGTCGAGCTGCTGTTTATCTATTCCTAGAGATGCTAGAATTCTGGAGAATTTTATCTTTGAAAATCTTTAAAATGCTACATGATGAGTTCCTTTATGATGAGAGTTTAAATTCCTACCACGGCCATACATACATGCTTGCTAGACTTTAAGCTATACATTTACTTTTTACTACTTATGAGCATTGAGTGTAGTCAAGCTGTGTAGACCCTTAGGAGCTTGTCATGTGGTTAAATCAAGATTCACTTGCACGTTCACTCATATATGCTGCTTCTACTCCGGAAGTACGCATCCACATACATCCATTCCATCTCCAGATCCACACAAAATTATTCTACTCCTAACCCGGGAGAGAATAGCCAAAAACATTTTCCTATTTCCTGTTATTCCTGTGAAATAAATGCTCAAGTTATTTTGGTTACTACCACTTGCTAAATTGTTCTAAGGAGATGAGTGCTCTATCCGAGGAAATAAAAGGGGCAAGTGCCCGGAACCTCGAAAAGAAAAATATTACGAGGAAATAAAAAGGAGCAAGTGCTCGGAACCTCGATGAAAAAAAAAGTGAAAAAGTGTGAGAAGAGAGGTAAAAATGGACAAGTGTCCGACAGTAGAATTAGGGGTACAAGATACCCACCTGAGAGGAAAAATAAAATAAAAATATAGAGCATCTCATCCTCCTCAAGAGCACCAAAAGCAAGAAAGGTATGTATCCCCTCAAAAAGAGCAAAAGTAGAATTAGACACTCTCCACCATTATCACCATTATCACCATATACACCATTCATTCACCACACATGCACATCTTGATTTGACTTATTGACTTGTTTCTCTGGATCCATGGTTTGACTATGCAATAAATGTCTTGTAAGTATGTATACCTTATCTCCCACCTATGAGCTCCAGATATCAAAAACCTTATTAGGATAGGTTGAGAGAGAAGGCAATGTCACTCTGCCTTATACCACAAATACTACATACTTTGCTTTGAGAGAAGGCAAACACCATTACTGCCTTGGTGAGGATCCAGAAATACCACAAATGAGAGACCTGAGAGAGTCATACAAGGAATCTCTGAGTTTTATTTGAAAATCTGCAAAAACTCCAGAGCTATAGCTGATCAAGAATAAGAGACATGGCGCTTGACTAGACTGTTCTATCTTTTAACCGCTCAACACGACAAAGGTGACAGTTGCAAGCCCCATAGTGAAAGAGCCAATGAGTAAGTTTAAGTCTTGACAGTTTACTCTAACCAGAGATAAACTCTATTTGAAAGCAATGTGGTTACCGCGTCAAAATTCAAAGCATTCAGCAACTTCTGATCCACTCACTGAGACTATCCTTGCTCAGGGACAGCAAGAGGTAAGCTTGGGGGAGTTTGTTGACGGTCCTTAAGTATCAATATATCTATCAAAAAATAGAGAAAAGGAATCTAAATGAAACCAACACCCCCAGACTTAGGGTTTTATCTGACAGAATTCCACGAGTTTTGCTGTTTATCTATTTCTCTGCAGGGGGTTATCAGGAATATGAAGGAAAGGCCCACATGTCGGGTTAATGACGGATAATTAACGTAACCCCCAATTTTCCTTAATGTGGAAGAGTCCAGAAGCCACGGGAACGCGGGAGGCCGAACGGCCCGGGACAGGGCCCCGCCCCGTCCCCCTGGGCGCCCGCCCTGCTGCTGCAGCCAATCAGGCTCCGCCTCGAGGATTATGCTCCACCGACCGACCAAAGATTAAGAAAACCGTCCGTTCAATGTCGGTTTGATCCAACGGCCCAGATTCACCCGAAAAGACTAATAAGCAAGGCCCTGGACCCTGGAGCAGGCACCTCTGTCTCATTATTCAGTTCCTAATTCAGTCATCAGGAGGAGAGAGTCTCTGATCAAGCCCTAGAGCCACCACATCAACTAGATCTCTAGTTTTAGCATAGCTACATAGGATTAGAACTAGAAGGAGTCAATCTTCGATTGGTTCCCGATCTGTCAGAGGATTCTTGGGTTTTCTCTCTTGTTCTTCAATTGTTCATCATTGTTCTTCATATTATGATACTACTTTGTTCTATTTCAATATATTGAATATGACTTTGCTCTACTTGATTATATTAGCAATTATATTGTTCTTAGTTTATCGTATTATATGCTTGGCATAGTTAGATTGGAATTATATACATGCCTAGGATCGTATAGCGTTTATCCATGTGCGCAGTGGGTGAATGATAAATATTGTGTATACGTGGTGTCTATACCGTCTTTATCTGCGATTGCACCCTATATGCCGGATCGGTGGGTTTTCGCGATAGTGACAGCTTCGTTGATTCTTATATAGTCCCCCCCTCTCGTTATAGCAGCAGAGCCAACATTATTACAGGGGAGTGATTGCTATGTTCTTCATCTTCCTTGCTAATATTCACTATGCATGGTGTAGTCTTTTCTCGCTATGATTGCAAGTATAATTGCACTAACTATGATAATGCTAGACTTTATAGTTTAATAATTACTTAGGGAATATCTTTGTAGTTCATCCTAATTCCATGCTAATGACTTGCTAGAATATCTGTTGAGGTGCTTATCATTATTATGTGGCTAGTTATGCTGATCAGATTAATTATCCTTGTCACTATTCATATTATCTATATTCTATTGACATTTATCCCTGTATGATGAGATAGATAGATGCTCTATATTATACATGCAATGATAGATACTCAGTTCTATATTCTCATTCCACGATCAACTACGATGCTTAGATCCCTTCCCAGTGGTAAAAATATAAATAACGATACTGGAATCTTCCCGGTTAAAATGCTGCATCGGTATTAATCTGTGCGCTTGCAGATTCCCTTTTTTATTTATCTTGATGAGCAAATGCTATTTCAAACAATACCGCTTCTCTCATGTCATGGCTGGGGATGACAACTTGACAAACTGGCTTAAGTGGCTGAGGATAGGTTTGGCATTTTTGGCGCCGTTTCAGAATTAGAGAATTAAGTCTACTTTTGGTAATGACGTTAAGAATGCCCAACAGCTACAAAGGAGAAGAATACTACGTGGGCACTCTGCTCCACGAACTTTCTAGCTAAGTTCTTTCCTATGGGCAAGACAAATGCTCTCCGTGGGAAGATTACAAGCTTTCAGCAACAGCACGATGAATCCGTTCCAGAAGCATGGGAGCGCTTTCAAGACTACATCCTAGAATGTCCCCATCATGAATGGAGAGTTGGTTGCTGATGCAGACATTCTATCATGGGCTCGTCAATAGTGCCCGTGAGACCATGGATGCTGCAGCTGGAGGAGCATTCCTATCACTCACCATACCACAAGCCACAGCTCTTGTGGAGAAGATGGCGTCCAACCAAGGTTGGAATGAAGAGAGAACTCAGACCCGCAAGAGAGGTGGAGGTATGCATCAGCTCAAGGAGGTAGACATGCTGTCTGCCAAGCTAGACCTACTCATGAAGAAGCTCGATGACCGAGCTGGAGAGAAGAAGGAAGTAATGCACGTCTACGACTCCCACATGACTTGTGAGGAGTGTGGAGGTGTTGGACATTCGGGCAATCACTGTCCCGAGTTGCTAGAGGACGTGAACTACATCAACAACACAACAATAACTACTACAACGTCCTCAGCAGAATCAAGGTTGGAATCAACAAAGCCTAACTACTCAGGTAATTACCAAGGTAAAATTCTTTCAGTAATAATAATTATCCACCTTTAAGAGAGTTAGTGTCTAATCAAGGAAGCTAATGGATAACATGTCTAAGAAATTGGCATCTAATGATAAAATTCTAGAAAATATAAATAATAGATGGATAATTTTTTCTACTCTACTGCCATCAAGAATCAAATTAGCTTTAATAAAATGATTGAATCTCAATTGAATCAAATAGCTGCTGCTGTTCCTGCTACTACCCCCGGTATAACCATCACAACCGATGCATTAGAATCTGCAAATCTTGTAGACATATTTGATGCAAGGAGATTACTGGAGTAACCCCATCATTGAGGTAAGTACTGAACTTCTGCCAGTCAAGAGAGCGACCCAGGACGCCCCGTCATCCCGATCTCCATCGGCATGCGAGACTTCCCAGAAGCACTCTGTGACTTTTGGCTCAAGCGTCAACATCATGCCCAGGGTACTCTACGAAAAACTCTTTTCACAACCATTATTAGAAACAACCATGTGTTTGCAGCTTGCAGATAGGACACTAAGTTACCCAAGAGGAATCTTGAAGAACATCTGTGTCCGAGTTGGTTCCTCGTACGCTCCAGCAGACTTCGTAGTAATAGAGACCGGTTCTGACGAGAGGGCTCCCGTCATCCTAGGGAGGCCATTCCTGAACACCACGGGAGCTGTCATCTATGCTAGTGCTGCCAAGATCAGTTTCCACATAAAGGGAGGAAGGAAATGTTTTCCTTCAAGAACAAGACCGTACAAATCCTAGAGCAACCCCAATATGAACCAAGGAGGACCAACAAGAGGAACAGAGCAAAAAGCAAGTGTGGACCGAATCAGTTAAGATGGTCACTGTCGTGCACAAAGGTCAAGATCGCCAACTCAAGTCACCATTCTTGGACAAGAAGGACGACCCAGGTATGCCAAGCATTTATTGCTCCATTAATGGTACAACTTCTACAAGACACTATGCGACACTGGGTCGGGCGTCAACATAATGGCCAAGGTCACCTATGAACTGCTGTTCGGAACCATGCCCTTGAAGCCGACATACATTCGTCTCCAGATGGCAGATCAGACATTCCGACAGGTTGAAGGTACAGTAACTGACGTCCCTGTCAAGATAGACGATCATTTTGTCCATACAGACTTTCAGGTTGTTGACATGGGAGAAGACGAGTATGATCCACCTATCATCCTTGGAAGACCGTTCCTCAGTACTGTCAAAGCAATCATCTACATTGGAACTGGAGAAGTCCACATGCACTTCCCCTCTGAGAAGTACGCCTTTACTTTACTTTACTGACCCCCCAACTACGTATTTGAAGAATCTAAGCAGGTCAGGACAAGGAGAAGGAGGCGGAACCGCAACCAGAAGCAACCGGTCATCAAGGATGGATGGGCAGACTACGAAGGAGAAGTGGTAAGATCTGAGGACATACCACTCAATCAGCACTGTCTTGAAGAAACCGAAGCACCAAGACAAGTGTGGAAAGAAAAGACAGTTGAACACGAGGAGGAGGCGCTGCCGGAACCACCGACTACGCCATCCACTGACTCCCAAGACAACTGAGTACACATAGAGTCCCGTTCGGAGGACTTAAAAATGCCGGACGCCTTGCCAAGAGGTAACTTGGTAGTTATCCATTTCCCTTCTCAGATATTTACTTAATAGTTTGTTTAGTTAATCATATTCATGTTATCTTAGAAAGAAAATAAAAATGTTAAAAAAAACTCTAGAAGCCCCATGTGAGTATACGAGTGGCATAAAACCCATAAGTACATTCACTGTGGTGGCATAAAAAAATAAATAAATATTTTCTTCTGCTTTATAAAATGAAAACATAAAATAATCAAGGAGGCTCAACATGATAAAGGCTAGATATTTATGCTAACACTTAATCAGTTCCACAAGCTTTGTTGTCTATTTGAGCTTCACAGAATCCAAGAGGACTAGCAGACGAGGACATTCTAATCGCTGTCAGGGTGCTGCCGACTTTCAAATACACCTCCGCTATCTGCTAGCTACATCAAGAAAACTACGTCAAGATCCAGCTTGGGGAGAGCACCCCCGTTATCTCGCTAAGTATTTCTATATCTATCTTTATATTTATACTTATACTATATTAAAATAAAACGATGAAAAACCAAATAAAGATTTTGTGCTTATATATATATATCTATATCTTTTGCTTAGTGTGTTTAATAAATAAATAAAGTGGCTATGCTAAAATGAATCTAGATAATAAAACTCTAGCATGGATATGATGAATAGTTGCTCTGCCTAATTTCAATTAGAAGTTCTCTCTCTAGTTTAGACATAACTGTTATCATTTAAGCTTGCTCTAAACTTGAACTTGTGGGAGAGAACTTGATCTAAAGTCTAAGTTGTTAACGGATATGATATGGAAGGTCGAGCTGCTGTTTATCTATTCCTAGAGATGCTAGAATTCTGGAGAATTTTATCTTTGAAAATCTTTAAAATGCTACATGATGAGTTCCTTTATGATGAGAGTTTAAATTCCTACCACGGCCATACATACATGCTTGCTAGACTTTAAGCTATACATTTACTTTTTACTACTTATGAGCATTGAGTGTAGTCAAGCTGTGTAGACCCTTAGGAGCTTGTCATGTGGTTAAATCAAGATTCACTTGCACGTTCACTCATATATGCTGCTTCTCTACTCCGGAAGTACGCATCCCATACATCATCCATTCCATCTCCAGATCCACATAAAATTATTCTACTCCTAACCCGGGAGAGAATAGTCAAAAACATTTTTCCTATTCCTGTTATTCCCTGTGAAATAAATGCTCAAGTTATTTTGGTTACTACCACTTGCTAAATTGTTCTAAGGAGATGAGTGCTCTATCCGAGGAAATAAAAAGGGGCAAGTGCCCGGAACCTCGAAAAGAAAAATATTACGAGGAAATAAAAAGGAGCAAGTGCTCGGAACCTCGATGAAAAAAAAAAGTGAAAAAGTGTGAGAAGAGAGGTAAAAATGGACAAGTGTCCGACAGTAGAATTAGGGGTACAAGATACCCACCTGAGAGGAAAGAAAAAAAATAATAAATAAAATATAGAGCATCTCATCCTCCTCAAGAGCACCAAAAGCAAGAAAGGTATGTATCCCCTCAAAAAGAGCAAAAGTAGAATTAGACACTCTCCACCATTATCACCATTATCACCATTATCACCATACACCATTCATTCACCACACATGCACATCTTGATTTGACTTATTGACTTGTTTCTCTGGATCCATGGTTTGACTATGCAATAAATGTCTTGTAAGTATGTATACCTTATCTCCCACCTATGAGCTCCAGATATCAAAAACCTTATTAGGATAGGTTGAGAGAGAAGGCAATATCACTCTGCCTTATACCACAAATACTACATACTTTGCTTTGAGAGAAGGCAAACACCATTACTGCCTTGGTGAGGATCCAGAAATACCACAAATGAGAGACCTGAGAGAGTCATACAAGGAATCTCTGAGTTTTATTTGAAAATCTGCAAAAACTCCAGAGCTATAGCTGATCAAGAATAAGAGACATGGCGCTTGACTAGACTGTTCTATCTTTTAACCGCTCAAGACAAAGGTGACAGTTGCAAGCCCCATAGTGAAAGGCACAATGAGTAAGTTTTAAGTCTTGACAGTTTACTCTAACTCAGAGATAAGACTCTATTTGAAAGCATGTGTACCGTCAAAATTCAAAAGCATTCAGCAACTTCTGATCCATCACTGAGACTATCCTTGCTCAGGGACGAGCAAGAGGTAAGCTTGGGGGAGTTTGTTGACGGTCCTTAAGTATCAATTATATCTATCAAATAAATAGAGAAAAGGATCCATATGAAATAAACACCCAGACTTAGGGTTTTATCTGACAGAATTCCACGAGTTTTGCTGTTTATCTATTTCTGCAGGGGGTTATCAGGAAATATGAAGGAAAGGCCCACATGTCGGGTTAATGACGGATAATTAACGTAACCCCCAATTTTCCTTAATGTGGAAGAGTCCAGAAGCCACGGGAACGAGCGGGAGGCCGAGCGGGCCCGGGACAGGGCGCCCGCCCTCCCCCCTAGGGCGCCCGCCCTGCTGCTGCAGCCAATCAGGCTCCGCCTCGAGGATTATGCTCCACCGACCTAAAGGATTAAGGAAAACCGTCCGTTCAATGTCGGTTTGATCCAACGGCCCAGATTCACCCGAAAAGACTATATAAGCAAGGCCCTGGACCCTGGAGCAGGCACCTCTGTCTCATTATTCAGTTCCTAATTCAGTCATCAGGAGGAGAGAGTCTCTGATCAAGCCCTAGAGCCACCACATCAACTAGATCTCTAGTTTTAGCATAGCTACATAGGATTAGAACTAGAAGGAGTCAATCTTCGATTGGTTCCCGGATCTGTCAAGAGATTCTTGGTAATTCCTCTCTTGTTCTTCAATTGTTCATCATTGTTCTTCAATATTATGAATACTACTTTGTTCTATTTCAATATATTGAATATGACTTTGCTCTACTTGATTATATTAGCAATTATATTGTTCTTAGTTTATCGTAGTTATATGCTTGGCATAGTTAGATTGGAATTATATACATGCCTAGGATCGTATAGCGTTTATCCATGTGCGCAGTGGGTGAATGATAAATATTGTGTAGACGTGGTGTCTATACCGTCTTTATCTGCGATTGCACCCTATATGCCGGATCGGTGGGTAGTTCGCGATAGTGACATCTTCGTTGATTCTTATATAGTCCCCCTCTCGTGTATAGGGCAGGCAGAGCAACATTATTACAGGGGAGTGATTGCTATGTTCTTCATCTTCCTTGCTAATATTCACTATGCATGGGTGTAGTCTTTTCTCGCTATGATTGCCAAGTATAATTGCACTAACTATGATAATGCTAGACTTTATAGTTAATAATTACTTAGGGAATATCTTTGTAGTTCATCCTAATTCCATGCTAATGACTTGCTAGAATATCTGTTGAGGTGCTTATCATTATTATATGTGGCTAGTTATGCTGATCAGATTAATTATCCTTGTCACTATTCATATTTATCTATATTCTATGTGACATTTATCCCTGTATGATGAGATAGATAGATGCTCTATATTATACATGCAATGATAGATACTCAGTTCTATATTCTCATTCCACGATCAACTACGATGCTTAGAATCCCTTCCCAGTGGTAAAAATATAAATAACGATACCTGGAATACTTCCCGGTTAAAATGCTGCATCGGTATTAATCTGTGCGCTTGCAGATTCCCTTTATTTATTTATCTTGATGAGCAATTGCATATTTCAATACCGCGTCTCTCATGTCATGCTGGGGATGACAACTTGGCTTAAGTGGCATGAGGGATAGGTTTGGCATTTTTGGCGCCGTTATCAGAATTAGAGAATTAAGTCTACTTTTGGTAATGACGTTAAGAATGCCCAACACCCGCGGAGAAGGGGAAGGAGGGAGAGGCGTCGGTGGAGAAGGTGCCGACGGTGGAGGAGCTCCTGGACGCTGGAACGGGAGCCGTCCCCTCGAGGGCTCAACGCTGGTGGAAGCGCTCGAGGCACCGGCCGGGGTCGACAAGACGTCGGAAGACCCGGCGAGGGAGGAGAGCTTGGGGACGAGCCACCCCTCGAGCGATCCGCTACCGCTCGAGTCCCCGCCTCCCGCGAGGTCGTGCCGTCGCCTCGGGAGGGGACGGAGCAGCAGGAGGAGACGGCGGAGGGGCGGAGGGAGCCATAGCCTGTGCCGCCGGTTGGTGGGCCGCAGTTGGCGCCGCTCGAGCCGAGGAGGAGGGCCTGCCCCTCGTCGAGATCGATCGATCGGCGTGGCCGTATCCTGACGCGCCGAGCCCGTCCGGCGCCATGATCCCCGTCGAGTGGCCGGCTCGGCAGGGGGTTCCGCGGGAGGCGCGGTCCATCTTCAGGGAGGTGGCCGAGCTTGTGGCGGAGGCGAAGAGGTCCTTCTCGGAGGAGGCGGAGGAGTCCGCGCAGGTGGCGGCCGCCCTCGCGAAGGCAGAGGGGGAGCTCCAGGAGCTCCGCGCTGAGCTGGGTCGGAACGCGCAGATGGCGAGCCGGCTCAACGCGGCGCAGGCGGAGACCCAGGCGGCTCGTGACGAGGCCACCCAGGCTAGGAGGGAGGGCACCACCGCTCTGGCCACAGTGGAGGCGTCGAGGAAGGAGGCCGCCGACGCCCAAAACGAAGCCGCCACCGCCCGGTCTGCAGCGGAGGCGGCGAAGAAGGAGGTTGTTGACGCCCCAAGCGAAACCGCCACCGCTCGGTCTGCGGCAGAGGCGGCAAAGAAAGGGGCCGAGGAGGCCAAGAGCGAGGCCGCCACCGCCCTGGCTGCAGCGGAGGCGGCGCGGCAGGTGGTGATCCGAAAGGATCTGGCCCTTGCGGAGACGGGCAAGCTGGTCGAGGACCTTAGGGGCGAAAAACTCGACGCGCTGTCCCAGAAGCGTACACTCGAGCAGCGCGTCGAGGTCCTTACCAGCGACTTCGCCGCTCTGGGCGTGCACTGCCAAGGTAATCTTCATGCCTCGTCTTGCTTTGATTTCGAGATTCTTGCCATGCCGCGGACTTACCCCCTTCTGTTTGTTGCACAGATCTCGAGAAGACCTCCGAGGAGCTCCGCGAGACGAATAAGGCTCTCGTGGAGCAACTCCAAGGTGAAACCATGGTGGCGGAACGAGCGCGCGTCACCCTTGATAGGCTCGGCTCCATGTGGGGTGTCGACCCGGTGGCCACGGCCGAGGGCATGGTGGCTCGAGGCGACGCCCTGGTTGACGCCCTGTGCTTCTTTGACGTGGCCGCGCGGGACCGCGTCCGGAGCGCTCTCCACCATGGTGTAAAGCAGGCGCTTGCGGCCGTCCGCTCCGGCTTCCGCTACCCGGTCAACGTCGTTGTCAAGGGCTTCGTCGAGTTCGAGGGGAAGGACGAGGAGTGGAACGACCGTCGCGTCGACAAGATCCTGGAGAAGGTGGAGAGGCCGGGGGCAGCGCTCGCGAAGCTCTTCGAGGAGGACGTGCTGCCTCCCGATGCGGACAGTAGAGCAGGTGGCCCCCCTCCTCCTGGCCTGGACGTCGAGGCTGAGCCCGCGGCAGAAGAGCTTGGGGAGGAGTACCAGACCGATGAAGAGTGAGGCCTGCGTGCAAAATTTGGGCGTCGAGGCCCATGTAAGAATTCATATCATGACTTATGGCCCGTCGAGGCCAATATGTGTATATGACTCGTTTGTTTAAAGAAGCTGTTTTCTTTTCAAATTTATTCGATCATTCTCTTTATCGCAAGCTCGAGCTTCAACCGGCTTGGTCTGTGTTCCTTCGATACGCGTCACGAGTTCCTCGAGGGGAGGCGTAGGCAGGGTACCGTAGCCCGGGGGCGTAGGTGGCCGTCTACGTCGACGCCCCCCAACTCTTGGAGGCTCGAGGTATTTACGGATTTGGACGTTGCTAGTATGCTCGAGGTGCGAATCGAGACGAGGGTCGAATTTTTTGAAAAGAAAACGCGCTTTTTCCGGAGTCTAGGGGGAGGTTCCCCCCTGTCAGCCCCCGAGGGAGGTTTGACCCTGAGCAAGGCAGGGTCGAGGCTACCTTAAGTTGCTAAGTAATATGAAAGATGGTGCACGAGTTTGCTCATTCATATTTAACGTGTTTGTACAAAGCAACAAAATGAACAAGGCCTCGAGGCCCTTAAGGGTAGAAGCGACGTAGCTGAGAAATGTTCCTCGTGTTCGCCAGGATCCTGCCTTGCTCGTCGTAGAGCTTGTATGTTCCTGGCTTGAGCACCTCAGCTACGGTGTATGGGCCCTCCCATGGAGGGGTGATCTTGTGGCGCCCTCGATTATCTTGCAGACGTCGAAGCACGAGGTCCCCCACCGCCAGGTCCCTCTTGCGCATGTGCTTGTCATGGTAGCGTCGAAGCGTTTGCTGGTAGCGCGCGGAGTTGATGAGCGCCACGTCTCGAGCCTCCTCGAGCTGGTCCTTGGCGTTGGCAAGCCTCTCGTCGTTGGTTTGCTCGTTGTAGGCTCGAAGTCGAGGGGAGCCGTACTTGAGGTCCGTAGGCAAGACAGCCTCGGTGCCGTAGGTTAGGAAGAACGGAGTGAACCCGGTGGCTCGACTCGACGTAGTCCTGAGGCCCCACAGCACCGAGGGGAGCTCTGTGGCCCCCCCTTTTCCAAAATTCTTGAGGGTCTTGAATAGCCTCGGCTTCAGCCCGTGGAGTATCATGCCGTTGGCGCGCTCGACCTGCCCGTTGCATTGAGGGTATGCGACCGAGGCCCAGGTCACGCGAATGTTGTTGTCGTCGCAGAAGTTGATGAACTTTTTGCCCGTGAATTGGGTGCCATTGTCGGTGATGATGACGTTAGGCACCCCAAACCGGTACATGATGTCGGCGATGAACTCGACGGCCTTCTCGGAGGTGGGGTCGCTTACAGGCTTAGCTTCGATCCACTTGGTGAATTTGTCGATGGCCACGAGCACATGCGTGTACTTTCCAGTTGTCATCTTGAGGGGACCCACGAGGTCGAGCCCCCAGACGGCAAACGGCCAAGTGATGGGGATCATCTGCAGGGCGTGCGCGGGCTGGTGCGTTTGCTTGGCGTAGAACTGACACCCTTGGCAAGCTCGAACCAGGCGCTTGGCATCTCCGATAGCGGTTGGCCAGTAGAAGCCTTGGCGGAAGGCGTTCCCCACCAAGGTCCTTGGCGCTGCGTGATGGCCGCAAGCCCCCGAGTGCATGTCGTCGAGGAGCCTGCGTCCTTCCTCGAGGGGGATGCAGCGCTGAAGGATTCCTAATGGGCTTCGACGATAGAGCTCTCGTTCGTCGCCGTAGACGACGTAGGTCTTGGCCCTTCGAGCGATGCGTCGCGCCTCCGTCTTATCTTCTGGTAGCACGGCTTGCATCAGGTAGTCGAGGAAGGGGGTCCGCCAGTCGAGGTGTCGTGATGAAGAAGTGGCAGGTGCGTCGATCTGCATTGCCTCAGCGGATGTCGAGGGGTCGTTCTCGAGGGGTGGCGTTGAAGGTCGAGCCCCCGTGTCCGGCTCGAGGGGTGGCGTCGAGGGGCCAGCCCCTGGGCCGATTTTGACGGATGGCTCAAAAATGTCCCTCGAGAAGACATCAGGTGGGACGGTGCCGCGCGTGGATGCTAACTTGGCCAGCTCGCCTGCAGCCTCATTGTACTTTCGAGTGATGTGGTTGAGCTCGAGGCCGTAGAACCTGTCTTCTAGCTTGCGCACTTCTCCACAGTACGCTTCCATCTTGGGATTGATGCAGCTCGAGGCCTTCATGACCTGGTTGACGACGAGCTGCGAGTCCCCTCGAACGTCGAGGCGTCGGACCCCAAGCTCGAGGGCGATACGCAGCCCGTTGATGAGGGCCTCGTACTCAGCGACGTTGTTGGAGGCGGGGAAGTGCAAGCGCAGCAGGTAGCGCATGTGGACTCCGAGGGGTGAGATGAAGAGCAGGCCCGCGCCAGCCCCTGTCTTCATGAGGGATCCGTCGAAGTACATAGTCCAGAGCTCGGCTTGGATTTGCGCCGGCGGGAGCTGGGTGTCGGTCCATTCAGCAACGAAGTCCGCCAACGCTTGCGACTTGATGGCTTTTCGTGGAGCGTAGGTGATAGCTTCCCCCATTAGCCTGGCAGACCACTTGGCGATGCGCCCCGTGGCCTCCCGGTTGTTGATGATCTCTCCGAGGGGGAAGGACGACACTACCATCACGGGATGGGCGAGGAAATAATGCTGGAGCTTGCGCCTCGTGATGATGATGTCGTAGAGCAGCTTCTGGATGTGCGGGTACCGGACTTTGGCCTCGGAGAGCACCTCGCTGGCGAAGTACACTGGCCGTTGATTGGTAGTGCATGACCCACCTCGTGCCTCTCGACGGTTATGACCGCGCTGACCACCTGGGTGGTTGCGGCCACATAGAGGAGGAGAGGCTCGGGGGGATCGCCACCCTGGGCTGGTCGTGGTGGCACGAGAATTGGCGCGGAAGTCAGCAACCCCTTCAACTTGGTTAGGGCCTCCTCGGCTTCGACAGTCCACGCAAAGCATTCCGTCTTTTTCAGCAGGCGGTAGAGAGGTAGCGTCTTTTCCCCTAGCCTCGAGATGAACCTGCTGAGAGTGGCTAGGCAACCTGTCACTTTTTGTACGCCCTTGAGGTCTCGAATTGGGCCCATCCTCGTGACTGCTGAGATTTTTTCGGGGTTGGCCTCGATCCCCCGTTGTGAGACAATGTAGCCAAGTAGCATGCCCCGAGGCAAACCAAAGACACATTTCTCGGGGTTGAGCTTCACATTCTTGGCCCGGAGGCACTCGAATGTGGTCTCGAGATCGCTGATGAGGTCCCCGACTTCCTTGGTCTTAACCACGATGTCATCGACGTAGGCCTCGACGGTTTTGCCTATATGTTCACCAAAGATATGTTGCATACAACGCTGATACATTGCCCCGGCGTTTCGAAGGCCGAAGGGCATTGTAACATAGCAATACATACCAAAAGCGTAACAAAAGAGGTAGCGAGTTCGTCGGATTCTTTCATCTTAATCTGGTGGTAGCCGGAATACGCATCGAGAAACGAAAGTACTTCACACCCCGCAGTGGAATCGACAATCTGATCAATTCTAGGTAAAGGAAATGGAACTTTTGGACATGCTTTATTCAGACCAGTGTAGTCTACACACATCCGCATTTTTCCATTCTTTTTCCTAACTAGTACATGGTTAGCTAGCCACTCTGGGTGAAATACCTCCTTGATGAACCCAGCCGCCAAAAGCTTGTGCACCTCCTCGCCGATGATCCTACGCTTCTCCTCGTCGAAGCGGCGCAGGCGTTGCTTCACCGGTCTGGACCCGGCCTGGATCTCCATGGCGTGCTCGGCGACTCCCCTCGGTATGCCTGGCATGTCCGAGGGGCTCCACGCAAACATGTCGATGTTCCCACGGAGAAAGTCGATGAGCACTGCTTCCTATTTGGGCTCGAGGCTGGCACTGATGGCCAGCGTCTTGCCGTCGGTCGAGGTCGGGTTGACGGGTATCTGCTTGGTGTGTTCTGCTGGCTCGAAGGTGCCAGCGTGGCGTTTTGCTTCAGGGGCCTCCTCGGTGGCCAGGGCAGCTAGGGCCTCGAGCGAGTCGAGTTGGACGTTTGCCTCCCCACGCTCGACGCATTCCACGTCGTAGTGGTACGCGTGCTCGTAGGAGGTGTCGACGGTGATGACCCCTTTTGGCCCCGGCATCTTGAGCTTCAAGTACGTGTAGTTGGGGACCGCCATGAACTTAGTGTAGCCGGGCCTGCCGATGATGGCGTGGTAGGTCCCTTCGAACCCGACCACCTCGAAGGTGAGCGTCTCCCGGCGGAAGTTGGCCGGCGTGCCAAAGCAGACAGGCAGGTCGATGCGCCCGAGGGCGTGTGCCTTCTTCCCTGGTACGACTCCATGGA
This sequence comes from Coix lacryma-jobi var. lacryma-jobi, assembly GCA_009763385.1. Classification (NCBI taxonomy): domain Eukaryota; kingdom Viridiplantae; phylum Streptophyta; class Magnoliopsida; order Poales; family Poaceae; genus Coix; species Coix lacryma-jobi. Next base: position 134,618,697 of record CM019827.1, read on the forward strand.
ACCCCCCAACGTTGGGTCAGAGCTGGTCCCTCGAAATCCCCAGGAGGTCGAGGGTCTAGAGGTATATGATGTTGAGGCTCGAGCCCCCATCCATCAACACCTTGGAGAACCGTACATCGACGATGACGGGGTCGACGACAAGAGGGTATGCTCCCGGATTTACGACATGATCCGGATGGTCGTCACGGTCGAACGTGATCGGCGCATCAGACCAGTCGAGGTACCGGAGGGCGTCGTGGCGGAGTGCAAAGATCTCCCGGCGCTCCTTCTTTCTCTCTCGAGCCGAGAGCCCGACGGTCGGGCCCCCGTAGATCATGAAGCAGTCGCGCACCGGGGGGAAGTCCGCATCCCCGTCGTCGCGTTGATTGTTGTCCTTGCCCTTAGGCGCGTCTTCCTTCTTGTCGCCGAGCTTGGAGTAGAAGCCCTTCAACAGTCGGCAGTCCTTCAACTTGTGATTCACGGCACCCTTGTGATAAGGACAGGGATCCTCGAGCATTGTGTCGAAGACAGCCCCGTCTGGGGGGTCTCGAGGCTTCTTGTGCTCGAGGGAGCCCACGAGCGTTTCTTCACCATCGTAGTCGTCAGTGTCGCGCTTCGCCTTCTGACCTTTGCCTTTGTTCTTCTTCTTTTTGCTGTTGTTATTGTCGCGGTTCTTGACCTCGTTGCCCTTGCTCGAGCCCTCCGGCGCGGCCACCGCCTTACCTTTGTCCGTGGAGCAGCCAAAGAAGGCCCCCACTGCCTCGTCGCCTGAGGCGAAGCTGGTGACACGATCCATCAGGTCCTCGACCGTCCTGGGATGATAGCGCCCTAGCTCATGAACTAGCTCTTGGCATGTCGTGCCTGCGAGGAACGCTGAGATGACATCCTCATCAGGCACGTGGGGGAGCTCGAGGCGCTGCTTCGAGAATCACCGAGCGAAGTCGTGGAGGGGCTCATCCGCTGTCTGCCTGCAACGTCGTAGATCCCAGGGGTTGCCTGGGCGCACTCAGGTCCCCTTGAAATTCCCATCGAAGACCCTGACTAGGTCGGCCCAGTCGTGGATCCGATCCGGCAGGAGCCCCTCGAGCCACCGACGGGCGGTGTCCGAGAGGTAGAGTGGGAGCTGGCGTATGATCACGTGGTCGTCGCTCTTTGCCCCGCCCAGTTGGCAACCTAGGCGGAAGTCGGAGAGCCATAGCTTGGGCTCGACCTCCCCGTCATACTTCACGATGTTGGTCGGTGGTCGAAAGCGGTCGGGGAGGGTTGAGCTCCGGATGGCCCGGCTGAAGACCCTGGGGCCCGGGGGCTCGAGGGCTTGCCGGTCCTCGTCGCTGTCGTAACGCCCTCCTCGATGGGCGTTATAGCCACGCTCCTCAGCCCCTTTGTCCTTGCGCTGGCGGTTGATGTCGTTGCGGGCGTCATTGGCATCTCGAGGTGGCCTGTTGTCGATGATCCGTTCCCAGACTGTCCTGGCTCGAGGGGCGTCCGGCTGGTGGACGGACATCTCCCGCTCGTTGCGGGGCGCTTCTGCTGGCTTCCCCGAGGCCGCCCCGCGCCGTCGCGAGGCTGAGCTCTCGGCCTGCTGCACAGCGGCTGTCTCGAGGAGGTTCTTCATTTCCCCGAGCATGCGCCTGGCGTCAGGGTTGGAGACGGCGGGTAGATCGTGGAGCAGCATTGCGGCCGCCACCACGTTCTGTCCGGCTTGCGGGAAACGCACCTCGGGGCGTGCTGGTGCCCCGTCCTCGAGGATCTGCCGGTGGACCTCTCGAGCGTGGCCACGAACACCGGCGCCTCGAGGCTGGGCTTGTTCCTGCACTAGGGTTTTCTCGAGCTGCAGCAGGCGTTGTCGTTCCTCCTCGGCCTTGGCGATGGCCTCCCGTAGCTGCGCGAGCTGCACCGCCCGGTCGTCGCTGTGCTGAGATGGTGCAGCCGGTGCCAGGGGTTCGTTCCTCCCCTGAACGCGTGATCCGCCTGCCGCAGCCATGTCTCCGGGCTCTTTGAGGTTGAGCGCCGGCTTGGTGTCATCATCGCCGTCATCCTCGGCATCGTCCACGACCCCCTTGAGCTGGAAGCACTCCCTGGTGGGATCCCAGAGGTCAGGGTCGTGGTAGTCGTATTCGTCGGAGTCGGAGCTATTGACGTCGCGCCGCCTTGGCTCGTGCTGGGACTGCAGCTCGCGGTGCCACTCTCCGATGGTGGCTCACCGGGGTGGCTCGACGACTCGTGAAAACCTGCGGTCGAGGTGCGCGGGGTAGACGATCTCCAGGTCGGCGGTCGCTCGTAGGATTGCGCCCGGACGTTCCCCCCGCTCTGCCTCCGCCCGGTACTGGCGGCGCTCGTCGAGGTGGTGGGCGTAGACAGCTGCGGAGTTGTTGAGGCCGAACGGGTACCACTGGCGTCGAGCGCGGTACACCCTGTGCGGGAGGAAGCTAGGTGGTGTCGACGCAGCAAGGCTCGGGGACCTCTGGCCAAGCTCCCGGTCCGTGCGCATGACAAACGCGAACTCGCTGGGAGAGTGCGCGCGCGGCCTAGAAGTCTCCAGCCGTGCACTGGGCAGGTTCCTCCTCGGGGACCCCGCGACGGCCGCGGGGGAGTGGGTGTACGCCGCGGGCATCGCCTGTGCCTGGCGACGATGGTGACGATGGCGCCGCTCACGAGGTGGCAACGCGTGGTGGTGCGGGCGACGCGCCACGCCTCCCGCGCGGGGTGGCGTGACACGCCCTCCGCTCGGGCCCTCCGTGGAGAGCAGGGTCAGCTCGTTGCCGCTGCCGGTGGCCAGGAACTCGAGGCTCCCGAACCAGATGACGGCACCAGCAGAGAACGAAGGAGTGGAAGAAGCCATCCAGGAAACAACGAGAAATCGACTCGGACACGCGAAGGCCCCTACCTGGCGCGCCAACTGTTGGTGTTTCTACCCCGGGGGTATGACACCAACTAGTAATTATGATCGCGTGCTCTCTTCCAGGATGGTGATGCAAGATGACACAAGGATTTATCCTGGTTCGGGCAAAGAAAGCCCTACGTCCAGCGGGGGGAGGATGTTCTTGTGTTACTTGCACCTAAGTGCTTGTACAGGGGCGAATACAAGCTCGAGGAGCGTGGACCGGAGTCCGGACTCGTGTGTGTGAGTGCGTTGTTGCTGACCCGTGTGAGTGTGGACCTAGACTTCTCTGTCCCGTGCGCGAAGGGCCCTGGCGTCCCCTTTTATAGAGCAAGAGGAGGCCAGGGTTACACAGGGTTGCACAGGAGTAGGGATGTACAATGTCCAATACGGTGAAGAGTTGGGATTCTGTCTTGTCGGGGTCGCTGTAGCCGGTGTGGGGGTTGCTGTAGAAGCATCCTTGAAGCATGGCCTCCATCCCTAGCGCGGACGTGGAGATGTGGCGACGTGGAGGTCATGTAGCGCCCATCCCGGCACATACATGACGTGGCATGGTTCCTCCGGGTCTTGGGGGTACCTGTCCTCCAATAGCGTGAAAGCGATCAGGGCTCGAGGGGCGCAGGACTGGCCTCGAGGTGGCACCTACGGGGGGCTCGAGTCCCCACAGGTATGGGCAAGTCCCAGGAAACCCGATCGTACAGCGGGTATCCGGGCCTCGAGACGTGGCTTGGACGTGCAACAGTGTAGGGTATGGCCCAACAGTGTTGCACTTGCGCCTTTTTGCCATGCTTGTGGTGAAAACGAGATTTGACTCTGGCTCCGGTTCACTGTGACTCACGTCGTGTACCATAGGACGTGACCGGAGTAGGTGGACGCATTAAATGCGTAGTATGGGATTGGCATCCGATGCCTGGGCCGCTCGAGGAGGCGTGATGTGTCTCGAGGGATGGTTTACCGTGGTAGAGAGGCTCGAGGTCCCCGCGTGGGGTCTCGAGGGGCGGTGCAGGGCTCGAGGCCTACGTGCCGGGGCTCGAGGGGTAGGCTGCTATGAGGCGGACAGTAAGGCTTTGGCGGCCTTGGGCTCCCTGGTGATGGGCCGGCGTTGTAGGCCTCGAGGGGTTGGCTTTTTAGAAGGTTAGACTTGCTAGGTTTGTTATTAATTGGTGTTCTAGGTTTAACCTATTTGTTTTGCGTTGATTAGGGGTACCCCTTTTGCGGTCCCCCGACAACTGAGGTGTTTGATCTCACAACTATCAAATCTCCCAACCTCACTAGGGCTCTTGCACTCTCTTGCACACTCAAGGATCTTTGCTGGTATTCAAATGAGCAAGAGACTCCAAATGGAGGTGGTGGTGGAGTATAAATACTCCCTTCACAGCCCCTCCACGAAGGGGCAAAACTCAGTAGAAAAAGGAGCATCGGATGCGTCGTATGCCATGGCAATGGTAACCTGTATTGTTCTCTGACATCACACATCACAGTGGCATTGGACGCTAGCAACGTCCGATGCCACCCCATCAGACGTGTTCAATGGCAAATTGCCCGGCCTCTCTGAAACCTTTTTGCATAGGCTTCGGACGCAATGTCCCCCCAGTGCGTCTGATGTCAACTCCAATGTGACACTGAAAACAAACCCTGAGTGAACAGTGCAGCATGTGCATCTGACGCTATCCTCATGACGCATCGAATACCACAGCCAGACTCACGATGCACTCCTTGCAAGCATCGGATGCGCCCGATGCAGGCAGGGACAGCGTCCGGTGCCCTTTTAAGGACTCAAACGACTCTGAATCGCGACGCTGCCTAAATTGAATTTCGATCCGTATAATCTATGGGCAATATCTAAGCTACCTAGAGCAATGAAAAATAAGTGTGCACCACACCTAACTCAATAGTCTAACCTAACTCAAGCTACCCATTCATACTCCTCTTAATAGTAGCGCTAAAGGAAAAACAAAGTCCTAAACTACTCTAAATGTCTCTCCAACACCAATCGAAACTTAGAACTAGCATATCTCCAACCTTGTCGTCCATCATTTGAAAATCGAATTGATTTCCATCGCTAGGGAGCATGAATACCATTTGCCCAAACAATCGTCATTATTGTGATTTAACTCTATTAGTTTCTGCAAAACATACGTTAGTCACAATAATCTTATGTTGTCATTAATCACCAAAACCCACTAGGGGGCTATATACTTTCAACCTCACAGTAATCCAATTTTGTCCTAAAAATACTTGTTATTCTCACTTCTCAATATCTCTTTCTTTCCTTGATATACCTTTTTTCTCTCAATACATCTCTATCTCGATCTACCTTCTAAATTGAATTTTGATCTTTTACCTTCTACATTGGTCTTCGTGAGGGAGTCCAAAATGTCAAGCAATATGGGACGGAGGGTGTAACACCCGATTTTCCAAAGAACACCAAGTGCCCACTATATGTGTGTCGACGAAATATGGTCGATAGTCTACCGAGGGGTATGCCCAAGGTAGTAGATTGAGCGGCGGAGGCGTGCGAGACGTCTGCAAAGCGTAAACATGGGGACGAGAGACGACAATTTAGACAGGTTCGGGCCGGCAAGTCGCCGTAATACCATACGTCCTGTGTTCTGGTGGCTGGTTTGTATTGATGGATTGGAATATGGCGTGTGATCCGATGGGATCTGAGTTGATCTCGGGTGAGATCGAGGTGAGATGAGAGGGGTCCCTGCTCGCCTTATATAGTCAGGGAGCAGGGTTACAGTTGTCGAGTCCTTATCAGATTACAAGCGGTTCCTTAAGGCAAGGAATCTGGATCTAACTCTAGGATCTTCTTTGGCGGGCAAGGCTTCTGGAGAGTCCTTGACGAGCACAGCGAGCTAGTCGTGTGTTGTAAGGCCTCGCGAGCTGGGCTGTCCTTGACGAAGGACCCATGTAGGTCCATGGGGGTATACGGAGGTAATATCCCCACAGCTAGTCCCCGAGCACTTTGTATCCGTTGGCGACGATGTCTTGAGCTTGTCCGAGCAGGCGAAGTCGATGTCGGGCAAGTAAGTCTCGCCAGAAGGATGTAAGGTGCTCAAGAAATTTTTTGAAGAGCTTTCTTCTGGTGAAGTGTATCCACTTGGAGCTTGCAAGACTGTAAGGAACAACGAGGTCCTAGTAGAAGTCTGTGCAAGTCCACTTTGACGGAGCATCCTTGAATTGTCAGAGAAAAGAAAATACATTCACCGCAAGGTGAAGTGTATCCACTTAGTCCCCGAGCTTGGTAGTAGGTGTTGAAGACACGTGGTGCCGAGTTTGTAAAGCATTTAGCAAGTGCCCCGATGAGTTACCGAAAATCAGCACCTTGATCCGAACAACATGGAGCGACTTGATGCACACCGGCGACGAGTGAAGGCCAGGCCAACGAGCCTAGGTGACAGGTAACCTTGGGCATAAAAGACCGAAGACCGAAGACCGAACCGAACTAACTGAGATCGAGACCGAAGTGACCGAGACCGAAATTTTCGGTCACTAGTTCGGTCTCGAGTTCATACTAACCGAACTTTCTACGGTTAGTTCGGTTACCTCGGGTAACCGAACTGACCGAACTAACCAAAATTTTAGAATTTGTTGATATAAAGTGTACTTTGAACTATTATTAATGATATAATATTTATTTAATGGATTTATATGAATCACTACTCTTATTATTTTGTTTAATCTATATGTTGTATTGTTATTTTTAACTTGAAATAGAAAAATATTGTTAAAACATCTTGCAAATTATAATATTTAGTAGTTGTTTTTGTCTAGTCCGGTTAGTTCGGTCATGACCGAGACCGAACCGAACTAACTGAGACCGAACTTGTTCGGTCCTGAGTTTTACAACTAACCGATCGGTCTTCGTTTTTAGATGACCGAACTTTTCAAAACACCGAAGAACCGATCGGTTCAGTTCGGTCTGACCGAACGCCCAGGGTGAGTGACAGGCGAAGATCAGGTCGATGAACCTGGTTGGCGACAGGTTGATGAACCTACGACCTTTTGCTTAGGAAACAGAAGACGACGATGAATGATGGCGGCGGCGAGCGAAGACGGCGATGAGCGAAGACGAAGTCCCCGAGCCTGGTTGGCGACGAATGAAGGCGAAGTCCCCGAGCCTGGTCGGCGACGAGCGAAGGCGAAGTCCCCAGGCCTGGTCGGCGATGAGCGAAGGCGACGACGAGCGAAGGCGGCGACGAGCCAAGGCAACGACAAGCGAAGGTGAAGTCCCCGAGCCTGGTCGGTGACGAGCATAGGCGACGATGAGCGAAGACGGTGACGAGCGAAGGCGACGAGTGAAGGCGAAGTCCCCGAGCCTGGTCAGCGACGAGCGTAGGCGATGACAAGCGAAGACGGCGACGAGCGAAGGCGACGAGCCTAGTCGGTGACGAGTGAAGGCGAAGTCCCCGAGCCTGGTCGGCTACAAGTGTAGGCGACGAGGAGCGAAGACGGTGATGAGCAAAGTCCCTGAGCCTAGACGGCGATGGGCAAAGGTGAAGTCCCCGAGCCTGGTTGGCGACGAATGAAGGCGAAGTCCCCGAGCCTGGCCGGTGACGAGCGAAGGCGAAATCCCCGGGCCTGGTCGGCGACGAGCGAAGGCAGCGATGAGCCAAGGCGACGACGAGCGAAGGCGACGAGCCTGGTCGACGACGAACGACGGCAGCAATGAAGGCGACGACGATCCTAGTCAATGACGAGCGAAGGCGGCGATGAGCCTGGTCGACGATGAGCGAAGATGGCGAGGAGCCGGGTCGACGACGAGCGAAGGCGGCTACAAGCCGGGTCGGCGATGGGCGACAACGGCGACGAGCTTGGTCGACGAAGAGCGAAGGCGGCTACGAGCCGGGTCGGCGACGGGCGACGGCGGCGATGAGTCTGGACGATGACGAGCATAGGCGACGACGAGCGAAGACGGTGAAGATCCTGGTCGACGTCGAGCGATGGCAGCGACGAAGGCAGTGACGATCCTGGTCGATGACGAGCGAAGGCGGCGACGATCCCGGACGACTACAAGCGACGGCGAAGTCCTCGAGCCTGGTCGGTGATGAACGAAGGCGAAGTCCCCGGGTCTGGTCGGCGACGAGCGACGGCGGCGATGGCGCAGGCGGCGACGAGCCTGGTCGACGACGAGCGACTGTGGCGACAGGCGAAGGCGGCGACGAGCCTGGTCGACGACGAGCGATGGTGGCTATGAGTCAAGTCGGCGACGGGCGACGACGGCGATGAGTGAAGGCGAAGTCCCTGAAAAATAAATATGGAGAGCAGTAGTACATGATGATGTACGAATAAAATATGGAGAAAAACCATTGGCGAAGGATGACTGCAGCTTGACGAAGTCCCCGAGCCTGGAGTCGTCGTGCCGACATGAAGCGTATGGAGACGGAGAGGGAGCTGGCCGCGGAGGCCCTGGTCGCCGATGTAGATCTTCTCGTTGCAGGGCAGCAGTAGAACCTTGCATAGGAGAATAGTCCGTAAATAGACTCTTGGGCAAACAGAGGCAAAACTTGTAGCGAGTCGGCGTGTTTTGCATATTCCCCGAATTCCGCAGACCCAATAGCCGTGAGCCGTAGCGATGAACAGTTCGGCCTTGGGTTATCCCAGGATCCGTAGCGTAGAGCGCTGAAAGGACTGTGACGCCTAAGAGGGGGGTGAATTAGGCAACTTAAAACTTCTACTCTAAACTATGGCCTCTAATTTACACCTAGACAAAACCTATGCAAGAAAGAAAACTATCTAATGTGCAACTAAGGTTTTGTTAGATGTGTTTGCTATCTCTACCACAAAAAGGAGTTATGCAACCTAGTTCCCAAACCTATCAACTAGCATATAAAACTAGGAAAGGTAAAGCACACGAACTAGGTAGCAATGTAAATGCGGAAGATAAAGAGTGTGATAGATATGCAAACTCCCGTCGACGACTCCGGTATTTTTACCGAGGTATCAAGAAGCGCGCAAGCTTCCCCCTAGTCCTCGTTGGAGCCCCTCGCAAGGAATCCCTCGCAAGGTCCAAGCTCCCGGTCGGGTAACTCTGTGGATAGCTCCGGGCCTTCCCACGCGCAAGTGGGTCTCCGGTTAAGCCACTCGTGCCAAAGCCTCTACCGGATGCTCCCTGCCGTCTTCACTATCAAGTTTCCGGCCGAAACGTCGCGGGCCTTGTTCCCTTCGGTACACGGAGGCGGCCACACAACAAACACGGTTGGTGTGATCTCGCAAGACTACAAGCCCCACCGATGTACATCCACGGTGCACGCAAGCACCGGTAGATAAGAGTTTTCAACCTCACTAAACACTAGGCTAACACCTAGAGCAAGCGCAAGCGGTGGTCTACTAGCTTAAGCACTTCGCAAGCACCTACACTAATCACCTAGTATATCACTTGAACACTTTGGTGGCTAGAGCAACTAAATATGTGTCTATGCACTTGGTATACTTCCTTGAGCTCCAACCATATTGTTTTGGCCGGCCATGGGGGTATATATAGAGCCCCAAGCAAATAGAGCCGTTGGAGGAAGTCATGGACTTCACAGCGTAGCATCGGACGCTGGAATCGTGACCATCGAACGCGTCTGATGCTCCTTTAACGGCTAGATGCTAGCCTGGCACTGTGTCGCAACGACTACTTAGCGTCTGATGCCTTACCATCGGACGCGTCCGATGCTGCCAGAGCCTCTGTGGAACCTCTCTGCATAGCCATCGGACGCAGGGTCCTGTAGCGTCCGATGATTGCATCGGAGCGTCCGATGTTCGTTGTGCAGGCTTGCACAGTGTCACAGTCGCGTCCAATGACTCGGTCTTCAGTGTCTGATGCTTCTGGTGTCGCTGACACGATCTAGGGTTTACCATCGGAGCGTCCGACGCTTTTGAGCCAGCGTCCGATGCAGCTTCCAATGTACCTCTTTGCTTCGTTTCTTCGTGATTTCTTGCGATGTCTTGGTTCCATTCTTGTGCCTTGGACTTTGCTTGATCTTGAGGGTCTTGTACTGAGCTTCTAATATCTTGCTTGAGGTGTTGATCATTGGATCATCACATAGCCTTTGTCCAAGTCACATTTGCACCCTATTGGACTATAAAACAAACACTTGCAAATACATTAGTCCAATTTGGTTGTGTTGTTCATCAAACACCAAAATCCAAAGTTAAATGGTCTGAGGTCCATTTTCCTTACAATCTCCCCCTTTTTGGTGATTGATGACAACACGACCAAAGCAAGCAAATAAGCAAATACACAATTTAAAATGCAATCTACTTGCTAGGATGCAATGCAAAGGCAAGATCATATGATGTTTAAAAGATACCAAATTGAAACATATTTAATATAACATATCTTGCCCTTGCCATAGAGTCCCACTGTGTGACTTTATGGATTAAGGCTCCCCCTAACTCCATAAATCACTTCCTCCCTTTTTGAACCATTCCCACGAAAATAACCATAGAAAATTTGAAAATTTTGATTTTGGTTATTTTGTTTGTTTTAGTTTGGGCTTGTTTTTTGTCCCTACACATTCTCCCCCTTTGGAATCAAACACCGAAAAGGAAGACATTAAAGCTCAAGAGAGGAAACATTATATAAGCTAAAACTCTCCCTAAAAATATGGATACATATGGTGTATGGCAAACCATATGCATAACCGGCAAATTGATGCACAAAGGAGTTTAATATATATAATGCATGGAGAAAGCATATAAGAGTATCAAATTGAAATCAACATAATGATATTGTCGGTGTTTCGAACCCGGGGGTATGACACCAACGAGTAATATGATCGCGTGCTCTCTTCCTGGATGGTGATGCAAGATGACACAAGGATTTATCCTGGTTCGGGCAAAGAAGGCCCTACGTCCAGCGGGGGAGGAGATTCTTGTATTACTTGCACCTAAGTGCTTGTACAGGGGCGAATACAAGCTTGGTGAGCGTGGACCGGAGTCCGGACTTGAGTGTGTGAGTGTATGTGCGTTCTAACGTGTTTGTCACCTAGCCCCGGAATGAGGGCCCTGGTGTCCCCTTTTATAGAGCAAGGGGAGGCCAGGATTACACAAGGGTATTACAGGTGTCGGGGTGTATTGTGTCCCTTACGAAGAAAGGTAGGAACCCTGTCTTGTCGAAGACATTGTAGCCGACGTGGGCGTTGCTGTTGAAGCGTCCTTGAAGCGTGGCCTCCATCCTGGGCGCGGACGTGGAGGCGTGGCGAGGTGGAAGCCGTACAGCACCCATCCCGGAACGTACAGGACGCGGCGGGGTCCCTCCGGGTCTTGGGGTACCTGTCCTCCAAGAGCATGAAAGTAGTTAGGGCTCGAGGGGCGCGAAGCCGGCCTCGAGGCGGCGCCTACGGGGGGCTCGAGTCCCCGCAGGTATGGGCAAGTCCCGTGAAAATCGATTGAGCGGCAGGCATCTGGGCCTCGAGGCGTGGCTTGGACGTGCCACAGTGTAGGGCGTGGGTTAACAGTGCTTCACGGGTGCCTTTTCGCCCATACTTGCGGGGAAAACGAGACTTGACTCTGCCCCAGACCACTGTGGCACACGTTGTGTTACAGAGGACGTGACTGGAGTAGGTGGATGAATTAAGTGCGCGGTATGGGGCTGGCATCCGATGTCTGCGCCGCTCGAGGGAGGCATAACGCGTCTCGAGGGATCGGCCGCTGTGCCAGAGAGGCTCGAGGTCCCCGCGTGGGGTCTCGAGGTGTGGTGTTTGGCTGTGGGGGGCTCGAAGGGTAGTGGAGCGCTTGCCCGAGGCCTGACGTGGAGGGCTCGGGCGAGACGGAAAACGATCGTGCGCCCGAGGCCTGGCTTGGAGGGCTCGGGCGAGACGGGAAACGAGCGTGCGCCCGAGGCCTGGCTTGGAGGGCTCGGCTCGGTGGGCCAGCGTTGTAGGCCTCGGGGGGTCGGCTTTTTAGGGGGTTAGACTAGTTAGGTCCGTTATTTAACCGGTGTTCCAGGTTTACCCGATTTGTTTGCGTTGATTGGGGGTGCCAGGCTGAACCGGCCGACCGGCTCTTCGAGCTGTCCGGCGCACCGGTTGCCCTGGCTTGTCATCCCGCGAGTCCTTTCGATCGGATGCGAGGGGGGATGCCTCGTACTACCCCGAGTGGGCGAGTATCGAGGTTCCCGGTGAGCTGGTAACGGGGAATCCAAGTGAGAGCTCGTGCCCCGTTCGATAGGGGTTGACTGTGGCCCGGAGGCGGTCTCATAAAGCATGGGTGCTCAGTCTGCAGGAGTGCCGGGTCCATTCGATAGCACCCGGTGGCTCGATGCCTCCCTCCGAGGGGATCTCACTGCATGTCGAGCTCCCCGCCTTGGACACACGTGAGGGGCCTCGAGGGCTTGGCCCTCGAGTGATGCCGCGAATGGCGCCCCTTGGTGTCCCTGACTCGGGTGCTCGAAGCCGGCTGTCGAACCCTCTTTCGTCGAGGGCCAGCCTTCGCTGCTTCGAGACTTAGGGCCGGGGCCCGTTTTTGGGTGCTCGAAGCCGGCTGTCGAACCCTTTTTCGAGGGCCAGCCTTCGCTGCTTCGAGACTTAGGGCCGGGGCCCATTTTTTACTTCCGAAAAAAGCCTTCGTCGCTTGGAATCCTTCTGCCCGTTGGGCGCGCCTTTTTAGGCAGAAACCGCTAGGGAGTGGAGATCGTGGCGCCAGGGCGGCGGGCGCGAAGTCGGAGCGGCGGCCGCAGAGGGCCCCGGCAGTTGAGCGAACGGTGAGCTGCCGCGTGTTCCCTGCATCCGGCTCGAGACGTAGTTAGGTGGGCGCATTAAATGCTATGCGGTTACCTTTTTACGTCGTGGGAGACCCCGCCCGTCGGGGTTTCCCCTTATAAATATCGAGAGAGGGGAAAAGGAACCCTTTACTTTGCCTTTGCCTTCACCGCCGCCGTAGGCTTCACGCGCCCTCTCCATCGAGCTAGTTGATTGGGGATTTTCCGGCTGCCCGTCCGCTGCTCGGGTCCGCGCCGCGCCACCGCCATGGCCGCCTAGACACAAGTGCTGCCGGCCGAAGACTGGAGCTCGTCGAAGGTGACGCAGAGCGAGATGGACTCGTTGGTGGCCCAGGGGCTTCTGCGCCCCAACCCAGAGGAGGGACCCGCGTGGTGGGTTATCCCATCGGCGGAGCACCGGGAGCCGCACCCGCCGGAGGGGTACGTGGTGAGCTTCACGCGCTACCACCGTATGGGGCTCGGCGTCCCGCCGAGCCGCTTCATGCGGGGGCTGGCCCACCACTTCGAGGTGGAGCTGCAGCACTTCTCCCCCAACTCCATCTCGCACGCCGCCATATTCGCCGCGGTGTGCGAGGGGTACCTGAAGATGGAGCCGCACTGGGAGATGTTCGTCCATCTCTTCCGGAGCGAGCTCTTCATCAAGGCCCTAAAGCCCAGCGGGAGGCGGCTCGTGCGAATGGGCTCCCTCGCCATTACTGCGAGGGCTGGGACCTCGTCGGCCAATGTCCCCCGTGAATACCTGCGATACAAGCTTTCCACCAACCAGGCCGGGTGGGACGACCATTGGTTCTATCTGCGGAATGAAGATGGTCTCTTTCCGCAGTACACCGGCAGGGTCCTTGCTCAACGCCCGGAGAAGTGGACCTGGGGCGTCGCGGCGGACAGGCAACGCCACCTGGCCCCGCTGATGAAGATGATGAAGACGCTGGTGGATGAGAAGAAGTTGACCGTGCAAGCGGTCATTTGGGCGTTCCACCAGCGAAGAGTTCTCCCGCTGGCGGACCGCCCCCTTCTTATGCACGAGATGGGGCCGGAGGCCAAGCTCGAGGCGCTTAATCGATCGAGGATGGCCGAGGAGAGGCTGTCCCGGAACGAGGGCGTCTCCCGGATGTCAATCACGATCCAGGGGCCGTTCATCCCTGAGTACACCCACTTGGTCGCCATGGCACCCGACGAGGGGTGTCTCGACCTGGTGAGCCTCCCTCGAGCTGAGCTGTTCCGAGCCCCCTCTCCCTTTCTCCTCCTTCGAACCTTTTGCATTCTTCTTGTGGTTTGTCTCGTCACGCTTCTTCTTTTTTTTAGAGGGCGTTTACTTGTCGCGTGTCGAGGCCCCCGGTGAGGGAGGACGCCGCGGATACTCAGGTGAGGCGCCTCTCTGCTCAGAAAGACAAGGAGAGCAAGGATGCCAGGAAGAAGAAAAACAAAAACAAAAACCTGCGTCGCTTGGCTCGGGAGCAGAGACTGGCGAAGGCTCGTCGCAACCGTCAGCCTGGAGACGGGTCCCCCGAGCTGAGCTCCTCGAGCTCGGAGGGGGAGAGCGGTGATGAGGAGGAGAGCGACGACGAGGGGATGGAAGCGCGCCTGAGGCACGCGGGGGTCGTCGATGACAGGGCTGACCGCTCCTCTGTGCAGGAGGGTATGCTAGAGGTCCCCCCGGTGAAGGGACCGCGCGGGACGCAGCCGCGGAAGGCAGCGCCGATCCCTGCCTCGTCGGGGGCCCGAGGTTCGTCGAGCTCTGCGGCGGACGTGCCCCCGGTCGTGAGGAAGCCCCGAACCCGGAGCGCCTCCGCCACAGCACCAACGGAGGCCGCCCCCGCGCCAGCCCAGGCGGGAGGTCTGGAGAAGGGCCGGGCCTCAAGAAGCGGCCGACAGGTCGAGAAGGATTTCGGGCCCGACCGCCGCGAGCCATCAAGGGCGCCGTCGAGCCCGCAGAGGAGCGGGCGTCAGGAGGAGGCGTCGAGCCCGCGCCATCACGAGCGTCGGGGAGGGAGCCCCCGGGCGTCTCGTGACCAGGGGCGTGAGCGTCCCCGGAGTCCGTCGCCGCACCGCCGCCGGGACACAGAAGCGGACGCGGGAGGGCGCGACCGCCAGCGCGAGCGCCGGAGCGGGTCCCGGAGCCCGCGCCGGGGCGGGCGCTACTACGACAGCACGAGGGAGGTACGGTTGCCCTCCCGCGACGTGGGGCGGAAGGAGGGCTCTCCCTCGAGGTCAAGCCACGGGAGGCGTCGGGAGCCCTCCCCCCATCCCAGCCCTGCGAAGATGGCCCAGGCGCAGGGCTCGAGCCGTGGGGTGGGCTCGAAGCCCCCGAGTGGGTCCGGCGATTCCGGGAAGAAGCCCAGCCGCCGCTTTGGGTGAGTAGTTTTCTCGGGTCTCGACGGTAGTGAGGCTTTACCTCTTTACTTTTTGATGATGCATGACATCTCTGGTTTCTCAGGGGGAAGCGCTCCTACCAGGAGGTGGACCTCGCTGCGTCCAAGCGGGCCAAGACCTCGAGCCCCGTCGAGGCACAAGCACCTCGAGGTATGGCACCCTCCTCCGCTAGAGAAGCCGCTTGGCTGGAGAAGGCTCGAGCTGCCATGGCTCGAGGTGGCCAGATGATCGTCGCGAATTTTGGTGAGGCCGTCGCCATCGACCACAGGGGTCGAGGCATTCCTCCCGGTTCTGATATCACTGTCACCTTATATTGCAGGGGCCTCAGCTCACGGCATCGAGCCCGCCACTACTACGCCCATTGAGGCGCTGCCTCCCCCCCTCCTCCCCATCCTCCCGTGATGGCGTCAGTCGAGAGCGCCACCCTTCCCCCCACCACGGCGGCTGTTCTGGGGGAAGCGTGCGGGGCGAGCACGGCCCCGCCGGTGTCTGGGGCCGAGGAGACTGCGCCCCTCGAGGCCTCGACCGACACGAGCCAGGCTGCGGAGGAGGGAAAGGGGGGAGAGGCGTTGGCGGAGGAGGGGCCGACGGTGGAGGACCTCCTGAACGAGCTGGAGCAGGGGCCGCCCCTCGCCGCGGGCCCGATGATGGTGGAGGCGCCCGAGGCGCCGGCCAGCGCTGACAAGGCGCCGGAGGGACGGAGGGAGCCGGGGCCCGTGTCGTCGGGCGGCGGTCCGCAGCTGGGGCAGCTCGGGGCGGAGGAGGATCTGCCCGAAATCGAGCTTGACCGACCAGTATGGCCGTTTCCCGACGCGCCAAGCTCGCCCCTTGCCATGGTCCCCGTCGAGCAACCGGCCCAGCGGGGGGCCCGCGCGAGGTGCGGTCCATCTTCCGGGAGGTGGCCGAGCTTATGGCGGAGGTGGAGCGGTCTTGCTCCGAGGAGGCGGGCCGGTCCGCACAGGTGTCGGCCGCCCTCGCGAGGGCTGAGGCGGAGCTTCAAGATCTCCGCGCTGAGCTGAGCCGGAACGCCCAAATGGCGAGCCGGCTCAACGAGGCGGAGGCGGAGGTCCGGGCGGCTCGAGGTGAGGTCGCTCGATCCAAGGAGGAGGCCGCCGCCGCTCTCGAGGCGTCGAGGGAGGAGGCCGCGGACGCCCGAAGGGAGGCCACCTCCGCCCGGGCTGAAGCCGAGGTGGCGAAGCAGGAGGCCGCTGACGCCCGCGGCGAGGCCGCCACCGCCCGAACCGCAGCGGAGGCGGCGAGAAAAGAGGCCGAGGACGCCGAGAGTGGTGTCGCCACCGCCCGAGCTGCCGAGGGGGCGGCGCGGCAGGAGGTGATCCGAAAGGATCTGGCCCTCGTGGAGGCGGGCAGGCTGATCGAGGAGCTTAGGTCCGAGAGGCTCCTCATGCTGGCCGAGAAGCGCAGGCTCGAGCAGCGCGCTGAGGGCCTTACCAGCGACCTCGCCGCACTGGGGCAACATTGCGATGGTGAGGCTTACACCTTGTCCTTGTTCGGGTCTCGAGGTTTTTTGTTACGCCGCAGTCTCACTCTTCTTTATTCGTTGCGCAGGGGTCGAGAAGACGGTCGAGGAGCTCCGCGGGACGAACCAGGCTCTCTTGGACCAACTCCAAGATGAGACGATGGTGGCGGAGCGGGCTCGCACTTCCCTCGACCGGCTCGGCTCCATGTGGGGTGCTCCTCAGGTGGCTGCGACAGAAGGTGCAGTGGCCCGAGGCGACGCCTTGGTCGACGCCCTATGCTTCCTCGACGTGGCGGCGCGGGACCGTGTCCGGCAAGCTCTCCATCATGGCGTCAAGCAGACGCTCGCGGTCGTTCGCTCCGGCTTCCGCTTCCCGGTCCACGTTGTCGCCAACGGCTTCATCGAGATCGAGGGGAAGGACGAGGAGTGGAACAACCGTCGTGTCGACAAAATTTTGGAGAAGATGGAGAGGCCGGGGACGTCGCTCGCGAAGATCTTCGAGGAAGACGTGTTGCCTCCTGACGCCAGCAGCGGTGTCGAGGGCCCTCCTCCTTCTAGCTCGGGTGTCGAGGCTGAGCCCGCCGTGGAGGACCTCGGGGAGGAGTACCACACCGACGAAGATTAGGGCCTGCGTGCGAAATTTGGGCGTCGAGGCCCTTGTAAGAATTTTATGACATGGATGAGGGTCCGTCGAGACCCGTATGTATATGTGACTTGTTTGCTTAAAGGAGTTGTTTTCTTCTCAAATGCATTCGACCACCTCTCTTTGTTGCAAGCTCGAGTTTCTGCTGACTTAGTCTGTGTTCCTTCGATACGTCGCGAGCCCCTCGAGGGGAGGCGTAGGTAGGGTACCGTAGCCCGGGGGCGTA
This sequence comes from Coix lacryma-jobi var. lacryma-jobi, assembly GCA_009763385.1. Classification (NCBI taxonomy): domain Eukaryota; kingdom Viridiplantae; phylum Streptophyta; class Magnoliopsida; order Poales; family Poaceae; genus Coix; species Coix lacryma-jobi. The sequence goes on from CM019827.1 coordinate 134,635,988, forward strand.
GGTGGCCGTCTACGTCGACGCCTCCCGACCTTTGGAGGCTCGAGGTATTTTGGGATTTAGACGTCGCTAGTTCACTCGAGGCACGAGTCGAGACGAGGGTCGAATTTTTTGAAAAGAAAACACGCATTTTTTCCGGAGTCTGGGGGGCGGTTACCCCCCTGTCAGCCCCCGAGGGAGGCTCGACCCTGAGCAAAGCAGGGTCGAGGCTACCTTAAGTTGCTAAGCAAAATGAAAGACAACGCACGAGTTTGCTCATTCATATTTAACATGTTTGTACAAAGCAACAAAATGAATGAGGCCTCGAGGCCTTTTAAGGGTAGAAGCGACGTAGCTGAGATATGTTCCACGCGTTCGCCAGGATCCTGCCTTGATCGTCGTAAAGCTTGTACGTTCCTGGCCTGAGCACTTCAGCTACGGTGTATGGGCCCTCCCATGGAGGGGTAAGCTTGTGGCGCCCTCGATTATCCTGCAGCCGTCGAAGCACGAGGTCCCCCACCGCCAGGTCCCTCTTGCGCACATGCTTGTCGTGGTAGCGTCGAAGTGATTGCTGGTAGCGTGCGGAGTTGATGAGCGCCACATCTCGGGCCTCCTCGAGCTGGTCCTTGGCGTTGGCAAGCCTCTCGTCGTTGTTTTGCTCGTTGTAGGCTCGAAGTCGAGGGGAGCCGTACTCGAGGTCCGTAGGCAAGACTGCCTCGGCGCCGTAGGTTAGGAAAAACGGAGTGAACCCGGTGGCTCGACTCGGCGTAGTCCTGAGGCCCCACAGCACCGAGGGGAGCTCTGCGGCCCATCCCTTTCCGAAATTTTTGAGAGTCTTGAACAGCCTCGGCTTCAGCCCATGGAGTATCATGCCGTTGGCGCGCTCGACCTGCCCGTTGCATTGAGGGTATGCGACCGAGGCCCAGGTTACGCGAATGTTGTTGTCATCGCAGAAGTTGGTGAACTTTTTGCCCGTGAATTGGGTGCCATTGTCGGTGATGATGACGTTAGGCACCCCAAACCGGTACATGATGTTGGCGATGAACTCGACAGCCTTCTCGGAGGTGGGGTCGCCTATCGGCTTAGCCTCGATCCACTTGGTGAACTTGTCGATGGCCACAAGCACGTGTGAGTGCCCTCCACTTGTCTTTTTGAGGGGACCTACAAGGTCGAGCCCCCAAACGGCGAATGGCCAAGTAATTGGGATCATCTGCAGGGCATGTGCGGGTTGGTGCGTCTGCTTGGCGTAGAATTGACACCCATGGCATGCCCGTACCAAGCGCTTGGCGTCTCCAATGGCGGTCAGCCAATAGAAGCCTTGACGGAAGGCATTCCCAACCAGGGTCCTTGGCGCTGCGTGGTGGCCGCAAGCCCCCGAGTGCATGTCGTCGAGGAGCTTGCGCCCTTCTTCGAGTGGGATGCAGCGCTGAAGGATCCCGGTCGGACTTCGTCGGTACAGTTCCCGCTCGTCGCCGTAGATGACGTAGGTCTTGGCCCTTCGAGCGACGCGTCGGGCCTCCGTCTTGTCTTCCGGTAGCACGCCTTGCGTCAGGTAGTCGAGGTAGGCCGTGCGCCAGTCGAGGGGTCGTGGTGAAGAAGAGGCGGGTGCGTCGATCTGCATTGCCTCATCGGGTGTCGAGGCATCGCCCTCGGGGCGCGGTGTCGAAGGTCGACCCCCTGTGTCTGGCTCGAGGGGTGGCGTCGAAGGGCCAGCCCCCGGACCGATTTTGACTGATGGCTCGAAAACGTCCCTCGAGAAGACGTCTGGTGGAACCGTGCCGCGCGTGGACGCCAATTTTGCCAGCTCGTCTGCGGCCTCGTTGTGCTTTCGAGCTATGTGGTTGAGCTCGAGGCCGTAGAACTTGTCTTCTAGCTTGCGCACCTCCCCGCAGTACGCTTCCATCTTGGGATCGATGCAGCTTGAAGCCTTCATAACCTGGTTGATGACGAGCTGCGAGTCTCCTCGGGCGTCGAGGCGTCGGACCCCGAGCTCGAGGGCGATGCGCAGTCCATTGACGAGGGCCTCGTACTCGGCGACGTTGTTGGAGGCGGGGAAGTGCAAGCGCAGCAGGTAGCGCATGTGGACCCCGAGGGGTGAGATGAAGAGCAGGCCTGCGCCTGCCCCCGTCTTCATGAGGGATCCGTCGAAGTACATGGTCCAGAGCTCGGCTTGAATCTGCGCCGGCGGGAGCTGAGTGTCGGTCCATTCAGCAACGAAGTCCGCCAACGCTTGCGACTTGATGGCTTTCCGCGGAGCATAGGTGATGGTTTCCCCCATCAGCTCGGTAGACCACTTGGCGATGCGCCCCGTGGCCTCTCGGTTGTTGATGATTTCGCCGAGGGGAAAGGATGACACCACCGTTACGGGATGAGCGAGGAAGTAGTGCTGGAGCTTGCGCCTCGTAATGACGATGCCGTAGAGCAGCTTCTGGATGTGCGGGTACCGGACCTTGGCCTCGGAGAGCACCTCACTGGTGAAGTACACCGGCCGTTGGACCGGCAACGTATGGCCCTCCTCGTGCCTCTCGACGGCTATGACCGCGCTGACCACCTGAGTGGTTGCGGCCACATAGAGGAGGAGAGGCTCGGGGGAATCGCCAACCTGGGCTGGTCGCGGTGGCACGAGAATTGGTGCGGAAGTCAGCAACCCCTTCAACTTGGTTAAGGCCTCCTCGGCTTCGACAGTCCACGCAAAGTGTTCCGTCTTCTTCAGCAGGCGGTAGAGGGGTAGCGCTTTTTCCCCTAGCCTCGAGATGAATCTGCTGAGAGCGGCTAGGCAGCCTGTCACTTTCTGCACACCCTTGAGGTCTCGAATTGGGCCCATCCTCGTGACTGCTGAGATTTTTTCGGGGTTGGCCTCGATCCCCCGTTGTGAGACAATGTAGCCTAGTAGCATGCCCCGAGGCACGCCAAAGACACATTTCTCGGGGTTGAGCTTCACATTCTTGGCCCGGAGGCACTCGAACGTGGTCTCGAGATCGCTGATGAGGTTCCCGACTTTCTTGGTTTTAACCACGATGTCATCGACGTAGGCCTCGACGGTTTTGCCTATGTGCTCGCCAAAGATATGCTGCATACATCGCTGGTACGTTGCCCCGGCGTTTCGAAGGCCGAAGGGCATTGTAACGTAGCAATACATACCAAAAGGCGTAACAAAAGAGGTAGCGAGCTCGTCGGATTCTTTCATCTTAATTTGGTGGTAGCCGGAATATGCATCGAGAAATGAAAGTACCTCACACCCCGCAGTGGAATCGACAATCTGATCAATTCTAGGTAAAGGAAATGGAACTTTTGGACATGCTTTATTCAGACCAGTGTAATCTACACACATCCGCATTTTTCCATTCTTTTTCCTAACTAATACAGGGTTAGCTAGCCACTCTGGGTAAAATACCTCCTTGATGAACCCGGCCGCCAAAAGCTTGTGTACCTCCTCGCCGATGATCCTGCGCTTCTCCTCGTCGAAGCGGCGCAGGCGTTGCTTCACTGGTCCGGACCCGGCCCGGATTTCCAAGGCGTGCTCGGCGACTTCCCTCGGAATGCCCGGCATGTCCGAGGGGCCCCACGCAAACATGTCGATGTTCGCGCGGAGAAAGTCGACGAGCACTGCTTCCTATTTAGGCTCGAGGCTGGCACTGACGGCCAGCGTCTTGCCATTGGTCGAGGTCGGGTCGACGGGTATCCGCTTTGTGTGCTCCGCCGGCTCGAAGGTGCCAGCGTGGCGCTTCGCTTCAGGGGCCCCCTCGGTGGCCAGGGCGGCTAGGGCCTCGAGCGAGTCGAGCTGGACGTTTGCCTCCCCGCGCTCGACGCACTCCACGTCGCAGTGGTACGCGTGCTCGTAGGATGTGTCGACGGTGATGACCCCTTTTGGCCCCGGCATTTTGAGCTTCAAGTACGTGTAGTTGGGAACCGCCATGAACTTGGCGTAGCCTGGCCGGCCGATGATGGCGTGGTAGGTCCCCTGGAATCCAACCACCTCGAAGGTGAGCGTCTCCTGGCGGAAGTTAGCCGGCGTGCCAAAGCAAACCGGCAGGTCGATGCGCCCGAGGGGGTGGGCCTTCTTCCCTGGCACGACTCCGTGGAATCCCCCGACGCTGGGTCGGAGCTGGCCCTCTGAAATCCCCAGGAGGTCGAGTGTCTCGAGGTATATGATGTTGAGGCTCGAGCCCCCATCCATCAACACCTTGGAGAACCGTACGTCGACGATAACGGGGTCGACGACGAGGGGGTACGCCCCCGGGTTTATGACACGGTCCGGATGGTCGTCACGGTCGAACGTGATTGGCGCATCAGACCAGTCAAGATACCGGGGGGCGTCGTGGCCGAGCGTAAAGATCTCCCGGCGCTCCTTCTTTCTTTCTCGAGCTGAGAGCCCGACGGTCGGCCCCCCGTAGATCATGTAGCAGTCGCGCACCGGGGGGAAGTTGCCGTCCGCGTCCCCACCGCCGCGCCGATTGTTGTCATTGCCCTTAGGCGCGTCTTCTCTCTTATCGCCGAGCTTGGAGTAGTAGCCTTTCAACAGTCGGCAGTCTTTTAACTTGTGGTTTACGGGGCCCTTGTGATAAGTGCAGGGGTCCTCGAGCATCTGGTCGAAAACAGCCCCGTCAGGGGGGCCTCGAGGCTTCTTAGGCTCGAGGGCGCCTGCGAGCACTTCTTCGTCGTCGTCGTCATTGGCGTCGCGCTTCGCCTTCTGACCTTTGCGTTTGTTCTTCTTCCTTTTGTTGCTGTTATTGTTGTCGTTCTTGGCGTCGTTGCCTTTGTTCGAGCCCTCCGGCGCGGCCACCGCCTTACCTTTGTCCGTGGAACGGCCAAAGAAGGCCCCCACCGCCTCGTCGCCTGAGGCAAAGCTGGTGACACGGTCCATCAGGTCCTCGACCGTCCTGGGACGGTAGCGTCCTAGCTCATGAACTAGCTCTTGGCATGTCGTGCCCGCGAGGAAAGCTGAGATGACGTCCTCATCAGGCACGTGGGGGAGCTCGAGGCGCTGCTTCGAGAACCGTCGAGCAAAGTCGCGGAGGGGCTCGTCCGCCGCCTGCCTGCAACGCCGTAGGTCCCAGGGGTTGCCTGGGCGCACGCAAGTCCCCTTGAAATTCCCGTTGAAGACCCTGACTAGGTCGGCCCAGTCGTCGATCCGATCCGGCGGGAGCCCCTCGAGCCACCGGCGGGCGGTGTCCGAGAGGTAAAGCGGGAGTTGGCGTATGATCACACGGTCGTCGTTCTTTGCTCCGCCCAGTTGGTAGCCTAGGCGGAAGTCCGAGTGCCAGAGCTTGGGCTCGACCTCCCTGTCATACTTCACGATGTTGGTCGGCGGTCGGAAGCGGTCGGGGAGGGTTGAGCTGCAGATGGCCCGGCTGAAGACTCTGGGGCCCGGGGGCTCGAGGGCTTGCCGGTCCTCGTCACTGTCGTAGCGCCCCCCTCGATGGGCGCTATAGCCGCGCTCTTGGGCCTCCTTGTCCTTGCGCCGTCGGTTGATATCGTTACGGGCGTCATTGGGGTCTCGAGGTGGCCGGTTGTCGATGATTCGTTCGCGGACCGGCCTAGCTCGAGAGGCGTCAGGTTGGTGGATGGATGCCTCGCGCTCGTCGCGGGTCGTGTCCGTCGGCTTCACCGAGGCTGCTCTGCGCCGCCGCGACACTGAGCTCTCAGCCTGCTGCACAGCGGCTGTCTCGAGGAGGTTCTTCATTTCTCCGAGCATGCGCCTGACGTCAGGGTTGGAGACGGCGGGTAGATCACGGAGCATCATCGCCGCTGCCACCACGTTCTGTCCGGCTCGCGGGAAGCATACCTCGGGGCGTGCTGGTGCCCCGTCCTCGAGGATCCGCTGGTGGACCTCTCGAGCCCGACCTCGAGCTCCGGCTCCTCGGGGCTGGGGTGGTTCCTGCATCAGAGTTTGCTGGAGCTGCAGCAGGTGTCGCCGTTCTTCCTCGGCTTTGGTGATTGCCTCCTGCACCTGCGCGAGTTGCACCGCCCGGCCATCGTCGTGCTGAGGCGGTGCAGCCGGTGCAGCCGGTGCTGGAGGTTCGTTCCTCCCCTGAACACGTGACCCGCCTGCCGCGACCACGTCGCTGGGGCCCTCTAGATCGAGCGCCGGCCTGCCGTCGTCGCCCTCATCCTCAGTGTTGCATACGACCCCCTCGAGTTGGAAGCACTCCCTGGTGGGATCCCAGAGGTCGGGGTCGTGGTAGTCGTATTCGTCGGAGTCGGAGCTGGTGATGCCGCGCCGCCTTGGCTCGTGCCGGGGCCGCAGCTCGCGGTACCACTCCCCGAAGGTGGCTTGACGAGGTGGCCCAACGGCTCGTGAGAGGCCGCGGTCGACGCGTGCGGGGTGGACAATCTCCAGGTTGGCCATGGCCTGCAGCAGCACGCCCGGGCGTTCCTCCTGCTCCGCCGGCTGTCGGCCCCGACTGCGCTCGTTGAGCTGGCGGGCGAAGGCTGCCGCGGACGTGTCGAGGCCGAACGGGAACTGCCGGCGTCGAGCGCGGTACACCCCGTGCGGGAGGAGGCTGGGCGGCGTCGACGGTGCACGGCTCGGAGGCCTCTGGCCTGGCTCCTGGTCCATGCGCATGATGAACGCGAAGTCGATGGGCGGGCGCGGGCGCGCCCGGGAAGTCTCCGGCCGTGCGCCGGGCAGGCTCCTCCTTGGGAACTCCGCGCCGGTCACGGGGAAGTGGGTGTATGCCGCCGGCACCGCCTGTGCCTGGCGACGATGATGACGACGGCGCCGCTCACGGGATGGCGACGCGTGATGGTGTGGGCGACGTGCCATGCTTCTCGCACGGGGCGGCGCGACACGCCCTCCACTCGGGCCCTCCGTGGAGAGCAAGGTCAGCTCGCTGCCGTTGTCAGTGGCCAGGAACTCGAGGCTCTCGAACCAGATGACGGCACCGGCAGAGAATGAAGGAGTCGAAGCAGCCATCCAGGAAACGGCGAGAAACCGACTCAACACGCGAAGCCCCTACCTGGCGCGCCAACTGTCGGTGTTTCGAACCCGGGGGTATGACACCAACGAGTAATATGATCGCGTGCTCTCTTCCTGGATGGTGATGCAAGATGACACAAGGATTTATCCTGGTTCGGGCAAAGAAGGCCCTACGTCCAGCGGGGGAGGAGATTCTTGTATTACTTGCACCTAAGTGCTTGTACAGGGGCGAATACAAGCTTGGTGAGCGTGGACCGGAGTCCGGACTTGAGTGTGTGAGTGTATGTGCGTTCTAACGTGTTTGTCACCTAGCCCCGGAATGAGGGCCCTGGTGTCCCCTTTTATAGAGCAAGGGGAGGCCAGGATTACACAAGGGTATTACAGGTGTCGGGGTGTATTGTGTCCCTTACGAAGAAAGGTAGGAACCCTGTCTTGTCGAAGACATTGTAGCCGACGTGGGCGTTTCTGTTGAAGCGTCCTTGAAGCGTGGCCTCCATCCTGGGCGCGGACGTGGAGGCGTGGCGAGGTGGAAGCCGTACAGCACCCATCCCGGAACGTACAGGACGCGGCGGGGTCCCTCCGGGTCTTGGGGTACCTGTCCTCCAAGAGCATGAAAGTAGTTAGGGCTCGAGGGGCGCGAAGCCGGCCTCGAGGCGACGCCTACGGGGGGCTCGAGTCCCCGCAGGTATGGGCAAGTCCCGTGAAAATCGATTGAGCGGCAGGCATCTGGGCCTCGAGGCGTGGCTTGGACGTGCCACAGTGTAGGGCGTGGGTTAACAGTGCTTCACTGGTGCCTTTTCGCCCATACTTACGGGGAAAACGAGACTTGACTCTGCCCCAGACCACTGTGGCACACGTTGTGTTACAGAGGACGTGACTGGAGTAGGTGGATGAATTAAGTGCGCGGTATGGGGCTGGCATCTGATGTCTGCGCCGCTCGAGGGAGGCATAACGCGTCTCGAGGGATAGGCCGCTGTGCCAGAGAGGCTCGAGGTCCCCGCGTGGGGTCTCGAGGTGTGGTGTTCGGCTGTGGGGGGCTCGAAGGGTAGTGGAGCGCTTGCCCGAGGCCTGACGTGGAGGGCTCGGGCGAGACGGAAAACGATCGTGCGCCCGAGGCCTGGCTTGGAGGGCTCGGGCGAGACGGGAAACGAGCGTGCGCCCGAGGTCTGGCTTGGAGGGGTCGGCTCGGTGGGCCAGCGTTGTAGGCCTCGGGGGGTCGGCTTTTTAGGGGGTTAGACTAGTTAGGTCCGTTATTTAACCGGTGTTCCAGGTTTACCCGATTTGTTTGCGTTGATTGGGGGTACCCCTTTTGCGGGGCCCCGACAGATATCGGTTAGGAATACCACATGTAAATACCAATAGGATTATTACCACACATGATGCTTGTCTCCGAGAACTCCATTTTCCTTGCAATGAGACTACTACACACATGATAATCTTGAAAGTAGTGTTAGTCTCAAAGCTTCCAAATTGTAGAGTAAACTCCCCCTAAAAGTGTGCATACAAGTTTGAAATACTTGTAGGAGACATGCACATTGACTTGTAAGGTCAAACTACCATTTTCCATATTGATATTACAAGAAATGTGACATCAATTGAAGATGGTAATTGGGATAGTTTATCTATAATTTGGACTTTGGCACATATGAGATAAATACAAAATAAAAGAATCTATGTGTCGTGTGTCTAACCAATTAAGACCATATAGGTTTGCTCTAAGAGTAAGACTGAAACCGAGCAATCCTATCATATGATAAGCCTAATGTGTGCATGACAAAAGATATGAAAATACCAATGCAAACATAGGCAATGAAAGAAACTAGATGCTAAAAGAAATTGCAAGAATTTAAATCTAGTTACTTAACATGGGAGGGGGAACTTGGGTCCATAGTACTTACTATCATACTTGGCATTGACACGATCCAATGTGATGCACCCCATGATATGCACCCAAAATTTTGCCAAGTCTCCAAATTCCCCGTGGCCAATTTGGCTACTCATTTCCCTTTCGGGATCCAAACCTTTTTGGTGCTCTTCATGGTTGAGATAATGTCCTTAGGCACCCAAATGTGTTTGGCCCCATTGTTGGCTTGCTTGTTCACCTTGATGGCCACCACCTTGTCATTCTTCTTTTTCTTCAAGAGATAGGGTGTGATGGCCTTCTTGTTCACCTTGTTGGTGTAGGTGTTGGAGAGCTTGCTTGTTTTCTTTTTGTTTTTCTCTTTCTTCTTTTCTCCCCCATGCTTCACCTTGCACTCATAGGACTTGTGGCCTTCCTTGTGGCAAAGGTAACAAACCACGGTTTGCTCCTCATCAAGCTTCTTCACTCCCTTGTTGGTGTTATCTTGATGAGTTCGGGTTTGCTTTGCCTTGCCTTTTGCTTGGGTCAATTCCATGGTGAGGCAAGCCACTTCTTGCTTTCGTAGCTCACTTTCCATTGCAACTTCTTGTGTACATGTTTCTACAATGACATTCTCAACACAAGCTTGTTTGCACATAGGTGAGTCTAAATCATGTAAATCAATGCAAGAAGTAGAGGCATCCTTTTTAGGTATATCAAACATTGATTTCTCAATTTTAGGTGCCTCGGTGGGGTTTGCTCCGATGGTTTCAAGATTAGCAACTTTATTAGTTAGCTCATCACAATGTTTGCACATAATTTCTATTTTGGCAAGCAAACTTTTGTAAGCATCTTGTGTGCTAGCTAACTTCGCTTTTAGTTTTAAATTTTTCTTAGCAAGTTGCTCATCATTACTTGTGCTATCACATGTGCTTATACTAGCCTCAAGTTTCTCAATTTTATTAGATAGCTCAACATTCAAATTTAAAAAGGTCTCATATTGTTCAAGCATAGCATTGTAGGCTTGTTGAGAGCTATCTAATTTTTCTTTTAAGTCATTAATTTTCTTTTGTTGGCTAGTACAAGCTTTAGCATATTTAATGTTATCTTGCACAAGTTCATTATAGGAGGGAAGCTCATCATCACTATCACTATCACTATTACTAGAGATAGAGTTTGTGTTACCTCGTGCCATAAGGCACATACGTGAGGAGCTTGATGATGAGTGCTTGCGACCATGCCTCTTGTGTTGGGCTTCATCATCACTTGATGAATCATCCCAAGTCTTGATGGTGGTGAGAGCTTTGGCCTTGCATCCCTTCTTTTTCTTGTCATTGGGTGTAGGCTTTTGTTTTGGACAATCTTCCACAAAGTGCCCTTTCTTGCCACATCTATAGCATCCCTTTTTTCTTTGCTCTCTTCTTTGATTGGTGAAGAGGCAATCTTCTATGGTGATGGGCACACCCTTGACATTGAGCTTGCGGATCATCCTCTTCACTCCTTTCATAACTTGATTGTTTCTTCTTCATCTAAGGAGGAGTCGGATGAGGTGGAGGCTTGATCATCACTTGATTCCTCATCTTCATCATCCTCTTCTTCACTTGAGGAACTTGAGCTTGTCTCAACTTGCTTTTTGCCCTTCATCTTTTTGTGCTCACATGTGAGAGCAATGTCTTTGCTTGATGAAGTGGCTTCTTCTTGACCCATCTTGCGTGACATCTCAAATGCCACCAATTTGCCAATGACAATGGCCGGGGTCAAGGTGCTCAAGTCCTCCATGTTGTGGAGGATGGTGATGATGGTTGCAGAGACGGAACCAGGGGGGCTAGCAGGGGCCATGCCCCCCCCCCCCATGAACAGTGAACTTTTTTTAATATGTATAAAAAAATTTAACTATATAGATGTCGACAAAATATCGCCGATAGTCCACCTAGGGGTATACCCAAGGTGGTAAATTAGAGGGGAAGGTGCGCAAGACGACGACCCAGACGTTGACGCAAGGTAAAAGTAGATGAACACAGAGGTTTATCCAGGTTCGGGCCGCTAGGTTAGCGTAATACCCTATGTCCTGCGTCGAGTTGTATTGATTGGATCTAGCTTGTGGCTTATGACCTATGATCTGTTGTCTTGTCCCATTGGAGGACCCCTGCCCCTCCTTATATATTCCGAAGGGACAGAGTTACATGGTAAGTATCCGAGTTGGTACTATATCTAGATTACAACTGGCGTGCGGTGCATGTCGTGCGCCGCACGTCTTCATCATATGGGTCGGACAACCCCTAGTGGTGAGGCCCATGTACCATCATGTGGTACCCTGGGGTCTATATCCCCACAGCTAGTCCCCGAGCTGACAGCAGGTGACTCGGTCACGTGGTGCCAGGGTCTTGAGAATAATCAGACTTATATACATGCGCGGACGAGCACCATGTATACACGGTAGTCCCCAAGGCTGCTAGAAGATGAAGAATAGATCTTGTAGCAGGCTTATGAAAAAGGGAAATACACTATGGTGAAAGCAGTATGTCATCCGAGCAGGTTGCCGAACGACGAGTCCAAGCACCGAGCAGTCCCCAGGCTAGCTGGTGAGCCATCGGTGTAGCCGTCGATGAACGTCGAGGAGTCCGACAAGCTGGTCGGCGATGAAGTCTGAACGCCAGGCACTGAGCATCGAACGAAGCGATCAGCTGGTCGGCGACGAAGTCCGAGCGCCAGGTGGTGAGCACCGAGCGAAGCGACCAGCTGGTCGACGGCGACGTCCGAGCGTCAGGTGGTGAGCACGAGCGAAACGACCAGGTGGTCGACAAACCCGAGCACCGAGGAGTCCCCAGCTTAGTTGGTGAGCTCTCGGTGTAGCCATCGATGAGCATCGAAGAGTACGACCATTTGGCTGGCGATGATGTCCGAGCGCCAGGTGATGAGCACCGAGCGACCCGACCAGGTGGTCGACGAACCCAAGCACCGAGGAGTCCCCAGCTCAGTTGGTGATCTCTCGATGTAGTCGTCGATGAGTGTCGAAGAGTATGGCTAGCTGGTCGGCGACGAAGTCCGAGCGCCAGGCGATGAGCACCGAGCGAAGCGACCAGGTAGTCGGCGACGAAGTCCTAGCGCCAGTTGGTCCCAAGCAATGATCTTCTCGTCCATCATAACTGGTCCAGTCCCCGAGCGTAAAGAATTAGCTCGCAGACCGAACATGGTTCCTGTAAAATAAACATGGAGAATAATAGTACATGACGTACAAATAAAATATGGAGAAAACATTAACGGTAAAGAAACAGCATATGCCGCTCAGCGGTTAGTCAGCTGGTATGAACGCTCAGCATTAAATAAAATTCCCTCAAGCAGTTTGTTTGTAACTGAGTCGCCAGCCCCGGCTAGCCGATAACTCTGGAGCGTGAGGCGCGGAGCCCAGGCACGCGTAAGAGCACCAGCGTCACCGAGGAGCCACTGCCGACCACCCGTAACGCAGAGCGCGGAGCTGCATTCACGTGCAGGGAGGAGCCGGAGATAGGGCCGTCTCTGGAAAGCACGAGTGTAAACGTGGCTGCTCGGGAAAACGCATATGTCATCCTCAGGATGGTATATATGGTGAAAAATAACGAAGAGCCGTTGTAAAGAATAGTGTGACCACGGAGGCACACGATGATATCTAGAGATATACGATGATCGAAGGAATATTTGATTGATGTGAGAGATAATACTTAGCTTGATAGTTGTCCGAACGGAGTAGTCGACGAGAGGCGTCGAAGACGACGATGAGTCGTCAACGAGCGGTCAGCGAGGATGGCGGTGAGACGATGACGATGACATGACGACTCCCTTTTGGCTCATAGGCTCGCGGGTGGCTCGCTGGCTCGTTGGCTCGTCGATGACGTGATGGCTCGCTTTTGGCTCGTAGGCTCGTCGATGGCTCGACGGTGACTCAACTATGGCTCGTCGATGGCTCGACGATGGCTCGTCGATGGCTCGTTGGCTCGACGGTGGCTCGTCGATGGCTCGACGACCACGTGATGGCTCGCTTCTGGCTCGTAGATGATCAGAGCGAGCGTAGGGCACAGGTCGTCGAGCAGCTTCTCGTAATCCTCGTTGTAGTTGATCAGCCAAGCCAACGATGTCTTCTTGTCGACGGTGATGGAGTTGTCTAGCACTCGATCTTTCCTCCCGGTCGTGGTCGTCATAGCGCCGCTTATTACGGCGATCATCATTACGACCCGGTTGGAGGTCGAAGCGAGAGGTACGAGCAACGTTGTGCTCGGGAGATCGATCCCTGATCAGATCTACGAGAGCGAGAGTGTCGGTGATGCCTGTCGTGGACCGATCGATGGATTCGATCAGATCGGAGTTGTCGACACGCTGCCCCCGATAGCAGGGAAGCATGGTCGGAGCGTCGAGGAAGATGACCTCGAAGAGATGTCGAAGCTGGTCTCGCCGATGCTGAAGTGGTGGAAGCAGATCCGTTCGGTACAGGAGAAGCCTGCACCGTCTCCACGCCCCGGGCGGCGCTGTCGACGTCGATGGTCCAGGAGAACGACCGACGACGAACGTGAAGCCTCCGGAAGAGTTGTGGAGACGAGGAAAGAAATCACCTGAGTCGTCATGGCGTCCGTACGCACATGCCCCACGGTGGGCACCACTATCGATGAAATATGGTCGATAGTCCACCTAGGGGTATGCCCAAGGTGGTAGATTAGAGGGGAATGTGCGCAAGACGACGACCCAGACGTTGACGCAAGGCAAAAGTAGATGAACACAGATGTTTATCCAGGTTCGGGCCGCTAGGTTAGCGTAATACCCTACGTCCTGCGTCGAGTTGTATTGATTCGATGTGGCTTGTGGCTTATGACCTGTGACCTATCTGATTTGTCTCCTATCTCACTTGTCCTCTCGTAGGACCCCTGCCCCTCCTTATATATTCCGAAGGGACAAGGTTACATGGTAAATATCCGAGTTGGTACTGTATCTAGATTACAACTGTCGTGCGGTGCATGTCGTGCGCCACACGTCTTCATCCTATGGGTCGGACGACCTCCAGTGGTGAGGCCCATGTACCATCGTGTGGTACCCTGGGGTCCATATCCCCATAATAGATAAAAAAAATATATAAATTCACTATTTTTTATGATAATAGTATGTTTTTTCGTTAAAAATATTAAATATATATATAAATGTTGAAAATCTCTTGAGATATTTATATTTATCATATTTATGAGGTATAATCGCATTGTCCGGCCCCCCTTAATCAAAAGTTCTGGTTCCGTCTCTGGATGGTTGCATATTTGTTCTTTGGAAGCACGGAGATGATCTTCCTCACAATAACCGCATCACCTAGTTTTGTAATTCCTATAGAATGGAGCTCATTGATAATTAGATTCAACCGAGAATACATATCACGAACAAGCTCATTATCATTCATTTTAAAGGAATCATAACTTGTTTTAGTTAGGTGATGTTTTTGCTCACGTACATTACTTGTACCATCATGGAGCTCATGTAGTTTTAACCAAATTTCATGAGATGTTTGCAAAGTAAAAACTTGGTTAAAGACATCCATGCTAATAGATTCAAACAAGCAATTTTTAGCTCTAGCATTAAGATGAATTTCTTTTTCATCACCCGCGGTAGGTTTCTCGGGATTCTTAATGGGTTTCATCCCGTCGCGGGTGACTCTCCAAACACCTAGATCAATGGCTTCTAAAAAGCAAGCCATCCTAGCACTATAGTAAGGGAAGTTAGTGTCGTCAAAGTGTGGAGGCCTAGAGATATCCATCCCAACCTCCCTTAGGAGCGTCGGCTTGAAGGCGGTGAAGCCAAGAGTCCACAAGAGAGCCAACCGGCTCCGATACCAATTGAAAGGACCGTGACGCCTAAGAGGGGGTGAATTAGGCAACTTAAAACTTCTACTCTAAACTATGGCCTCTAATTCCACCTAGGCAAAACCTATGCAAGAAAGTAAACTATCTAATGTGCAACTAAGGTTTTGCTAGGTTTGTTTGCTAACTAGGCCTAACACCTAGAGCAAGCACAAAACGGTAGTCTAGCTTAAGCACTTCGCAAAGCACATACACTAATGACCTAGTATATCACTTGAGCACTTTGGTGGCTAGAGCAACTAAATATGTGTCTATGCTCTTGGTATACTTCCTTGAGCTCCAACCATATTGTTTTGGCCGGCCATGGGGGTATATATAGAGCCCCAAACAAATAGAGTCGTTGGAGGAAGTCATGGACTTCATAGCGTAGCATCGGACGCTGGAATCGTGACCATCGGATGCGTCTGATGCTCCTTTAACGGCTAGATGCCAGCCTAGCACTGTGTCGCAACAGCTACTTAGTGTCCGATGCCTTACCATCGGACGCGTCCGATGTTGCCAGAGCCTCTCTGGAACCTCTCTGCATTGCCATCGGACGCAGGGTCCTGTAGCGTCCGATGATTGCACCGGAGCGTCTGATGTTCGTTGTGTAGGCTTGCACAGTGTCACAGTCGCGTCCGATGACTCGGTCTTCAGCGTTCGATGCTTCTGCTGGCACTGACACGAGCTAGGGTTTACCATCAGAGCGTCTGACGCTTTTGAGCCAGCGTCCGATGTAGTGTCCGATGTACCTCTTTGCTTCGTTTCTTCGCGATTTCTTGCGCTGTCTTGGTTCCATTCTTGTGCCTTGGACTTTGCTTGATCTTGAGGGTCTTGTACTGAGCTTCTAATATCTTGCTTGAGGTGTTGATCATCGGATCATCACATAGCCTTTGTCCAAGTCACATTTGCACCCTATTGGACTACAAAACAAATACTTGCAAATACATTAGTCCAATTTGGTTGTGTTGTTCATCAAACACCAAAATCCGAAGTTAAATGGTCTGAGGTCCATTTTCCTTACAAGCGCGGAGCTCGTTTGCGCGTAGGAGTCAAGGGCGTCGCCCAAGGAACCGCTACTGGCATCCCATAGCGCAGAGGATAGACGCTTGTGCACGCGTAGGGAGGTACCACGGACAGGGTCTTTTCCAAGAGGCTCGATCGTGGCGTGACCTGGGCGAATGGAGACCGTTCGTCGAGCGCGTGGGTAGCGCGAATGCGGGCACTGAGCGTATAGCCTCAGAATTCTCAGCCCAAGTTAGCCTTTCCTTCATAGCGCAGAGGGCAGGCGCTCATGCACGCGTAGAGAGGTCAGGATGTCCCTTGGGAGAGCTGTTGGCCACTGTAGCGCAGAGGGCAGGCGCTCATGCACGCATCCGATGGTGACAACAACCTCGACTCTGAGTTTCCGTTGGCATCAGTCAGGCTGCTTGGAGATCGTATGGAGAACGAGCGCATAACGACGCGTATACAGGCACTTGAGTATAGCCTTGGAGGTCTCAGCCCAAGCTTAGCCTTCCCTTCGTAGCGCAGAGGGCAGACGCTCATGCACGTGTAGAGAGGTCAGGACGTCACTTGGGAGGACTACTGGCCGCCATAGCGCAGAGGGCGGGCGCTCATGCACGCATCCGGCGGTGGCAGTAGCCCCTGCTCTGAAACTCCTTTAGCCTCAGTCGGGCTATTTGGAGAGGTCGGCGAACGTCTAGAGAGGTCGGCGATCGTTTGGAGAGGTCGGCGAGTCATTTGGCGAAGACGGCAATGAGCCCGGTTGATGATGCTGGTTGACGACGAGCGACGGCGGCGACGAGCGAAGACGGCGACGAATGAAGATGGCGACGAACGAAGATAGCGACGAGCCTGGTCAACGACGAGCGACGGCGGCGACGAGCGAAGGAGGCGACGAAGGCGGCGACGATCCTTGTCGATGATGAGCGACGGTGGCGACGGGCGAAGACGACGACAAAGGCGGCGGCGATCCTGGTCGATGACGAGCGACGGCGACGACGGGCGAAGACGACGACGAAGGCGGCGGCGATCCTGGTCGATGACGAGCGACGGCGGCGACGGGCGAAGATGACAACGAAGGCGGCGGTGATCCTGGTCAATGACGAGCGACGACGGCGACGGGCGAAGACGACGACGAAGGCGGCGGTGATCCTGGCGCGATGACGTGATGTGTGGACGGCGAGGCGTCTGGCGCAGGAAGGTGCGCGGGTTCCATGATCTTCGGAGCGAAGATGGCGTCACCGATTATCCATATGATAGATCCGATCTGGAAGGAGATGTCGGGCTCAGGAGGATCATGGAGTCAAGGAAGATGACCGCTTGGCAGATCATGGTGTCGTAGCACACACCCCCTACCTGGCGCGCCAACTGTCGACGAAATATGGTCGATAGTCTACCGAGGGGTATGCCTAAGGTAGTAGATTGAGCGGCGGAGGCGTGCGAGACATCTGCAAAGTGTAAACACGGGGACGAGAGACGACGATTTAGATAGGTTCGGGCCGGCAAGTCGTTGTAATACCCTACGTCCTGTGTTCTGGTGGCTGGTTTGTATTGATGGATTGGAATATGGCGTGTGATCCGATGGGATCTAAGTTGATCTCGGGTGAGATCGAGGTGAGATGAGAGGGGTCCCTGCTCGCCTTATATAGTCAGGGAGCAGGGTTATAGTTGTCGAGTCCTTATCAGATTACAAGCGGTTCCTTAAGGCAAGGAATCCGGATCTAACTCTAGGATCTTCCTTGGCGGGCAAGGCTTCTAGCGAGTCCTTGACGAGCACAGCGAGCTGGTCGTGTGCTGTAAGGCCTTGCGAGCTGGGCTGTCCTTGACGAAGGACTCATGTAGGTCCATGGGGGTATACGGAGGTAATATCCCCACAATGTGTGCCCAGGAAGTCCACAAGACACATATAGCAACAAATATAGAATTTCTCAAAGACAATGCTTTATTATATATCGAAACATAGATACAACAAGACTTACACTTAAAACAAAGCAGAGCGAAAACTACTCTTCAAGACTCCAAACTTCACAGGGATGGTTGACTGCGGGAACACTCGCCTAGAACTCTTGGAACATCTTCTGTAACTCATCACTTGATTCCACCATCTGGTACCCATCCATGATTTTTATTGATTGCACGTAAAGACAGGGTGAGCGCACCATACTCAACAAGTATAACATGAGGGATGCAAGTCTCAAAAGGCTAGACACGACTGAACTGCGGTAAGCATTTTCAGTTGGTCATATTTTATTTATTAGACCTATGTCTCTAGGTCATGCTTAAGCTCCCATGGTGAAAGTATAATTAAGTGTCATCAAGATTTTCATTACCCACATTATTCATAGAACTGTCTCAAAAAGGATCTAGGTCGTTCATGACCGAGAGCACGGCTGATATATCAGTTTATAATTAACTCTGCAGAGTGTGTACAACTTTACCCACGAGTCGTGATTGCCCTTTGCCCGAGGTGATCAGCCTCTTGACTCACTACCAAGGTAAGTCGGTAGGGATCACTACGAAGCCTTTCCAAAGATGCCAGAACAAGTCATAGCTGCTAAGGTTTTAGTCTCCCAAGAGTTATGAACACCTCCCCACTAAGGTAACACTCATCCCAAATAGTGCTCACACTATTGGGACCAGGCCATAAGCTACATGGTACCCCCTCTTGCCCTTTCGGTAAGCTACAAATGAGCTATAACAAATCTAAGTAATTGGCTAAGACCAGAGCCATGTAGTCCTCGTGGTTGTACTGTAAATCCTGGGTTGTCGCTTTAAGATTCAGAACTAACATTTGTTCCATAAATTATTAATCAAGATTATCATTATAATATTTGGTGGTTGTAGGCTAAGCAGAACTACCCATATGCATATCCCAGGTAACAAGGAATACAGGATAACAAATTTCTAGGTAAGATCCTTAGGGTTCATCATATTAGACACATGCATATGAAAAGGTGATTAAAAGGTTACTGGATAACAAAGCAACTCATGTTACACTTGTCTTTCAACAACTCGTGTGGATGGTTCCACTTCTTCAAAGATCTGCTTCACATCATCCTTGGACAGCTCGGTCTGTCTAAACGGGATCAACGGCACCACACAAACATCCATTCCAATTATTACATGCAAACAAATGATATTTCTATTAGAACAGTACACCAAACAGTACTAAAACAAGATAAAAAGCAAATAAAACTATTCTACGCATTTCTACGAACACGTGAGCGCAAGAATCACTCTAATCGGGCTTTTAAATCAAAAGTTACGTTGAAAACAAGGTTCAAATGACATTTCTGTAAATAAACCGAACTCATTTTCGATTTAAAACAAATAAATTCGTATTTCTGCGCAATAATGGACGGCAGGTCCTATTTTTGAAATCTGCAGGGGTTTAAACGAATAAAAACAGGGCGTTTTATAACTGGGATGGATTGCGAGTTAATTTCGAAGAAATGCAAGGGCT
This sequence comes from Coix lacryma-jobi var. lacryma-jobi, assembly GCA_009763385.1. Lineage (NCBI taxonomy): Eukaryota > Viridiplantae > Streptophyta > Magnoliopsida > Poales > Poaceae > Coix > Coix lacryma-jobi. The sequence continues at coordinate 134,655,037 of CM019827.1, forward strand.
TTTTTGCAAAATAGTGTTGGCGTGGACGGCTGACCGAGTCGCTGCCGAGTTGGCAGACACGCGGCGCTGCGCCATTGGTGCGGTCCACCACGCAGGGCGTGGACGCGCGGGACTGGTGCGGTGGACTGAGTCCATGACGCAGGCTGTGCACCGTTTATAATCCAAAAGGGTATCGTCTAATCGTAGCCATCCATCAAGAGATCGACGGCGCAGAGCGAGCTGGGCGGAGCTGGCCGGTGTGGCGGCGCTCCACACGACGGCGGCCATGGGAGCCGGCCAGAGAGCTCGGCGGTGGGTCGCCGGAACGGCGATTCCGGCCATTCTAGACCCAACCGAAACCACCAAAAAGATCCTCGGAACAAAGCGAACTCAGGGGAGGTGTTTTGCGGCAGAGGGGTCACCTGAGCGAAACCCTAATGTTGCGGCGCCATAGGTGAGTTCTCGGAGCTCCACAAAAACAGCGGGACCGAGTTCAAAATGGAGAGAAAAGAGGACCTTTGGCCGCGGAGAAGTACGGCGAAGCTCCCTGGCACGACCACGGCGTCGCTTGGCGCTCCAAACGGGGAGTTTGACAGTGGCAGAGCGTGCGCGAGAGTAGAGAAGGAGAAAGAGGGAGGAAGAGAGCTCGACAAGGGCTTTTATAGGGCTATGGGGCTCGGTAGGAGAGGGGTCGCGGCGGTGGTTACTACCGGCATCAAGACGAGGCTTGAAGGCCTCCTTGATGGCCATCAACCCTCGGCGGAGGAGTAACGAGCATAGGGCGGTTACGGCCAGGACAGCGGCTCGGCGGGGAAGAAGGAAGAAGCTGCTAAAACGTGGCCCCACGTAGCAGAGAGAGAAGGGAGAGAGCGCGCGCGACTAAAACGGCTGACGTGTGGGGTCTCGTGCACAGTGAGAGAGGAGGGGAGCGTGCGCGGGGCCGCTGCAGGCCGCGGTTCGGCTTGTCGAACGGCCGCGAGCAGGCTCGCGCACGAGGAGGTGGAGGCGGGCCGCGCGCGAGGGAAAGAGGGGCAGTGGGCCGTTGGCGGGCCTCAACACCGAGCTGGGCCAAGCGCAAGGGAGGGAGAGAGAGAGAGGGTGGATCGGGCCAGGCCCACGCGGAGAGAGGAGGAGGGAAAAGATGGAGGGCTGGGCCGATTCTGCAAATGGGCTAGATAGGAGGGAGGGAGGGAGAGATAAAAAAAGCTTTTTATTTTCTAAATGCTCAAACTTGGATCAAATAATTTGAATTTGAACACAAGCAACCTAGCCCTACACTCAACCAAAATATTATGCACCAGCATGAATGCAACAAAAATGTTTCTAAGCCCTAGGGTTTATTTTAATATTCAAAAATTATTATTTGATCTAGGTTAAATACTCAGAAAATTAAATAAAAACTCAAATTTATTACTAATTTTGGAAAATAAAATTTAAGGTGTCATAGAGGGAGTAGTTGATAAGAACATGTTTGGTACCTAAATATTAATTTTGAAGTCCATTTAAAATAACTTGTATAGTTATATGGCATGACTAGATGCTACTATATATAGATTACTAACTTTGCTTTTTACCTTTTATAATTATTAATATGTCGTGATGATATATTATGTAAGAACACAATTAACGGGTTGCCCAAAACCTGCAGGTGTGATAATTATTAGGGAGAATTAGCTCTGGGACATTCCGAAAGGGCTAAATTGGCCGGTGCACACATCCACTTTGAATATTTGCCAGAAGACACTATGGTTTCGTGTAATTGGGCCAATAAACATCGACCCTCATCCAATATGTTTATAAAATAGATATAAAATTATATAAGTGCCAAAAATTTATAATATAATTTTTTCGACACTCTACATGATAAGAACTACATACTAAAAATATTATTTTGCACTAAAATGATAATTTTGCCTCTCTTCATGAATAGACAAAGATAACCATGATTAATTAGTTAATTTATTTGTAATATATTAAAAATACTGACAAAATCACAGAATGCATACATCATCAAATCTTGTCTATCATAAAAATATCATATCAAAATAACAAAGTTTAATATATCAATTAAGCTCCACAAGAGATAAATCTATAATTCAGTCATGCTAAATATGTCACTATAAACTTTATTATTTTGAGCTAATATTTTTAGCATTGTCAAGATTTGTTGATGTACGCATTCTATGATTTGTCCCAAGATTTGTAGTGACCTACAATCATATAAGCAAATTAACCATGGTTATCTTTGTCTATTCATGAAGAGAGGCAAAATGATCATTTTAGTGCAAAATAATATTTTTAGTATGTAGTTCTTATCATGTAGAGTGTCGAAAAAATTATATTATAATTTTTTGGCACTTATATAATTTTATATCTATTTTATAAAAATATTGGATGAGGGTCGATGTCTATTGGCCCAATTACACGAAACCATAGTGTCTTCTGGCAAATATTCAAAGTGGATGTGTGCACCGGCCAATTTAGGCCTTTCGAAATGTCCCAGAGCTAATTCTCCCTAATTATTAACATGTTTGGTATGGGTGTGAAATTCCACTCACTTGGTGTGTCAAGGGTAGGTGTGATAATGTTTTTTTTTTCAAAAAACAAATCTGGTGGCCCTCCCCCACCCCCCCCCCCCCACCCCCTACAGCTGATTTTTTTTTTGAGTAAAACCAACACAAAGCTTACAAGAAAGTCAAGAAACAAACGGAATGAGCTTCAGCCTACAGATTAAACTAGTGATTGAGTCCACTGATCAAAGGCTTCTGCATTTCTTGAGCTAGAAGTATAACCGTGCGTCGTTGTTGCGGTATATACATAATATTACTATATGATATTTTATATTTTGTGTGCACATATATATAAATTTGACTTGTATGTTATTTTATTGTATCAGATCTGATAAAAAATTGATAAGCTAATAGAAGAAAAATAATAGAATATTTGATTACATTGTAGAAGAATATGTGATAAAACGATAGTGTAGACCTTCTATGACAATTTTCAAGATTATAACACACTTTCTATGACAACATATTATAGTCACAGAAGGGGTGCAATGACAAAGAAAAGACTATAATTGTCACAAGCGGTTAGCCATAGATAGTCACAACTTCTATGACTAACCGATTGGCACAATTATAGTCTTTTTCTTGTCATTGTACCCCTTCTGACTATAATCTATCGTTACAGAAGGTGCTTCATAATCCTAAAAATTGTCATAGAGGGTCCAATCTCCTGTAGTGGCAGATGACTTGTATGTTAATAGATTAAAGATTTAAAATATTTCAAGTGATAGAAATTTCATAGATAATTATAATTTTTTAAAAATAATAAGGGATGATATGGACTTAGTGGAGAATAATATGGATATCTTGCATGAAAAGATAGAATATTTAGTGGGATCACTTAGTTTAGAATGATGTGGACACCTTGTATGAAAAGAGAAATCATCCAGTGTAGATTAACTTTATTAGAGTTATTGATTAACTGTGATTTAGAAGTTGCCTGACAGATTGGTAAACTTTGTTGTGAACCCTTGAAAATGAAATCATTGCGCTAACTCCAGATCGTACAACAGAGCAAGAGAATGGCCACGGGCTACCATAAATAATAATTGGGTGTGAATGGCATCTTTGAGATGTGTCATTACATCATGGAAGTCAGCAGCAAGCCATATATCTACACCGATTAGTTGCCAACACTACTTTTCAAACTGACAATGAAGGAAGAGATGATGTGAGGTCACCTCAACATGAAGATCATAGATGACACAGTTGTAGATGCATATGTTTCATCCAAGGATGTTTCTTGTGCTTGAGTCTATCCTTTTTTTACAAAAATCTTGAGTCTATCCTTGATTAAGAGCCAGAAAAAGACCCTATGCTTGGGCTGACAAAGGCATTTCCAGATCTATTGAACAGATTCATGTTGTTGTGAGTGACCAATCAGAGTTTTGTAAGTTCTTGACAAAAGAAAGTTTGTCCCCCAAATTCATTGTGCAAGATCATGTAGCTAGTTGAATTTGGGCAAGCGTAGAAGGTGAGTTAGGTCTTCCTGCTCCCAGGCAGAGAGAGTTCTGGAGAGGTAAATCTCTAGTTTTGGTTTCCCCAATTGTCTGTTTAAACATCTGCTATTTGTTTAAAGTAGTATATTCGCCATACTCGTATGTCGTATCACACCTGATGACCCGTTGCCATCCATAAAAGCAGGCCACCCAGGCTTATTCATTTGCAGCTCACTTTTGATAATGTGAAGGACTGTTTGAATGTATCCAACTAAAATTAGTTACCCAATGGGCTGTTTCGTTCACCGCCGTAGGCTGCCTGCGGCGCCGCCGTAGCCTTGCCTCTCCTTTTGTGGCTCGCCATGCTCATTTCTATGGCACCGCCGAAGGTGTGGCAATGATTTTCGTCGCCACAAATGCAGCGAGATTTTGTGCTAAGAACACTGGTGGCGGCCACAGATTCAACGGCAACCAAACGCTCGCCTAGTTCACCATGAGTATATGGCATGGCGCACTCAGCACAGAACCAAATGGTTGCCTCACTTGTCGTGGCTGCCGCTGGTGTGGCGTGGCGTATGGAGGCCGGTGTAACAACCCAAGTTTTCTAACAACCAAAAATACGGGCTTTTTAAAACTTTTTCCTACAATGTGTGGACCATGTAGCCGCTAGGTCAAACGATAGTCAACATAGTGATGTTTGTTCGTAAAACGTTGCATCCATATAGAATTGCTTGTAGGGGTGTGCTCGAGTTGTCGAGTTGGTTCAGGGTTTGAGTCGTGTCAGTGTTGGAGTGCGCAGATCCATAGCAATGTCTCTTTCAAATCCTCCATTGGATATCCTTCTTCGTCTCTCTCGACATCCTTCAACTCTTTCCCGAACTCCTTTGGACTCCACCCAACCTCTCTTGAGTTCCCCTCAAATGTTTATCAGAACCCTATCAAACCACTGATTCTGATTCCACCGAACTTGACCTCTAAATTCCCCTCGATCCCCTTGTTTCAACTCCGAACCCTCCAAGTCATAATATTGCTTAGAAGAGAAAGATTATTTTCTTCTTTTCCATCAAATCATATTTGGATGCTCCATCCAAATTCCTCTAAATTCGCCCAAACCCCTTTGGAATTCCCCTCTTTCCCCCTTAAATCAAAATGGGCAAACCCTCTTCTTGCCTTGGGCCTAAACCCACTCCTCCTCTCCTTTCCCCCTCCATCCTGCGTAGGCCCAGCGGCCACCGAGGCCCAGCCTCACCTCTTTCCCTTGGCCCACCTGCGTGCAAACTCAGCCAGGGCCTGGCTCAGGCCAGCCCACCCGCGCTACCTCCCCTCCCCTTGGTCCGATCGCATGCAAGGCCTGACCTTCACTGCAAGCCCGCTCACCCCTCCCTTGGCCTGCTCGCACCGCATGGCCCAGCCTACACCAAGCTCGGCCCATCCGGTCCTTGACACAGGCGCCGGTGCCCCAAACCCTAGGGCGAGTGCCTCCCTCCCAGCCGCCGCCGCCAAGGGCTCCGCGCCTAGCTTGTCACCGCTCTTCGGTGTTCGTATCGCGCGCCCTAGATGCCCGCCGCATGGCCACTCAGTGCCACGGACGACGAGGATGGTCGTCATCCTCGCCAAGCCCTAGTCGCGCCACTACTTAAGCCGCCACAGCCGCTCGCCCCTGCCTCTCCTTTCCTGCGCCCCCGGTGCCGCCACCACTGCATCCCTTCTGCTCTGCCTTGCGTTGCCGCAGTGCCGGCCAGGAGCCGCAGCCAGCCCCGTCGGCCTCCCTACAGTCGGTCGTGCACGCGCCGCCACCGGCCGTCTGTGGCAGAACCGCCTAAGTAAATCCACTTCCAAGTACACTTGCCTTCCTTTAGGCACTAAGCGCACTTGAGAGTGTCTAAACTTAGCAATTCCGTCGAGCACACCCCAAGGGAGAACTCGAAACAATCCACATTTCTCGCCAGGAATCCAATAATGAGTAGAGCTTACATAACACAATCCAAACCAATATATTACGAGTGTTAGGAATTTAATTATTACAAGTCATTGTCCAAGTACTGAAAGTAAATGGTGCGAAAAATAACAACTAGCGAAGATCTAAACGAAGGGTGAGGACTCGGTCTGTGCCCACCAGAAGAGTCCTCCAAACAACTGCTCAAGCTGCACCTGCAACAAAGATTACAACAAACCTTGAGTACTCGAATGTACTCGCAAGTCTTACCCGAATGGGAAATATAGATCCCGACTCACAAGGATTATGAAAGGTTATGTGGCTCTGGTTTTTCCTTTGTTTGCAAAAGAGCATTTTTAATAAAAAAAGTTTGTAACATGTTATTTAGCCATATTAGTTGTTACTCCTATCTTCTATGTAAGCATCTATTCTATTACCAAGCAAGTGGTAAACAATACAGTATAGTTCTCCATCCTTAGTTCCAGTTGTTAAACTACGCTGTCGGGCGATTGTCATACCGGTACCGTTTAAACAACGGCGATTCGCGAATCAATGTAGCCCAGCTGGGTACCCCAAAACACACGCCTCGTTTGTACCAAGGCACAACCGAGACCAACTCGCCAACTTCTGCCAAGGGGTCCAGTATCCACATCCAGGACCGGGACTCCAAGCCCCCACTCACCGGCCCGGCCGTGAGTGGTGCAAGGACCTCCTCCTACCAAAAATCTAACGGTCGAATCACATAGAGCCAGAAACCGAGGCAAGAGTCAGCTAGCCTTCCCGCACCCATAAGCAAGTATGTGTTCGGGATAAGAGGATCTGTGACATAGCTCACACCCACAATAACGAACAGTCCCTAAGCGACACAGACAGGGAAACAGTGCAACCGAAGCTAAGCCCGTGGCCGCGGGACATAACTCGTCACACCCACCAGAACCAAACCACATCCCTGCCCGGTCTCAGTTTCTTTCCATCATCATCAGTTTAAAGTAGAGCACCTACTTTGTGAGCAACGACAGGTCGCCCACGCTACCATTCATCCTAAGCATAGCGCTACTCGGACATGTACTAGTAGGACTCATGAGATATGTATATATATGCAGGTGGGTTTCATATAACTCCTGAAAACATAAATGCACAACATACATATATTCATTTAGAGATATTCAAAAATATAGGTTATGCACCGGGGCTTGCCTTGGTCAGGAGCAACAGGAACAAAGTCAGAAAGTGGTGGTGGTGGTGGAAGCTCCTCCGGCACCTCGAGCACCTCCTCGTACTCCTCGATCACCTCTTCGAACTCCAGGTCGCCGACAGCCATAAACTCTTCTTGCCTGTCACCTATATGCATGTGATGATGATGCAATGCTTAGCATGGATTAACAACTAGCCAACAAGCGAACACACAAGCTACTAAGCATCACTTACTACAACAAGGTACCATCAGATTATACTAACAGCAAGGTTACAACAACCTTAATCGAGGATTAAACTAACTAACTCGTATCCTTCTTTATTTCCCTCTACTTATTCTAAGCAATTAAGCATCTTAGCATTTATTTAACCACTACCATAAATTATACAAACTACTATGAACAAAACATACCAACAGGTAGATCATGATTTTAGAAACTTAACAAAACTTATTTCACTATTTTTGGACATTCCTATGATTTGATATGATTTTTTAGAAGATTTTACACTAAGGAAAAAGAGATAAACTAATTCTAAAGGAAAAACAGCTGACTGGGCCGAAACTGTCGTGGCCCAATCGGCGCAAGGCACCAATGGCCTCCCTGCCCGACGAGCGGGCCGCACGCGCGCGCTCAGGCCGGCCCAAGCCAAGGCCCAGGCGGCCGGCCGACGCGGCCCAGTGGAGAGAGCCGGCGGCTTGCCCTCTCTCCTCGCACCTTTTGCGAACTAGCCCTCGAAAAACTGGATAACTATGACGAGGTCCAAACACTATTCTCGCATTTCACTAACATACTCCAAAAAAAACCCTGGACTTTACCGATTTTACGCCCGACGGTCCCTTCTTCTTCCTCCTGCAACGCCCGAGCGGACAGGCCGGCGATGGAGCTGGCTCCGGCTGGGGAAGGCTCACCGGCGGCGAGGCGAGGCCGGAGAAGACTGCGACCACCACACCTCCGCCGCAAGAACCCAAAGAGGACGCGGGGCCCTTTGCTGCGACTCCCACGAGCCGATCGGCACGGCGGCGCCCTCTCGGCGGTCGCTGGTCGCGGCGCCGGCAAGGGAGGAGGAGGAGTGGCGCGGCCGAGCGCTTGGCAAGCAGGCTCAAGACCGACACCGATGCCACCCACAGGAACGGCCGCGACGAGAAGAGCAGCGAGGAAACGGTGACTTGGTTCACGGCAAAGATGGAGTTCGGAAGAGAAAAGCTCGGTCGGTTTTCAAGGTTCGGACCCGGCTCTGTTAAGGCGAAGACGTGGACACCAGAGACGTCCGACTTCGGGCACACGTGGAGCAGCGACGAGCACAGCGTCACCTGTCGAACGGACACGCATGGTGACCGCAGCCAAAACTATCGGGCCGACATGACTTGGCCAAGGTTCGGACGTGAGCGTTTCGGCCAAACCGCAATAATGCGGCACTAGGATCCAAAAGCAACAAGAGACATGGGACTTCACACTGGAGATAGACGCAGACGGCACCCTAAACCGACCAACCCACGAGGAGAACAGTCGGCTGGAACTTTTCAGCGTCAAGCCACAACAAGGTCAAAACATCGAGCAGCTCGTGTGCGTCCCCGACCACTTCTGAACCCAGGTTTTTGGCATCATCCGCTCGGATTCAGCCCAGGCGCCTGTGGACAAAGTTGGAGAGCTTCCAACCTGCTTCCAAACTCCTTTAAGGCGAAAGACCATACGAGGCTCGGATCAGCGAGAAACACAGTGCCAAGGTAGCAGTGTCACTGAGCCTGTCGAGCGCAGACAAGCTGTGATATGGTGATCCAAACGAGTCCGGATAGGGCCCAACTTCTCACACACTCTGCCCCGAAACATCTAGTCAAAATTTTGTTTTTGGACCTATCCCAAACTCTGCACAGATAAGGAGAACGTGGGATGCCAACCTCAGGGACACTCCAAACCATAGACTTAGCAGATTTTCCAAGTCACTGGATTTCAGCAGCAGATTCAAACTTTCTATACTTTTTAGACTAGCTTCCAAACCAAACCAGCCCTTGGTCACTAAACCAAACTTGTCGACCACGATCCCATCTACAACTTTGCTTAAGGGTCCAACCTCATAGCAGTTAAGGAAACTACAGCTCGACTAAAGCCAAAGATGCTTCCTCAAAAAGGTTGCAACATTGGTTTTGGTCGCTTTTAGGCATCTTCCGCATATTTTCTCAACAGAGACCCTTACTAACTTTTGTTCGGGATATCCAAAAGATAGAGAAGAACCAGATAAGAAAGCTTGTGTGATAACATATGGTCGCGACTTAGTTAAAAGACACTAAGGCGATGTCGAAACGACATTTCATGCACCACCGGAAAAGGGATTAACTAGGTTTGAGAGATGATTTTGGATTCTGTGAGAGACAAGGATTGAGTTTAGACTCCACCAAAGATTTTTGCTTGACAAGGATCGCGTTCCTCACAAAGATTTGGACCAAACACAATTACTAACAAGTTATTATTATAAGCAACATAAGTTTAATTTCACACAAACATATGCAAGCAAACTAACATGATGCTCATGACAAGTTTTAGTAAGTTGTTTTACGCGGTAACACCGTGGGTGTTACACTATCCCACTTCGTCAGTCGACCGAGGCCGTGGCCGCGCCGCGCCAAGCGCTCGCCGCGCTGTCCAGTGTCGAGGTAGCATCACACCAGACGTTCGGGGCCAGCAGCCGCACCGCCTCCAGACCGACGTTCCGAGCCTCGCCACCGGCTGTGATCCCGACACTGGCCTCTTCTTCCTCGTCGTGCTCCTCCTCAACGTTGTGGCCGCGACGCCGCACCCCGGGAGCCTCATCCGAGCGCCTCCACGCGCTGGTTGTGGTCACGTCGCGTCACGCCGGTCGCGGTTGCGTCGTGGCCATGCCGCGTTATGGCTGCTAGCTCTCATGGCCACGTCGGCCGCGCCCACGCCGGCAAGCGCCACGATGCCGAGTCGCCACCACGGTGCCACTGTTCCACCGCTGAAAGGCCAAGCCCGCCCACATCCGGCCAGCAGGAGCAGCAGCCTGCCACCGGCACACCGCGGCAGTAGCTGGCAGGCCGGAACCTTCCCCCGGCTTGCCCCGATGAACCCGCTGCCTCCGTCGGTCCTCTGAATGTCAAAGACCCGAGCTCCTCTGCACCACCGGTGAGCCTCCATCGCCCAAGCTTCTACGTTTCTCCTTGTCGGTGAGCTCCCGCACCAAAAGTCGTGTCTTTTTCATCCTCGTCGATCATATGCCTGAGACCCGGCCTTCGTGTCGTTGTATACAACACTGCAGGAAAGCCATCCGGCTTGCGACGCCTCTGCTGAAGCTCCATTACCCCCAGGCCACCTCCCGGACGCTTGTTGCCTAGCTCCCAGCCTGCCGCAACCACGTTCGGCCAAGGCGCGCCCTGCTGATCGGTTGACTGCACACAGCAGTTCGGTCGACGGTGAGTTGTCGTTCGGCCGAGGGTGTGCTTGCTGCCTCGGAGCCACTCCGCTGAAGCCCAACTTCCTCAGATCGTCAAGGTCAAACCTTTTCAACCCGATCGACGCCATCCTCGACGTCGACATAATTTCATTTATTTTCCTTGTTCATATCATGTCACTGTTACACATCTTATGTGTTATACTTGCCTGCGCCGAGCCTTCGCCCCGGTCTATTTCCCGTGCTATGGATATGTGCTACTCCTATGTTGTGTTGATCGTGTCGGTTATCGTCGTGTCAGTCCCCATGTGTTTGTGTCGCTAGTGGTAAACTATGGCTTCCAGCCAGTCCTTTGTTTGTTTTTGTGAACCGTGCCTTCGAGCCGGTCGAGGTATCGTCCCTCGCTCAAACGTTGCGATCGTGGGTTCGTCCCGCCATGGTCGTAACGCTGAGCGTAACTCGTTCCTCATAGTTGTAGTCGTTGTTATGTGATATGTGTTTGGTTGGCCTCGTAGTGCTACGAGCGTTAGCTCCTGACCCTAGCCCTAAGACGTGGCCATTGTGGGTTCGATATCGGTTCCGATATCGATGCGGATGTTACCCGCACACGATAGCCCTCTGTGACCTAGTCTAGTGGGAGAAGGATCAGAATATAATGATCGTGAAACAACGTGTGCCAACTTGTTGGGGGGTGAAGTTCATGGTCGCGAGTTACCTCGCCATGACCATCGAGCTCCACCCGTTGATTCTTTTCTGACCTAGCCACCTTGTATGCTTGCACCATTTCGACCACGACATTCCTCTGGCTCTCGCGGTGACAACTGCATCGCTACGAGCCGTAGGAATAGCTTTTTGCCAGTATAGTTGCGCGGAGGTCGTGGTGCCCTACGAGTTGGCTTAGGTCGAGCATCTCTCATTCTTCGGCTACCGCCTTTGCCATGGCGTGTTGGTTGAATGAATGCGGAGATCGCTCTTCTCTTTTCTCCCTTAAGTTTGATCTCCGCCAATCCAGTAAGGTGTGGATCGATCCCCTTTTGTTTTCAGTCACTCCGATCCCTGTCAGATGCAATGACCGTGGATCGAAGTCCCGTGGAACCAAGTGCCCCGCCTTTAGTCTGTCTCTTTTGCGCGTTAGTCGTGTTTGTGTGTTAGTATTGGTATCTTGATCACATTCCTATGATTCTCGTCTACTGCTATGACGTGTGGATCAAGGAAAGGTGGATCCTTGTTTTACTCTCTTTTTTGCTTCTTCGCACTTGGGCCCTTGTATGCTTGTACCTATTCTAGACCGAAGCGCTCCTAGATGCTCACGGTGACAACCGCACCGCTGCAGATTCTAGGAACATCTAGTGCCATTTAGTGCGCATGGGTTGAGGTACCCTACGAGTGGTTTAAGTGCTTGTGTTCTCGGTGTGTCGCTCCCTTCGATGTCCGTCTTTGCCATGGCGCATGCATAGAAGGAAGTAAGACTACCTTTGCTTCTCTTTTCCCTTCTTGTTTTGTTCCCTATTCTTGGTTCTCATCGATTACAATGGCGTATGGATCGAGCAAGAGATCGAAACTGTTTTCCTTTTCCCTTGTTGGCCCGATCTATTCGATCTCATCCTTAACCGTGACGATTGGATCAAAGACCGGACCCTCGTTCTAGTCGACAAAGCTAAGGTCCATGTCATGATCTCGGTTCCGTGCGAATCGACTCGATCGACCGTAGGAAAACATTTACACCAAGAACATTACATAGACGTGCTTAGCCGAGTTTATCCTTCGCCTCTTTTGAGCCCGAGGAAAAACGAACTCGCTTCGTGAGGGCTAGTATTGTTTTTGCAGGATGTTTGCTTAAGTCAGGATCAGGTCTCAACCATTTCACTTGAGCTGTACAGGTCGACTCGGTCGGCCCGGGATGTACGAGCTAGGTTGTGACTCGAGCTTGTGCTTAGCAAGCATCTGCTCCTGCGTCTTTTCGAGCCCGAGGATCGGATGTCCTCCGCGAGGGCTGAGTCCTTTCTCTGTTTAGCGTCCTTAGTGATGTTTGTCAGTCTCACGAGGTAGTTGTGTCAGGAGCAGCGATGGTCAGACTGGAACCCGCTGGAGGAGACCGAGGATGACACAAGGACCCGAGGAGAACGGCTACGAGGACATCAGAGATCATGAACTAACAACGAAACAGGTGCCACAGCCCATCCAACCTCGTAGAATCCTATTAGACATGCAATAATGTAGCTGCTAGCGCTTTACTTTTTGCAAATGAACTGTGATAGGTTGCATGTTAGATTGCTTGTGAAGCCTATACCTTGACGCAACCCTTCCCCTGCACACCCGCTGTTAGGCTAGACACCGCTTACTTTACATACTTGCTACTCGCTTCTACTATGCATTATATCTGTGATGTGATGCTTGGTGGATGTTGCTTGTGGGTGGCTAAGGCACGTGGTGCCGTGATAACGGAATGATGTCTTGGGGAGATCTTGGCGTGTGTCTTGGGTGCGTGTGGTGAGGGTTGAGTCGACTAGACAAGATCTACGATGAGTCTGATGATGAGTCTTGCCGAGGGGATGTGACCTGGGCATCCCCTGGGGAGTACCTATGGCGGGTACATTGTGATCTTGAGAATAGATCCTAGGGAGGAGTGTCCTCGTGGGACGAATCCCCGGGATAGAGGTGTTGTGTCAGCACGGGGGCGATGGAAGCCCCGAGGAGTAGATGTCTTGTCCAATCCTTAGGACTGATTGCGCTAGGGCTACCGGCCATAGTACCTTCGTGTGCACCACTTGTTCTTGTATGGGCACAGAACCGTTCCTACCCCCTGGGCGAAATGATGCCATTACTGCTAGGCTGAAAGGTGATAAGTGTAGGGAGGTAAGGGCTGGATACCCACACCCTCCTAAGACAACGTGGTGTTTATTTGGTGCGCCAGGATCCACGTCTCACAGTCTCAGCGTGCCGATGGATTCCGGGGTGCCCCAGGGCTGAGTGGTAGGATGGCATCGTTGCGGATTAGGGTGAAGTTCGGAATCAGCTTAGGCGAGCCGGATCGTCGATGATAGCTAACCTGTGGTTCCAGGCGTACACGCTCTGTAGAGTCGATCAATCTATATGTATAGCCGTGTCCACGGTCATGAACAACACTATGGTGCTCAGAATCCCCCAGACTTAGCGAGAGGTGTCCTTTCTTCTTCTCCCTCTGGGTTGATAGGTCCGGCGCTGGCTGTTGAGGCAAGGCGCGAGTGGGAGTTGTCCTTGCCGCCTAGAGAGTGCGAGTGTGGTGAGATGTGTGGATGTGTGGATGGGATGGTTGGATGGATGGCCGTGTGGCCGAATGTTCGGTCGATGACCGAATGGAACGCCCTGTGGCCGGGTATCTAGATTAAAACTTGATAATTATATATTTATAAAATATTGATTACCTGCATAGGAAAACTATAGCCATAAATAGATTCCTTTTTCTCTACGCTTGCATTCCACATACCACATAGCAAATGCAAGCATAGGATGAGAAAGTGTGGCCAGTACAAAACGTACTGAAAATTATGGCCAGGTGGACGACTTCTACTGCGACGATAGCGGAAGCTGAATGGATCAGGAAGTCTCGTTCCTATACGCAAGTTTGGATGAGAAGACGAAGACGGAGTCTTCGCCCGCTGCTACAACAACTTTGATGATGCCCGTGAAGGAGGAGCCTTCACTCGTCGACGCTCTACGCCGACTCCAGCGTCGTTAGGTGTGCGTTACCGTTATAGTTTGTACTAGTTGGTGTTCCCATATGATATAATGACTTGTAATCTGTACTTCCGCGTTGTATGAACTATGGTAACAACTAAATAATGATAATGTGATGGTTTGAGACTCTCTGGACTGTCATATTATGATGTAATCTGCGGATTTCCTTTCGAGGAAATCGTGGGTCGTTTCAGCCGGCAACCAAACAGCCTCTAAAATTTCAGTGTAAACTTTTAGTCAGCTAAAAGTTTTTCAGCTAAACTTTAACAGTATATTTAGATGTTCCAGCTAATAGACTCAGCTAAATTTTAGCTAGCTTTAGCTAGGTTAGAATAGCTAAATGTAGCTAAACTTTTAGCTGACTTTAGCTGTGTTGAAATGGCTAAATTTAGCGACCAGATATTCAAACAGCCCAGTTAAAATTTAGTTGTTGCATCTAAACAAGCCCTTAATACAAATTGCCTTCCCAATGATTGCTACTTTTCCACATCCATGTGTAAAATCATGTTTAAACGCTGCATATTTTGGTTCAGATTATACTGTCTCAATTTAATTTAATATTTTTTTACTTTCTATATATTTTGCGTACATTATATTTGAAATTTGTGACCCGTTGTCAAAATTGTGTGGTTTAATACCCACATCAATGTCAAAATTTTCGTATTAGAAACCAAAAAATTGGGCGTCGTCATGGGCGGCAGAAAATTGCGCTCTTCCCCTACATGTCATGGGCCCCTGTGAACAGTTTGCGGCGCGCTCGCCCACGTTCTGTTGCATTGCATGCCACAAATGGACAAATTCTCCACGCAAGCCGCCGATGGCGATGGAGGAGGGCCTGTCTAGCCATTCAGGACATGTTTTCGGATGTGAAGGTAGCTATGCATTCACAGCCGCACGCACTTTGTACTGTTGCTATGCTGTCCGTGTGATCTACTGTTTTCGTTGACGGGGAAACAATACCACGGAGAGTGCCGGTAATACGTACGACACGGCATGATGTCCTTCACTCCTTCCCTACTAATACTATTACATCCGTCCACGAATACAATTATATAATCCGTACTCCTTTTGTCCAACGATACATGCAACCACGGGGTGTCTTTTTCTTATAGTTATGAAATTTTAGTTTATAATCATGGTAAAAATCTGTTTTTAATAGTGATTTTTTCAAAATTTTGTGGGAGCTTCTACGTAGCTCCACCCCTGCATGCAACTATAGATTGTGTGCTAGCAAAAGTATTTTATATTTGACCAAATTTAATCACCATGAGCGAGCACCTATCGCATACTCCCTCCGTCGATAAGTGTCTCTGGAAATCCGTGTTTCCCTCACAGACACACTTTCCGAACGACACTTAAAAAGGGACGGAGGGAGTACCAATTAAAAGAATAGTGTTATTAAATTTATCTTTTTATCCCTATGAGAACGAAGTCACCATAGGCGTGTGCACGTCATATATCACTAAATGAATAGTTTTACGGGTCATCTACCACTAAAAAAATAGTGTCGTTAAATCCTAGAATAGATCATAAAAAATACAAGCACCTATGTTAAACTGAGAACTTAAATCTCAAGTCTGTTTGGCAGAATTTACTGTGGCTGCAGCTGATTTGGTATGAGAGAAAAACAATGTTCCATGACTGAAAATTAAAGTTGATTCTAGCTGATAAGCTCAAGTGAATAGAGCATGTGTGTAGGTTTTTATCACAAGAAATCTATATAACTGAGGGTTCATGTTGTCTTGAATTGTCATGTCAAATTCAGAACACAGTCACTTAAAAGCCGCATCTCTTGTATCTTAGAAAGAAAGAAATGATTGTAAAAAGGCGGAAATAAATCCTTACGGTCGATTCAATTTTATGAAGTACAGATACTACTATTCGCATTATTGGCTTGCAACAAGAACCAAAAGTGAAAATAGACGTTCCACAATCGGTTCTTCTCTGCCAAACCGAATATACATCCACAGCAAGAATCCGTTGGCTTTGGCTTAGTATTTTTTTTTTAGAAAGAGACTGGATTTCATTAAATTAGAAATTAAAACTCCTTATACAACTGAGACCTCAACATAAAATAAAATTACATTGAAGCACACCACTAGGTCTCTATACTTCATCTTTCTTGCGTCCGGCGGTGTACACCTCTTCAGAAAGCTACATTGCGACCATGGAAGTAAACCAGATCTGAACCCGAGAACGACAGTCTGTACCAACAGAAGACTCCATGAACATGGAGACCGCAAAAGAGATGCGGTAAGCTCAATCACTATGGAAGTAAAGGGCACCGAAAGCACATCGGCCATATCTTGTTAAGGTTGAACCGAACATAAGATCTGAAAATCACTAGTATCACCACCAGCAACCGGAAAGGGCAGATCCACTGCCGCTGGTAGCATCAACGGCGATCGGAAAGATGATTCCATACCGAAGGAGAAAAATAGATCCAATCCCTCCTCGAAAAGGAATATGCCAACATACCTCGATCTCTCCAAAAAGAGCATGTCAACACCGAAGACGATGATGCATCAACTAGCAATCCGGTATGAAACAGAAAGTCCAATCAAAACATCGAAACAACCAACCAAAACCTAGCCCAAATTATTATGGAGGAAATAAAAATAAAAGAAGAAAACCTCCTAAAAAACAGTAGACATACTAACAAGACGGACCCTGCTTCTCCTCACCACCGGCGAGGAAGGCCAGAGGCGAGGGGGACGGGAGCTGAAGGTGGCGATGGAGTCGCTCGTTGGCAAGGGCAGATATTAGGGTAGGGCCACTAGAGCCACGGCTTAGTCGCAGCCCAAATTTTTTTAGAGGATTAGTAGATTTTTGATCTGGCCCTAGATATTGGGCAGTGACAAGCGGGATTACTGTCTAGGAGTATATTTTAGTTGGGCCCAGCTGTGTTTATATGAGCCCAACCAAGCAAAATTACTCTGTTCTCAACGCATCAGTGACCGTGTTGTGCCGGCCTGCTGGCTGATGGCCCAGACCCGCACGCAACGCCCACGCGCACACCGAGCCATCTTTCTCGTCTGGCGCCTTCGATGGAGGAAAGCTACTAGCAAACACCATCAAATCAAGCCTTAGGCATTTTCTGAGTAACCAGTTGGTGCAGCTCCGATAAGACGATGCCCGTGTTGACAGATTTGGTTAACACGCCACATCGGATACATTCCTTTGCTAGTTTTCTATCCATTATAAGCTTCATCGAATTCAAGAGAGGAATTACACAAGTGTTGCCTGCAGCACAGTTTAGCAAGACAAATCAACCACGCGATGTGCTTCCGGGTTGCTTGCAGGGAATGCGAACAGCAACGGTATTACGGATACCTAATTCTAGCTGTGGTGTGTCATACATGTGGTAGGGAGAGAGCTACATCCTGAAATTACATAGCTTACGAGGGCCCAGGTGCGCAGATCGAGCTCGATCTTGAGGTGTGGCACAAGTACGATGATTATTGAGACTTTAGAGAGCATCTCGAGCAGCAATCCTGCACACAATTGCGTCCGGCAATGTAGATATTGACAGTTCTTGGGAAGGTATTTTGTAATGCTGCCAATATAAAGGAAGACCAATATGATCTTCAGTCAGAATGGATAGTTATAAGAACTATACCGTACATAACTAGCTTCAAGTTCGATGGCAAACCTTCAAGATCTGTGGCTGGTTTGCTCTTCCTTCCAGTTCGGTTAGATCAATCTCGGTGCCACTGATGAGCTTCTCCACTGCCTTCATCTGCCAAGTTGCGATTCTGACATCAGTATTTTATTTCATAATAAATGCATAAGAAAAAGAGTTGGCGCATGGGACTTGGTCCCTTCGGGGGAGAAATTAGCCAAAAGGCTGGATGTTTGGCAAGGAAGTTCCTTGTCGATTGCTGGTAGTGGTAGATCCATCCTCATTAAATTCTACACTGGATAACTACCCCATATACCATATGTCTCTGTATTTGCTTCCCAAAACAGAACTAATGATTTGGATAAGCAAAGGAGAACCTGCTTTTGGCAAGGATTTACTCCCAAGAAGAAAGATAGGTGGAATAAGATTTGCAAAAGCCAAAAAAAAAGGTGGTATATGGATTAACAATTCTCAAGCAAATAAATGTGAGTCTGCTATGTAAGTGGTGGTGAAATATTTTGAACAAGAAGGGTATATGTCAAGACTTCATTAAAGCTAAGTACTTGGGAAATAAAACTGTGGGATCTGTTGAGCAAAGGAAAAATGATTCTCCCATTTGGTCTGGTTTATTAAACATCAAACACATTTACCTGAAAGAGAGGAAAATGGAAATTAACAATGGAAATAAAACTATGTTTTGGTCTGACGTTTGGTGGGTGAATCCCTTCACTATGTTCAGTAGCCTGTTATTTTTAAATTGTGTGATGATAAAGACATTACAGCAGCAACATGTCTCATGTGTTGATACAAAACCATCATCTTTCCTTTGAGAGAGGGCTCCCTGGTGTTTTGAAGGAGCAGCGGAATCAAATTCAAAACCATGTACAAAATCAGGTATTTTCCTGTCAAATCTACTTATGAACATCTGACTAGTTCTGACGCATGGCAGTCATTTTAAACGTCTGGAAAGCAAAAATTACTAATAATCAAGATTGTCTTGTGGTTGATAGAGAATTCAGCTGTCCTTACAAAAGATAATATGATAAAGGGGGAGTGGTAAGGTTGCCCACTTGTAAATTCTGTGATCAAAATGAAATGATAAATCATTTCTTTTTGACTGTCCTGTTAGCAAAGTTTTATAGAGTATAGTAGCTTCCTGTCTGGGTGCCAACAACAGGCCTTTGAGTTTGGAACAATACTAGTCCAGGATTAGCTGTGTTGACTGATGGCAAGGAAAAAATCACACATTTGGTGTCTTAGCAATCTGCTGGGATGTGGAAAGCAAGAAATAGAGCCTGTTCAGATAAAGGTTGATAGATCACCCACGTGAGACTCTGTGCTGCTTGCTGGTATACTGGGCAGGTTTACACAAAAATGGCTTCAAGGAGAAAACATGCTGGAGGGAACCATGATTCTGCTACAAGTGGCCTCCCAGGCCATGATGATTCAACAGGTGCAACCCCAGCTGCTACAAATAACTGGTCATGACGCAGGAGTTGATTAAGAAGAAACAACTGGAGAAGCCAATGGCACCAGTGACTAGTTGAAGCTCGTTTAGTTCTCCTGGGTTTCAAGTCAGCCAATGGGTGTCTGCTGAACTTGTTAGGTGGTCTGGATGCTAGTTGGAAACTGTGTCTAATAGGGCTAGCTCTACTTTCCTGATGCAGGTTTAGCTGGATCTTAACGGCTACCTACTGTTCTAACCTAGGTCTGTTTTTTAGCCTGCTTCTGCAATACCTGTACTGCTTCTGTTTATGAAATGGAAAATGGGGGAACCTGGATCAAGACCTAAAAAAAGAGAGAACGGGGGGAAGGGGTTGCTATGGACCCAATGGAGCATGCAGAGGAAGAGGCAAGTTCAAGGTTACATAGGTATATTATGAAGACCTCTGTTAGGAACTGGAAGCATACAGATTTCAAACTGTCCCCTTTTTCTTTTGTTATAGACATTTTGAAGAATATAGGGAGGGCCATGGTTTTAAATTAAAGGCGACATGGAGCAGCTTGGCCTCAAGGCGAGTTGTTGCCCGGGCGCCTATGAGACGACACCTTTGAAACAGAGGGGGGAACTCATTTGAACTATTACGGATGTATAAAAAATGTCGGTGCTTGCAGCTATGGTAACAGACTAACAGTTGGCAATTAATAAAACAATGCTTCAGAGACATATAAGCTCAAAGTTGGTTGAAAATTTTCAAATCAATACCAAAAGCGCTCAATTGAAGGCACAATAAATCGTGTAAAGTAGTAGCACAGGGGTTCTGGAGCAAGAAAGTAAGAATGGTAAAAACACTTCCTGTTTTTACTTTTCATAGTAACTTAGTAAGGAAGTAAGCAGCAGCACATGAGGTGTAACTGTAACTATTTAAGCAAAGTGATTAACATATTTCAAATCCATGTAAATTTGATTTGGTGTATAGCCTGATCTCTGGATCCATTAACACTTCACCTATCGTCCAATATCAGTCAGATAAAGATCACAAATTTATGAACCAAACACACGGTCAGTAACAATTGGCACAGCTTTAGTATTATTTACCAACAGAAAATCAGTATCACCTATGCTATGACTTACAATGGGTTATAAATTGCAAATTATCAGAATAGCATGCAATTGATGGATTCAGACAGTAACTCGGTGAAACTAACAGCCTAAAACATACCTTCTCGTCAGAAGCATCAAAACAAGCAGCAAGGATGTAAGTTGTGTCATCAGAAATCCCACATCGCTTCAGGGACTCTGTTATCTGAAACCAATGATCACAGACAAACCATCAAACACTGAATTGCACCAACCTCATAATAATAACGCAAAAGTATCAACAGCAGCTAGATCAATCACATGTTTGGACCCCGAGTAGTTGTAGACGAGCTCAGAGTGCAGAGTCCTTGTGGTCAGTGACTCCCTCGACTTCGACAACAGCGCCTTAAGCGCTGCCGCGAGGACAGGGAACACGTCCGGCACCTGAAATCCACGAGCGTGAACAACGAGCCTCAAAAAAACATGAAATCCACACATTTTGGGAACTACCAGCGCAGCATATGCAAAAATGCAAATGGCAACCCACCAATGACGCGTTGATGAAAGCGACCTCCGGCTCCAGCTTCCCTGACTGCATCAAGTCCAGGAGCTCCCTGAGAACATCAAAACCAGAAATCTCAGCGAATTCGTGCGCATTTCATCGATGGAAACCGACGAAGGCTAATGGCCCCAGGGGCGCAAGCGGCGATGTTAGAAGAGGAGAGGATGCATGAGCAGATCCGTACCGGCTGTTGGAGACGTCAGAGAAGAGGGCGAGGGAGATGGTGCTGCCCCTAGACAGCGGGAAGGTCTTCATGACGCTGGCGGCGATGGCGGCGGCAGGTTGGCAACAGCAGAAGCAACCCTATGTCCTATTCATCTCGTCGTGTGCGGCAGCGGCTAATCGCTAATTACCAAAAATACCCCTGCCAAAGGGTTAGCGGCAGCGGCATATGGTTGTATCGTCTGCGCCACCGCGTCCCCGCCCCGCTCGCGAGCTCGACGACGAGGAAGGGACGTGGGAGTGCCGGCGCGGCTGAGGAGGAAGAAGGGCGCCGGTGGATCTCGGCCGGAGCTGCGGTGGACGGCGTCCTGGCGGCGACGGAAAGGGGGAGTCTGTCGCGGTTCACGGACTCTGAAGACCTGACGGCGTCTGAAGCTTGTGGTTGAAGGCGCGAGTGCTTAAAAGCGTTCAGGTCTACTAGTAGTTGGGCCTGCGTGTCCTCACTCTGGCCTAATGGCCCTGTAACGCTGTGGCCCAGGAGGGCGTTGTCCGCTCCGTGGTATAAGGAGGCTAGGAGGCGAATTCGGACGGGATTTGGTAGCGAATAAGTGAATCCTGAAACCCCATGTTGCTGCTTCTTCCGTTCTTCCTCATTGCTGTGCTTCATCGCCTCGAATTCCAAATTTCAGTTACCTTATCCAGCGAATCGATCCGTGTTCACAACAGAGTCGAGGTGGACTACGGGCTGCGCGTGCTTGGGCTTGGGAGGAGCAGGGCCGGCGGGGCTGGCGGCCTGGCGCGGCTGCGGAGGAGGGATTGGGCGGAGCTCGGCTGGCCGTCGGTGGAGGACGACCTGGACCTGGTGGTGGCTGCAGAAGCGAGACGGAAACTCCTGCCTGCCGTGCGGTGAAGGAGAAAATAATTGAGGGAAAATGAGAGGAAAAAAATAAAAGAGAAAAAATGAGGATATATTATATACATTTTATTGTTTTCAACTACCAGGAGACACTGTTTTACCGACCGCTTATTTAGCTTTCGTAATAGCAACTTCATCAGTTTGACTAAAATTAGTGAGTAGATTCTACGTATTGTTTAGCCATTTTGTAAATAGCAACTTCATCAGGAGGGTAGAGGTGCAAGACAGCCTTGCTAATTTACAAAGTCAGGTTACTAGCCCCATGGTTATGGCTAGACCCGAGCATTTTGAGCCCTACCCGGCCCGGCCCACCGAGTTCTGGTCTGCCCACGAATCTTACTGGACAGGACCCGGATAGAGATCTTGCTGCCCAGAAAAAAAAATTCACGATCCGAACTCGGTCCAAAATATTTATTTTAGTTGTTTTACACTACAAATTGCGTGAGCGGCCTGTCCAGGCCCGGGCCCGGTCCAAAAATAGCAGGTCCGACTCGCCCAGTGGACAGTAATTGACGAGATTTTTTCGGCCCGATATAACCGGGCTTTTTTCGGCCCGGCCTGAACCAGACCCGGCCCGCAAAATGCTCAGGTCTAGTTATGGCCACCGAAAATTAAAAGATAGTTTTCTATTTTATAAAGCCGGATAGCATATTTGTTGGAGCATATTTTTTGTTATACAAATTCTAAAACGACCTTGACAATAAGAATAGACAAGTTGTTAGAGTTGCTCTAACTAAAGCTATTCCATCATCCGAAGCAAAAAAAAAAAAAAACTGCTCCACCAGTTAGGTTATACCAAATACTCACTCCATCTAATAAACACATGCAATTCTAGCACAGTATCATATTTTGTATAATATATTTGATCAATTATAAGATTTAAAACTATAAAATATTTATAATATCAAATAAATATTATTAGATCAGTTATGCAATATATTTTTATAATTTATAATAAATTAATTTGGAGTCATAAATATGAATATTATTAACTACAAAATTAGTCAAAGTGAACATCTTAGTCTGACATGCAACTCATAGTTATATTTTTTCTAAAGGGAATATTCTTTTATGTCAGTCTCGGTGGGAGTTTTATTGGAGTTTTTATTTGTATTAAATAGATTGTCATATAGATATTTTTTATGACATGATAATATATTTAAGAAAAGAGATGAAATAAGTTTCATGTATATGAAACTCTCTTGGCATGATTACTAAATTTTCTATGAGTCATGAAATTAAATATCAATGGAACTATAAAATGAAACTCTTCATTAATACAGATATTTCATCTAAGTTTTCTTTCATTTTATATGAATATAGTAATCTTGGAAACAACCATACCATAAAACTATCAACTGACAGTAGCAGTTAGCTTCCTTCAGGGTCTCAGCCGAGTCTCAGCCGACGGTAGCAGTTAGAGCATCTCCAGCAGCTCTCATTTCTCATCTCTCATCCTCATAAATCTTCTATATTGAAGAAGATAAGCCAATTTTACTTCTCCAGTAGCTCCCCTATATGGTCCCCTTTTATTGGTGATCACCAATATATGCTTCATCTCCCCTCATATAAAGGGGTAGTTGCATCTCCCTCAATAGCTGGGGTCCACCACTAACGTTCATCGTCTTCCACACATGCATGACTATCATATTCTTCTGACAGGTGGACCTTATACGTATTGGGAGAGATTATTGGTGATCTGTTGGAGCATCTTTCCCAATAGCCTACAAAAACAGTATTGGTGATCACCAATACCACTCTATTGATGCTCTTAGCTTCGTTCAGGGTCTCAGCCACCAATCCATCCACGCCTACGAGTCTACAATCGTATTGTGGGTGACGTTCAACGAGCAGCTCAAAATATATAAAGCCCATGCAGCGCCATTACATATACGCCTAGGACTGAACGAACTGTAGGAGTTGAGAGCGAGTGAACCAGCTATTTTACTTCTTGAGCGGCTGTGTATATTCCAGTTGATTGACATAGCCTCTAGCGATATGATATAGGTGAACAAGATCTGGAATCACATATATCTATTTAAAAAGATCAATTTTTCTAGACTTTATGTTTTCTATATCATCAGATTTGTAAATTTTTTAATATATTTTGTCACAAGTTGCATGCATTATCATAGGCTTGAAAACTCATGACCCCCCGTACAACACCCGAACATATTTCTAGTAGAAAAATAAAGGCTGAGGAGCTATCATTTATGACCTTGTTTGTCAGAGTTCTCAGAGCTGATTTTCTGTTGAATCCAGTAAGAGCTCCGTTAAATAGTTTTTTTAGGGAAAAGTAATTCTCTGCTGATTTCGTGAAATGATTCTCTGAAATAAATTGAGAGCTGAAAAGGTAGTTTTATCTGATTCTATGAAATGATTTTTTATGTTGATTTTAAGAGTTTATATTAAAGAATAAAAAAATTATTTTCAGCCACAGAATCATTTATTTCAAAGAAATCAGCTTGCCCGTCTGTCTTTGCTATCTTAGACTATCTGCATCGGTGCCGGTAAAAGGATCCTGCAGTAACATTTAGCGGATTGGGAAGCTGCACCAGGTATGCTAAATGTTACGCTCTGATACCAGCCTCCGTTATTTTCAGCGGGTAGCGAACGTCCAGTAAAGTTGAACAGGCACGAGACCCATGACCTGGGGAGAGAGCGTGAGAGAGATCACGCGCGGGAGGTAGGAGTTGGAGAGGGAATATGTGGGCCCCACTATTTCAACTAACAAAAAAAAAGTTATAACCCACGAACAAAAAAAACTAAATTAAATTCCGATTACATCATTGAACTCGTTTCAATTAATCTTTCAAAACAAGATCTCTCATGGATATATTTAGATAAAGTGATAAATAGGCCTACAGTGGATAAAGGATGATATAGAGGATGAATGAATGCGAGAGAAATGAGTATAGAGAAGAGAATCTTAATAACCAGATAATATAGACGATGAAAATAGAGGAACGTGAGTGCGGATAGTCTTATAAAGTCTTAGGGCCTGTTTGGATCATGCGGTTTTCAAAAACTGTAATATAGAGGATGAATGAATGCGAGAGAAATGAGTATAGAGAAGAGAATCTTAATAACCAGATAATATAGACGATGAAAATAGAGGAACGTGAGTGCGGATAGTCTTATAAAGTCTTAGGGCCTGTTTGGATCATGCGGTTTTCAAAAACTGTAGTATCACAGAACTGTAGTTTTATAAGAAAAAAAAACACAAAACCGTGGTTTAGAAAAAAGAGGTCATGAGTGGAGTTTTTGAAACTCCAAAAAGACTACAATTTTGATAAAACTATAGTTTTAGAAACTACAAGATTTATTGTATCCAAACACTCAGTAGCTTTTAAAAACCAAAGTATTTTGTAAAACCATAGTATTTTTTGAATACTTTAAAAATACTCTGCATCCAAACAGGGCCTTAGCTTTTCTTCCAAAAGCAATGACTTGCACCTCTTATCAGTTGAAGCATTTGCACATCCACTGCGGAACCGCTATTCAAGATGACATGTAAGATTTGTGCAGAGGTGGACGCTGGGAGTACAAGCCACGGTGGCACCCCTGACCCCAGGCTGGGGCGTGAAATTCTCGCCGTAGAAAAAGAATTTCCGTTTTCCCTCCGATGAGGCGGGGGAGAATCCGAGAATGGGATAAGGCCACACGCCGCGCGCGCTCTCCTCTCCGCCACTTTTCACCACCGCCTCTGCCCGCCATGAGTTCCTTGCCGCCGTCGCAGGCGGCCGCCGCGGCGTACGGGTGCTGCCACCGTCTCCTGCTCGCTTCTACCACCGTGCCGGCGAGGAGTGGGTGCGTGGGGCGCGCACGCAGACTCACGCTCGCGCTCCGCTGCCTCCGGATTACCGGGCACTGCAGGTCCAGCTGCTTTTCTTGGTTTTGCGTGTGCCAACTGCCAAGGGAACATTCAACTGAGCAAGCGAATCTAATTAGTTTGTTTCCAATCCTTTTATGAAGGCTGAGGAGTCGAAAGGTTGCGTGCCAAGCGATGACCGAGACCGAGCCCGAGGGCAATGGCGACGAGGAGGTGCATACTACTGGCTTTCCCCTCCTTCAGATTCTTGAAATTGGCAGCCTCATATGAGCAATGTATCGCATTACATTTGAACACGAAGCCAGAATCTTGCAGTAATCCAGGGATTAAATGATTGACCTTTGTTTCCAGGAGAAAGAAGAGTCTGGAGATGATGCTTCATCACCTTCGGTTGATAGTGTTGCAGAAGCAAATGGACCTGCAGAAAGTGACGCCAGTATAGACAATGTACACTTCTTATTTACAGTTTATCAAATCAAGCCTGCATTATATTAATATTATGCAAAGTATGCTCCCTTTTGTGTTGGGCTTGACTTGCCCTGTACTTAAAGCAGCACTTCCATTCTACCTGCTAGTCCTTGCTGTATGAATCTGTAACTGAATTATATATTTAGCTTTCCCATGACTCGCCAGAAGAAAGATGAAACCACGAATGCAGAACTGCTGAGCTCCAGCGACACAGTTCAGAACATGGATGGAGATGCTACTTCTACCGATGATATACAGGTATGCTTTTAATTTATGCCCAGCAACTTAATTTTTTTCAAGACATTTGAGGAATACAATCGTGGCATATCTGATATTTTTTAAAACATAGGAAAATGTGGAAGTTGTTGAAGTTGCTAGCGGATCTCCATTGCCAGGAATGAAGGTAATTGTTTAGTCATCGTATGGATCCTGCCTTTTCGTCATTAGCTCAATGTTAGAGCTGGTTGTAAATAGAATCTTTTTCCTGCTTCACATATCTGAACTCTGCAATGTGAAGAGATGATGATATAAATTATTTTTTATAATATAAATGCTCTGCAGCAACAGCTTGATGATTCTGTCAGGATCCCCAAGGCTACAATAGACATTCTAAAGGATCAAGTTTTTGGATTTGACACATTTTTCGTGACAAGTCAGGAGCCTTATGAGGTAAATATCTCAGATGTCATGGTTTAACTTCTTCTGTATAAACCAGATTTTTATCTTACTAACTGTGTTTATACAAGATACATACATACTCAAATACTCAATTGATGCATGCTACTACACAGAATATTGTTTATACAAGTATGTCGTGTTTTAAAGAAAAAATAAGCAAGTATGTTCTTTGTGTGACTAAGCCAAGTGCTATCACAGAATATTGCTTAACTTTAAAACTAATCATAGTATGATTTATACTCTAATTTGACATTTTATCATGTAAAATAAAGGTCTCAAGTATAATGGCCTGGAACGACTAAGTTCTATTTACCAACTTACTTTGTCTGAATAAGGGTGGAGTGTTATTCAAGGGAAATCTTCGTGGTAAACCAGCCAAAAGTTATGAGAAGATCACAAATCGGCTACAGGTAATAACTAATAAGATTATTTGCAAAACTGGCGCTCAGATGTTTATGATCGTAGAAATTTGTTAGCGTCTCATCTGTGCTCAACTCCTGGTTCCCAACAGAACAAATTTGGTGATGAATATAAGCTTTTTCTTCTGATCAACCCAGAGGATGAGAAACCAGTTGCTGTGGTTATACCCAAGCAGACATTACAGCCTGAAACTACAGGTGACAAAAATTTCTTGGTAACTTCAGTGGTGTTTGTAGTGCTCAGAGTGGTCCAATATTTTGCTTAATTGTTAGACATATATGATTTTATTAGTATATTTATTCAGTGCAAAGGTTGCTGAGTGAGTTCATAAATTAAATTTCAGCGCTCCCAGAATGGTTTGCTGCTGCTTCATTTGGATTAGTTACCATCTTCACTCTGCTACTTCGAAATGTACCTGTTCTACAGGACAACTTGCTGTACGAGGTTTCTCTTTCATGTATTCACCAGTCCGTTTTGTTTTAGATTGTTTCCTTTTTCATGTATCTCTATCTTGATGTCATCTTTGAATTGCTATATATGCTTATGCTTTTCTGTTAGAACCTTTGCTCAAGGTTGAACATTGAAATCTTGGTACCAGATGATGTATGCCTTCAAGTGCTTGCTAGAATCTTGATACAGTACTGTAGTAAATAGATGCTAAAGCTAGTGTTTCATTCCATACTGAAGACTTATTAATACATGTGATGTTCATGTTTCTGTTTCTCTTTTGTTTTTATTCTGATTCATGTGAATAATTGCATTCTTGTACTGCATGTATTTACTTTTGTATCCATCCATCATTACAAGTTTGCTCTTTTTGAAGAAAAAATATATACTTCCGCAAGTATCTTGTATATAAGAATCCACAGTTGTCTACTCCATCTACTTCTAAGCCTTACTCTTACAGATCAACATTTGACAACCTTGAGTTGTTGAAAGATGGACTATCTGGTGCCCTAGTAACTGGCCTTATAATAGGGGTCCATGAAATTGGACATATCCTTGCAGCCAGGGAAAGTGGAATCAAGCTTGGCGTGCCATATTTTGTTCCTAGCTGGCAGGTAAAGACTTTGTATAAAAATTTAGTAAATTACTTGTTGGAAAAAAAAATCTGAAATTATTTGTATCTTTGCAGTGCATGTTTATGGAAATTATTTGAAATAAATAACAAGAGCTTTGTTAAAGATTTTGTTTAGATGTGTTGTAGAGACATTAATAAAGAAGTAATGTTTAATTTGGATGTGTACTTTCTGTTTATATACTCAACCAACATGAAAGGCCTTTTAAATATGGGTTATGGTTGTAGACCAGAGCATTGGCAATGAAATAACATCATTTTTTTTATAGGTTTATCTAGCTCGGTACATTCACTTTACATAATGAGTCTTGCAATGTTCCATTTATTGTAGATAGGATCTTTCGGTGCAATTACCAGAATTGTCAATATTGTCCGCAACCGTGAGGACCTACTGAAGCTAGCAGCTGCTGGACCATTGGCCGGATTTTCCTTCGGATTTGTTCTTTTACTGCTGGGCTTCATCTTACCTCCAAGTGATGGCCTTGGCCTTGTGATAGATCCAACTGTCTTCCATGAATCATTCCTTGTCGGTGGTCTCGGTAGGCATTCGATCATAATTCAAAAACTCATAGCTGCACAGGAATTTTTTTTCTGATGTTCATTAGTATTCTGCCTGCAGTTGAGTAGTTTTGCAAGAATGTAAGTAGTTTTCAGTTATGCAAGAAACAGCTTTTTGGTGGACTATGAATACAAAATTAAGGCATCAATATTTCCTTGATACAGCAAAGCTTCTTCTTGGAGATGTTCTAAAAGAAGGAACACAGTTATCCATAAACCCACTTGTTTTATGGGCCTGGGCTGGTCTCCTGATCAATGCCATCAATAGCATACCAGCTGGAGAGCTTGATGGCGGCCGCATAGCATTGGCCATGTGGGGAAGAAAGGTAATTTGTTGCTATGACAAGTTTTATTCCTTGCTTGTAGAGATTAGAGTTGTAGCTGAGAAGGGCTTACATGTGAGCTCAGAATTGGCACTTCTGATTAATCCAAACATGGAATCGTTGCCAGATATCGGCTCGGGTCAGCAGCCTTACCATTGGGTTGCTTGGGATCGCAGCTCTCTTCAACGATGTCGCCTTCTACTGGGTGGTGCTGATCTTCTTCCTGCAGAGGGGCCCGATTGCTCCTCTCTCTGAGGAAATCACAGACCCTGAGAACAACTACATTGGCATCGGTGTTGGCATTTTGCTATTTGGGCTTCTGGTCTGCCTGCCTTACCCATTCCCCTTTGACCCGTCGCAATTAACTGATATCGATCTCAACTTTTGAAAGAAGGAAAAAAAAAAAAAGAGTTACAACTCACCGGCTTCTCCTCTTCCAATTGTACCAATGAGATGTATTTAACCTGTCGGCTCTATTCTGCTGTCATCTTTGCTCCATTGCTCCTTGTAGTAGCCAATAAAAGCAGGAGCGTTTCTTGTGGCAGCTTGCCTGTTGTGTTAGTAGGTTGGTCGATCAGAGTAGAATATAGTATATGAGTACTCCCTCCGTCCCTTTTTAATTGTCGTCCGGAAAGCATGGATTTGACAGTTATTTAGGAACCGAGAGAGTATGTTATTTGGCCGTAACTGTTTACTGTTATCTGTCAGTTGTGGCTTATCAACAATCGGTTCTTGGTCAGAGTATGAATGTATGATTCTATCAGATTCGTACGCGATACTTGAGCATTTTGTGCGGTTATTTGTGCCAGAGCCCTTTAGGGCTCGTCCGATTAGCGGGATTCCTCCCCAGGAATCGTTCCTCTCGTTCGGTTAGCATATTCCTGTCCTGGAATCGTTCCTCTCGTTCCGTTAGCGGCTGTTCATCCACGGTTATCAGCAAAAAAAATATATGTATATATATATATATATATATATATATATATATATATATATATAGACTCTCTCTAGTGACCGGATTGATTTCAGGGCACTATTTCTCAGCAACTGAACGGGACCTCAAACTGATACTGCTGCTCCCTTATTAAAAAAATATATGTATATACTCTCTCCTTTCCAAATTATAAGTCATTCTAAAAATTTTAGAGAGGCTAGCTTTTCAAATTTGACCAAAATTATAAAGAGATAAAAAATTTCGACATCAAATAGATATAACTAATGAAAAAATTAATGCTACTTAATTGATATCATAAATATTATTACGTTATTATATAAATTTGGCCAAACTTGGATAAGATTCTTAGGATGACTTATAATTTGAGATGAAGTATATGATACTGCTGCTCAATTTGTGTTAACTACACATTCAAACAGATGTCACATTAGCGACAGAATGTTGTTGACATGTGGAACACAACTGTTCAGCACTTCAGCCAGTGGAACATGTTCCCCCTACCAAATCGCATATCAAAGATGCTATAAACAGATCGAGATTTATCACATAAAGGACACTTTCAATAGCATATTAAGGTCCAGGGTTGAAATTGCACATGGAGCTGCAGAGCATGACATGACATGAATGAACTGGATAAATATTGAACATTCGAAGAACCTAAATATAACGAAATAATAATGCTCGTCAGATACTCGGAATCATCTTGGAGATCCACTCTGCTGCTCTGAACATTCTGTAGCCAAATAGTTCCATCAGAATCATGCCTTTATACCATTTGCAAATAAGTGAATCACCGGCCATAGGGTCCTGCTCTATCGCTGCACAACTCATCATCAATATCAATACTGTCCAGGCACATCAGGTTGTTGTTGACACTTGGCTCGGAGCTAGCATTGCTGCTTGTTGCGAGCGGGGAGTCTGAAACACTCATTGGTCTGCTCCTTGTGGATCCTGAACGTGCACTATGAACAGATGATGCAGGGATGCTTGTCATAAGAGGCCGTAAATTATTTGGAATGCTGCGTCTTATGTCCTGTAATAAACAAATTACACCTCAAGGTCAATCAACTGAACATAGATACTGTTGTGAACTAAACTGAGGAGAAGTAAAACATACCATATGCCGAAGTGCCATATCCAGTGATTTTTTCGACAAAGTCCTACCAAAACCCAAGCTATCTGGAGAATTTGATGATTTACCAGATAGACCGTTGAGGCTGGATCTTTGATCATCATGCTTTGGAGGAACTAGCCTTCTCATGTTCACAACCCTTTCAACCATCTTAGTACCCATTTGAACAGGATTCACACTGTCACCTCCATTGAGATGTGATCTTCTCACTGCTGGCATGGAGCTCCCTGAAGGCACGCTGCCACTTAAAGTCCTTCCTCTGGAGGGCGAGCAAGACTGCCGTCTTGGTCGACCAGCTGGCCCACTCTCAACAGAGCAAGATCTAGAACTAGGTGCCCCAGGTCTGCCCCTAGTGGCAGAGGTTGGTCTTTCTGGTAGCGATGTCCTTAGGTTTGGAGGTGCATCAAGAGAGAAACCAGGCATTTCAGATGGTTTCCATGGTCTTGACTTGACAGTAGGAGAGCTGCCTCTTGAAGGTGTTGGTGCAGCTGTTTTCGCTGGTGAAGAACCTTTGGGCATTGTAGAACTTGGTTTGGAGATTGAGGACGATCTAACTGGTGCAGGCAAGTTACCATGCTGGGACGAAGGGGCAGAAGGTCGCCTTGTTGGGGTTGATGCCCTTGATGTAGGCTTGCTTTGCGCTGGTATGGAGGGCCTGGATGATGGTGTTGTTGACCTGGTAGCAGGTATTGATGATCTTGAAGTAGGTGTTGATGACCTGCTAGCAGGCGCGGATGCTCTGCCTGAAGGAGCTGAAGTCCTGCTAGCAGGGCCAACTGCTCTACTTGAAGGGGTTGTTGACCTGGCTGATGGAAGTGTCGATCTTGAAGTCGGTGTTGATGATCTTGGCACAGAAGCTCCAGTTTTGGCAGGAACAGTTGTCCGGGAAGTGGGGGTAGAAGGTCTTGAACCTTTGGAACTAGCTGTCAATGCAGCGCGTCCAGTGGGTGTTGAAGGCCTTGATGAATTAGAAGTAAGCCCTCCAGACGATGATGGTCGGCGGGTTGTAGCAACTGAGTTCAAGCTGTTCGATGATGCTGTCCTTAATGGGAGGTTGGTTCTTGATGGAGGATCTGGATGATTGGACAACTGAAATAACATATTATGAGAAGATATAACAAAAAGTAATGAATCCGAAGTTTACTTATTATACTTATGGTTATGGGAAGTATAATGTAACACCACAAGTAGCTTACTGAAAGGATTTCTAGTAAGAAATCATAAATTACCAATGCAATAAGAATTCATCACCCGACCTTCCACGATAAAGACTAGTAAAAGGCTTTTTAGACAACAGAGGCCAGCATAAAAGCACACTTCATGTCAAATACACAACAAAAAATAATAAATGTTATCTTTGCAGTTGATCTCATAGTAGGTCCAGCAGACAATGGATCATCTTTGGGGACCTGCCTGTCATAGGAAATCTGGTACGACTGGTATCCATCCCTCTCTATAAACTATATATAAAGTACAGTTTCACATCCACCATGAGGTGGAACTTTACTGACTTTATCTCTGATGCTTTGAAAGTTAGAAATATTGCTTATGATAGTCTTGTACAGTTGTAGTTCCAAGTGTCCAAATGACTCACCCTTGATTTTAAGGCAGTTGGACGAGTCTTTGGCGTTCCAGCTTGGCTCACCGGGGACCTTTTTGACTCAACTTCTAGAGATGGGAATAGTGGAGTTCCTGGTGGTGTCAGAAGCCTGAAAGTAAACAACTTCATTGTTAGAACAGTTACATAATAACTTCAAAACTGCTGTCCAGAAGTGATCTCTAATGAAATCTATGATGCAGCACAATGGACTTAAATGCTGAATTTAGAGAATACAAGCAACAGAAGTGCCAAAACATGTAGGATACCACCTAAGTCTGAAATGACATCAGATATCTATCTCATACAGAGTTTCTGATATTTTGCACTCTGGATGGATAGCACACAAACCCACTAAATCAATCGCTTTGAATCATTTCCCTACCCACTTGAATTAAATTTTACCACATTTCCTATATTTCAGGAGGCTGGACAGTTTTGCCTTTGTCCTTCCATAGAAAAAATTGTCATTTGTTTATTGTGATTTGTGCTAATAGATTTGGACCATTGGATGGAGATCTAATGATTGTTAGTCGTCGCCAAGCTAACCCAGCACTTCTACAAAGCATGCAAGAACCAAAAAAAGAAAAAAAAAATCTTGCGAGCTTAGTTACATAGTCCACCTGCTCTCTACCAACCACACACAAACAATCAAATAGCTAAGCTCTTGACAAAATGAAATTGTCTTCATGTGTCAACATGGACACCTATGATCTGATTACTTAGGAATCCTATACTCTATCAACTAGAAAAAATCACAAACTAACAAAAAAAAAGGTAATATGTGTCATTATCACCAAATCATATAAATTTCTCACACCTACCAAATAAATACAGTTCAAATCAACAAGGACCAAGATTGGTAGCCTATAGGACATAGGAATTAACGCATCCAATGTCGAAATGTGTTCAATACAGAACTATTGGGTCTACCGGAAAAGCACCAGATTCACAAGAAACATGGCAAGCTAGAAAGACACTGGCTAGCTAACCAGCCAGAAAGCAAAGAGAAGGAACTCAGCTGATTGATAACTTCAGAAACAGATAGCACAACTTTATGATCATGCATTAACTAGACAAGCAATCAAAAAAGGAGCAGAAACCAGGGATGACAAGAGATCCAACTGTTACCTCCAACCACCGCCATGACTCATCCTTCACAGCAACACCAACTGAATTCTAACTAACATCACTAAAGTTTCACAAAAGACAAACTTTATGGTACATGGTCAACAACTTAACAGGTAAATCCATGGACAGCAGATTAGCCTGTATGCAAGGAAGGCAAAATAAAGAAGAATAGAACTCGGCGCTTCATTTCTAGCAAGGCAACTGAAGAATTAAGATTTAACTTGAAACTTATGAAGCCCTACAGTTCTCAGTTATGTCAGTCCTGCAGCTTTGCATTCAGCATCGTGAACCAAGAATCAAAATTTAGGGAGCCCACGCTAAATATTACACGGTTAAAACCTCACCAAACTCCCTGAAGCCTTAAACAACAATAGAACAGAACAGAATTGAAGTTCACAATGCTACAATGTGAATTGGCTAGAATTCTCGCACCTATGGCTATGTTGCCCACAACCGAAATAGCACAAATTTGGTAGCTAATGCGAGTAAAAGCTCGAGACTGGAGCACCCACCAGTCGTAATCGTTCTTGTCGCCTGCGTCTGCATTGAGGAAGTCGTCCGCTCCACCAGGCGCCCTCCTAAATCCGCCGCTAGCCACCTTGTACGCCGTCGGTTTGGGCTCTACGACCACAAAGAACCAAAAACCCAAACCAATATAAGCTAGGGTTTCCCTGAGCACAGGAGTAAAATGCAAAGGAACGGACGGAGGAGGGCCAAAGCAGAGCCCAAAATGAAGCTCTGACCGGCGGGTGGCGGCGGGTCGAGGAGAAGCATCTCGTCCCCCGCCACGGCGTCGCCAGAGAGCAGGAGCTGGTCCGCCGCGGCCGCGGCCGCGGCGCCGCGCTCCTTCTCGCGTCGGCGCATCTCGAGGAAGAGCGCGAGCTCCTCATCCTTCTCCTTGATGACGGCGCCAAGCGTCCGCCCCCTGGCCTCGCCGTCCGCCATGCCCACGCGGCGCTGCATCGGCGGTCACTCCCCCGGCGCGGCCTCCAGCGGCATTAGGGTTCCGGCGGGCGAGATCTGTGGCGCGGGCGAGGGGAAGCGGGGGCAGTGAGCGAGTGAGGGGGGGCTGCAGTGGGAGTGAAGCCAACGGAAGCTGGGAGGGTGGTGGTGGATGAGGATGGCGCCCGTCGGTGTCCCTGTCTCGTGGTGGTGACCTGGTGTTTGGTGTGTCTCTCTCGCTCGCGTGGTGCGAGGCTGCTATGATGCTCTTGTTGGCCTTGCTTTCAGCTCAGGATTGGCGATGGCGATGGAGATTGGAGGAGGGTGGTGGATGGA
Source organism: Coix lacryma-jobi var. lacryma-jobi (assembly GCA_009763385.1). Lineage (NCBI taxonomy): Eukaryota > Viridiplantae > Streptophyta > Magnoliopsida > Poales > Poaceae > Coix > Coix lacryma-jobi. The sequence goes on from CM019827.1 coordinate 134,690,504, forward strand.
GGAGCTCTGAAGGGGAAGGAAGGCAAGGCAAGGGAGATTGCGGTTTGAAATTGAATTGGGTTGAGTTTTGAGCTGCGGATGGGGGATTTTGGGAGGACGACTGCTGTCTGTCTCTGTGTCCGTGCTTGCTTTTTTTCTATGTGAGCTGAGGCAGAGTTAAAAAACAAAGGGTTTGGCATAGTACGTACTTAAATGCTACTGCCACAGCGGTAGTGAACACGGACAAGCTTTTCTGATACGAAAGTGGTTCTAGGGCTTATTTGGATCGTAAAGAAAACTGTAGCAATCTCTCTATCTCGCGACGTTCCCTCCTGAGTCTTGATGTGATTTCAGCCCGCGCTCGCTACCTGCGCCCGCGCTCCTTCCGCCACAAGTCCACAACGCTCGCACCCCACTCTGGCGGGCTCCTCCTCGTGGCGATGGTTGCACCCTCAACCATGTCGCGCTCCTCTCCCAACTCTGCCGAGCAGATCGGACAAACTCCCCAACTCCGGTGAGCGGATCTGATGACGGCCATGGCAGATTCAGCGAGCTAGGGTTCCAGTGAATCTCCTCTCTCTCCTAACTTTGGCGATCTTCTCTTCTCTCTTTCTCTCTTCTCCAACTCCGATGGGCTATAGAATGGCCGACCGGGGAAGGCAGGTAGCCCAAGCAGCGGGGATAGACGATGGATGGTTTAGGGGAGCTGGCGGCAGCATGGGCAATTGGGTTAGGTCGGGGCGGGGGAGCTGCGGCCATGACAGTGACGGGGAGGAGGAAGGGGAAGAAGGTGGCACCGCGGGCGAGCTAGAGTTTGAGTTTCGCTAGAGCTCCGCAGCCACGGAGCTCCAGCAAAACCTAGCTCGCCGCAGCAATGCGACAAAGGCGCGCGGTCACCAAACAGAGACACGAGAGAAAGAAGATGAATAGTAGATATAGGTCGAGCGTTGGATGAAGATCCAACAGCCCAGATCAATTGTCTAAAAAATGCAAATTTTAGGCGCATGTAGGATAGCAAATCCCATAATCTTCAGATATGAAACTATGGTCTAGAAAAGGAAGTTAAGAGTGGAGTTTCAAAATCTCAAAAAGTATAGTTTTTGAAAAAAAAACATGGTTTTAGAAACTACTACAAGGCTTGTTGTATAGACACTAGCTTTTGTAAACCAATGTACTTTGTAAGATCATAGTATTTATTTGATACTCTAAATATAGTTTTTTTTCGAAATATCCTTGACTTTCCCATAAGAAGTAAGAACCTTTGAGATGGCATTCTTTTCCTACCAGAATGGAGATGGAAAATCATGGCCACAAATCAATTGATGGAAACAGGGTTAACCCCAGATGCAATAGAACAAATGAATAGCCCAAAACGACATGTTGTAATTCATCAACGCCCCACAAATGCCAGAGCTTGACATATATCATTGTTGCCAACTTGTTGAAATAGTGGCATTGCATCTTTGACTTCTCTTTGCCTTTCCCACAATATTGACACGCTAATTACTGTTGTAAGTGATCCTACAATTACTGATGAATCCCACACGAATTTATAATAAAACATATATTTTAGGAGGTTGTAAGTGATGTTTTAATGCTTTAGCGTAATTTTGATTCATCACCAATGAGCGATCCTAAAAAAATGCTCTAGTAAATAGCATGATTGTTGATTAGCACCACGTGTAGCAAGACATTACATTCTCGGTTCTCGCTGCTCAAATCAGAACAAGGGTGCGGTGTCAATAGATCTATACTTCTAGAGCTTGTAACACCCGGTTTTAAACAACAAAACCAGATACGCCATATGTGTGCCCAGAAAGTCCACACATACAACCACAGAGGGAAAAGATATCAAAAACAGTGTTCTAGATATCGAAAACACAACTATAACTAAAACTTACATCAAAGTTAAGCGAAACGGATACTAAACTTTCTCTTCAAGCTCCATTCTTCACAGGGATAGTTGACTGGGGGTAACATACGCCTAGCACTTCTGTCAGTACTCTGGAACTCATCTGCATCTTCACCACGCTTCCGCTGCGCGACTCTCATTGAGACTGGGGTGTGGGGGAAATAGCAAGGGTGAGCACATGTCGTACTCAGCAAATATAACACGGGGTTATGAAGCTCAAAAGGCTTGACACTGGTTTTACTGCGATTAGCACTTTTAGTTGAGTCAATATTTTAGCATTAGATAGTCATCAAGTTGTGCTTACATCCCATTCAAACCACATGAATAATATTATGAGCAACCACATCAAAGATTAACAAGTTGACACTAGTAATATGAACATAAAGTATATTTTATTTAAGTTATTAGCCTGCAAGTTTTCCGAGCCGCTCGTGACCGTGAGCACGGCTGATATACCAGTTTTAATACTCTGCAGAGTTTGTACAACTTTACCCGTGAGCCGTGATCCCCATATGCCAGGGGTTGCAAATCTCATATCACCTCTACCAAGGAAGTGCGGCAGGGTACACTATGAAGTCTTTCGAAGTTCCCCTAACAAGATAGTGGTCACTAGGTTTCCAATCGGCAAGCAGACATAAAAACCCCCTTTCCGATGGCACATTCCCTCCCGACTATACACATGAGACCAGAGGATGTCCTATATCCGTCTCGGCAAGCCCCTTTTGTGCCCTTTCGGGTAACCACCATCAAGCGAGGAGAGGTCATCGAACCAACTAAAACCAAAGCCATGTAGCCCTCACGGTTGTACTGTATGTCCCAGCTTTTGCCCGCAGAAGATCATTTAGAGGGGGTCAGATGTTCACATTACATGGAAACAAGTTATCAGTATGTGTTGCACATATTATTAGCCATATCGTTTGTTCATATAGTTTGGAGTTAAGCACTAGCAGATCTACCCATATGCACATATCCCCGGTAACAAGGTATAAAGTTGAATCAACTAGGAAAATCTATGGTTTGCATATTAGACACATGCATATGAATAGTGAATTTTAAATGAATAGGCAACAAGGATGGTCTCATGTTATACTTGTCTGTTACACTTGACTAATTCTCACATCTTCAGTTCTGGGTCATCAACTTCTGATCTTCAGCGCGCACAACTGGTCGTCGTCTACTCGTAGCAAGCACCATACATAGGCAAACATACAAGCAACAACAAAAGGGAACTAAGAACAACACAACACGAGACAAAACAACGTACTAAAAGAGAGCTCGATACTACGGTCGCGGGATCGCACGAAACGACTAAAACGGAGTTGTTACTGGAAAGACACGTCTACCGAAAGTTTTATATTATTATAAAAGAAAGAACAACCGGCTTGCTTTAATTTAATTAACTAAGATCATGATATAAAATATTAATTCAGATTAGACAAAACATATTTTAATTATAAAGTCGGGTTAGACTAATCATATTTTATTCATAAATATTGTCATATAATTTAATTAAGTTAAACTTTATCTTAGCAAAAGAAATTAAACAAATGTGAGAGCATCTAAACGTATTTTATATGAGAACGGTTAGCCTAATCAAATTATAAATTAAAAACATATTTATGCTAGTGATTAATAATATTAACATTTATGTTTAAAATATCGAAATATAAAACCTATGTTGATTTTAATTATAAATTAGTTGTAGGTTTATTAATCAATTTAATATTCAACTTTATATGGAAAAACGTGTGACCTTGAAGCGTTAACACTACTGCGTAGATCGCGGCGACACAAAACTAATGTAACTGAAATGAACTAAAACGAAGATTAGATGATTAAACGATGAAAATTAACGCTGAGCGGCAAACTCGTAATTAGCTTATCTTGTACTCCCTCCATTCCAAATTATAAGACGTTCCAAGAATCTTGGAGAGTCAAAGTTTTTCAACTTTGACCAAAATTATAGAGAAAAATATAAAGATTTATACCATCAAATATACATATAATGGAAATATAACTAATGGAGAATCTAATTGCACTTAGTTGATATCATAAATATTATTATCTTATTATATAAATTTGGTCAAAGTTGAAAAACTTTGACTCTCCAAGATTCTTGGAATGTCTTATAATTTGGGATGGAGGGAGTACCTTGGTTCATCTGCTCCCACTCCAACGTGGCATGGTTGACTGCTCGGCGAGCAGGCCAGCAGCGGAGCCAAGCCGCGTGAGTCCCGCGGCAACGGGGCCGGCACAGGGGCCCGCACGGCCTGCAGCGGGTGGCCGAGAAGAGCCGGCCGGAACTGCTGCAACCGACTCACCGAGATACGAACGTCGGTCTTGAATGGTGAGTTCGCCGGGAAAGTTCACCGGAAACGAACAAACAAAAAGAGATAGGTCAACAGTGATGGATTCGTGAAGGGAATGACACAACAGCGTAGAGAACGAAGAGGGCTACCTCATGGTGGTGGTGGATTTCGCCGGGACGTGATGGTTTGGCCGGAAAAGCTCGCCGGAAGTTCGCCGGAGTTCTAAGGTTGCGAAACTTCGGCTTCAGATCTAGATCGATAGGAATGGCGACTCGCAAAACGGGCCGTACTTTTGGAATCCTCGCGTCGATGGCTACGCCGGCATATATATAGATGTAGGGTTTGGATAAGATGGAAAAACGCGATATTTTATTATTTTCGCAATTATTTAATTTTGGGAATAAAATAATTCCAGAAAAATCCAGAATTGATATTTAAACCACGAAAAATATTCCAACGGCTCTGAAAATTTTGGAAAAATTCACAGAGTTATTTTAGAACATGATAAACCCAAATAAAGTATTTAGAGCTCACAAAAAGATATTTCAGAGCATCTAAAAATTAGAATATGCTCACAGAAAATTGGAAACTGTTCCGAAAAAGGTCAGAAAAATTCTCGAGAAGTTTATAGTGATATGACGATGGATGATGAACTTAAAGAAATGATTTGGGACAAAAGCAAAAGGATCTTGAAAAAGTCCAACAAGAGGATAGAGTTGAGAACGATAAATTTAGTTTTAGAAAAAGATAGAAACAGACCGGATATAGATTGAAGACCTAGCAAACGTGTTTTAAAACTCTACCAACTTACCACACAAGGTCAAACAACAACCAACCATCACATCAAGCATAACCCATCAAATTAGTTTACCAAAATTTAAAAATTCTTGATTTACTTCAACTAAGTGGTGCTAGCTCCAACTAAACTTGATAAATTTTATTCAAATATTAAAATTATTTATTTTATTTAGTGTTTTCTACTCACAACCCAAAATCAGAAATTTTGGGGTGTGACAGAGCCCGATGACAGAGAGACTAGAGGCACTTTTGGATGGAGGCCAGCATTATCCTAGCCAATATTTGATCATTGATTGTGAACATGAGCAATATTTGGATAGCTACCAAAATTTGGCAATAAGTAGCATGTTTATCTTCAATCTTTTCCGTGCATGGTTGATTTATTAGCATGAGTTTGGCTACCCAAGAACTCATTTGGCATGGACATAAACTGTAACACCCTGATTTAATTTTTTCCCCAATTTAATAACAGGAATTAGAAATTAAATAGGTTGGCTAGTTTATTAGAGGAGGAAAATAAAATTTATTTATCTTTTTCATGTTGCATTCATGCCATTGCATATTTTATTGGGTGAAAAATAAATTTATTAAATCCCGTATAGGGCGAATCGAATTTATGCTATTTAGAAAATGAATAAAAGATTTATGAAAATTTTACAAAATTTAAACTCAAAGTTTAAAAGTCTATTTACAAACCTAGAAAAATATTTCTCAAAACTTTTACAAATTCGTTTGATTTCAAAACTGTTTTGATTTTGGATTTCAAAGAAGTTTGCAAAGTTTGAAAGAGAAAAGGAAAAGGAAAACTTATGGCTTGGACCTCTCCCACTCTATTTTCCCTCCAGCCGGCCCAATTCCTTCTCCTCTCTTCCTCTCTTCCTCTCTCCCTCTCTCCCTCTCTCCCTCTCTCCTTCAGCCGTCTCCGTTCGGCCCAGCGGCACGCCTCCAACCCGATCCTCTCTCTCTCACTTCGTTTTTTTCCCCCCTACAAATCCCGCGCCGGCCCAACCATTCAACCGACCCACCTACACCTCCCCTCCCGCGTCGGCCCGTGAAGCCTCTTCCACCCCTCCAGCCCGCTCGTCGCAGCAGCCCACCGCGTGCGCGCTCCAGCTCGCTGCACACACACGCAGCGACCGCCTCGCCCCTCAACCGCTGACCGCGTGACCCCACCTGTCAGCCGTCGTCTCCAACCTCCCCCTCCGCCCTACCCGCTGCACAGCGCGTTGCCGTTTCCCCGCTGCGCCCCAACCCCTTTTTAGCCGACCCAGAGCCCCTCACGCGTACATCGCCGCCACCCAAGCCCTTCTTGCGTGATCTCATAGGCCCCCGCACCCTACCGAGGCATCGCCGCCGTGAGCCGCCATTGCCGAAGCTCGGTACGAGCTTGGCTCGCCTGAAGAGGTCGTCAGCAACCATCCTCCGCCATCCCTTGGTTTCGCCAAAGCCGACGCGCACGGGAGTCCGGCCGCTGCACGAATCCAGGAGGAAGCACGGCATCCACGACCACACCGAGTCCCGACCCCAACACCCGGCGCCCCATCGTCGCGAGCACCACCCAAGACTTCTCCGACCGCGCGGATCCCCTCGGTGAGCTCGCCAACTCCCTCGCTCTCTTTTTCCGCCTACTCCCTCGCTGTCCCGTGCTCGGTAGCCGAAGCCGAGCGAGTTTCGCCATCGGCCAGGGCACCGCTGTAGACGGTAGCCCGCCGCCGCGCTCATCCCACCGGAGTTCACCTCCACGTTTCCCTCACCGTCCAGATCCGAACCAACGGTGTAGATTAGATCCAACGCAAAGCGGTATGAGCCGCGTCCATGGGACCGTGGACCAGACGCTCTGTCGCCGCGTCAGAAGTCCACCCCGCCAGCCGGTGCACCGCACCCGTCCGCGCCCGCCATGTGGCGTCCACGCAAGCACGCACGCGTCGGCTATCGTGGATTTGCAGAAAACCCCTTCACGTTTTTTAGAAACCAACCCGCACTACGGATGCACTGTTTCATGAGTCTTGTGAAACATTCCGTTTGACCCTTGCCTTTTCTGTAAAATGAGGCGCAGTCCGGGGCGCAGCCGCATTTCCAGATCTAATCTAGATCGTCCCTTAATAGATCAACGGCTGACGATGAAACTTACCCCTTCGCGACAAAATTTGTTAAAGAGCCCCTCCTTTCTTTGCTAATCAACCCGCAGTCCACCTCGACTGTTCAGTGAGTCTGCGGTTTCTTTCAATCTAGCCCTCGCAGTACCCAGGAAATGACGCCCAGTCCATCGCCATTTTCCTTTACAGTTTTATTTATTTAAATCCCGAAAATGACTTTGGTTTATTTACAGAATTGCCATCCAACTTCAAATGCTTATAACTTTTGCGTTTTAACTCCGATTTGACCCATTCAACTTGCGTTAGATTCATAATTTCGTTCTCTACGCAGTAGAACTATTTGTTTACTGTTTTCATACTGTTTGTTGTACTGTTTCTTATTTTGCTTTGTATGTGCCATGTATGTTGATTGGGCCAGAGAGTGCGGAGTACGAGGACGCTCCAGACCATCCTTGCGACCCAGTTGATTCGACCCAGTCCGAAGGCAAGTGTCCTTGAACATCTTGCACCTACTTCATTTTACTTTTGGTACTAGAGTAGTTAGATCTTGTAGATGCATGCTTGTCATTAATTTGAATCCCATGCTATGGTTTACTAGTTATTGTTATATTATCCTTGTCGCCTGTTTTGGGTTGTTCGGGTAGAAGTCTTGCTTAGCCCTGCAGTCATGTTGGGATGGGATGATGGTTAAAATGTTTATAATCCTGATTAATGAACTATGAAACGATGTGGGCATGGTAACTTTTGTAGAAACATGGTTTAGGTAAATCCGGCAGGATGGAACCGTATTGGTGGTTTTGTGCCGTGGGACTCGGCAGCTGCTTTTGGTTTTTGGTTCGGGGCTCGTGCTAGACATATCCTGCCTGGATCCCTAGGACCCGGTTCTCAGAGCATGTAACCCGGCTTGACAGCGCAACCATGAGATCTGGATGGGCTGGACCTGGCTAATTAATTAGTATCCTCTAAGTTATGCTACACGGGGTTTGTTTAGTGGCTCAAGAGGGGTCCCTTGGGGTCGTTGACTTATGGACAGGGGAGAAACCTTAGAGTACGTGTAACACAGACTTGGAGGGGCTTTGTAAAGGCCTTGCAGTGCAACCTGCTATGCACCTTGGCAGTGTTTAGCGTGACGGGATCTGCACGACTCATGGGTAACGATGTGCAACCTCTGCAGAGTGTAAAACTGATATATCAGCCGTGCTCACGGTCACGAGCGGCTTGGACTTCTTTGAGATTAGTTGTTTACTGGTTACTGTTTCGGGTCATCTGATGGACTTCAGGTGCGGTTGCCTGATGGACTTCAGGTGTGGGTACTTGGTGCGACTCCAAGTGCGGTTGCTTGGTGTGACTCCAAGTGTTGGTTACTCGGTGTGACTCCGAGTGTTGTTACTTTTCTACAGTGTCTGTCTATAACCTAGTAAATAGGTGCATAGGATTAATAGGATTAATAGGATTAATAGGATGTGACGCTTTAGGCGCTTGAGTCAAACAAAGTCAGCCTACCTCTGTTATAAGCCTCATAAGCATATATTTCCTACACTTGCGGAGTACATTTCGATGTACTCACCCTCCTCTTGTCCCCCTGCTACCCCACCCAGACGCTGGCGATTACGGAGACGCTGGTGGCTACATTCACGAGGAGCCGGAGTATCCAGAGGACGGTGGCTTCGACCCTGACGACCTGTACTAGGATGGCGCTACCCCCGGTCGACCTTCCTGTGGAGATGGAGTCCAGACTTCCGCGACTACTTCAGAGTCTTCATTAGAGTCTGTTATCATGAGAGTCTGTACCTTTTTATTTCAGACCCGAGGGTCATTTATGTAATAAAGTTCGTTATTATTAATAAAGCATTGTTTTGATATTTACTATGATGTGGATATATGTATGAAAATTGATCCTGGCATACATATATTGTGCTCCAATTTTGTTCTTAAAATTGGGGTGTCACAGAGTGGTATCGGAGCCGTGTTGACCGTAGGACGCTACCCTAGTCAGTCGTCGAGTTTACAAAACTATTTTTAAAAGCCCCATCTCTTTTCTCACTTCTGTAGACCCTTTCTCTGCTGAAAATTCAAACTTTGTTTCAAAGTAGGTCCTCCAATAGTAGGATGCCCACCATGATTGTTTGAATTCGTAGCACGTTGATTGACATGTACTTGTGCACATGTTTTGATTTGGTTCTTTGTAATGATTGTTGGTGTGTTGTGACCATCAGGTTGCAGCGGCATCATTTGTTAAAATGTTTTACTAATCGAATTAATTAACCAAACCAGGGTTGTTATATATCTATCTATCTCACTCTTACTCCTGGAAACTGTAACAGATGGTTGACACCAGGAGCAGCGCGGGTAACGCCGGTCACGCTGGCGGGAGCGGAGCAGGTGGCAACCAGCCGCCCCATCCTCATCCACCTCCACCTCCGCCTCCGTACGACCCGCTCCAGATGGCCCAGGTGCAGAATGAGATGATGCAGAACATGGCCCAGATCATGCAGCACATGCAGCAGATGGCGCAGGCTGCTCAGGGTGCTCAGGGTGCAGGAGTCGCACAGCCACCCCGACCGGATGACACTCTCAGGAGCTTCATGACGACGCGCCCTCCAGTGTTCCACCACGCCATAGAGCCAATGGATGCAGATGATTGGCTCGAGACGATTACAGGCAAGTTGCAGCTTGCCCATGTTGGGGACCTTGATAAGGCCCTCTACGCCTCGCACCAGCTTCAGGGCCCGGCGAAGAACTGGTGGACTGCGTACACCACAGCTCATGCGGACGCCGACTCGATCACTTGGGAGGAGTTCCGCAGGGCATTCCGCGACCAGTACGTCCCTTTCGGCGAGATCAGGGTGAAGCGCCGCGAGTTCCAGGATCTCAGGCAGGGCGCGATGACAGTGCGTGAGTATCTCACGCGGTTCAGCCAGCTGTCCCGTTACGCCCCAGATGACGTGGACACAGATGATAAGAAGCAGGAGTGCTTCAGGCAAGATCTCTGTCATTCTTTCATATTAAATATATTCTTCATATACCCTTGTTCATTCCTTTCGTTACCTGATCCATAATGAAATTGTTATCTGCTTCAGGCATGGGCTTAACCCAGGACTCCGCTATGCCCTAGCTTCAAATGAGTATTCCTCATTTCAGAAGCTGGTTGACCGTGCCTTCGCAGTGGAGAAGGAACGGAAGGACCTCGATGCCGATCGCAAGAGGAAGATGACGTTCCAGGGACAGTCCTCCGGCAGCTCTACTCGTCCCCGCTACGCTCCACCTGCCTCAGCTTCTAGGCAGATTCCCCAGCAGCAGCAGTACCGCCCGCCCCAGTCCCGGCAGCCAGCTCCCCAGTACAGGCATCCAGCTCCACAGTATCAGGCTCCACCCCAGCAGCAGCAGCAGCAGCCACGCCAGGCTCAGGCACCTCGCCAGGGTCTTCCAGCTCCGCAGCAGTCCCGTTCAGCACAGGGGGCAGGTCAGATTGGTCCCTGCTACAAGTGCAATCAGATGGGACACTTCGCCAACAAGTGTCCGTTGAGGCAGCCAGCTCCACCGCAGTCTCGTCCTGCAGGCCAGTCCCAGAGCTACACTCGTGGTCGTGTGAACCACGTGACGGCAGAGTCTGCCCAGACGGCACCAGATGTGGTGTTTGGTACGTTCCTTGTTGACTCTCACCCAGTTACAGTCTTGTTTGATTCTGGAGCATCTCATTCTTTCATATCAGCACCCTGCGCATCTAAATATAATATGAATAGAGTGTTAATGAAAAAGCAGCTGCTAGTGAACTCTCCTGGAGGAGAACTGATATCGAGGCATGTGTGCCCGAATGTGAGCTTAACCATAAGGGGGGTAGTCTTTCCCACCTCTCTTATTGTTCTGGATTCCCAAGGTATTGATGTCATTCTGGGAATGGATTGGCTACGCAAGTACCAGGGAGTCATTGATTGTGCTCAGGGGCTCATCACAGTGAAGCATCCAGATGGCACGGAGATTGTGTATCGAGCACCGACACAGATGATAGAAGAAGCCAGAGCATATGAGGCTGTCGTGGTACCTGATATCCGAGTTGTCAAGGAGTTCCCAGATGTCTTCCAGAAGGTGCCAGGTATGCCACCTGATCGTGAGATTGAGTTCTCTATTGATTTAGTTCCTGGCACTGCACCTATATACAGGCGACCATATAGAATGGATGCCGAAAAGCTAGCTGAGCTGAAGACGCAGATCCAAGAGCAGTTAGAGAAGGGGCATATTCGTCCTAGTACATCCCCATGGGGAGCCCCTGTGATCTTTGTTCCGAAGAAGGATGGAGGTCTGCGGATGTGCGTTGATTACCGCGCATTGAATGAAGCTACCATCAAGAACAAGTACCCGATTCCTCGCATTGATGATCTGTTTGATCAGTTGAAGGGTGCTCATGTGTTCTCGAAGATTGACCTGCAAACAGGTTATAACCAGCTGAAGATTCGTGAAGCTGATATCCCGAAGACGGCATTTGTGACCCGATATGGGCTATATGAGTATACAGTGATGTCCTTCGGTTTGACTAATGCCCCAGCTTTCTTCATGTATCTGATGAACAAGGTCTTTATGGAGTTTTTAGATCTGTTCGTCGTGGTATTCCTTGATGATATTCTGATATTCTCAAAGACTGAAGAAGAACATGAGAAGCATCTGAGGTTAGTGTTGCAGAAGCTCAGAGAGCATCGGTTGTATGCAAAGCTGAGCAAATGCGAGTTCTGGTTGAAGAAGGTAGCGTATTTGGGGCATATCATCTCAGAGGGTGGTGTATCAGTGGATCCAGACAAGGTCCAAGATATATTGGACTGGAAGGTACCCGAGAGCATTACTGAGATTCGGAGTTTCCTCGGTATGGCAGGATATTATCGCAGATTCATTGAGGGATTCTCCAAGATCGTGAAGCCGATGACGAGACTGACTGAGAAGGGTGCCAAGTTTGTATGGTCCCCTGAATGCCAGACTGGTTTCGAGGAGCTGAAAGCGAGATTGACCTCTGCTCCTATTCTTGTCATGCCAGATGTCCAGAAGAACTTCACTGTGTATTGTGATGCTTCGCGACAGGGTCTAGGATGTGTGCTTATGCAGGAAGGTCGGGTGATTGCTTATGCCTCGAGACAGCTCAGGAAGCATGAGCTGAATTACCCTACACATGATCTGGAGTTAGCAGCAGTTGTTCATGCTCTGAAGATCTGGAGGCACTATCTGATGGGCAAGAAGACGGAGATATACACTGATCATAAGAGCTTGAAGTACATCTTCACCCAGCCAGATCTAAATCTCCGCCAACGGAGATGGCTAGAGTTGATCAAAGATTATGATCTGAGTATCAACTATCATCCGGGCAAGGCGAATGTTGTTGCAGATGCCTTGAGCAGAAAGGTCTACTGCAATGTGCTTGAGATCAAGGAGCAGCAGCCCGAGTTGCATGAGGAGTTTGAGAAGCTCAACTTGGGTATTCTTGGTCATACTGATGCAGTGGCCTTGGAGGTTGATTCGATCTTGGAGCGTGATATCCGAGCAGGGCAGCTCACTGATGAGTACTTGCTAGAGATCAGACAGTTGATCAAGGAAGACAAAGCCCCTGGATTCACGGAGGATGATCAGGGTGTTTTGTGGTTCAGAGGCAGGATCTGTGTTCCCGATGTAAAGGCTATCAAGGAGTTGATTCTGAGGGAAGTTCATGATTCAGCCTACTCTCTCCATCCAGGCAGTACCAAGATGTACCAGGATCTGAAGCAGTATTACTGGTGGTATGGGATGAAGAGAGATGTAGCAGAGTATGTGGCCTTGTGTGACACCTATCAGAGGGTTAAGGCCCAACATCAGAGACCAGCTGGTTTGCTACAGCCCCTGCAGATTCCAGAGTGGAAATGGGAACAGATCAGCATGGATTTCATCACTGGTTTGCCTAGGACACAGTCTGGATATGACTCTATCTGGGTCATAGTTGATCGTTTGACCAAGGTGGCTCACTTCATTCCGGTCAAGGAGACATATCAGGGTCCGAAGCTGGCAGAGCTGTACATGTCCCGGATTGTGTGCCTGCATGGTGTGCCGAAGATCATAGTATCTGACAGAGGTACCCAGTTCACATCCAGGTTCTGGAGGCGGTTACATGAGTCTATGGACACTCGCCTCAGTTTCAGTTCGGCTTATCACCCTCAGACCGATGGTCAGACGGAAAGGGTGAATCAGATTCTGGAGGATATGTTGAGAGCCAGTGCGCTTCAGAACAGCCAGAGTTGGGATGTGAGTCTGCCATATGCAGAGTTTTCATATAACAACAGCTATCAGGCCAGTCTGAAGATGTCACCGTTTGAGGCACTATATGGCAGGAAGTGCAGAACACCTCTGTTCTGGAATCAGGTTGGAGAAAGGAAAGTCTTTGGCCCCGAGTCTATAGAAGAAGCTGAAGAACAGGTCAGGCAGATCCGAAGCAACCTGAAGACAGCTCAGTCTAGACAGAAGAGTTATGCAGATGTCAGACGACGTGAGCTGGAGTTCCAGATTGGGGACTATGTTTATCTGAAGGTGTCACCCTTCAGAGGTCTTCGGAGGTTTAATGTCAAAGGAAAGTTATCTCCGAGGTTCATTGGCCCTTTCAAGGTGATTGACAAGAAAGGTGCAGTTGCTTATCAGCTGGAGTTGCCTGCACGTCTGGCAGGTATCCATAATGTGTTCCATGTGTCCCAGCTGAAGAGATGCCTCCGAGTTCCAGAGGAGCAGTTGCCACTTGAGGAACTTGATCTGAGAGATGATCTGACATTCTCTGAGCCGATCAAGATCCTAGACACGATGGAACGGGGCACTCGCAACAAGAGGATTAAAATCTGCAAGGTGCAATGGAAGCATTACTCCGAAGAAGAAGCCACATGGGAGAAGGAAGATGATCTTCGGGCAGATTTTCCTCACCTCTTCGCCGACTCTTCCTAATCTCGAGGACGAGATTCTTCTAAGGGGGGTAGGTTTGTAACACCCTGATTTAATTTTTTCCCCAATTTAATAACAGGAATTAGAAATTAAATAGGTTGGCTAGTTTATTAGAGGAGGAAAATAAAATTTATTTATCTTTTTCATGTTGCATTCATGCCATTGCATATTTTATTGGGTGAAAAATAAATTTATTAAATCCCGTATAGGGCGAATCGAATTTATGCTATTTAGAAAATGAATAAAAGATTTATGAAAATTTTACAAAATTTAAACTCAAAGTTTAAAAGTCTATTTACAAACCTAGAAAAATATTTCTCAAAACTTTTACAAATTCGTTTGATTTCAAAACTGTTTTGATTTTGGATTTCAAAGAAGTTTGCAAAGTTTGAAAGAGAAAAGGAAAAGGAAAACTTATGGCTTGGACCTCTCCCACTCTATTTTCCCTCCAGCCGGCCCAATTCCTTCTCCTCTCTTCCTCTCTTCCTCTCTCCCTCTCTCCCTCTCTCCCTCTCTCCTTCAGCCGTCTCCGTTCGGCCCAGCGGCACGCCTCCAACCCGATCCTCTCTCTCTCACTTCGTTTTTTTCCCCCCTACAAATCCCGCGCCGGCCCAACCATTCAACCGACCCACCTACACCTCCCCTCCCGCGTCGGCCCGTGAAGCCTCTTCCACCCCTCCAGCCTGCTCGTCGCAGCAGCCCACCGCGTGCGCGCTCCAGCTCGCTGCACACACACGCAGCGACCGCCTCGCCCCTCAACCGCTGACCGCGTGACCCCACCTGTCAGCCGTCGTCTCCAACCTCCCCCTCCGCCCTACCCGCTGCACAGCGCGTTGCCGTTTCCCCGCTGCGCCCCAACCCCTTTTTAGCCGACCCAGAGCCCCTCACGCGTACATCGCCGCCACCCAAGCCCTTCTTGCGTGATCTCATAGACCCCCGCACCCTACCGAGGCATCGCCGCCGTGAGCCGCCATTGCCGAAGCTCGGTACGAGCTTGGCTCGCCTGAAGAGGTCGTCAGCAACCATCCTCCGCCATCCCTTGGTTTCGCCAAAGCCGACGCGCACGGGAGTCCGGCCGCTGCACGAATCCAGGAGGAAGCACGGCATCCACGACCACACCGAGTCCCGACCCCAACACCCGGCGCCCCATCGTCGCGAGCACCACCCAAGACTTCTCCGACCGCGCGGATCCCCTCGGTGAGCTCGCCAACTCCCTCGCTCTCTTTTTCCGCCTACTCCCTCGCTGTCCCGTGCTCGGTAGCCGAAGCCGAGCGAGTTTCGCCATCGGCCAGGGCACCGCTGTAGACGGTAGCCCGCCGCCGCGCTCATCCCACCGGAGTTCACCTCCACGTTTCCCTCACCGTCCAGATCCGAACCAACGGTGTAGATTAGATCCAACGCAAAGCGGTATGAGCCGCGTCCATGGGACCGTGGACCAGACGCTCTGTCGCCGCGTCAGAAGTCCACCCCGCCAGCCGGTGCACCGCACCCGTCCGCGCCCGCCATGTGGCGTCCACGCAAGCACGCACGCGTCGGCTATCATGGATTTGCAGAAAACCCCTTCACGTTTTTTAGAAACCAACCCGCACTACGGATGCACTGTTTCATGAGTCTTGTGAAACATTCCGTTTGACCCTTGCCTTTTCTGTAAAATGAGGCGCAGTCCGGGGCGCAGCCGCATTTCCAGATCTAATCTAGATCGTCCCTTAATAGATCAACGGCTGACGATGAAACTTACCCCTTCGCGACAAAATTTGTTAAAGAGCCCCTCCTTTCTTTGCTAATCAACCCGCAGTCCACCTCGACTGTTCAGTGAGTCTGCGGTTTCTTTCAATCTAGCCCTCGCAGTACCCAGGAAATGACGCCCAGTCCATCGCCATTTTCCTTTACAGTTTTATTTATTTAAATCCCGAAAATGACTTTGGTTTATTTACAGAATTGCCATCCAACTTCAAATGCTTATAACTTTTGCGTTTTAACTCCGATTTGACCCATTCAACTTGCGTTAGATTCATAATTTCGTTCTCTACGCAGTAGAACTATTTGTTTACTGTTTTCATACTGTTTGTTGTACTGTTTCTTATTTTGCTTTGTATGTGCCATGTATGTTGATTGGGCCAGAGAGTGCGGAGTACGAGGACGCTCCAGACCATCCTTGCGACCCAGTTGATTCGACCCAGTCCGAAGGCAAGTGTCCTTGAACATCTTGCACCTACTTCATTTTACTTTTGGTACTAGAGTAGTTAGATCTTGTAGATGCATGCTTGTCATTAATTTGAATCCCATGCTATGGTTTACTAGTTATTGTTATATTATCCTTGTCGCCTGTTTTGGGTTGTTCGGGTAGAAGTCTTGCTTAGCCCTGCAGTCATGTTGGGATGGGATGATGGTTAAAATGTTTATAATCCTGATTAATGAACTATGAAACGATGTGGGCATGGTAACTTTTGTAGAAACATGGTTTAGGTAAATCCGGCAGGATGGAACCGTATTGGTGGTTTTGTGCCGTGGGACTCGGCAGCTGCTTTTGGTTTTTGGTTCGGGGCTCGTGCTAGACATATCCTGCCTGGATCCCTAGGACCCGGTTCTCAGAGCATGTAACCCGGCTTGACAGCGCAACCATGAGATCTGGATGGGCTGGACCTGGCTAATTAATTAGTATCCTCTAAGTTATGCTACACGGGGTTTGTTTAGTGGCTCAAGAGGGGTCCCTTGGGGTCGTTGACTTATGGACAGGGGAGAAACCTTAGAGTACGTGTAACACAGACTTGGAGGGGCTTTGTAAAGGCCTTGCAGTGCAACCTGCTATGCACCTTGGCAGTGTTTAGCGTGACGGGATCTGCACGACTCATGGGTAACGATGTGCAACCTCTGCAGAGTGTAAAACTGATATATCAGCCGTGCTCACGGTCACGAGCGGCTTGGACTTCTTTGAGATTAGTTGTTTACTGGTTACTGTTTCGGGTCATCTGATGGACTTCAGGTGCGGTTGCCTGATGGACTTCAGGTGTGGGTACTTGGTGCGACTCCAAGTGCGGTTGCTTGGTGTGACTCCAAGTGTTGGTTACTCGGTGTGACTCCGAGTGTTGTTACTTTTCTACAGTGTCTGTCTATAACCTAGTAAATAGGTGCATAGGATTAATAGGATTAATAGGATTAATAGGATGTGACGCTTTAGGCGCTTGAGTCAAACAAAGTCAGCCTACCTCTGTTATAAGCCTCATAAGCATATATTTCCTACACTTGCGGAGTACATTTCGATGTACTCACCCTCCTCTTGTCCCCCTGCTACCCCACCCAGACGCTGGCGATTACGGAGACGCTGGTGGCTACATTCACGAGGAGCCGGAGTATCCAGAGGACGGTGGCTTCGACCCTGACGACCTGTACTAGGATGGCGCTACCCCCGGTCGACCTTCCTGTGGAGATGGAGTCCAGACTTCCGCGACTACTTCAGAGTCTTCATTAGAGTCTGTTATCATGAGAGTCTGTACCTTTTTATTTCAGACCCGAGGGTCATTTATGTAATAAAGTTCGTTATTATTAATAAAGCATTGTTTTGATATTTACTATGATGTGGATATATGTATGAAAATTGATCCTGGCATACATATATTGTGCTCCAATTTTGTTCTTAAAATTGGGGTGTCACATAAACCAAATGTGCCCTAGTAGTACTAGCCACTAGGTCACCCTTGTATTATGTTCTAACCCATCCCATAGGACTATGAGTATGGAAACCATCCATTGAAAATATGATTTCTCGAGTAGTGTATAATATGACTATGAGTATGCAAACCATCTTTCTGAATTAGGGTTGTCTTAATATTTCCATGTGGCGTGCCAAATCAATCAAGTACATGTTCCACATACTTGATTGACTATAAATGATGTAGTACGATATGTGGATCTTCTGGCGAAAGAATACATGTGCACATATATTTACCTTATATAAGCATCTCCAAAATCAAAATTCAAGATTAAAGAAGTTACTACTCCCTTTGTCCCTAAAAAAAATACAATTCTAGAATTGTGTCACGTTGTAGTATATCAAGTCTGACCAATGATAAACTAAAAGTATAAATATTTATAATATAAAATAAATATCATTAGATTACAAAATGTATTTTCATAATAAAATAATTATGTGAAATAAAATGTGTTATACAAAAATACTTTCGAAGTTTTCATTCAAGGGTACAATATGAACGGAATACTACTACTGCAGCTACTAGCACCGATGTTCATTGTACAAGTCCCACCACACACAGCACATAAATTCGTTCGGACGGCTGGGTGAGCAGAGCATTTTCGAGCCCCCTGGTCCAAGGGGCGCAGGAAAATGCTAACTCGACCCAAAGGCATGCGGCTACGATGCATCCAATCCACTGACCCCTGGGGGCCTGGAAGCTGGAATGCGTTGCTCCACCAACCAGCGGCGCTCACGTGGCGCTTCCTTCGCGTTAGGCAAGCCGCCGAGGCGACACGAAAACGCCGCGGTGGACCCACACCCGTGACGCCACCGGTCCTGGGCGGCTGGGCCTGGACCTCAACACTACTCCCTCCGTTCCAGAATAAGTGTCGTTCTCACTTCCCAAGAAAACACTACCATTAATTATATATTAAAATATATTAATATTTATAATAAGTGATTAGTATCATCGGAAAGATCTTTAAGTCTAGTTTTTTAACAAAATTATTTGGAGATATAAATGTTGCATATATTTTTTACAAATTGAGTCAAACTTGTGGCATGAAAACTCAAAACGACACTTATTTTGGAACGGAGGGAGTAGTACTGTACTCCTGCCTGGAACGGTGGACCGGATATCCGCGTTCAGTTCACTAAATGTGCCCAAAAATATTACGTACTACTTATCACATTGAATCTTTAGACGCATATATAAAACATTAAATATAGATAAAAAATTAACTAATTGTACTTTTAGTTTATTAATGTCGAGACGAATTTTTTAAGTCCAGTTAGACCATATTTATACCAAGTTTATTAAAGAGAGTAACAACAAAATTGCTACAGTAACTTTTCGTCACGTATTCCGTGAACTGAACAAAGCCCGCTCGGATAGATAGGCCCTCGTTGGTCATAGCCTCATAGATAGTAGGTCCGAAGCTCCGGTCCATCAAAAAATGTTTTCCATTTGGTATGTACTCCCTCCGTCAAAAAAAAAAGTCGCTATGGGATACGTGCAGGTCAAACTTTCTTAACTTTGACTGAATTTATGCAAAATGTGTGCAATATTTTTATCTCCAAATAATTTTATTATAAAAGTACATTCAAAGATCTATCCAATGATACTAATTATGTAACATAAATATTAATAATTTATTTTATATATTTGGTCAAAGTTGATATCGGTTGACTTTTTGGGAAGCGAGAATGACTCTTTTTTAGGAACGGAGGGAGTATTCTCTTCATTTCAAATTAAATCAATTTAATTACAAGATTATCTCAAGTCAAGCTATTGTTAAATTTAATTAAATTTATAGAAAAAAACACTAAATTGGTACCACTATATGCACATAAAATATATTTTTATAGCGTTATTTTTTAAGTTTGCCATATTGTAACGTCGTAGAGTCCAAATGGCTCAGATCTACTCTGCACTCTGAGCGAACCACACCTACCACCATTCCACTTACGTTTTTGTCCTCGCTTCATGTAAAAGGATTAACCTGAGGATGATGAGATGAACTCTAGAAACCTTATATGTTGGTCTAACCCACTCTAAACAACCAATGTGAGACTAAACCTCCTACGACATCTCATTAACATGCACATGAGCCGCTATGGGCCAAATTCCAAACTGGGCCAGGTGTGACATACACCTCCTCAAAGGACCTAGCGTCCTTGTCGGCCCAACATACACACAACCGACAAACGATGATCAGGAACATTCCCTCTTAGCACACTCGACCGCACGTCCAGTGCCGACACATGTGCCAAGTCGTGCACCTCGCAGAGGCTACACACGCAATGAACCTCCATGTCTGCACCCCTGACCCGCACACATCCGTGGCCGCAAAGGTCGGCTTTGATACCATTTGTAACGCCGTAGAGTTCAAACGACTCAGGTCCACCCTATACTCTGAGCAAACCACACCTACCACCATCACACTTACGCTTTCGTCCTTGCTTCACGTAAAAAAATTAACCCAAGGATGGTGGGATGAACTCTAAAAGCCTTATACTACTCTATACTCGTAAATGATATCGTTTTGGACAGCGACACAATCTTCAAAGCATAACTTTGACTCCTTATTTTTATAAAAAAATATTTATTAAAAAGTGACATATGTATATTTTGACGAAAGTGCTTTCCAAGACGAATCTATTCATATAGTCGACACATTTTCAAACTCAACAACTTAAAAGTTATTCATGGTTTATATTTTCAATGTTTGACTCAAATCTTGTCCAAAATAACTTTCTTTACGAGCACGGAAGGAGTATGTTGGTCTAACCCACTCTAAACAACTAAGGTGAGACTAAACCCACCATAATATCTCATTAATATGCACATGGGCCGCTATGGCCCAAATTTCAAACCGGACCGGGTGTGACACATATCATACAAAATAAAATGAAACAGGATGAAACACACATTCTTAGTGGAAAGTTTCATTCCATAGTTTCTAGACATTTAATTTCATGACTCATAGACAGTTGGTAATCGTGCCAAGAGAGTTTCATCCCTATAGAATTCAATGTTTCTCACTCCTCTTAAATACATTGTCATGTCATAAAAAATATATACGTGGTAACCTATTTAACGTATATAAAACTCACGAAAGTCCCATAATGCATTAACTTCAAATTGTATTTGAACTTAAATCAGACTAAACTTGTAAAGGTGGACATTAAACGACCAAAAGCAATGTTGTCGCATGCATGTGGTTGTTAAGGTTGTGTTTGGTTACTTAAGTCAATGACTAAAGTTGAGTCTGTCTTTAGCTAGATGACTTAAAACTTTGTTTGGTTTGAGTGACAGTGACCATAAACATTCAAAGCAGCTGGACAATGTCCCAATTATTCCTAATTAATGAGGGGATATTGCATGGAACGATGTGGGGGAGTGATAGGAAGGTCTTTTTAGTCATTTGAGTCACTTTCAGTCATCCTTAAGTGTCTCAAGCCTCTACCTCAAATAAGTCACTTTATGTCAAGGTTGTTTCACCTAAATTGACTTAATTGGGTTAGTTTGCACTTGAGTCACCTAAATCAAACAGGCCTTTAAGATTGTGTTCAAGGTCAATATTGAAGATGGGAAGGTGAGTTTAGGCGTCTGAGTAGTTGAGTAGAATATGTACATTAATATTAATAGGCCAAGCCAAATAGTAGTAAGGAAAAGTAGGCAAATCTAGCTAAGAAAATAATATATTGTTTGTTTATAAATTGTATTCTTTACTTTCTTTCACGAATAGAAACTTTATCATCATAAAAGAAAATTCTTGAAAAAAGTACTCAAATAGACTTTTTTTATCAAACTTTTCTCAAATATATAGTTTTTTTAAATAACTATAATCTACTCCCTCTGTCCAAGAAAGAATCAATTTCTAGAATCTGTGTCAGTCAAACTTTTAAAACTTTGACTAACTCTATAAAAAAGAGTAATAATATCTATGGTATAAAATAGACATATTATAAAAATATATTCTATAATATATCTAATTATATGAATTTGATACCATTAATTTTGATAGTTTTTTCTAGAAATTTAATTAAAGTTTAAAATTTTTAACTTAGGGGGTGTTTAGTTGGTAGAAATTTGGGTGTAAAGTTCCTGTAGCACTTTCGTTGTTATTTGACAAACTTTATCCAAATATGGACCAAGTAGACTCAAAAGATTCGTTTCGACATTTACAGACAAACTGTGCTATTAGTTATTTTTTTTACCTACATTTAATACTCCATGCATGTGTTTAAAGATTCGATGTGATGGAGAATCTTGTAAAGTTTTGGGATCTAAACATGGCGTTAAGATAACTTTAGGAATTAATTTTTTATGGAGAGAGGGAGTAATAAACTGCCATAAAGCCAAGCAAACGCCGAACCGCCGAAACCATAAACCCCCACAACCACAACCCAGACCAACCGCCTCGTCTCCCCGTTCCCCTCCACGTCTCCCCATTCCCGCCTCCCGAGGCCTCGACCCTATTGGGAACACATGGGCCCCACAACCCGCTCCCACTTCGTCTACAATCGCCGCCGCCGCCGAGGCGGGCGGCACGCCGTCGAGGAGGCTTCCGACGAAGAGGAGCAGCGGGTGGACAGCTCCTCCTCATCCTCCGACGAAGAAGGAGATGAGGAAGAAGATGCCGAAGCGTCCGGAGAGGGCGTCGATGACGAGGAGGAGGAAGAGGAGGCGGTCGCTGCCGAGCCTGCGGCCAAGCAGTCATCCGCAGCTGCGGCGGCGCGGGAGAAGAGGGGCGGAAGGAAGGAGAGTCCGATCACCATCAGCCTCAAGAAAGTGTGCAAGGTAGTGGTCGGTGCAAAGTACTAGTACATCTCAAAGATTTTCTGGATATTTTGCCGCATCCCCTTGCTATGTGCCTTCCATTTGTGTTCGGAAAGACGGCTTCTTTCTGAGGCTTGGAGCTGAACTTAAATTTTCGAGATAGAAATTGCTTCTTTTGCATACTCACTTTTACCATTTTGGGGGTTAAATTAAAATAGGAATGGTCGCTTCTCTTGGACGCAAAATTATAACTTTTCAATTAATTTCGCTCAGTTTATTCGTTATGGCCTAATTCCAGTTTTGAATACGAAAAATAAGGCTTCAGACCTAATCGGAAATGGCACTCCAACTTAGGAGCATGCGTTTGGTTTGTAACAGCACCTTCTTTTCTGTCCACTTCAGCAATATTTTGAGATTCTTTGTTATTATATATTTTCTTTTGTAATGGTATAGTGTCAGTGATTCCCCTTTGTATGCATTTCTCGCTCTGGGGTTTTCATGTGTTCTTCGTTATGCCTGGTTGCAGGTTTGCAAAAGGACAGGGCACCAGGCAGGGTTCATGGGGGCTGTGTATATTGACTGCCCCATGAAGCCTTGCTTCTTATGCAAAATGCCAGGTTCTGATCTCTAAGCCTGTGTGATTATTTTGTTATGTATTTGTGGTACAAGAGTCACTAATTTAGGATGGACAGAACACTTGTTTTCAGTGTGGATTGGGCTGATTTGTTTTTATAAATTAGTGTTCTATGTTACATGCTAAAATAGCATTGTCGAAGGATTCTTGTTTTAAACTAATGCCTATGAGATCAGGTTGGGCTAATTATTCTTGTTTTACACTTGTTTTCCACACTCTAGTTCCTTGTGTTTCTGCACCCAGGGATTTAAAGCTGCTTCCTAATGCTCCATAGCAGTTTACACGTTTTACTTATGATTTGAAAGCTTTATCAACAGTACCAAATGAATCTTGGAATACAAGTTCACAATGGATCCTTAGATGAAAATGACATGAATGTTGTTTTATTACTCACCAACACTATGTTTTCGTCATGGACAGGTCATACAACCTTGACTTGCCCACATAGAGTAGCAATGGAGCATGGTGTTATCCCAGCCCCTAGAAGGAATACAAACACCTCACTAGATTATGTCTTTCAGAGCCAAGTCAAGGGCAAGATTTCCTTGGTACAGAGTGTGATTTGACTAAGGCATTATATTCTGTGTTCTTTGTTGCCAATTGCAATATTTCACATTACCCCTTTTTTGTTAGTACCAGATCTGTCACTTTTCTCCTCTTACCAATGCTAGGTTAAGCCTAAGTTTCTGATACCCAACCAACTAGAGTGTGGAAACATAAAATTTCATCAGAGGCGTGTGACATGCTTGGAGTTTCATCCAACTAAGAACAATGTTCTTTTATCAGGAGACAAGGTATTGCACACTACTACTATTGAACTTGGTTACCTTCTTAAATTACTTACAAGTATCTGTATATCTGCATTCCGAGTGCCCCAAAATGGTTACATTGCAGGAACATGTAGGCACATACTAATCAATCTCCGTTCTTTGCATGCAGAAAGGGCTTCTGGGCGTCTGGGATTATGTTAAGTTGCATGAGAAGATTACATATGATTCTGTGCACTCCTGCATTCTGAATAGCATGAAGTAAGAGTATTCCTTGATGGTTGTTTCATGTCTCTTACTCTCTTTGTTGTTTGTGTGCAAAGGACAAAATGTTGAAACATAATTTGACCATGTTCAGGATTGATACCACCAACGATGGGATGTTATATACAGCTTCCTCTGATGGTACTATCAGTTTTACCGATTTGGATACTGGCATTGGCTCTCCCTTGTTAAATCTCAACCCGAATGGTTGGAATGTAAGTTTACTTTCAGGTCATGTTCTATAGATCAAATTTGTTCAAAAGAATTTATAAAGATGTTATTTTTCACTCTCTCTCTACCTCCCTCGCCCATCTTATTATGTAATTATGCATTCATTAGATAGCATTGATCTGAATTAATTTCTATCCATTTTGAGGTTGTTTTTAATGAACGTCCTTCTTTGTTGCTCACAACAGGGTCCAAAGTCTTGGCACATGATATACGGGATGGACTTAAACACTGACAAAGGTCTTCTTTTGGTGGCAGATAACTTTGGTTTTCTTTACTCGTGAGTACCTTTAGGAAGTGGGTGGTACCTTTCTGAGATTTATTCCTAATACTGTAAAATATTGCTATATATGCAGTTTCCTTTGAAACAACTGTTCAGTTTGTTCTAGTGATCCATTTTATGCATTTGTTTGGCAGCTCAATTCCAAATGGTTTGTCATCGGTGATTGTTTTACATTTGAATTCAGAGATATTGTTGTGCGCTTCCACACTTGCATGCATCAAATATGTGGCATTCTGTTGTAAGCTATTATTAATTCTTGCAGCCTGGATAGACGGTCAAAGACGAGAATTGGACATCCAATTCTTATCCATAAAAAGGGTAGCAAGGTAACGAGCCTACATTGCAACCCTGCACGACCTGAAGTTCTTCTAAGCAGCGGAAATGATCACTATGTTAGTATGTTCTTCATATCTAAAGGTCCCCCCCCCCCCTTTTTTTCTTCGTTTTCTATTTGATATCTTCACATCCCTGTAATTATTAGGCCCGTATTTGGGATACAAGGAAGCTTGAAGCCAACTCTCCACTTGCCGACCTTGCTCATGGGCGGGTTGTTAATTCAGGATACTTTTCTCCACGAAGCGGAAATAAGATCTTGACTACTTGTCAGGACAACCGAATTCGTGTATGGGACTATATTCTTGGTGATCTGCAATCCCCAAGTAGAGAAATTGTGCACAGTCATGATTTCAATCGTCATCTGACTCCCTTCAAAGCTGAGTGGGATCCAAAGGTTTCAGTTATAATTAAAAATTGTATTTTGTTTGGATTTTATTGTTTGACAATAGCTATGCTCAATTCTGAAATGGAATGTTAATTCTCTGTAGGATTACACCGAAACAGTTGCAGTTATTGGCCGTTACATAAGTGAGAACTACAATGGCGTTGCTCTGCATCCAATTGATTTCATAGATACCAGTTCTGGGAAGCTTCTGGCTGAGGTGATGGACCCTGACATAACAACCATCAGCCCAGTGAACAAGCTACATCCGCAAGATGACATCCTAGCTACAGGAAGCTCAAGGTAGTCCTATCTATACATATAAGTCCATGATATTGTTATCCAGTGCTAGGTCTTTTTCCCTCCCCAACTCACAAGGTGGCCCTTGCAGGTCTATTTTCATTTGGAAACCAAAAACTGAAGATGAGCTTACTGAAGAAAGGGCCAAACAGAAGACCAAGGAATACGTATATGGATCAAGTTCCCGGAAGAAATCAAATGAGAAGCATGACAATAGTAGTGACGACGACTCAGATGGTGATTCTGGCCGAAAGAACAAGAAAGCAAAGAAGACTCGCTTCACTCATGCAGTAAAGGGAAAGGGCAAATCTAAAGTCTGATGCTTGGTATATATCGTTCGGCAGCAATTTTGACAAGAAACCAGCCATTTACCAGCTGCTGCCGCATCTTCTTTTGTACCATCTTGACCCCCTAGCTAAGATGCTGAATACCTATATCCACAGTTCCACATATGCTTGGACTGCTTTTGAATCCCATATCAAGTTATCAGCACATGCTCTCCTAAGGAGTTAGCCAGTTAGGTCTATAAATAGGTTTCGGTTGTTTTTGAATCCAGACATGCTTATGGTCACTTTCAATGAGGGCTTTTAACGGTTTAATCCCATATCAACAACACATGAAAGCTCCGGTAGAATTTGTTGAATGCAATTTATGTTCACCAATGCGCGTGTAGAGAAACTATAGCCAGAAAAAAACAAGTATTTGTGACTGGAGGCAGAAAGCTTTCATGCCAATGATAGAAAATTGATGTATTGCATCACGTTAGATAAAAAAGTAGCCATGGAGACGAGCGAGTGCCTTTGCGCGGCAACTCAACTGACCAATTGACAGCATTTGCTAGCTTAAAGGAATAACAAAATCAGCCGATGCATTATAATGATAATATTTCTATTTTTGAGTGTAAAGACTTATAAAGCATAAATATCTGGTCACATGCCAAGCGGAGTTTCTTATAATACGAATTGTTAGATCACTAAGCATCTGCCGCAAGAGAATCTCGGCTCCTACACGATGCTCAGTTGCAGTTGATTCAGCACATCATGATCACACAATAGAAAAGAAGATTCTACTTGTCCTTTAGGTTAGCACCAGCATGAACCGTGAAACCCATAAAAGAGCAAAGCTGTCAGGAGGATGATTGGAAAGCAACAGTGGCATCTCACACCCCTCGGTCTAGATGTTCCAACACCAAGACGGGCTCTTTTGGCACTTTCAAAATGATTAGGTTCTGATCCCAGCCAGCACTACCCAATTGCTCGAGGAAGTCCGTAAATCCATTCTCCAATGCAACTAGGCTTTCTTCTAACCAAGGGAAAACCTCCTGCTGCCTTAGCTGATTCTTGTGAAGCCAATGTGATTGCCACAGGCTCCTTAGGACTGACATGCTTGTTGCCGACTCCTGAATAAACAGTGAAGCAGATAACGGTATCAATTTGATCTTGTACCAAGCTATTTCAATGCCATTTCAGTAGTAGATTACCTTGAAAGTAACTAGAAATGTTGGCTCCCTTGATCCAAACTGCTCTAAGAAGAGGATATACTTCTCATTCTTGTACAACTTCAATAATCTATCCACCTGTTCAATAATTTAACAGATTGGCTGTTTATTGGTACTACATAAATTGCATATAATATGCATAAATATGTATATTTAGTGGTACTACACAAACCTGTTCAATAGTCTTGGTGTTGATATGCATAAATATGTATATTAGTGGTACTACACAAAACCATTTAGTCTGTTTAACTTCTTTTAAACACTGTTTAAACGGCCTCATGGTAAATAAGGGTGACTGACTCTTTAGAGTTTAACATTTAGCTTTAAGATTGTAAAAAGTGTTGGAAAAGTGAAGCTACCAAAGTTAACAGCATCAGCTATTCATACCATGTCACTGGATTCATCACCACCAAGCATTCTTTCCATGGGCACACCAAAAGAAATTTGTGGACGCAAGAATCTTTCCCATGTTAAAATGTTTTCTTCCTCATTGCAAGCAACATAATCTAAAATAGCAAGCCAAAACACCAGGTACTAAGAAGTTACTAGAACTGTTTCAGAAAATAACAAGAAAAATCTAAAAATAACCGTGACAAGAAAATGTCACCAGGAACAGTATGTTGTGCAACATGTGATCTCACAAGAATCCGGCCACGTTTTAGGTTTATCTACCAATATTACCATGAAGAGGATTAATGCATATATGAAAATGCTGTCAAACATGGAAATCTTCAAATAATAATTTCATTTCATCAAGCAAAACACAATTTGGGCCAAACACCTTACTGTGCGGAACTTGAGAACTGATAGGGACTGATAGCGCAACCAAAGATGTAGAAGACGAACACTCAGCCAAGTTAAAGAAAGAGTTAAGTATGATGACTTTACACCTGCGGTATCCTAGAATAAGAACAGAAACTGTAAATGGATAAAAAATGATGGCATCTGTCTCCATCAATGCAGTAACATAATTGATCAATAAGATTGGCATACGGAAAGGTGGTTTGACATAAACAACATATAAAACTTAATGAACTGTATACCATAATAAGTACACCGGTTGAAAGGCCTAAAAGCTGAGCTCCTACTTCCCATACTTCCTCCTGAAAATACAATACTGTTTCTTAAAGGATTGTTCTTGTAAGGAGTTTCAAGGCATTTTATCCTTATATATCTTTTTAATGACTCTAATTTGTAATTTCTTCTGATTTTCACAAAAAAGAAACATTCACATAGTATATTGATTAAATCAGATCCCAGAACTGTGATAATGTCAATACTGCAGTTAGAAGACATTAGGACACAACTGACTATAAGAGAAGTATTTTACTGCAGTCGATACCTTTGCAGCAACCTCTCCAAGATTTCCACATTCTGCAAAGTGACTTTGGATAACACGAAAGGAAGGATCTTTAAATCCTCTTGCTATGGCCTGGTTAAAAAACTGGAGTCAATTCTTACACGCCATAGGGGCACTAAATGTCTTCAAGATTGACATTTGCAAGTGTAATATCTTTTCAGAATACCTTTGCAAGATTCCCCAATGATGCAAGTGGGAGGAAGTAACCTGGGTACAGTGGAGTCATGAGCTCAAATATGCTGCAAAATGGTACACATAATATTAGGACAGAGTTTTGTTTCTTCATTAGACTACTTGTAACATGTTATGAAGATCTGCTTCTGTTATTTTAAGAACTTATTATTGGCAACCTTCCAGCACTTCCAATGATATCTGCATACATCCTCCACTTCTTTGGGTCATCATCGAAAAGCGCTCCAAAGCGTCCACCTAAAGATGTCATCTATAAATCTTCCTAAACACTAAATTCTGACATGATGAAAAAAAGTAATAAAGTACCAATGAGAAGACGCCCAAAAGCCCCAATGCCATCCTTTGATACCCATCTAAGGTTCAAATAAACAAGGTTCAAGTTAGTTATGTTCATAAGATAAATTATCCACTCACATCTGCATCATGTTTTCATGTGCCTATATCTCTCTCCTATGTGGCCATGATTCATGGCACAGAAAAACAAGAATGGGACAGAAGGCACTTAAAACTAATATAAATATTTGTGTCTCCCCAAAGCAATAATTCCAAGGTTTCTACTTTCTAGTAACAGATAGAACTATATGATTAGCAAAGATGATTATGACCTGATAGCAGCAGCAGATGCAGCTGCAGAAGTTCCTGTAAAAGATCCAACACCTACAGCCTGTACTAATCTACAATCAGCTAATCAGTGATGGTGACATAAAGCTATGGCTGACGAGTATACATGAAAAAGCTAGATACATAACAGATTGGTCAATACACATAACTTGAAAAAATAGCATGACTATAATTTATGTGTTGCCAGCAACAGGAAAATTAGGTAACACATTTCCTTGTCACTTTGCATATCAATGTACACAGTGATCACATTCACCTTCAAAAGCTGGCAGTAAATATAGACAGAAAACTGGAGTCCTTGCCCCTTTTCTTTCCTTCTTTTGGGAGCATATGTTTAACACCTAATATCATCTACCTTATTTGTAAATTGCTCCCTCTGTTACAAATGATAGTTCACTTTGGTTTTGTCCTAAGTCAAACTTTTTAAACTTTGACCAAGTTTATAGAAAAGTGCATCAACATCTACACAAATTTATTTCATTAAATTTTCCAAAAAGATATATTTTAAAAGTGCATTTATTTGAACTTGTAGGTGTTAATATTTTTTTTGGAAAAAAAACTTGGTCAAAGTTAGAGAGGATTGACATAGGACAAAGCCAAAGTGAACTATAATTTGGAACGGATGGACTGTTCAATAATGAAATCCACTTACTATATTTGAAATAAGAATATAATATAATTGTAGTAAGTTAATATTTCTTCATTCTTAGACTGCGTATTGTTTCGAAGACAAAATGTTATTCCCATAATTGACCCACTAGACTAACAAATTAAGAAATACCTTCAGAAGACTTGATGTCACCAATACATGACAGATCCAACCTGTCACATTTGTTGGGAACTGCAACAACATGTAGTCCAGGTAGTCAACCGAAACAGACCCTGAAATAAAAAAAAACAAATAACAGTAAAGAGTTAATTTGTCAGGAGGTATATTTTTTTTTCTCAACCTATGCAGGAGAGCTATGCCATTTCATTAAGAGAAAAAAGAGTATAAGAGTGAGGAGAAAAGAGACCCACCCAAACCTGGTTATATACAAAACCCACCCCATTGACTATTGAACATGACCAAGGGGAATCAAACCGCCAACCAGAAACTAAGGTTCTGTGGCAATTGGCCTTAGGAGCAGGTCCTGGAGGTTAGAAGCACCTGCCATGCACCAAGAGCTACATTGATCAACGACATTTTGTAGAAGGCTCTGAATATCAGGAGAAATTCCCTCAAATACACAGGTGTTCCCAAATGTCCATACTTCCCCAGCCACCAAAATAACTAGATAGCTATGCGCGCTTTGCCGCGCCGCAATATAAACCGCAAGTATATTGGTCAATTGTTACATGTTGATTTCATCTTCTCACGTCACTGCTCGTTTGTTGCGGGTATCCTTTTCGGAAAGAATGAAAAAATCTTATGAACTCGTGTAACGCGGCCTCACATTATGCTACCTTGTTTAGTTCCTTGTCCAAAAACTTTTTACCTATTACATCGAATGTTTAGATATATGTATGAAATAAATATTAAATATAGACTAAAAATAACTAATTACATAAATTGCGATAACTTTGCGAGACGATTTTTCAAGTCTAATTAGTCCATGATTTGATAATATTGTGTTACAGTAAATATATGCTAATGATGGATTAATTAATCTTAATAAATTCGCCTCATGATTTTCAGACGAAATATGTAATTTGTTTTTTATTAGTCTATTTTTAATAGACTAAATTAGTGCCACAACATTCGATGTGACACCAAAAAATTTCATCCTCCAACTAAACACCTAGTATCTGATATTTTGGGTAATATCATTAAACAATTTGGAGTATTTCACCAATAGAAAAGGAAAATTAAAACTATCTCTCATCGTCGGTTGTGAAAAAAATAGACACAGGTAAAAGTGTTAAATAAAATACGTTGGTTAAATGTTTTACTATTAATCCGTGTTAGTCAAACTTTTTAAAATTTGACTAATTTTAAAGAAGATTGTAATAATATCTATGATATAAAATAGATGCATTATGAAAATATATTCTATGATATATCTAATGATATGTATTTGGTACTATCAAGCTTGATAGTTTTTTCTAGAAATTCGATTAAAGTTTAAAAAATTTAACTTAACCACTTTAAGAATTAATTCTTTCATGGACAAAGAGAGTAGTATCTAAATAACATCATTACATAATATTGGAATATGAGACTGAGCAGACAAATAAACCTATCTCATTGCTGGTCGTGAAAAATTGGAAGGGCAGAGATCGTTGGTGTCCGTCACACGTTACGCTGAAATTAGCGAAGCACAACACAACACTCACGTGGCGACCATGATGGCCGAGAGCTAAGAGCTGTCTCGTTGTGCCAATTGTCCTACGCGTATAGATTTGTATATATTATTGAACGCGCTACTATCACACTGGTTTTTGAATAGAAAAAGATATCTGCAAAAATCTTAAAAGGAAAAAGTAAAAAAAAACATAAAAAAAGAAATATATATATATATATATATATATAATGCTACAGTAACCTGACCCGCCAGAGGGCGCCAATCCTCCCGCGGGTATAGTCTAGTATTATAAGTGATTTCAGCCCCTTATGCATCTCCTTGACTCCTTGGGTGTATTTCCAAAAATAATAGTACATAGTTTCATGTTTATTTGACATGGATACCTGTTTATATTATCCTACAGGTAAAGCTCTGCGCAAACTTTGACAGAGAACTGAAAGAAGTTTAGACAAAATCAAGCTGTACCAGAATACCAGAATTTGTCATTAACTCATTCTTACATTTGACGAGAACGGTATGCATAGCTCCCAACCAAAACGGTTTACAAAAGTATGGCCAGAAAACAACGATTCACTCCAATGGGCAACGGCCACTTCCTATAAGGCTATAACTTTTCAAGCAGGATGGTTCACTATGAAACATTTGGCTAGAATGGAGCAACTGTGAAATACTCCCTCCGTCCACAAATGATGTTCGTATTAGACTAGTTAAAAAATCAAACTTTATAAATTTTGACCAACAATTAATCAAATTGTATAAAAGTTTATAGTATAAAACTTACATTAATAAATTCGTGTTAAAAGTGTCTCTAAGATGCTATTGAGTTTTTAGCCACCAACTTTATATTATAAGAGAAATTAATGGTCAAAGTATATTTTGTGTAAGACTTTTTGACTAGTCTAATACGAATATCATTTGTGGACGGAAGGAGTATATGGATGAGAGTCCAAAATGTGCAAGGATGTCATGAATCACCTGGAAACCCTGCTGGAAGCACAAAGTCCCAAATAGCCTGGGGGATCAAAGAATCTGCATTCTCATTTTCCACAGCGTTCACTAGAGATTCACGCTTCTCCAAATGAACTTGTAGCTTACAATTGCCATCCGATGTATATCTACCACAACATCGGTCAAATCAAACATGAGAAAACTGGCATAGTTGTCCACTTATCGTCTCCGATTCAAAATGCAAGCCAGTTTCTTTGTGAGTTCGGGTGTACAATGGGGAAATCAGATGGCGTTCTCGAAATCAAGAATTCAGGCTGTGGGAAAGTGAAGAACCTCTTGATGACGCCGTCCCGATACCTCTCCGCGAGCAAAGGCCTCGCCTTTCTGCATCAGCACACACGTTTCCTTCACTAAAAGAAAGAAAAAAAGAGCAGCAAAAAGATTCAGGAAAAGACCAGAACGTACTCAGGCTCGCCGCCGCCGCCGGAGGACGGCGGCGACGCCAGGCAGGAGCGCGTACGAAGCCTCCGAGGCAGACCTCCCCGGCGGAAGCGCCCGCCTGCAGCGGGTGTGGAGAGCATGCTCCGGTGTACGGACACGGCGGGTGGACGGGATGCTGCGGCTGCGAGTGTATGGATACCGTGAATCCGTGATAGGCTCAGCTACCCACGAGTGCACTGAGTCACTGACTATAAAGTTCGGCGTTTTCTCGAATTTTTGGCCCTTCGCTCAGTTTTACAAAATTTTCTATCACATCAACAATCACATCAATGTCCGGACGTATACATGGAGCACTAAATGTAGGTAAAAAAAATAACTAATTGTACTTTTAGTATGTACATGTCGAGACAAATCTTTAAAGTCTACGTGGTCCATATTTGGACAAAGTTTGTCAAATAACAACGAAAACGCTACCGTAAAAATTTTGCAAAATTTTTCCATCTAAACAAGGCCTTTATCTTTCTCCCCTTTTTTTACGAATACTGTACAGTAAAAAAACTTTTATTTTTTTTCTTATTACGGTATTTGCTGGAGTACTACTGTACAACTCTGTTTGTGGCTAATCAAATTTGTGAAGGGAAAGAAATTTGCGATGATTAAGCTGAAGTTGGCAAGGCTTCGAGTCGAAGATACTCTGGACTCGAGTTCCTATCGTGCACGAACGGACGAACCAAACCGTGTGGGCTGAGCGCCTACAAATACGTGGCATCGTGGCAACAAAATCTCGACAAACACGCGATTTTGTCGATCATCAAGCCTCGCCGACTTCGCCACACCCCGATCATCAAGCCTCGCCGACTTGGCCACATCCACATCCATGGCGGCGCCCTGCAGTGAGCTGGAGCACAAGGCGAGGGAGGCCTTCGTGGACGACGACTTCGCCGTCGCCGCCGCGCTCTACACGCAGGCCATCGCCGCAGGCCCGCCGACCGCCGCGCTCTACGCCGACCGCGCCCAGACCTACACCAAGATTGGCGATTTCGCGGCGGCCGCCACGGACGCCGCCCGCGCCGTCGAGCTCGACCCCGCCATGGCCCGGGCGCACCTCCGCAGGGCCCACGCCTGCGTCAAGCTGGAGCAGTACGACGACGCCCGGGCCGCCGTCGAGGCCGGCGACGCGCGGTTCGCCAAGCTGATGATGGAGATCGACGGCATGGCGCCCAAGCCGATGGAGACCGAGGAGGCTTGTGCCGTGCCCGCTGTCGCCGCCACCGTCGCGCCCGTGCCCGTGCCTGGCCCCGCTGAAAAGCCCAAGTACAGGCACGACTTCTACAACAGCGCGGCGGAGGTGGTGGTGACCGTGTTCGCCAAGGGCGTGGCGCCCGAGCACGTCGCGGTGGGGTTCGGCGAGCAGATGCTCAGCCTCTCCGTCGAGGTCCCCGGCGAGGCGGCGTACCACCTGCAGCCCCGCCTGTTCGGCAAGATCGTCCCCGGCAAGTGCAGGTTCGCCGTCCTGTCCACCAAGATCGAGGTCCGGCTCGCCAAGGCGGAGCCCGGGACGAAGTGGACGTCGCTGGAGTTCACCGACAAGCCCAGGTTCACCGCCGCGGCGTCACCGGTGGCGAGCGGCGGCGCCCAGAGGCCGTGCTACCCGTCGTCGTCGGCCAGGGGCAGGAAGGACTGGGACAAGATCGAGGCGCAGGTGAAGAAGGAGGAGAAGGAGGAGAAGCTGGACGGCGACGCGGCGGCCAACAAGTTGTTCCAGGACATCTTCGGGAACGCCGACGAGGACATGCGGCGGGCGATGACGAAGTCGTTCCAGGAGTCCAACGGCACGGTGCTGTCGACCGACTGGAAGGACGTGGGCTCCAAGAAGATCGAGCCCAGCCCGCCGGAAGGCATGGATCTGCGCAAGTGGGAGTACTGAAGAGAGAATTCGTCATGCTCTCGCTCTGCTACTTGGAGAGTGTCACAGCACTCTAACGTGCTCTGCTTTGCAGACTGATTCTGGGTAGAGTCATATAGATTCAGCTAAGCTATCCGTAGTATGAATTGCGTGAAATGTTGAGGCCATGTCAGACAGTCGATGCAATTATCTATATAGTACTACTACACGGAATAGATGGCGGTCGTTCTCCTAGACCTAGGCTAGCTCGGCACGACGGTTATCATGGCGCCTCGCGCCATTGCTTCGCTGCGGTAGGCCGGCGGTGCAGCTCAAGGCCGGCGGTGCATGCCTTCCGCAGGCGCGCTGCTGGCCCCCGTCTGTGTCTGTGTGAGCTGATATCTGGAACACGGCTGGCTATTCTGCGTATGCCATTACGCTCGCGCGGCAAAAGCGTGGCCTAAGGGGGACGTCGACGTCGACGATCACGCCGCCGCCGTCCATCGGGTCATCCAGATGTGGCGTCGCTCCGCTCACACGGCAAACAGGGTCCGTCCTAGCAATGTCTATTTTGACGGGTCTAATTATTGGAACGTCTGTTTTGACTGGTTGAGGGCAGAAGTACTTCAAAAGCTAGGCCAATGAGACGCCACCGCCCACCGGTGCTTCTGTGTTTTTCATGTCCGCGCCTCCCATTGTCTAGTATGTCCAATGATGCCCCCCGTAGTTTTCTTTGGAGCCACTCTGCCAATTCTCCTTGTCAGTTTTTTTAGAGCGACCACAATAGCCTTTGTTTAAGTACTCTACTAATTCTACTTGTGGAGCAGCTAAAAACAATCAAAGCTTCTGAATTATTCCTCTCATCCATAAATATCTGTCGTTTTCGCTTCACGAGAAATATTTTGACTAAATATATATATTTAAAAATATTAATATTATTGTACATAATTATTATCATTAAAAAGATTTTTGAATCTAGTTTTTAACAAATTTATTTGGAGATACAAATGTTACACACATTTGTTACAAATCGAGTCAAACTTGCGACACACATACCATAAATATAGATCAACGGAGCAGTCCTGATTCCCGAACATGCCCTAAATAGAAATAGAGATTTTGGTAGGAAAAAAAAATCCTCCAATAACTTTTAAATAAAATATTCAAACATTGTCATCCGTCATTCCATATTTCTCACTAGCTAAAGATGGAGAGAGGGATTGGCTCTCTAGAATGTGCACAAAATATAGAGAAGTTGTAAATGATGGAAAAATATAAAGAGCGATTTTTATTTAAGTGACTCATCATATGACGATTGAATTTAAAAAGTCTCCTGAAGATGCTTTTAACATGGACCTCATAGCTATAGCTTGAAGTAAAGGGTCATGTTTCGTCTCTATTCTCTCAAATGCTACCCACAAATATCTGTTGTTGAAAGCCTTCTCCGAGTTGCTACATTGTTTACCTCCTCTCTTTTACTTATGACCTCACTAGCAGGCACCTGTCTCTTTAATATATTTAGTTTTTGTTCGCTTTTATTGCATTTAGAAGGTTTTCTGATGCTACCCTAAGGTGGTTACACCAAATACACATTAAAATAAAGCAGTGACGGATCCAGAAAAGTGTTAGGGCTCTTATTCAACCTTCAAACAGCTTCAACCCCTCTTTGATGTGTATCCATGACAAAAAGTTTAGGGGGCTCCATGGGTCTAGCGGCCATGGGGGGAGGGGGGCTAGAGCCCCACCTGCCCCACTGCTAGATCCGCCCTTGAAAATAAGGTCTCTTTGGTCATTTTTCTACCTTGTTGAGGGCTGATATGGCACAAACAAAGTGCCAATGAGAGTATGTTCGATGAAATCTATTTGGAATCTATTGATTGACTTTCAATATAGCGATTTCAGTCTCCTTTTTAGTCTATATCTTTTTGGCAAGGTCCGATTTTTCTCTAACACTTGTTCTAGTGGTGAATAATTGTAAGCTTATGTTCTTTGTGGTTCCTTGTATGATATTCTTTCAATAGAAATTAGACCCTATCGCCATTTTACAGTATCCAAAATCATTTTTATGTGATGGTGTTTGCAAATGTTCTTTTCTCTTACTTCCATTTGAGCATGTTTTTCAAGTTGTTTTATGTCAAGTTATCCATCTTTTGTATTAACATTTATTTCATATACGAGGCCTAAGCATTCCTATTCAAAAAAAGGATGCCCTATAATAGACTAGTTTCTGACTCATTTCACTCTAATGAACAATTTTCATATTTTCCTTTTATATTCTTGTCTCCTTGATTTGACACTCAGATTCAAGATGGTTCTTTAGCTAAAATGCAAGCTCGTTTGTGCATCACACCGTAGAAGTCCACATAAATACATGAACATGGATACTTGTACTTCTCCAAAAAAAAAAATCCATATTGATTACATGAAACATGACGAATTGGTTGAAGAAGAGAGAACACAAGGATGATTTATAAGCCCACGTTAGTTCAAATCTCATATGTGCAAACGAGATAATGTTTATTTAGTCATAGGTAAGTAATATGTGCTGAGGCAGGATGCTAGGGTGTGAACCTACAATTGCTAGGGCATGGGAGCAGAAATGACACCATTTTCATAATTGCAGGACACAAGCATACACAAGGCAACAAATAGGGCTTGCTTGATTCCTAGGTGGGGTGGCCTCGCTTCACTAGCTCAGGTAAGGCAAACCTTGCTAAACTAGGTGAGCCATTTGGCTCGCTCGTGGTGGCAAAAAAAAACACATGTAAAGCTAGCCAACACAAGCTCTGAAGGTTCGACCAAGCAAACCAAACACATTGCCAATTTCACATTCTTGCTGTGCAACACGAGACTATACTTGCTAAAGCAAGTAAGCACACCCATATTGAGTGACATATGGCTAAGCAAGGCTACAAATGCACCATCGAGGAGGTCTGATGGAGTTAACTAGCAATGGAGGTTGGTAAAGTACCTAGTTGCTTTCACATAATTGATGAGGAGTTTAGTAGTATGGAGGCATGTAGCATTGAAGTATTTATAGCGATATTATTAAATGACCTTGATTTTTTGGAAGAGCAAGCGATCGAGTAAGCGAAGTAGGCGATCCACGAGGATAATGTCAGTAACTAACTCAGGTATTCCCTCCATTTCATCACCCTGCATACATCTCCCTTCATCAATGTCTTGCTAATTATCTACATCTGGAATAAATGTTTTAAGAGAAAAATGGATTTTTGATTCTCAGGGCTCCGATTTATAATTCTCAAGTGTTTATGAGAAATATTTCTTGCCGACTCAAAATCCTAGAACCCTTTATCATGATTCTCAAGTTTCTTCCGAGATATAGTTTTGGGTTATTTAGAATTTTTGACGTTTCTAGAGGGAAGTACTTTAGGGAAATCTTTAGAAATAAAAATAAGAAACATGTCCATCGCAATGATCATAACTACTTTGTTTCCGTAAATGTTTCTTCAAGCAACTAAATCCTTGACACAATCACGAGAAACCACAGGTTAGTTTAAGATTGTGTGGCTATTTCAAGATACATCATGCATCGTATTCCTTATATTCAAATGTTCTTGTATTCATCTATTCGATTTTAATCAAACCAAATTATACAGTATACCTTAAACCACATCTAACAATAAAGATAGACAAATAAATGCTACGTACTCTTTTCTTTTAGGTTGCACGTTTATTCCGAATGATCTAAAGCATGCGATGATGAAGAAGAAAGATGAGAATTTAATATTGTTTTGACTCCAATTCATTAAAACTTAGATGAACGTAAGTGGTTTTAGAAATGAATTACCTGTGGAAAGTAGCAGTAGGATCAGTGATTGCCTGAACTGTTTGGTTGGACAAGGTAATACTATTACAAATTCAGTGATTACTTGAACTGTTTGGTTGGACAAGGTAATACTATTACAAATCCAGGAGGACAAAACGCTTGGATGGTGGCAGCCAGTGATGCGATAACGCACCAGGAGGAGAAGAATCTAACATTCTACAAACCAATATCTAATTACATGTTACTTGATTACGGTTTACATCTTTGCGAACCAACAATCTCAAAAACGATTACATCTTCGCGAACCAAACAATATCTTTGAAAACCATCACAAGGGACTCGTATCAGAAAACCAGAAAAAAGAAGGGATCTAAAGTCAAAATCGAGATGATATAAAAAAAAACAAGCCCGATAATAAAATTAAAAATAAAAAATAAAAAATCGCAGCCAAAACACGCTTCCCCAATCCCATATTTTCCTTTCCTCTCCCTCCTCGTCTCGTCTTCGTTCCCCTTTCCTCCTGCGCGCATCCCGTCTTCTCCTCACCGCGTCAAACCCCAGCGCCAAGCAACCGCCCGCCGCCCCTCCGCCCCCCTCCCGAATCAGCCGCCGCGGTGCCCAATCCGGCCGACCCCCCCTCCGATCCGCGGGTGCCCGCCGCAGAGGCGGCGCCTCTGGGCCTACCCCGATGTATAGCAACTTCAAGGAGCAGGCGATCGAGTACGTCAAGCAGGCGGTCCAGGAGGACAATGCCGGCAACTACGTCAAGGCGTTCCCTCTCTACATGAACGCGCTCGAGTACTTCAAGACCCACCTCAAGTACGAGAAGAACCCTAAAATCAAGGAGGCCATCACCGCCAAGTTCACCGAGTACCTCCGCCGCGCCGAGGAGATCCGGGCGGTCCTCGATGAGGGCGGCGCGGGGCCGGGGCCCAACGGCGGCGACGCGGCCGTCGCCACGCGCCCCAAGACCAAGGGCAAGGACGGGGACGGGGGCAACGGAGGGGATGACTCCGAGCAGTCGAAGCTGAGGGCGGGGCTCAACTCCGCAATCATCACCGAGAAGCCCAACGTCAAGTGGAACGACGTTGCCGGCCTCGAGAGCGCCAAGCAGGCGCTGCAGGAGGCCGTCATATTGCCCGTCAAGTTCCCGCAGTTCTTCACGGGTGAGCGACGGTGCCTAAACGCGTTATCTTTTTCCCCTTTTAATGTTTGATCCTGACAAAAGTTTGGTGATTGCAATCGTTATAGGGTCGCAAAGGCTTTGCAGATCTTTCACAGTACTTGTTAAACTGGATGGTTGATCCAACTATCCATTGTTAACGTTGTTTGCTGTCGATAGAGATTATTGAATATTTGGTTGATTGATAAATTTCATTTTTAGATGATGATTTATGTTGTTGGACAAGACCACCTCTAGAGACCCTATGTTTGACAACTTACATGATTTTTTTGGTTTCTCATTCTTCCTCTTAAGCATCACTTAATGTTAAATGATCTACACAGAATATCAATATCAATTAAAAGTGTGAACTGAAAGATGGTTCAATTCAAAATTCAAAAGGGATCAAATATGTTATGCTCATCATGTATGCATTCCTATTATTTTTCTAGTTGTGTACGAAAGGTTATGCCTGGCTACTTGATTCAAATCTAGAATTGCTTGACCTGATAAAATTTCAATTTCAATTTTAAATGGTTTGTTGGCTTGTGTGTCATTTTGGCCTTTTGTGCATTTTTTTTGTTTTAACCACCAAGGCATTTCCTCGTTATCTGTTTTTCTCAGTTTGTGTTAACTAGTGTGTCCTTGTTTATAAAAGTACATAATTGATAGAAAAAATTATTATATGTCAGAACTCATCGGAAGCGTAGATTTCTTCGCGTTGTCAACTATTATGTACTAATGAAGAGTGCTATCCCTTAGGCAAGCGGAGGCCTTGGAGGGCGTTTCTTTTGTATGGTCCCCCTGGAACAGGAAAGTCTTATTTGGCCAAAGCTGTCGCAACCGAGGCCGATTCAACGTTTTTCAGGTAGATAATCATATATTCATCGCTATGCAGTTCCCTTTAGTTTGCTCTTTTAAGACATGTTTGTTTTAATGCTTTGAGCTTAAAATTTAAATTGTTTTAGGCTCTTGGTGCATCTCTTGCTATGCTTTCTTTGACTGTCAAAATGTCTGAGATCTTACTATATCTATCTTACATATTTCACCTACAACAAAATTTGCACCACTCTTGAACAGTTTCCTGCTTGTCTATTAGCTTCATTACAGAGGATAATGCATCGTAGTACATTTCATGGTGCAACCATAGAACTTTTTTTCACCATATGAGTAAAACTGTCAAAATATGAAGCGTTTAATCTGCGAACAAGATCACACAGCTCCATCAAATTTTATTTTGAGGGGTATAAAAAAGTTGCCGAAAATGCCAACATGCCTCTTTGAAGTGTTTTTTAATCATCTACAGATAATTTGAAGAACTATACTTCATCAAACGTGAATAGTTTTTGCTTGAACTCTCATCTGTTAGACTGTTGTGAGTGCACTCTGCACATGTGACATTTGTAGACACTGATTTGTAGACATGCCTGCTTCCTGAAAAATGCATGCTGATGCTTGTTGCAGGAAAGAGAGCTTTTAGCTCAAAAACGAATTACTTTTGCAAAACTAGGAATGTTATCGCTTGAAAGGTGTGCCCTATCGATAGCAGCTTATATATTTGTTTTGAGTTTAACTTTTATATATAGCTGACATCATCCATCAGGATCCCAAAGTTCAAGAAAGCTAACACTTTCCGAGCATATGGTTAATGTGGATTTGTTGCTCATATTAGGACAAATATTCCTAGTATTTACCGGTGCCATAGACATTCATTAGTATATTAGCCGACTGAAAACTGATTTTGTTCCCTGCATTTTGTTGTATAAGAAAATTTTTGACGCAACACATGTATAAAGCTGGTTTGATAGGTAAACGACTATATGTTCCTGGTGTTAATGCCTTGGGTAATATTGGTCTTAGTTATTTTGAATGATTACTAATATACCTGGAGAAGAAAGGTGGAACGAATGAGAAAAGAGGGAAAGTGTCACCTTATATTTTGATAGATGTTTGGTGAAAACTATGTCTTATATTTGAAATAAAGGCAGTATCTTACTGACACGTTTAAATTTACTGAAAAGGAAGTGGAATATTAGTGGGACATAGTCCTATAACAGCTAATTCATCAATGATGTATGAATGGAAATTGACATTTTCCCATCTATTCCACAATAGTAAACCAACTTCATAATTTTCTGACTTAGGGCATGTTTGGATACCATGAGCTAATTACTAGCTAGCTATTTTAGCTCAAATTAGCTCTAGTTCATCCAAACAAGAGGGCTAATAGGTGGGCTAATTTTTAGCTAAGGGGGTGTTTAGTTGGTGGATGAAAAGTTTTGGGGTGTCACATTGGATGTTGCGACACTAATTTAGTCTATTAAAAATAGACTAATAAAAAAATAAATTATATATTCCGTCAGGAAACCGTGCGATGAATTTGTAATCTGTCATTAGCACATGTTTACTGTAGCATAACATTGTCAAATCATAGACTAATTAGGCTTAAAAAAGTCGTCTCACAAAGTTATCGCAAATTGTGTAATTAGTTATTTTTTAGTGTACATTTAATACTCCATGCATGTGTCCAAACATTCGATGTGATAGATGAAAAGTTTTTGGGTGGGAACTA
Organism: Coix lacryma-jobi var. lacryma-jobi; assembly: GCA_009763385.1. Taxonomy (NCBI): domain Eukaryota; kingdom Viridiplantae; phylum Streptophyta; class Magnoliopsida; order Poales; family Poaceae; genus Coix; species Coix lacryma-jobi. The sequence continues at coordinate 134,732,959 of CM019827.1, forward strand.
TACACCCCCTAAGGGCCTGTTTGGAACGCATGAATAACGCAGAAATTTCACAGGAAAAACGCAGGAACAGGGAAAAATTCCCGCGTTCCAAGCAGGGCCTAAGTCTTCAACTAATTGTTAGCCAACTAGCTAGCCAACCTGAGCTAATTTGAGCTAATTTTTAGCCAATTATTAACTAGCTCTAGCCCATCCAAACAAGCCCTTAATCATACTGCAGATATGTAGCCAGGTCACTCAAACAACTTGATTTTCAACAACATGTATTCTCCCAGGATTTAATTTTGCCTTCCAGGCATCACTACTGTGCAAATGAGTGTGGGTTCAAAAGAAATTAACATTCAATGTCTGCTCAAACTGCTAAGGCCACATTGCAATGTATATATAAGTTTTTATTTTGTTTCACGTACTTGATTGGTCAATGGTTGTTAGCAATACTGATATCCTACCTTATCTTGTTTTTCATGCTGTATCTTTATGATGTTTCACACTGTTACTTTACTGCAGTATATCTTCTTCAGATCTGGTTTCAAAGTGGATGGGTGAAAGTGAGAAATTAGTCGCGAATCTTTTCCAAATGGCTCGTGAAAATGCCCCTTCCATTATCTTCATTGATGAAATTGATTCTTTATGCGGTCAACGTGGAGAAGGCAATGAAAGCGAAGCATCTAGGAGGATCAAGACTGAACTTCTTGTGCAAATGCAGGTGAGTTCTTAATGTTGCAAACTCTGTGTGGGATGTGCTTAGTTGGATATGCTCTGCTTAGGATGGTTACAGTGCTATAATTGCAGACATGGAGAATGTGAAATGCTGTGAATTTAGACAAAGGAAGGGGGAAAAAAGATTTTGCAAGCAATTGGCCAATCCTGGGATAGCTGTATTTAACTTTCTTGTTTGGCGAATGTCTGGAGCTGTTATTCTGAGAATTGTGATAATGTGTCATCAACTGCTAGTGTGCAGAGTTATGAGTGATCACTGATCAGTGATGTTATTTACCTTTACTGTTACACAGAGGTGTAATAAAAGCAAAAAGAAGGAAGAAAATGGAAATTCTTTCTTTTTTTTGGCCAAGTTATTAGCTCATGTTAACAAGCTTATTGGGTCATGGAGAATTGGTTTAAGTCACACAAATGAGTCTGATACTATCATCTGGATCCAAAATCACCCTTTAAAATGCACATTATTAACTTGATTGTTACACTATGTTTTGAAATTAATCATAGTATTTGTAGATGTTATCACTATAATATGTCAAATTTTCGACACAGAAAAATCTAATCATCCAGTGATTGTATACAACCTACCTGATATGTTTTGCTGTTATTAATACATTATCTGGCCACTGTAATTAACCAGTGAATTTAGATAGCCTTCTGGTGCAGCCAAGTTTTTTACATGTAACAAAAAGTAGAACTTAAATCATCTGAAGTTTCTGCTTCTCTGTTTGTTTAGACTAGGCCTTTTTTGATGTTAAACTGACATAATTGTTTTTTCCATACCTGATTCCCAGGGTGTTGGTCATAATGATGATAAAGTTCTTGTTCTTGCTGCCACGAATACACCATATGCTCTGGACCAGGTTACGAAAAATTACCGCATACATTTTTGCACTTTTCCGGTTTGCAAAAAAAAAAGAGAGAGGAAAGTCCCAATTATCTTGTGAAACACTGTTTAGTTTTTTTTGGCATATTCATTATTGCAGGCTGTGCGGCGAAGATTTGACAAGCGTATCTACATTCCGCTACCTGACTTGAAAGCAAGGCAGCATATGTTTAAGGTTAGCAGACAGTTGTGCATTGAAACATAACTAAATTTGTCCTGTTCCATGGTGACAATGGTTGGATAACAGCATTTTGGAACCTTCAATTCGTACAGGTCCATCTCGGGGATACACCACACAGCTTAACTGAAAGTGATTTCGAGAGCTTGGCCCGTCGAACAGATGGGTTTTCTGGTTCTGATATTGCTGTTTGTGTAAGTAATTTTGAACTTTTGCATCTGTAATTACTAGTCTCATGTATCTGTACTATGCAATGTAATCTGATTCTTGTTTCTTTAACAGGTTAAGGATGTGTTGTTTGAACCTGTGCGCAAAACACAGGATGCCATGTTCTTCTTCAAGGCGGACGGTGACATGTGGATGCCATGTGGACCAAAGCAACCGGGGTCTGTACAGACCACCATGCAGGAGCTTGCATCCAAAGGCCTTGCTGCAAAGGTAACAAAAGATGCTGATTCTTTTCCATTGCAGTGTTAAGAGAAGCCCTCCCAGTTGAATTGCTAAGGTAAAGGTGCCTTGTTTCGGATGTAGATTCTTCCACCACCTATCTCAAGGACAGATTTTGAGAAGGTCCTGTCGAGGCAGAGGCCGACAGTTGGCAAGAAGGACCTGGAGGTGCATGAGAGGTTCACAAAGGAGTTCGGCGAGGAGGGGTGATACACCGCGCTCGGACACACACCCATGCACAGCTGCACCACACAAATGTATATTGTTTATGACGACTTTGATTGTTCTGCTTGGAAGTTGCATTCACAGGATTGTACATTTGGTAGCCCAACTACGACCAGTCATGGCAGCTGCTTTATCGTGTTGGGCTATCGATGGGCCTCTGTTGTCAACTTATTTCATTTTTATTACACATGGAATTTTTCCACAGGTGTATTATGGAATAATAATTCTTAACGTGGAGTCCTTGTGGTGCATCCCTGTATGTATAGCTATTTTCCTAACCGTCGAAGTTTTTACGCAGAGTTTCTTTTCCTCGAGTTTGATTAATTTTACTTGCAGGGTCATTTTATTTTATTAGAGGCTATATACTGAAGGTGAACTTCTAATTCTCTGTCTTTTTATTTGCTCCGCTAGAATCCGCACATCTCAGTAATGGTTCACATTTTTATAGTTTGTACCGCAAACTTCATCAGTTTGGTATAATCTGAATCTACATCTGATCTGATTGCTACGTCCTGTATTTGGAATAATGGGTGTTTCTTATTTTGAGCGTACAAAGTGTTGGATTTGAATGCTGAAACTTGAAACATTGTACTAAAAAAAAAGTTCTTATCACGAGTATAGCTCTCAAGCAGAACCTAAGCTTGGTCGCTCGCTTACTGGCCCACATACAATTTGCAAACATCATGATAGCGAACAGATAGGAAATGATGAATTATGCCTTTCACATATTTGTCGTTTCCGAAAGTCACTTGTTGTTACAGCACAGTATATATTATTTAATAAATTTTTTTTAAAGGCCATGTGCCTATGGGGTTGTCCTTGTTATTAAACCCATGAACAAAAATTCCTTGATGTCACAAACCACATTTTTCTTTTAGAAAAAAGGGAGAGTTAAAAGAAGGGAAAGAGGAAGGCTGGGTGGCGAGGACCCAGCGTAATTTTAACATTCACTGGGTCTCTCTATCTGAAAAATCTTTGTTTGTAACGATAACGACTGAATTAGTAATCAGTACTTGGTAATTATTACTCATGGTTACCAGGTAGAAAATGCGGGCAATGCAGGTTGCTGTGGTTGTAATGAAATTTGATAAGGCCTTGTTTAGATACACTCAAACTATCAACTTTTTTTCACTCTCTCAATCACATCACCATCACATCAATGTTTGGACGCATACATGAAGCATTAAATGTTGATAAAATAAATAACTAATTGTACTATTGTATGTACATGTTGAGACGAATCTTTTAAGCATGCGTAGTACATATTTGAACAAAGTATACGTACTACCATACTGCATCTGCATCTGCATGCATGCCGACTTTGGCTGGATTCATGGGTGCCCGTGATGGTGCAGTTGCAGGACAGCTTGGTCTCTGGCTGCCAGATTCATCAGAGAGCTCAGCTCAGCTCTCAGATCATCATCAGAGGACAACAGCCTAGTAGTAGCTTGCACGCGCCGTGTCAGCGAGGAGCAGCTAGAAAACGACGGATGGAGGTCGATCGATCAGTCACCATGCATATGCATGGGTGTACGTACCATGCATGTACAGTAGATGTAGGGCACACACTCTACGTACTAGTAATCGAAAACAAAAAATGCTACTGCGTCTGCGTTGCACGCTACAGTAGTATCTCTGGATCCAGCCATGGACGTCCATGGCTATCTCAAACTCAAACTGTAGTAACTGCTCGCTGCTGCCAAGTACTAGTACTAGTAGTACTCCTAGTGCACGAAACGTACGTTGCGTATACGGGCGCGGGGCGCGAGCAGCGAAGTGCAAAATAACGGTACACGTACTACGCTAGTTACGGCCTCTGATCTGACGTCCTCGTCGTAGTGGTACGCTGGCCGCCGCGTACTGCACACATGAACTCGATTTGTAGCACAGAAGAAGCGTCCGATGCCGTCGCGCCTTCTTTGCAAGCGTACTGTACTGTACTGTACGTGCATGCATGCATTTTGTCAGACCAACCAACAGTACTGTACGCCTGTGTCTGTGTGCCCGTAGGTCGTATAGTAGGTCCAGCAAAACAGCGTTTCAGTATCTCACTGTTCCCTGCTTCCTCCATCCTTTAGAGAGCAGATACAATAATTGGCTTATAGCCAAGCAAATGCTGATGTGGAGGAGAGAAGGGAGGAGAGAGAGGAGAGCTTGACTCTCATGCAAGCACCAAGCTGGGCACGGAAGCATAGGTAGTAGTGGGTCCCAATAGAGATGTATGTGAGGATGAATAGGAAAGAGAAATGGTTTATAGCCAAGTAGAAGACTAATTATTGTATAGTTTGACTCTTAGAGCTTGACTTATAGCCAAACACTTGGCTCTATTATTGACCCTGCCCTTATCCTCTTCTCTGACACCAGGTTCATGCATGCCGTCTGTCGGCGTCTGGTCTGTCACTTGTAATTGTGCCGTATATGCCGCATACAAAGTTTATTTAGCTATCTCATCATCATCAACAAGAGAGTTTGAGAGAGGATGCAAAGATGCATGCATGCATAGGAGAGGCCGGAAATAAACAGACACACTCTCTCTACCCCGAGGACCTGTTGAGAACGCAAGAATTTTATAGAAATCACGCTCAGTTCAATTTCACAGGAAAAACGCAGGAACGGAGAAAAGTTCTTATGTAACAAAAATGTCCTAAATAACTGTCACCGTTGGTATACATGCTATAAGTTTAACTTGATTTGTAGTAAATACGTGCAACATTTATATTTTTAAATAAATTTATTAAAAAACTAGATTCAAAGATCTTTCCAATGATACAAATTATGTATGATAAATATTTAGTCAAAGATGTTTTCGAGAAACGAAAAAGACAATTATTTAGGAATGGAGGAAGTAGATCCATTACTTTTTTTTAAAGCTTGCACCTTAACCTTGACCATCAAGTTGGAGCTATTCTTGTCACCTTCCTTTTCTTTTGCATTTCTTTATAAGAAGGGATCGAATATATATATTGCCGCTTGCTATTGGTCATATGCATCTTTCCAAACTTCATTCAGTTTGGCTATATATGCTTGCTGGTTTATCTATATAATAAAACCTGACAAGTGCCAAAGTCTAGTCTCGTGGAAAACATCTACGTAGACTTTCTACTTTCTGTCTCCGTCGTGCGAATTAATTAATTTCGTAAACGTGCCAAAATAGGTCCAGCCGCCAATGACGTCCTCCAAAATATATATGTGTGTATGTAAGTAAATAAATCACTCAGACCAAACTCACCCACAGATTCATGTACATGCATGATGGGGGCACGGAAAAATAATAATAGAGTTGATTTTGCATGATAAAATGTTTCCACACGCAGACGCAGTAGCTACAACGACTGGCCGCCGGTCTCATGATTTGTTGCCATTATATTTATGGAAAATTGCAAAAACCATCCACCCACGTAACGTGCTAGCTGGTTCCATTTGAGATTATTCCACCTCTTTAATTAGACATTTTTTTTTGTTACAAACACTAGTTCAAAAAAGCTCCGTAGGAACGGCCGGTGAGCCATTGTAGAGACGGCCCGGCCCTATCATACTGTCTCGATCTATAATCAAGGGAGGACCCCATTGGCCACTGCCTGTCCGCCACCATATATCGAAGTCACAAATCACAAATCACGACATTTATTCACACGAAAATCGCACGACTTCATGACTGTCAGGATTCCAACCCACAACCCCACCCTCACACGTACCCTCCTCTAGCATTGCACCTCACACTCACTTGTGTCTATATTAGATCTTGGGTCTACTCATATTATACTAAACCAAGTTTAAATTAAGTGTTGGAGACTCTAAATGAATTCAAATAAAAAAGTGGTCAACTACAAAGTTGTGTAACTTTTCAAGATCTACAACTTTTATTTAGGTTGTTTCTCAATCCGAGGTCGTTTAAAAAATTTGAATTTTAAATTTAATAAATTCAAACATAGATTTCTATTACAAGATGGATTCAAATAAAAAAGTGGTCAACTACAAAGTTGCATACACTTTTCGAGATCTACAACTTTCCTTTTAGTTATTTCTCCATCCGAGATTGTTTGAAAATTTTGAATTTTAAATTTGATAAATTCAAACGTAGATTTCTAAGACAAGATGAATTCAAATGAAAAAAATGTAAACATCAAAGTTCTATAAATTTTCAAGATCTATGACTTTAATTTTGGTTATTTCTCCATCCGAGGTCGCTTAAAAATTTTGAATTGTAATTTTGACAAATTCAAACATAGATTTCTATGATAAGATGAATTCAAATAAAAAAGTTATAAATATCAAAGTTCTATAACTTTTGAAGATCTACAACTTTTATTTTGATTATTTTTTCATCAGAGAATATTTGAAAAATTAAATTTTAATATTTAATTTAATTATTCAACGTTTATTACCGCCTCTACAAATAGGATTTGTACGGGCGGCTGGATATGGACCCGCCCCTACAAATCTGAGCCCTTTCTATAAATCTTTTTTTTGTAGTAGTAAAAATGCAAAAATATACACCTCTAATCGATCCCTGTTACAGCATACGGAGTATTTTCAGTCATCATGTAGCCACTAAGGTGCTGTTAATTTGGTTGGACGATTTGAGCCTGTCTGTCACCGCTTCACAGTGGAAATGGATTGTGCTGTTTGACGTTTGGAAGGATCAGGGAGTAATTGGTCGCAGCGTGAATGGATTACCACCCAGTATAAAACTGTTGCTACAAAATCATACTCTGTTGCCCCATCATCACATCAATCCAAACAAGTCATGTTAACTCTTGTTATAGGATGGTTGGCACTGGTTTCAGTCCCGATTCAGGTTGCCGTTGTTGCCTGTGCCGAAACAAGCATCACCTAAGAAGCAGTGCTTCCTGAATTAAGTTTTTTTTTTCTGGTGCCTGAATTTGCTTACTGATCATGTATGCATGCATGTTGTCGCACTACTAGAGAAAGGGCTTTTAGCCCCGGTTGGGAAGGGGCTTTAGCCCCGCGGTTTTCCAACCGGGGCTAGCACTCCGGGACTAAAGGTCCCAGCCTTTAGTCCCGGGTGCTTCCCACCGGGGTTAAAGCCTCTCACGATAAAAAATAAATGTGCATTTGTGAGATTCGAACTCAGCACCTTTCGCCTCAGACACGCTTACCAACTGAGCTACACAACCCACGTGATGTAGTTCTGGACGTTTTCCTTTTGAATCCACTCGGGAAGGACCTTTAGCCTCGGTTGGTAGCACCAACCGGGGCTAAAAGCACCTTTAGCCCCGGTTGGTAACACCAACCGGGGCTAAAGGTTCACCCTTTAGCCTCGGTTGGTATTACCAACCGAGACTAAAGGTACCAACCGAGACTAAAGGTCCAGGACCTTTAGTCCGGGTTGGTAACACCAACCGGGGCTAAAGATTCAAGGTCTTTAGCCCCGGAGACAATTTTTGGCCGAGACTAAAGCTCAATTGATAGATCGTCCAAAGTCCGGTTCTCTAGTAGTGTCGTGAAGAAATTTCATAGATAGTGATAACGATTTTAATGTTAGTAATGTTTTGTTAGGAGCATCCGATTTTTTAAAAGGCTACCTCACAGTGGCTCCATGTTGGAAAAATAATTGGTAGAGTCAGCTTACGCGCCTGTGTGTGGGGTGAATTTTCCATCAAAATCAACTTGTCGTGGACAAACGTCTTTATGTGGTGGAATCTCAAAACCCAAGTTGCACATGATGGGGTGGTTTCTGTAAAAAAAAAGATAATTCCAAAAAGAATATTTACATCCCCCCTCCTACGTACACTGTGCCCCTGGTGTCCAGTGGATTCCGTGTACTGGACCAACACGCCATCTGCGTTTGCATGCATGGAATTGCCCAACCACCGATGAAGACAGAAGTTTTTTCTTTCCCTTTGACACCTCATTTTTTTTAAAAAAATAAAATACATGCCTGCATGCACGTGTAAATCTATTTATTCATTATTATTTGACACCTCTCCGTCTTAAAAAAAATACTAAATACAATTCTAGCGCTTTGGATCAAATCATCTTAGGTCATAGTTGCAATTGTTGTTGGAGTCATGTTGCTCTATTGTATTTTTTACCGTCTGGGTCCATCTTTTTCTTTTTCATTTTTAATAATACAAAGTAACTCTCCTGTTCGTTTTGTTTCAAAAAAAATATATCTGTGACACCAAATAGGTACTGTATAAAAATATTTTCATGATGATCTAAAGATACTTATTTAGTATATAAATATCAGTATTATTTATTCGTTTCTACTCCCAAAGTCTAAAAATAATACAATTTTTATTTTTCTAGGAGTTAAATATTTTTTAGTCTTACCGTACCAAATCTATAAAACTACTTCATTTATGATACCAAATAAATATCGTTGGTTTATCAAAATGATAAATACATATTATTAAAATAATTATGAAATATATTTTGATAATAAACCTATTTATAGAGACATAAATATTGATATTTTTCTATAAATTTGGTCGAATAAGAAAATCTGATCTGGATCAAATCTAAAGTTTCATTCTTTTTTTTTTGGCTATGGTGGGAATCATCCAAAGTAGCTTTGAAACCTGAGATGATTTAACAACTTATTAGTAAAAATCAAAACTTTTGTTTTGAATTGAGGAAGTACTTATTATATACTATCCATCCCAGAAAAAAGTAATCTTCAAATTTTATAAAGTTTCATGTGCATTAAATACGTAGATACAACACTGTATTGATGAAGAGAGATTATAAAAATTTTATGAGAATATAAAGAGTTTTACGTACTGTTTTGAAAACCAGGATATAAAATGGCCTTAGAATAAAAATAAAAAATGTTGATATGCATCGCTCTACAGAAAGGACATCGAGAGATTATCTGATTAAATCTAAGATTATTAGGACATGTTTAGATTCAGGCCGTAAAAAATTTGAATGTGACATCAGATGTTACATAGGGTGTTGCATGGTGTATTCAGATACTAACAAAAAAAAAAAACAAATTACAGAATCTATCTGTAAATGATGACATGATTTTTAAGCCTAATTAATCTGTCATTAGCACATGTGTTACTGTAGCACTTTAGTGTCAAATCATAAACTAATTAGGTTTAAAAGATTCGTCTTGTAAATTACATGCAAACTGTGCAAATATTTATTTTTAATCTATATTTAGTACTCCATGCATGTGTCTACAAATTTGATATGATAGGTGTAATGTTTTTGATTTTGAATCTAAACATGCTCTTATTTGATTTTCCATGAAGCAAGATTTCCATTCATTCTCAGACGGGAGGGAGTAGCTAATAAATAAGCTAGGGAACGGCAAGTTGGGACACAAGCTGGCCTTCACACAGACGTGGATCAGGTCCAACCATGAATCAGATCCTTTGAACCTTGCAAAAAACTCTACCCGGCCCACATCATCAGACACGAAAAGAAACAAAAAAAAAAGAAAAAGAACCCATAATATGTGCAAGTGGCATGGCATCATATCATGCGTTCTTTGAACCGTGCATGCATGCAGCTTTAACAATGAAGGCGCATACGTACAGATAGATACAGGGAGCATGCAGTAGCAGGCAGGTAGTAGTAGCTAGGGACAAACAAAGCTAGCTGGTGGCTCAGGCTAATGGCAATGGCGCCCAGCCCAGCAGTAGGGCAGTAGCCCTCGGTCGTCCAGCTAGCAGGCCGGAGGAGCCTGCCCGGCCGGCTGCTGCGTGCTGCCTGGGAAAGGAAACCTGAGCAGGCTGCGGCCGCCGCCGGCCGGCCGGCTGCTGGTCACTTGGCCACTTGCATTGGCGCCGCCGGTTAGCTGTAAGCTGCCCGGCAGGTCGGAAACCGTGTGCCCCCAGCCTCTCAGTCTCAGCTGCGTGCGTGCGTGTCCTGGCGGCCGGCGCCGGGCCAAACCAGCCAGCCAAGTTGGCTGCAGGCCAGTCTAGCTAGCTTCTCCTTTTTCGTTCCCTCTTGTTGGCCCTCTTGGATGGAAAGGCACGCACAAGTTGCTGCCTGCAACACGGCCACCATCGCATGCCTGCTTTGAATCTTAGATGGAACTTGTTTGGCTGCACATAAATATATATCTCAACCTATGTGAGTTATACTCCCTCCATACTCATATTAGTTGTCGTTTTAGACAAGATTTGGATCAAATATTGAGAATATAAAGGGATTTGTTATATTTCAGGCGCCCGAAATATAACATCTTTTCAGACAACGACTACAACCTTCAGATCTTCATCTAATGGTCCAAATCTATTAGCACAAATCACAAGAAACAAATGTCAATTTTGTTCTATGGATGGACAAAAACAAAACTGTCCAGGCGCCTAAAATATAGGAAATGTGGAATATAAATCATCAATAACTATTAAGTTTCTAAATTTGCAAATATAAAAATTATATGAATCTTAAATTTTTTTTCATAAAAGTATACATATATCACTTTTCCATAAATATTTCTATAAAAAATAAGAGATCAAAGTTGCGTTTTGAAGACCGTATCGCTATTCTAAACGACTACTAATATGAGTATGAAGGGACGACTATATAATACTCTCTCCGTCCACAAATGATGTTCTTATTAGACTAGTCAAAAAGTCAAACTTTATAAATTTTGACCAACAATTAATCAAATTGTATAAAAGTTTAGAGTATAAAACTTACATCAATAGATTCGTGTTAAAAATGTCTCTAAGATGCTATTGAGTTTTTAGCCACCAACTTTATATTATAAGAGAAATTAATGGTCAAAGTATATTTTGTATGACTTTTTGACTAGTCTAATACGAATATCATTTGTGGACGGAGGGAGTAGTTAGTGTATAACTATTAAATTTTTATGTTAGTGTATAACTTAAATTAAATTTTATCTCATTAATTCCTTTCAAACCATGTGAATTAATACATAGCCAAATAAAGCCTGTCTCTCTGCTGCCGCGTGCATGCATCTCTGTGGTTACCTAGTCCAAGTCTCGAGTTTCTGGACGAGGGATTGCTTTGAGCTACTTTTATTCTCTCCTCTCGTGGTCGCGGTCAGGTCACGCCGCGGTATTGTGGACAAAGTAATTATAAGGTGACGACGACGATGTGGTCGTAGTTGGGGTGCTAAAATACATACTTCATCCGTCCCTAAATAATTGTCGTTTTCGTTTCCCAAGAAACATCTTTAATTAAATATATACTAAAAAATATTAATATTATGTATCCTATATAATTAGTATTATTGGAAAAATCTTTGGATCTAGTTTTTTAACAAAATTATTTAGAGATATAAATGTTACGCGTATTCACACCACATCCAGCATTGATGTAAGGTAGTTGGAATACTTTTGGCTCCAATCATTTTTGCAATTACAGCCCAAACCACTTTTACAACCAGACATGTAAAAAAGAGATGATTAATAGTTTCATTATGATCACAACAGCAACATTTAACATTCCCCTGACCAGTTTCCCTTGCTCAAATTTTCTTTTGTTAGAATAGCATCATTTGACACTAACCACATAAAATATTTTATCTTTTGGGAACTTGACACTAACCACAAAAAAACATTTTATCTTTTGGGGAACTTTCCCCTTCCAGATTTTATTGTGAGCATGACCTACCGAGTTGGTATATAACTTCGAGATCGCCGAGTGATTAACTTCAACTAAACAATATTAGATCTACAACGAAGAGCTAGCCATATTGGTTAGACGACTCTAATAATTAATACTACTTCTTAGGGTTCTAGGTTTAACTTACATAAGTTTCTCAACATGCGTGAGAAAATTATCTACTAGCTCAGGCTCTGTTTCCTTCGACTTATCAGCCGACATACCAATGGTACCTCGATTTATTGTTTCTTATATATAAAATACTATTAAAACAATTAAAATCAGTCATGAATAAGTGTTGGATGCACTCCTGCAGGCCTCCGTTAGCAAACAGGGTGCGGAGCGAGGGTGGACAACGGTCGGCTATACGCGAAGGTAAAGGCGTTGGCACAAGGAAATAAAGTGATGAAAATGTTTCCTTTCTCCAAAATCCTCCCGTTTACACTGTTCATCCCTTGGTATTTATAGGAAATACCAAAGGGTGCTGACACAATTACAATAGGGTACAAAAAGATTCCCCGGCTCTATACAGGCAGAAAGGGCAAAGCCGTAAAAACACAGCAGAAGCGGAAAACCCTAATCAGACCTCCTCCTGTCCGCCGCCACCTTGCTTCGTTTGCCTTCAACGGAGAACAGAGGAAAACAGACCTTCGCCTTCGCCGGTCCTTGGGTCAGCATCCCTTCGCCACTTGCCAAGCTTGACGCCTCAACGTCAAAGCCTTGGAACCTGCGAAGGTTTCTTATTGCGTGTTCGGAGCGCCTTTACCTGCGAGGAACAAAGCGAACTCCGAGGGTCGGATTTGCATCCGAAGGTTAAGAAAAAACGACCTAGAAGAGCCCCTTCTATCGGGAGGGCGAGGCTTTGTGAGGGCGCGCAGGTCGGCGGAGGTTTTTTCCTGCTCAGCCCACGCGCCGCCACTGCCGAGGGTCCCTTCTCCCAACAGTAGCCCCTCGTTGCCTTGGATCTAATGAACAGTATTTAGGCCCAAGCAGCGCTCTTGGACGGGAAAAGTGAAGAGACCCTTGGCAGCGACGCCCGCGGCTGCTTTGGGCTGGGCCGTTGCATTGTTTTTTTGTACTGTTGAAGCCTATTTCGTTTTTGCGCCGTGGTTTTCGGTTGTCGTGCCGATTTTGTCGGGTGGGGGTGTCCGCCTCATGGTCTATAAATAGGAGGGGTTGGTGGGGGGATTGAGCCGTGCCTTCATTTGCTCTAGCCACCCTGCTGATACTCGTTTTCTTTCTGCGAAGGTTGGTTTTTGTCTAGATTTCGAAGGTTGTGAGTTTGGTGCTCTTCGAAGGTCTTGGCTTGAGAGATGGCTAGGTCTAAGCAGACGGCTCGAGTTGTTTCTCCCTCCACTGCAGATGAGGGGGTGACCTTTGAGTTTGGGCTAAGCCGCGTTTGTAGCTCTGATTTAGCGGCATATGTTAAGCGAGGGTGGATCGAGGAGGGGAAGGCGAGGACCAGTGCTAGGGAAACTGTGCCAAAGCCTGATGTAGATGAGGTTGTTGTTTTTGAGGAATTTTTCGAGGCTGGGCTGCGCTTCCCTATTGATTCACTTGTGATAGCTGTTCTGCAGAGGTTCAACCTGAAGTTTCACCAGCTTACACCCTCGTGCTTTACAAAGATGTCAGTGTATGTTTGGGCATGCCGCTCACAAGGTATTGTTCCACAGGTCGAGGGTTTCATTCGGACGCATCGTGTGCACATGCAACCTCGCAAGATAACGGACCGCGAGGGTAACACCAGTCTGGGTCAGTTTGCTGTGTATACTTTTTGTCACCGCGCTGGGTCGGAGTTGCCGGTGCAGGCTCAGAAAAATAAGTGGGCCAGCGGGTGGCAAGAATTCTGGTTTTACTATAAGCTTGATGGAGTGTCCGAGCTTTGTGGCGAGCTTCCGCCTCTTGGCGACGTGAGTGCCGAAGCTCAGATGAGCCCCGAGGCGCACGCCGCGGTTGACTGTCTGAGGGTGGTCGCGCGTTCTCAGTGCGCTTGCGATTTGGTCGAGGAGTACTGCTGCGCTAATGCGTGGCCCCTCAGTCGGAAACAGGCTTGGTTTTCGGTAGAGGAGGACTCGAGGTACGAGGGTCGTGGATTGAAGAAACCGAAGCTTGATTTGGGCAAGATTTGGGAGAGGGTTTTAAAGAAATTTCTGAGGCGTCAAGATGGTGTTGACGTCATTTATAAGCGCGTTCAGCAGAGGGCTGAAAATCTCGTTGGGAAACTGTCTACCCTTGAGGTTAAAGCTATCCACAGCTCTGTGGGAAGCGGGGGTCGTGTTAACAGAGTTTTTGACATGCTTGGGATCCAGTATGCCAATTGGCCTGCTCCGTCGAGCGAGGATGCACCAAAGAAGAGGAAGCGAGCTTCTGCGGAGGAGAGAGGTAAAGCTTCGCGGCCGAAGAGAGGTCGCGGCCGTGGTCGCGGCGGCGCCGGCGGCCGGGTGAAGGCACTTGCGACGAAGGTCGCAGTAGGCTTTGGTGCTACCGGCACTTCCTCATCCTCGGCCATTGCCTTGAGTGGCCGAGGTGCTGGTAAGACTGGAGGACGGGTGCCCCGCGTGGGCGGCATTGGTGCTTTGATCCAGATCTCGGATGACGAAGGTGTCTCCGATGATGATGACAAAGAAGAGGAGAAGGAAGAGGAAAAGGAGGGGGGTACTGACGAGGACTCATCCGACGAGGATAGTGATACGTCAAGTAGCGAAGGTAACTCCGATGAAGACGTATCCATCGAGGACGTTCGAGGAAAGGGAATAGCCTCGTCCAGTGCTGATGCTGCGGCTACCCGAAGCATTGATGACATCATACGGGACTTTGAGCCAGAGAGTCCTCCACGAGGGTCGTTTCCCGAGTTTGCTGGCTCGCACATTTGGGTCGACGGTTTTGAGTTTAAGGGTGACCTCGAATCGGATCGGACCCCGGGGAAGAGGCCGTATGGCGAGGCTAGCCGGTCAAGTCTTCCTTATTATGCGAAGAAACTTGGAGTTTCCGATCCGGCGACCGAGCTTTTCACGAGTCCGGACCTTCGAGAGTGTCACTTGCAGTGTGCTCCGGAGGAAAGGTGCTTTCTGGGTCGGGTGTTTAACCGTATCTGTGTGCCGGAAGCTGAGCTTCGGCTGGCCAACGAGCCCTTGGAGAGACTTCACGATGATATTGATGTCAAAGTGGCTGAGCTGATGCTCCTCAGCCGGTCGGCGCGCCGAAGGGCAAGTTATAATCTCCACTATCTGAATGACCGGTTGGGTGACGCGGAGAAAGCTAATAAGGAGCTTCGCCAGAGTTTGGAAAACAAAGAGATTGAGCTCAAAGCTGCTTTAGAAAATGTTAAGAAATCGCGAGAGGAAGCACAAGAGGTTGCGAATAGCAACGCGGAGCTCCTGGCTGCTAGCCGGCAAAAGGACAAGGATTTGTTGGCTGCGAACAAGCGCATAGAAGAGCTGTCCACGGAGCTGGCTACCCAAGCCGAGGTTTGGCGGGAAAGCATGGGGAAGGTTAAAAATAAGATAGATACATGCTTGACGGAAGCCGGAGGTTCTGCCGGGGAACCGCTGCCTGCAACTAACGCAGAGGCCTTTGAAGGTTGGCTGAGTAACGAGCTGGACGTCTTTAGCTCGTTGGTTGGCAACGCGGTCGACTTTGGTGGCTATGTCGGGGCTTTGGCGATGGCCAGCACGCTTCAGCTTGCGGATTGCGAGCACCTTCGCAAAG
The DNA here is from genome assembly GCA_009763385.1 of Coix lacryma-jobi var. lacryma-jobi. NCBI lineage: Eukaryota > Viridiplantae > Streptophyta > Magnoliopsida > Poales > Poaceae > Coix > Coix lacryma-jobi. The sequence continues at coordinate 134,748,675 of CM019827.1, forward strand.
TCAAAAGGCCAAATCATGCTTTTCCGTCGGTTGACGAGGTGAGCCGGATGAAGGCTGATGACGCCGACGTTCGGAACTGTGCGATGCGATTGCTTCGCAAGTTTTGGATTGCTAGTGGCGGCCGAGCTCTTGCCTTTGAAGAAGCCGCCGAGGCCACTCGTCAGGTTAGTTTTTTTTTTTATGGTGATGAAGGGTTTGGTATTTGATTTTGGAGGTTTTGTCGTTTATTTTTCCCTTGCAGGCTCGAAAGGACGCGATGCTCTCGCCGCCGGCGACTGTTGATGTTGGTGGTAGCTCCGAAGCCATTCTTGTGCCCAGCGTTGTGGAGGTTGCGCCTGTCGAGGCTGAAACCTTGGCTGAGAACGCTCCGAGCACTGAAGAAACTGTTGTAGAAACGGTGGCAACGGAAGGGGCGCCTGCTGAAGGCTCGGGTGCTGTCATTGGCGGAGGTCTGGATGCTACCGTTGACGAAGCTGTGGCTGAGGAGCGCGGTGAGGCCGGGCAGGTGTGAACTTAGGGTTGCTTGGGCGAGAGGGTTATTTTGTCAAAGGTGCGGAGGTTGTAAAAACTTGATGACGTTGTGACACTTTCCTATTTTGTGTAAATGTAGGTTCCTGACGGAACCATGCTAGAAGTGTTTGATGTGACGCCACTGACGCTTAATTATCAAGATACTTTTATAACTGGTGATTCGTGGGCTCGTGCTAAGCTAAAACATCCTTCGCTAGCTTTCGAGCGTTTTTGGTGGTCGAAAGTGCGAAGGTACGATTTAAGAAACAGCCGGTCGAGTCGTTTTTGGCGTGAAGCGGACTATACTGATCGACAGGCCACCCGTCAATTGTTTGGTTCTTCTTCGTCCTCGCAAGCTGGTATTGATGACGATATTGATGAGAACACAACCTTTGATTACTTGTTTGGGCGAACCAAACTAGATCTAGGTTCGGATGGATCACTAGTGGTTCCAAAGGAGGAACCTTTGGAGGTTAGTGATGTAGGCCGTACATATATGTATCGGGCGAGGGTTTTGTCTGGGGAGCTGCCAATTGTTCCGGCAGCTCCTTTGCTGTGGGGACCCATCGTTGCGGTGGAGCCGGAGTTCGAGGAGGGTAGCGAGGGCTCTGGTGATTTGATGTTAATTGAAGGGAGCGATGGTTCCTTGTAATTTTTTGTAATTTTTCCTGGTTTGTTTGTCGTTGTGAAGTTATTTTTGTAAATGAACGGGAACACTGTATGTTTGTTTTGTGTCATTGCGATTCGTTTGTGTAATTTGGTTGGTGGATTTTTTGTCATTATCGGATATTGACGAGGCTCGTTGGCTGTCCGGCTCTGCGTTGTTTTGTTGTGTGTAATGTTTAGCTCAGAAAGGTACGATACCTCCTTTTGTTTAAGCGAGGCTCGTTTTTGCGTTGAGAGATGTTTTCGAAGAAAAAACAGTGACGCCCCCTTTTCTTTTTAGCGAGGCTCGCTTTTCGTTGAGAGATGTTTTAGAAGAAAAAACAGCGACGCCCCCTTTTCTTTTTAGCGAGGCTCGCTTTTCGTTGAGAGATGTTTTAGAAGAAAAAACAGCGACGCCCCCTTTTCTTTTTAGCGAGGCTCGCTTTTCGTTGAGAGATGTTTTAGAAGAAAAAACAACGACGCCCCCTTTTCTTTTTAGCGAGGCTCCCTTTTCGTTGAGAGATGTTTTAGAAGAAAAAACAGCGACGCCCCCTTTTCTTTTTAGCGAGGCTCGCTTTTCGTTGATAGATGTTTTAGAAGAAAAAACAGCGACACCCCTTTGCTTTTTAGCGAGGCTCGCTTTTCGTTGAGAGATGTTTTAGAAGAAAAAACAGCGACGCCCCTTTTCTTTTTAGCGAGGCTCGCTTTTCGTTGAGAGATGTTTTAGAAGAAAAACAGCGACGCCCCCTTTTCTTTTTAGCGAGGCTCGCTTTTCGTTGAGAGATGTTTTAGAAGAAAAAACAGCGACGCCCCCTTTTCTTTTTAGCGAGGCTCGCTTTTTATTGAGGAAGCTGGACGTATGGTTTGTGTCTCGCCTTTTATTTTTGGTGTAGGTGGAAAAAAGCGTTATAAGTCCTGGCGTGTTTGGCGAGGGTACTCGACTCTTTGGTGCCCTTGTCTTGGGTGGAGGTGTTTGTGAGCCCCTGGCGTGTTTTGCGAGGGTTCTCGACTTTTGTACTTCGCGCCTCCACTTATTTTTGGTGGAGGTGAAGTTTGCCTTTTTGCGAGCCCCTGGCGTGTGTCCGCGAGGGTGATTGACTTTTGTACTTCGCGTCTCCCCTTGTTTTAAGTGGAGGTGAAGTTTCCCTTGAGCCCCTTGCGTGACTTTTTGTACTTCGCGCCTCTCCTTATTTTGGGTGGAGGTGAAGTTTGCTTTTTGCGAGCCCCTGGCGTGTTTTGCGAGGGTTCTCGACTTTTTGTACTTCGCGCCTCCCCTTATTTTGGGTGGAGGTGAAGTTTGCTTTTTGCGAGTCCCTCGCGTTTTTTACGAGGGTTCTCGACTTTTTGTACTTCGCGCCTCCCCTTATTTTGGGTGGAGGTGAAGTTTGCTTTTTGCGAGCCCCTCGCGTGTTTTGCGAGGGTTCTCGACTTTTTGTACTTCGCGCCTCCCCTTGTTTTAGGTGGAGGTGAAGTTTGCTTTGAAAAAAGTTTGTTTTTTGAAGCAATCTCCGAGGGTTATCATCGATTTTAACGCTCTTGTAGAAGAGCTGCTTTTTTCGATGTTTGTTACTAAAAGCAAAAAAATTTCCGGGGATTCTAGCCTGTATTGATGGTTTGGATACTGCCTCGTTAAAAAACCTTACGCCCCTTCGTAAGAAAAAAGAGTGCAGCTCCTCTGTTTTTGTTACATGCATGGAAACGAAACAAAGCAAGAGAGAAAAAGCAGATTATATAATGCGAGGGCTCGCTAAGGCTCCGCTATGGGTAGTATTTGCGAAGGTCGTCAACATTCCAAGTGTGAGGCAGGATGTTCCCCTTGCTGTCGGAGAGGTGAAATGATCCGGGACGATTGCATTCTACTATTAGGTATGGACCCGTCCACTTTGGCTGAAACTTCCCTGCCATGCTGGCGTTTTGCTTCCGAATTAGAACGAGGTCGCCCTTCTTCAGTTCTTTGATTCTCACCTTTTTGTCTCTCCATTTTTTGTTTCTTCTTGATACTTGCGAAGGTTGTGCACTGCGTTGCATCTTGTTTCTTCGAGTAAGTCTTTGTCAAGCAGTTGGTTTTGCTCGTCTTCTTCGATGGTTGTTCTGAGTGACCCATACTTGACTTCTTCTGGTAACACAGCTTCCTCGCCAAACAGGAGCCTGAAGGGTGTGAATTTGGTGGCTCTGCACTCCGAGGTGTTATGAGACCAGGTGACGGAGGTTAGTTCTTCTGCCCATTTTTCTTTGGGCCTGCCTTGTAACTTTTTTGATATGGCTTGGAAAATTGTTGCATTGGCTCTTTCGACTAAGCCATTGGATTGAGGGTGCCGGACTGAAGCGAAGCATAAGATTGTTCCGATTTGAGCGCAGAATTCTTTGAAAACCTCGCTGTCAAACTGAGTGCCGTTGTCGACAGTTAAATGTTTGGGAACTCCAAACCGGCAAACTAATTGTTGCCAAAAGAACTTTTTCACTGCTAGGGATGTAATGGAAACGAGTGGTCTAGTTTCGATCCACTTCGTGAAATATTCCACGGCTACCACTGTGTAGCGGAGGTTTCCTGGAGCTGTTGGTAGTGGACCGACGAGGTCCATTGCCCATCTTTGCAGAGGCCAAGTTGGGCATATGAGAGTTGTAGGAGCCCCTGGGGCATTTTGATTTTTTGCCGTTAGTTGGCAACCCTCGCAATGTTTGACGATGCTTTCTGCATCTCGTAGTGCTGTTGGCCAATAGAAACCTTGCCGGAAAGCTTTCCCAGCTAACGCCCTTGGGCCGTTGTGTGAGCCACAGATGCCTTCGTGAATAAGCTTGAGAATATCGTTTCCTTCAGACTGTGACACGCATTTGAGCCATGGCGAGGTTACAGAAGCTTTGTACAGAATGTTGCCCACAATCTTATACCCTCGTACTCTTTGTTTTAGTCTGTTTTCTTCTTCCTTGGACTCGGGTTCATGGAGCCCTTTGATATAGGCTATGATAGGTGCTCTCCAGTCCTCGCTGTGAATTATACTGATCAGCTTGGTGTTCTTTTCTGGGGTTTCGAAGGCTGATTGAATCGCAACCTCATGGAAAACATCTGGTGGCAGCTGAAGCTGTAGTGCTGCTGCTTTAGCTAGGCAGTCTGCCTCGTTGTTTGCGGCCCTCGGTATTGCTTTCACCGTTATGCCGAGGAAGAATGATTCTAACCTTCGGACATATTGAAAGTATTTTTGTAGCTCTGGATCTTTTGCTTTGTAGCTCTTCTCAATGTGTCCCGCGATGACTTGTGAGTCTGTATTGATGACTGCCCTTCGGACCGACAATGATCGAAGCCTTGAGAGCGCTAGTATTACGGCTTCGTATTCTGCGGAGTTGTTTGTGCATTTGAAATCAAGTCTTCTTGCATATCTTAGCTTCGACCCGGATGGCGAGATTAGGATGGCCGAGGCCCCAGCTCCAGTTGCACCCCAGGCTCCGTCGACATATACGATCCAAAATGGGTCTTGTTGAGGTCCATCGCTGCGAGGATCAGGTGTCCACTCAGCTATAAAATCTGCTAGTGCCTGTGATTTGATTGCTGTTCTGCCGACGAAGGTTATGGCGTAACTGTTAAGCTCAACTGCCCATTTTGCTATTCTTCCAACTACCTCGTTGTTCTTGAAAATGTTCTCGAGGGGGTATGCCGAAGGTACATGAATCTCGTATGCCTGGAAATAATGCTTGAGCTTTCTAGATGCCATGACCACGGCGTATGCTATCTTCTCGAGCTCTGAGTAATTCCGCTTGGGACCTTCGAGGGTTTCTGATACATAGTAGATTGGGGCTTGCCTTGTCCTGTTGTTCTCGTGTAACTCTTTGATCAGGACCGCGCTTGCTGCGTGAGGCGAAGCTGCGACATACAGCAGTAATAGGTCTCCTTTGCTTGGACTGGTTAAAACAGTCAAGTTGGTGAGATACTTTTTCAAGTCCTCGAAGGCTTCCTGCTGCTGAGGTCCCCAATTGAATGGTGCAATGCTTCTCAATGTTTCAAAGAAAGGTAACCCTCGCTCGGCGGATCTGGAGATGAATCTGCTGAGTGCTGCTAAGCGGTCTGACAGACGCTGAGCTGCTTTTTTGGTTGTTGGGGGTTCCATATTGATGATAGCATCAATCTTCTCGGGGTTAGCTTCGATTCCCCTTGCTGAAACGATGCAACCCAGCAGTTTTCCTTCGCTTACCCTGAAAACACATTTTTCGGGGTTTAACTTTAATCCGGTAGACCGAAGATTGCTGAACACTCTCGATAAGTCTGAAATGTGGTTTTCTTTCAGCTCACTTTGGACAACCAGATCATCGACGTAGGCAGAGACGGCATGTTCATCTTTGAAGACCTCAGATGTCATACGAGCGAAGGTTGATCCTGCGTTTCTTAGGCCCTCTGCCATCCTTCGGAAGCAGAAAGTTCCCGAAGGTGTGATGAAACTTGTTTTCTCCTCATCTTCTTCATTCATCCATATCTGGTGGTATCCTGAGAAGCAGTCGAGTAGAGATAGCATTTGGCATCCGGCTGCTCTGTCAATCAAGGTGCTTATGTTGGGGAAGGGGAAATCATCCTTCGGACAAGCCTTGTTTAGACACGTGAAATCTACGCACATTCGCCACTTCTTGTTCTTTTTCTGTACTAGGACCACGTTTGAGAGCCATGTTGGGTACTTGACTGGGCGGATGACGCCTGCGTCCAAAAGCCTTTTTACCTCAGCCTTCGCTGCCTCTTTCCTTTCTTCTGATATTTTGCGAAGCTTTTGTTTGACCGGGCGGTAGCCTGGCTTGATGTTTAAGCTGTGCTCTATCAGGGTTCTGTTCACCCCTCTTAGGTCTTATGCGGACCAGGCGAAGGTGTCGGAGTTTTCTTTGAGGAAAAAGACGAGGTTGTTTTCTGATTTGGGATCTAGGTTAGCTGAAATAAACACCTTTCTTTCAGTGTTGCCCTCGAAAAGTTGAATTTGTTTGGTCTCTTCCTTGGGTGATACCCTTGCTTTGTCAGTGCAAATTTCACCTTCGATGCTGAGGTCTGTAGCTTGAGGCTTGGATAAGTTGTGGACATTACGTTGTCCTGGTGCTACCGTTCCCTCGGCTGCCCTTGCAATGTCTTGGTCCCCGTATACTGCAACCACCCCCTTCGGAGCGGGGAGCTTCATGCATAGGTAAGCGGGGTGAATGACTGCGTTGAATGCGTTAGTCACCCCTCGGCCGAATATTGCATTGTACGGATAAAACATGTCGACGACGTCGAAAGTTATGTGCTCGGTTCTACAGTTCATTTGGTCGCCGAAGGTCACAGGCAGCGATATTTTGCCGACAGCTCTGACTTGTTGACCGCCGAAGCCGTATAGAGGGTTGTCAGCAGGTTGCAGGAGGTTTCTGTCAAGCTTCATGCTGTCGAAGGTTGAGGCGAACAGGATGTCCGCGGAGCTTCCTGTGTCAATCAGAATTTTAGTTACTGTCCACCCTGCCAGATTGGTCTCGATCACCATAGCGTCGGTATGAGGGTAATCTCTCAATTTCATGTCACTGGAGTCGAAGGTTATAGGAATGTGAGACCATCGACCGAATTTGTGAGGTCCTTCGACGGCTACATGGTGTACTCGTCTGGCATGTTCCTTTCTCTGCCTTTTGTTGCCATGGTCTTCATTTGAACCCCCGGTGATAGCTAGTATTACACCGAAGGTTGATGTTGGATTGTTGATGGTTGTTTGGTTTTGGGCTTCGGATTTGACGGGTTGAGGCGCTGGTAACGCGGGTATTGGTGGTGGTGGTGGTAGAGCATTGTTGACTTGTTGGGTGGTTGGGGTTTGGTTTTGGGGGGTTGTTGGGTATGTGACTGTGTAAGGTGGGTTTTGGCGTTGTGGATCACGGTTGGCTGGTAAGAGGTTTGGTTGTAATGTGGGTGGTGTGCGTACATGGGTTGTTGCGAGGGTAGGCCGTAGTTTATGGGGGTGTAAAGGTATGGAGGATTTGGAGGGTGGAAATTTGGTTTCCTGGTGTGATTGATGGTTCGGTTGTCTGCCGAGACGGCTCTTTTGGACTCCTGGTACTCTTTTCCTTTGGCGAAGCATTCACATTGCTTGGTAGTGTGACCCTTTCCAAGACCACAAAAATGACAATATATTTTCGCTGGATCCTTTTGCTGGTTCCGTTGATCCGGCGGTGGTGGCAAGCCTTGAGGGGTTTGGTTGCTCGGAGGTTGAGAGTTCCGTCTTTGGTCATCATAGTGTACCGCTTTGTTGATGGCACCGATATTGTTTTGTTCTTGGCGAGGGTTGTTTTCCCTTGTTTGAGGCCTCGGCTGCGGCTTTTGTTGTGACCTCCGAGCATCGGACTTTGCCCTGAAGTCCATGTCTGCTCTGCAGTACTTTTCCATTGTCTCATGTAATTCCTCGATCGTATTTGCCGGTTTTCTGGCAAATTTTGAAGAGCATGGGCCTGGACGCAGGCCACTAACTGCAGCGAGGATGACGGCTTCGTCGGATATCCCTGGAGTTCTTGCTCTGATTTGGATAAACCTTCGCCAGTAGTCTTGAAGTGGTTCACGCTCTTCTTGCTTGCAATTGAAAAGCTCGATGGGGTTTGAAGGGGCTGCTGTAATGCCTTTAAAGTTTGTGCAGAGCCTATCTCTGAGGTTGGCCCAGGAATCCACGGTTCCGGGGCGAAGGTTGCTGTACCAGGTTTGCGCGATATCACGCAGGATGATGACGAAAGATTTTGCCATTGTTGATTCATCGCCCCCTGCCACGGCGACAGCTGCCTCGTAGCTCATTATGAACTGGCGAGGGTCAGTGAGTCCATCGTAACGAGGGAGGTTTTGTGGATTGTAGCATTGTGGCCATGGTTGGGTTTGTAGTATCTGGGAGAGTGGTGACTTTGGGTCATAGGGCATTTGGTGTTGTTGGGCTCTGCGTTGGTTGCGAAGGTTTGGCTCTATCTCATCTGGGTAAAGTTGGCGAAAGTTTGGTTGTCTCATGGGGTATGGTTCTGGGTGTCTTGGTGGTGGTGGGGGTGGTGGATGGCGGCGGAGGTTGCCATGATCCTGCTCATTTCCCTCCTGTAGCGGTGGCATTTCCCCATCGTTCCATCCCTCGGCTTCGGCTTCAGCTGCCGCGAGGGACTCCTCCATTCGGCGAAGCTGCTCTCTTGCTTCATCCGCCTTTTGCCTGATAAGGCGCAGCCGGTTGTGCCTTTCAAGCTGGTCCAGGCGCCTCTTCTTTTCCTGCAACTCAGCTTGAAGTCTTTCTAAAGCTTCGAGGCCCAACTCCTCCTCTTCTCCTTCCCCATCTCCTCCGGAGGTATGCGGGTGCGGCTGTGATCCCTGCCGAGTGTGAGGGCCCGGGACCTCCGTCCCTGGGACAACTTCTTCTGTTTCCGAGGGTACTACATTCTCTTCCACAGGCTGGATTATCACCGTGGCCTCTCTGGTTACACGAGGGTCCCTGGTAGCGGGCGCTCTTCTGTTTCCTGCCATTTCGAACTTCGCTTCCCCACGGACGGCGCCAAACTGTTGGATGCACTCCTGCAGGCCCCGTTAGCAAACAGGGTGCGGAGCGAGGGTGGACAACGGTCGGCTATACGCGAAGGTAAAGACGTTGGCACAAGGAAATAAAGTGATGAAAATGTTTCCTTTCTCCAAAATCCTCCCGTTTACACTGTTCATCCCTTGGTATTTATAGGGAATACCAAAGGGTGCTGACACAATTACAATAGGGTACAAAAAGATTCCCCGGCTCTATACAGGCAGAAAGGGCAAAGCCGTAAAAACACAGCAGAAGCGGAAAACCCTAATCAGTCCTCCTCCTGTCCGCCGCCACCTTGCTTCGTTTGCCTTCAACGGAGAACAGAGGAAAACGGACCTTCGCCTTCGCCGGTCCTTGGGTCAGCATCCCTTCGCCACTTGCCAAGCTTGACGCCTCAACGTCAAAGCCTTGGAACCTGCGAAGGTTTCTTATTGCGTGTTCGGAGCGCCTTTACCTGCGAGGAACAAAGCGAACTCCGAGGGTCGGATTTGCATCCGAAGGTTAAGAAAAAACGACCTAGAAGAGCCCCTTCTATCGGGAGGGCGAGGCTTTGTGAGGGCGCGCAGGTCGGCGGAGGTTTTTTCCTGCTCAGCCCACGCGCCGCCACTGCCGAGGGTCCCTTCTCCCAACAATAAGTTCAAGCGAGCAGAGCCAGTGTACTATCTTCTGGACGGTTAGAGTTTATTTTATCTATTAAATCTAGAGAGTTGTAAAACTTTTCATTTTTTTTTTCAAAGACAGAATGCTAGATTGCGTTCTCGTACGTACATGTGTATATTTGCCTTCAAAAATGATGAAAATGTTCATCTCGGTCGTTCTCGCTCGTCGCGTGCCCATGCATGCCTCAGCATGGTAGCTGCGTCTTTGACCATCAGTCAGACGTTGATCGACCATATACAGTCGTTGATTCCAGGTATCCAGTTCATGGAAATTATATACCAGATCATGCATATCGTACGTCGTCATCTCTACACTAACACTACACGTCATGCACGCATGATCACACAGCAGTCTGGTGTGCGTGTGCGCCCGCCCTAAAATTCCTTTCCTGTCTCTCAAAGTGGCTTGCATATGCATTACCCTCTTTTTCTAGAAGCTGCAACCTTTAGTAAAATGGTCCTGCAAACCTAATTACGACGACCAAGAGACTAGAAATAGCAAATTGAAGAAAGCACATAAAAGCTTGAACCCACAGATGATGAAGGAACTAACCTTTTGCATTTTTCTTAGCAGAAACATAACGGTGGAGCGTTCAAATCTTAGTACCACAGCTTACACAAATAAGTGTTTTCAGTGATAAACTTATTGGCACACTAGCCATCATGCCCAGCTAGCTATTTCGCACTAAGGTAGACTAGCACTAGTCCACTAACTAGGCCAGTTTAGCGTATATTCAGAGCAAGACGTAGAGACAACAAAGAAAAAAGGAGAAAAGCGGAAGATACACACTACGATGATGATAAAATAAAAATTTATTATTTCACGTAATCCAATGACAATTACGTGAGATTATACTACGTGGATTTAACCAAACAAATTACAAATATAAACATCTACGTGTTGTAACACATTTTATTCCATTGGATCATTTCTTATCCATTGGATCACTTACAAGTGTTACAATGATTCTTGCTGTAACACTCTTATTAGTTCTAGGAACACTTTCTTGATGTCAACCAAAAAGAGAAAATCTTGATGAACCCATATGGCGGTGGAGTAGGTTGGTGTGTTCATACAACAAAGTAAAAAAATATCTATTATTACTTCCATTTAATTTTACATTTTTTATTTTGTTTTCTTCTCCATTGTACTTGTTCTTCTTATGGTATAGCTCTGTCTAGTGCGTCTCTTGATCTCGGCCTAATAAATTAACAACATGCTCTAGCATTGAACTGACCTTTGATGCGGCTACTCAATGCTAATGGTTCTCATGTAATGACCATGATGTGATTGCCCAACAGCCTTGATGAGAGCTATATGTGATGTGTTGCCTATAAATAGAAAGGTCTACCTGTATTTTTTTTAACACTTTAACTGAAACATTATTTTGTGTTACTAGAGGCATATATTTGTAACACATTTTATATGTGTTCCACTTATGTGTTACAACATAGTACACTTTTGTAACATTTTTCTTGTAACATTAATTTTGTGTTACTATAATTGTTGTTAGTAACACCTTTTTTTTAAAAAAGTATTTTGTGTTACAGTCGAAGTCTGTAACACACTTTTGTGTTACTATGAAATTTTACTGGAACACATTAATGAATATGTTACATAAAAGTGTTATAATATCCCTGTTGTGTAGTAGTGTAATGAGATTGTATACATTTTGGATCTTCAACTAAAGTTCAGCTGAGTTTTAGCTGCCTCCGTTTGGATCCCTAGCAGCTAAAGTTTAGCCGGTGGGTCCAAATAGGACCTATGATGCTCACATGGAAAAGTATATGTACCAACCATGACGCCTATATACGCTGTATTGGTGAAGGTACTCCTAATATGGGTTCACAGCATCATATCTTCCGACGAAATTTCAAACGACTTTTTCTTTTCTTTTATTTTGTAAGTTGTATAGTACAAACAAAGATGGCCACACATTCAACCTTATCTAGGCGCGCATACTACACTCCTCGCTCCTATATATAAGCAATAAGCATAATCTGCATATAGTCGCCAAGCCATGTGGGGTGGCACGCTACACATAGGCAAAACTAGGGCTGGTTGGTCGGGTTTAGACGACCCTATTCTCTAGAAAACTGCCTCCTAATATGAAATCTAATCAAGGTTGCACATAAATGATAACCACCAAAAAAATCCATGCATGTGACATATCCTGCGAGAAAGAAAAGAAGATGAGGATACACATATCTTTTTTTTCCTGCAACTCCTTTAGACCCTGTTTAGATGTACCTAACTAAAATTTAGCTAGCTAAAATTTTAATGTAAAACTTTAGGTAGCTAAAAGTTTCTCAGCTAAACTTTAACTGAGTGTTTGGATGCTCCAGTTAATAGACTCAGCTAAATTTTAGCTGACTTTAGCTGGGTTGAAATAGTTAAATGTAGCTAAACTTTAGCTGAGCTGTTTGGATGTCTAGCAGCTAAATTTAGCCAGCTAAAGTTTAGCTGATACATTAACATGGCCTTAATAGTATGTCTGAATATATTTATAAAAACAATATACTCCCTCCATACCCATATTAGTTGACGTTTAGGACAGCGACACGGTCTTCAAAACACAACTTTGACCTCTTATTTTATAAAAAATTTATGGAAAAGTGATATATGTATACTTTATGAAAGTATTCTTTAAGACAAATCTATTTATATAATTTTTATATTTGTAAACTTAGAAAACTTAATAGTTATTGATGATTTATATTCCCAATGTTTGACTCTAATCTTTTTTAAAACGTCAACTAATATGAGTATGGAGGGAGTATTTATTTTGAGATGGAGAGAGAGAGACATATATATATATCTATATAAATATATAAATAATAAATAAAATTAAGAACCGAGAGAAAAGAAAAGTCTAAGACCAGATACACACACAGCTTCTTAAGAATTTGTAAACTTGGTGGATGACTGGATGAGACAAAGTGATGGAGCTAGGGACCGCGCTAATGGAATCCACTAAAGGTAACACGCAAGCTGCAGGTTATTTTATTTTTTCCCCGCTGGACTAGTTGGCTAGCGCTGCGCTGCAATTGGGGGCGAGCGGCACATGCCGCCATTCCTATGAATATTGACCATGACTGCACCAGGAATGTCATGGCCGAACAGAAGAACGCGTGGACGCCGCCATGCTCAGTCAGTCACTCGCATTGTATTATGCATGCATGCTCTCAACAGTGCAAGTTGCAAAAAAAAAAAAAAAAATAAAAGAAGGCGCACCATCCATCATCCACCACCAGCATGCATGCAGATGCAGGTCGAAGAAGAAGAGGAAAGAAGAAAAGAAGGCAGCAACGCTTGCGATGAAGGAAAAACCCTGCCATTTTCCTTCGTCTAACTTGCAGCCGACGATGATGATGATGAGCCACACAGTTGCCATATTGCTCTTGTGGCTGGTGCTGTTAACCAAAGAAGCCAGCTACAGGACGCACTGCTGGCTTACTACTAGTACATTAGAAGCGCTGTGTCGAAAGTAGAATGCAAGGCAGGAAACAACGATAAGGCCATAAGGTTGTAGTACGCACAGGCACAGGAGGGAGAGGAGAAGGCCATACTCAGCGACAGCGAGCGAGCGTGTGAGACCGCATGTCTAGATGCACTGATGACACTGGCATTGTTGCAGACACTTGCGTTGGCGCTAGTGCACTGATGACAATAGCGCCTTAGCTGATGAGTCTCATGACACTCATGAATAATCTGCTACATGTACGATCTGCATTAATATTTATATATATACGCAGTGATGACGGACCCAAAAAAAATATTAGAAGACTTTTTCAACCTCTAAACAACTTTATCCTCTCTTCAGTGTGTATATCTCTGAAAAAAAAAATCTACGGGGGGCTTAGGAGGAGCTCTATGGATCAACAGACGTAGAGGGGCTAGAGAAGCCCACCGCTGGATCCGCCCTGTATACACATACTCTCTCCGTCCCAAAATAAGTATACTTCTAGAGTTTAAAATTTGTCCCAAAATAAATGCACTTACATCTTTCTAAAGGTATAAATGTAATTTCATACTAAACTTATCATCTTTATTCAAACTCTAGAAGTGTATTTATATTGAGACGGAGGGAGTACGTAGAGTATATACTTACACAGATGTGCGTGTTTGTACGTATACGTACTCTCTCCTGTGCGTAGGTGTAGGTATACATACAATACATTGTTCCGGGCAGAGAGATCGAATGTTGTATTGTGCGCATATGACAGGTACGTTCAAGTCAGAATCTACTCGAGATAAAAATTAAAGGATGCCCATAAATTCTAAGTTTTTTTTACGAAGCTGCTACACAATCAAGGTGGAATTTAGGACGAATGCTGGCCGCAATGTAGATATCTACGCACACTACGTATGGTTCTTAATTAGTCATCACTCATCAGCAAATAAGGTTCACGTAACCGCGTCACGGAGGAATGTTCTGAGATGGTCGCCATGGATCTTCTACATCCTTGGACTATTCAACGTGCATGCATGCATCTTGGAGCATCAAAATTGGCCTGGTTGTTGGTGCCTGGACAACGAGGAGCATGCAAAATATATACAGTAGTGTATCGATCCCTGTTCTTTGAAACACTTTGAAAACGAGTTTCCAAATGTGCAACATGTGCATCCACAGTAAACTATTGTCCCCAGCATGCAACTTTAATTTGTTTGAAAAGATCACCACCAGTACGTGCAGCTAGCTAGCTTTATTTGTGCTCCCTCGAAGTGCGAAGAAAACGAACTACCATAATATGGATCGTCCAGCGAGTTGGTACTACGTAGTACTACATGCATAGATATATACAATATAAGTATATACAGTATAATCTTACATATGCGTATTAATCTTACAGACGACAAGCAGTTAATGTTGATGCGACTTGTACCGATAGCAATACAAATACTGGAAGTTGGCCAGCTTAACAGGACCGAAATATATTCAATGTCTTGGTTAGTGCGATGAACCTGGATAGCCAGCCATGTCGTGCTCGATCTCCCCCTTGTGCAAGTGGGCTAGCTACTAGCTGGCTTCAGCAGCTCCGGCTCCGCCTGACGCTGAGTACTGTGTAGTGACAAAAACCTGTAGCTATACTATTCACTGGAGCCGATTTCACTTTCCTCTCTCCTCTTCAGTCACTGACAATGGGCACTGTACACAGAAGCCGGCGGAGCCTGGTTTTGCTAGCTTCTCTGGCTCCTCTTCTGTCCCTCTACAGTACCGCTACAGTAGTCGGAGCCGGAGCTGCCGAAGCCCGGCCAAAGAGGCCCATAATGCATACAAGCAAGTGGCGTCACTTGCAACACCAACAGTGGCAATTTAGAATAAAAATTTAGAAGGAGTTAAGTTCAAACTATTTTAGCAAAATTAAGATCTAAACCATCTTTTTATGCTATCATCTTCCACACTCACTACTGGAAACTTGAAATTTTTGGACTAGTTTAGAAGGACTACTCCAAGCTCTTTATAACCTTCTCCTATAGTTAAAAATTTTATGGGCTAAAAGGGACTCTATAAACACAACCGTTGTAAGAGTGGCTAGATCCATGGTAGTCCCGGTGGTAGATCCGCCCCTTAGGACCAAGGATTATATGATGAATGAATTTGAAATTGCTGCTGATGTTGTCCATCGATTTACTCGATCACATATCTATTTATGTTCTTATTAATCTCAGATTGTACAATTATAACAACTAAAACAATCCCTCTTAATGAAACACATGCATAAATCACGTTCGTGGGAAAAAAAACCCCCACTAAAACAAGAACCCCCACTAAACAAGAAACAAGGTTGATTAATGTATCTAGTGACAAATTTCGGTAAATGTAAGGCTAATAACAAGCAGCGCTTACATTGTGTGTATTTAAATGCATAGCAAAATACTAACCAAAATATTTTATAATTTAAAATTAGAGAGAGTAATAAGTGACACACTGCTCTATTTCTCTCACAGTGACTAGCAGGCGAGACCTCAGCCAATTTTGATGCATGTGTGGTGTGTGGTGGACCAGAAGTCCAGCTAGAACTCTCCAATTCTGCACATATACTAGTCAACCAAAAACTATCATGAAAGCTGCTGGCTTGTGGAGTTCCCTCTAGCTAGAGGGGAAGTGCTGAGGATAACCATGATTACAATTTAAGTACAGCCGTTTATCAAACTATATCTAATGTATAGTATTTGTGAGGTTTTGATTTATGTGATTTTAACTGTTAGGTCTTGAGTGGTATTCAAATGGTTGCACATAGTAGCAGTACTCAATCACAAATTTGTAGATTATTGAATAGAACCATAAGAACAGCCCATCCAATTTACAGAAGTGTAAAATTCTACTCTATCCATTTGAAAATAAATGTCAATCTAGGATTCATTTTTCTGCCTCAACTACTTTGTCACATTCTCGTATTCCAAAGTATTATTTAGGCTCTGTTTGGCTGGTTTTTTTCGGATTTTGTCTCCATGCTACAGTACCGAAGGGAGCCGGAGCCGGGGAGCCTCGGCTCCACGTTCATTTTACCAGAAGAAAAAATGTCTTATGTGAATAGTACGAGGTGTAGAAGTGCCAGAGCCACAAAAAAAAACCTACCAAAAATACGCCCTTTACTCTCTACCCGCTACAACAACCCAACCACATTCCCCTAGCCAAAGGCACTGACCAATGTTGATACAAGCCATCAAAGAACAAAGATTATGACGTATATACTTAAAAGGAACAGCTCTCTCATTAACGCTCCTTTGGTTAGCTATAGTGACAAAATATTGTGAATACTAGAATTGAAATTTTGAAAACCATGATCTAAGGTACTGACTTTTTGTCTGGATTTCATTTTTAAAAGAATCTTCCGAAGATGCAAAGTGTGCTAGCTCTCCTACATAAATACTCCCTCCGTATCGCTTTTAGATGACGTTTTGGACAAGGTTTGAGTCAAACATTGAGAATATAAATCACGAATAACTTTTAAATTATTGAGTTTAGAGATATAAAAATCATATAAATAAATTTATCTTGAAAAGTACTTTCATAAAAGTATACATATACTATTTTACAACAAATATTTTTTAAAATACAAGTGGTCAAAGTTGCACTTTGGAGACCGTGTCGCTGTCCTAAACGTCATCTAAATGCGATACGGAGGGAGTAATGCATAAGCACACCGCTGCTTTAAATGATAATAATGAGATGTCCATTTTTAGATGTCAGTGGATCTTGTCGTTTTGCCCTGGTTTCATCTCATTTTTGTCCGCTTCAAAATTCAGTTTTTAGGTCAGACTCAATACACAATTTCATCTTTCAGTTTTCAAGATCAATAAAACTACAAATAAAATGGATTCTCCTCTCAATGCACAGTTTCAGTGTACAATTTCATATGCTTTTATAGGTCCCATAATTTCTCTTTTTCTCTTCTTTTCCTCTCTCTTTCCCCCTAGACCGGTGACATGACATCTGAGCGCATTGGCGAATCTAGCACTAGGGCCATTAGGGCCATGGCCCTAGTCTTAGCTCCTCATTTGTGTGGACAAATTATTAATTTTTTCTATACCTAAGTATAATTAGTACTGATGTCTAATGCAATGGCCCTAGTCTTTGACTAATCCTGGGTCTGCCCCTGGCTGGGCGCTCTTCAGTTCACGGCCAAGCGCAGGCGCCGCCCGTCCGCTGGCGTGGTCGCCGTCCTGATGCCGGCGTTCACGCAGCTCAACAAGATCAACGCCATCGAGTCCTACACGCTGGTGCTGCTCCGCCCGCGGGCACCCGCGCCACCTCTCCCTCCCGTCCCGTCCGATTCTATGCACGGGATGGAACGTACGAGACTCTCAATGGAGATTTCACTCAGGTTTCACCGTTTTGAAGAAAACAATGCTCAAATGTTTCATGAGGATGAAACGTTTCGTGCTCATCGTCGTCTTTCATTATTATTCTATGATCATTTACAAAATCATGACCATTAGGATGTGCTCTTAAATTCGAATATACATCTTCTAAAAGTGAACGCGGATTATATGACTGTTCTCGCTGTGTGTTGTGAAATCAAACCTTAACTGGGATCACAGAGCATATAAAGTACTCCAGTATACTTCAGCAGAAAGAGCGTACTTAATTAACCAGGACTGTGGAACATGCTGACTGTTACTAGACTATTATTTGTAAAATGGATTAGATAGGACTATAGGAGGTCACTTTTTTTAGAGATATAAGACGGTTTCATAATAGTTTGTCTTCAGTATGATGCCAAGAAGTCTATATAACGCTGTCAAGCTAAGTCATCTACTCCATCTCTGATATTTAGAAATACTTCTCCCTAATATTTATTTAGAAATAAAAGGGAGAGGGAGAACATCTCGTTCCTTCATGTAGCACTTTAGAGAGAAATATGTTTATCTATATATGGTATATTATCCATGATTTAAACTTATACAGTTATTCACCCCATAGATTAAGATTCCCCCCTTTTATATCCAATAAGCATTTCACCGTGGCCCCAGAAGTTGCTGTATAGAACAAAAACAAAAATATTGTGATCAGAATTATCACATTATATATCAGAACTAATTCAAATATTTGACCACTGAAAGGGGAATTGTTACTCCCTCCATTCTAAAATTAGTGCACATGTCACACTTTGAGCTGGGTAAAACTTTATTAGTATCTTAAGTTTATGATAACAAATAGACTTTATTGTATTTATATATATATTTATATATTTATATATTTATTATTATATATATAGTGAACCTGTTTAGAGATACAAATGTGAATAATATTTTATCACATCTTCTATATTTAAGTGCTTGAACAATTTTGTCTTTGTTCTTTCATAGAAAAAAAATATCATTTGTTTATTATGATTTGTGCTAATAGATTTGGACCATTGGATGGAGATCTAAAGGTTGTTAGTCGTCGCCTGAAAAGATGCTATATTTCAGACGCCTAAAATATAGCAAATCCCATATTTTATATAAATGTAGTCAAACTTGAAATTATATTGGTTGACTATTCAGAGTGCAAGGTGCTCTTATTTGGGATGGGAGAGAGAGAGAGAGAGAGTAAGAAATAGACAATTAATGGAGTAAATCTTACTGACAATGGAGTAAACTTTACTGTAGCTTTTCGTTTTATGGGTGTCTCCAAACGCTATGTGATCGAAAAGTACATGTTTTTGCTCATAGAAATCGGTTGAAAGATCTAAAACCAATGGAAACAAAAGGATATAGCTGACATACAATACAAGAAAATCAAGAAAGTTATATATGAAGAAAGAAAATAAACAGCATTTGTGTTATATGGATTAGTATCTTTTGTAGGAAAATAGCAATAGCTGATGTATACAGTACACTTCTGTACGATCTTTTTTTCTGAGGAAAGGGGTGTACGATTTTACCCAGCTCTCAACATGATATCGATGAATCGATACTAATAAGACTCGTCATCCTTTTGAATGAACGAAACTGCAGCGATATCCGTGGATAGTCACTGTGAGTGAATAATTAAGAAAATCAATCTATATCACAATAACAAGAGAGAAACTGTCGAAACAATCTTCAGCAGATTCAAAAAATGCTATGTATAGACTTGTAGAGACTCTGAATCCTCAATTTTTTTTTGCATCTTTAACTTTCATTGCTTTCATTATTACTCCCTCCGTCCCAAGATATAAGACGCGATTTGACTTGACACGGTCTTCAAAAATATATTTTGACCTATAATTTCTCTTATAATATATAATTTATAGAAATAAAAGTTTGATCATTAGAAAGTATTTCTAAATACAAATATAATACAGTTACTTTTGTAGTATAAGCTTTTCATATGATTAGACTAGTTCTTAGTCAAAGATAAGAAAGTTTGAATTTTGAAATACGTGCGCGCGCTTATATCATCTTGGGACGGAGGGAGTATTATCTAGAAAACACTCCGATTGTGTTTTGATTGAAGATGATAGATAACAACACCCAACCTATATTAGTCCATCTATCGAACTTCTACAGCAAAGCTAACCAAGCTACTAGACTGTGTGTGTTGGCAAGATCGAGCCAAAGAGTGATGAATCCAATACCAGAACAAAAGCACAGCACACATGTTTAATCTCTAGCAGATCGAATTAACTTATTGTGCACTCGATAATGCCACAAACTTGCATGATCTTAATTTAGGACAACTATTTCTACTAGCATCTCAAGACTTCTCCTAATGCATGGTGTACATACAACATACATACAACTCGTTTTGCAGCCGGACTTAAACAAGTTCTTTGCAAGACGAAGAACAAACACTAGCTAGTAGTAATTGAATTCAAGATGAAGCCGGTGACAAGAACCAAAAGGAGGAGAGGACAAGAACAAACACTAGCTATGTGTATACATACTACGATCGCTGCTATAACAAGCAGAAGGCACCTAGGGCAGGTGAGAGGTGATGAGCCACGCATTGCTTCTTCTTCAACAGCTCCTGCGGCCCATGCTCGAACGCAATCTCCACCGCCGGCCGTGCGCGCTTCTGGCACCCGTCTCCGGCGATGTCGACGCCGAACAGCCTCACTACCACCGGGGCTTCACTTGGTTTCTTCTCCTCCGCTGGTGCCGGCACGGGCATCGCCGGCGACCCGTCGGTGGCGGCCGCCGCCGTCTTATTGGTCGTCTTCTTGCAGTCGATGAAGAGCTGCTTCTCGGAGCCGTACGTGGAGTGGGAGAAGACGATGGTGTCCCCGGCTCGGAGGCCCTTCTCCCTGACGAAGCGGCTCCAGCCCTTGGTGAGCACGTAGCTCTGGCTGCTGTTCCAGTACGAGTACCGGAACCGCCACACCTTGCCCTCGCCGTCCTCGAAGTTGAGGAGCACGCCCTTGCCGGTGGCCGCCGCCTCGGGCGCGCGCTTCAGCGGGAAGTGCTTCTCGGCGTGCTGCTTGGGGACGACGAGGCGGTTGAGCTTGCCGACGTCGCTGGGCGTGACCGCCTTCTCGAACAGCGGCGCGCGCGCCCAGGCCGGCGTGGGCTGCGCGCGGGCGCCCATGCCGCGCCCCGGCGCAGGCCCTGGCGCAGCTCGTCGGCGTAGGTGTGCTTCCGCAGCATGTCGACGATCTCCGCCTTGGAGTGCGCCGCCAGGAAGGCGAGCTCGGGCGCCGACGCCGCCCCGGCGCCCGGGAAGTTGGTCGCCGCCTCGCGGCCGCGGTAAGGGGCCACGGAGCGCGGCCACGTCGTAGGCGCGCGGCGGCCTCCTCGTCGGCGAACGTGCCGAGCCACACCCGGGCGTGGCGCTCGTAGATCTGCGCGCCCACCGCCCGTTGGGCTGCGGCACGACGCCCTTGAACCGCGAAGACCCCTGCGCCACGGCCGCGGCCGCGCTGCTGCGACGTGACGGCCTGCTCGTCCGCCGGCGAGGCGTCTCGGTCTCGGCCGACGACCGCGCCGGCGCCGCCCGGTGCTGCGGAAGCAGCCGCCGGCTGCGCGGCGCCGGACTCAGTGGTGGCCGTGGACGCGGCGGAGGAGCGCGAGGAGGAGGAGGAGTACCCCGCCGGCGCCGCCGTGGGGCTCATGCTCTCGATACCCATGATGAGAGCTACAGCTGCAGCTACAGCTACAGCTCGCTGCTCCCTGGAGTCTTCTTGCTGCCTTTGGTTTCTTTGGCGTGTGTGCTTGCTTTGCTCGCGTCCTGCCTGCAGCAGCACTCTGCGGCCTCTGATAGTAGATAGTATTCGCCGCTAGCTAGAAACAGTATGGAATTATTGATGAGAGACTTTACTGTTCTAGGCTTTGCTAGGGCTGGGACAAGATGATGCAGGTGGTTGCTGGGCGTGGTATGCTCGCGACGCTCTATATATAGAGAATGCTATGCTTCTATTTTGGACCCATGCACATGTTGTGTGTGTACCGATATTTCTATTTTTATTTTCATTTATATACACACAACATCATGGGGATAGCTAACGCCTGCTTTTGCAACAAATATTTTCAGATGTTGAGTTTTGCTTGTCTTCACCCTCTAAAATCTCCATATATATTATTACACCCTGCTAAAAAAGGGGGAACATGGGTTTTTATATGGCATGTTGTTGGAGGATTATATTTTATCTCTATTACTTTTTTCCACAACTTGAATGTGGATGTGGACGTGTATGACTCGTGCAATGTACTTGATATACACATGCCTATAGGTTGCGTGCAATCACGCATGTATAAGAAAGGGTAAAAAGTATCCTGAGAAAAAAAAGGTATATACTATAACCATGGGTTTCCATGAAAAATCATTAGGAACAATTGCAAATATATATCCACAAACAAGTAAGGACTTTTTTATAAAAAACCCCACATACTCCCTCTGTTCCTAAGTATTATCATCGTTGGTGTGTGTGCCACATATTTGACTTGATTTGTAGAAAATACGTGCAACATGTGTATCTCTAAATAAATTTATTAAAACTAGATTCAAAGATCTTTCTTGTGATACTAATTATGTACCATAAATATAATATTTTTAATATATATTTAATCAAAGTTATTTCTTGAAAAACAAAAAAATAGATATTTAAGGACAGAGAGAGTACATGTCAACTTCAAACGATCGACTTCAATTTTGATGGGTTTTCAAATGCCATCTTTATGGTAGTTAACTAGCTAATATACTTGTTTGTAGTCTTAATAAGCGACTTGGCCGATCTCTAAAAAGCTTGAACAAAGATTATCCTAGGAGGAAGTAGAATGTTTTTTTTCCTTTAAGGTGAAGAGGTATGGAACCTTGATTATTGGGATGCATGACTATACCTCTCATTTATGTGGAAGCACACGCTAAAAGGATCAATAAGCTCAAGAGGGGGGCGTTTGAAGTGGGCTAATATAAGATTCTCGTGAAATTTAAAACTATCACTTAGCTCATTTCACCCTTGTTCATAATCAAGTGTTTCTAGCTAGTCAACCACAGAAAGTTTTGCAACCTAGTTCCATCCCTATTATATATATATCATGGCAATTCTAGTAATGTTAATGCATGAAAGTAGTTGGTCAAATATAAATGAGAAGAGTTAAGAACATGTCAATGTTTGCTCGAGGTATCGGAGAGTTGTCACTTCTCACTAGTCCTTGTTAGAGCATCGGTGCAAGGGTATTGCTCCCCCTTGATTCGCTTTATGGGTAAAATCTTTTCCACTCTGGTATGGTGAATCACCAATAACAATTTACACCATGAGTTGGCCTTTCAATCACCACAAATTCACCTAGGTGATGCTAATCACCAAGTCACCAAGAGTAACAAGCCCAAACTCTCACTTGACCCAACTAAGCCTAATAGATGAGTGTATGCACACTTGCTACTCCCTAATTAAGAACTAATGGAGTCCTTAATCTTTGTTATCAAATCTTGATCACTCCACTAGCGTTAAGCTTCCTCTTGGACACCCACATTTACGAAGATATTTTCTGAATGCCAACAAAGCTCAAATGCACGAGATGGAGGGGTGTCTCCACCAAAACTAGCTATTGGATCTCTTGGCATTTGAGCTTTATATATCTCTGTAAATCCACCAAAACTAGCTTTTGGTTCTCCACTCAGTAGAAACATGTGAGCATCAGAGACCTCTGGTGGTCACACCAGAGGGATCTGGAGAGTCTTTGATTACTTCAAAAACTAGTCGCTACTATACAAGCACACTAATGCGGTAGCTCGGGTGACCACTAGAGAGTACCGGTGAGTGATCTTTCCCTTTATAGAACTCTCTAGTATAGTAGTCTAGTTCCATCGCTTCGGTGTGCACTAGACAACACTCCAGGGCATTGTCCTTGGCTGTTTCAACTCAAAAAAGCCCTCTAGTGAATGCTCAGATGCACATCGGGAGTCAAGGTACACACATTGTTTTCATCTAAAAAATCTAAATATTGGAGAACTCTAGTGCAACACCTTTTCTCTCGGGTGAATTGTAAAGAATACCAAACTCATTCGATTCGAACGCCTTTGACTTTGGTTTTGATTCCACTAATCCTTGGCCATAGTTGTACTACCTAGTGCTAGTTTCAAGTGTGCATTGCATCCACTCACTAGACTCAACTAGGTCAAGCTACTTGTTCATACCACCTTAATAGTCCAACCAAAAGAGAAACAAAAAGATCCTATCACTAATTGAGTGTCTCTTAACTCAATTGACACTTCGAACTAGTCGATCCCTAATCTTCACATTTATCCTTTGAAATTTGAACCAAAATCCATACATAGGGGCATAAAAACCATTGATTGCCAGTTATCAACCATCATTATGACCTAACTTAGAATGCTACGATAGAACACATTTTATTATAATGATTGTGTTGTTATTAATCGCCAAAACCAAATTAGGGGCCTAGATTCTTTCAATGTGGTCTTTGAGAAGTTATTCCAAAGCTTGAATTGGTTGACCATGGCATGATGAGAATTAGGTATATCATGTGCTTGTTTGTTGCAAAGGTCCCAGGTCCAAGTAGTAGTAAGTTGGTGTACAATTTGAAGTTCATGCTTTAAGTTTGCAAGGACAAGGCCCTCCACTCCCGACTAGCTTGGCATATGTGGTTAATATATCAGGTAGGGAATTTTTGCCCCCACACCCGTATCGTCATAAAAAAGATTATACCGCCTCTCATCTTAACCGGTTAAGCTAGAGACTCATTTCCCATTCCTAAGAACCTTAACATTGAGTTCTCTTAGAGCTTGGCACGTTTTTACCATAATCGAGATTGACCTCATCTTTCCTCGATCAAGTTTGGGTACCAAAGTGAATATACATGATTGTCCTAGTCACACAACCTTTGATACAATTATTCATGCATACACATGACATGTTTGGTTCAAAGCTTCCCAAACAAATTCATTCTAGGCATCAATCTCAGTTGTAGACATCCCAAATCGGACAGTGTCTGTGCCGATTTGCCTAGGTTAGAACCAAACATGCCCAGAGTTTATTTTCATGGCATGTGCGACGACGAATCATCAAGTGGTGCTAGAGGCCAAACTATAGCTATATACGGGCGCGAGCCAATGGGTGCAACGGGAATTAAATAAAAAACACATATATGTAGGTCTGTTTTTAATTGGATCCTTCCATCTTCCACAATATTTCCATTTCCCCCCCTAAAAAGTACATATTCACAATTTGTTATATACTATGTTCTTGTTTCTGAAAGCATGTGAAAGGATCAAGATGCCCAAGAGGGGGGGGGGGTGAATTGGGCTTTTCTAAAACTTTTTGCAATAATTAAATCTAAACAAGCCCAATTAACCCCCTAGTGCCTAGAAGTGTGTTTCTCTAGAATCAATCGCACAAAAGATCAACGCTATGACATTTCTACTCTACCATGGCAATTCAAATATAAATGAACAATAAGTAAATTGCGAAATTGAATTGCTCAAATATAAGTGCGTAAGTAAAGAGAGTAGAGATGACACGACGATCTTTTTGCCGAGGTATCGAGGTGTTGGCACACCCCCTAGTCCTCGTTGGAGCACCCGCGCAAGGGTATCGCTCCCCCTTGATCCGCGCAAGGATCAAGTGCTCACTACGAGCTGATTCTTCGCCACTCCGGCCCGGTGAATCACTCGCTACCGGTCACAACTTGGCTTGGGTCATCCACAATGCCTCCAGATGATCACCAAGCTCTCCGATCACCACCAAGCCATCTAGATGATGCCGATCACAAAGAGTAACAAGCTAGAACTCTCACTTGACCAAGACAAGTTCAAAGGGATGGATGGATGCACACTTGCTACTCAATTATCACTAGGAGGTCACTAATTCTCTCAATTAGCTATTCTCTCAACCTCACTAGGGCTCTTTCTCTTTCTCACTCTCACTATGTGTTTCTCAGCAGAGGAAAGTGGCAAGAACACTCTAATGGAGGAGGGGGAGGAGTATAAATACTCCCCCAACCGGCCATCCAATAGAGCACTGAACAAGTGTTTCTGCGGGGGCATCAGACGCTCTGATGCTTGGCATCGGACACTCCGATGACCTCAACCAACGGTCAACTGTACAACCTGTCAGACATTTTAAAGGAGCATCGGACGCTAGGCAGCGTCCGATGCCCTCGCAAATGACGCGTCCGATGCGATTTTACTCTCTCTGGAACCTCTCTGCATGGACATCGGACGCTGGCCCTCAGCGTCCGATGCCAGCGTCCGATGTGCCCCTCAGGGCACCCTCTCTAGAACAGTGGCACAAACGCGTCCGATGTGACAACATCGGAGCGTCCGATGCCACCACGCCAGCACTCTCAAGTCTAGTGAGCATCGGACGTGCGTCCGATGCTCACCAGGCCAGCGTCCGATGCCTGTTACACAGGCAAAACCAACTCGGATCACGACGCGACCTTAACGACTTTTCATCCTCGCGACACAAGGCATCTCTCTGAGCTACCTAGGGCTATGAAATAACAAGTGTGCACCACACCTACCTCAATAGACTCATCTAGGTCAAGCTACTGATTCACGCTCCCCTTTATAGTACGGCCAAAGGAAAAACAAAGACCTAAGACTACCTAAGTGTCCTCCAACACCATATGACACTTAGCCTAGTCTACCACCGTCTTCGTCGTCCGTCCTTTGAAAACCGAAACGATTTCCATCGCCAGGGGACATGAACTCCATATGCCCGTATCGTCGCCATTACCGTGACCTAACTCATCCCTGTTTCTGCAAAACACACGTTAGTCACAGTAATCTTGTGTTTCATCCAATCACCGAAACCCACTAGAGGCCAAGATGCGTTCAACATGGTATCCCTTGCGCTGTTTAACTTAGTTCATATATAAATAAATTCCTAAAAAAACGCCCACATTATTCTTTGTCTGTTTTTAGTTGTCCAGTCATGCTCTCATTTCTGTCTATCTAGGACTTTCAATCTTTCAGCAAGTCTTGGCGCGGCATGCTTTCACATTAGTACAAGGTAGCAAAGAGAATTATTGAATGCAAACAGTGCTGACTTTTCTTCAGACCATATACGCTTCTTTTTTTGTGCAGGGACGCGCCACCAAATTATTTAAAGCAAAAGTGCACAGTAGTAACTTGAAAAAAAGATAAAGTTTTGTAGTGAATTTGCAAATTAATAGAAAATGTAAATATTGGTAAATCAATTTATTCTACTTATCTTTAAAAACGAGTGTACTGTATCTGTATTTACAAAGAGCCGTAGGCCACACGGGTGCTTGTTCTACCTCTCGACGCAAGAAATCCATGCATGTACCCAACAAAATAATTCTCAATAAGTAAATTCCCACTTGGTTAAAGAAAGTGGGTGCATGACAGGGACAAGAACTGTCATGTGGTCATGTTTACCCACTCAAACTAAACACTTGAATTGCTTGCCACATGATGATCTCTGATCTCTATCTTGTGTATAGGATCGGATGAGTAAATCTGATATTTCTCACAACAAATTACTCTCTATGCTTTCTTGTTATTTCTAAAGTTATTAATTAGCATAGAAATAAGAGCCAGTACACAGTGACGTAAACAGGTGCCGTACCGTCCTGTAGTATAATCGTTGTTGACGTGCACGTGCATGAACAAAGTCACGGTGTGTCGTCAATGTGGAAATATGCACACAACGTCATGCTTTTATCTGTACAATTAAGTTGATCAAATTGCAACTTAATTAATTATGACAAGAAAATAAACATGTTTGTTTGGATATATATATAATACATACTAGAAATCAACCTATGATTTACAGAAATATGTTAGGTACCTATGTTCATCGTGACCCAGCCAAAAGCAAAATGAGGGGGAAGAACATTAAAAAAAAATATGTGGTCACACAGGATTCGGCGAATGGAAGAAAGACGTGACATAGGTCAACGGACTAATTTGGTGGATGACAGAGAAGAAGATTCTTAGAAACAAGGAGGGTGCGCCATGTATTTTGGCAACTGGGGGCTTTCTTTTGTACTTTTTTGATGAAAGGTTTTCTTTTGTACTTATCGACTACTAATACCCAATAGGAAATTTCTCAGAAAACAGGAGGATAAGGAGCGCTAGCTCGTGTTGTACGAGCATACTATATGCGTGTCGCAATGATCTATAGGTATTTTCGTATTATCTTTATCTGGTTGTGGTTTTAGCATGATAGATTTTTTTAGTTACTGATACTATATATTTATGTTTTCTTATATTATCCATATTCATTTTTCTCTCTATTTGCATTATCACGTACACCTTCATGTGTTTAGTTGAGACCTTAGCTTTGCTATGTGTGTAACATGAAAAATCAATTTGCTCATTGTTTCGTGTATATTGTGTGTATACGTAAACTGAGTGGTTACATATACATATTGTTTTTTTAGGGACTATCGAGGTGTTTGGTTGCACTGGGGTAACACAAACCTAAATGAAATAAAGCTGCACCTGTTACCCTGGGATCTAGATTTGAACTAATTCTATTTACATTTACGTTATTGGAGAAGGAACCAAACAACTCGTATCTTTCTTTTCTAGTTAGTAATATTAAGATCAGCATAACAAAAACATATAGTGCGGCATGACATAATTAGAAACATCAATTTGTTCCTTAGATAATAAATCAGAAAAATGTATGCTATATCTCGATGCAACTACGAGTTGCTAACAAAATACCACTTGTTCAGTGATACACAATTTTCATTTCCACGCATACAACTAAAAACAATAAGTCAAGTCCCTAAACACCAAGTGATAAATGGTATGGTAAAAAACTTGCTATCAATATTAGAATTCCTCTGCTTCCATGACTCGCTACTTAAAAGTCCATTATATATATATATATATATATATATATATATATATATATTTTCTTTGAGTATCTTAGTTACATTTGTCTTTGTCCTTGAGTCAATATCAGTTAGGTACTATCAACCCTTCAACCAATATTAGATTCTCTTTACAGCTGTTATGTCATATTGTTGAGTCCGATAGCTATTTAAATATTTACTAATTCTATTAGAAATTTTAATTTGATATTAGTAAAAGATAATTTTGTCTGGCAACGCCACCGAAATCAAATCCAAAAAATGTGCAAATTCCTTTTAGAAAATCCAACCAAATATTAGCCAAAATCCTAGTCCATTTGCCTGGACTTATTAAAATGAGCTTCACTAGCTTTTAGTAGTAAATACCTAATATAATTTATAACATGCAACCTAGGACTTACTCCCCCCGTTCTTAAATAACTATCATTTTCGCTTTCCGAAAAACATCTTTGATAAAATATATATTAAAAAGTATTAATATTATTGTATACTATTAGTACCATTGCAAAGATCTTTGGATCTAGTTTTTTAACAAATTTATTTGGAAGTATAAATGTTGCATATATTTGCTACAAATCGAGTCAAACTTACGGTACACATGAACGACGATAGTTATTTAGGGACACACTACCGGAGACGGGCTCTTTGCCGAGGGCCCGTTGTTTTGCCGAGGGCTAAAACACGGGCACTCGGCAAAGAACTCTTTGCCGAGAGTCAACTCTCGGCACAATATGGATCTCGGCGAAGAATTATACGCCGAGGGTCGGACTCTCGGCGAAGTCCAACCCTCGGCAAAGATACTCTATGCCGAGAGCTAAACCCTCGGCGGGTCTCTCGCAA
This sequence comes from Coix lacryma-jobi var. lacryma-jobi, assembly GCA_009763385.1. NCBI lineage: Eukaryota > Viridiplantae > Streptophyta > Magnoliopsida > Poales > Poaceae > Coix > Coix lacryma-jobi. The sequence goes on from CM019827.1 coordinate 134,777,570, forward strand.
AACGGCTCGTCTTGCGCGTTATCTTTGCCGAGAGCCCTCTGTTAGGCTCTCGGCAAAGGACTGATTTTTTTTTTTGGTAAAACTCTATGCCGAGAGCCCTGGCCCTGGCTCTCGGCATAGGTGCTTTGTGCCGAGGGCTTTAGGGAGCCCTCGGCAAAGCATTTTTTTTTGTTTTTTTGCTCCCAATTTTTTCTGTGGCCTTCCTACAGTACTAGAAGCCAAGATTTCAAATTTGAAGTGTTTTCCATAAATCTTGCTATTTCGCGCATTTTCTTTAATTTGATGATTTTCCCGCGGGACGCACGTTTGAACTACAGGTGCATAAAATATGGAAACTCAGCGATTCGAAAAATGGTATTCATTCTTTAGAGGGTATTTCGACACCGTATACAGGGACAGGCGCGGAGACTCGACCGTCTCGTGCACGAGAAACGGCGACCAAGTTGCGTGATATTGGATTTAAAATTATTAAAAATACAAACGAAGTCAGAAAATCATGAAAATGAACGAGTGACCTTGCCATCGCATGTAGTGGCTATGAAAAAAATTTGGGAATGTATGGAGGAAGTGGTGAAAGATGGTTGAACCCTGAGATCTCCGCATCACCTCACATGCGATGATATGCGGAGATCTCAGGGTTTCAACCATCTTTCGCCACCACTTCCTCCATACATTCCCAAATTTTTTTCATAGCCACTACATGCGATGGCAAGGTCACTCGTTCATTTTCATGATTTTCTGACTTCGTTGTATTTTAATAATTTTAAATCCAATATCACGCAACTTGGTCGCCGTTTCTCGTGCACGAGACGGTCGAGTCTCCGCGCCTGTCCCTGTATACGTGTGTCGAAATACCCTCTAAAGAATGAATACCATTTTTCGATCGCTGAGTTCCATATTTATGCACCTGTAGTTCAAACGTGCGTCCCGCGGGAAAAATCATCAAATTAAAGAAAATACGCGAAATATAGCAAGATTTATGGAAAACACTTCAAATTTGAAATCTTGGCTTCTAGTACTGTAGGAAGGCCACAGAAAAAATTGGGAGCAAAAAAAAAAAAAAAAAAATAAATGCTTTGCCGAGGGCTCCCTAAAGCCCTCGGCACAAAGCACCTATGCCGAGAGCCAGGGCCAGGGCTCTCGGCATAGAGTTTACCAAAATAAAATAAAAAAAACCCTTGCCGAGAGCCGAATCACGTGGCTCTCGGCGAAGTTGCTCTTAGCCGAGGGCCGTCCGATCCGGCTCTCGGCAAAGCACGCGATGACTTAAAATCGGAGCCGCACGACCCACCACAGACGCACGCACGCACGCCCGAACCCGCCCGCCCCGACCGCCGCAGCCGACGCGCCGAAGCCCCGCCCCCAAGAAACGCCATAAAGAGGCAAGGAAGCCCCGCGGCAGCGGGGCCCGCCCCGCCACGCGCCGCGAAGGCGGCCGGGCACAGCACCGTCTCGGCCGCCGGCCGACGGCCGCCCCCGCACACGCCGGACACGCCCCCGACCCGCCGCCGGCCGCCCGCCCACAGAGCGCCCCCGCGCCAGGCCGCCCGGCCGGCCCCGCGGCGCCCCCGCGCCCGCCGCACGCCGGCCGGTGAGAGGAGGGGGGAGGGGGAGAGGAGGAGGAGAGGAGGAGAGAGGAGAGAAGGAAGAGGAGGAGGAGGAGGAGGAGGAGGAGGAGGAGAGGAAGGAAAGGAAGAGGAGGAGGAGGAGGAGCCCTGCGCCACCCCATTCGGCCACGCGCCGCTGCCCGTCCGCTCCGTCGTCGTCGATCGCCTCGCGTCGTCACTTGTAAGTCATCCTCGCTCGCCTCGTCGTCCTTGTACCTTTGCAACTTAGCTGTGGTAAGTAGTAGTAGTAAGTAGTAGTTGTTAGTAGTAGTCGTCCTGGATCACGGCGATATATGTGAATGCATGTGAATTGAATGTGAATGTATGTGGCGATCGAGTATTATTTAGTAGTAGTGATTCAAAGTTATGTATGTTGATGCCGGCCATCGGCCTTGACATATATGTGGATGTCGGCCATCGTGTCGTCTTTTCTTGCAGGTTATGAAACCTCACCGTGCAGGGGAGGTTCTGCCGAAATTCTAATTGATATTATCTTTTTTGTCTTTTCCGTAGGAGGAGGACCTGTCGGGGCCAAGCCGGAGAACATCGGCGACCTCGATCGTCTTTGTCATCGTCGCGGGTCTACCTGCACCGCTTCACCTCGCCACTGCACCGACTCGCCACTGCACCGCTAGCCTGACTCCACCGGCACCCTAGGTATAAAGAACGTCTCTTCCCAGAAAAGGGTCTTAGGTCATTGAACCCAGTTAGGCGTCTCCCGTCCGAAAGAGATACGGCTGGAGGTATGCAGGTCTCTGCATATCGATAACCGTATCTGTTTCGGATTGTCCACGTTACTTGGACAGCCCGCAGATGCGTCGATGAGGCTAGTTCCCATGGTCTGCCCCGATTCGAGATGGAGTTCAGCATCACCTCCTTGTTGTTCTCCGGATACACACTCTCCCTACAGGGACGTGTATCTTGAGAACATCGGGAGGTGCTGCCGAAATTCTGTCTCGGCTCGGGGCAGACAATGGGAACTGGCCTCATGTACGCATCCGCGGGTGGGATTAGGACCTATCCTCTCCTATTAGATGATAGCAGGTTGGAAGTACTCGGAGGTAGATATGTAAGTACTCGGATGGATGACAGTAGGATGGATGACCGTTAGTGGATGTACTCGGGCCGTAGAAGCAGAAGTGATTTCACCGATGAATGGTTGCGCAAGACAGATGCTTTCTTGAGCCATGCATTTGGCGCGGCTCGGCGAGGAGAGATCAAAGTGTTGTGCCCATGCAGCAGATGTGGGAACCGTAGAAGGCAAGACAAGGAGAACATGGCTAAACATCTTGTGAACAATGGATTCACGCGGACTACACCCGGTGGATCTACCATGGTGAAAGCACATCGTTTGAGAGCGGAGGCAGTGCGACCACGTCTGGAGGACTTTGATGCTGATGAGGGGGTAGCAGACATGCTAGATGACTTCCAAGAAGCACAGTACGCTGAAGGACGTACAGAGGAGGAGATGGAGAAGACCGCAAAGGCGTTTTACGAGATGATGTCGGCACAGAAACCCTTCACGATCGGACAAGTTTCTCAACTGGATGCCATTGGCCGTGTGTGATGGGTTCAAGTCCCAGTTCAACCTGAGTCGAGATGCGTTCGATGGTATGTTGGCCCTATTTGGTAGCATGCTTCCGGACGGCCACATATTGCCAAAGAGCCTGTACGAGTCACAGAAACTGCTTCGTGCCCTGAAGATGCCGTATGAGCAGATACATGCTTGTCCAAATGGGTGCGTCCTCTTCAGGAAAGATCTCACGGATGCAGGTTACTGTCCGAAGTGTAAAGCGTCGAGATACATGGAGGTAGACGATGGTGAAGGCCCGAAGAGGCAGCTTTCTATCCCATGAAAGTCCTGCGTTACCTGCCGTTCACACCTAGGATCCAACGCCTCTACATGACCGAGGAATCTGCGAAACAGATGACATGGCACAAACAGGGTACCCGATACAATCCTGAGAAATTGGTACATCCCGCCGATGGTGAAGCATGGGCCCACTTGATCGCATCCATCACGACAGAGCTAGAGAGGCTCGTAATGTTCGTGTTGCATTGCAACGGACGGTTTCAATCCGTATGGACTCATGGCTGTCCCGTACACCTGTTGGCCCGTCTTCGTTATCCCTCTCATCTCCCCCCCGGCGTCCTATTTCAACGTCATACTGTCTTCTTGTCGTTGATAATTCCTGGACACCCGGGGAATAACATGGGTGTGTACATGGAGCCTCTGATTGATGAATTGGAAACTGCTTGGAATGAAGGGGTATTGACATACGACCGAGCTTCAAGGTCTAACTTCACCATGCACATCTGGTACCAGTACTCACTGCATGACTATCTGGCATATGGGATATTCTGTGCCTGGTGTGTCCATGGCAAGTTCTCATGCCCGGTTTGTAAGACAGCTACGAGATTTATCTGGTTGAAGAAGGGTGGCAAGTATTCGGCGTTCGACCAACATCGACAATTCTGCCTCTTGACCATCCTTTCAGACGGGACACCAAGAACTTTACCAAGGTGTCGTGGTGAGAGATCCTCCACCTCGGATGCTGACGGCCGAGGTTCATGCTCAGATAGATGCTCTCCAGTTCAACGAAACAGACGGTCGTTTTGCGGGGTATGGTCAGGAGCATATGTGGACTCTAAGTCAGGCTTGGAAAGACTCCCTTATTATGACGATCTTCTTCTGCCACATAACATTGATGTAATGCACACTGAAAAGAACATCGCTGAGTCGCTTTGGGGAACACTCATGGACACTGAAAAGTCTAAGGACAACCCTAAGGCTAGACTAGACCTGGCACTGTTGTGCGATAGACCAAAGCAAGAGATGCTGCCTCCTCAGCCCGGCAGGAGATGGACACGGCCCAAGGTCGATTTCGTCTTGGGCAGGCCACAAAGGAAAGAAATACTTCAGTGGATCCAGACATTGACATTCCCTGATGGATATGCAGCGAATCTAACGAGAGGAGTCAACTTATCTACTCTGCGAGTCCTAGGGATGAGAGTCATGACTTCCACGTATGGATCGAACGACTTCTTCCGGCGATGGTTCGAGGCTATCTTCCTGAGCCTATGTGGGTTGTCCTGCAGCAGAGTTGAGCTATTTCTTCCGCCAGCTATGTGCCAAGAGATATCTCGGTCCGTCGTTGATGACTTGGAGAAAGCTGCACCTGTGTTGCTCTGTAAGCTGGAGAAGATCTTTCCACCAGGCTTCTTCACTCCGATGCTTCATTTGATCGTACACCTCCCAAATGAGGTTCGAATGGGAGGGCTGTGCAATGGCGTTGGTGCTCCAGTCGAGAGAAAATATGAAGACTCTTCGCAAGAAATGTGTAAAAAAAAGCCAAATTGAGGCTTCCATTGCAGAGGCATCCATTCTAGAGGAGGTGTCCAACTTCACTGAAGAATACTACTCGGAGAACCTTCCTAGCGTGCATAATCCACCCCCTCGTTACAATGCTGGAGAAAATGAATCGAGTCTTAGCCTTTTTCGAGGCCAACTCGGCACGGCAAGTGGATCCACAGTTAAGCAGTTGAACTATGAAGAGTGGCGAAAGATCATGCTATACGTGCTTACCAACCTTGATGAGCTGGACCCGTACATGGGGTAAGTTGTTATCTATCTTCATCCAATTCGTCGTCACTTCCCAACACCATTCTTTTTGTTTCGTACAGTGAATTCTTCACTTGTTCTCGAATGGCCCAAGGCCTCTTTCTGATGCGGCAGCTGAAACCCTAATTGCAAATGGTGCGGGGCAAGGGAGGCCTGATTTCATTTCTTGGTTCCGACAAAGGTACCGTCCTACCAAGGTCGTACTTAATCTGACGTTCCAACTTGCTCTTACGTTTTGACCGCATAACGATATATCTTGCGTCACCTTGTAGGCTCAAACCGATGCGTCTATGAGTCAAGAGCTGAGGCAGGTTGCAAAAGGCTTTGACCGTAGGGTCAAGTCATTTAACGGTTACGACGTGAATGGATTTCGCTTCCACACATCAAGCTACGAGCAGAGTCGGCCCAATCGAAAAACCACAAATAGCGGAGTTGTACTCCAGGCAATGACAACCGTGACTACTATGGAAGAATTGAAGAAATATACGAACTTTCATTTCACGGTGAAAAGCCTTTGAATCCTGTCATGTTCAAATGCCATTGGTTTGATCCTGGAAGAACGAGGCTGACACCTAATCTTGGGCTAGCCGAAATTCGACAAGATTCTGTCTATCCAGGCTCCGATGTGTATATTGTGGCTCAACAGGCCACGCAGGTTTATTACACGCCATACGCGTGCAAAAGCAAAGGGCATCTTGGGTTGGTATATTGTGCACAAGATATCACCACATGCTAAACTACCTCTCCCAATGATGAGGATTATAACTTCAACACAACACGTATGACGGTGAGTTCTTTCAAGAATCTGGGTTGCAAGGGACGTTCACGATAGACTTAACCGAAGCGATGGAAATGGAAGTAGAGAATGATGACGACGACGCTGGGGATGAGGTGGAAAATGAGAAGGACATAGAAATGCTAGAACGATTCCGTTTAGGCCAAGCAAATGAAGACGACGACCTGTCTTCGGATACTGAGGAGTACTTAGACATGGTTGACAGTGATGAGGAGACTCATGCTCCGGCTAATCCGGATGATCCAGATTATTTCTAATACATGTAATATTATGTTATTTTTAGGATCTATTGTTTTATTTATATTGCACTATTTGGTTATGTTATTTCTAATACAACATTGCTTGTTCTTTTAAATGCAGGAGGTCGAGGCAAGATGCCGGGAGGACGTCAGAGGCGGTTGAGTGTTTTGTACCGGGCTTCGCAGTCCGACGGGCCCTCGACGAGGAGTGGCCGCCGCCAGAGGGAGCCGTCTCCACAGGAGGAGGAGGAGGTCGAGGAGGAGGTGCCGGCCACGCCGAGAGCCCAGCGGCAGGAGGAGGGAGGCACTGGCAGTGGAGGAGGCAGAGGAGGAGGAGACGAGCAGGAGGAGGACGAGGCGGACGGGTGTTCGGGTGCCTCAGGGGCGTCCACGCCCTACTTGAGAGGTCCCGCCAGCCTCCCGGCGTTGCCGGCACGTGCCCGACGCCCAGTGATCACGCCCATCGGACAAAGGTACATGTTCTAACTACCTGTTCGTACGATGAGATCAAAATAGAAATAGAAGCTAATAATCTTTTTTAATCACTTGTGCAGGGATGGGACTTTGTGGGGCCTAAAGGCCGCAAACCCAAACGGCATCCTGGGTCTCCTGTGCCGCGAGCACTACCCGGCATAGTACAGTATGCCGGGAGGCACGAGCCGGCCTACACCTTTGACACACTACAGCGTCGCCCCAGACCCAGACTTCCCCAACAAGGCGGCGCGGGTTAGAGCGGAGCTGTGGGTAAGTCTTCGTCAAACAATATCAAATTCATCATATTGTTTCTTTAATACTGTCTCGCCTCGTATTGTGTCTGTATGCAGAAACTACTCAAGTGCGAGCGCGGGGAAGGAGGCAGTAGTGGCGGAGGTGACGGCTACCCGGGCCTGTAGGAAGCTCGTCACCGACATGATCTACGAGGCGAGACTGCAGGCCATCATCACCTACACGCCACGGTCTTGGCCACGAGGGTGACGAAGGCCCAGGCGAGAGGCATGACGCTGGGCCGGGCGCAGTTCTTGCAGGTAAGTGTTTCTTTTGAGATTAAGCTTTTGGTACTTTTCATCTAACGCTTAAACGTGAATATGTGCAGATGATCCCCCAATGGTGCCAGTCGTTTCCCGAGTGTGGGAGATGATCGTGGACCGGTGGCTATCCGAAGAGTGGGCGGCCCACCACGCCGAGGCCCGGAGGCGCGTCTGCAGATGCCAGGTGTACCCACCACCAGGGCAACCGCAACCTCGCCGAGTACGCACAAGCTTGGGTACGTGAAAGACTTATCAATTCCTCGATCAAATGTTGCCTGATTGCTAATCATCTTGTGTCTTCCTCGCAGTCGGAGGCACACGGTGGCCAGCTTGCGGCCGTGGTGGCGGCATACCCATGTCCCACAAGGGCAAGGCCACGGCAGCGGAGACCTCCTACAACCCCGACGATCCCGCCGACGCGTACACCAACTCCAGCGTCCACCCCGCCTCACTGACTACTCAGAGGCGGCAAGGACGGTCCATGGGGACGACTTTGATCCCGCCACCGCGGACCTGGACGGGAGCATCGTCATGAGGATTGGAGGAGGGAAGAAGCACGGGCGGTTCTGGCTTGGCGACGGCGTCATCGACACGGCCTCCACTCCCACTCTGTCCCAGCTCCGAGCACAGAGCACGAGCGGGAGCGTCCCCATACGCCCACGCCCGTCGCCTGCGCAGTCGCGGGTCGCCGAGCTCGAGGTTATTTCTATTTTACTATCGTACATTGATCTTTAAATGTTTGCATTGTTCTAACATTCACTTTGTATTATCGCAGGCCCGCCTGGAAAGAGAAAGGCAAGAGCGCCAGGTGTCCGAGTTCCAGATGCGGTCACATATGTCGGCCCAGATGGAGGCTCAAGCTAAGCAGATGGCGGAGCTCATCGCCTTCATGGCCTCCCAGGGCATGGCCGTGCCGCAGACGCTCATGACTCCTCCACCGCCGCCTCGGACCCCGGAGCTGCTCCTGTGAGTATCAATACTTCAGTGTTTTATTTTTTCATTTCCTTGTCTGACATGACCTTTTGCAGCCTCCTCCGTCAGAAGGTTCGAACAACGACCGATGGAACCAGACCGGGGGTCAACCAGGCGGCAGTTTCAGGGGTGGCCGTTGGCCGGGTGTGTAGTACGTTGGACTATCGTGTGTCACTGAAGTTATGTGATGTGAACTAGATTCGAGGACGAATATGTTGTTGAACTATGTGATGTGAACTTTCATGATATATATATATGTTTGTGATGTGAAATGTGATGAATGTGATATAATATGTTTTTGGTAGTGTGGGAGAAAAGGAAAAAACAGAAAAAATTAAAAAAAATGCTCCTTTCCCGAGGGTGGCTCTCGGCGAAGAGGCCCTTTGCCGAGGGCTATGTCCATAACCCTCGGCAAAGCTGGACCAGAAAGCCATTTTCCCAGCTTTGCCGAGGCTATGACCAAGCCCTCGCAAAGCTGGGGAGAGTGATCGCTTTTTTAAAGGCTTTGCCGAGGGCTTGGTCGTAGCCCTCGGCAAAGCCTTAGGTTTGCCGAGAGTCAGTTGACTTAGCCCGGCGAAGAGAGATCCAAAAAAAATAAAAATTTATAGCTTTGCCGAGAGCCGACCTCGGCACAGAAAATAAAAATAAAAAATTATAGCTTTGCCGAGAGTCCGGCTCTCGGCAAACGTGCCACCTTTACCGAGAGCAGGTTAACTCTCGGCAAACCTTCCGTCAGTAGGGACAGCCGTTAACGGCTACTTTTCTTTGCCGAGAGCCTCACGAGACCCTCGGCGAAAGGTTTGCCGAGAGCCCGATAAATGGCCCTCGGCAAAGGCTCCTTTGCCGAGAGGATTTTTGCCGAGAGGTCTGTGCCGAGGGCTGCTCTCGGCACAGCCTTCGCCGAGTGTAGAACTGTCTTTGCCGAGTGCTACAGGCACTCGGCAAAGCAGCCGTCTCCAGTAGTGACAGAGGGAGCGAGTATTTTGGATCGATTGGAGATTGTTAAAATCTGGCCCATAGATTATGAATTGTTTACTGTGGGGTTGTTATAATCTCAAATAGATATTATAAAAAATTGCATTATAGAATCTTGTTTAGATTAGTTGGAGCAATACTAGTCTGTTTAGATCCGCTAGAGATTTTAAAGCTGCAATGGATGAACTCTAGCTGATCGATAGAGCCTAAAATGGGAGCACATAGGTTTTAATGAAGACATAGAGGAGGCAGGTTATATTATGTTAACCAAATCATTTATAGTTTTTCACATCATGTATGCTAGGGCGTTACCAACGACTAGCTGTTTACTCCATCCGTTGTGAAATACAGTAAGTGACCCTTGGAGGAAGGTAGCTAATGGGTTACTTATTTCGGGATGGAGGAGGAAGTAGTTAGAGCAAACATAATAAGGGGTTGTAAGTAAGTTGAATATTGACGTGGAGGAGAGAGAAGAGAAGCGGGTTGTAAGCTTACAGCTAGCTTAAACACAAGAATAAAAAAAAACTTTGTGAGAGAGACAAGTGGACCATGTATTAATAGTGAAGACTCAACCACTATATGAGTAGACTGAGAGATGACTGTAAGGATTCTTTACAGCTCACAGCGGGTTATATTATTAACCTTGCTCTTAGTTAGATTTGATGTGGCAAGAAAAAATAGAAGAGTGACGAGCAAATAACCTATCTATTTCACGTAATCCAAGAACAAAAGAGATGAACATGTAGGCCTCATAGTACACAGAAAAATAAAATCATTTTTACTTTTGTCTCTCAGCTCCACGTCAGCTAACTATGTAGCGAGCACCATTGCAGACGTCTTTACGCACCATACAACTAGCTTTAGGTAGAGGACACAATATGCCTTGGTGCGTACGGGGTAGGTAGGATGTGTGCGTGCAGCATTTAACGGAGCAACATGGGCAAGTGGGAGGAAGAGAGAGAGAGAGGAGAGATGAGCCGTGGTGGTGGGGAGGAGCCATTCAGCAATCACATGAGGTGACAGGAGGCTCTTCAGGCAGTCTGAGAGAGGGCTGCTAGTTCAGCTCCCCTGTAAAGGCGGGCGGGGCCCACTGGCCTCTCGCCCTAGCCTTGCTTTGTCGCCTCGTGCCCATTTGGGGGTCTTGTCGTCTACCCTTTGCTGCTATTTTCTGATGCTTATCGTCTCCCCACGTCGTGTGCTGCCGCGCACACATGGACGGACCAGCAGGCAGCAGGGCTCGCCTCCCTCCTCCTCCACCTCTACTGCTGCTGCTTTTCTGGAATAAAAAAGCAAGCTCCTTGGAAGTTTCCATTAACCCCATGCATGCGGCGTCTCTGTGGCTACTTTAATCTCCCCTGCAAAACAAATGAGCATATTTAATAGTCTGATGAGAGATATATGAGCATACTAGGATGGAGCTAGCTGGGAGAGAGAGCAGTTTGGAACGGGCTCCGGATCGGAGTGTTTGTTCAAAGACAGGAGGAACCTGAACCTACAGGGATGGGCGGACGATGAACTTGAACTGTTGTGTAGTACAGGTACAGTAGCTGTCAATCCAGACAGACTCTGAAAGCACCAGCAGAGAAGCATATGCCCCTGCGCGGAGCAACTTGGGCAAAACAACGGCAACAAAACTGCTGCCTCCGACCCACCAGGTCGGCCGGCCAATGCAAGCAAGCAGCCCTGATGAAATCTCTACTAGTCTGAAAACCACGGCGCCCGCCCGGAAGTCGTCTGCGTCTGCCAGTGACATACCCCTCCCTGTTTAAGTGTCATCCAGAAAGCGTTGTTGGAGGGAACACGATTTTCTAAAGACAGTTATTTATGTACGGAGGGAGTACAGTAGAGACCACACAGTGTCGAGTCGAGTGTCACTCTCTCGCCGCGTCGTTCGTTCAGGAATGAGGCGACGTGGTACGTGCATTCCCTTGAAAAAAATAAAATAAAAAATAAACCGTGTGCATGCAGCGACGCACGCAATGAATAATCGAATCGACGTACTCCGTACAACCGGCGAGCTGGTGAGAGGAGAGCGCGAGAGGCATGCATGGTTTTGTCGCCACCTCTTTAGCGGAGGCTGGAGAGCTACGGAGTACACGTACTCCGCACACAATTCAAGCTACTACTAGTACGAGTAGTATGGATGCCAAGGTGAATGGCCCCTTTCCGTAGTACTCGCGCCCTCTTGCGATGCAACTTGTCCCTGTTGGCAACAAGCTAGCTAGAAAACGAAAGAGAACACTGTACTCGCCCATTATTTCATCTCTCTTTCTCTCTCTCTCTGCCCACCTTGCATTGCTTGCTCTCCTTTCCCCGGCCCTATCTAGTACTATCTATGATGATGACAGCAACACAAGCCGCGGTATCAAGCTGTGTTTTTGTTACACGCGTGCATGCTTTCTTTCTTCACAATATAAAAGCAAGGTATAGTAGTAGTGTGTAAGTAAATGTTAATTAGGCTATATACTGAGATTGTGGAGCGAGGGGAGGATACAAAGGAGAAGAGAGCGAAGCGAGCTATACGTTACATCTTGCTTAGACGCGAGACCAAAAAAAAACCAAGTGACAAAGACAAGTGAGCTATATATTAAGATCTTATTTGGCACAACTCAGCTTTACTATTTTGGAAAAAATAGCTCAATGATCAACTTTCTAAGTGAAGCAAAGTTGTTTTTTTTTAAAAAAATAGCTTAATAAGCAATTTTCTTGGTGAAGCAAAATTATTTTAAAAAAAAAACTATTTTTGATGAAATAGCTTCACCCACAACTTTACGAATAGTGAGAGAGAAATAAAAGAGCAAACTGTAAAAAGCTACCTTTTTAGCTTCATCCATTTATCCTTCTATGAGAGAAGGAGAAAAACAACTTTACCATGAAGCTGTTTAGAAAAAAAATGTTTAGCAAAATAAAAAAACTCAGTTCATAAAACTTCATAATAAGATGTTATAAGTTATACCAAACATACCCTAATAGTATCGAAAAATACTTTAAGTAGGCCGAGAGTTACTCTGTACTATATAGAGTGTTTGCAAACATCTATACATATATTCAGTCAGCTGCATGGTCTATTATTAACAGAGATCTGCTCTAACCGTACTCGCTTGATCGCTTTGTAGTTCTTATTATAATAATAGGCACTATCTTAATTTGTTATTTTATGAGCTGTCGCAACATAGGGTTCCTCCGGATGCTATCTTATTCGATGATGAGTATATATAATATATAAATAAATTAGAATTCCACGGATGCTACACGTACCATCATCACTATCACTACTATAAAATTTTTAACGGAGACGGGCAAAGTAGTTAATGAAGGCGGGCATTGCAACCGTGTCCAATCAAAGGCCTCTGTTAATGGTGGTTTAATGGAGACTGTAAAATTGTCCGCTTCAATTAATATATTAACGAAGACCTCAGTTAATTGCTATTAACAGAGGCGGTTGTCCTAATTGACCGCTTCCGTTAATATATAAACCTAGGCAATTGTTTTAAGACACCCGTCTCTGTTGATGGATTAACAGAGACGGGCGTAGTTGTTACTAGCCCGCATTGGTTATTATTTTTTCTAAAAAATAAATAAAGCATCGACAAATCCATTTGAATTTAAAACAAATTCAGTTTTTCATATAAAACATATATTAAAACGATCAATACACATATCAAGCATAAACATTTATACATTACACAACCGATTGTCTGATTCTTATAAACATAGTACCATCGTGTCGTGAAAACAACACCATTAAAGTTAATACAAATATGTCTTGATAAAACTAATTAAGATATCCGCTACTTTAATTTCCCTAGTCCAAAGAGGCCAGTCAACACATATAATGCCGGACACGTAGTGTCACACCCCAAATTTTCTTTTTGGGATGTGACTAGAAAATACTAAAACTAAACCTTTTTTACTATTTTATAAAATCTCTCAACTTTATTTAGTTGTTGACATTTCATATAGTGATAGATGTGTGTTTCTAAATTTTTTTAATTTAATGATTTATTGCATTCAAGCCTTTGCATAGTGTTTATGTTTGCAAAATGAATTTAAATGTTTTCAAAATGCACGTAGGTTTGAATCAAAGCAAATATCTCTTCATCTTTGACTAAGTTTCCATGACCTCAAAGCCATGATCAATCCTTGGAACCATACACTTGATTCTTATTTCAAAAACCTTGATGGATTTTCAAAATTCATCTTGCCAAACACCCAAACTTCTGTTCTTGGAATTCTAACTAGTATATTCTAACCTGGCTCTATCTTTTCTTTTCTGCCTTATATTTGAGCACCTAATCCTTTTTATTGAGTCTTCTCCATAGCCCAAAATCTATGCTAGATGACCTCATGTGAAAGTCCTTGTTTGTTTTGGATAATGATGTCACCTAGTGTACTAACCTTTGTCATGAAGTGTTAAGCTAGGCTGGTACACACCAAGTGTGGAGAGTAGATGATGACCATGGTGTGGTGGTGATAACAAAAGGTGGATCAAGTGCTCACATTTGGAAAAGAAGAAAAAAAAAAGCAAAACCCTATGGAGATCAAGACAAGGTATAAATAGGGATTTGTTTTGGCACTCAAGACACCATAGAGGGTGTGAGTGTGTTTAGGATTGATAGCCATACTATAAGAGGGATTGTCTCAGTGATTACGGTTGTCAAGTGCACTAGGTGAATTCTTACATGCATATGCCATTAGGACCTAGTGTGTGTGACAACAAATCCTTGAAAAATGCTTTAGAAAATGCTAACACATGTGCACAAGTGGTGAAACACTTTAGTGTTGGCACATGGAAGCAAGGGTGAGAGATAGAAGTCAAAAAGAGGCAAATCTGAGCTGATTTGCATCGACTGAACACTGGTCCAGTTGTGACCGGACGCGTCCGATAGCAAACCCTAGGTCAGGGTTTGTCTCAACCTTGACTGGACTCTGATGAAAACTTGTGACTGGACTCGACGCTGGTGCGTCCGGTCAGTATGACGTAAACTGGTCTGAGTTGTCAGGTGTTGACCGGACGCATGGGTGCGTCCGATCACTCCTGACTGGACGCGTCTGATCCCAGAAAATGCTCTCTGGAACTTTTCTGGATTGGACTAGATGATGGGGCTATAACGTCCGATCATTTTCAACGGTGCGTCCGGTCAAACATTAACAGACGCATGATTGAAAATAGCCATTGGAATCGAGTGACCGAATTCATTTTGGCTGGACACGTGGCGTTCATCTAGCAATCGGATGCCGGGGCTTAGCGTCCAAACAACACAACAGCTGCATCCGGTCACTGCAGTTTTTGCCCAACGGCTAGCCCACTTGTGTGGAGGCTATATATGTGGCTTGGACGGCTTGCAAGGGTCCTCTCTTTTGCACATTTTCATTCTCTAGCATCCTTGTGAGCTTTGCTAAGCATCCCAATGCATCTCTAGACTTGAACTCTTGATTCAAAGTGAGATTGAGTGATTCCAAGTGCATTTGCTTGTGAGTTTGCATCTAGTGGCACATGGGGATCATTGTTGCTAAGTTTTCCGTTACTCTTGGTGGTTGCCGCCACCTAGACGGCTTGGAGTAGCAGAGGAGGTTGGCACGAGTTGGTGATTGTTTGTGGCCATCTCCCGGTGATTTGTGAGGGGTATTGTGCCTTCCCTGGTGAAGAGCCAAAAGGTAACTTCTAGTAAATTGCGCGTGTCATTGAGCTACCTCCATTTGGGGGTGGTTCTTGTGGCGCTCAAGTGTTGAGCTAGGTTTGTGAAACACCTATTAGCCACCGAAAAACCAAGTGGTTGGTCGACACAACGGGGACTAGCGTGCCGGCAAGCACGTGAACCTCGGGAGAAAATCATTGTGTCTCTTGCCTCTTTGGACATCTCCTGGAGTTTGTTGGTATTCATATTATGATTGATCATATCTTGTCGGTGTTGGTATATATCTCTAACACTTGTACTACATTCGTTATTTCTTGTGTAGTGGTAATTAATCTATGAGGGCACTTCAACAGTAAAAAGTGTCAAGTTGTACATGCTCAAGGACAAGCTCACCAACTTCAAGATGAAGGATGATGAATCAATTCCAGAGATGATCAATAGATTTCAAGTCATCATCAATGATCTCAAGTCATTGGGAGAAAAGGTACCGGATGAAGACTTCCCTCACCGGTTCTTGAGTTGCTTGCCTAAAAGATTCAAGACACTTCGCACCATTATCTTTAGAGGGGGTTTGAAGAATGTAACTCCAAATGAGATGCTTGGTGATGTCATGACCGAAGATCAATACAATGATGATAGTGAAGAAGTGGTCAAGGAAGAGGACAAGAAGAAGAAGAGTGTGACATTAAAAGCCACTTTATCCAAGAGCAAGGGCAAGTCCAATAAGGAAGAACCAAGTGACAATGAAGAAGCTAGTGACATTGATGATGAAGACTTAGCTCCGTGTGCGCAAGTTTGGCAAGTTCATGGAGAAGAAGGGCTATGGTGCAAGAAAGAGAAGAGATTATAACAAGAACAAAGACTAGGTGAGAAGATTCTACAAGTGCAAGAGCAAGGATCACGTTGTCATGGATTGTCCCTACAATAGTGACAATGATGAAGATGAGAAGAAGAAAGATAAGAAGGAGAAGAATGAGAATAAAATGAGCTTCAAGAAGAAGAAAGGTGGCTCATATGTTGTCACATGGAATGGTGATGCATCATCCGATAGTGAAGACTCAAGTGATGACGATGACAAGAAGAGCACCAAGAAGAAGACACAAGCATTGCAATCAACAACAAGCTTTCTCTTTGACACTCCATCATGCTTCATGGCTAAGCAACAAAGGTACAATCCGAGATGATGAGAGTGATAGTGAGAGCGATGAGGATGAGGAGCACTCAAAGGAGGACCTCATGGACATGTTGGAGCAAGCTCACACTTGCTTTGAGATGAAGAGAAAGGAGTGCAAGGAATTGCGCAAGAAGCTTAGTGCTCTTGATCAATCCCTTGACGAGCTCAAGTCTACTCATGAGAGGCTAAAGGTAGCCCATGAGAAGCTTGGCAAGGCTCACACCAAGCTTGAAAAAGCTCACTCCTCCCTCTTGATCAAGTCAAGGTTGAGAATGTTGTTCCGACATGTGACATAGGAGTAACTTGTGATATTCTCAATGAATATTTCTATATGTTGTTGCTCCCACTAACCCTTCATGTAGCTCAATCACCACTACTTCTACTATGAGTGATGGTTTCACTTGTGATGCCTCACTAATGGTGGAGAATGAGGCCTTGAAAAAGGAGGTCAATGAGCTCACTCGTGCCTTAGGCAATGCCTATGGTGGAGATGCCTGCTTGCTTAAGTGTTTGGGTAGCCAACAGTTCTCTCTTAACAAAGAGAGATTAGGCTCCACCCCCAAGAATGACAAGGTGGCCTTTATGACACAAGACTAGTTTTGTGAAAAGCAATGGTCGGTTTTGCAACAAATGCAAGAAAGCAATCGGGCATATAGAGCAATATTGTAAGAACAAGAACAAGAATGCTAATGTATCCTCAATTCAACATTTGACTTCTGTTATATGCTTACCAAGGGTGTCAATGGTTGAAAGGCTAAGTTTATTGTGCTCCCATGTTGGCCCAAAGAAGAAGTCAATTTGGGTACCCAAGAGCTTAATTAACTAACCTTGGAGGACCCAAGAAAGTTTGGGTACCTAAAAAGAATTGATCTTTCTTTATAGGTCAATTATAAAGCCAGATTAAGGCATTGGGTGCTTGATAGTGGGTGCACTCAACACATGACCAAGAGATGCAAAAATGTTCAATTCAATCAACAAGAATGATGACAATGGGATTGATAATGCATTTGGAGATAATGGCAAAGGCAAGGTCAAGGGGCTTGGTAAGATTGCTATATCAATGACATGAGCATATCCAATGTATTGCTAGTAGAGAGCTTGAACTTCAAAGCACAACCATACTCTTCTCTTTTGTGGTCCAAAATCAAGCCCAACAAGCTCTCTATCCCTTCCTCTCCCCTCTCCCACGTCCACCCCCTGAAATCTCTCTCCATATTACACAAAAATATCAACCAAGGCAAGAAAATATCAAACCATGACCCTTTGGCTTCCCACCCCTGGTCTCCCCTCCTTTCTCCTTCAAATATACCTCCCCCTCAGCCCCCTCACGCCTCCACCTTCATTTCACACGTCAAGAACTGTTGGTATAAATTAACGCACACTCTATTTTATCCGCAAGCGCACAGATAAAATCTACTGATGTAGCACTTCACCAGAGTAACCAGTTTTAATATCGAAACCAAAGGAACGGATAGTGTTAAGTCTTAAAGTCTAACCCTGAGTAGCTAACAAGGACGGAGAATCTAGAAGTATAGAGGGGATCACTAAGGCTGTCTAATTCCAATTTAAGAGTGTGAATGTTTATTATTCTTAGTGGGGGGAAGGCCATAAAAGGTCACAAACAGAGTATGAGTCTTTTATGCAAATGTATAATCCTACGAGACTACACAAGGGTAAAGTGGACTATAGAAGAATCAACAAGGCTATAAGAGTCACCCATAGCGAAAACCAACCACTCTACGATTGGCGTTATAGGAGGATTTATGAGCTATCAAGTCTAAGCACCACGCTTACACTATCCAACTACTCTAACTCTAGCGCATCTAGAATTAAAGTACTCAAAAGAGAGTCATAAACCTTAAGAATAATAAGAACAATGGCTCAAACTTAAATACAGACGTTGATTACCGAAACAATCGCTGAAGCAAGTTGAAGATGAACTTGAATCCGCAGGTACAAGATGAAGAAGTTGATCCGACAGGTCGGAGCTCCTTCTTGATCTCTTCCTCTCTCTCTCTTCTAGTTATAGTATAAGACTAGGTTCTAAACCTAAACTAGAGGGGTGACTAGTCTTCTACTTGAAAGCTGGCTCTTGAAGTATTCTTCTAGGGTTTCTGAATGAGGCGTAGACTTTTCTGAAGAGAGACTTGTTCTACCCTGGGGCCTGGGGGCCTGAATATATGGCCCTGAGGGATCAACCGCGGCCGTTAGATCAAACCGGCTTCACGTAGGGCTGAGATGAGTCCTCGGGGTCGGTGGAGGAAGGTTCCAGAAGGAGGAGGCGTGGGGGGCCGGGATCTAACCGACCGGTGGGCCCACCAGACCGGTTGGTCCCATGAGACCGGGTCTCGGGGTGCCCCGCCTCGTGGAGTCGTTTGGTGTCCTCTGGAGTCTTCTGGAGAATTCTTGACTTGGCGGTTGTGTTATCTCGCGTTGGTTTCCTTCTAGGGGAAGCAATCAGTGCTAGTTTTCCTGTTTAGTTCCTGCAGAATCACAATCCACCAAAACTCGTGGAATATTGTCAATTAAAACCCTAAACCTTTATTGGTGATTGAATTCATGCCCTTTTCATATTTATTTATCCTTTAATTTTGATAGATAACCAGTGTCAACAACTCCCCCAAGCTTACCTTTTGCTAGTCCCTTAGCAAAACCAAAAATTAACAATGGATCAGGAGTTGCTACAATATCTTCACTTCCAACAAGTATACCTGCTGTTAAACAAAAATTCTCCAAAATATATTATGTTATTCTTCATGGGGCTTATTACTTTTACCTTAGATCTTGAGTAATTGAAAGATTGAAAGATCAAATCAAGCACTATGTCTTTAGTTCCTTCACTTCACCTTTATCCCAGAGTTTTAATTAATTTTTTTAAAGTTTTAATACATATGTTGTCAAATTAAACAATGGATCCAAAGAGAAAGTCAACCAACCATTGAATAAAAAAAGTGCATGTGTATGGAAAAATGAAGTCGGATGCTCTCTTGAATATATTCACTCTCTTCTGTTTATCAGAGACATATGGCTATTAGGCTAATTCTACTATCGGGCACGTGCCCATTTTTTTCTGACACATTTTTTTTCTTCGAGATTCCGGACACTTGTCCCTTTTTATTTCCTCGGGATCTATCTTTGTGAGGTTTCAGACACTTGTCCCTTTTTATTTCCTCGGATCTTTCTCTCTCTCTTTTTTTTCTTTCTCTTCTCTTTTTTTTAATAGCCACATGCTTCCAACAAACTTCTGAGAGGGTAACAACAGATAATTATGAGCATTATGCGGAAGATGGATGAAATGTGTAAGTGATCTCGATTCAATGGTATGATAAACTACTCACAGGGTCACAAAGCTTAATTTAACTCAATGCAATTATTAGTCATGTTTATATTTAGAAATCTCCGGAACTTTTAGTGTTGTTTAGAACAAGATAATAACAGTTTAGATCATCACATGTCATATCCCAACTACTTAGACCTTAGATCAAGTATTTACCAACCATGCATTTAATTTTATTTTAAGGCATCATTATTAATTAGGAGAACTCATGCTTTAAAGGCTAGGTACTTGAAAGAAATTAGATAGAGCAACTATTCATCATTTCCATGCAAAAGATTAGAGAGAGGGTTCTCTTTACTCGTCAACTTCTTAAAACAAACTAGACACACTATTTTATTTATTTAATCTAACACACTTTAAGATATAAAATAAAAGCTAATAATAGTAGTAGTAGTAGTAGTAGTAATAATAATAATAATAATAATAATAATAATAATAATAATAATAATAATAAAAGACATACCTGAGTCGCGAAGATAATGGGGGCGCGTCTTCCCCAGGCTAGTTCCCTTAATAGCGTTGAGCCTTCATGTGCCCATATATTTTTGTCTCTTCTTTTTTTTAATTAATGGTGAGCCTTCATGTGCCCACATATTTTTGTTCGTTTCTTTTTAAGAGTGAGCCTTCATGTGCTCATATTTTTTTGGGGGGGGGGGGGGGGTTTCATTTTTAAGAGTGATCCTTCATGTGCTCACATATTTTTGGTGTTTTGAATTTGTTTATAGAATGAAAAACTTAAGAGGATAAAGATACTTACGTGGATACATGGGGGTGCCTTCCCCCAAGCTGAATGTTGACGTAGTCGTTCGATCTTGTAATGTAGCAGACTGACAGTGGATATGTCCTTCCTTTATTAGAGCTTTGATTGATGTTGATGTTTGTTTGCTCGTCAGCTTTTCTTGGCCTTTCAAATCCTGTGAAACTCAAATAGACAACAAAACTTGTGGAACAGATTAAGCGTTAGTGGTTGGCCACTTAATCCTTAGTTGTCTAGAATTTCAGTAAGAACTCTTTCTCAATATTTTTGTATTTTATATTTTTATGATGCAAGAGAAAATGCACAGGATGAATGCATGCATATTTATTTTTATGCCACCACGATGAACATTCCCGTGGGTTTTTACACACCATAGAATTATTCACATAGGGCTTCATAGTTTATGATGTAGTGTAACAAATTGTCGGGGGTCCACAAAAGGGGTACCCCCAATCAACGCAAACTAATAGGTTAAACCTAGAACGCCGGTAAATAACAAACCTAACCAGTCTAACCCCTTAAAGAGACCAACCCCTCGAGGCCCACAACGCTGGCCCACCAAGCCAGGCCTCGGGCGAATGCGCGCTCTCCGTCTCGCCCGAGTTCACCGAGCCAGGCCTCGGGCTGACGCCCGTTCTCCATCTCTCCCGAGCCCTCCGAAGCCAGGCCCCGGGCGAGCGCTCCACTAAAACCTCGAGTCCTGGCATTTAGGGCTCGAGCCCCCCACAGCCGAACACCATACCTCGAGACCCCAAGCGGGGACCTCGAGCCTCTCTGGTACAGCAGCCTATCCCTCGAGACGCTTATGCTTCCCTCGAGCGGCGCAGGCATCGGATGCCAGCCCCATACCGCGCATTTAATACATCCACCTACTCCAGTCACGTCCTCTGCAGCCCGACGTGTACCACAGTAACCAGGGCAGAGTCAAGTCTCGTTTTCACCACAAGCATGGGCAAAAGGGGCGCCAGTACGGCGCTGTTAACCCATGCCCTACACTGTTGCACGTCCAAGCCACGTCTCAAGGCCCGGATGCCCACTGCTCAATCAATTTTCACGGGACTTGTCCATACCTACGGGGGCTCGAGCCCCCCCGTAGGCGCCACCTCAAGGTCGGCTCCGCGCCCCTCGAGCTCTAACTGCTTTCATGCTATTGGAAGACAGGTACCCCAAGACCCGGAGGGACCCCGTCGTGTCCTGTACGTGCCAGAATGGGTGCTGCACGGCTTCTACATCGTCACGCCATCACGTCCACGCCAAGGATGGAGGCCACGCTCCAAGGACGCCTCAACAGCAACGCCCACGTCGGCTCCAGTGGCCCCGACAAGACAGGATTCCTACCCTACGCCATATCGAGCGCTGTACATATCTATCCTGTGTAAACCCTGACCTCCTCTTGTTCTATAAAAGGGGACGCCAGGGCCCTTCGCGCGAGGGACAGGATGCGAGTCCACGGTTACACAACTCCGAGAGACAACACACAAGTCCACATAAGTACACACTCGAGTCCGGACTCCGGTCCACGCTCATTGAGCTTGTATTCGCCCCTATACAACACTTAGGTGCAAGTAATACAAGAACCTCCTCCCCCGCTGGACGTAGGGCCTTCTTTGCCCGAACCAGGATAAATCCTTGTGTCATCTTGCATCACCATCCAGGAAGAGAGCACGCGATCATATTACTCGTTGGTGTCGTACCCCCGGGTTCGAAACACCGACAGTTGGCGCGCCAGGTAGGGGCCTTCGCGTGTCGAGTCGGTTTCTCGCTGTTTTCTGGATGGCTGCTTAGACTCCTTCGTTCTCTGCCGGTGCCGTCGTCTGGTTCGGGAGCCTCGAGTTCCTGGCCACCGACAACGGCAACGAGCTGACCTTGCTCTCCACGGAGGGCCCGAGTGGAGGGCGTGTCACGCCGCCCCGTGCGAGGAGCGTGGCACGTCGCCCGCACCACCACGCGTCGCCACCCCGTGAGCGCCGCCGTCGTCACCATCGTCGCCAGGCACAGGCGGTGCAGCGGCGTACACCACTTCCCCGTGGCCGGCGCGGAGTTCCTGAGGAGGAGCCTGCCCGGAGCACGGCGGGAGACTTCCAGGGCGCGCTCGCGCCCGCCCAGCGACTTCGCGTTCCTCATGCGCACGGACCAGGAGCCAGGCCAGAGGCCTCCGAGCCGCGCACCGTCGACGCCACCCAGCCTCCTCCCGCACGGGGAGTACCGCGCTCGACGCCGGCGGTTCCCGATCGGCCTCGACAACCCCGCAGCAGCCTACGCCCGCCAGCTCAATGAGCGCCGTCGGGGCCGACCGCCGGCAGAGCAGGAGGAGCGCCCGGGCGTGCTACTGCAGGCCATGGCCAACCTGGAGATCGTCCACCCCGCGCACGTCGACCGCGGCTTCTCGCAAGCCATCGAACCACCCCGGTGAGCCACCGTCGGAGAATGGTACCGCGAGCTGCGGTCCCGGCATCTGCCGAGGCGGCACGCCGTCAACAGCTCCGACTCCGACGAATACGACTACCACGACCCCGACCTCTGGGATCCCACCAGGGAGTGCTTCCAACTCGAGGGGGTCGTATGCGATTCCGAGGACGAGGGCGACGACGACAGGCCGACGCTCGATCTAGAGGGCCCCAGCGACGTGGCCGCGGCAGGCGGATCACGTGTTCAGGGGAGGAACGAACCTCCAGCACCGGCTGCACCGCCTCAGCACGACGACGGTCGGGCGGCGCAACTCGCGCAGGTGCAGGAGGCAATCACCAAAGCCGAGGAAGAACGGCGACACCTGCTGCAGCTCCGGCAAACTCTGATGCAGGAACCACTCCAGCCCCGAGGTGCCGGAGCTCGAGGTCGGGCTCGAGAGGTCCACCGGCGGATCCTCGAGGACGGGGCACCAGCACGCCCCGAAGTATGCTTCCCGCGAGCCGGGCAGAACGTGGTGGCGGCGGCGATGATGCTCCGTGATCTACCCGCCGTCTCCAACCCTGACGCCAGGCGCATGCTTGGGGAAATGAAGAACCTCCTCGAGACAGCCGCTGTGCAGCAGGCCGAGAGCTCGGCGTCACGCCGGCGCGGAGCAGCCTCGGGGAAGCCGGCGGACACGCCCCACAACGAGCGCGAGACATCCGTCCACCAGCCGGACGCCTCTCGAGCTAGGCCAGTCCGCGAACGGATCATCGACAACCGGCCACCTCGAGACCCCAATGACGCCCGCAACGACATCAACCGACGGCGCAAGGACGAGGGGGCCCAAGAGCGTGGCTATAGCGCCCATCGAGGGGGGCGCTACGACAGTGACGAGGACCGGCAAGTCCTCGAGCCCCCGGGCCCCAGAGTCTTCAGCCGGGCCATCCGCAGCTCAACCCTCCCCGACCGCTTCCGACCGCCGACCAACATCGTGAAGTATGACGGGGAGGTCGAGCCCAAGCTCTGGCTCTCGGACTTCCGCCTAGGCTGCCAACTGGGCGGAGCGAAGAACGACGACCGTGTGATCATACGCCAACTCCCACTTTACCTCTCGGACACCGCCCGCCTGTGGCTCGAGGGGCTCCCGCCGGATCGGATCGACGACTGGGCCGACCTAGTCAGGGTCTTCGACGGGAATTTCAAGGGGACTTGCGTGCAGCCCAGGCAACCCCTGGGACCTACGGCGTTGCAGGCAGGCGGCGGACGAGCCCCTCCGCGACTTTGCTCGGCGGTTCTCGAAGCAGCGCCTCGAGCTCCCCCACGTGCCTGATGAGGACGTCATCTCAGCGTTCCTCGCGGGCACGACATGCCAAGAGCTAGTTCATGAGCTAGGACGCTACCATCCTAGGACGGTCGAGGACCTGATGGATCGCGTCACCAGCTTTGCCTCAGGCGACGAGGCAGTGGGGGCCTTCTTTGGCCTTTCCACGGACAAAGGTAAGGCGGTGACCGCGCTGGAGGGCTTGAACAAGGGCAACGATGCCAAGAACGACAACAATAACAGCAACAAAAAGAAGAAGAACAAACGCAAGGGTCAGAAGGCGAAGCGCGACGCCAATGACGACGATGACGAAGAGGTGCTCGCAGGCGCCCTCGAGCCTAAGAAGCCCCGAGGCCCCCCTGACGGGGCTGTTTTCGACCAGATGCTCGAGGACCCCTGCACTTATCACAGGGGCCCCGTAAATCACAAGTTAAAGGACTGCCGACTGTTGAAAGGCTACTACTCCAAGCTCGGCGATAAGAAAGAAGACGCGCCTAAGGGCAAGGATAACAATCGGCGCGGCGGTGGGGACGCGGACGACAACTTCCCCTCGGTGCGCGACTGCTACATGATCTACGGGGGGCCGACCGTCGGGCTCTCAGCTCGAGAAAGAAAGAAGGAGCGCCGGGAGATCTTTGCACTCGGCCACGACGCCCCCCGGTATCTTGACTGGTCTGATGCGCCGATCACGTTCGACCGTGACGACCATCCGGACCGTGTCATAAACCCGGGGGCGTACCCCCTCGTCGTCGACCCCGTCATCGTCGACGTACGGTTCTCCAAGGTGTTGATGGATGGGGGCTCGAGCCTCAACATCATATACCTCGAGACCCTCGACCTCCTAGGGGATTTCAGAGGGACAGCTCCGACCCAGCGTCGGGGGGTTCCACGGAGTCGTACCAGGGAAGAAGGCCCACCCCCTCGGGCGCATCGACCTGCCGGTTTGCTTTGGCACGCCGGCTAACTTCCGCCAGGAGACGCTCACCTTCGAGGTGGTTGGATTCCAAGGGACCTACCACGCCATCATCGGCCGGCCAGGCTACGCCAAGTTCATGGCGGTTCCCAACTACACGTACTTGAAGCTCAAAATGCCGGGGCCAAAAGGGGTCATCACCATCGACACATCCTACGAGCACGCGTACCACTGCGACGTGGAGTGCGTCGAGCGTGGGGAGGCAAACGTCCAGCTCGACTCGCTCGAGGCCCTAGCCGCCCTGGCCACCGAGGAGGCCCCTGAAGCGAAGCGCCACACTGGCACATTCGAGCCGGCGGAGCACACAAAGCTGATACCCGTCGACCTGACCTCGACCGATGGCAAGACACTGGCTGTCAGCGCCAGCCTCGAGCCTAAATAGGAAGCAGTGCTCGTCGACTTTCTCCGCTGCGAACATCGACATGTTTGCGTGGGGCCCCTCGGACATGCCGGGCATACCGAGGGAAGTCGCCGAGCACTGCCTTGGAAATCCAGGCCGGGTCCAGACCGGTGAAGCAACGCCTGCGCCGCTTCGACGAGGAGAAGCGCAGGATCATCGGCGAGGAGGTGCACAAGCTTTTGGCGGCCGGGTTCATCAAGGAGGTATTTCACCCAGAGTGGCTAGCTAACCCTGTACTAGTTAGGAAAAAGAATGGAAAAATGCGGATGTGTGTAGACTACACTGGTCTGAATAAAGCATGTCCAAAAGTTCCATTTCCTTTACCTAGAATTGATCAGATTGTCGATTCCACTGCGGGGTGTGAAGTACTTTCGTTTCTCGATGCGTATTCCGGCTACCACCAGATTAGGATGAAAGAATCCGACGAGCTCGCTACCTCTTTTGTTACGCCTTTTGGTATGTATTGCTACGTTACAATGCCCTTCGGCCTTCGAAACGCCGGGGCAACGTACCAACGTTGCATGCAGCATATCTTTGGCGAACACATAGGCAAAACCGTTGAGGCCTACGTCGATGACATCGTGGTTAAAACCAAGAAAGTCGGGAACCTCATCAGCGATCTCGAGGCCACGTTCAAATGCCTCCGGGCCAAGAATGTGAAGCTCAACCCCGAGAAATATGTCTTTGGTGTGCCTCGAGGCATGCTACTTGGCTACATTATCTCACAACGGGGGATCGAGGCCAACCCCGAAAAAATCTCAGCAATCACGAGGATGGGCCCACTTCGAGAGCCTCAAGGGTGTACAGAAAGTGACAGGCTGCCTAGCCGCTCTCAGCAGATTCATCTCGAGGCTAGGGGAAAAAGCGCTACCCCTCTACCGCCTGCTGAAGAAGACGGAACGCTTCACGTGAACTGTCGAAGCCGAGGAGGCCTTAACCAAGTTGAAGGGGTTGCTGACTTCCGCGCCAATCCTCGTGCCACCGCGACCGGCCGAGGGTGACGATCGCCCCGAGCCCCTCCTCCTCTATGTGGCCGCAACCACTCAGGTGGTCAGCGCGGTCATAGTCGTCGAGAGGCACGAGGAGGGTCATGCGTTGCCGATCCAACGACCGGTGTACTTCACCAGTGAGGTGCTCTCCGAGGCCAAGGTCCGGTACCCGCACATCCAGAAGCTGCTCTACGGCATTATTATCACAAGGCGCAAGCTCCAGCACTACTTCCTCGCTCATCCCGTAACGGTGGTGTCGTCCTTCCCCCTCGGTGAGATCATCAACAATCGGGAGGCCACGGGGCGAATCGCCAAGTGGTCCGCCGAGCTAATGGGGGAGGCCATCACCTACGCCCCGCGAAAAGCCATCAAGTCGCAAGCATTGGCGGACTTCGTTGCTGAGTGGACCGACACCCAGCTCCCGCCAGCACAAATTCAAGCCGAGCTCTGGACCATGTACTTCGACGGATCCCTCATGAAGACGGGGGCAGGCGCAGGCCTGCTCTTCATCTCACCCCTCGGAGTCCACATGCGCTGCCTGCTGCGCCTACACTTCCCCGCCTCTAACAACGTCGCTGAGTACGAGGCCCTCGTCAACGGGCTGCGCATAGCCCTCGAGCTTGGGGTCCGACGCCTCGACGTTCGAGGGGACTCGCAGCTCGTCGTCAACCAGGTCATGAAGGCCTCGAGCTGCATCGATCCCAGGATGGAAGCGTACTGCGGGGAGGTGCGCAATGCTAGAAGATAAGTTCTACGGCCTCGAGCTCAACCACATAGCTCGAAAGTACAACGAGGCCGCAGACGAGCTGGCAAAGTTGGCGTCCACGCGCGGCACGGTTCCGCCAGACGTCTTCTCGAGGGACGTTTTCGAGCCATCCGTCAAAATCGGCCCAGGGGCTGGCCCCTCGACGCCACCCCTCGAGCTAGACACGGGGGCTCGACCTTCGACGCCACCCCTCGGGAATGACCCCTCGACATCCGCTGAGGCGATGCAGATCGACGCACCCGCCTCTTCTTCATCACGACCCCTCGACTGGCGGACGCCCTTCCTCGACTACCTGACGCAAGGCGTGCTGCCAGAAGACAAGACGGAGGCCCGACGCATCGCTCGAAGGGCCAAGACCTACGTCATCTACGGCGACGAACGGGAGCTGTACCGACGAAGCCCGACCGGGATCCTTCAGCGCTGCATCCCCCTCGAGGAAGGACGCAAGCTCCTCGACGACATGCACTCGGGGGATTGCGGCCACCACGTAGCACCAAGGACCCTGGTTGGGAACGCCTTCTGTCAAGGCTTCTATTGGTCGACCGCCATTGGAGACGCCAAGCGCTTGGTCCGAGCATGCCATGGGTGTCAATTCTACGCCAAGCAGACGCACCAACCCGCACATGCCCTGCAGATGATCCCAATTACTTGGCCATTCGCCGTTTGGGGGCTCGACCTCGTGGGTCCCCTCAAAAAGACAAGTGGAGGGCACTCACACGTGCTCGTGGCCATCGACAAGTTCACCAAGTGGATCGAGGCTAA
Organism: Coix lacryma-jobi var. lacryma-jobi; assembly: GCA_009763385.1. NCBI lineage: Eukaryota > Viridiplantae > Streptophyta > Magnoliopsida > Poales > Poaceae > Coix > Coix lacryma-jobi. Next base: position 134,805,318 of record CM019827.1, read on the forward strand.
GCCGATAGGCGACCCCACCTCCGAGAAGGCTGTCGAGTTCATCGCCAACATCATGTACCGGTTTGGGGTGCCTAACGTTATCATCACCGACAATGGCACCCAATTCACGGGCAAAAAGTTCACCAACTTCTGCGACGACAACAACATTCGCGTGACCTGGGCCTCGGTCGCATACCCTCAATGCAACGGGCAGGTCGAGCGCGCCAACGGCATGATACTCCATGGGCTGAAGCCGAGGCTATTCAAGACCCTCAAAAACTTCGGAAAAGGGTGGGCTGCAGAGCTCCCCTCGGTGCTGTGGGGCCTCAGGACTACGCCGAGCCGAGCCACCGGGTTCACTCCATTCTTCCTAACCTACGGCGCCGAGGCTGTCTTGCCTACGGACCTCGAATACGGACTCCCCTCGACTCCGAGCCTACAACGAGCAAACCAACGATGAAAGGCTCGCCAACGCCAAGGACCAGCTCGAGGAGGCCCGAGACGTGGCGCTCATCAACTCCGCGCGCTACCAGCAAACGCTTCAACGCTACCACGACAAGCACGTGCGCAAGAGGGACCTGGCGGTGGGGGACCTCGTGCTTCGACGGCTGCAAGACAATCGAGGGCGCCACAAGCTCACTCCTCCGTGGGAAGGCCCATACACCGTGGCTGAGGTGCTCAAGCCAGGAACATACAAGCTCTACGACGATCAAGGCAGAATCCTGGCGAACGCGTGGAACATCTCTCAGCTACGTCGTTTCTACCCTTAAAGGCCTCGAGGCCTCATTCATTTTGTTGCTTTGTACAAACACACCCAAAATGAATGAACAAACTCGTGCTCAGGGTAGCCTCGACCCTGCCATGCTCAGGGTCGAGTCTCCCTCGGGGGCTGACAGGGGGACCTCCCCCCCAGACTCTGGAAAAAACGCGTTTTCTTTTCAAAAATTCGACCCTCATCTCGACTCGTGCCTCGAGTGAACTAGCGACGTCTAAATCCTAAAATACCTCGAGCCTCCAAGGGTCGGGAGGCGTCGACGTAGACGGCCACCTACGCCCACGGGCTACGGTACCCTACCTACGCCTCCCCTCGAGGGGCTCGCGACGTATCGAAGGAACACAGACTAAGTTAGCAGAAACTCGAGCTTGCAACAAAGAGAAGTGGTCAAACGCATTTGAAAAGAAAACAACTTCTTTAAACAAACAAGTCATATATACAAACGGGTCTCGACGGACCCTCATTCATGTCATAAAATTCTTACAGGGGCCTCGACGCCCAAATTTGGCACGCAGGCCCTAATCTTCGTCGGTGTGGTACTCCTCCCCGAGGTCTTCCACGGCGGGCTCAGCCTCGACACCCGAGCTAGAGGGAGGAGGGTCCTCGACACCGCTGCTAGCGTCAGGAGGCAGCACGTCCTCCTCGAAGATCTTCGCGAGCGACGTCCCCGGCCTCTCCATCTTCTCCAAGATTTTGTCGACACGGCGGTTGTTCCACTCCTCGTCCTTCCCCTCGATCTCGATGAAGCCATTGGCGACAACGTGGACCGGGAAGCGGAAGCCGGAACGGACGACCGCGAGCATCTGCTTGACGCCATGATGGCGAGCTTGCCGGACACGGTCCCGCGCCGCTACGTCGAGGAAGCACAAGGCATCGACCAAGGCGTCGCCTCGGGCCACCGCACCTTCTGTCGCAGCCACCGGAGGAACACCCCACATGGAGCCGAGCCGGTCGAGGGAAGTGCGAGCCCGCTCCGCCACCATCGTCTCGTCTTGGAGTTGGTCCAAGAGAGCCTGGTTCGTCCCGCGGAGCTCCTCGACCGTCTTCTCGACCCCTGCGCAACGAACGAGGAAGAGTGAGACTACGGCGTAACAAAAAACTTCGGGGCCCAAACAAGGACAAGGTGTAAGCCTCACCATCGCAATGTTGCCCCAGTGCGGTGAGGTCGCTGGTAAGGCCCTCAGCGCGCTGCTCGAGCCTGCGCTTCTCGGCCAGCATGAGGAGCTTCTCGGACCTAAGCTCCTCGATCAGCCTGCCCGCCTCCACGAGGGCCAGATCCTTTCGGATCACCTCCTGCCGCGCCGCCCCCTCGGCAGCTCGGGCGGTGGCGACACCGCTCTCGGCGTCTTCGGCCTCCTTCTTCGCCACCTTCGCTGCGGACCGAGCGGCGGCGGCATCGCATTGAGCATCCTCGGCCTCTTTTCTCGCCGCCTCCGCTGCGGTTCGGGCGGTGGCGGCCTCGCCACGGGCGTCAGCGGCCTCCTGCTTCGCCGCCTCAGCTTCAGCCCGGGCGGAGGTGGCCGCGCTTGGGGCGTCCGCGGCCTCCTTCCTCGACGCCTCGAGAGCGGCGGCGGACCTCCTCCTTGGATCGAGCGACCTCACCTCGAGCTGCCCGGACCTCCGCCTCCGCCTCGTTGAGCCGGCTCGCCATTTGGGCGTTCCGGCTCAGCTCAGCGCGGAGGTCTTGAAGCTCCGCCTCAGCCCTCGCGAGGGCGGCCGACACCTGTGCGGACCGGCCCGCCTCCTCGGAGCAGGACCGCTCCGCCTCCGCCATGAGCTCGGCCACCTCCCGGAAGATGGACCGCACCTCGCGCGGGGCCCCCCGCTGGACCGGTTGCTCGACGGAGACCATGGCGAGGGACGGGCTCGGCGCGTCGGGAAATGGCCATACTGGTCGGTCAAGCTCGATGTCGGGCAGATCCTCCTCCGCCCCGAGCTGCCTCAGCTGCGGCCCGCCGCCCGACGGCACGGGCCCCGGCTCTTCCCTGGCCGGGTCCTCCGGCGTCTTGTCAGCGCTAGCCGGCGCCTCCACCATCGTCAAGCCCGCGGCGAGGAGCGGCCCCTGCTCCAGCTCGTTCAGGAGGTCCTCCACCGTCGGCTCCTTCTCCGCCAACGTCTCTCCCCCCTTTCCCTCCTCCGCAGCCCGGCTCGTGTCGGTCGGGGCCTCGAGGGGCGCGGTCTCCTCGGCCCCAGACACCGGCGGGGCCGTGCTCGCTCCAGGCGCTTCCCCCGGAACAGCCATCGTGGTGGGGGGAAGGGTGGCGCTCCCAACTGGCGCCATCGCGGGAGGAGGAGGAGGGGGAGGAGGCAGCGCCTCAGCGGGCGTGGCAGTGGCGGGCTCGATGCCGTAAGCTGCGGCCCCTGCAATACGAGATAAAAGTGATATCAGAAGCGAGAAGGATGCCTCGACCCCTGTGGTCGATGGCGACGGCCTCACCAAGATTCGCGACGATCATCCGGCCTCCTCGAGCCATGGCAGCTCGAGCTTTCTCCAGCCAAGCGGCTTCTCTAGCGGAGGAAGGTGCCATACCTCGAGGTGCTTGTGCCTCGACTGGGCTCGAGGTTTTGGACCGCTTGGACGCAACAAGGTCCACCTCCTGGTAGGAGCGATTACCCCTGAGAAACTAGAGATGGCATGCATCATCAAAAGTAAAGAGGTATAGCCTCACTACCGACGAGATCCAAGAAAATTACTCACCCAAATTGGGGGCTGGGCTTCTTCCCGGAATCGCCGGACACACTCGGGGGCTTCGAGCCCACCCCGCGGCTCGAGCCCTGCGCCTGGGCCGTCTCCACGGGGCTGGGATGGGGGGAGGGCTCCCGACGCCTCCCGTGGCTCGACCTCGAGGGAGAGCCCTCCTTCCGCCCACATCGCGGGAGGGCGACTGCACCTCCCTCGTGCTGTCGTCGTGGCGCCCGCCCTGGCGCGGGCTCCGGGACTTGCTCCGGCGCTCGCGTTGGCGGTTGCGCCCTCCCGCGTCCGCTTCTGTGTCCCGACGGCGGTGCGGCGATGGACTCCGGGGACGCTCATGCCCCTAGTCACGAGACGCCCGGGGGCTCCCTCCCCGACGCTCGTGATGGTGCGGGCTCGACGCCTCCTCCTGACGCCTGCTCCTCCGAGGGCTCGACCCCGACCTCGATGGCTCCCGGCGGTCGGACCTGGAGCCCCTCCCGATGTGGTCGCTGCCCCTCGAGGCTCGACCCTTCTCGAGACCTCCTGCCTGGGCTGACGCGGGGGCGGTCTCCGTTGGTGTTGTGGCGGAGGCGCTCCGGGTTCGGGGCCTCCTCACGACCGGGGGCACGTCCGGCACGGAGCTCGACGGACCTCGGGCCTCCGGCGAGGCAGGGATCGGCGCCGCCTTCCGCGGCTGCGTCCCGCGCGACCCCTTCGCCGGGGGAACCTCCAGTATACCCTCTTGCACAGAGGAGTGGTCAGCCCGGACGTCGACGACCCCCGCGCGCCTCAAACGCGCATCCATCCCCTCGTCGTCACTCTCATCATCATCATCATCCTCTTCCTCCGAGCTCGAGGAGCTGAGCTCGGGGGACTCATCTCCAGGCTGCCGGTTGCGACGAGCCTTTGCCAGCCTCTGCTCCCGGGCCGAGCGACGCAAGTTTTTGTTTTTCTCTTTCTTCTTTTTGGCATCCTTGTTCTCCTTGTCTTTCTGAGCAGAGAGGCGCCTCACCTGGGTATCCGCGGTGTCCTCCCTCACCGGGGGCCTCGACGCACGGCAAGTGAACGCCCCCTGCAAAAAAGAAGAAGCGTGACGAGACGAACCACAAGAAGGATGTGCCGGGCTCGGAAAAAGAGAAAGGGGGAGGAGGCTCGGGACGGCTTAGCTCGAGGGAGGCTTACCAGGTCTAGACACCCCCTGTCGGGTGCCATGGCGATCAGGTTGGTGTCCTCGGGGATGAACGACCCTTGGATCGTGATCGACACCCGCGAGACGCCCTCGTTCCGAGGCAGCCTCCCCTCGGCCATCCTCGATCGATTTAGCGCCTCGAGCTGGGCCTTCGGTCCCATCTCGTGCATAAGGAGGGGGCGGTCCGCCAGCGGAAGAACCCTTCGCTGGTGGAACACCCAGATGACCGCCTGAACGGTCAGGTTCTTCTCGTCCACCAGCATCTTCATCATCTCCATCAGGGGAACCAGGTAGCGCTGCCTGTCCGCCGCGACCCCCCAGGTCCACTTCTCCGGGCGCTGAGTGAGGACCCTGCCGGTGTACTACGGAAGGAGACCACCTTCATTCCGCAGGTAGAACCAGTGGTCGTCCCACCCGGCCTGGTTGGAGGAAAGCTTGTAGCGGAGGTATTCGCGGGGGACATTGGCCGACGAGGTCCCCGTCCTCGCAGTGACGGTGAGGGAACCCATGCGCACGAGCCGCCTCCCCCTGGGCTTCAGGGCCTTGATGAAGAGCTCGCCCCGGAAGAGATGGACGAACATCTCCCAGTGCGGCTCGATCCTCAGGTACCCCTCGCACACCGCGGCGAAGATGGCGGCGTGCGAAATCGAGTTAGGGGAGAAGTGTTGCAGCTCCACCTCGTAGTGATGGGTCAGCGCCCGCATGAAGCGGCTCGGCGGAACGCCGAGCCCCATGCGGTGGTAGCGCGTGAAGCTCACCACGTACCCCTCCGGCGGGTGCGGCTCCCGGTGATCCGCCGACGGGGTAACCCACCACGCGGGTCCCTCCTCCGGGTTGGGACGGAGAAGCCCCTGGGCCACCAGCGACTCCATCTCGCGCTGCGTCACCTTCGTCGGGCTCCAATCTTCAGCCGACAACGCTTTTGTCTGGGCGGCCATGGCGGTGGCGCGGCGCGGACCCAAGCAGCGGACGGGCAGCCAGAAAATCCCCAATCGACTAGCTCGAGGGAGAGGGCGCGTGAAGGCTACGGCGGCGGTGAAGGCAAAGGCAAAGTAAAAGGTTTCCTTTTCCCCTCTTTCGATATTTATAAGGGGAAACCCCAACGGGCGGGGTCTCCCACGACGTAAAAAGGTAACCGCATGCATTTAATGCGCCCACCTAACCACGTCTCGAGCCGGATGCAAGGTACACACGACAGCTCTCCATTCGCTCCACTACCCGGGCCCACCACGACCGTCGCTCCGGCTTCGCGTCCGCCGCCCTCCCCGACGGTTTCCGCCTAAAAAGGCGCGCCCAACGGGCAGAAGGATTCTCAGACGACGGAGGCTTCTTCACGAAGGTAAAAACGGGCCCCGGCCCTAAGCCTCGAAGCAGCGAAGGCTGGCCCTCGAAGAGGGTTCGACAGCCGGCTTCGAGCACCCGAGTCAGGGACACCAAGGGGCGCCACTCGCGGCATCACTCGAGGGCCAAGCCCTCGAGCCCCTCACGTGTATCCAAGGCAGGGAGCACGACGTGCAGTGAGATCCCCTCGGAGGGAGGCATCGAGCCACCGGGCCCTATCGAATGGACCCGGCACTCCTGCAGACTGAGCACCCATGCTTTATGAGATCGCCTCCGGGCTACAGTCGACCCCTATCGAACGGGGCACGAGGTCTCACTTGGATTCCCCGTTACCAGCTCACCGGGAACCTCGATACTCGCCCGCTCGTGGTAGTACGACGCATCCCACCTCGCATCCGATCGAAAGGACTCGCGGGATGACAAGCCAGGGCACCCGGCGTGCCGGACAGCTCGAAGAGCCGGCCGGCCGGTTCAGCCTGGCACCCCTCGACGAAAGAGGGACTAAAAAAACTCGGGAGCTCGACACTCCCGAACCTAAAAACGCAACTAACACTCACACGAGAAAAAGCCCACGAGGGAGTCTTAACAACTCCCCCGTGGCCTCGGGGGCTACACCCGCGGGTGTCGCACGCACGACACCCACGGAATCAAAATGACCAAACCCTCGAGACCAGTTAGCTAACCATCGAGATCCCAGTCGGGAGCCCCTGCTCGAGTGCAAGCACTCGAACAAGGGCTCGGGGGCTACTGTCGGGGGTCCACAAAAGGGGTACCCCCAATCAACGCAAACTAATAGGTTAAACCTAAAACGCCGGTAAATAACAAACCTAACCAGTCTAACCCCTTAAAGAGACCAACCCCTCGAGGCCCACAACGCTGGCCCACCAAGCCAGGCCTCGGGCGAACGCGCGCTCTCCGTCTTGCTTGAGTTCACCGAGCCAGGCCTCGGGCTGACGCCCGTTCTCCATCTCGCCCGAGCCCTCCGAAGCCAGGCCCCGGGCGAGCGCTCCACTAAAACCTCGAGTCCTGGCATTTTGGGCTCGAGCCCCCCACAGCCGAACACCATACCTCGAGAACCCACGCGGGGACCTCGAGCCTCTCTGGTACAGTAGCCTATCCCTCGAGACGCTTATGCTTCCCTCGAGCGGCGCAGGCATCCGATGCCAGCCCCATACCGCGCATTTAATACATCTACCTACTCCAGTCACGTCCTCTGCAGCCCAACGTGTACCACAGTAACCAGGGCAGAGTCAAGTCTCGTTTTCACCACAAGCATGGGCAAAAGGGGCGCCAGTATGACACTGTTAACCCATGCCCTACACTATTGCACGTCCAAGCCACGTCTCGAGGCCCGGATGCCCACTGCTCAATCAATTTTCACGGGACTTGTCCATACCTGCGGGGGCTCGAGCCCCCCTGTAGGCGCCACCTCGAGGTCGGCTCCGTGCCCCTCGAGCCCTAACTGCTTTCATGCTATTGGAAGACAGGTACCCCAAGACCCCGAGGGACCCCGTCGTGTCCTGTACGTGCCGGAATGGGTGCTGCACGGCTTCTACATCATCACGCCATCACGTCCACGCCCAGGATGGAGGCCACGCTCCAAGGACGCCTCAACAGCAACGCCCACGTCGGCTCCAGTGGCCCCGACAAGACAGGATTCCTACCCTACGCCATATCGAGCGTTGTACATATCTATCCTGTGTAAACCCTGGCCTCCTCTTGTTCTATAAAAGGGGACGTCAGGGCCCTTCGCTCAAGGGACAGGACGCGAGTCCACGGTTACACAACTCTGAGAGACAACACACAAGTCCACATAAGTACACACTCGAGTCCGGACTCCGGTCCACGCTCATTGAGCTTGTATTCGCCCCTGTACAAGCACTTAGGTGCAAGTAATACAAGAACCTCCTCCCCCGCTGGACGTAGGGCCTTCTTTGCCCGAACCAGGATAAATCCTTGTGTCATCTTGCATCACCATCCAGGAAGAGAGCACGCGATCATATTACTCGTTGGTGTCGTACCCCCGGGTTCGAAACACCGACACAAATGAAATATTTTTATTTTCTTTTCTAATGCAATGCAGAAATTAAAATTTTTGTGAATTAAATATGATGATGCAAGAAATGGATATGAGAAATATGCAACAAAGTAAATATAAAGATAACTACCGACTTTTACCTTTTGGCGAAGGTTCGGATATTTAGGTCTGACGAACCGGACCTTCCCTTGGTTCAGACCTCCCAAGGTATGTCACACGTTTGGAAAGTTGTTATTGATTGTACCTCTTAGGTGCGGACTTTTTCTTCCATACTTTCTTGGTCTGAGTCTTCACTTCCTGTGGTTCACTGTCTTGAGGTTTCTATCATTTCTTTTCTGGGACAGTGTTGATAGCTTCTTCTTTATGATTGGCCTCTCTATTCTTGATAGTTTGTCTTCTTTGACTTTGAGAGCGGCGTCTTTCACTTCTATTCTTCTTGGGTGCTTTATTGGGCATTTAGTTAATGAAGTTGCATCGTGCCTTTTCTCCAGGAAAGTGAAAATGGATTTCCTCTTGTAAATGATTGTACTTGTAGCATAGAGGAATGGTCTTCCTAGGATGAGGTGGACATCATCGTCTTCTCATGTCGAGGATCAAGAAGTCTGTGAGGACTTCATGACCTCTAATTCTGACTACGACGTCTTCCATCATTCCTTCTTGTTTATGCCTCTTGATATGGTGTCAGATCACTCATGTCATTTGTTCGTCCAGCAGTTTGAAGTGAAGCGTTAATTGTGGACGCTGGCAACATCTTGCTCAGTGTGCATGTTCTTGTAGATCTAGGACCTTCACTCTGTAGAATTTGGGAGTGACTTCTCCATGTTTTGCTCAAGAGTTGTCTTGCTCATAAAAACAAGGTAGAGATCAAGTGCATGGGCTCTGTTGGTGGAAAAACACCAACAGAACCAAAAGTTTTGTTTATTCCCCTCTAACCTTAGGCACATTGCACAAGACAAACTTGTTGTTTATGTATTCTATTCGATCTTAACATGAGTGATAGGATCAGAGGATGAGCATGAAAGTAGCATCTTAAAATATTTAATAGATCAAATTACTTAACCCAAGGAAGGATAATCTATGCATAAAGTGTCGATCTTTTCATGATTGAGATATATCATCTTCCAAAGGTTAGATGCACAACATTTTAGCTCATGTAGTTAAGACAGTGAGATTCAAGAGAGTAAAGCTAAGATCAAAGGACTAAACATGTTAAGTTGATTAGGTTGGATCAAGTGAGGTGCAACTTAAACATGTTTTGTTCTTTATTTATGTTCATACTAGAATCAAGAAGAAGCTTTTAAAGTGATGGTTACTTATCTTGAAATGTTACTTTGTGATTGAAGAGTGATGTGTCGAACCATCTTGTGGAAGCTTCTCTTGTCTAGCTGGCTTGTCTTCTCTTGCTTGTCTCACAGTGTGCTTGAGAGGAGAAAGATCATAGTGGAATCATCCTTAGAGGTATCGACCTTCCTTCTCTATGTGTTGACTTATCAGTGAAGGCGTATTGTTCCTCAAGTATGTTGCCTAGGATCCTCTCTCTTCTCTTGTCAACCTTTCTTGTTTTCTATTTAATTATTGGGTCGACAAGAGACTTGAAATTAGAGCTGCTAGTCGAGTGCCTCTATGATAGTCTTTGTCTTTTAATGTCACAACTGAGACTTGTTCTCTCAACAGTGTTTAGATGATGGAGATCTTATCGGCTATTCTTCTTGATTTGCTGGCTCAGGTACTATCTCTCCATCTTCTAACTCTTGTGGTGCAATGGCTTCATCCTTCCTGATGCCCTCCTCAATTCTTGGCAGTTGGTTCTCCCTTCGACGTCTTCTCTTGGTTCTCTTTGGCTGCTCATAAGTGATGTAGATGTTGAAGATGCAGCGAAAGATCGAAAAGTTGACTTCTCCAAGTCCGGCAAAGATGATAACATTCATGGTGTTCAAGAACGATCTTCCAAGAATTTGTGGTGGATCATATTCTCCTTCTCGACTGGGACAACATCTAGTGGTTTGTATTGATCAAAGTGGTGAGTAAGAGATCAATATGTCTTGAAGCTAAGTTTCTCCTTCCTCCCTTTGATTGTGAAACACATCTAGACAACGGAATTGTCTCTCCCAGGCTGGCTTGTGATGTAGATGGACTCCCAACAACATGTTCATGTGTTTGACTTGTAGATCTTGCTATTGTTGTAGTGGTACCATCTTGTCTCCCAAGCTAGCTCTTGATTAGAAAAGAGGATAACTTCCCACTTCTTGTCTTGATGTCTTGGGCAATGATGGTTGCAGACATAAGTTGTCTCATATGAGGTAAGTTGCATCCTGTTTGTCATCAGTGCCCAAGCAAGACTCAAAGCTAGGCTAGCACCATTTGTGATCTGAGAGTAGGTTTGTGTGTCTATGGTTTGAGTTTTGGATCTTCAATGTTCAGATCAAACCATGGATGAACAAAATCTCTCTCCTGTGTAATGTTAGTGGACATATACCCGAAGGATTGCAAGAATTTGAAGCATGGGTTATTATCCACAACTTATGTATTTTGCATCTATGCTAATAAAAAGATGTTTTTAGGATTACTTTAGCATAGACTAGTATTTTATGTGTTGGCTGCACTTTAACATGATTCAAGGCAAAAGATAACTTGCAGTAGAAGACAAAATAAATAAACTTTGATACTCACAGTTCTTTCATCCATGATGAATGAGCTGAGTCTTCATTGTGCAAAGTTGTTTGAAGTTCATTGTACGCCTTGCTTCATCTCCAGTGTGAGTTCATCTCAGGACTTTCCCAAATTAATATTGAAAGTTTCCTACAGGGGTTAGTCTAACAAAATATCCAACATCCACTATAGCATACTATCGGCTCAAAAATCAACCTAGACACCACGTCTAATTTGATCTAGGAAGGCATTTTAACTTAATTGCTTAAATTAAAAGCCTTTGAAAGCAAGATCACCACTCCTAAACTAGGCACCATGCTTATTTTAAGAGATGTATGAAAGTACTCCAAACCTAAACATACAATATAGAGAATGAGGGTAGCATGAAAGTATTATAGAGATTTATTCAGATGGTGATGAAAGAGCATGATTAGTATATGAGCATATCTTAAAGGTAGGATAACAAACAGAGCAACACAGCAAGAGATGCTCTTAGAAAGTCTATTCCACAAGCTTGGATTTTGCACAAATCAAGATTGGATGAATGTAATTCAATGTTACATGATGATTGGTTGGACATACCTTGTGTTTGTTGTTCCTTCGTTCTTTTCTACTCTAGACCTGGAAAGGTTAGTGACAAGAATACCCGAAGGAATAATTTCATAATTATATTTCTATGCTCATTGCACAAGGAAGTGCAGCGGAAAGGTAGGCGTAGCTAATAACCAGATGTTATGATAGGGCGTAAGGATTCTACTGGTTATAGCTTGCGCTCATGGGGTAGTGATAGATAAGAGTGGAATTCAAAAACAACATTCATAAGAATGAACACAAAAATAATGAAAAGACTGGGACAAAAAAGAAAAAGATAAAAGTATGATTACAAGGTCAAACTAAGACTTAAGATGATCTACTATTCCCCGGCAACGGTGCCAGAAATGCTTATTGGTATAAATTAACGCACACTCTATTTTATCCACAAGCGCACAGATAAAATCTACCGATGTAACACTTCACCGGAGTAACCCAGTTTTAATATCGAACCCAAAGGAACGGATAGTGTTAAGTCTTAAAGTCTAACCCCTGAGTAGCTAACAAGGACGGAGAATCTAGAAGTATAGAGGGGATCACTAAGGCTGTCTAATTCCAATTTAAGAGTGATATGTTTATATTATTTTTAGTGGGAAAGTTGCCATAAAAGGTCACAAACAGAGTATGAGTCTTTTATGCAAATGTATAATCCTACCGAGCCTACACACGGGTAAGTGGACTATAGAAGAATCAACAAGGCTATAAGAGTCACCCTTGCGAACAACCACTACTATCGGCGTTATAGGAGGCATTTATGAGCTATCAAGTCTAAGCACCACGCTTACACTATCCCACTACTCTAACTCTAGCCCATCTAGAATTAAAGTACTCAAAAGAGAGTCATAAACCTTAAGAATAATAAGAACAATGGCTCAAACTTAAATACAGACGTTGATTACCGAAACAATCGCTGAAGCAAGTTGAAGATGAACTTGAATCCGCAGGTACAAGATGAAGAAGTTGATCCGACAGGCCGGAGCTCCTTCTTGATCTCTTCCTCTCTCTCTCTCTCTTCTAGTTCTAGTATAAGACTAGGTTCTAAACCTAAACTAGAGGGGTAACTAGTCTTCTACTTGAAAGCTGGCTCTTGAAGTATTCTTCTAGGGTTTCTGAATGAGGCGTAGACTTTTCTGAAGAGAGACTTGTTCTACCCTGGGGCCTAGGGGCCTGAATATATGGCCATGAGGGATCAACCGCGGCCGTTAGATCAAACCGACTTCACGTAGGGCTGAGATGAGTCCTCAGGGTCGGTGGAGGAAGGTTCCAGAAGGAGGAGGCGTGGGGGCCCGGGACCCAACCGACCGGTGGGCCCACCAGACCGGTCGGTCCCACCCGTCAGGGTCTCAGGGTTTGCCCCGCCTCGTGGAGTCCTTTGGTGTCCTCTGGAGTCTTCTGGAGAATTCCTGACTTGGCGGTTGCGTTATCTCGCGTTGGTTTCCTTCTAGGGGAAGCAATCAGTGCTGGTTTTCCTGTTTAGTCCCTGCAGAATCACAATCCACCAAAACTCGTGGAATATTGTCAATTAAAACCCTAAACCTTTATTGGTGATTGAATTCATGCCATTTTCATATTTATTTATCCTTTAATTTTGATAGATAACCAGTATCAACAAGAACAAATGAGAAAGGCCCATGCAGCTCCTCCTCCTCCCCTATGGCTGCCCCCATCAACCGCAACGCGATCCGAATGCCCCACCGTACTACGTCGTCACCACTGGCCATCGCGATTCATCTCCTTGCTCTACCACGCCATCCCCCATGGTGAAACCCTCCATAATCTCCCCCATACTATTTTCATGTTCCTCTATGCATATCAAGTATCTTGGATGATGTATGATTGATCCCTGACACAAAGATTACCCATGATATGTGTTGATGTCCTCGTGGCCAACCTTGCTATTGTTGACGAAATTGGTGTTCCTCACTGTTTTGTTGCTCCAATAATCAAACCCTTTGGTGGAATTGTAGATAACACACCCTTGAACATGCCTCTGTAAAATGGTTTTGCCATAGGAGTTGAGAAACCACAACTACTATCATCTCCATGTTGTTGTTCCTGGCTTAGCATAAGGTACCTGCCCTTTTGACACAACCATGAAGGTAGGTTGTAGATGGTGAGGACCACCAGCCATGTGTTTGTGCGAGCTGCTAAGGTCACCGAATGGGTTCATCTGCTTGCCATCGGATGGGTGTTGCAACTTGCCATCGTCCTTTATATGATCACCAAATGCATGCCAGGACATCAGTTGGGCATCCTCGGGGTTGCCAAATATAGATCGCATGTGATCCATGACAGGCAGGTACTACAACGACAAGGCAAGAATTTTCCTTTGTGTGTAACCGTCTTGTTCCTCATGTTGAGACGAGACCTGCTTCACACTGCACTTCTTGGCCCCTTTATTCTTCTTCAACCCACCTAAGGCTCCTTCATCATTTGCATCCACGCGACAACCAACATTTCTCTTGTATCCACTCGCACCGCAGTGTGGACAATTCTTCAACTTCTCATACTCTTGGCTCCGTACAAGATACAGTGGTTAGGATAGCATCAAACTTTCTAAGTTTCATCGCCACTGACTGGATCAGCTTCTTTGCCCTATAGGTATTGGTGGGCACCTTGTTAGGCATTGGGTATGTGGTAACAAGGATACTTAAGAGCTCATTGAAACTAGTATCAGACCAACCATGTCGAGCCTTCAACATCAGCATCTGGAGGTTAAAACACAATATCGTCCATTTAGACAATCCTTATAGAGAGGATCAATTGCCACTTGTTCATCTCTCTAAAATTCTCTAGCCACCTTGGGCAACGAAACAAAACGTCATTTTCATCTAAACGGTTAGCTAAATCCTCAAAAAGTTGCACATCTTCGGGTTCCATCACAGTAGCCTCTTGGCCATCCCCACTGTCGTCGTCAGCCATGTCTTGGAGTAAATCCTCCATTGTGATGTAGTCACGAGCAACATCATCCTTGTTGGTAGTTGCTGCTGATGATGAGGAGGGTTCTCCTACAGGATCTGCATTCACCGCTGTCGTCGTGGATGATTTTTCTGCAGATGCACCGTCACTCGCATATATTTTTTCACCGTGAAAAGTCCAGACCGTGTGATCCTTGATAAAACCAAATGTTATCAAATGAGATTGCACCTCTTTGTCTTCATGGGCTTTCATGTTCTTATAGTGAGAACATGGACATATGGTTGTGGTCCGATTCAAGCTCTCATTGTGAATTTTCGCAGCGGCAACAAACTTTCTCACTTGAACCAGGTACTGAGGATCCAGTCTCGACCATCGGTACATCCATTCGGACCTATCCATACCTGTGTACTTTATACATAATGAGAGAATTAAAAGCATAATAAGGAAAAATAACGCTACAGAGAAGAATAGATTTACATCTAAAAAATAGAAATTTCTCTCTCTCCTCCATGGAAATGGATCTAGATTAGATCTAGAGCACCTAAAATAATAAAATCAAGAGAGGAATGAGGATAGAAGAGCCGTCATCTACCTCTTGCAGTGTCCTCTTTCCTCAAATCCAAGGGCTAAACCTCTTGTCAATGATTTGCTCAATTTTAGGGCAAAACCTCCTATCCTACAAGATGGAAGAGGAAGTTTCGTGGGGAGGAAGAGGGACACGACTAGGTATTTATTGGCTCAGAACATTGGAGGCGAGAAAATAACAAATGTCCGCCACAATTAATGGACATTAACCGAGGCGATTACATTATAACGACCTCCTCCTTTAATCTATTAATCGAGGTGGACAATGTAACATGTCCGTCTTGGTTAATATATTTGTACGAAGGCGGACATTGCAAGGCTCCCGCCTCCATTAACTATTAATGGAGGCGGTCGTTTTGAGGTTGGCCGGCCGTAGCCAGCCTGAGAATAATGGAGGCAAGCAAAAAAGGCTCGCACCTCCGTTAACAAAACCTAGGTGTCACGCAAAATCAAAATTGTAGTAGTGCATCCATCACCCCTTCCGCAGAATCAGCCACATTATTTTTTTTTAAAAAAAACACAGCATGCAGTAGGTAGTATTTTTTTTTCTTTATATGGGAAAATTAACCTCGTGTTCAATGCTTGCCGATCCTATATATACGCCGCCGCTGCCTAGTAATATTTTTTTATTGAAGGGGATCAGTGGTCCAAAGACTCGAGGTCGGGCACCACAATATATATGGACATGGACACAAGAGATGGATGGTCTCTCGATCGTGTCCACTGGCGGATGGTCTCTCGATCGTGTCCACTGGCGGAATGATGAGTGCCTTGTGGTTTATGTGTCAACGGCATTCAGAGATTGCAGACGGGGAGTTTGTTTGGGCTGGGCATGATGGACAGATGCGGTGCGTGCAGATATGGCTTTCTTTTCAAGATATAGACAACATCGATCTATCTCCACATGTGCCGAATTCAATCATGTGCTTCCTGTCTATTTTATCCAATAATATCCATCTCAAGTTGATTATTTAGAGTATAATATAATCAGCTAGTGTGAGAGCAAGCTAGCTAATGTAGCAGGTTGGTGACGCATGCAGTAATCTCCCCGGCCAGATGCATGCATATATGGTAGTACCACGTAGATAGGCTTGCCCCATGATGATCGATCTCCTGATTGGACTTTTATTTGGGAGCAAAAAAATACGGAGTACTAACGTAAGTAGTGTGCGTGCGTGTTGAAGTGGTCGCTTTTGCTCGTGTGTCAAAATTCTCCGCCGCCCCGTCCCACGCGCGCGCCGCGCGCGGTGAGAATTCAAGGTCAAGTCTAGCTCGCCACACGCTCCTCGCCAAACTTTTGCTTCCATTTTTTTAATGTACGTATGTACTATGCATATACTATGCATGTTTAGATCTAATTAATGTGTCTACAACAACTTGCTGATGCGGTTCATGCATGCAGCCACACACACACTAGTGCATTAGTACAACTAATAACTGGCGCCGACGGCGGCTAATACCGCGCATGCTGCGCATATATGCATGGCGCTGCCGCGCGCGTTTTAAGCATGCATGCATGCCACCACCCCATCAGTATATAGTATCATTTCCCCTTTTTGGTCGATCATGGATTCATGCACATGAGCCGAGCCGCGGATTAGCCCTTCCGTTTTCAGGTGCACATCGTTATTACCGACCCGGTCAGCGACGAAATCTCGACACACAATAGGTTCGTGTCCATGCATTACGATAGGAGGAAGAAAAAATCATAAAAAATTACATGATATTCATTGTACAAATCTAATATAAAATAGTGTCATACCATAATTTCATATCCACCACCCAGCCGTGCTAAAGCCACACTCGCTGCAATTGAACCTATGGCACCAGACAAAAATAAACCTATCAAAGAGAAAAAAATAGTTTATAACTATATCAACAATATGTATCAGTGATAAAGAGGACAAGTGAATGTACTCATTTTGTTATCTATGTGGCAGCCTACCGGATCCTAATACTAGATCCTAATCCTAATACATTACAATGTGACAGAAAACTAACTTACCTTGTGTTAAACTGAAATAGAGGTGAAAAATCCTCTAGCAGCTGCGTGCATGTTATCGATATTTGTCTCGATCCTCTAGCACTGAACTTTCAGATTTTGGACCCTATCTAGATTGATAAAATGTTAAAATTTCACCAAATCTAGTGGATACAGTGTGAATGTTAACACTCAACACATTCTCACTGGCAAGCACCAAGCCGTCAGATTTGAGTGCATCAATTTCTCCATTTAGATTCTGAAAATGTTAACAGAGACAAAGGGCATAGTACTAAAATTCATAAATTTCTTGCTCTCCATGTGTGGATGTGAATTGTGATCTTGGTGATTAGAGAAACTAAAGTATGTTGGACAAGCACCACCAGCCTTGATGTAGGCGTTGATCCTCACAGAGATAATAGACAAAAAAAGACAATATATTAATTTTCAGTATACAACTAACACATTATTAAGATGGTTGTGTACCTTAGGGCAGTCGTGGGAGGACCAGCGACTGACTGTGGAGCAACAACGCAGTCCACTGGACAAGGGATCCGAGGTAGGTCAGGCAACCACGTCGGTGTGTGGTACTCGTCTCCTCCTGCCGCCGAGAGTACCGGCCATGTTGAGGGCCCGTCTACCGGCCATGGTGAAGCCGCTCATCGAAAGATATCACCCGGCCATGGTCAAAATCTTCTAAGAAAATTCTTGCCCGATCCTATCCTCAAATTACGGCACCTCACCGTCCCGTAAAAAAAAAATCTAGCGTCAATTTCCAAATAAAAAAGCTCGCAAACGCCATACTACGACCTTGTTCAGTTCACGAAATTTTCTGGGAAAAGATACTATAGGACTTTCGTTGTTATTTAATAAACTTTATCCAAATATGGATTAACTAGGCTCAAAAGATTTGTCTCGACATGAACAGACTAAAAGTATAATTAGTTTTTTGACCTCTATTTAATGTTTCATGTATTTTGGCGGAAATTTGGGGAATGGCGTGTTGCTGCCTCGAGGCCGCCCGCCGCCGTAGGATTTCCTGCCGTACTGGATGTTATATACTGTCTCTTCGCTTTCACAACATTGCTTGCCCTTTGCTTCGTGCCACTTGGCCACTCGAGGGAGGCAGGGCAGGGAGCAAACAGTCTCTTGACCGATCGAGAAATGCATACCTACTCTACAGTGCTACTAGCCAGCAGTGCTACAACTCACAGGCCGGGTCAGGGTGGCAGCGAGGCTGTGGCACCAGTCACCACACGATGCAGATCGATGACCAGATTGCAGTACAGTGTACATTCATGCGTCCAAAGGCCACTCCGTCTCGGACTGCTTTTGTCAAAAGCAGCAGGCAGGTACTACCTCTCCCGTCCGCTAGCTGCAGCCTGCAGCGAGGTACAGTACAGATAGCCAAAAATGGTGGTCCGAGAGAGAGAGAGAGGGGCAGAGGCACCAGGCAGGGAACATGGCAGTCCGGCCGATGAAACATCAACGGAGACCAGGCGCTCGTACAAAGCAAAGCAGGCAGCGGCTTTACGTACAGTACCCTGTGCTGTGCATGCCATGTTCAGACAGCGCTTGCAGTTGCAGGCATGCCTGCCACTCGAAGCATGCATGCACCGATGCACGCACCAATGTCGAACCGGCCACGCAGGCACGTAACCAATGACCAATAATGTGGGGCGATCGAGGGCGAGGTCCCTCCAGCACTGCATAACAATGACCAATAAGTACGTACTAGCCAGTGCTAATAGAATCTGATATCCTTGCGGATACATAGGTGTATGCCGAGTCTCTGAGTGATGAGTGATTGTCAACTGGAATAATGCGCATGTTCTTTGGCTTGTGTTGTGCAGGTGTCGAGCACGGATACAGTGATCAGAGACAAGGTGAAGGTCAAGTAGAGACGTGGCGTGCCGATGGACCGAGAGTGGCGAATGGCGGACGTGATGCTTGGACTGAGGGACCGGTGGCCCGAGGATCAGCTGTGGTGGCTGACAGCCTGGGACAGCGACGAGCGAAGACTTGCATGCATGGTGTTGCTCGAGTCGAGGACTTGGGGACACATGTCGGTGGACGGGGTGCACGGGCGGTGCATCCCCTCTACAGCTTCCGTTTGGTGGTTGAGCCACAGAAAAACCACCGAGTGGACGGTTTCCAGGTTTGGGCCTCAAAACCTGGGCGCTGATGGTTTTCGAGTTTGGGCCACAAAACTCGGGCTGAGGACGGTTTCCAGGTTTGGGCCTCAAAACCTGGGTGCTGCGGGTTTGCTGAGTTTGGGCCACAAAACTCAGGCTACGGTCGGCTGGTTTTCCGGTTTGGGCCTCAAAACCGAGGGATGGCTGTGAAGGCTGGTTTCCCGGTTTGGGCCACAAAACCGGGGGTGCAACGTCCGGGAAAAGGACAAGCAGAGCGGTGGCGGCACGTGGCGGCAATCGGTGAGGTTGCGTCGAGGCAACGCTACCAGTTGTGCGGGCGTGGCCGTCGGATCCACCTACCATCGAGTTGGTCCAGAATAACCTTAGGGTTTAGCTGGTTCGCTCTGTAAGTAGTTAGGGGTAGAGTGGGAATTAGGAATAGTTAGAATTAGGATAAGTATGGGGGAGACACCCACCTCCCCATCTATCTCAGTCATTTGCTCTTTGCTTCTAGGGTTTCCTGCTCTCCCAATCCCCTGCTGTAGATAGCTGAGATCCGCAGAGAACCATACCTCTGTGTACTGGAGATTTTGAGGAAGTGAGGCCGTAACCTCACTGTTGTAGCGTGTGGTAGCCACACGGTTGCAGATCGATGACTTGATTCGTGTTTTGTTCGTGTTCTTCGCGTTCTTCATTTCTCCGCGATTTTCCCGTCACTCGATCTCCCTCTCTACTGCGTCTTTGCGAAATCCATTTGAATCAACTTGTTCTTTATAGTGAGGAGATCATTTCCACCGAAGGAATTAATCTAACTCCTCACGAGCAAGTAGATCGGGTTGATTTCGTTTTCATGGCGCTTTTTTGTTCATACTCCTCCCCTTTCGATTTCCCGGTGATTGAATCAATTTGAGCGGATGATTTCTTGGGGATAGTCTCCTGACTACCTCGTGATCATCCTCTCCAAGTTTGGGAACGTGGGATTGCGAGTTGATTCGATTTGGAGAAGTTTTGGAGAAGGGCGACCAAAATCGCCCTCTCTGCAAGGTCGCGGACAGTCCGCGCCTGGTACCGCAGACAGTCCGGGCATCGGGGGTGAGCCAGATCAGTGGCTGCGTTCCTCGGCTACCTTGGCGATTTTTGACCTGCGGACAATCCGTAGTTGAATTTTGCGGACAGTCCGGGAGTCGACCAGAGACGTTCAGCAATCTTGTTGTTTTGTCCATTTGGCCGGCGGACAGTCCGAGCTTCTGTGGCGGACAGTCCGCAGTAAGCCCGGACAGTCCGGGACTGTACCGGCGGACAGTCCGCGAATCGGCTGAAGCTTCCGGTTTAGTGCGTTTGCTCTCCCGACTTCTCCGCTTGGTTTCCGGACCTCTCGTTTGACCCTAGAGTTGATCAAGGAATCTCTCTAGGTATCTTTGCTACTTGTTAGCATTGATATTTGAGGATTTCTCGACGTAGTCTTCTATCTACGTTCGGGACTTGGTTTTTGAGGGTCGAACTTGTGTCGGTGTCTTTGGTGTTTTGGTTTGCTCTCGCTTTGTGGTGCTTCGCTGTGATCCTAGGGATCATCCACCCTCTTCCAAGGGTCGTGGACATCACGGTTTCTATCGAAGCTTTCGGGGGTTGATTTTGGGAACATAAGGCCAAAGTTTCGAGAGAAATTTTTGAGCTCCCATTCACCCCCCCTCTGGTCGCCTTGCTATTGCATTCTCGGTCCTTCAATTGGTATCGGAGCGGGTTAAGGATCTTCCACCTTAGCCGGTTCCAGATCCACCGAAGGCGACATGGATCGCGGCGTGGGGAAACCGCCGTTTTTTGATGGGACGAACTATGCTTATTGGAAGATACGCATGTCGGCCTATCTGCAGAGTTTGGGTGCTTCCATCTAGGATATTTGCAACTCTGCTGATTACGTGGTCTTGGCTGCACGTGTGACTCAGCCTCAGATCGATGATCACGATGCCAATAGCCGAGCCCGTAATGCTCTTTTCTCATGCTTGAGCATGACAGAGTTTGATCGTGTTTCTCACCTCGCTACGGCTCAGGAGATTTGGGCATCCCTCATGCATTTCCATGAGGGAACCTCTCAAGTCAAAACCCGTCTCTACGAGTCGCACAAGCGAGAGTACGAGAACTTTCGACATATGCCTGGCGAGAGCATAGAGAGTTTATTCGCCCGCTTTCAGGTGATTGTCAACAGGATGAGGGCTAACAAGGAGCTGTTTCTTTCGACGATCATGAGAGAGCTTTGAAGCTTTTGCACACTCTTGATCGGTCGGTGTGGGATTCCAAGGTTCAGGCGATCATCGAATCGCCTAACTATGAGACCCTCACGTGCGACGAGCTCTTCAGTAAGCTCAAGTCCAGTGAGATTGACGCCATGGCGAGGGCTTCTTATGAAAATCCTTCTGGCCCGTCGATGGCTTTAGTTTCTGGCTCTCCTGCTAACCCCTCTGGAGGTTTTGCACCCTCTTCTCTCTTTTCTGTCACAGAGGAGCTGCTGGAGCCTTTGGAGGATGACGAGTTGGCTTTGCTCGCCAACCGGTTCTCGCGGTTTCACAACAACCGCATGAACCGTCACCGCGGAGGAGGACGCTCGAAATGCTACGAGTGCGGCGACCCCAACCATTTCATCGCCAATTGCCCGAAGAAGAACAAGTAGACCTTCGGCAAGGCAGAACATGGGCACAAGTACGACTCCGGCAAGCGCAAGGAGAAGTACGTCCCCGCGAGGCAACAAAGCGGAAGGGCGGCTTCAACAAGGAGTACATCAAGACGAAGTACTTGGAGAAGGCCCAGGCTGAGTAGCGTGCGTTCTTCGCCACGCTCAGCGACGTCGACGACTCGGATGACGACTCCGCTTCCTCAAGCGACGACGAGTCCGAGAAGAAGAAGACGATCGAGGACAAGCTCAACGGTCTCTGCTTCTTCGCCGACGACGAGGGCTTCTGCACCATGGCCCTCGGCAAGGAGGTCGACGGCGAGCTGGAGGACACTCCTCGGAACGACGACGACGACGACGACACCTCCTAGGTATCTCTGACCCCGAACAAGCTTTCTGCTGAGGTCGAGAAGCTTACTGCCGCGCTCCTTAGTCAGGATAAGTTGCTTAGGCGTGCTGCTAGAGAGCGCAAGGAGTTTAGGCAGAAGTGGGAGGATACGGTGAAGGAACTTGAATCTGTCAAGTCCACCATAGTTGTTATCGATGAGGAGGAGTGTGATATGTGCACCACACACATGACTGACATTCTCACTCTGAGAAGCAAGTATGCTATGCTGGTAGGAGAGGTGGATGAGCTGAAGGCTAGATCCTCACTGTTGGGTGCATGCAAGTCCTGTGCTGGCTTGCAAACCGAGTTGGCAGAGAAGAATGTCAAGATTGTGTCTCTTGAGAAGGCCAGCTCGGGTAGCACTTGTGTGTCCAGGTGTGTTCTTTGTGAGGGTTTGGAGATGGAGATAGCAAACGTGAAGCATGACAAGATGCAAACCGAGGAAGAAAACACATACCTTCGGACCATCTTGTCATGGGTGTCTAGCGGTGAGCCACAGCTCGGGATGATGATCTCCCAATTCAAGTGAGCTGCTGGAGGTCCTGGTGTAGGTTTTGCTCCGGGTGTTGATATTTCATCTTTCGGCAAGATTGGAGAGTCGAGTGGTTTGAACCCATGTGAGAAGCCCAACTCCACCACTACTCCAAGCTTACCAAGATTCCACCTAAAGAGCCTCTCAAGCCTAACACCAAGGATGGGGTCTTTGTTGAACCTCCGAGAGCTCCACCCAAGAAACAATCATGGGATCCCAAACCAAACCACACCTAAGAACAAGCTGGACACCATGCCACCCATCCAGGAGAGCTTTGCCACAGAAGGGCAAAGTGATCCATACCCACTACCGTGAGTACCAACAACCCCCTTGAGAGCGGTGAGGTACCATTGTGAGCATTGTGGGCGAGATGGACACTTGAGCGAGTTTTGCTTTCGGCGCAAGAGAGAGGCACGCGCGCAAAGGAGATGAACAATCCGGACATGTACCATCCTTTCCATGATGTACATGTGCCGAACGTTCAGAGGCGTGCTGCTAGGCCTAGAGGTCCAAACCTCAAGTTCCTAGGCCTAGGCAGCAGAGAGGACGTGCCCGGCGGGAGCCTGCAGTTGTAGGCTATGGACCCCGTGGCGGTGGCTTTGTAGTTGAGCGTTTTCCACCACCGCGTTTTGAGTATCGCGATGGACGCTCCTCCCTTAGCGGACCACGTTTTCCTCTACGTGGTGATCGCTCCTCTCGTAGGCGTGCTAGGAATGGTTTTTCTGCTAACCGTTCTTTTGAGCAGCCGGCCCAACACTGGTATTCTCCCTACTTCACTAACCCAGTGTTGGACCGTATGCTCACCCTATGTCTTTTTATTGATGTAGGTAAAACGATTGGAGAACGTTTGGTTGGTGGATTCCGGGTGTTCGAGGCACATGACCGAAACGCCAAGTGGTTCTCCAGTCTTAGTCAGTCGCAGCAAAGGAGTTTATCACCTTCGGCGACAACAGCAAAGGTAAGGTGTGTCTCGTGGGTCGGTGCGAGTTAATGAGCACTTTGTGTTGCGCGATATTGCTCTTGTTTCTAACTTGCATTTTAACCTTCTTTCTGTTTCACAACTTTCGATGATGACTATGAGATTCGTTTTAAACCGAATCTCAGTCGTATTTTGGATCCTCAGGGCAATCTTGTTTGTGTGATTTCGCCCTTTGGGAAAGTCTTTCGTGCGGATTTCTCGGAGTCGTTTGGAATTCTCGTTGTCTTTTGGCTGGACCTTCCTCCTCTGATCTTTGGAAGTGGCATAGGAGACTTGGTCACCTGAGCTTCGACTTGCTTGCAAGGCTTAGTTCACTTGGCCTAATCCGAGGATTGCCCAAGTGTCTATGGAGAAGGATCTTGTTTGCCATTCTTGTAGACATGGGTTGCCGCTCCCCACCATCCAGTGACTCAGGTCATGACCAAGCGCCCTGGAGAGCTTTTGCACATGGACCTTGTTGGTCCAGCTCGGGTGAGCTCGATTGGGGGGAAGTGGTATGTGCTTGTTGTTGTGTGTTGATGATTTTCGAGATATTCGTGGGTCTTCTTTTTAGCTGAGAAGACCGAGACTTTCTCCTTTGCTCGCAATCTGATTTTATGTCTTCAGAACGAGTTCCCTTTGAACTCGATGCGAGCTATAGGAGGAGTGATAGTGGTTCCGAATTCAAGAATTCGGATTTTGAGAAGTTTTGTAACTCTTTGGGTTTTAGAGCATCAGTTTTCTTCCCCCTACACACCGCCTCAGAATGGTGTTGTAGAAAGGAAGAATCGGACCCTTGTAAAGATGGCCAGGACGATGCTCGATGAGCATAGGACTCCTAGGCGATATTGGGCCGAAGCTATGAGCACTGCATGCTATATTCCAATCGCATTTTTCTCCGAGCTTTCTTGAAAAAGACTTCTTATGAGTTGCGTTTTGGAAAACTTCCAAGGTGAGTTATTTTCGAGTTTTTGGTTGCCATTGTTTTATACTAAAAAAGGGCAACTTGGAAAAGTTTGAGTCTCGTTCTTCTGACGGTGTGTTTTTGGGTTATGGCACTCATACTCGCGCATATCATGTACTTAACCTTGACACTAACCGAGTCATGGAGACATCAGATGTCACCTTCGACGAGACCATGGTTTGTCCTTCTTCTCGTTTTGAGCGTGCAGGTGATCATGAGGTTGGTGAGCCTCTTTTTGATGACGAGGATGAGGGTGCTGAAGGTATGGATGATCCAGCACCCCTCCACCTGCTGTGCCGCAAGGAGCGGCTTCTACTACGACTCACGGCCCCGACACTTCTTCATCTTGGGGGCCGTGGGATCCGCCACCTCGAGCGGTACCCTTTGTACCCGAGGAGGTGCCAGCTGCTGTTGAGGAGGAGGCTACCTCAGTTCGGGAAGCGCCACGACATATCCAGCGCCAACACCCGCCTCAACAGATGATCGGCAGCATTGGCGAACGTGTCACTCGGTCGAGGTCACAACAAATTTCTCAATTTGCTCATTCTGCATTTGTTGCTGATTTTGAACCCTGAGATGTTGGACACGCTTTATCTGATCCAGATTGGGTCAATGCCATGCATGAGGAGTTAGAAAATTTTGAAAGAAATCGGGTTTGGGTTCTTGTTCCTCCTCCTCCTTAGTGTCATCCTATTGGGACAAAATGGGTTTTCAAAAACAAACAAGGAGAGGATGGCCATGTTGTGAGAAACAAGGCCAGACTTGTAGCCCAGGGGTATAGTCAGAAGGAGGGGATAGACTATGAGGAGACTTTTGCTCCTGTAGCTCGTTTGGAGGCAATTAGGATACTCTTGGCTTTTGCTGCATCCAAAGGTTCAAACTTTTTCAAATGGATGTCAAGAGTGCCTTCTTAAACGGCTACATAGAAGAAGAGGTGTATGTTAGACAACCCCCCGGTTTCGAAAATCCCAAGTTTCCAAACCATGTTTTTAAACTTCACAAAGCTTTGTATGGTTTGAAACAAGCCCTAGAGCCTGGTATGATAGGTTGAAAACCTTTTTGCTTGCTAAGGGTTTTAAAATGGGATGTGTGGATAAAACACTTTTTCTCCTCAAGCAAGGCACTGATACTCTCTTGGTCCAGATTTACGTGGATGATATCATTTTCGGTGGTTCTTCTCACACTTGGTTGCCAAGTTTGCAGACACTATGAGCAGAGAGTTTGAGATGAGCATGATGGGCGAGTTGACGTTTTTCCTCAGGTTGCAAATCAAGCAATCCCGGGACGGGACGTTCGTGCACCAGGGTAAGTATACCAAGGACATATTGAAGAAGTTCGATATGGGTGAGGCCAAGCCTCTTCCAACACCCATGTCGACCACGACGGCCCTGGATGCGGATGTGGATGGAGAAGCGGTGGACCAGAAGGAGTACCGGAGTATGATCAGGTCGCTGCTGTACCTGACGGCGACACGCCCGGACATTCAGTTCGCGGTGTGTCTTTGCGCGCGATTTCAGTCGTCGCCGCGCACCTCGCACCGTCAGGCGGTCAAGCGCATTATGAGGTACTTATCCTTCACTCCAGAATTTGGGATTTGGTATTCTGCTTCCTCCACCCTTTCCCTTTGTGGTTATTCCGATGCCGACTTTGCTGGTTGCCGCATTGATCGCAAGTCCACTTCCGGGACTTGCCAGTTTATTGGATCTTCTCTTGTTTCGTGGTCCTCTCGCAAGCAGTCTAGTGTCGCCCAGTCTACCACGGAGGCTGAGTATGTTGCTGCGGCTAGCTGCTGTTCCCAGTTACTCTGGATGATGGCCACTTTGCGTGATTTTGGTCTGAGCTTTTCTCGTGTTCCTTTGCTTTGTGACAGCACGAGTGCAATTAGCGTTGCTAAGAACCCCGTGCTGCACTCGAAGACCAAACACATTGATGTGCGCTTTCATTTCTGCGAGACCACTATGAGAAGGGTGATATCGACCTTCGCCATGTCGATACTCATCATCAGTTGGCTGATATTTTCACCAAGCCTTTGGACCAATCAACTTTTGCTAGGTTGAGAGGTGAGCTTGGTGTGTGTTTCCCCTTTAGATGGGGGAAACATTTGGTTCTTGTATCATAAACTGACCTTTTGTTTTCAATTGGTTTCTTCTTGCATCTTTTCTGCGTTCATTTTTGCATATTTACTTTCAGAGCTTCATACATATAATCTGAAGAATGTAACTATGCTCTGTATAGTATTTGCTCCGATGCTTTATGATGATGCTGTAGCTTATGCTCTCTCTGATCACTGATATATGTTGTGAGCAGAGCTATTTTCTGAATGGTGAATCTGATTAATGAACATAAAATTTGAAAATGTTCACCATTGAGATATTCAACTAGCATGTGTAGGATGTGTAGAATTCACTCGTGCTTTTCATATATGCTAGGTTGCTATGTCTCTAGTGAGTCTCTCACTTGCTTGGTTTGTTCATAATCTGTTTAAATCTGAACCAAGTTAAGTGATTGGAAAGATCGAGATGGGATTGCTTGTCAACACATCACAGTTTCGAGACTGTTTCTCATTGCACTTTGAGTTAAACTTGAGCTGTGTAGTGTATGACCGAAACTGTTGCTTTAAGCTTCTGATTGCTTCTGCATAGGCTTCGCACAGTTGAAAAGTTAGGCAATGACAAGCCTTCAACCTCTCGCAATCACATGCTGAAATTTTAACTTGTGTAATTTCACCGCTGCAAACTCCGATAAAATTTTGCAAACACAAGTCTATGTTTCATTCTATAGCATGATGATTGAACTGTGCTAGGGGTAGTTCACCTTGTATACATGTTAGCACTTGTCGGATATCCTGTCTATACATGTTTTGTGCTATTTTGATGGTGAACCCTTTTGACTGAAAACTGCTCTTTTGCTCTCATATTCATATTCGTATCTGGTGATCAGTTTGAGCCTTTGTTAGCTTTTTATGGATGTTGTTGAGTCATCGGATCAGAACTGTGTAGAGCATCCTTGCACTCCTTTGATTATATTTCTGAAGCTACTAACTTGCATTTTACTCATATGCATTTCTGGAGGGAGATATTCTGTTGAGGGGGAGAGAAATTTGCTTGTTGGTGCACTTTTGCTTGATGGTGTGCATTTTCAACTAAGGGGGAGAAATTGCAAATCATATGTCCTCCGAGTGTTCAACTAAGGGGGAGTTTGGGGAGTCTGCTCGTTTGCTTGCTTTGAGCATTTTTGGTGGCTAGTTGTGTTGAGCCTTTGCCTCTTTCTTGAGGGACTAACACTTTTGCTTGATGCTCTTCAACTGATTTCTAGCTTTCTTCAGTTGGTATCGAGCTTCCTCGCTAGCGGTGTTGAGCCTGTTCTACCTCTTCTTGAGGGCTAGCTTTGCTTTGCTTGGTTGCGTCGAGCCGTTGCCCATGTCTTTGGGAACCAAGCTATCTTGCTCTTTCCACTTGACCTTCTTCGGCTTTGCTATGCTTTTGGGTCATTTGGTCGAGTTCTCTCTCTTCCTTCCTTCCTCCTTCTGTTTCCTTTATGATTTGTGTTGGTAGTTGACAATGCACTCATCAAGGGGGAGATTGCGGATACATGGGTGTATGCCGAGTCTCTGAGTGATGAGTGATTGTCAACTGGGATAATGCGCATGTTCTTTGGCTTGTGTTGTGCAGGTGTCGAGCACGGATACAGTGATCCGAGGCAAGGTGAAGGTCAAGTAGAGACGTGCCGTGCCGATGGACCGAGAGTGGCGAAGGGCGGACGTGATGCTTGGACTGAGGGACCGGTGGCCCGAGGATCAGTTGTGGTGGCTGACAGCCTGGGACAGCGACGAGCGAAGACTTGCAGGCATGGTGTTGCTCGAGTCGAGGACTTGGGGACACATGTCGGTGGACGGGGTGCACGGGCGGTGCATCCCCTCTACAGCTTCGGTTTGGTGGTTGAGCCACAGAAAAACCACCGAGTGGACGGTTTCCAGGTTTGGGCCTCAAAACCTGGGCGCTGATGGTTTTCGAGTTTGGGCCACAAAACTCGGGCTGAGGACGGTTTCCAGGTTTGGGCCTCAAAACCTGGGTGCTGCGGGTTTGCTGAGTTTGGGCCACAAAACTCAGGCTACGGTCGGCTGGTTTCCCGGTTTGGGCCTCAAAACCGGGGGATGGCTGTGAAGGCTGGTTTCCCGGTTTGGGCCACAAAACCGGGGGTGCGACGTCCGAGAAAAGGACAAGCAGAGCGGTGGCGGCACGTGGTGGCAATCGGTGAGGTTGCGTCGAGGCAACACTACCAGTTGTGCGGGCGTGGCCGTCGGATCCACCTACCATCGAGTTGGTCCAGAATAACCTTAGGGTTTAGCTGGTTCGCTCTGTAAGTAGTGAGGGGTAGAGTGGGAATTAGAATATTAGAATTAGGATAATAGGGGGATACACCCACCTCCCCATCCATCTCAGTCATTTGCTCTTTGCTTCTAGGGTTTTCTGCTCTCCCAATCCCCTGCTGTAGCTAGCTGAGATCCGCAGAGAACCATACCTGTGTACTGGAGATTTTGAGGAAGTGAGGCCGTAACCTCACTGTTGTAGCGTGTGGTAGCCACACGGTTGCAGATCGATGACTTGATTCGCGTTTTGTTCGTGTTCTTCGCATTCTTCATTTCTCCGTGATTTTCCCGTCACTCGATCTCCCTCTCTACTGCGTCTTTGCGAAATCCGTTTGAATCAACTTGTTCTTTATAGTGAGGAGATCATTTCCACCGAAGGAATTAATCTAACTCCTCACGAGCAAGTAGATCGGGTTAATTTCGTTTTCGTGGCGCTTTTTCGTTCATACTCCTCCCGTTTCGATTTCCCGGTGATTGAATCAATTTGAGCGGATGATTTCTTGGGGATAGTCTCCTGACTACCTCGTGATCATCCTCTCCAAGTTTGGGAACGTGGGATTGCGAGTTGATTCGATTTGGAGAAGTTTTGGGAGAAGGGCGACCAAAATCGCCCTCTCTGCAAGGTGGCGGACAGTCCACGCCTGGTACCGCGGACAGTCCGGGCATCGGGGGTGAGCCAGATCAGTGGCTGCGTTCCTCGGCTGCCTTGGCGATTTTTGACTTGCGGACAGTCCGCGATTGAATTTTGCGGACAGTCCGGGAGTCGGCCAGGGACGTTCAGCAACCTTGTTGTTTTGTCCATTTGGCCGGCGGACAGTCCGAGCTTCTGTGGCGGACAGTCCGCAGTAAGCCCGGACAGTCGGGACTGTACCGGCGGACAGTCCGCGAATCGGCTGAAGCTTCCGGTTTAGTGCGTTTGCTCTCCCGACTTCTCCGCTTGGTTTCCGGACCTCTCGTTTGACCCTAGAGTTGATCAAGGAATCTCTCTAGGTATCTTTGCTACTTGTTAGCATTGATATTTGAGGATTTCTCGACGTAGTCTTCTATCTACGTTCGGGACTTGGTTTTGAGGGTCGAACTTGTGTCGGTGTCTTTGGCGTTTTGGTTTGCTATCGCTTTGTGGTGCCTCGTTGTGATCCTAGGGATCATCCACCCTCTTCCAAGGGTCGTGGGCATCACGGTTTCGATCGAAGCTTTCGGGGGTTGATTTTGGGAACATAAGGCCAAAGTTTCGAGAGAAATTTTTGAGCTCTCATTCACCCCCCCTCTGGTCGCCTTGCTATTGCATTCTCGGTCCTTCAGATAAGACTGGCATGCCCAGACGTAGGGTACGGTAGCGTGGAGCACTATATGACATGACTCAATATGGCACCAGTCATTCTACCCTGACTCACCACCCACACTAACACAATCACAGGGGTAACGATAACTATTCTACCTGCCCCTCCCCTACGCGAACTCAGGCGCACTTCCACCCATTCTCCATAGTACATAAGTACACGAGTGAAAATATGGCCACAACGCAATGCACTAGTGGACGGAGAGGTCAAGACCTCCATGACCATTGGGTCCTTGTGCTACAGGGCCAACAACAACAACCAAACTAGGAGGAAGACGACGAACTCTGGAGCCCCCTTCTCCTTTTTTGGTGTTCTTTTCCTCTTTTAGCTTTAATGCAACCCCTATAACCTCTGTATTATCCCTTCGTCTACAAAAGGGAGCAAAGGGCCCTATGTAGGGCATCCCATCGCAAGCCCAATCACACACAATCCAAAACACGGACCCACCCACACACACCCTTGAACCTACACACTAGAGACTTGGGACATGCTCCCTCTCTCGCCCACTTGTATCCCCTACTTCAAGCACCCCTAGTGTAAAGTAACACGAGTTGCATCTCTCACTAGACGTAGGGTTGTTCTTGCCCGAACCAGTATACACCCTTGTGTCCACTTTGCACACCATCCAGGCCTTGACACGCAGATACAAATTTAATTGTTGGTTGTCTAGGTCGTCGTTCTAGACACTAACACAAAGTATCCTAAATCTCTTTAGCAAGATCAAGCCCAATAACCTTGTTGTGCTCCTCCAAGCTCAAGCTACTAGGAAGCACTTCGACAGCTTGGATGTTGAGGTGAACTTGATGAAGCTCATGCAATGTTAGCTGATTGCTTTTCACAACATCTATTCCTTTAGACACAAAATTCCAAAGCTCCGGATGGAGACCGATTAGATACAACTTCATCAGGTGCTTCCACTTGGTAAAAATGTACCATCAAATTGTGGCAATTTGCCCATGAACACCAGGATGAAGTCGTTAGAGGAATTATTATAAAATAAACCATAATCAAAATAGCATTGGAATAGATTTTGTTATGGGCCTCTTAAGGATTCACATGACAATTCTTGCCCCATAATTTTAATCTTCCTTGTCAGATATATGGGCCTACAGTACCCTCACTGCCCATATATTTGACACATGCTAGCCTGGTGGGCCAAGAATAACAAAGAACGAAGCCCTTGAAGAACAATCAAACCTACTAGTTTGGAGGTCAAGTCAAATTAAGGATATCTAGCATCGTCGTATCTAGATGATAGGGTGAAATCAATCTGTTATTATTACCTATAACGAATTAAGAATCCAATCTGTAAGTCGATCATGCTATTGTAACCCTACCCCCTAAGCTATATAAATGGGAGCAGAGGCCTTGTGATAGGGATCCCATCTACTTCATGCTATTCTCGTGTAACCCTACCCCCAACTAGACTAGGACACGAGATGCCTGAACCAATATAAATCATGTATCTCGTGTGCTATCATCTGATTCATCTTATGTGATTAGCTATTAGGTATTGCCACAGCCTATTCTTCTGACAGTTGGCACGCTAGGTACGGGCCTTTCGCAAACAGATTATATGTGTTACAGATGAGAATCATCTTCAACCTCGGCGACAACATGGAGAAGATACATACACTGGAATAAATATTTATTTTTCAAATATTTTATCGGTCACCAAGATATGTTCCCTTAATAAATCACATACCAAACGACACTAAAAGTTCACTTTATATTGTATTAGTACAATGTGACAATAAATTTTGTAAGTTGTACTTCATGTAAGTTTATACTTCTACATTTGACTAAAACATATGACATAATGCTAGTAATTTAAACTCTATGTTTTAATAAAACGATCCTACCGCATATCTAATAGTTTAGACAATAATTCCCTATGTATACCACTGAAAAACTGTTGGCCCGTATATACCACTAAAATTTTCACTATAACTTTTGTGCCAGCTTTTAAATCTTTTCTTTCCACTGGTTCCATTTTCAACCAGTGGTGTTTACTTCTTTGCTAGCATTGATTGTAAAAAAACATAAGGCATTTGTATAAATAAATATTTCAGCTTCAAAACAATGGTAAATGTAAAAAAACCAGCTACAAAGTTTTAGATGTCATCTAACACTACAACTTTGATATAGGGTGTGCAAAATCCTACTAGGAATATGACTTTTACTTGTATGTATGGGAGCCTTGTAGGAGACTAGATTTTGGCCAGTAGAGGTCATATAAGAGCAATCAGAGATAGTTCTAGCTATTGCACTAGATTTTGGCCAGATAGGAGCAATTAGGAGCGCTCAAAAAGATTTGGCTAGATAGTTCTATCTATTGCACTATTTTTTTTCCAGATAGGTCTATTGGCCTAGATTTTTGTATAGGGCAAGAATCAAATGGTTGTAGAGGGTCAAGTAGGGTTGTCAGGTACATAGAAAAGGGGTACACCAAAACCTCAACAAAGAAAAGCAAATCCACAACCAATCCACAAACCCACTATCACCCCTCGGCTTTGGAACCAGCCTAAATGCCAAACCATACTGGGTCGGCCCACGACCGGGCCTCGACGGCTCAGTCTCCAACACCCTCGAGGAGTCCCTTCTCTGAAGAAAGCCAGTCCGCTCGGGGCACACCTCAGTTACAAAAACTTCCCGAGCGAACGAGGTAGCCCTCGATTATGGAACTCTCCCGAGCGAACGAGGCAACCCTCGGTTACGGAACTCTCCCGAACGAACGCGACAACCCTCGATTATGGAACTCTCCCGAGCGAATGGGGCAGGCCTCGACTGCCTCGCCGCACACCTCCTCGAGCACCCCTCAAGTACTCATTAGGCAACCTACTCAAGGCACTCCCCAAATATGGAAACCTCTCGAGTGAACGACGCAGGCCTCGAGTGCCCACCTGCTCGAGACACCCCTCTGTGAAGGAAACTTTCCGAGCGAAGGAAGCATGCCTCGACGGCCTCTATCACCTCGACATGCACCTCCTCGGATACCTATATCTTGTACGACTTCCAGAGAATAAATGCGACCACCTACTCCCATCCAAATCGTATGGCTACAGCATACATCAGAGTGAATCGTACCCAGGACAAATCCAACTTTTACCGCTCATACCCCGGAAATGAGCGGATTGTACAACACCATTACACCATACCACGCATTGTGCCTCGTCAGGCGTCCCCTCGAGGTGCCATTGTCAACACATTTCCCGTGTTTTCTGGAACGCGATGTCTCCTCGTGGGAGCCTCGACCGCCTCGACCACCCCACAAGTACTCCTCAGGCACCCCTCGAATACCTACTCCCTGTATGACTCTAGGAGCATTAAATGCGCTCCACCTGCTCCCGTCTAAGTTGCATGGCTATAGCGAGCACCACAGCGAGTTGTACCCCGGTCAAATCTAACTTTTACCGCCCATACCCGAAAAACAAGCATGTCGTGCAGCACTATTACACCATGTCGTGCATTGTGCCTTGTCAGGCACCCCTCGAGGTGCAATTGTCAACATATTTCCCGTGTTTTCCGGAGCTCGACCCTACCCGCGGGAGCCTCGACCGCCTCGACCACCCCCTCGAGCGGGACTTCACCAAGACCGGTCAGCACTCCAACAACTCCTGACACGACATCTCCGACATCTCGCACATGGACGTCATCCTTTGTCAGCGCAAACCACGTCGTCACACGTCGCTACAGGATGGCCACGACGCGACGGAGCACGCTACTACAGCAACACCGACATGACCAGCCTAACTTCGCCAACGTCATCACCTACGCCAGCCCAATAGCTCATGTAACCCTGTGCCTCCTCTTCGCCTATAAAAGGGGATGCCAAGACATAGGAAAGGGCACATTACGCTACGCAGGTTCCCGAGCTTGAAGCCAACTCTCAAACTCTCAAGCAATCCACCATATCATAGGACTCCAGAGCCTAGTTCTCTAGTTCTAGCCCCTTCCTTCACACCCTACGTACTCTCGCACGCTTGTATTCGCCCCTGTACAAGCACTTTGGTGCAGGATAATACAAACTCTCTTCCCTCGCTGGGCGTAGGGCCTTCTCTTGCCCAAACCAGGATAAATCGCTTGTATTCTTCTTGCATCACCATTCGGATTAGGGAGCACA
This sequence comes from Coix lacryma-jobi var. lacryma-jobi, assembly GCA_009763385.1. Lineage (NCBI taxonomy): Eukaryota > Viridiplantae > Streptophyta > Magnoliopsida > Poales > Poaceae > Coix > Coix lacryma-jobi. Next base: position 134,839,513 of record CM019827.1, read on the forward strand.
CAATCACAAATTCACTCGTTGGTGTTGACCCCTCGAATTCTGAACACCGACAGTTGGCATGCCAGGTAGGGGTACTGCGTGTCACTGACTGCGTGTCACTAACGATTTCCTGCCATTTTTCTGGATGGGCGACTCTGCTTCACCGCTCCCGCGCGCTACGGTGATCCGGTTTGGGAGCCTGAAGTTCGTGTCTCTTGGCCACGACTACGACATGGCTCTGCTCTCGGTTGGTGATCCGAGAGGAGAGCGCAACGCGGTGCCACGCACAGAAGGGGCCGCACACCGACTTCACCACCACGCTTCTTCGTCGAGGAAGAGGCGCGACCAACGTCACCGTCGTCACTAGCTCGCGACCAGGGACCTCAACGAGAACCCCAACTTTGCCTTCGCCATGCGCACAACGAGGGAGCCCAGCCAATCTCCCCCGACAACCCTGACTCCGACTCAGAACATCTAACAACGACGTCGTTTCTACCCCTAGGGCCTCGAGGCCTTGTATATTTTGTATGTTTTGTACAAACATCGCATCTTGAATGAATAAAAAGTTGTCGATTCCAAACACTTTATTTCGTTCAAAAATAGAGGTAGCATTGACTTTGCTCAAATAGAGTCAAGACTCCCTCGGGGGCTGTCAGGGGGGTAACCTCCTAAGTTCTTAAAAAACTCGCACAGTTTTTCCAAAACTCGGCGTTACTTTATTTATCTATGCCTCGAACACGCTCCACGACTAAAACAAAAACACCTTGATCTCCCTAAGGGTCGAGGGACGTCAATACGGGAGCTCTCCTATGCCTCCAGGCTACGGTACCTCCACTTACTCCCCCACCCCTCGAGGGTCTCGAGTCTGTGTCAAAAACTTAGTCAAAGCAAAACTCAGGCAAAGAAAAATAAGAAAACTCGAGCACAAAGGGCTGACAAGGGGGGTAACCCCTTAAGTTCCTAAAAAACTCGCACGGTTTTTCCAAAACTCGACATTACTTTATTTATCTATGCCTCGAATGCGCCTCGCGACTAAACGCAAAATACCTCGAGCTCCCTAAGGGTCGAGGGATATCAAGATGGGAGCTCTCCTACGCCTCCGGGCTACGGTACATCCACTTACTCCCCCTAGAGGGTCTCGAGCCTGTGTCGAAAACTTAGTCAAAGCAGAACTTAGGCAAAGAAAAATAAGAAAACTCAAGCGCAAAGATGTTTCATTATCATCTCGAGCACTCATAAGTTTTTCGGGCCACGAAGGGCCACAACGTCGCAAAACACTAATTATTTACATGGGCCTTCTTGCCCAGATATGGCTCGCAGGCCTCAAGCTTCGGTGCCTCCATCATCATCGTCGTCCTCCTCCACGCTACTCGGGCCTTCCTCATCGACATCGAGGTCGTAGTCCGGGAAAGGAAAGGTAATGGCCCGCATTAAATACGTTCACCTAACTGTCCCTCGCAACACGCAACAGGTACACGCGTCGTCTCCTCGGCTCCTTTCCATTGCACAAGCCCACCATGATCGCCGCTCTACAACAGTTCTTGTCTAAAAAGATGCGCCCGTCAGACGGGAGAAATCATCTCCACGGCTGTTCCTTCCATGGGAAGTAAAAATGGGCCTCCACCCACACAAAAATATCGAGGCAGCGAAGCCTAACCCTCGAAGGGTTCGAACAGCCGACCTCGAGTACCCGAGTCAGGGACGCCAAAAGGGAGCTCACTCAGAGCCTAACTTGAGAACGAACTCTTGAGACCCCTCACGCATATCCAAGGCAAGAAAAATGGGTCGTCATGGAATCTCCACGGGGAGAGGCATCGAGCCGCCGGCTCCTATCGAATGGAGCCGGTATCCGGGCATCCGCGCGTCCTGCTTCAATGAGACCGCCTCCGGGCCACAGTCGACCCCTATCGAACGGGGCACGAGCTCTCACTTGGATCCCCCCGTTACCAGTTCACCGAGGATGTCGAGACTCGCCCTATCAAGGGTAGTACGACGCTTCTCACCTCACACCCAATCGAAAGGGCTTGTGAGAAGGACGCTGAAGCTAGCAACGCCCTAAGCCGCACGAGGCTCGGAGGCTCGACTACGCCTGGCACCCCTCAACGAAAGAGGGTCGAACTAACCCAGGGGATCGACAGCTCGAGGCCCGCCATGGCTAAGAGCCATCACCCTGACTCAAGTTGATTCAATCTTGCAAGAGTATCAACCATATTCGACCCCACACGCGACAAGCAACACGAAGTAAATAAAGCCCTTGAAGGAGTTCTTCCCACTCCTCCGAGGCCTCGGGGGCTACCTGAAAGGTCCTAGTTTGGTTTTGGTAATTGAGTGACAACTTAGGTGGACTAATATGTGTTTGAAGTGAATTACACAGGTGATTAGTCCACAGACGATCATGTGTGAGCAACATATGCCATAGAGGTGAAATGGCTTGGACGATGTTGCAAAGCTCATGCATGAGATAAAGGAGTTTAATGCACATGAAACATGACATCGAGTCATGTGGCTAAGATGGTGAAGATCAAGGCAAGACTTAGCTTGATGGACCGATTGCGAAGGTGAAGGGCAAGTTAGAGGCTTTGAAGCCGTTGGTACCGAGTGTCGGGAGGCTTAAGCAAGACTTGACGCTGAAGGACCGAAGCAATAGTGAAGAGCAAGTGAGGTCAAGATCGATGGACCATGGAGGCCATATGATGATATGAAGTGGATCATATCATTTGATGATAGGTTGGTGCATGTGTTGCATCAACATCGAAGGAGATGGAATGGAATGCGCAAGGCAAAGGTATATTTGTAGGGCATTTCATTTCACCAGTCATAGGTGTGTAGAGAAGATTATGACCGGGTTTAGGATAGATGGCTGTACTATTAACAGGAGCAAACTCGTTTGCATATCGATCATCTAGTGCCACTTGAGCGATCTAACTTTGCGATGTTACTAGGATCGAGTGGCGTTGTAAGAGAAAGTCAAAATCCTTTGAAAATGATTGTGAAAATGCTAACACACATTCACATGATGGTGTACACTTTGTGGTGTTGGCACATTTGCAAAGGAGAAGGTGTTGGAGTTGATTTGAATCAACTCGGAGAAGAGAAGGAGGCTTTTCGGTGTGTTCTGGACTCTATGATGGGTCTTGGATTGGAATTATGTTCTAATCCTTTGTGAGTTGGTTTAGCTATGTATGTGGGTTGTGTAGCCCTCTGAGTTAGCTTTCCAAAATATCCAAGATCATCGATATCGGAGTTTGGAGCTAAGAGTTGTGGTCGTTTTAGCGCGGAGCTCAGGCTGGTGAGGCCGGTAGTACCGACCCTGGTGGTCGGTAGTACCGACCTAAGTGCACACTTCGCAGGCTCTCTGTGTTGAGCCAAGTTTGGCCTACCGGTAGTACCGCCATAAGGCCGGTAGTACCGGGCCCCGGTAGTACCGACCCTAGGGGTCGGGGGTACTGAGGTTTGAAAGAAGTTTGGATGCTCTCTATGTAGGTTTGAGTTTGGCCTGGCGGCAGTACCGCCATAAGGCCGGTACTACCGACCCATGGTGGTACCGACCAGTTGGTCGGTGGTTCTATCGGGTCAACGGCACGTGTAACGGCTGCATGTAAGGCAGTCGGTACTACCGGCCCAGGGGGTCAGTACTACCGACCGTAGCACAGAAGTGGATAACAGCTAGTTGGCCACTCCCCTTTATAAATAGAGGGGTGGCCGGCCCTTCGTGAGGTTGAGCACCCTAGGGACTTAGTGTCCATGGTTGGGTAGTGCTTGGGAGCCCTCTAACACACATATGCTTATTAGTGCTTATCCGATTGTGTGAGAGAGCGATTCTAGTGCGTTACTTTGAGAGATAGCATCGAGTGACACTAGGTGTTTAAGTTGCAAGCCGGTAATGCTTATTATTCTTGGAGGTTGCCACCTCTTAGATGGCTTGGTGATTGTCTCCGTCGTGAAGCTCGCAAGAAGATTGTGCATGGCTCCGGAGAAAGCTTTGTGAGGGGCATTGTGCTCGCCCCGCGGGGATCGCGAAGAGCAACTCTAGTGGAGAGAGGCGTGAAGAGCGCCAAGTGGTCCGACCGGATTGAAAGCTAGAGCTCTTGGTGAGCACTCCATCGTGGAGAGTGTGACTTAGGATCACCACTAGCAAGAGGATCAGCAGCAACCTTGGGCTTGCTTCAACGGGGACTTGCTTGGTGGCAACCAAGTGAACCTCGGGATAAAATCTTGTGTCCCCATCTCTTATTGTTCTTGTTTCCTTGCATATTATGCTTGTTCGTGTGTTCTTCGTGTTCTTCCACCCTCCTTCATTCTTTCTTAGGTTAGGAAGGCTCGATCTACTTTTTGGCAAGGAACCAAGACTTGGGGAAGCTACAACCGTCATCTACAACACCTAGGGAAGTGAGGTAATTGCTAGATCTGAGATTGCATCTCACCCACTTCGATTTCGTAGCTTCCTGCAGGTGCCCGGTAGTATCGGCCTAGCAGCCCGGTAGTACCGGTGTCGGTAGTACCGACTGCTTGTTCTTTATACTAGCTTGTATTTCAATACTCACTCTTGTGCTAGTGTTTAGTTCCTTAGTTTTTGTAGCTAAGTTGAGCTCTCTAATTTGGCTTGTGTAGCCTGTTATTGAGCATTGCTAGTGAGCTTAGGCTTTGTGGCTTTGCATCACTAGATTGTTAGGAGCTCCCAAGTTTGATTAGAGTACTAGTTACATAGGTTTGTGTGACCTTGCAAGCTAGTTTGTTTAGGTGAGCTTTAGCTAGCTCGACACCTTATTTGCTTTGTTTCGGATCTTTGGTAAGGTGTCATAGAGTATAAGTAGAGGGGTGTAGTCTTGGCTAGACCGATAGTTTTAATTCCGCATTTGTTTCGGTTAGCCGGTACATTTAATCTTAGAAAGGACTATTCACCCCCCTCTAGTCCGCCATCTCGACCTTTCACTACCCCCGCAGGGGACGCTCGCGCGCCCCCAACAGAAAAATTGCAAGTCACCCCCGCTCTTGATTTGTGATCCCCGGTTCGAGTGCCAGCACTCGAGCAGGGGCTCGGGGGCTACTGTCGTGTACATAGAAAAGGGGTACCCCGAAACCTCGACAAAGGAAAGCAAATCCACAACCAATCCACAAACCCACTATCACCCCTCGGCTTCGGAACCAGCCTAAATGCCAAACCATACTGGGCCAGCCCACAAACGGGCCTCGATAGCTCAGTCCGCAACACCCTCGAGGAGTCCCTTCTCGGGAGAAAGCCAGTCCGCTCGGGGCACGCCTCGATTATGGAAACTTCCGGGGCGAACGAGGCATCCCTCGATTACGGAACTCTCCCGAGCGAATGAGGCAGCCCTCGGTTACGGAACTCTCCCGAGCGAACGAGGCAACCCTCGATTATGGAACTCTCCTGAGCGAATGGGGCAGGCCTCGACCGCCTCGCTGCACACCTCCTCGAGCACCCCTCGAGTACTCGTCACGCAACCTTCTCGAGGCACTCCACGAATACGGAAACCTCCAGACCAAATGGCGCAGGCCTCGAGTGCCCACCTGCTCGGGACACCCCTCGTTGACGGAAACTTTCCGAGCGAATGAAGCATGCCTCGACGTCCTCTATCACCTCGACAGGCACCTCTTCGGATACCTATATCCTGTACGACTTCCAGAGCATTAAATGCGACCACCTACTCCCATCCAAATTGTATGGCTATAACGTACATCACAATGAATCGTACCCAGGACAAATCCAATTTTTACCGCCCATACCCCGGAAATGAGCGGATCGTACATCACTATTACACTGTACCATGCATTGTGCCTCGTCAGGCATCCCCTCGAGGTGCTATTGTCAACACATTTCCCGTGTTTTCCAGAATGTGACGTCTCCTCATGGGAGCCTCGACCACCCCTCGAGTACTCCACAGGCACCCCTCAAATACCTACTCCCTGTACGACTCCAAGAGCATTAAATGCGCTCCAAATACTCCCGTCTAAGTCGCATGGCTACAATGAGCACCATAACGAGTCGTACCCCGGCTAAATCTAACTTTTAACGCCCATACCCGGGAAACAAGCATGTCGTGCAGCACTGTTATGCAATGCCGTGCACTGTGCCTCATCAGGCACCCCCTCGAGGTGCAATTGTCAACACATTTCCCATGTTTTCTGGAGCTCGACCCTACCCGTGGGAGCCTTGACCACCTCGACCACCCCCAACCACGTCGTCGCACGTCGCTACAGGACGGCCACGACGCGACGAAGCATGCCGCTACAGAAATACCGACATGACCGGCCTCGCCTCGCCAACGTCATTGCCTACGCCAGCCCAATAGCTCATGTAACCGTGTGCCTCCTCTTCGCCTATAAAAGGGGACGCTTGGACATAGGAAATGGCACGTTGCGCTACGCAGGTTCCCGAGCTTGAAGCCAACTCTCAAACTCTCAAGCAATCCCCCATAGCCTAGGACTCTAAAGCACAGTTCTCTAGTTCTAGCCCCTTCCTTCACACCCTCCGTACTCTCGTACGCTTGTATTCGCCCCTTGTCATCAGGACTTCATCACCATCCGTATTAGGGAGCACGCAATCACAAATTCACTCGTTGGTGTTGACCAGATTCCGAACACCGACAAGGGTTAAGAGAGACTCATAATCACTTATACTCCTTTGGAGTTATGTTTATATAATTTGAAGTCAGCTTCGCCAAAATCCTAGTCTTTTGTTATGAATGGCTCGTCAACATCGTCTAGGGTTTTTTATACAACTCAGCTATATCATTTTTTTCATTTTAATTTGATACGGTGTGAACTGTAACGTCTTCTAAAAAATCGAAGTGCTGTTATGCATAGGATTGAAGGACCGAGAATGCAATAGCAAGGCGGCCAGAGGGGGGGTGAATGGGAGTTCAAAAATTTCTCTCGAAATTTTGGCCTTATGTTCCCAAAATCAACCCCCGAAAGCTTCGATCGAAACCGTGATGCCCACGACCCTTGGAAGAGGGTGGATGATCCCTAGGATCACAGCGAGGCACCACAAAGCGATAGCAAACCAAAACGCCAAAGACACCGACACAAGTTCGACCCTCAAAAAACAAGTCCCGAACGTAGATAGGAGACTACATCGAGAAATCCTCAAATATCAATTCTAACAAGTAGCAAAGATACCTAGAGAGATTCATTGATCAACTCTAGGGTCAAACGAGAGGTCCGGAAACCAAGCGGAGAAGTCAGGAGAGCAAACGCACTAAACCGGAAGCTTCAGCCGATTCGCAGACTGTCCGCCGGTACAGTCCCGGACTGTCCGGGCTTACTGCGGACTGTTCGCCACAGAAGCTCGGACTGTCCGCCGGCCAAATGGACAAAACAGCAAGGTTGCTGAACGTCCCTGGCCGACTCCCGAACTGTCCGCAAAATTCAACCGCGGACTGTCCGCAGGTCAAAAATCGCCAAGGCAGCCGAGGAACGCAGCCACTGATCTGGCTCACCCCCGATGCCCGGACTGTCCGCGGTACCAGGCGCGGACTGTCTGCGACCTTGTAGAGAGGGCGATTTTGGTCGCCCTTCTCCCAAAACTTCTCCAAATCGAATCAACTCGCAATCCCACATTCCCAAACTTGGAGAGGATGATCACGAGGTAGTCAGGAGACTATCCCCAAGAAATCATCCGCTCAAATCGATTCAATCACCGGGAAATCGGAAAGGGGAGGAGTATGAACGAAAAAGCGCCACGAAAACAAAATCAACCCGATCTACTTGCTCGTGAGGAGTTAGATGAATTCCTTCGGTGGAAATGATCTCCTCACTATAAAGAACAAGTTGATTCAAATGGATTTCGCAAAGACGCAGTAGAGAGGGAGATCGAGTGACAGGAAAATCGCGGAGAAATGAAGAACGCGAAGAACACGAACAAAACCCGAATCAAGTCATCGATCTGCAACCATGTGGCTACCACACGCTACAACAGTGAGGTTACGGCCTCACTTCCTCAAAATCTCCAGTACACAGGTATGGTTCTCTGCGGATCTCAGCTAGCTACAGCAGGGGATTGGGAGAGCAGGAAACCCTAGAAGCAAAGAGCAAATGACTGAGATGGATGGGGAGGTGGGTGTCTCCCCCTACTTATCCTAATTCTAACTATTCCTAATTCCCACTCTACCCCTAACTACTTACAGAGCGAACCAGCTAAACCCTAAGGTTATTCTGGACCAACTCGATGGTAGGTGGATCCGACGGCCACGCCCGCACAACTGGTAGCGTTGCCTCGACGCAACCTCACCGATTGCCGCCACGTGCCGCCACCGCTCTGCTTGTCCTTTTCTCGGACATTGCACCCCCGGTTTTGTGGCCCAAACCGGGAAACCAGCCTTCACAACCATCCCCCGGTTTTGAGGCCCAAACCGGGAAACCAGCCGACCGTAGCCTGAGTTTTGTGGCCCAAACTCAGCAAAACCCGCAGCACCCAGGTTTTGAGGCCCAAACCTGGAAACCGTCCTCAGCCCGAGTTTTGTGGCCCAAACTCGGAAACCATCAGCGCCCAGGTTTTGAGGCCCAAACCTGGAAACCGTCCACTCGGTGGTTTTTCTGTGGCTCAACCACCAAACCGAAGCTGTAGAGGGGATGCACCGCCCGTGCACCCCGTCCACCGACATGTGTCCCCAAGTCCTCGACTCGAGCAACACCATGCCTGCAAGTCTTCGCTCGTCGCTGTCTCAGGCTGCCAGCCACCACAGCTGATCCTCGGGCCACCGGTCCCTCAGTCCAAGCCTCACGTCCGCCCTTCGCCACTCTCGGTCCATCGGCACGGCACGTCTCTACTTGACCTTCATCTTGCCTCTGATCACTGTATCCGTGCTCGACACCTGCACAACACAAGCCAAAGAACATGCGCATTATCCCAGTTGACAATCACTCATCACTCAGAGACTCGGCATACACCCATGTATCCGCATTATCCGCAAGAGTAGACAACATGGTAGGGGCCCATAGGACTCCCACTTTGAGCTCGAGGTCCAGTTGCAGCCCTCAGGAGAGGTGGAGGTTACGTCGAGATGCCCGGCGCTCCGTGGTGACATCATGGGGGTTTGGAGAGGCGAAGACGGTGTGTACCTCTCGGGACCATCCTAGGCCCTATGATGGGGTCGGACAAGGTGGATCTTGCGCTTAGCCTTGGGGGTTTAGTGTTTAATTAATACGCTCGATTAGTGCCAGAATCTTGGTAACCGACTCTTTGCATATTGCTCATGAAGGAGTTGACAAAGTGATGAAGTCCAAGATTGATCTCTTGATGACACAACTCAACATGTTTGTCATCAAGGATGGCAAGGTGCTCCAAGAGATATTTGATCGGATGATGGTGTTTGTTGGAAATATTACAGGTCTTGGTGGAGATGACTCAAATGATCACAACATTTTGAAAGTGATGCTTGAAGCCTTTGCTCCAAGGAACCACACTTTTGTGATGCTAATTTATGAGAAGAAAAGGTTTGAGCACTTCACACCTAAATGATTTGTTTGGTCGAATCCTCACTCACGAACTCATGGATGTGGAAGTAGACCAAAGAAGAAGGCTTGTTGAGCTAGAAGAGAAGCTCTTTAAGGCCAATAAGGCAAGGCAATTAGGCAATCCTATCAAGTCAAAGATGAAAAAGAAGATTATGGAGCTCTCATTAAGTGAAGTAGAAGATTAAGAAGGATAAGACTCAAAATATGCATTGTATTATAAGTAGGTTGTATATTTGATGCCTCTAGTAACGTCGATGCGTCACTAAACATCAATGTCACTGTTATGGACCCAAGGTACCTCACCGCTTAGAAAAGAGCTTAACTAAGATAGGTGGACCAAAGCTAACAAAGATGAAGCCCAACTGGTACGATATGTCCTCTACTTGGTGAACAAGGAATATCAAGATGTGCCTAGAAACCAACTCTATCCAATAAATTTCCTTTTATTGAACTAGGAAAACTTTACATAGCCAACCAGACTCTATGTATAACCCCACCCCTAGACTATATAAGGATAGGGAGCCCGCGATCGATACCACATCATATTAAGTTTTAACCAGACAAAGAAAAAGTTATATTGTATAAAGGATGTGATCAATTCAGAAGCGCTATATAATCTAGGCTTACATAGTTAGATAGACACATCAGCGCCCCTATAATTCCTAGCATATGAGATAAGAGATCGATTATCCACTATATAGATGTCTGCACCCAAACTAGTATGAATTTGTGACCCTTGTGTGATTCCTACCATTGTCACATGCTTATCTTATTCAAACTTCAAAATAAGTACTTGCTGATCCTTTTGCCCTCATGTTTTAGGATGTACAATGGTGAAGGACCAAAAATGATGACCAGAGGAGCGTGAATGGGCACCTCAAATTTATTTAATTTTTTTTACCATTGTTCCAAAAATCACTGCCAAACATAAGACGCGAGATATTTTATGTCCATAAACCAAACAAAAGTGGTTGGATGTTCTCTAGCAACACAAGAAGACACCACACAAGTAAATGAAACGAAGAAGCACTCCCACAGAATCGAGGAACCAAAAATAGGATATTCGTAGCCTATTGAGAAGAAGCGAGTTCTGGAATCTAAAATACCCAAGTCAACGGTGACAATAGTATCTAGATATGTTCCTTGAATCAATGGAACACCAATGCAAGAAACAGATCCCAAAATGGATCTCAACCATGCAAGATATGAACATAACAACATTGGAGAGGTGCACCGGTGTTACAATGCACAACATCGGTGCTACAGTACAGAGTGCAAATGTGTTATTGTACACTGCACCAGTGCTCATACAGGTTACAGCTGGTGCTACTGACCTAGGAATTGGCACATTCAAACCTCTTTGGACCCCAACACCGGTGCTAACAACCGGTGAGTCATTCGTAATTGGTGTTTTAAAGAACCGGGTACAATAGGAGGTCTGGTGCAAATGTAGAGGGCGCGGAGGGCACAACTAGGCACCTCAAATCATCCAAATCTTGGCTAAATTACCTCCAACTTTCACAAAAGTTTGACCAGATGATCACAACAAGATTTATAGGCTATCTCTAATAGATCATAGCATATGATTGTGTCTAGCCACGAGAATTTAAAATCTCACACAAAACATAGGTTTCCCTCCCAAATCTTGAAGCAAACAAATCTATGAGCTCGTCAGGAATCGGCCAAATTCCTTCGATGGAAAGGATCAACTCATGTCCTAGTCATCTCAAAACAATCAGATTGACTCAAAACCAACCAAAACTCACGATCAAAGCAAAACCAATAGAAGAGAACAATAAGGAACAAAGAACAAGATTATGAAGAACAAAATCATGAACACATGATCTAAAACGCGAAGGACAACAAGAAGAAAAGGCCTTCTTTCCCACTTGGATGATTTGGATTACACAGAGGGACACACGATCATCTATGGACCTCTACAACAGATGACTAGATAAAGAACCTAGAGATTGAAAAACTAAAGAGGTGAAGATTGGTTAGGACATCCCTCTCTTATTTATTGAGGTTACAACACATTCCCAAAGTGTCCCTAGATGTTTAGAGCAAACTACCTAACCCAAAGGGTATTGTGGCCCAACTCTAAAATCTACTAATTCGATGGCCATGAGCAATTCAACACCTTGTGCCGCCTCAACACAAGCTTCACGATAACGCCATGTGTTGCCTTTGATTCGCACGGGTTTTGAGGCCCAAACTCAAAAACTGTCCACTATTGATTTTGATGCTCAAACCACTAAATTGCTTGACATGTGTCACCATGATCCTCGATCGCCTTACTATCAAGTCCTACAGTGCCTCTGCTTGACTTGCTCGTTCGCCATCTTGACTTGCTGAACACAATCATCCCTCATATACGCTTGCACTTGTTGATGACCCCAGGTATTAGCCACCTACGATCGATCACCCGACTTCTTCTGTCCCTTGGTCCAAGTCCCAGCATCTATTCTTCACAACTCCTAGTCCATCGGCATGAACAACCCACTTGACATTCACCTTTGCTATCAACCACCATCTTCGAGCTCCACCCTAGTGTACCACAAGCAGAGAGACATGTTGCAGAACCCAACTCACAGCTCAGTTAGTTCAACAATTCAACCCAAGACACAATTATTGTTGACAATCACTCATCACAAATCGAACCACATGGGTACGTATTGACCATGTGTTCACAATGGCAAGTTGAATCCGGCTACGACCATTCGAGCACGCCTCAGCAGGATCCCCAAGATGATAACACCACCTCTAACCATATCATCAGCAATCGCCACTCAATTATGCCCTTGATGGGCTCCCTTGAGCTAGTCAAACTGTCTTTGATCACATTGTCGTTTGTAAACTGAATGGAGATGCCTAGGTTCTTCAATACCACCTATATCAGACAGTTAATAGAGTGAACCTAGAGGGTTCTCTTTCTAGCCCGCGTAAGCGATATGGTTCATATTGTTGGCCCAGATGTTGGGACCACTTAAGTCATTAGGATCAAACTTATAGTGAGGGGATTACTCATTGTGGTTACCGACCAGTCCAAAACCATGTCGTGCGTGCACTAAGAAACCACTACTATAGAAATCTTTTGTGTGACAGACATTTTTGTTTAACCGTGACGGGCAATTGAGCCCATCGCGGACGCCTCGTCACAGTAAATCGAGGCTAACCGCGGCGGGCTCAATAGCCCGTCACGATTAATACCATTAACCGTGACGGGCAGCGTAACTTGCCCGTCACGGTTAATGGTATTAACCGTGACTGGCTGCGTAACTTGCCCGTCACGGTAAATGGTATTAACCGTGACGGGCAGGTTACGCTGCCCGTCACGGTTAAAGTTTTCAGGTTTTAAAAAAAATACAGCAGCACATATTTGAATGCATAATCGAATCCATATTTAACAGGTCAAACACAGACATAACACATGACACATACGTATACATACATACATTAACTTGTTCTCATTGTCATCCATAGAACATTGACGAAATCGTTAAAGTGTTATATACATGTCAGATTGCAAACAAACTAATTGACGAAGTCCATGTACATATAATCCTTCATCTCTTTGCGTAGCATGGTGCTCTATTTCCTGAGCTTCTCGTACTCGGGAAGCAGTGCTAACGGGGCATCTGTATCAAAGAATGGTTGCCCTTCATGCACTACACGTCATGACAAACTTGCACATGTCTGCCACTATTTGATCGAAGTTATGTTGATTGCTCTGCTCTCTTTCCCACCATTCAGTTGCTTTCTTGAGCTGCCGCCGGCTACCGTTGTACTTCCTGCAGGCCCTTAGGTACTCGCAGACGTAGTACCCACACAAAGTTGTCCCTGGTGGTTGCTTGGCACACTGCATGATACACAAGCATTACAACACTTTGGTATAGATCGATAATATATGCATGGTGTGGGATAAAGTATAAGTGAAGCTTCAAGTAAACGTACCGGAACTGACGCTTGATTTTGATTCTATTCCCATGCTTCTTCTTGAACTTCTCTGTCCTCGATCAAATTCACTTGGCTCCTTTACGTACTCCTTATAAGCGTTGTATATATGTACTCCACTAGTGTTAGTCAAAGTTGTAAAACGTATGATAAAAATTAACTAATATGAAGTTCCTTGACTTACAATCTCAAGCAATCTTCAAAGTGCTTGTACCCTGCTTTGTTTGAATGCCTCAATGAGTCAAATATGCAGGCCCTGCCTTCCTGAGGATAGATGATGAATGCAATCCAGTGCCAATGGAGGCCCTCGCTGCACCATTCGAACAAAACAAAGACTACGATGACCATGGATGATCTTAGGTAGCCACTTATCCCATCAACATACATGCTTCGACTTACCCAAAGTGGACGGCAGCGAGGATACAACCATCTCTCCTGACCTTCTTCATGACTCCTAAGATGTATGTCCCCACTTTCAACTTCTCGCGTCGATGGCCTTTTTGCGTTCGTTATTTCTCTAACGATTGGTGAAGTCAATAAGGTCAGGGTGGTTGTCCGGTTTCTCGTATCCAATGATCTGTTTCTCAGCAACATGCATTGGAGAGAGATAGAGCACACCAAGGTTGCATTCGTTGCTTACATGGGCCATCATCCTGCAAGTACAAGTCGTCTCATGGCATTAGTTAAATTGACAAGGTACCTATACGAATGCAGGGGATGTGTGAAAAGTGGTAATCCGCTTACATAGAAAACAAGGTGAGGTGAGCGACGTCAAGGTCCTTCCTACGCAGTAGTCTATGCATGTCTCTGAATTCTAAGATGAGTTGAACATCTGTGCCCAAGTTAAAGATCTCTACCGGAATCCTGGCCGTGATGTTTGAAAGGCCAGCTTTGGCCGCTTGCATATACCACAAATGGAACCGTGTGAGTCGTCCAGCCCAGCCACTGAACTTGTTTCATATAGCTTGGCATGGACGTCTCACACGGCTTGATGACAATCATGAAAACAATAAGAGGAGTTACAATGGTCCAGTACCTCACAAGTCCAAGATCATAACCAACAACCACTGAATCCATCAAAAAAGTGGCAATGCATTCATCATAGGCAGAAAGCAATTAAATTAGGCCTCAGATTCTAAACATTCATTGGTGGTTGCCTTGCAATTCGAAAGCAAATAAACATGTTCAACATAGAAGAGAGAAGATAGGAGAGGGAAGTAGAGGAGAGGATAGGAGATCGAGGAAGATACAATCGTGACAGCCATATGTAACCATGGGAGAAAAACAAAGGCCTCAGCACTGGTGGCATATAAGTAGCAAACAAAGGCCTCAGCACTGGTGGCAAATAAGTAGAAGAAGTGTCAGACAATTTCATGGGAGCTATGTAACCATGGGACATCCATCCTAGCCATCAGGGAGGTAAGCCTACACCAGTTGCTGGGAATGGACATATCCCATGGTTAAATAGGACACATGACAACAACAAAGACTCATATGTGCACATGACAACAACAAAGACTCATATGTATAAAAGAATGGTGCCACCCTAAACCCTAACATTGCATCATAGGCCAAGGAGAACCCAAGCTAGTAGTAGTAGATAAATCATTGTGAAAGAATGGTGCCACCCAATTTATCTCAAATTCATCCCAATCGATCAAATTCATCCCAATTTATCACAAATTATCAAATTCTTCTCAAATCAAATTATCATGAAAACCAATTCAGAGTTAACCACAGAGCAGGCAACCACCTCCTAAAATCAAGTTTCTTCATTGGCCATGAAAAATTTTAGTAAGCATCACTGGTGGCATATAAGTAGCAAACAAAGGCCTCAGCACAAGCCAACTAAGTTTGAGCTATTTAGTAAGCATCACTGGTGGCAAATAAGTAGAAGAAGTGTCGACAATTTCATGGGAGCTATGTAACCATGGGATACATCCATCCCAGCCATCAGGGAGGTTAGCCTACACCAGTTGCTTGGGAATGGACGTATCCCACGGTTAAATAGGACACATGACAACAACAAAGACTCATATGTGTGAAAGAATGGTGCCACCCTAAACCATAAGATTGCATCATAGGCCAAGGTGATGAATAAGTACTTCCATTATCAACTTGTGTCGGTGGTACAAAAAAGGGTACCCCCAATCAACGCAAACACCCGAACGCTCTATCTCCGCCTCGCCCGAGCCCTCCCAGCCAGGCCTCGGGCGAACGATCAGTCTCCGTCTCGCCCGAGCCCTCCCAGCCAGGCCTCGGGCGAACGCTCTGTCTCCGTCTCGCCCGAGCCCTCCCAGCCAGGCCTCGGGCGAACGCTTTTTTCTCCGCCTCGCCCGAGCCCTCCGAGCAAGCCTCGGGCGAGCGCGATCGCTCTCCGTCTCGCCGAGCCCTCCAGGCCTCGGGCGAACGCTCTTTCTCCGCCTCGAGCCTTAACGCACGACCTCGAGCTGCACAGACAGCCGTACCAGCCCATACCACGCATTTAATGCCTTCACCTACTCCGTCATGTCCACTAGTGCACGGCGTGTACCACAGTAACTCGGTGTAAAGGTCAAGTCTCGTTTTCACCACAAGCATGGGCAAAAGGGCACCAGTGCAGCACTGTTCGGCCAATCCAGGCACTGTAACCCCTCGAGGCCGGCTACGCGCCCCTCGAGCCCTGCACTGTAACTCCTCGAGGCCGGCTACGCGCCCCTCGAGCCCTGCACTGTAACTCCTCGAGGCCGGCTACGCGCCCCTCGAGCCCTTTACTGTAACTCCTCGAGGCCGCTACGCGCCCCTCGAGCTCTGCACTGTCACACCCTCGAGGCCGGCTCCGCGCCCCTCGAGCCCCCGTGGCACCACCTCGAAGCCGGCTCCGCGCCCTTCGAGCCTCTAACTACTTTCGTGCTATTGGAGGACAGGTACCCCAAGACCCGAGGGACCCCGCGCGTACTGTACATTCGGGATGGGTGCGGTACGGCGGCTCCCGCCTTGTCGCGCCACCACGTCCGCGCCCAGGATGGAAGCCACGACCCAAGACGTCTCAACAGCGACGATCACATCGGCTCCAGTGACCCCGACAAGACAGGGTTCCTACCCTCCTCGTATGGGGCACCATACGCCCCGACACCTGTAATACTTTTATGTAACCCTGGCCTCCCCTGCTCTATAAAAGGGGACGCTAGGGCCCTCATTCGGACGAGACACAACACACGAGTCCACACACAGACACGAGTCCGAACTCCGTCCACGCTCACTAAGCTTGTATTCTCCCCTGTACAAGCACTTAGGTGCAGTAATACAAGAACATCTCCCCCCGCTGGACGTAGCCTTCTTTGCCGAACCAGGATAAACCTTGTGTCCCCTTGCATCACCATCCAGGAAGAGAAGCACGCGATCATATTACTCGTTGGTGTGATACCCCCGGGTACGAAACACCGACAGTTGGCGCGCAGGTAGGGGCTTCGCGTGTCCGAGCCGATTTCTCGTTGATTCCTGGATGGCTTCATCCCTCTTCCGTTCTCGCTGGTGCCATCGTCTGGTTCGGGAGCCTCGAGTTCCTGGCCACAGGCAACGGCAACGAGCTGACTCTGCTCTCCACGGAGGCCCGAGCGGAGTGCGTGTCACGCCGCCCGCGCGGGGGGCGTGACGCGTCGCCCGCACCACCACACGTCGCCACATCGCGAGCGGCGCCGTCGTCGTCGCCATCGCCGGGCGCAGGCGGTGCTGCGGCAAACACCTATGCCCCGTAGCCGGTGCAGGTGCCCAAGGGGAAACCGCCCGGCGCGCGGTCCGGGCACCTCCCGGGCGCACTCACGCCCGTCTAGCGACTTCGCGTTCATCATGCGTACGGACGCAGGATCCAGCAGAGCCTCCGAGCCGTGCGCGCGTCGACCCGCTCAGACTCCTCCGCATAGGTCGGCTGCGCTCGACCTCGCCAGCGGTTCCGGTCGGCCTCGACAACTCTGCGGCTGTATACGCCACCGCCTCGATGAGCGCCATCAGGACCAGACGGTGGTGAACCGGGAGCAGCGTTCGGGCGCGCTGCTGCAGGCCATGGCCAGCCTGGAAATCGTCCACCCCGCGTGCGTCGACCGTGACTTCTTGCGGCCCTTCGCGCCACCTCGGCGAGCCACCGTCGGAGAATGGTACCGCAGCTGCGGTCCCAGCATCGGCCAAGGCGGCGTGCCGTCAACAGCTCCGACTCCGACGAATACGACTACCACGATCCCGACCTCTGGGATCCCACCAGGGAGTGCTTCCAACTCGAGGGAGTCGTATGTGACACCGAGGACGAAGGCGACGACGGCAGGCCGGCGCTCGACCTAGAGGGACCTAGCGACGTGGCCGCGGCAGGCGGATCACGCGTTCAGGGAAGGGACGAACCTCCGGCACCGGCTGTGCCGCCAGCACGACGATGGCCGGGCGGCGCAACTCGCCAAGTGCAAGAGGCAATCACCAAAGCCGAGGAGAACGGCGACACCTGCTGCGCTCCGGCAAACCCTGATGCAGGAACCACCCCAGCCCCGAGGAGCCGGAGCTCGAGGCCGGGCTCGAGAGGTCCACCGACGGATCCTCGAGGACGGGGCACCAGCACGCCCCGAGGTATGTTTCCCGCGAGCCGGCCAGAACGTGGTAGCGGCGGCTATGATGCTCCGTGACCTGCCCGCCGTCTCCAACCCCGATGCCAGGCGCATGCTCGGGAAATGAAAAACCTCCTCGAGACAGCCGCGGTGCAGCAGGCCGAGAGCTCGGCGTCACGCCGACGCGGAGCAGCCTCGGGGAGACCGGCGGACACGCCCACGACGTTCGCGAGGCATCCGTCCACCAGCCGACGCCTCTCGAGCTAGGCCAGTCCGCGAACGGATCGTCGACAACCGGCCACCTCGAGACCCCACGACGCCCGCAACGACATCAACCGACGGCGCAAGGACAAGGGGGCCCAAGAGCGTGGCTATAGCGCCCATCGAGGGGGCGCTACGACAGCGACGAGGACCGGCAGGTCCTCGAGCCCCGGGCCCCCGAGTCTTCAGCCGGGCCATCCGCAGCTCGACCCTCCCCGACCGCTTCCGACCGCCGACCAACATCGTGAAGTATGACGGGGAGGTCGAGCCCAAGCTCTGGCTCTCGGACTTCCGCCTTGGCTGCCAACTGGGCGGAGCGAAGACGACGACCGCGTGATCATACGTCAACTCCCACTTTACCTCTCGGACACCGCCCGCCGGTGGCTCGAGGGACTCCCGCCGGATCGGATCCATGACTGGGCCGACCTTGTCAGGGTCTTCGATGGGAATTTCAAGGGGACCTGTGTGCGTCCAGGCAACCCCTGGGACCTACGGCGTTGCAGGCAGGCGGCGGTCGAGCCCCTCCGTGACTTTGCTCGACGTTTCTCGAAACAGCGTCTCGAGCTCCCCCACGTGCCAAACGAAGACGTCATCTCAGCGTTCCTCGCGGGCACGACATGCCAAGAGCTTGTTCATGAGCTAGGACGCTACCGTCCCGGGACGGTCGAGGACCTGATGGATCGCGTCACCAGCTTTGCTTCGGGCGACGAAGCAGTGGGGGCCTTCTTTGGCCGTTCCACGGACAAAGGCAAGGCGGTGATCGCGCCGGAGGGCTCCAGCAAGGGCAACGACGCCAAGAACGACAACAACGACGGCAACAAAAGGAAGAAAAACAAACGCAGGGCCAGAAGGCGAAGCGTGGCGCCGATGACGACGACGACAAAGAGGTGCTCGCGGGCGCCCTCGAGCCTAAGAAGCCCCGAGGCCCCCCCGATGGGGCTGGTTTTCGACCAGATGCTCGAGGATCCCTGTACCAACCACAGGGGCCCCGTAAACCACAAGTTTGAAAGACTGCCGACTGTTGAAGGGCTACTACTCCAAGCTCGGCGATAAGAGGGAAGACGCGCCCAAGGAAAGGATACCGATCGACGCGGCGGCAGAAACGCAGATGGCGACTTCCCCCCGGTGCGCGACTGCTACATGATCTACGGGGGCCGACCGTCGGGCTCTCAGCCCAAGAAAGAAAGAAGGAGCGCCGGAAATCTTTTCGCTTGCCACGACGCCCCCCGGTATCTTGACTGGTCCGATGCGCCAATCACGTTCGACCGTGACGACCATCCGGACCGGGTCATAAACCCGGGGGCTTACCCCTCGTCGTCGACCCCGTCATAGTCGACGTCCGGTTCTCCAAGGTGTTGATGGATGGGGCTCGAGCCTCAACATCATATACCTCGAGACCCTC
The DNA here is from genome assembly GCA_009763385.1 of Coix lacryma-jobi var. lacryma-jobi. Classification (NCBI taxonomy): domain Eukaryota; kingdom Viridiplantae; phylum Streptophyta; class Magnoliopsida; order Poales; family Poaceae; genus Coix; species Coix lacryma-jobi. The sequence continues at coordinate 134,859,154 of CM019827.1, forward strand.
GACCTCCTGGGGATTTCAGAAGGACAGCTCCGACCCAGTGTCGGGGGGTTCCACGGAGTAGTACCAGGAAAAGAAGGCCACCCCCTCGGCGCATCGACCTGCCGGTTTGCTTCGGCACGCCGGCAAACTTCTGTCAGGAAACGCTCACCTTCGAGGTGGTCGGCTTCCAAGGGACCTACCACGCCATCATCGGCCGGCCAGGCTACGCAAGTTCATGGCGATTCCTAACTACACGTACTTGAAGCTCAAGATGTCGGGGCCAAAAGGGGTCATCACCGTTGACACCTCCTACGAGCACGCATACCACTGCGACGTGGAGTGCGTCGAGCGGGGGAGGCCAACGTCCACCTCGACTCGCTCGAGGCCTTGGCAGCTCTGGCCACCGAGGGGGCCCAGAAGCAAAGCGTCACGCCGGCACCTTCGAGCCGGCTGAGCACACCAAGCAAATACCCGTCGACCCGACCTCGGCCAATGGCAAGACGCTGACCATCAGTACCAGCCTCGAGGCCCAAATAGGAAGCAGTGCTCGTCGACTTTCTCCGCGCGAACATCGATATGTTTGCGTGGAACCCCTCGGACATGCCGGGCATACCGAGGGAAGTCGCCGAGCACGCCTTGGAGATCCAGGCCGGGTCCAGACCAGTGAAGCAACGCCTACGCCGCTTCGACGAGGAAAAGCGCAGGATCATCGGTGAGGAGGTGCACAAGCTTTTGACGGCCGGATTCATCAAGGAGGTATTTTACCCAGAGTGGCTAGCTAACCCTGTATTAGTTAGGAAAAAGAATGGAAAAATGCGGATGTGTGTAGATTACACTGGTCTGAATAAAGCATGTCCAAAAGTTCCATTTCCTTTACCTAGAATTGACCAGATCGTTGATTTCCACTGCTGGGTGCGAAGTGCTTTCGTTCCTTGATGGTATTCCGGCTACCACCAAATTAGGATGAGAAAATCCAATGAGCTCGCGACCTCTTTTATCACGCCATTGGTATGTATTGCTATGTTACGATGCCCTTCGGCCTTCGAAACGCCGGGGCAACGTACCAACGATGTATGCAGCACATCTTTGGCGAGCACATAGGCAAGACCGTCGAGGCCTACGTCGATGACATCGTGGTTAAAACTAAAAAAGTAGGGAACCTCATCAGCGACCTCGAGACCACGTTCGTCGAGTGCCTCCGGGCCAAGAATGTGAAGCTCAACCCCAAAAGTGTGTCTTTGGTGTGCCTCGAGGCATGCTACTTGCTACATCGTCTCGCAACGGGGATCGAGGCGAACCCTGAAAAAATCTCAGCAGTCACGAGGATGGGCCCGATTCGTGACCTCAAGGGCGTACAGAAAGTAACAGGCTGCCTAGCCGCTCTCAGCAGATTCATCTCGAGGCTAGGGGAAAAAGCGCTACCCCTCTACCGCCTGCTAAAAAGACGGAACACTTTGTGTGGACCGCCGAAGCGGAGGAGGCCTTAACCAAGCTGAAGGGGCTGCTGACTTCTGCACCGATTCTCATGCCCCCGCGACCAGCCGAAGGTGACGATTCCCCCGAGCCCCTCCTCCTCTATGTGGCCGCAACCACTCAGGTGGTTAGCGCGGTCATAGCCGTCGAGAGGCACGAGGAGGGTCATACGTTGCCGGTCCAGCGACCGGTATACTTCACCAGTGAGGTACTCTCCGAGAGGCAAGGTCCGGTACCGGCACCTCCAAAAGCTGCTCTACGGCATCATCGTCACAAGGCGCAAGCTCCAGCACTACTTCCTCGCTCATCCCGTGACGGTGGTGTCGTCCTGCCCCCTCGGAGAGATCGTCAACAATCGGGAGGCCACGGGGCGCATCGCCAAGTGGTCCGCCGAACTAATGGGGGAGACCATCACCTATGCCCCGCGAAAGGCCTCAAGTCGCAAGCGTTGGCGGACTTCGTTGCTGAATGGACCGACACTCAGCTCCGCCGGCACAGATTCAAGCCGAGCTCTGGACCATGTACTTCGATGGATCCCTCCGAAGACGGGGGCAGGGGCAGGCCTGCTCTTTCATCTCACCCCTCGGAGTACACATGCGCTACCTGCTACGCCTGCACTTCCCCGCCTCCAACAATGTCGCCGAGTACGAGGCCCTCGTCAGTGGGCTGCGCATTCGCCCTCGAGCTCGGGGTCCGACGCCTCGACGCCCGAGGAGACTCGCAGCTCGTCGTCAACCAGGTTATGAAGGCTTCAAGCTGCATCGATCCAAGATGGAGGCATACAGCGGGGAGGTGCGCAAGCTGGAAGACAAGTTTTACGGCCTCGAGCTCAACCACGTAGCTCGAAGTACAACGAGGCCGCAGACGAGCTGGCAAAGTTGGCGTCCACGCGCGGCACGGTACCGCCTGACGTCTTCTCGAGGACGTCTTCGAGCCATCCGTCGAAATCGATCCGGGGCTGGCCCCTCGACGCCACCCCTCGAGCAAGACGCAGGGGCTCGACCTCAACGCCACCCCTCGAGAAGGACCCCTCGACGTCCGCAGAGGCGATGCAGGTCGACGACACGCCTCTCTCTCGTCATCACGGCCCCTCGACTGGCGGACGCCCTACTCGACTACCTAACGCGAGGCGAGCTACCAGAAGACAAGACGGAGCCCGACGCATCGCTCGGAGGGCCAAGACCTACGTCATCTACGGCGACGAACGGGAATACCGACGAAGTCCGACTGGAATCCTTCCACGCTGCATCCCACTCGAGGAAGGGCGCAAGCTCCTCGACGATATGCACTCGGGGGCTTGCGGCCACCACGCAGCGCCGAGGGCCCTGGTTGGCAACGCCTTCCGACAAGGCTTCTATTGGCCGACCGCCATTGGGGATGCCAAGCGTTTGGTCCAAGCATGCCATGGGTGTCAATTCTACGCCAAGCAAACGCACCAGCCCGCACACGCCCTGCAGATGATCCCAATCACTTGGCCATTTGCCGTTTGGGGGCTCGACCTCGTGGGTCCCCCAAAAGGACAAGTGGAGGGTACACACACATGCTCGTGGCCGTCGACAAGTTCACCAAGTGATCGAGGCTAAGCCGATAGGAGACCCCACCTCCGAGAGGGCTGTCGAGTTCATCGCCAACATCATGTACCGTTCGGGGTGCCTAATGTCATCATCACCGACAATGGCACCCAATTCACGGGCAAAAAGTTCACCAACTTCTGCGATGACAACAACATTCGCGTAACCTGGGCCTCGGTCGCATACCCCCAATGCAACGGGCAGGTCGAGCGCGCCAACGGCATGATACTCCATGGGCTGAAGCCGAGGCTATTCAAGACCCTCAAGAATTTCGGAAAGGGGTGGGCTACAGAACTCCCCTTGGTGCTGTGGGGCCTCAGGACTACGCCGAGTCGAGCCACCGGGTTCACTCTGTTTTTCCTAACCTACGGCCGGGCCGTCTTCCCTACCTACGGACCTCGAGTACGGCTCACCTCGACTTCGAGCCTACAACGAGCAAACCAGCGACGAAAGGCTCGCCAACGCCAAGGACCAGCTCGAGGAGGCCCAGACGTGGCGCTCATCAACTCTGCACGCTACCAGGAAACACTTCGATGCTACCACGACAAGCACGTACGCAAAAGGGACCTGGCGGTGGGGGACCTCGTGCTTCGACGGCTGCAAGATAATCGAGGGCGCCATAAGCTCACCCCTCCGTGGGAAGGCCCATACACCGTGGCCGAAGTACTCAAGCCAGGCACATACAAGCTCTACGACGACCAAGGCAGGATCCTGGTGGACGCGTGGAACATATCTCAGCTATGTCGCTTCTACCCTTAAGGGCCTCGAGGCCTTGTTCATTTTATTGCTTTGTACAAAACCGTTGAATATAAATGGGCCAACTCGTGCGCCATCTTTCATGTTCCTTAGCAACTCAAGGTAGCCTCGACCCTGCCTAGCTCAGGGTCGAGCCTCCCTCGGGGGCTGACAAGGGGGTAAACGCCCCCCAGACTCCGGAAAAAACGCGTGTTTTCTTTCAAAAATTTGACCCTCGTCTCGACTCGCGCCTCGAACGAACTAGCGACGTCTAAATCTTAAAGTACCTCGAGCCCCAAGGTCGGGGGGCGTCGACGTAGACGGCCGCCTACGCCCCCGGGCTACGGTGCCCTACCTACGCCTCCCCTCGAGGGGCTCGCGACGTACCAAAGGAACACAGACTAAGTTAGCAGAAACTCTCGAGCTTGCGACAAGAGAAGCGGTCAAACGCATTTGAAAGGAAAACAACTCTTTTCATAAACAAATCATATATACATTCGGGTCTCGACGTACCCTCATTTATGTCATAGAATTCTTACAAGGGCCTCGACACCCAAATTTGGCACGCAGGCCTCAGTCCTCGTCGGTGCGGTACTCCTCCCCGAGGTCCACGATGGCAGGCTCGACCTCGACGCCCGAGCTCGAAGGAGGGGGCTCCCGCACCGCCGCTGGCGTCAGGAGGCAGCACGTCCCCTCGAAGATCTTCGCGAGCGACGTCCTCGGCCATCTCCCTCTTCTGTCCATCTTCTCCAAATTTTGTCGACACGGCGGTTGTTCCACTCCTCATCCTTCCCCTCGATCTCGATGAAGCCATTCGCGACAACGTGGACCGGGAAGCGGAAACCAGAGCGAACAACCGCGAGTGTCTGCTTGACGCCGTGATGGAGAGCTTGCCGGACCGGTCCCGCGCGGCTACGTCGAAGAAGCACAAGGCGTCGACCAAGGCATCGCCCCGAGCCATTGCACCTTCTGCCGCGGTCACAGGAGGAGCACCCCATGGGGCCGAGCCGGTCGAGAGAGGAGCGAGCCCGCTCCGCCACCATCGTCTCATCTTGGAGTTGGTCCAAGAGAGCCTGGTTCGTTCCGCGGAGCTCCTCAACCGTCTTCTCGACCCCTCCGCAATAAACAAGGAAGAGTGAGACGGCGGCGTAACAAAAAACTTCGAGACCCAAACAAAAACAAGTGTAAGCCTCACCGTCGCAGTGTTGCCCCAGTGCGGCGAGGAGGTCGCTGGTCAGGCCCTCAGCACGCTGCTCCAGCCTGCGCTTCTCGGCCAGCGTGAGGAGCTTCTCGGACCTAAGGTCCTCGATCAGCCGGCCCGCCTCCACCAGGGCAGATCCTTGCGGATCACCTCCTGCCGCGCCGCCCCCCTCGGCAGCTCTCGGCGGTGGCGCGCACCACTCACGCGTCTTCGGCCTCTTTTCTCGCCGCCTCCGCTGCGGTTCCTTCTGCGGCGGCGGCTCTCTCTCACGCTCGCAGCCTCCTCCTTCGCTTCGTCGCCCTCGGCTTCAGCCCGCGGCATGGCCTCGTTCGGGCGTCCGCGGTCCTTCCTTCCTCGACGCTTCGGAACGGCCGGCGGCCTCCTCCTTGGATCGGGCGACTCGCCTCGAGCCACCCGGACCTCCGCCTCCGCCTCGTTAAGCCGGCCGGTCGCCATCTGGGCGTTCCGTCCGGCTCAGCTCCGCGCGGAGATCTCGAAGCTCCGCCTCAGCCCGCGCGAGGGCGCTGACACCTGTGCGGACCGGCCCGCTCCTCGGAGCAGGACCGCTCCGCCTCCGCCATAAGCACGGCCAGCTCCCGGGAAGATGGACCGCACCTCGCGCGGGGCCCCCCGCTGGGCCGGCTCGCTCGTGGAACCACGCGGCGCCCGCTGCGATGGGCGAGGGAATCGGCCATAGTATCGTCGAGTGCTCGCTCAATGTCGGGCAATCCTCCTCCGCCTCGAGCTGCCCCGACAGCGAACCGCTGCCCGAGGCACGGGCCCCCACACCCTCCGTCCCTCCGCCGGCCCTTCCTGTTGCGGATCGATCGGAAGGCTCGACCCCGGCCCTCTTCCCCCGGCCCGGCCCTCCGGCGCCTTGTCGGCGCTAGCCGGCACCAAGGGCGCCTCCACCATCATCAGCCCGCGGCGAAGAGCGGCCCCTGCTCCAGCTCGTTCAGGAGGTCCTCCACCGTCGGCTCCTTCTCCGCCGACGCCTCTTCCCCCCTCCCTCCTCCGCAGCCCGGCCCGTCCTGGTTGGAGCCACGAGGGGCGCGGTCTCCCTCAGCCCCAGACGCCGGCGGGCCGTGCTCTCCCCCGGGCGCTTCCCCCCCCCGGCACCCCCGTCGTGGTTGGGAAGGATGGCGCGCTCCCAGTTGGCACCATCGCGGGAGGAGGAGAGGGGGAGGAGGCAGCGCTTCGGTGGATACGGTGGTGGCAGGCTCGATGCCATGAGCTGAGGCCCCTGCAATACGAGATGACGGAGATGTCAGAGCCAGGAAGAGTACCTCGACCCCTGTGTCCTGTCGATGGCGACGGCCTCACCCAAAATTCTCGACGATCATCCGGCCCCCTCGAGCCGGGGCCTCTCTCTCCAGCCAGCCTTCTCCAGCCAGCGACTTCTCTAGCTATGAAGTCCATACCTCGAGGTGCCTGTGGCCTCGACGGGGCTCGAGGTCTTGGCCCTCTTGGACGAAGCGAGGTTCCACCTCCTGGTAGGAGCGCTTCCCCCTGAGAAGATGGAGATGGCACGCGTCATTAAATCAAGAGGTGAAGCCTCATACCGACGAGACCCAAGGAAGCTACTCACCCGAAGCGGCGGCTGGGCTTCTTCCCGGAATCGCCGGACCCACTCGGGGGCTTCGAGCCCACCCCACGGCTCGAGCCCTGCGCCTGGGCCGTCTCCACAGGGCTGGGATGGGGGGAGGGCTCCCGACTCCTCCCATGGCTCGACCTCGAGGGAGATGCCTGTCGCCCCCCCTCGCGGGAGCGGGCGACCGTACACCTTCCCGCCCTGCGGAGGCGCGTCCCCTTCGCTTCCGGCATCGCCCGGCCTCTGCGTTGCCCTTCCGCGCTCGCTCCCGGGTCGCGCGGCTCCGAGTCACGCTGGGTCGCTCCCGGCGCCCCGGTCGCCTCCGGGGCCTCCCCTCGGCCTCCGGAGTCAGCTACTGGCCTCTCCTCGGGTGCGCCGCGTCGCTCCTGCGTCTCGACTCCGGCTCGTGCAGAGGTCGGGGGCTCTATCGTGATGGCGGCCTCTTCTCCCTCCCCGCCCTCCCTCTGCCGGCTCGACGGCGCCCTTGCGGCTCGCGGGGGTCGGGCCCTCGACCCCCTTCTCCACCTGTCGACCGCCTCTCGAGGCCCGACCTCCCGAGACCCCCGTCTGGCTGACGCGGGGGCGGCCTCCTTTTTTCGCTTTGCCTTGCTCCGGGTCGCCGGCTCCCTTGGTTCTTCCTGGCCGGACATTTTCCGGCGGTTACTTCTGCTCGACGGACCTCGGGCCCCCGACGAGGCAGGGATCGGCGCCGCCATCCGCGGCTGCGTCCCGCGCGCTACCCTTTCGTCGGTGGGACCTCCAGTGTACCCATCTGCACAGAGGAGCGGTCAGCCCTGTCATCGACGAGCCCCGCGAGCATCAAGCGCGCGTCCATCCCCTCGTCGTCGCCCTCCTCCTCATCACCACTCTCCTCCTCCGAGCTCGAGGAGCTCAGCTCGGGGGACCCTTCCCAGGCTGACGGTTACGACGAGCCTTCGCCAGTCTCTGCTCCCGAGCTAAGCGACGCAAGTTTTTATCTTTCTCTTTCTTCTTTTTTGGCATCCTTGCTCTCCTTGTCCTTCTGAGCAGAGAGGCGCCTCACCTGAGAATCCGCGCGTCCTCCCTCACCGGGGGCCTCGACGCGCGACAAGTAAATGCCCCCTGAAGAAAGAAGAAGAATGATGAGACAAACCACAAGACGGATGCAAACGGACCAAAGGAGGAAGAAGGGGGAGGAGGCTCGAGATAGCTCGCTCGAGGTAGCTTACCAGGTCAAGACACCCCTCGTCGGTTGCCATCGCAACCGGGTTGGAGAGTTCAGGGTAATCGGCATGCCGGACAGCTCGAGGAGCCGGCCAGTCGGTTCATCACAGCCTGGCACCCCTCGACGAAAGATGGTCTAAAAACTCGGACAGTTGCGACTAATCTCTTTTCTTTATGTGAGCATGAGATTTTCAGGCCTCGGGTGAAAGCTCGCCCCCCATCTCGCCTGAGCCTCGAGGCCGGACCTCGAACGATCGCTCGTTCTCCGTCTCGCTCAAGCCCTCCGAGCCAAGCCTCGGACGGAGTCTCCCACGACAAGGAAAGGTAACCGTAAACATTTAATGAGACTACCAAACCACATTTCGAGCCTGTTGACAGGTACACACGGCGCCGCGATCTCCGCTCCCTGATGATATCCGCCTAAAAAGGCGCGCCCACTGGGCGGAAGGCTCCCAAACGACGGAGGATTCTTTGGGAAGCCCACGAGGGAGTTCTAACCACTCCCCCATGGCCTCGGGGGCTACACCCGCGGGTGTCGCTCGCACGACACCCACGGATCAAATCGACAAAATCCTCGAGACCAGTTAGCTATCCATCGAGATCCCAATCTGGAGCCCCTGCTCGAATGCAAGCACTCAAACAAGGGCTCGGGGGCTACTGTCGGTGGTACAAAAAAGGGTACCCCCAATCAACGCAAACACCCGAACGCTCTATCTCCGCCCTCCTCGCCTCGCCCGAGCCCTCCCAGCCAGCCTCGGGCGAACGATCAGTCTCCGTCTCGCCCGAGCCCTCCCAGCCAGGCCTCGGTCGAACGCTCTGTCTCCGTCTCGCCCGAGCCCCTCCCAGCCAGGCCTCGGCGAACGCTTTTTCTCTCGCCTCCTCCCAGCCCCGTCCGAGCAATTCGCTCGAGCGCGACGCGTCTCTCTCGTCTCGCCCGAGCCCTCCAGGCTCGGGCGGCGCGCTCTCTTTCTCTCGCCTCGAGCCTTAACGCACGGACCTCGAGCTGCACAGACAGCCGTACCAGCCCATCATACCACGCATTTAATGCCTTCACCTACTCCGGTCATGTCCACTAGTGCACGGCGTGTACCATAGTAACTCGGTGTAAAGGTCAAGTCTCGTTTTCACCACAAGCATGGGCAAAAGGCACCAGTGCAGCACTGTTCGGCCAATCCAGGCACTGTAACCCCTCGAGGCCGGCTACGCGCCCCTCGAGCCCTGCACTGTAACTCCTCGAGGCCGGCTACGCGCCCCCTCGAGCCCTGCACTGTAACTCCTCGAGGCCGGCTACGCGCCCCTCGAGCCCTGCACTGTAACTCCTCGAGGCCGCTACGCGCCCCTCGAGCTCTGCACTGTCACACCTCGAGGCCGGCTCCGCGCCCCCTCGAGCCCCGTGGCACCCCCAAGCCCGCCTCTCCGCGCCCTTCGAGCCCTAACTACTTTCGTGCTATTGGAGGACAGGTACCCCAAGACCCGGAGGGACCCCGCCGCGTACTGTACATTCCGGGATGGGTGCGGTACGGCTCCCGCCTTGTCGCGCCACCACGTCCGCGCCCAGGATGGAAGCCACGACCCAAGGACGTCTCAACAGCGACGATCACATCGGCTCCAGTGACCCCGACAAGACAGGGTTCCTACCCTTCTCCGTATGGGGCACCATACGCCCCGACACCCTGTAATACTTTTATGTAACCCTGGCCTCCCCTTGCTCTATAAAAGGGGACGCTAGGGCCCTCATTCGGGACGAGACACAACACACGAGTCCACACACAGACACGAGTCCGGACTCCGGTCCACGCTCACTAAGCTTGTATTCTCCCCTGTACAAGCACTTAGGTGCAAATAATACAAGAACATCTCCCCCCGCTGGACGTAGGGCCTTCTTTGCCCGAACCAGGATAAATCCTTGTGTCCCCTTGCATCACCATCCAGGAAGAGAAGCACGCGATCATATTACTCGTTGGTGTGATACCCCCGGGTACGAAACACCGACAACTTGAAATAGATTCAGTGAACAGAGAAATAGATTCAGTTTGTAAATAAATTGGTAACCATGTTTCATGGTAACATGGTAAAGACTGAACATGGTAACAGTGATAACAGTTATGAAGACTGAACATGGTATAATTATGCTATAAAAACATGGGAATGTATAGTTGGCTCAGATTTGCCCTCCAAGGTCATCACATTGCTTGCAAACTGGTTGCTTGTACATGATATACAAGCCATCCTAGTTTAGCAGCTTAATTACAAGTACAAGAGGGCATTTCGATCATCATCGCCACTGCCTCAGCATAGAAGGAGTCACACATCATTGCATATGCCGCTACCTCAGCTTACAAGTAGTAGTAGAGAGAGTAGTAGAGTAGTAGTAGGACAACAGTAGTAGGACAGCAGCAGTAGGACAGCATGCATGTGTAGGACAGTAGCAGAGAGAGTAGTAGGGGTAGTAGTAGAGAGAGTAGTAGAGTAGTAGGACAGTAATAGTAGTAGGACAACATGTGAGTATGACAGTAGCAGAGAGAGTAGTAGAGTAGTAGTAGAGGGAGTAATAGAGTAGTAGAGTAGTAGGACAATAATAGTAGTAGGACAGTAGTAGAGAGAGTAGCACAGTAGTAGAGAGAGTAGGACAATAGGAGTTGTATAGGACATCACAGGCCATCATAGGCCATCACAGGCCATCATAGGGGCATCATAGGACATCATAGGTAGCGGCATTTGCATAGTGTAAACAATAGTACATCATAGGCAGCATTTCACACTTAAACAGCATTTCCAAATAAATATACAACATTTCATACTTCCAGTATAAACATAGTGAGTTGGCATTGACAAGTGCAGCTTGCTGCCGAAGGAAAAAAACACAATAAGAATGTGCAGCTTTTCCTAATATTTGTGATTTATAAATTGTAACTAGTTAATAAAATAAAACAAACTAGCATTTTATATTTAATTGCCACTGATTTATAAATATGGGCATTAGGGAATGGCTCGTATTTTATATTTAATTTGTTTGTCATTTTCACAAACAACAAGAAAACCTAAAACTACCAAAGCGACGAGTACATACCTCAACGGAGACGGAGGATGGAGGACGGTGGAGAGACGGGCTCCAGGTGGCGCCGAAGGTCGGGCTCCAAGCGGAGGCGGAGGACAGGCTCGAGCCAGCGGTGGACGGGATCCAGGCGGTGTGGGACCCCAGAGCTAGGGTTTCGGGCTTACCGGGATGAAACTCCAGGACGGATCTCCGACGAGGCTGAAGGAGCGGAGAAGAGGGTGAGCCGTAGCCCCGTGGTGTCGAGCGAGGATGACCCACGCTGCGCCGCCGTGTCAGCAGAACAAGTAGTAGAGGCAGACACGCAAGGAAGAGAGGGGCACGGTGGCGGCGAAAGGGGGCACAGAGAGGGGCGGCGGCGGGTCACGGTGGCGGCGGAGAGGATGTGGCGTAACGGTCCTAATCCCATGGCCCACTGGTCCCCGTCAGCCTTTGACAGCCGAACCGATGTTCCGCGTGATTAAGACTGTTCGTCACTGGGCTGCATCAGCGCCCATCGTCCGCAGGATCATCTCACAATTCGGTCACAGCACTGGATACTTTTACAAATAACATCGAAATACAGAGCGGAAGACTTAAATAACATTAGTTTTACAAACTGAGGTTCCAAATAAAATTAAAGGTGCAGTTATTACAAACCATGTTCGGGTAACAGAAATAGGCAACGTAGCGGAGTACAACAATAATATATACTTGCAATCACCCCAGCCCGAGGGTGCACAACTATTCTTCGGCCTCATCGGCCTCTTCCTGGACGATGGTCATGCAGCAGGGCGCAAGACACATCGGGGACTCAGCATACCTGCAGCATGGGTAACAAACCCTGAGTACTGGGGTACTCAACAAGACTTACCCAACTAAAGAAAAGGAAGAAGACTCAGGAATGAGAGGCTTAGGAAGTCAAGGTAAGGCTTAAGCAAGATCAAGTATTTTGCAGAAAAGCATTTTGTAAACCTTGTTCTTTTTGGAAAGATTCAGGTATTTCTCAATTCTTCATTGTTCATGATTCATTTTACCTTCTGAAACATACCTAGTTGAGAACCACTCTCCGTTGACAGTCAGTGACCAAGTCTCCATAACTGAGGAGCAACGTTAATCCGGGTAAATAATACTCAGCTGGGGATCCCTATCCACACTGCATATGTAGCACCCAAGCTTGCATATGTCAACTCGTCTACCACGATTCCTCCAAGATTGGGCCCGGTCCTACGCGCCACCCGAAGTACAGTACACCACTCCTATCCAGGTACGACGACCACGTGGGTACATGCTACTTCCGCCATCTCTCCACTCCCAGTGCGCGGTTGTCGGTTCAATAAAGGATTCCTCGAAGCCAGAGCTTTCCGAAGTATGTGAATAGTTGCAAGTCTTGGCCAGCAGGCCCCTATACGGATGGTCCCTAAATTTTTCTGCCAGAACCATACCTTGGTCATATCTCACCCAAGCGTAATAGTCCTGTCAGTTTTTCAACCCTGTCCCGGTCGGTGTCAACTGTTGAGTCCCGGACTACAACATGACGGCACCGTACGCTCGGACAACCTCTCCTCGCAATTGACTAGGTACGGATCAGATACCTAGCCAATGGGCGGGGAGTAAAACCAAAATCCCATAAAGATTCTTCAAGTGCTCACACTTTTGAAAATGGCATTTTATTGCAAATCTATTGTATAGCATCACTAAGCATTTGCAAATAGTTTTTAAACAGGGCAGGTGGATCTTCTGGTGGAGGTAAACAGTGCAGGTAATAGGTCATCACACAACTCCTATAACCTAATGCAGTAGTTTAACTCAAAGACATTTTAAGTAAACCTTTTATAAAAACAAAGGAAGGGTTAAAATGCACCGGGGCTTGCCTTGAAGAGCAAAGAGGACAGGCTCGGGGTCGGCAGTGCAGGTGTCGGAGCTCGGGGTCGCCTCAGGGGTAGGTTCGTCAGCGGCTGCTTCGACTTTGATGCTTTCTCCTTCGGTCACTATACGGATGCAATGATGTATGCTTATGAGGATGCTGACATGAACAAAAGGCTTGCTAAAACGCAGGACAAAACCTACTGATTCTAGAGTACACTTTCCATCGCGTAAGTAACTTCTTAATGTGGACATAAAGTTACTTATCTTTATCCCTAAGCAAAATTAATCAACCTATTAAGCATCATTTATCCGACCTAAACACAAATCATGCATGGCATCACAAACATCATAGACCAAATGGGTGGGGTCTATGAACAGCAAACAATCCCAAAAGTCACATCACAGGGCATACAACATGAACCCTTCTTGACTTTCTATTTTTCCTAAATTATTTAAAAAGGTCATTTTATGAAGTTGCTCCAAAAATTACCAAATTAATCTCATAAGTTCATTATGGTATAAAAAGATGTCAAAACAAATTTCATAATTTTTGGAGGTCATTAAGGTGCTCAATTAAAATCAGTCATTAATTAACAAAAGGCACTATTTACAATTAAAATAAATGCTCAAAAATCAACTTGTTCCAAAAGACTTCAAAATTTCACCAGAGACTAAACATGGCATGGGAACTCACAAAAATTTATCTCATGATTTTTGGAGTTATAAATGATTTTTCTAAAAAATCCAAAACCATCCATTTATTAATTAAAAGAGAGATTTTCATTTTTTCAATTTCTTCGCACAATTTCAAGTTTCATATTTTTCTAAAATACTACAAGGTATAAAGAGTCTACCATCAATTTTCAGAATTTTTGGAGCAACACAGAAAATCACACAAAAAGATGAAAAAGAAACACTATTCACATCTTTCCAAAAAGGAAAAAGAGCACTGTGTTCCTTCCTCGCAGGGCTCGGGCGAATCGCGCGGCGGACCGCAGGGCTCGGGCGAATCGCAGGCGAGGCGGACGGCGGACCGGCCGCTCGGGGCTCGCGCTGGGAAAGCCGAGGGTGGGGGAAGATTCGCGAGCTCACCGTGAGTCGGGAGGGAGGCTCGGCGAGGCGGTGCAGGGTCGGAGGAGGGAGTCCGACGGTGGTGGGCGGATCTCTTCGGCGGCGTCCGGCGTCCGGTGGCTCTGTCCACCAAAAGAGGTCGCCGAGGGTGCGGTTAGGAGCACGCTGAGGTGAGGAAGAGAGGGCAGGGGTCGGAGGGAAAAGAGAAGCACTCACGGCGGCGAATTTCTCGCTTAGCCGAAACGCGGCCGTTTGCCGGAGTCGGGGACGAAGCTTCTGCGCCGGCGAGAGGAGGGCGGAGAGGTGAAATTGGTTGCTCGGGAAGGTGGAGCAGCAGCTCAGGCGAAGGCGGTGGAGGGCTCGGCGGGCGCTGGGGTGGTCTGGTGGCTCGGGTGCCGTGGTGGCGGCAATGGCGGAGCTCGTGGCTTTTATAGCCGCGGGCGGCGCCGGGGGGTCCGGGCGAGGGGTGAGGAGCGTTCGCGCGGCATCAACGGAGGTAGGGAGCAAGGTAGGGCGGCTCGGTGTGGGCGGAGAGCTCACCGCGGCGCGGCGGCTTGCCGGCGGCCGGCAGCTGCGCGCTGTCCGCGGCCGTAGGGGAAGGAGGAGGGTAGGGTAGGGATGGCGAGACGGCGGTAGGTAGGGGACCGGAGAGGTCGAGCGCTTAGCGCTGGCCTCGGGCGACACGACGCGGGTCAGCCGGCTCGCGAGGCTGAGCTGCGGCCGTCGGCCGGGGGTCAGGAGGTGCTTTAGCAGCTCGGGCGCCGGAGCGGGCCCCTTGCTTTAAAGCTCGCACAGAGACGTTACCCATCCCAAATCTATCCCCTTTCTGAAATTTTGAAATTACTCCCAAAACTTGAACTACATAAAGAAACTCAAAACACCAAAGTTGCTCAAAACTTTGAGACCTACAACTTTGTCAACATAAACTTTTTCTGAAACTCAAAGTTTTTGAGATAATTTTGAAAACCAAAAAGGGGACAAAATTGAAGTTTGAAAGAATTTGAAATTACTTCTGATTTTATATTGAAACTTGAAAATCTGTAAACACCAAAGTTGTTTCTCTTGACAAGATCTACAACTTTGCTAAAAGGACCACCTCAATTTTGAATAGTTTTTCGAATTAGAAAAAAGAGGGTAAAACTAGAGTTTGGAAATTTAGTGTTTTTCAAAAGGGATTTAAATTCTATTTCTGATATCGAACTTTGATTAACGCAACAAAACATCAGGGCACTCAACTGAAATGAACAAGATTCACACAAAGCTAGAACAGAGATGAAATTACCATTTTGCCCTTATAGGAAGATTTGGGCCTTTAGGGTTTTTGAAAAAGAGATCACTACATAAGTCACTCCAGAAAAAGGTAAATGCAAAACAAGAATTAGGCAAACATAATGCATGGCAAGGATGATTAACGACTAAAGATGATGACATGTCAGGTTAATTACATATTAATCACCAGAGGTGTTACAGCCTCCCCCCCTAAAAGAAATCTCGCCCCGAGATTCCGCGCCTCAAAAGACAAAGACAAAACTTTACATCTACAGAGTATCGAGAAAGTCGGGATAAGCCTTTGCTAAGAAGTCTTCGGATTCTGAAGTGGCTTCTTCTTCAGAGTGTTGGCTCCACTGGATCTTGTACCATCTTGTGGTAGTCCTCCGGGTAACACGGTCCTTGTAATCCAACACGCGAACTGGATACTCGGAGTATGACAGATCGGGTTCTAACTCAACACCTTCAACTTCCACCACGTGTTCGGGTATTCGGAGACATTTCTTGAGTTGGGAGACGTGAAACACATTATGGACTGCGGAAAGATGATCGGGTAACTTCAGTTTGTAAGCTACCTTGCCACAACGTTCCAGAATTTCAAAGGACCAATATAGCGTGGTGCTAACTTTCCCTTGACTCCAAAATGAGTGACTCCCTTGGTGGGTGAGACCTTCAGATACACATAATCTCCGATCTGGAACTCCAAAGGTCGACGTCTCTTGTCAGCATAGCTTTTCTGTCGAGACTGCGCAATCTTCATATTCTCTTGTATTTGCTTGACTTTTTCTTCCATATCTTTACTAGGTCAACCCCAAAGAATTCCCTTTCTCCAGGTTCAGACCAACTGAGTGGTGTTTGACAACGGCGACCGTACAGTGCTTCAAAGGGTGCCATTTTAATGCTTTCTTGGTAACTGTTATTATATGAGAATTCTGCCAAGGCTAAACAGTCATCCCAAGTATCTGCGAAGGTGAGCACGCAGGCTCTCAACATGTCCTCTAACACTTGTTGACTCGCTCAGTTTGTCCATCCGTTTGTGGATGATATGTCATGCTATGCAAGAGTTTGGTTCCAAGTGAGGTATGGAATGCTTTCCAGAATTTTGCGACGAACTGGGTACCACGATCAGAGATAATGGTCTTGGGTACGCCATGGAGTTTTACTATGTTGTTCTTGTACATAGCGGCGTAAGTGGGGACGGTGTAGCTGGTCTTGACTGGCAGGAAGTGAGCTTGCTTGTGAGGATGATCCACGTCACCCAAGATGGAATCAAAACCCCTTGGTGTTTTGGGTAGTCCATTGATAAAATCCATACTGATATCGTCCCACTTCCAAGCAGGTACAGTAAAGGTTGCAATTCTCCTCCGGGCTTCATGTGCACAGCTTTAACCCTCTGGCAAGTATCACATTGAGCGACATACCGGGCGATTTCAATCTTCATCTTTGTCCACCAGAATCTCTGCCTCAAGTCTTGGTACATCTTGTTGCTGTCAGGGTGGATAGAGAATCTAGTCAAGTGTGCTTCATCAAGGATTAACTGCCTCAACTCAGGCACTTTGGGAATTACCAGTCGGTTCTTGAACCAAACCACTCCTGCATCATCAATCCTGAAACAATCAGTTTTTCCGGCTCGGATCCTTTCGACGATGTGCTTGATTCCAGGGTTATCTTTCTGTGCAGTGATGATCTGTTCCCTGATAGGTGTTTCTATCCTGATATTATTCAGCGTTCCTTGTGGAACCATCTCAATACCCAGCTTTTCCAATTCATAACATAGGGAAGAACCATAGGGTTTCATCACCAGACAGTTGCAGTATGACTTGCGACTGAGCGCATCGGTGACTACATTTGCTTTTCCCAGATGGTAATGTACGTCGAGATTATAGTCCTTAATCAACTCGAGTCATCTTCTCTGTCTCATATTCAGCTCTTCTTGAGTGAAGATATACTTCAGGCTTTTGTGATCAGTGTACATATTACAGGTACTGCCCAACAAATAATGACGCCAGATCTTTAAGGCATGCACCACTGCTGCTAACTCAAGATCATGGGTTGGATAATTCTCTTCATGTCGCTTAAGCTGCCGGGAGGCATACGCGATCACTCGACCTTCTTGTATCAAAACACAGCCCAAACCAGTACCAGACGCATCACAGTAGACATCAAAGGGCTTTTCGATGTTTGGCTGGGCTAGCACTGGTGACGTGGTTAACAGTATTCTTCAACGTTTGAAAGGCCTGCTCATAGGCTGGTGACCAGACAAACTTCACAGAATTCTTCAACAACTCGGTGATAGGCTTGGCGATTCTGGAGAAATCCGGGATGAAACGGCGATAATATCCAGCCATTCCCATGAAGCTGCGGACTCCATGAACAGTTGGTAGGTGGCTCCCAATCCAGAATGTCTGCCACCTTTCGGATCGACTGACACTCCTTCAGCGGATAGGACATGACCAAGAAACTGTATCTGATCTAACCAGAACTCACATTTACTGAACTTGGCATAAAGCTGATGATCTCTCAGGCGGGATAGAACGATACGAAGATGTTCGGCATGTTTTTTCAGGGGTTTTGAGTAGACAAGGATGTCGTCAATGAACACGCCACAAATTTATCAAGCCTCCGGCATGAATAACGGAGTTCATGAGGTACATGAAGTGGGCAGGGGCATTGGTCAAACCGAAGGACATGACCAGGTAGCTCATATAGGCCGGTACCTAGTAGTGAAAGCTGTTTTAGGAATGTCTTCGGGACGTATTTTTATTTGGTGGTAGCCAAATCTGAGGTCAATCTTGGAGAATACTCTGGCTCCAGCTAGCTGGTCAAAAAGAAGATCATACGAGGCAAGGGATATTTATTTTGGTGGTGACCTCATTGAGTGGGGGCGGTAATCAATGCATAATCTGAGACTCTTGTCTTTCTTCTTTACAAAGATTGCAGGACAGCCCCAAGGAGATGAACTTGGGCGAATGAAGCCTTTATCCAGCAACTCTTGTAACTGGATTTTTAGCTCTGCCAACTCTCTGGGAGGCATTCGATAAGCTCTGCGGGATATAGGAGCAGTCCTGGCTTAAGCTCTATGGCAAACTCAACATCACGGTCAGGAGGTAGGCCAGGTAAGTCTTCTGGAAAAACATCAGGAAATTCGCAGACCACGGGGATGTCTCTGGTCTCTTGAACATAGGTGGTATTCAACTGCGTGGCTGCTGGTTTCGAAGGCATTGGGAGTTGGAGAAGGAGCTTGGAGGTACTGTTAGGAATGTCCACTCTCACAACCCTATTCAGGATGTCCATCATGGCTTTATACTGACACATCCAATTCATGCCTAAAATGACATCTATTTCCTGATCACGAAGCACTATCATGGTGGTAGGAAATACATGTTCCCCCAACATCACTGGTATATTACGACTACCCTCTTAGTACTTATACGCCCTCCAGGCGAAAATATGCAGAAATTTTCTTTCAACTCCCCAATTGATATCCCATGCTCAAAGACAAATGTACGACTGATGAAGGAATGCGATGCACCAGAATCAAACAGCACGACTGCGGATGATTAGCACGGGAAACCTACCGATCATGACGGGCTCTCCTTCTGGGATGTCGCCGACAGTGGTGTAGTAGACTTGCCCGTGCTTCTTGACAACTTTGCCTTTCTGAGCATGCTGCTGCTGGACACGGTGCTGCTGCTGCTGAGATCCTCCAGGACCCTTCTGAGCATTCTGAGCATATCTTTTGGGCTTTGGGCACTCACGAGCCCAGTGGCCAGTCTGGCCGCAGTTGTAGCAGGGATGGTTGTAAGCGGTTTGTGGGTGGTGATACGACACCTCCTGGGCGTTCGGCTGCGTGGCACTTTGCTGGTTGGCGTTGTGGGTGGTGGCCGCAGTACGGACGACCACTTGCTGGTGGGGGTAAGGTGGGCGATTTTGGTGGTGGCTAGGGTGATAAATGACCCTCTGGCGCTTGTGACTGCCAGAGAAACTGCTAGATCCTGCTTTCTTCTTCTTCTTTTCCTCTTGGTACTGGCGATTGCTCTCCTCAAAAGCAACAGCCCGGTCAACGGCATCATGATACGAACCGGTCAGGTTATTAGACATACTTCTGCGGATCTTAGGGTGCAGTCCCCTAAGGAAACAGTCCCTCTTCTTCTCGTCCGTGTTGACGTACTCCGAGGCATACTGGCTAAGGTGATTGAACTGACCCACGTACTGCATCACTGTGGAGTCCTTCTGCTGCAGTGCCAGGAACTGATCAAGCTTCATCTTCATTACTCCAGAAGGGATGTGATGAGCACGGAAAGCTGTGCGGAACTCTTCCCAGGTCAACTGATGGCCCTCGGGCTGGGCAGCCAACAGGTTGGCATACCAAGCGCTTGCTGGACCACGAAGCTGCTGAGAAGCGAACCGGGGCTTCTGGGTGTCGGTGCAGTGGAGAAGGCCAAACTTCTGCTCCATGGTGCGGAGCCAATCATCAGCTTCAAGGGGTTCATTGGCCTTCGTAAAGACCGGTGGACGGGTTTCGGTGAAATCCACATATGTGGTCTCATGGTTGATGTGTTGTGGCGACCACGGTGGCCATTGTTCTGTTGCCCTTGGTTTTGAGCCATCAGGTTAGCAGCGGCTGCCAAGGCTGCGATGGCATCTGCTAGCGTAGCAGGTACAGGTGGAGGGTTTGGAAGGTCAGCCTCCTGAGAACTTCCAGCTCCAGTGCGAGTGTTCACAGGCATCTGTTAAGTAACTTGGAACTTAGCATCCATTGATTAAGTTCTGAAAACAACTGACTGACAAACTCCACTGGTACAAAGTAGATGATTGACAGATACAACAGACTGATAAGGGAAAAGATACGAAAAGAAAGATACAGACCCGACTAACCAAAAGACACTAGCGCGCCCAAACCTAGACTAAGGGTTTAGGTAAGCAGGTGGTACAGACACACGGATCTCCATCCTCTAACAACGAGTCTAGTCCTCATCGATGATGATCATGTCCTCGTCGTCGTCTTCCTCGAGGATGAGCTCAGGCTCAACCTCCTCGTCCTCGTCTTCAGCGTGGATGTCCTCGGCAGGTTCAATCTCCTCGTCCACGCCTGGCTCTTGCTCTACGTCCGGCTCTTCCACTATTCCGTCCTCAGGGTCCTCGACAACCGGGGAAACCACGGGGTGGAGTTGGTCGTACAGCTGGTGTACCTCCTCATGAAGCATGTCATTGAACTGTTCAATCTGAGTTGTGTACTGCCGCAGCCCGTGAAGCTCGGCCCTGGTGACGTCCTCGCGAATCCAAGTGGCATCGCGCTGCTGGATGGCGCGAATCACGTCCGGTTGGCCTGCTCCAGGGAGGCTCGGGCCTCATAGAACTCCAGACGTGAGTGGTAGAAGTCTTGCTCCAAGTTCTCCAGCTCAGCCTTCAGATTCTTGATCTCCTCCTTTAGGTGTTTGCGGGTGCGACGGGGAAAGCGACGACCGTTGGAGGCTTCACCAGTCTCTTCTCCCATGCGTGGTGCAGCTGGTGGCGTGGCACACCATTGGGTCCAGTCGACTTGCGAGCGGTCAGCTTGATACGAGCCATGTCTGGATAAGGTAAGTTGGATGAGGAGTAAAAGGCTAGCAAGAAAAGGTAAAGGCATAATATCCCAACGAACTTAGAGAGGAAGTTATTATATTAACTTAAGTGAATATGACATGATGCATGGATCGTTCCTACGGAACAAGGCAATGCAATAAATAAAGGTACATAGGGCTTATTACAAGTTGTCTCGCTAGCTAGTGTTGCCATATACAAGACAAGATGAGAGAAGCAGTTTGGACCCAAAATAGTCAAGTTTAGTTTGTTTGGACTCAAAGATCTTTTGAAGTTTTCGCAACACTGCAACGTTATAGTGAGATGCTCCGATACCACTCTGTGGCGTAACGGTCCTAATCCCATGGCCCACCGGTCCCCGTCAGCCTCTGACAGCCGAACCGATGTTCCGCGTGATTAAGACTGTTCGTCACTGGGCTGCATCAGCGCCCATCGTCCGCAGGATCATCTCACAATTCGGTCACAACACTGGATACCTTTACAAATAACATCGGAATACAGAGCGGAAGACTTAAATAACATTAGTTTTACAAACTGAGGTTCCAATAAATTAAAGGTGCAGTTATTACAAACCATGTTTCGGGTAATAGAAATAAGCAACGTAGCGGAGTACAACAAAATAAGATACTTGCAATCACCCAGCCGAGGGTGCACAACTATTCTTCGGCCTCATCGGCCTCTTCCTGGACGATGGTCATGCAGCAGGGCGCAAGACACATCGGGGACTCAGCCAGACCTGCAGCATGGGTAACAAACCCTGAGTACTGGGGTACTCAACAAGACTTACCCGACTAAAGAAAAGGAAGAAGACTCAGGAATGAGAGGCTTAGGAAGTCAAGGTAAGGCTTAAGCAAGATCAAGTATTTTGCAGAAACATTTTGTAACCTTGTTCTATTTTGGAAAGATTCAGTATTTCTCAATTCTTCATTGTTCATGATTCATTTTACCTTCCGAAACATACTAGTTGAGAACCACTCTCCGTTGACAGTCAGTGACCAAGTCTCCATAACCGAGGAGCAACGTTAATCCGGTAAATAATACTCAGCTGAGGATCCCTATCCACACTGCATATGTAGCACCCAAGCTTGCATATGCCAACTCGTCTACCACGATTCCTCCAAGATTGGGCCCGGTCCTACGCCACCCGAAGTACAGTACACCACTCCTATCCAGGTACGACGACCACGTGGGTACATGCTACTTCCGCCATGTCTCCACTCCCAGTGCGCGGTTGTCGGTCCAATAAGGATTCCTCGAAGCTAGAGCTTTCCGAAGTATGTGAATAGTTGCAAGTCTTGGCCAGCAGGCCCCCATACGGATGGTCCCTAAATTTTTCTGCCAGAACCATACCTTGGTCATATCTCACCCAAAGCGTAATAGTCCTGTCAGTTTTTCAACCCTGTCCCGGTCGGTGTCAACTGTTGAGTCCCGGACTACAACATGACGGCACCGTACGCTCGGACAACCTCTCCTCGCAATTGACTAGGTACGGATCAGATACCTAGCCAATGGGCGGGGAGTAAAACCAAATTCCCATAAAGATTCTTCAAGTGCTCACACTTTTGAAAATGGCATTTTATTGCAAATCTATTGTATAGCATCACTAAGCATTTGCAAATAGTTTTTAAACAGGGCAGGTGGATCTTCTGGTGGAGGTAAACAGTGCAGGTAATAGGTCATCACACAACTCCTATAACCTAATGCAGTAGTTTAACTCAAAGACATTTTAAGTAAACCTTTTATAAAAACAAGGAAGGGTTAAAATGCACCGGGGCTTGCCTTGAAGAGCAAAGAGGACAGGCTCGGGTCGGCAGTGCAGGTGTCGGAGCTCGGGGTCGCCTCAGGGGTAGGTTCGTCAGCGGCTGCTCTCGACTTTGATGCTTTCTCCTTCGGTCACTATACGGATGCAATGATGTATGCTTATGAGGATGCTGACATGAACAAAAGGCTTGCTAAAACGCAGGACAAAACCTACTGATTCTAGAGTACACTTTCCATCGCGTAAGTAACTTCTTAATGTGGACATAAAGTTACTTATCTTTATCCCTAAGCAAAATTAATCAACCTATTAAGCATCATTTATCCGACCTAAACACAAATCATGCATGGCATCACAAATCATAGACCAAATGGGTGGGGTCTATGAACAGCAAACAATCCCAAAAGTCACATCACAGGGCATACAACATGAACCCTTCTTGATTTTCTATTTTTCCTATTATTTAAAAAGGTCATTTTATGAAGTTGCTCCAAAATTACCAAATTAATCTCATAAGTTCATTATGGTATAAAAAGATGTCAAAACAAATTTCATAATTTTTGGAGGTCATTAAGGTGCTCAATAAAATCAGTCATTAATTAACAAAAGGCACTATTTACAATTAAAATAAATGCTCAAAAATCAACTTGTTCCAAAAGACTTCAAAATTTCACCAGAGACTAACATGGCATGGGAAACTCACAAAAATTTATCTCATGATTTTTGGAGTTATGAATGATTTTTCTAAAAAATCCAAAACCATCCATTTATTAATTAAAAGAGAGATTTTTCATTTTTCAAATTTCGCACAATTTCAAGTTTCATATTTTTCTAAAATACACAAGGTATAAGAGTCTACCATCAAATTTTCAGAATTTTTGGAGCAACACAGAAAATACACAAAAAGATGAAAAAGAAACACTATTCACATCTTTCCAAAAAGGAAAAAGAGCACTGTGTTCCTTCCTCGCAGGGCTCGGGCGAATCGCGCGGCGGACCGCAGGGCTCGGGCGAATCGCAGGCGAGGCGGACGGCGGACGGCCGCTCGGGGCTCGCGCTGGGAAAGCCGAGGTGGGGGAAGATTCGCGAGCTCACCGTGAGTCGGGAGGGAGGCTCGGCGAGGCGGTGCAGGGTCGGAGGAGGGAGTCCGACGGTGGTGGCGGATCTCTTCGGCGGCGTCCGGCGTCCGTGGCTCTGTCCACCAAAAGAGGTCGCCGAGGGTGCGGTTAGGAGCACGCTGAGGTGAGGAAGAGAGGGCAGGGGTCGGAGGGAAAAGAGAAGCACTCACGGCGGCGAATTTCTCGTTAGCCGAAACGCGGCCGTTTGCCGGAGTCGGGGACGAAGCTTCTGCGCCGGCGAGAGGAGGGCGGAGAGGTGAAATTGGTTGCTCGGGAAGGTGGAGCAGCAGCTCAAGGCGAAGGCGGTGGAGGGCTCGGCGGGCGCTGGGGTGGTCGGTGGCTCGGGGTGCCGTGGTGGCGGCAATGGCGGAGCTCGGTGGCTTTTATAGCCGCGGGGCGGCGCCGGGGGTCCGGGCGAGGGGTGAGGAGCGTTCGCGCGGCATCAACGGAGGTAGGGAGCAAGGTAGGGCGGCTCGGTGTGGGCGAGAGCTCACGCGCGGCGCGGCGGCTTGCCGGCGGCCGGCAGCTGCGCGCTGTCCGCGGCCGTAGGGGAAGGAGGAGGGTAGGGTAGGGGATGGCGAGACGGCGGTAGGTAGGGGCCGGAGAGGTCGAGCGCTTAGCGCTGGCCTCGGGCGACACGGACGCGGGTCAGCCGGGCTCGGCGAGGCTGAGGCTGCGCCGCCGTCGGCCGGGGGCCCCTTGCTTTAAAGCTCGCACAGAGACGTTACCCAATCCCAAATCTATCCCCTTTCTGAATTTTGAAATTACTCCCAAAACTTGAACTACATAAAGAAAACTCAAAACACCAAAGTTGCTCAAAACTTTGAGACCTACAACTTTGTCAACATAAACTTTTTCTGAAACTCAAAAGTTTTTGAGATAATTTTGAAAACCAAAAAGGGGACAAAATTGAAGTTTGAAAGAATTTGAAATTACTTCTGATTTTATATTGAAACTTGAAAATCTGTAAACACCAAAGTTGTTTCTCTTGACAAGATCTACAACTTTGCTAAAAGGACCAACCTCAAATTTTGAATAGTTTTCGAATTACAAAAAAAGAGGGTAAAACTAGAGTTTGGAAATTTAGTGTTTTTTCAAAAGGGATTTAAATTCTATTTCTGATATCGAACTTTGATTAACGCAACAAAACATCAGGGCACTCAACTGAACAAGATTCACACAAAGCTAGAAACAGAGATGAAATTACCATTTTGCCCTTATAGGAAGATTTGGGCCTTTAGGGTTTTTGAAAAAGAGATCACTACATAAGTCACTCCAGAAAAAGGTAAATGCAAAACAAGCATTAGGCAAACATAATGCATGGCAAGGATGATTAACGACTAAAGATGATGACATGTCAGGTTAATTACATATTAATCACCAGAGGTGTTACAGAGGAGCACCACGTACACGTGCAGAAGAGGAGCGAGAGGACGGTCACGCGGGACGGTGGCCGCTAGGCACCTCGGCAGCGGCGGGGTGGCAGAAAATTTTGCCGGCCCTTCGGGGTCGAGAAGAGAACCGAATGGGCAGACTTGGTTGACTCATTGCATGTGGGGACTTTGTACAGCGCATCTTTTACCGTGGCGGGCCATTTAGAATGCCCGTCGCGGTTAATATTTACCGTGGCAGGCAGCTTTAAAAGCCCGTCACAGTAAATATTAACCGCGACGGGCGTTCTAAAGGGCCTGCCATGGTAAAATATTTTGACCTTTTCCCTTTATCCAATTTCAATTTTTGTTTTTCCCTTAGGTAATTACGCATAATACTAGCTAAAGAGTATGTAGAGTAGTAGTAGTAATTAGGTATAATACTATAGTAGTAGTAGAGTCATTTGGATAAGTTGTTAGCTATAGAGGAGTGTATACAAGCTTGTTTCATTTGTTTGAACATAGAGATATGAAAAAGAAACAAAACAACAGAACAAAATAAATAAATTTTGGTTCCACTGCAATATTACAACTTGTCTTATGGTTTGCCTACACATATCATTTTGGTGCAGGCGCTTTCACTGTCCTCTTTTCACCGTCGTTGCGAGCCCAGGGCATCATCCTCGTCCTGTTGAAATGGTCTTCGACAGCCTTGATCTTCTTTGGATGATCGGTAAATAGTTGGAGCTCTTCGTAGTTGTTGTATTGTTCGCGACTCTGGACCCCATCAGCTCCCACGATTTTGTGCTTCCCTGACAAAACCACATGCCTTTTAGGGTCTTCTGCGTAGAAATAGTAAGCTACTTGTGTGACATCGGTTGCTACTACCCAAGGATCATCTTTGTAGCCGATACTATGAAGGTGCACGGTTGTAAGCCCATAACCGTCAACTACAACCGCCTTTGGGAGGACCCACTGGCAACGGAAGACGGTTATGCTTAGGTTTTGGCCATAGTCAAGTTCCCATATTTCTTCGACCTGCCCAAAATATGCGTCCTCTGGCCCGTGGCCTCGTCGATGCCCTCGTATCGAATACCGTTGTTCTGTGCCGCACTCTTCTTGTCCTTCTCTTTCGTGTGGAACCTATAACCCGACATGTCATAACCTTGCCAAGTGGTGATTTGGGTGGACGGGCCTTTCTGAAGCTTCTGAATTTCCTCACGATTTTCCTTTGATTCTTCAATTGGTATGTCCTGCTCTTTGAGCCACCCTATGAAGCTATTCTTGTGATGGTTCTGGACCCAGTGCTTCGTGACCTGCCCATCATGAGTTGCACAGATCTCGTTCAGGTGCTTTTCGACAAATGTCTCCATGCTAACTAACTGATGAAGTATGTTGTAATGAGCTTGTTGCACCGTTTCGTTTTGTACATCAGTGCGTAGTTTTCGTCCGATGCACCCCATCCCTGAGGTTCTGCCTTCGTGTTGATGGACAGGCAACCCAATCATCCTCCCATCTTTTATGTATCTCATACACCAGTTCACGGCCTCCTCCGTGTGTATGCCTCGATCATAGAGCCCTCAGGGTAAGCACGGTTATGGACGTATCTGTTAAGGGTGGACATGAACCGCTCGTACGTCCACATCTGATGTAGGTACACGGGGCCCAGTTGTTGGATCTGATAGACCATGTGCATCATCAAGTGTGGCATAATATCAAAGTATGCTGGTGGAAAGCACATCTCGAGCTGGCAAAGGGTCTCTGCGATGAACTCCTTCAAGGCAGGTAGCTCGGCCTCATCAATGACCTTCTGGGTGGTGCGGTTAAAGAAGTATGACATACGCATGATGACCATCTTCACGTACTCTGGACGGATAACCCTGATCGCAATTGGCAGGAACGACATCAACATGACGTGGCAGTCATGTGAGTTGTAGACGGTCATTGTGAGGTCTTTCATCGAGACCAGACTCTTGATATTGGAAGAAAACCTTGGCACCTTGATACCCCTAAGCAACTTGAGAAAAGTCGTCTTCTCGTCATGCGTCAGGTTGCAGGCTGCGCCTGGGATATCGACTTTACCGTTCTGAGCCGGTACCGGGTGAAGGTCCGGCCAGATGCCTTGATTGACAAGATCCATACGTGACTTAAGAACCATCCTTTGTCTTCCCCTTGACGTCCAGCAGGACACCAATCGTGCTTTCAAAGACATTTTTCTCTAAGTGCATGCAGTCGATGGCATGGGGTGTATTCAGCGTTTTCCAGTATGAAAGGTACTTAAAGAAAATCGACTTCTTCTTGAAAGGAACGACTGCTGTGACTTCCTCCATCTTGTCTTGCTTTCTCTTCCTTCTCTGTTTTGTTGCCCCCCTCTTCCCGTACCTTCTTCTTCTTTCTGAACTCAATCTGTTCCATGTCCTTGACCATCTCATACACCTTCCCCCCCAACTAGTTTGCACTGGTTGATCACATTGCGGCTCGTCCTGATTGTCAAAATATTTATTCATAACACTCCTTCTGTACCTGTGATTTCTAACGAGGAACCATCTGTGCCTTGTGTACACCATCTTATTGGATCCTTTAAGGTAAGTGTAGCAGGTCTCGTCGATGCAAATTACGCAGCCGGTCTTCCCTTTGATCTGCCCAGACAATGAGAAGAGACCGGGATAATCGGTGATGGTGACAAAGATAATTGCTTTTAGGGTGAACTTCTCCTTGCGGTATGCATCCACCATCTCGACTCCAACATCAAATAGTTTCTTCATTTCCTCCATGAATGGCTCCAGGAGCACATCTATGTCGTTGTCAGGCTACTTTGGTCCGGAGACAAGCATATTCAACATAAGGTACCTGCGCTTCTGACATAGATGGGGAGGCAGGTTGTACATGGTGAGGACGACAGGCCAAGTGCTGTGCGAGCTGCTAAGCTCACCAAATGGTTCATCCCGTCAGTACTTAATGCAAACCTTACGTGCCTAGGCTCCTTGCCAAACTCTGGGTAAGCCATGTTGAAATCCTTCCACTACTTCGCATCGGACGGGTGCCGCAACTTGCCATCGTCTCTCAGTTGATCAGCTGACGCATGCCAGGACATGAGCTTGGCATCCTCTGGGTTCCTGAATATTGCACGCAGACGATCTTCCACGGGTAGATACCACACCGACAGTGCTGGACTTTTCCTCTGTGTGTAACCCTCTTCTTCCTCGTCTTGCTGAGCCGAGATCTGCTTGGTCGCACTGCTCTTCGTCTTTGGCCCCTTCTTCTTCTTCACACCACCCCGCAAGCCTCCGTCATCTTCTGCATCCACACGACAACCTGCATTTTTCTTGTACCAACTAAAGCCGCAGTGCGGACAACTAGTCAAATTCTCGTACTCACCCCGATACAGGATGCAGTGGTTAGGGCATGCATCAAACTTTCTCAGCTTCATCGCCACTGGTCGGATTAGCTTCTTCGCTCGATAAGTATTGGCGAGCACCTTGTTGGCCGTTGGGAACGTGGTGGCAAGGTAGCTTAACAGCTCATTGAAGCTAGTGTCAGACCAACCATGTCGAGCCTTCAACATTAACATATGGAGGTTAAAACGGACAGTTGTGCACTCCTTCGGACACTCGCCCCCGTCCTTATAGAGAGGATCAATTGCCGCCTACTTCATTTCTCTAAAATTCTCCAACCACTTCGGACTACCATAAACAACATCGTCTTAATCGATGTATTTGACTAAATCCTCAACAAGACGCATCTCTTCGGGGTCGCTCACAACAGCCTCTTGACCATCACCACTGTTGTGCTCTTCGTCGGCCAAGTCTTGGATTACATCCTCCACCGTGCTGTAATCTCGAGAACCATTATCGCAACCAGCTGACATGGCTGCCGAAGATGATGATCCAGGTGCTCCTACAGGATTGCCCTGATTCACTGGTATAGATGTCGGCGTTGACGTCGATGAGCTCACTCCAGATGGACCACCACTCGCACCTTCTCTTTCACCGTGAAGAGTCCAGACCGTGTAATCCTTCATGAAACCATACCTAATCAAATGAGATTGCACCATGGGATCTGGGTGGGCTTTCGTGTTCTTGCTTTTATTACACGGACATATGGTTGCAATCCGCTTCAATTTCTCACGATGCCTTTTTGCAATAGTAATAAACTTCCTCACTTCCTCCAGGTACCGCGGATCACCCACTCTATCGAACCGGTACATCCATTCGGACCTATCCATCATACCTACACCATATAAGCAAAAGAAATAGACAAATGATTAGAAAATAGAAAAAATATCTTCCAAAGAGAGAAGGGTCGGGATCCACCCATAGAACATGGTACATTCATGCATAGAAAAAGAGAGAATTGATCGAACACTTGAGCCAAAAAGAGGGGAAAAGAGAGATAAAGGGTGGGAGAGAGACATTAGGAACCTTTTGTGTTGCCCTCCACCCCCAAATTCAATCCTTAGACCTCAATTCAAAAAGTTTGTCAAATTTTAGGGCAAAGCCTCCTCCCCCAAATGTTGGAAGAAGAAAGCTCGTGGGGAACACTACAAGAAATGGATGGCTTTGTGACATAAAATTCATTTGTGACGCAGGCTTTGTGACGTTAATTATGATACAGTTTATGTCATAATACGTTAGTTATGACATGAGTTTATGTCATAATACGTTAGTTATGACATGATTGAAGGGCAATCATTTTTTGACATTAATGTCATAATTCATATAACTATGTCATAATTAACGTCACAAAAAGATTTTATGTCAAAAAGCCAATCATTTCTTGTAGTGGAAGAAGAGGGGGCTGGCTGCTGTTTATATGGAAAATCTTAATCGTGGCGGGCATCCTAAGAAGGCTATCACAGTTAATGGTCTATTAACCGTGACGGGCCACTAAGGTCGCCTGCCACGGTTAACATATTAACCGTGATGGATGGTTTTAGTAGCCCGTCACGGTTAATAGACCATTAACCATGACGGTCCCCTTAGGTCGCCCGCCACGGTTAACCAATTAACCGTGACGGGCACCTGGGCGACAGGTGGCCAGGCCAGCCACCAATACCGCACGGCCAGGTCAGAAGCTCGTCACGGTTAACTAATGCAAGGTATCACGCAAAATAATTTCTGTAGTAGTGAACTATGCTACTCGAACGAGATCATAATCATATTCTTGAGCATGCCCTCTCAGGGACTCGAAAGTTTTCCAATCTACTTGAACCAAGCACACAACTCAGATTTGGTGGAAATTAATGGCATTCCCCAGTTAGGGCTACGACAATGGGTACTTAACAATGACTACTCAAATGCCACTTGATCATCAAGTTTTTAGCTCAATGAGAGTAAACATTGTTCATTGAAGTAAAACTATAAGGATCTGGACAACCTAGAGGGGCTGAATAGGCATGTGAAAAATTAGCTCAAACAAATTGTGAGAGGGGGGCGCGACACTTCCGCTCTAATGCATGACATTGTCGCTCTGTGCAGACTCAGTCTTGCAAGTCAGTGATCAATAAGTGAAAAGTAGATCCGCTAAAAGTGAACCTTCCTAGGGGGGAGGCACACAGCAGCGGTAACTGAATCTACTACCACACACCACCTGGTTTAATAAGCCAGGCCTCGGGCGCGCGCTCGTTTTCCATCTCGCCCGAGCCCTCCAAGCCAGGCCTCGGGCGCACGCTCGTTTTCCGTCTCGCCCGAGCCCTCCATGCCAGGCCTCGGGCGCACGTTCGTTTTCCGTCTCGCCCGAGCCTCCAAGCCAGGCCTCGGGCGCACGCTCGTTTTCCGTCTCGCCCGAGCCCTCCAAGCCAGGCCTCGGGCGCACGATCGTTTTCCGTCTCGCCCGAGCCCTCCAAGCCAGGCCTCGGCGCACGCTCGTTTTCCGTCTCGCCCGAGCCCTCCAGGCCTCCTCGGCAAGCGCTCCACTACCCTTCGAGCCCCCCACAGCCGAACACCACACCTCGAGACCCCACGCGGGGACCTCGAGCCTCTCTGGCACAGCGGCCTATCCCTCGAGACGCGTTATGCCTCCCTCGAGCGGTGCAGACATCGGATGCCAGCCCCATACCGCGCACTTAATTCATCCACCTACTCCAGTCACGTCCTCTGTAACACAACGTGTGCCACAGTGGTCCGGGGCAGAGTCAAGTCTCGTTTTCACCACAAGTATGGGCGAAAAGGCGCCAGTGAAGCACTGTTAACCCACGCCCTACACTGTGGCACGTCCAAGCCACGCCTCGAGGCCCAGATGCCTGCCGCTCAATCGATTTTCACGGGACTTGCCCATACCTGCGGGGACTCGAGCCCCCGTAGGCGCCGCCTCGAGGCCGGCTCCGCGCCCCTCGAGCCCTAACTACTTTCATGCTATTGGAGGACAGGTACCCCAAGACCCGGAGGGACCCCGCCGCGTCCTGTACGTTCCGGGATGGGCGCTGTACGGCTTCCACCTCGCCGCGCCTCCACGTCCGCGCCCAGGATGGAGGCCACGCT
Source organism: Coix lacryma-jobi var. lacryma-jobi (assembly GCA_009763385.1). Lineage (NCBI taxonomy): Eukaryota > Viridiplantae > Streptophyta > Magnoliopsida > Poales > Poaceae > Coix > Coix lacryma-jobi. Next base: position 134,890,459 of record CM019827.1, read on the forward strand.
TCAAGGACGCTTCAACAGCAACGCCCACGTCGGCTACAATGTCTTCGACAAGACAGGGTTCCTACCCTTCTTCGTAAGGGACACAATACACCCCGACACCTGTAATACCCTTGTGTAACCCTGGCCTCCCCTTGCTCTATAAAGGGGACACCAAGGCCCTCATTCCGTCGGTCGGGAACAGACACGTTAAGACACAAGTCCACACACACACGAGTCCGGACTCCGGTCCACGCTCACTGAGCTTGTATTCGCCCCTGTACAAGCACTTAGGTGCAAGTAATACAAGAACATCCTCCCCCCGCTGGACGTAGGGCCTTCTTTGCCCGAACCAGGATAAATCCTTGGTCCCTCTTGCATCACCATCCAGGAAGAGAAGCACGCGATCATATTACTCGTTGGTGTCATACCCCCGGTTTCGAAACACCGACAGTTGGCGCGCCAGGTAGGGGCCTTCGCGTGTCGAGTCGGTTTCTCGCCGTTTCCTGGATGGCTGCTTCGACTCCTTCGTTCTCTGCCGGTGCCGTCATCTGGTTCGGGAGCCTCGAGTTCCTGGCCACTGACAACGGCAGCGAGCTGACCTTGCTCTCCACGGAGGGCCGAGTGGAGGGCGTGTCGCGCCGCCCCGTGCGAGGAGCATGGCACGTCGCCCACACCATCACGCGTCGCCACCCCCCGTGAGCGGCGCCGTCGTCATCATCGTCGCCAGGCACAGGCGGTGCCGGCGGCATACACCCACTTCCCCGCGGCCGGCGCGGAGTTCCCAAGGAGGAGCTTGCCCGGCGCACGGCCGGAGACTTCCCGGGCGCGCCCGCGCCCCCCCAGCGACTTCGCGTTCATCATGCGCACGGACCAGGAGCCAGGCCAGAGGCCTCCGAGCCGTGCACCGTCGACGCCGCCCAGCCTCCTCCCGCACGGGGTGTACCGCGCTCGACGCCGGCAGTTCCCGTTTCGGCCTCGACAGCTCCGCGGCAGCCTACGCCCGCCAGCTCAACGAGCGCAGTCGGGGCCGACAGACGGCGGAGCAGGAGGAACGCCCGGGCGTGCTGCTGCAGGCCATGGCCAACCTGGAGATTGTCCACCCCGCACGCGTCGACCGCGGCCTCTCACGAGCCGTCGGGCCACCTCGTCAAGCCACCTTCGGGGAGTGGTACCGCGAGCTGCAGCCCCGGCACGAGCCAAGGCGGCGCGGCATCACCAGCTCCGACTCCGACGAATACGACTACCACGACCCCGACCTCTGGGATCCCACCAGGGAGTGCTTCCAACTCGAGGGGGTCGTATGCGACACCGAGGACGAGGGCGACGACGGCAGGCCGGCGCTCAACCTCGAAGGGCCCAGAGACGTGGCTGCGGCAGGCGGGTCACGTGTTCACGGGAGGAACGAACCCCCGGCACCGGCTGCACCATCCCAGCACAGCGACGACCGAGCGGCGCAGCTCGCGCAGCTGCGGGAGGCCATCGCCAAGGCTGAGGAGGACCGACAACGCCTGCTGCAGCTCGAGAAACCCTAGCACAAGAACCAGCCCAGCCTCGAGGTGCCGGCGCTCGTGGCCGAGCTCGAGAGGTCCACCGGCATCCTCGAGGACGGGGCGCCAGCACGCCCCGAGGTGCGTTTCCCGCGAGCGGGACAGAACGTGGTGGCGGCGGCGATGCTGCTCCGCGATCTGCCCGCCGTCTCCAACCCTGACGCCAGGCGCATGCTTGGGGAAATGAAGAACCTCCTCGAGACAGCCGCTGTGCAGCAAGCCGAGAGCTCGGCGTCACGACGACGCGGAGCAGCCTCGGGAAGCCGGCGGACACGCCCCGCAACGAGCGCGAGGCATCCGTCCACCACCTGACGCCTCTCGAGCTAGGCCAGTCCGCGAACGGATCATCGACAACCGGCCACCTCGAGACCCCAACGACGCCCGCAACGACATCAACCGCCGGCGCAAGGACAAGGGGGCCCAGGAGCGTGGCTATAGCGCCCATCGAGGGGGCGCTACGACAGCGACGAGGACCGGCAAGTCCTCGAGCCCCCGGGCCCCAGAGTCTTCAGCCGGGCCATCCGCAGCTCAACCCTCCCCGACCGCTTCCGACCGCCGACCAACATCGTGAAGTATGACGGGGAGGTCGAGCCCAAGCTCTGGCTCTCGGACTTCCGCCTAGGCTGCCAACTGGGCGGAGCGAAGAACGACGACCGTGTGATCATACGCCAACTCCCACTTTACCTCTCGGACACCGCCCGCCGGTGGCTCGAGGGGCTCCCGCCGGATCGGATCGACGACTGGGCCGACCTAGTCAGGGTCTTCGACGGGAATTTCAAGGGGACGTGCGTGCGCCCAGGCAACCCCTGGGATCTACGGCGTTGCAGGCAGGCGGCGAACGAGCCCCTCCGCGATTTTGCTCGACGGTTCTCGAAGCAGCGCCTCGAGCTCCCCCACGTGCCTGATGAGGACGTCATCTCAGCGTTCCTCGCGGGCACGACATGCCAAGAGCTAGTCCATGAGCTAGGACGCTACCGTCCCAGGACGGTCGAGGACCTGATGGATCGTGTCACCAGCTTTGCCTCAGGCGACGAGGCAGTGGGGGCCTTCTTTGGCCGTTCCACGGACAAAGGCAAGGCGGTGGCCGCGCCGGAGGTCACGAACAAAGGCAACGACGCCAAGAACGACAACAATAACAGCAACAACAAAAAGAAGAAGAACAAACGCAAAGGTCAGAAGGCGAAGCGCGACGCCAATGACGACGACGACGAAGAAGTGCGCAGGCGCCCTCGAGCCTAAGAAGCCCCGAGGCCCCCCTGACGGGGCTGTTTTCGACCAGATGCTCGAGGACCCCTGCACTTATCACAGGGCCCCGTAAATCACAAGTTAAAGGACTGCCGACTGCTGAAAGGCTACTACTCCAAGCTCGGCGATAAGAGAGAAGACGCGCCTAAGGGCAAGGATACCAATCGACGCGGCGGTGGGGACGCGGACTTCGACTTCCCCCCGGTGCGCGACTGCTACATGATCTACGGGGGGCCGACCGTCGGGCTCTCGGCTCGAGAAAGAAAGAAGGAGCGCCGGGAGGTCTTTGCACTCTGCCACGACGCCCCCCGGTATCTTGACTGGTCTGATGCGCCGATCACGTTCGACCGTGACGACCACCCGGACCGTGTCATAAACCCGGGGGCGTACCCCCTCGTCGTCGACCCCGTCATCGTCGACGTACGGTTCTCCAAGGTGTTGATGGATGGGGGCTCGAGCCTCAACATCATATACCTCGAGACACTCGACCTCCTGGGGATTTCAGAGGGTCAGCTCCGGCCCAGCGTCGGGGGGTTCCACGGAGTCGTACCGGGAAGAAGGCCCACCCCCTCGGGCGCATCGACCTGCCGGTTTGCTTTGGCACGCCGGCTAACTTCCGCCGAGAGACGCTCACCTTCGAGGTGGTTGGGTTCCAAGGGGCCTACCATGCCATCATCGGCGGCCAGGCTACGCCAAGTTCATGGCGGTTCCCAATTACACGTACTTAAAGCTCAAGATGCCGGGGCCAAAAGGGGTCATCACCATCGACACCTCCTACGAGCACGCATACCACTGCGACGTGGAGTGCGTCGAGCGTGGGGAGGCCAACGTCCACCTCGACTCGCTCGAGGCCCTAGCCGCCCTGGCCACCGAGGAGGCTCCTGAAGCGAAGCGTCACGCTGGCAACTTCGAGCCGGCGGAGCACACAAGCGGATACCCGTCGACCCGACCTCGACCGATGGCAAGACGCTGGCCGTCAGTGCCAGCCTCGAGCCTAAATAGGAAGCAGTGCTCGTCGACTTTCTCCGCGTGCGAACATCGACATGTTTGCGTGGGGTCCCTCGGACATGCCGGGCATACCAAGGGAAGTCGCCGAGCACGCCTTGGAAATCCGGGCCGGTTCCAGACCGGTGAAGCAACGCCTGCGCCGCTTCGACGAGGAGAAGCGCAGGATCATCGGCGAGGAGGTGCACAAGCTTTTGGCGGCCGGGTTCATCAAGGAGGTATTTTACCCAGAGTGGCTAGCTAACCCTGTATTAGTTAGGAAAAAGAATGGAAAAATGCGGATGTGTGTAGACTACACTGGTCTGAATAAAGCATGTCCAAAAGTTCCATTTCCTTTACCTAGAATTGATCAGATTGTCGATTCCACTGCTGGGTGCGAAGTGCTTTCGTTCCTTGATGCGTATTCCGGCTACCACCAAATTAAGATGAAAAAATCCGACGAACTCGCAACCTCTTTTATCACGCCATTTGGTATGTATTGCTACGTTACGATGCCCTTCGGCCTACGAAACGCCGGGGCAACGTATCAACGATGTATGCAGCACATCTTTGGCAAGCACATAGGCAGGACCGTCGAGGCCTACGTCGATGACATCGTGGTTAAAACCAAGAAAGTCGGGAACCTCATCAGCGACCTCGAGACCACATTCGAGTGCCTCCGGGCCAAGAATGTGAAGCTCAACCCCGAGAAGTGTGTCTTTGGTGTGCCTCGAGGCATGCTACTTGGCTACGTTGTCTCACAACGGGGGATCGAGGCAAACCCTGAAAAAATCTCAGCAGTCACGAGGATGGGCCCGATTCGAGACCTCAAGGGTGTGCAGAAAGTGACTGGCTGCCTAGCCGCTCTCAGCAGATTCATCTCGAGGCTGGGGAAAAAGCGCTACCCCTCTACCTCTACCGCCTGCTGAAGAAGACGGAACACTTTGCGTGGACTGTCGAAGCCGAGGAGGCCTTAACCAAGTTGAAGGGGTTGCTGACTTCCGCACCAATCCTCGTGCCACCGCGACCAGCCCAGGTGGCGATTCCCCCGAGCCTCTCCTCCTCTATGTGGCCGCAACCACTCAGGTGGTCAGCGCGGTCGTAGCCGTCGAGAGGCACGAGGAGGGTCATGCATTGCCGGTCCAACGACCGGTGTACTTCACCAGTGAGGTACTCTCCGAGGCCAAGGTCCGGTATCCGCACATCCAGAAGCTGCTCTACGGCATCATCGTCACAAGGCGCAAGCTCCAGCACTACTTCCTCGCTCATCCCGTAACGGTGGTGTCGTCCTTCCCCCTCGGTGAGATCATCAACAATCGGGAGGCCACGGGGCGCATCGCCAAGTGGTCCGCCGAACTAATGGGGGAGACCATCACCTACGCCCCGCGAAAGGCCATCAAGTCGCAAGCGTTGGCGGACTTCGTTGCTGAATGGACCGACACTCAGCTCCCGCCGGTGCAGATTCAAGCCGAGCTCTGGACCATGTACTTCGACGGATCCCTCACGAAGACGGGGGCAGGCGCAGGCCTGCTCTTCATCTCACCCCTCGGAGTCCACATGCGCTACCTGCTACGCTTGCACTTCCCCGCCTCCAACAACGTCGCCGAGTACGAGGCCCTCGTCAATGGGCTGCGCATCGCCCTCGAGCTCGGGGTCCGACGCCTCGACGCCCGAGGAGACTCGCAGCTCGTCATCAACCAGGTTATGAAGGCTTCAAGCTGCATCGATCCCAAGATGGAGGCATACTGCGGGGAGGTGCGCAAGCTGAAGATAAGTTTTACGGCCTCGAGCTCAACCACATAGCTCGAAAGTACAACGAGGCCGCAGACGAGCTGGCAAAGTTGGCGTCCACGCGCGGCACGGTACCACCAGACGTCTTCTCGAGGGACGTCTTCGAGCCATCCGTCGAAATCGGTCCGGGGGCTGGCCCTTCGACGCCACCCTTCGAGCCAGACACGGGGGCTCGACCTTCGACACCGCGCCCCGAGGGCGATGCCTCGACACCCGATGAGTCAATGCAGATCGACGCACCCGCCTCTTCTTCACCACGACCCCTCGACTGGCGCACGGCCTACCTCGACTACCTGACGCAAGACGTGCTACCGGAAGACAAGACGGAGGCCCGACGCGTTGCTCGAAGGGCCAAGACCTACGTCATCTACGGCGACGAGCGGGAACTGTACCGACGAAGTCCGACCGGGATCCTTCAGCGCTGCATCCCACTCGAAGAAGGGCGCAAGCTCCTCAACGACATGCACTCGGGGGCTTGCGGCCACCACGCAGCGCCAAGGACCCTGGTTGGGAATGCCTTCCGTCAAGGCTTCTATTGGCCGACCGCCATTGGAGACGCCAAGCGCTTGGTACGGGCATGCCATGGGTGTCAATTCTACGCCAAGCAGACGCACCAACCCGCACATGCCCTGCAGATGATCCCAATTACTTGGCCATTCGCCGTTTGGGGGCTTGACCTTGTAGGTCCCCTCAAAAAGACAAGCGGAGGGCACTCACACGTGCTTGTGGCCATCGACAAGTTCACCAAGTGGATCGAGGCAAGCTGAGCCGATAGGCGACCCCCCTCCGAGAAGGCTGTCGAGTTCATCGCCAACATCATGTACCGGTTTGGGGTGCCTAACGTCATCATCACCGACAATGGCACCCAATTCACGGGCAAAAAGTTCACCAACTTCTGCGATGACAACAACATTCGCGTAACCTGGGCCTCGGTCGCATACCCTCAATGCAACGGGCAGGTCGAGCGCGCCAACGGCATGATACTCCATGGGCTGAAGCCGAGGCTGTTCAAGACTCTCAAAAATTTCGGAAAGGGATGGGCCGCAGAGCTCCCCTCGGTGCTGTGGGGCCTCAGGACTACGCCGAGTCGAGCCACCGGGTTCACTCCGTTTTTCCTAACCTACGGCGCCGAGGCAGTCTTGCCTACGGACCTCGAGTACGGCTCCCCTCGACTTCGAGCCTACAACGAGCAAAACAACGACGAGAGGCTTGCCAACGCCAAGGACCAGCTCGAGGAGGCCCGAGATGTGGCGCTCATCAACTCCGCACGCTACCAGCAATCACTTCGACGCTACCACGACAAGTATGTGCGCAAAAGAGACCTAGCAGTGGGGGACCTCGTGCTTCGACGGCTTCAGACAACGAGGGCGCCACAAGCTCACCCCTCCATGGGAAGGCCCATACACCGTGGCTAAGGTGCTCAAGCCAGGAACATACAAGCTCTACGACGATCAAGGCAGAATCCTGGCGAACGCGTGGAACATATCTCAGCTACGTCGCTTCTATCCTTAAGGGCCTCAAGGCCTTGTTCATTTTGTTGCTTTGTACAAACATGTCAAATATGAATGAACAATCTCGTGCGTTGTCTTTCATTTTGCTTAGCAGCATAAGGTAGCCTCGACCCTGCCTTGCTCAGGGTCGAGCCTCCCTCGGGGCTGACAGGGGGTAACACCCCCCAGACTCCGGAAAAATGCGTGTTTTCTTTTCAAAAAATTCGACCCTCGTCTCGACTCGTGCCTCGAGTGAACTAGCGACGTCTAAATCCCAAAATACCTCGAGCCTCCAAAGGTCGGGAGGCGTCGACGTAGACGGCCACCTACGCCCCCGGGCTACGGTACCCTACCTACGCCTCCCCTCGAGGGGCTCGCGACGTATCGAAGGAGTACAGAGACTAAGTTAGCAGAAACTCGAGCTTGCAACAAAGAGAAGTGGTCAAACGCATTTGAAAGAAAACAACACCTTTAAACAACAACAAGTCATATATACAAATAGGTCTCGACGGACCCTCATCCATGCCATAAAATTCTTACAAGGGCCTCGACGCCCAAATTTGGCACGCAGGCCCTAATCTTCGTCGGTGTGGTACTCCTCCCCGAGGTCTTCCACGGCGGGCTCAGCCTCGACACCCGAGCTAGAAGGAGGAGGGCCCTCGACACCGCTGCTGGCGTCAGGAGGCAGCACGTCCTCCTCGAAATCTTGGCGAGCGATGTCCCCGGCCTCCTCCATCTTCTCCAAAATTTTGTCGACACGGCGGTTGTTCCACTCCTCGTCCTTCCCCTCGATCTCGATGAAGCCGTTGGCAACAACGTGGACCGGGAAGCGGAAACCGGAGCGAACGACCGCGAGCGTCTGCTTGACGCCATGATGGAGAGCTTGCCGGACACGGTCCCGCGCCGCTGCGTCAAAGAAGCACAAGGCGTCGACCAAGGCATCGCCTCGGGCCACTGCACCTTCTGCCGCAGCCACTGGAGGAGCACCCCACATGGGGCCAAGCCGGTCGAGGGAGGTGCAGCCCGCTCCGCCACCATCGTCTCGTCTTGGAGTTGGTCCAAGAGAGCCTGGTTCGTCCCGCGGAGCTCCTCGACCGTCCTCTCGACCCCTGCCGACGAACAAGGAAGAGTGAGACTGCGCGTAACAAAAAACTTCGAGACCCAAACAAGAACAAGGTGTAAGCCTCACCGTCGCAATGTTGCCCCAATGCGGCGAGATCGCTGGTCAGGCCCTCAGCACGCTGCTCAAGCCTGCGCTTCTCGGCCAACATGAGGAGCCTCTCGGACCTAAGGTCCTCGATCTGCCGGCCCGCCTCCACAAGGGCCAGATCCTTGCGGATCACCTCCTGCCGCGCCGCCCCCTCGGCAGCTCGGGCGGTGGCGACACCAATCTCGGCGTCTTCGGCCTCTTTCTCTCTTCTCCTCGCCGCCTCCGCTGCGGTTCGGGCGCGGCGGCCTCGCCACGGGCGTCAGCGGCCTCCTGCTTCGCCGCCTCGGCCTCAGCCCGGGCGGAGGTGGCCTCGCTTCGGGCGTCCGCGGCCTCCTTCCTCGACGCTTCGAGAGCGGCGGCGGCCTCCTCCTTGGATCGAGCGACCACACCTCGAGCCGCCCGGACCTCCGCCTCCGCCTCGTTGAGCCGGCTCGCCATTTGGGCGTTCCGGCTCAGCTCAGCGCGGAGATCTTGAAGCTCCGCCTCAGCCCTCGCGAGGGCGACCGACACCTGTGCGGACCGGCCCGCCGCCTCCTCGGAGCAGGACCGCTCCGCCTCCGCCATGAGCTCGGCCACCTCCCGAAGATGGCCCGCACCTCGCGCGGAGCCCCCCGCTGGACCGGTCGCTCGACGTGGACCATGGCAAGGGGCGGGCTTGGCGCGTCAGGAAACGGCCATACTGGTCGGTCGAGCTCGATGTCGGGCTGATCCTCCTCCGTCCCGAGCTGCCCAGCTGCGGCCCGCCGCCCGACGGCACGGGCCCCGGCTCTTCCCTGGCCAGGCCCTCCTGCGTCTCGTCAGCACTGGTCGGCGCCTCGGGCGCCTCCACCATCGGCAAGCCCGCGGCGAGGGGCGGCCCTTGCTCCAGCTCGTTCGTTCAGGAGGTCCTCCACCGTCGGGGCCTCGAGGGCGCGGTCTCCTCGGCCCCAGACACCGGCGGGGCCGTGCTCGCCCCAGGCGCTTCCCCCGGAACGCCGTTGTAGCGGGGGGAGGGGTGGCGCTCCCGACAGACGCCATCGCAGGAGGAGAAGGGGGAGACGGCAGCGCCTCAGTAAGCATGGTAGCGGCGGGCTCGATGCCGTGAGCTGAGGCCCCTGCAATACGAGATGACATTGATATCAGAATCAAGAGGAATGCCTCGACCCCTGCGGTCGACGGCGACGGCCTCACCAAAATTCGCGACGATCATCTGACCACCTCGAGCCATGGCAGCTCGAGCCTTCTCCAGCCAAGCGGCTTCTCTAGCGGAGGAGGGTGCCATAACTCGAGGTGCTTGTGCCTCGACGGGGCTCGAGGCCTTCGCCCGCTTGGACGCAGCAAGGTCCACCTCCGGGTAGGAGCGCTTCCCCCTGAGAGACCAGAGATGGCATGCATCATCAAAAGTAAAGAGGTCAAGCCTCGCTGCCGACGAGGTCCAAGAAAGTACTCACCCAAAGCGGCGGCTGGGCTTCTTCCCCGGAATCGCCGGACCCACTCGGGGGCTTCGAGCCCACCCACGGCTCGAGCCCTGCGCCTGGGCCATCTCCGCAGGGCTGGGATGGGGGAGGGCTCCCGACGCCTCCCGTGGCTTGACCTCGAGGGAGAGCCCTCCTTCCGCCCCACGTCGCGGGAGGGCAACCGTACCTCCCTCGTGCTGTCGTAGTGCGCCCGCCCCGGCGCGGGCTCCGGACCCGCCCGGCGCTCGCGCTGGCGGACGCGCCCTCCCGCGCGTCCGCTTCTGTGTCCCGGCGGCGGTGCGGCGACGGACTCCGGGGACGCTCACGCCCCTGGTCACGAGACGCCCGGGGCTCCCTCCCCGAAGCTCGTGATGGCGCGGGCTCGACGCCTCCTCCTGACGCCCGCTCCTCTGTTCCGCGGGCTCGCCACGCCCTTTGACGGCTCGGGCGGTCGGGCCCCCGAATCCTTCTCGACCTTTCGGCTTGCTTCTCGAGGCCCCGGCCCTCCGCCAGACCTCCCGCCCTGGCTGCGCGGGGGCGGCCTCCGTTGGTGTCTGTGGCGGACGGCGCTCCGGGTTTCGGGGCTTCCCTCAGACGGGGGCACCCGCCGCAGAGCTCGACGGACCTCGGGCCCCCGAAGACGAGGCAGGAATCGGCGCCGCCTTCCGCGGCTGCGTCCCGCGCGGTCCCTTCGCCGGGGGACCTCCAGCATACCCTCCTGCACAGAGGAGCGGTCAGCCCTGTCATCGACGACCCCCGCGCGTCTCAGGCGCGCATCCATCCCCTCGTCGTCGCTCTCCTCCTCATCACCGCTCTCCTCCTCCGAGCTCGAGGAGCTCAGCTCGGGGGACCCGTCTCCAGGCTGACGGTTGCGACGAGCCTTCGCCAGTCTCTGCTCCCGAGCCAAGCGACGCAGGTTTTTGTTTTTCTCTTTCTTCTTCCTGGCATCCTTGCTCTCCTTGTCTTTCTGAGCAGAGAGGCGCCTCACCTGAGTATCCGCGGCGTCCTCCCTCACCGGGGGCCTCGACGCGCGACAAGTAAACGCCCCCTGAAAAAAGAAGAAGCGTGACGAGACAAACCACAAGAAGAATGCAAAAGGTTCGAAGGAGGAGAAAGGGGGAGGGGGCTCGGAACAGCTCAGCTCGAGGGAGGCTCACCAGGTCGAGACACCCCTCGTCGGGTGCCATGGCGACCAGGTGGGTGTACTCAGGGATGAACGGTCCCTGGATCGTGATTGACACCCGGGAGACGCCCTCGTTCCGGGACAGCCTCTCCTCGGCCATCCTCGATCGATTAAGCGCCTCGAGCCTGGCCTCCGGCCCCATCTCGTGCATAAGAAGGGCGGTCCGCCAGCGGGAGAACTCTTCGCTGGTGGAACGCCCAAATGACCGCTTGCACGGTCAACTTCTTCTCATCCACCAGCGTCTTCATCATCTTCATCAGCGGGGCCAGGTGGCGTTGCCTGTCCGCCGCGACGCCCCAGGTCCACTTCTCCGGGCGTTGAGCGAGGACCCTGCCGGTGTACTGCGGAAAGAGACCATCTTCATTCCGCAGATAGAACCAATGGTCGTCCCACCCGGCCTGGTTGGTGGAAAGCTTGTATCGCAGGTATTCACGGGGACGTTGGCCGACGAGGTCCCAGCCCTCGCAGTGATGGCAAGGGAGCCCATGCGCACGAGCCGCCTCCCGCTGGGCTTTAGGGCCTTGATGAAGAGCTCGCCCCGGAAGAGATGGACGAACATCTCCCAGTGCGGCTCCATCTTCAGGTACCCCTCGCACACCGCGGCGAATATGGCGGCGTGCGAGATGGAGTTGGGGGAGAAGTGCTGCAGCTCCACCTCGAAGTGGTGGGCCAGCCCCCGCATGAAGCGGCTCGGCGGGACGCCGAGCCCCATACGGTGGTAGCGCGTGAAGCTCACCACGTACCCCTCCGGCGGGTGTGGCTCCCGGTGCTCCGCCGACGGGATAACCCACCACGCGGGTCCCTCCGGGTTGGGGCGCAGAAGCCCCTGGGCCACCAACGAGTCCATCTCGCTCTGCGTCACCTTCGACGAGCTCCAGTCTTCGGCCGGCAGCACTTGTGTCTGGGCGGCCATGGCGGTGGCGCGGCGCGGACCCGAGCAGCGGACGGGCAGCCGGAAAATCCCCAATCAACTAGCTCGAAGGAGAGGGCGCGTGAAGGCTACGGCGGCGGTGAAGGCAAAGGCAAAGTAAAGGTTCCTTTTCCCCTCTCTCGATATTTATAAGGGGAAACCCCGACGGGCGGGGTCTCCCACGACGTAAAAAGGTAACCGCATAGCATTTAATGCGCCCACCTAACTACGTCTCGAGCCGGATGCAGGGAACACGCGGCAGCTCACCGTTCGCTCAACTGCCGGGGCCTCGGCGGGCCCTCTCGCGCGCCGCCCCCGACTCCGCCCCGCCGCCCTGGCGCCACGATCTCCACTCCCTGGCGGTTTCCGCCTAAAAAGACGCGCGCCCAACGGGCAGAAGGATTCCAAGCGACGAAGGCTTCTTCCGGAAGTAAAAAACGGGCCCCGGCCCTAAGTCTCGAAGCAGCGAAGGCTGGCCCTCGAAAAAGGGTTCGACAGCCGGCTTCGAGCACCCAAAAACGGGCCCCGGCCCTAAGTCTCGAAGCAGCGAAGGCTGGCCCTCGACGAAAGAGGGTTCGACAGCCGGCTTCGAGCACCCGAGTCAGGGACACCAAGGGGCGCCATTCGCGGCATCACTCGAGGGCCAAGCCCTCGAGGCCCCTCACGTGTATCCAAGGCGGGGAGCTCGACATGCAGTGAGATCCCCTCGGAGGGAGGCATCGAGCCACCGGGTCCTATCGAATGGACCCGGCACTCCTGCAGACTGAGCACCCATGCTTTATGAGACCGCCTCCGGGCCACAGTCGACCCCTATCGAACGGGGCACGAGCTCTCACTTGGATTCCCCGTTACCAGCTCACCGGGAACCTCGATACTCGCCCACTCGGGGTAGTACGAGGCATCCCCCCTCGCATCCGATCGAAAGGACTCGCGGGATGACAAGCCAGGGCAACCGGTGCGCCGGACAGCTCGAAGAGCCGGCCGGCCGGTTCAGCCTGGCACCCCTCGACGAAAGAGGGTCTAAAAACTCGGGGCCTGACACCCCTGAACCTAAAAATCGCAACTAAAACTCGCAAAAAGCCCACGAGGAAGTTCTAACCACTCCCTCGTGGCCTCGGGGGCTACACCCGCGGGTGTCGCTCGCACGACACCCACGGAATCAAATCGACGAAACCCTCGAGGCCAGTTAGCTAACCCACGAGTTCCCAGTCGGGAGCCCCTGCTCGAGTGCAAGCACTCGAGCAAGGGCTCGGGGGCTACTGTCGGGGTCCGCAAAAGGGGTACCCCCAATCAACGCAAACAATAGGGTAAACCTAGAACACCGGTTAATAACAGACCTAACTAGTCTAACCCCCTAAAAAGCCGACAGCCCCGAGGCCTACGACGCTGGCCCACCGAGCCGAGCCCTCCAAGCCAGGCCTCGGGCGCGCGCTCGTTTTTCGTCTCGCCCGAGCCCTCCATGCCAGGCCTCGGGCGCACGGTCGTTTTCCGTCTCGCCCGAGCCCTCCAGCCAGGCCTCGGGCGCACGCTCGTTTTCCGTCTCGCCCGAGCCCTCCATGCCAGGCCTCGGGCGCACGATCGTTTTCCGTCTCGCCCGAGCCCTCCAAGCCAGGCCTCGGGCGCACGCTCGTTTTCCGTCTCGCCCGAGCCCTCCAGGCCTCGGGCAAGCGCTCCACTACCCTTCGAGCCCCCACAGCCGAACACCACACCTCGAGACCCCACGCGGGAACCTCGAGCCTCTCTGGCACAGCGGCCTATTCCTCGAGACGCGTTATGCTTCCCTCGAGCGGTGCAGACATCGGATGCCAGCCCCATACCACGCACTTAATTCATCCACCTACTCCAGTCACGTCCTCTGTAACACAACGTGTGCCACAGTGGTCCGGGGCAGAGTCAAGTCTCGTTTTCACCACAAGTATGGGCGAAAAGGCGCCAGTGAAGCACTGTTAACCCACGCCCTACACTGTGGCACGTCCAAGCCACGCCTCGAGGCCCAGATGCCTGCCGCTCATCGATTTTCACGGGACTTGCCCATACCTGCGGGACTCAAGCCCCCGTAGGCGCCGCCTCGAGGCCGGCTCCGCGCCCCTCGAGCCCTAACTACTTTCATGCTATTGGAGGACAGGTACCCCAAGACCCGGAGGGACCCCGCCGCGTCCTGTACGTTCCGGGATGGGCGCTGTACGGCTTCCACCTCGCCGCGCCTCCACGTCCGCGCCCAGGATGGAGGCCACGCTTCAAGGACGCTTCAACAGCAACGCCCACGTCGGCTACAATGTCTTCGACAAGACAGGGTTCCTACCCTTCTTCGTAAGGGACACAATACGCCCCGACACCTGTAATACCCTTGTGTAACCCTGGCCTCCCCTTGCTCTATAAAAGGGGACACCAAGGCCCTCATTCCGTCGGTCGGGAACAGACACGTTAAGACACAAGTCCACATACACACGAGTCCGGACTCTGGTCCACGCTCACTGAGCTTGTATTCGCCCATGTACAAGCACTTAGGTGCAAGTAATACAAGAACAACCTCCCCCGCTGGACGTAGAGCCTTCTTTGCCCGAACCAGGATAAATCCTTGGTCCCTCTTGCATCACCATCCAGGAAGAGAAGCACGCGATCATATTACTCGTTGGTGTCATACCCCCGGTTTCGAAACACCGACAGTTGTTAAATAAAATTATTATAAAAATATATTCTATACTAATAATGATATATTTTTTTTATCAAGAATGTTAGTAATTTTTATATAAATTCAGTCAAAGTTTGAATTGTTTGACTCCTTGATAAGCGAAAATTGCATGTTTTGTTGGACGGAGTGAGTACTACGTAAGTATAGTAGCTGAAAGCTGAAATGGCTGCAGCAGACGTACAGCAGGCTGATCGTCCATGGGCAGCCTGCTAGCTTTTGTCTCTTGGTGTGTCGGCACTAGAGGACATATGCGTGTGTTTTATTGCCATGTACTATAGCTTACAGTTACATACAGGTCAATAATTATTAATCCCTACATAGCAGGTCCTTTCGATTTGTACATACGGATCGCACACGAAATTTGTGTCCTTTATCCACTACGGGAAAATCAATCTTTGCCGAGTGCCTGTGGCTTTGCCGAGTGCCAAATTTTGGGGCACTAGGCAAGAGCCTCTTTGCTGAGTGCCGCCACGTGGCACTCGGCAAAGCGCAAACACAAGGCAAAGCATGCTTTGCCGAGTGCCACGTGGCCGGCACTCGGCAAAGAGCCCCTCTTTGCCGAGTGCCAGCCACGTGGCACTCGGCAAAGCATGTGGCCCCGAATTGTGCCACGTGGGCGGTTCTTTGCCGAGTGCCACGTGGCTGGCACTCGGCAAAGAGGTGCCTTTGCCGAGGCCGACCACATGGCAAAGAATGTGGCCCCGAACTGTGCCACGTGGACGGTCTTTGCCGAGTGCCACGTGGCTGGGACTCGGCAAAGAGGTGCCTTTGCCGAGTGCCAGCCACGTGGCACTCGGCAAAGAGCTCTTTGCCTAGTGTTTTTTTTTGACACTCGGTAAAGCCAGTAGTTTTTAAATTACATTTTGAAGCAGTAAATTAATCCAAATGAAAAAGTTTTTAACTACAAAGTTGGTTAACTTATCAAGATGAACAATTTTTTTTTGGTGATTTTTTCATTTGACAAACTTAAAATAAATTCGTTCACAAATCTTATATATCTCTCCGGAGTTATAAAACTACAAGAGTGATATATAATGTTTATGAATAATATTAGAACCACAATGTCGGATGCACAAATAGTCAAACAACCAAAATAAACTTTGTAGATCTTGACAAGTTATGAAAGTTTGTAGTTGATAACTTTTTAATTTGAAGTCATCTAGTTATGCAAAACTGCGTCGAATTTGAAAATTTTAAAATTCAAATTTTTCAAAATACCTCAGATGGAGAAATGACCAAAATGAAAGTTGTAGATCTCGAAAAGTTATGAAATTTTGGTGTTGACAACTTTTAATTTGAAATCATCTTGTCAACGAAAACTACGTTTCAAATTGTAAAATTTAAAATTCAAATTTTATAAACGACCCCGGATGGAAAAACTACCAAAACAAAAGTTGTAGATCTTGAAAAGTTAGAAAACTTTGTAGTTTACAATTTTTGATTTGAATTCGTTTAGGGCCTCAAATAAGCAAGTTACACATGGTTTAGTATAATATATGGGTAATCGAAACGGAGATGGAATGTATATGAGTGTGTAGTGCAGTGGTAGAGGAGGCTCGCGCGAACGAGAGGTCGTGAGTTCGAATCCTGCTGACTGCGTGAGTGAGAGAAAATTGCGTGAAAAATAGTAGAACTTGCGATTTCGAGGGCGACAAGTGGGCGCTGCCCAGTGGGCCCCTCCTCCAATTAAATAAAAAAATTTCCCTATTTTTTCGGGGGGTTTTTTATTTTTTTCTTTGCCGAGTGCCAAATATGTCAGCACTCGGCGAAGCCTTCGCCGAGTGCCCGATATTTGACACTCGGCAAAGAACCCTTTGCCGTGAAATTCTTCGCCGAGTGCCCTTCGCCGAGTGCGACACTCGGCGAAGCCTTCGCCGAGTGCAAAAGGCTCTTTGCCGAGTGCTGCCAGCACTCGGCAAAGAGCGATTCTGCTGTAGTGATCAGTCGTTTTTAGTAAATTGGTCATCAAGAGAGAACCCTCTAGCTTTGCTATCAAGGCCTAGTACAAAGCAAAGTACCACATTAGTTAGAGAAAAAAATTAAAGCAAACGACTATATACCTACTTACAAAAAATAAAAAAAAAATACCGCTATACCTATTAGAAATCTCTAACCATGTCATCAATAGTAGTAAAATGCCCCAAAAGACCATATACCTATTTCAAAATTCCATATTATTACAAATTATGAATATTCAACAAAAAAACCTTTAGAGCATCTCAAGAGTTTCCAAAGCTCACTCCCAACAACTCCCTATTCAACTCTCAATCTTTCTACACATCGAAAAATCAGCGTGGCCACGTGAAATATAAGTGTGTATCTATCTACCATTCGTACGTTCATCCTCCAGCCCAAGCCATTTGAACTCAGCCATTTAATCTTGCTTGTTCTTGCTCTCCAACACCCATTGGTGATCTTCTTTGATGGTGTCATCATTTCTTCGCATTTAGAGGTTACTAACTTCATCCTCTCATGGTTCATCAATTAATCTCGATCATTTCATAGTGTAGAATAATGTGATTTTTATGGTGTGTTTTTTATGATTTCTATGCCATTTCAAGCTCAAATCACTTCATAGTTTGCACATTTGGGTGAAGGAAGCTTAAAATAGTTCATCAAAATCATTTGATAGTTTTTTATTGCTAGTATACATAGCACATTTCATTTTTTAGCTAGAGAAATAGAGAATTTTAAGGTCTTTTTTATTTTTATTTGTTTATAAAAATGGGGATTTATAATATTGTTAAAAATGAGTATAGAGAGTAGATGATAATTGTGACGGGTCCTCGGCCTCTCATCGGGTTCCAAAGCGACTGAGGTCAAACCTCTCTCTCATTGTGTGACGAGTGTGAGCAAAAGATTGTTTATAGAGTACCAAGTGAGGTAGGAGGGACCCAACAAGGGTAGTATCTCTACAAGTATCCAGATCGCAATGTGAGTTATTTTATTGCATTTGATATAATTATGGTTAATTTATAGCTGCTTTTCTTGATGATTTTGATTAAAGTTCTTTTTTTATTGGGACGACACTAGCGAATGTGATGGTTAGTTGGGAGAAAGATTATGTTGAATATGTGCAAAAATCTCTTGCATAGGCGATTGTAGCTATCGATGAAGTGGCAATGAGCCAGCAGAAAAAGCCTCATACAAATGATCCGTCTATTTTAGTTGCGATTCGGACGCGAACTAATTATGTTACTGAAGTGCATTTTAGTTTTAGTTTGTTTAGTGCTAGTTGGGATTGTCTGCCTTGTAACGAGGGTTACTCAAATTAATCAGTTGTGTGGTATCATGCATGTTGTGTAATAAACATAATTATCTTCAAGGTTTTCATAATATGTGAGGTAATGCAGATGATACCACGTTTTTGATGTACAATGGCGATTGTTGCTCCCAATAATTCATTGAGGGCATGCAATATTTCTTCGGTGTGGCCGAGGTAAACAAGCTGAAAATGGTGGTGTCTGATGCCACAAATCTGGATGGAAATAGGCAAACATATTATGGTCGTATAGAGGAGATATGAGAATTAGACTACACACCTAATTTTAAAGTACCTTTGTTCCGGTGCCAATGGGTGAAGCTGACGGGAGTCGGGGTAATAGTCGACAAGGAGTATGGAATGACAATAGTGGACCTCAGTAATATTGGGTACAAAGGCAAACCATTCATTCTTGCTATGGATGTGAGTCAGGTATTCTATGTGAAAGACATGTTTACAGAACCAAACAGAGAGAAAACGATGACAACAACTCAATCAATGAGCCAAAAGCCGCATAGTTCTTTCAGGTAAAACAAAATCGTGGAAATTAAGGACAAATCAGACATGTCGAAAGATTATGAAATGGATGATCGAGTTTCGTTCACAGTGTGACAAAAAAGACCCAAACATCCTAGTAAATAATAAAGACACTCCATGGTTATGGCGCGATCATAACTAAATGTCATACGTCAAGAAAAAGTTCACTATTGTATTATGTTTAATAGTGTATTTTAGAGATATTTATGTAATAATTGTGACTTAAAATGGTTCTTTCATATTTTCTTATTCTTCATATGTTTAAAATGAAATTCCTATTTGTTTGGTGGAATTCTTTGTCGCTCATTTGGACAATTGCCGATGGAAAATCAAAAGATAAACGTTAAAATGATGAAAAAACTAATGTTTGTATTAGTAATATTTATGTTTAATATTTACAATAAAAATAAAAGAGTTTAGGTTACAAATTTTTCATGTATACAATAAAGCAAAAGGAAATCTAGTTTTCTATAAAAAAAATATGTGTAGTATTTAATTTATTATGCGATTTATTAAAAATACTCAACAATTTATAAAAGGAAAAGATAAAAAAACTAAATATTGTGTTTTCTTTTTTATATAAGTTTTAAATGAAATTCTATTTTATGGTGCATTTGGACAATAACTTAAAAAAACCAAAAAAATACGTTAAAAACGATGAAAAACTAATTTTCTTTTGAAAACTAATAGTTTTAGTTATTTAATTGAACAATATATTTTTACATTAACAAAATACTAAATATTAGTAACAATTATGTTCAATATTACAAAAAAAAGTTTAGGCTACAATTTTTTTTCAATGTACAATAAAGCAAAAGGTATCCAGATTATTATAAAAAAAATGCCTAGTATTTAATTACTAGGCAATTAAAGGATTCAACATATTTATAAAAATAAAAGACAAAAAAAACCAAATACACCTTATTTTAGAACCTTTAGTCCTGGACCGTAATCTCATCCGGACTAAAGGTTGTTGGTAGTATTTATAGCCTGCCCAAATGGACCTTTAGTCCAAACTCGTGGTACAGCCCAGCACTAAAAGTTTAGCCTTTAGTCTCGGACTGTACGACAAGCATAAAGACCTAACCTTTAGTCTCGGACTGTACCACGAGTCTGGACTAAAGACCTTTAGTCTCTGTCGGGGGTCCACAAAAGGGGTACCCCCAATCAACGCAAACTAATAGGTTAAACCTAGAACGCGGTCGGTAAATAACAAACCTGACTAGTCTAACCCCTTAAAGAGACCAACCCCTCGAGGCCCACAACGCTGGCCCACCAAGCCAAGCCTCGGGCGAACGCGCGCTCTCCGTCTCGCCCAAGTTCACCGAGCCAGGCTCGGGCTGACGCCCGTTCTCCATCTCGCCCGAGCCCTCCGAAGCCAGGCCCGGGCGAGCGCTCCACTAAAACCTCGAGTCCTGGCATTTAGGGCTCGAGCCCCCAACAGCCGAACACCATACCTCGAGACCCCACACGGGGACCTCGAGTCTCTCTGGAACAGCAGCCTATCCCTCGAGACGCTTATGCTTCCCTCGAGCGGCGCAGGCATCGGATGCCAGCCCCATACCGCGCATTTAGTACATCCACCTACTCCAGTCAAGTCCTCTGCAGCCCGACGTGTACCACAGTAACCAGGGCAGAGTCAAGTCTCGTTTTCACCACAAGCATGGGCAAAAGGGCGCCAGTACAGCACTGTTAACTCATGCCCTACACTGTTGCACGTCCAAGCCACGTCTCGAAGCCCAGATGCCCACTGCTCAATCAATTTTCACGGGACTTGTCCATACCTGCGGGGGCTCGAGCCCCCGTAGGCGCCACCTCGAGGCGGCTCGCGCCCCTCGAGCCCTAACTGCTTTCATGCTATTGGAAGACAGGTACCCCAAGACCCGGAGGGACCCCGTCGTGTCCTGTACGTGTCGGAGTGGGTGTTGCACGGCTTCTACATCGTCACGCCATCACGTCCACGCCCAGGATGGAGGCCACGCTCCAAGGACGCCTCAACAGCAACGCCCACGTCGGCTCCAGTGGCCCCGACAAGACAGGATTCCTACCCTACGCCATATCGAGCGATGTACATATCTATCCTGTGTGAACCCTGGTCTCTTCTTGTTCTATAAAAGGGGACGCCAGGGCCCTTTCGCGCGAGGGAGAAGACGCGAGAGTCCACGGTTACACAACTCCGAGAGACAACACACAAGTTAACACCGTACACATTCGAGTCCGGACTCAGGTCCCACGCTCATGAGGCGTGTATTCGCCCTTGTACAAGACACTTAGGTGAAAGAATACACGAACCTCCTCCTCTCGCTGGACGTAGGGTCTTCTTTGCCCGAACCAGGATAAATCCTTGTGTCATCTTGCATCACCATCCAGGAAGAGAGCACGCGATCATATTACTCATTGGTGTCGTACCCCGGGTTCGAAACACCGACAGTCTCGGATGGTGAAAAAACCAGGGACTAAAAGTCCCTCCAATATATACTCTCCACGCCTTCCCTCTCCTCCTCCTCTTCTAGATCGACAACCCACACACTCTACATTTTACCACCGCCCTTGACGTCGTTGCCCTCGCCCTCGCCATCTACGCCGCCGCCCTAGCCCTCACCAGAGCCGCGACGCTGCCGCGCACCCAGCTAGGCCCCCGCACGGCCCCAACGCGCCAGACGTCATGCCACCCCGACTCACGACCCACCCAGCTTGCCGATCTCGACGCCGGCCGCCCTCACTGACCTGCGCCCCGCCCGGCCCGTGATGTATGTATGTAGTGTGTGTTTGATAAAAAAATGTTGATAGAAATGGATAAAAAATATGTGTGTGTTTGTGATAGAATGGATAAAACACATGTATATGAAAAAAAAATATTGATAGAAATCGATACAAACTATAAAAATAAATAGAAAAAACAAGAAATGGATTATATATGTGGTGGTGACATATATAAAGATGTATATATTAATAAATGAAAAAAATATGTGTGTATTAACGTATAAAGATTTTGTATGTAAAAATGGAAAATATATATGTATTAATGGAAAAACATATGTATTAATAAATGAAAAAAATAGTATTAATGTATAAAAATATATGTATGTATTAATAAATTGAAAATAAAAAATAGAATTATATATAGCTATAGAATAACTTATTTTGTAACAACTTTAAGTTACGATAATTTCTATGTTAATTAACGAGATTGTAGTAACTAATTATTATATGATTTAGTATAATATTATGGTAAATATCTCCACATGTTATACTAGTGAAGTTATATCTGTTCCTAGAGCACGTAATCATGTAGCACATGAGTTAGCAAAACTTGCTATGTGTTGGGATCTGGATGAGCTCTGTGTTTAGGAAAACCTCCTCCCAGAATTTGTAAACACTTCGGTCGGTCGCGAATTAGTCGAGCCAATAGTTACAATAGTAAGGCCCTAGAGCCTACCTTTTAATAAAAAAAACTCTCGACCAAGCTCCATGCATAACGTATAGTCGCGTATAGTATATATTCAGGTCCAGGGTGCACCGAACGAACGTGAACGTGTACGTGCACGATGAGCACGACAATATATATTATTAAGCTGTTCCTCCTGCTGGACCAGACGAATTCAATTGGCCGCTAGCTAGTCAGCACATATTACGTACGTACAGCATGTAATAGCCATGTTCCCTTTTTTTCCTTCACTGCATATATATGTTCTGTTCATTTTGACAGAGGTCATGGTAAGGGCTTGTTTGGATGCATACACTACTGGAAACTTGAAATTTCTTGACCAACGTCAGTGAAAACTGGAATTACCCTGTCGAGCTAGCTCTGACAGTATTTTTATTTTCCCTGACGGTAAGTGCACCATAAGAAATTTCATGGCGATATTTTTTTACTTTTTATGACAATACGTACATTTTCATGATGATATTTTTATTTTCCCTGACGGTAGTGCACCGTGAGAGAATTTCAAGTTTTCAGTAGTGATATGTATTTAGCTAAATCCACATGTATTGAAGTGTATTTGAACTAAGTTACACTCCAATCTATGTGGTTTGAGGTAGATACATGTACATCCAAACAAGGCCTAAGGTGTGGTAGCTGAGAGCAAGCCTGGTACCATTGATCTGTACGGCCGAACGGATGGATCGGTCCATATATACACACGGGTCCCCCTGCTGTTCTTCAAACCTCCAGCACGTATATACATATACGGAAACGTGCGCATGCTGCCAGCGAGATGGACGGAGAAATTAAGGTTCAGACCGGCGATCAATGAAACGTACAGCAAATTATAAATTGAATCCCCACGGACCACGGTACAGTACAGTACTCGTCGAGATCTAGCTACTATAGCTAGAAACAGTACTGAAGTTGTCACGTAGTACAGTAGTGATGGATGGATCTGTCGGTCTGTTTGTGGCTCCGATCCATCTCGAATAACAAGCTCGCACCTAACTAGCTAGATGCCGACGAATCGTCCACATGCATGCATATGATGCTGTCCATCCAACAAAAGAGTTATATTTAGTCGGCGGAGCTGAGGAGATAGATCGATAGATAGATAGACACATGAGGAATAGCATAGCTAGGCTAGGACCAGGCAGCCCCGGCCCGGACAGGGATTCCTAACTCGATCCAGGCCCAATTATTTCGCAGCTAGCTGCAGCTGCAGCTGCAGGTCACCCCACATTGATGCTTGATGATGAATAATAGACGACGACGACGACGGCGATGGTGTGGTCTCGGTTTGTTATATTAGGCCGCGGATCCGGAGGAGTACGTGTATGTGGCAACCAATCTGGAGACGACGAGACGCCGGCCGGGTCTTGAGCGTCCGTCCGTCGGCTCATCCGGACATGCATGTTGCACGACCTCATAGCCACTGGTGCGCAACTAATAAGCTGGGCCGGCCTGCTCCCTGTGCTGCGCCTAGCGGACAGGGCAGGCCTGGCAGCCATGAATGCCCTGACGTCGAGCGCGCAGCTACCTGCACGGCCGAGGTCCCCTGGCGGCTAGGCTCTGATTGCATTGCATGCGCGCGTCCACGCGCAAGTCGTCCGACACCACCACCACCCGCCGCGCCGGGCGCCGGGGCCGCCGGGAGCACCGGGACCCGCGGAGGCGGAGGTTGTGAGAGATCGAGAGATCATCATCAGATCGAGACGACGAGATGTGTTGCCGAGCGAGCGAGCATCCGAGGCCCTCCTGGCACGTCGATCCATCGAGCGGCTCATCAGCGGCGCCTGCGCGCCGCCGTCGACCGCGCGCGGCGTTTCGCTCGCCGCCTTCAATTCGTTCGTTCGTTCGTTCCCCGGTGCCGGCTGACGCGAGGAGCGCAATCAGAGAGTGGCCGTGGTTGGTTCACTTTATTTGTCGACCACGACCACCACGACCAGGGTCAATTTCAACGGACACGCCGTGTACGTGCTCTGGCCTCTTGGGGGAATGAAGGGGAACTCGTCGTCTTCTTGGAGTGCGCGCGCGCGCGCACGCGGTTGTGAAGACGCGACCGCCGATGAGGCGAGGCCGCCCGCGCGCGCACGCACGCACTGTGCGCGTACGTGGAACCCTGACCGGCAGCAATGGTCGTTGTTCCACGCAACCACCACGGCCGGCCAGTCAGTTATTTGGAACAGCTACCCATACCACTGTTGGATTGGATCTTCCTGTCAAAACTGCATGCGGAGCTTCCTGTTTTTTTCGGTCAAGTGGCCATCTGCTTGGCGTTTGGCGGTTGCGGGTGACTTTATTTGGTGAGTCATGGCTATTGGCAAGTTGTGGATTAATTAATCGGTTACTCTCTCTCTCTCTCTGCCCCCGTTCCAAATGATTATTGATCGATCTATCTTGGTCTAACCTTATTTTAATTCCTTCAAAATTGACCGAGTTTCAGATACAAAATTATTGATACTACGTACGTAGTAATTTCAAATCATAAGACGTTTTTCCATTTCAAATGCCAAAAATGTCTTACTATTAGGAATATAGATAGTATCTAAGTGATCAAATAAGGTAAAACAAGGTAAAGCTACTTGCACCAAATAGTGAGGCCGGGTTCAAACTGAAAAAGGAGGCAGGCAAGGGATATGTATCAATAGTTTCAAACAACTCCTATGAACAACATACATATAAACATATACGACGATTGCATATCACTAAAAGATAAGGTAGATGTTAGAATGTTCTAAGGCTAGCTGCTTGCATGGACCTTTTGCTAACCTAGCTTTATTTTGCTCATCCGCTCTTGCCTCCCTGAACATTTCAGCAAGTCCTCGACTTCTTTCTTTGAGGTCTCCACGTGCTCGGTCCAACACTGTCACTCCTTTTTTTGTTTGGACGACTCCAGAATCCTTCACTTCCTCATATTCGAAAATTAGCATACTTGAATGATGTAGTAATGCAAGGCGAGATTACAACAAACTTGTACAAATAAATGTATTCTACAAAGACGTACCTAGAGGGGAACTAGATAACTTAAGGTCTTATTGGGATGTTGTCGGATTCTTCTCAATCCACATGTGTTGGAGTTGATTGGAGTGGAATTAATATAGTTTAAGTTGCACTTCAATCTACCCCAACTCATATGGATTGATGCAAATCTGACTACATCCAAACGAGGCCCAGTAGATGATGAGGTGTTAACTAACACAACTATACAACTTTCCTATATGATAAAGTGAATGAGGTGTTAACCTAAACACTTGTACAACTTTCCTATATGATAAATTTGTAGGTCAACTTACCAAGTTACTACAGGGCATTCCTTTACAAAGAATTAAAATGCACCTAGCTAGCTCCCAAAAAGGACCAGCGGTGTTGTTGTTCAACCTTAGCTATCATATTAAAGGTGTGGTCTTAAGATTTCTTCATCATGCTATAACTCATAAGCTACACCAGTGTTCAGTTACTACTACCATTGGTACCATGCCCGCTCCACGCTCCGTCGCCGCCACCGTCACGCCTAAGGCCCCTCTCTTTCTTCCTCTCTGGTGCATTTGCTAGAGACAAGAAAAGAAGGGGACCCATATATCTTTTTCTTAGTGTCTTACAGTTTAGTCTAGATAAATTTTTGGTGAAATAAGATAATTTTCGGTCGAGAGTGTGGTGTTCTCTCATCATTGTAAGCACTATTTTATCGATAGGCGGTCAATTTTGTAGCCATTATCTACAATGGGAGGGTGATTTTTGGGAGCCCCCTATGAGGAAATGACTCCGGGTCATCGATCCCATCGTCGATGATCGCAGAGAGGAAATCAAAGTCTCGATGTGATGAATATGCATCTTATGTCGTACCCAACGATGCAACTGTGATTTACAACCTTCTAGCTAGGATGAAAACATATAGATATGAATGTGGATATCACCGATATTATATTTGTTTTCATATTTCTACTCAGATTCGATTATATTTAGATTCAAATACTGATAGTCAGCTATGTTGTATAGTATACTGTGACACCCAATTTTAAGAACAAAATTGGAGCACAATATATGTATGTCAGGATCAATTTTTCATACATATATCGACATCAAAGTAAATATCAAAAAATGCTTTATAATATATCGAACATTATTACAAAAATGACCCTCGGGTCTGAAGAAAAGTATAGACTCTCCGAACTCTAATGTAGACTCGCGGAAACTGGACGCCATCTCCACAGGAAGGTCGACCGGGGGCTGCGCCATCCTAGTACAAGTCGTCTGCATCGTATCCACCATCTTCTTGGGTACAAGTTGTCGAGGTCGTATCTGTCGTCGTCTTCGGTACTCCTGCTCCTCGTCGTAGACTCCAACGTCTGGGGGGTAGCAGGGGTTCAAAGAGGAAGGGTGAGTACATTGAAATGTACTCCGCAAGTGTAGGAAATATATGCTATGAGGCTAATAACAAAGGTAGGCTGACTCTGTTTGACTCAAGCGCCTAAAGCAACACATCCTATTAAATCATATTTCCTATGCACCTATTTACTAGGTTATAACCACAGTCCCAACAGAACAGTAAACCCCACTCGGAGTCGCACCGAGCAAACCACACTCGGAGTCACACCGAGCAACCAACACTTGGAGTCCACCCCAAGCACCATACTTGGAGTCACACCAAGCGAACCCACACCTGAAGTCCATCAGGGAACCACACCTGAAGTCCATCAGATGACCCGAACTAGGCCGTTACAAGGAGTCCTATGTGTATTAGTTCCATACGTCACGACATAGAAAGCTACCTTCCGTAATACACACGGTATGTGCCCGAGCCTGGGAATCGCTCCCGTACCAAGCAGTAACCCGCGTAGAAGAAGCCTCTGTACCCATGTCATATGGGACTAATGACCACATAAGGCTTCCCTAACGAACCAAACCAACCCACCAACTAATCTCGAAGAAGTCCAAGTCCGCTCGTGACCGAGCACGGCTGATATATCAGTTTTAATACTCTGCAGAGTTCGCACATCTTTCCCATGAGTCATGTGTTCCCCATCAACGCTAAACACTGTCAAGGTGCACAGCGGGGTCGCACTACAAGGCCGTTACAAAAAGCCGCTCCAAGTCTGTTCCACACGTACCTCTAAGGTTTCACCCCGTACAAAGGTCTACGACCCCAGGGCCCCCTCGTGAGCACTAAAACAAACCCCGTATGGACCCCAACTTGGAGGAAACTAATTAATAGCCAGTCCGAGCCATATAGGCCTCATGGTTTGCGCTGTTTGCCGGGTTACATGCTCCAAGAACCGGGTCCTAGGGATCCAGGCAGGATAAGTCTAGCACAAGCCCAGAACCAGAAACCAAACCAGCAGCCGAGTCCCACGGCACAAAAACCACCACACGGTTCCATCCTGCCGGATATACCTACTCACCATACTACTCATTACCAGTCCATGTTCCATAGATCATTAATCAAGATTATTATTAAACCACCATCCCATCCCAAGACAGCAGGGCTAAGCATGACTTCTACCCAAAACATCCCAAACCAGGTATCAAGGAAAATATAATCAAGTGCTAGTAAACCATATCATAGGATTCAATTTAAGACTGCATGCATCTATTGGATCTAACTACTCTAACTCAAAATAAAATAAATACAGGAGCAAGATGTTCAGGACACTTGCCTTTGGGCTGGGTCAAACCGACGAAGGCACAAGCTGGTCAGAAGGTTCCACGTAGCTCGCACTCGCTGGATCAAGCATCATCACATGGCCCAAACAAACATAATAAGAAACAGTACATCAACAGCAGTAAAACGGTATATGAACTGATCTACTGCATAGAGCTCGACGAGACGAATCTAACGCAAGTTGAACGGGTCAAAACGGAGTTAAAACGTAAAAGTTATGGGGTTTGAAGTTGGATGGAAAATCTGTAAATAATTCAAACTCGTTTTCGCAATTTAAACAATTCAAATCTGAATTTAAAGGCACACTGGACGGGCCTCATTTTCTGAAAACTGTAGGGGCTATCTGGTAAGATTTGGCAGACTCAGGGAATAGGACCAGCGGAGCGCGGGGTTGGTTTTGGGAAACCACAGGGGGTTTTATGCAAAGTGGCCAGCGCCGTCGGCGCGGCGCTGATACGGGCGCTGGTGTGTGGCACCACGTGGCGAGGTGGGACTGGCCGGGCGCACCACGTGGCCCGTGAACGTGCTGATGCGGCTTCTGTGGACCGCGTTCATGGTGCGGTGCCCCGGTGCATACCGGTTCGGATTAGAACTTCTAATCCTGGCCGTTCATCTAGATCTGGACGACCAGAGCGAAAACGCGCGGCCACAGCGGCGTGCACGCGGCGGCGCTCTGTCTCTTCGCGGCGGCGCCATGGCCGTTCCGCCTCGGAAGGCTCGGGGGATGGCCCTAGAGGCCGGTAGAGACCTCGGGAAGGGCAGGAGGGGTAGGGGAGCTCGCTGCGGTGCCGTGGTGGGGTTTTTCGTCGCGGTCAGAGGCCGGAGAGGTTAGAACCGCGGCGGTGCCATGGTTTCACGGTGGCGGGCTTGCCCGTGCGCTCTAGGGTGTCCTACTGGCCACGATTCATCAAACGAACGGTACAGGGGGAGGGGAGACGGATACGAGCTCACCAAAAGGTTCCGCGCTGTGAGAGGAGACTCGGGTGACTCCCGCGACGACGGGGTAATGTCCAGCAGCTCGGAATCCGGTGAAGTCGCGGTGGTGCAGATGTGGGCCCTAATCAGTGCGGAGGAGCGGTGGAGCATGCACGGCACACTATTGTGGTTGCGTGGAGCCAAACGGAGACGCCGGAGGTGGTTTGTCGAAGGAGATCAGAGAGCTCGGCCGAGAATGGTCATGGCGGCGGTGGCTCTCCAGGGTGGTGCTAGAGAGGCAGAGGGGCCGCGAGGATGGGACGGGTGGGTGCGGCTTGGCGAGGCGGTGCCCCGAGATTCGTTTTATGAAGGAAAGGGAAACCCTAGGGCAAGGGAGAGGCAGGGGAGCCAACGACCATAGAGCTCGCCGATGAATCGGGCGGAGGTTAGGGAAGAGCCCGACATGTGGGTCCCACCTGTCGGTGGCTCACGCGTGGGGACCGGGGTGGCAGTGTCTGCGAGAGGGAGAGGCGCGGGGCGCTGTGGTGGGCTGGAGGGCGCTGTGCGCGTGTGGGAGGGGTGGGAGTTGGGCCGGAAGCTCGGGCTGGGCTGCGGGAGGTGAGCGGCCCGTGCGCGAAGAGGGAGGAGGCCGGCTGGCTTGGTTGGGCCGGATGGGTGGGTTGAGGGAGAGGATGAGGGTGATGTCCTTTGCCATTTCTTTTTTTTCTTTTTCAAAACTTTTGCAAAATCATTTCAAAATGAAATCAAATCCAGTTTGAAAGAAAAACAAGTTTGAAACTTTTAGAAATATTTTTCTAGGTTTTTCAATAAAATTTGAGTTTGAAAAATTATAAAACTTTTATTTGTTTTCTAAATAGAATAAAATCGATTCGCCCTATTCGAGTTTAATAAATATTCTTTTTCACCCAATAAAATTGTGCAACGGCATGAATGCAACAACATCTGGTTAGAACTTTCCTCCTCCAACTAGGATTTTGACCATTTCCTTATTAAATTCCAATTTATTTTAATTAATTTAACACCCGGGGTGTTACATATACGATTGGATATCGACATTATAAATATATGATTTGAGCGTTCAGATACGATACCATATATTGAATACTTGAGCTTGTATACAGATAGATCTGAACTCCTATAAATGAATTCAGTCTCGAATACATCAGAAAATATCTGTATTGTTTGCATCCCTACTTGTAGCACATCTAAATGTTTTCTAGAAATCATCAATTAATTCATTGAATCCCCGGACACTGGTGACTTTGCGGTGAATCTCATCGTCGACAAGGTTCCCATGATAGAACTGGTACCAATGCCCCCAGATCCACGAGCCACATCAGTGGATGGTGTTTTTGCTAAGAGAGGTTTATAGAGTTGAGGAGCAGCGGGCAGGCTTGTGTTGTGGTGCGAATGGAGGCACCGTGAGCGGAGGTCAGGTTCAGCCAGAGAGCCACTCAGGTGGTCTGGGTCTAGAGGACTGGCAAAGCCCAGGGTTCATGTACGCTCGTTCAACCGTGGGAGCATAGAGGGAAGCATGCATGGCAGTGGCAGCGTTCGGGGAACGAGATCCTCTAACATACTCAATTTGTGTGCCTGACATTTATCTTCTTCCTGGCCTCCACACGATATTCCTTTCCTGCCTCACCTGTGCTACCTCCGCCAAGCCCCCACCGCAGGCGCAGTAGGGCCTCACACCGCGGAGCTGCACCGAGGCCCTGCCGCACCCACACTCCCACTGTCGCCATCATTGCTATGCTCGCTGGTGAGCAGTCGCGACGCCCTTACCCACCTAGTCTCACCACGGCCACAGAACCCTATATCACCCCCCGCAACCATCCTCATTGTCTGGCTTTCTTGCCTCCCCTGAGGCCCTGACCCCCTTCCTTCTAAGCCTACTGGAGGTAGATGGAGACAAGGGAGGGAGAGCTCAAGTGAGTGCGCGGAGGCGGTAGGACCTAGGTGTACTGAGGGCGTCACCGACGAGCTTGGTGGAGGCACAAACACATGGAAGAGAAACAGTGTTTCCTGTGCTCTGTGCGGACATAGAATTGGGTCTGAGCGTTTAGACCTGATGATTTTCTAATAGAGCGCACCCATCGGCCCTAGTGCAGCAACGCGGCTCAGACCAATGGAGGCTAAGGGGAAATGGAAGGAAGACTAGGAGAAGGACGCATTCCACGGAGAAGGATGTTCGAATGTGATCTTGGCTAATCCCGAGATTAATTAGTTAGTTAGTTTATGGTCCACCTCACATATATACATCCAACAGATTATATTTGTCGTGATCGGCGACAACCCTTATATCTTTTAGGATTCGGCCCCCTGACCTATAGCGCATCTATAAATAAGAGGAGACGACCCTGACGGCTCAATCTAATCCACGTGATTCCAATCACACAACCACGCAACCGGTCATTTAGACGTTGAAGGGTTTAGGAAAACCGTCTACCTACATCCAAGTGTTTCCTAATGTGGCTCTACTTGTTCTTCATCAACTAGGAGCAAGCCCCAAATCTGGTGATGACTAAGATCTACTTCATCTCTGCTTCGTCTTCTACATCAAGCACCATGGTATAGATGACATCTACAGGCTCTAGCTAGTATCTAAAATTAATTTCTGCATTAAGATAAGTTAGTGATTATATTTAGTTTAAGATTAAGATCCTGTTTAGTCTAAGTTTTATTTTTTTTAAAAAGGAATCTATCGCCGGAGCGTACAAGAGCACAGATCGAGTAGCTGCTCAGCTCGTCGGTCTTGTGCGTATGGACTCAATCTTTCACCACCTGTCATCCGCATGAATTGGCTCACTATAATTGGTCGAACTTTCATCAGATTACATCGATCCTGATCGAGCTATCCTTCTCATGGAACAAACAGACGATTGATGTTGTCTCTGTACTGCCGAGATTGAAGAAGAGGATGAAACACAACAAGCTAACATGTGAAGTATTTTTTTTGGGGGGCAATTCTAGGCATGGAGAAGGACTGTATATGTAATTCTCTGTTCAAGGCGTTCAGCATGTAGAGTTATGTTTTTGGTTAATCAGAGACATCACTACTAGAAAACAAGCCTTTGGACGATCTATCAACTGAGCTTTAGTCTCGGCAAAATATTATGTCCGGGACTAAAGACATTTAGTCAACCGAGGCTAAAGGTGAATCTTTAAGGTCTGGACCAGGATGACCCTTTAGCCCCGATTGGTGTTACCAACCGGGACTAAAGGTCCTTTTAGCCCCGGTTGGTGTTACCAACCGGGCACCAACCGGGGCTAAAGGTCCTTCACGAGTGGATTCAAAAGGAAAACGTCCAGAACTATATCACGCGGTTGTGTAGCTCAGTTGGTAGGTGAGTTAGGTGCGAGGCCAGAGATGATGCTGAGTTGGAATCTCACAAACGCATATTTATTTTTTTCTCGCGAGAACCTTTAGCCTCGGTGGGTTCTACTTTTAGTCCCGGATGGCCAGCCCCGGTTAGAAAACCGAGGCTTGGCTAAAGCCCCTTCCCAGCCGGGCTAAAGCCCGTTCGTCCAGTAGTGCACGGTAACTTGATAAGACGAAAATTGTGGATACTCCGGTAGTCTAGTTAAATTTAAGTTTTTTTATTTGCTATTTTACATGTGAGCATTGTGGTAGCATGCCACTTATCCTGCAAGTCTGTACACATGCTGGCAATATACAGTAGCTGAAGCAAAATAAAAGGATACCCATTCTGGCAATATACGGCTTGTGAATGCGTGGAACCTGCGAGCGCGAGAGCAGGAGGTTGCCAGAAGATGCCACAGCGGCTGGTGCGTGGGCCGTAGACCGTAGGCCTTGGGCCGTGGGCGTGGATCGGAGTACGCACGCATGCGCGTGGCGTGGCACGATAGGCGAGCTCAGCCCATGGGCGGGAAAGGTCTGAGAGGGCGGCGGTTGACGGACGGCCTCGATTCAGAGCGCGCCCGCTCGTGTCGGGTGTACTGTGAAATCATCGATTTCAATGTCGAAATCACTCGATTTCGCATGTGAGCTCTCGTTAAAGAAAGGTTTTTTGGAACTGTAGTATTAAAAGTTTCGTTTAAACAATAAAATACGCAATTGCAAATTACAATAACTCACCGTGCTAATTGCTTGGGGCTTTTTACGCAATGTCAGGGTTAATGTTTAATGCGGAACTTCAGGGTACATTTTACTTCTAAATATGCAATTGCATTCTCTATCTGCTTGTTTCTTATATTCTCTGTTATCTGGCTGCAGGCATGTATTATTGTTAACCTCTCCGAGACATACATTGAGGTTAGCTCCATCAGCCATGCTAACTTGACTGAACAACGTGTTATTTCATCACCGAAGTCTAACAGCTTCACCATGCTTATTTAATTATTCTTTCATCAGAAGTATTTTACAGACAGTAGACCCATGCAATTTCATTGCAGGGTAGGTTGTTTTCTGCTCAAAGTTCTCTACATGTTACAGATGTACTAAATTTTAATCTTACAGGGTCCTGTTAGTTAGATGTATTATTTGGTTGCTAGCTCAATTTTATCTTTTGCTTTACTCATTTTGAATTTATCATCTGATGTCATCTTTCTCCCCAGGTAGCAACTGTCCTTGTGCTGGGGTACTGAACAAATTGACTAATCATGGTGAAACTCCAAATGTAAAAGTTCCTCTAGCTGGTTTTATTCTTGGTATGATATGCAGTATTTTTTCTGTTTAAGCTACAGAATAGAATACAACCCAAAAAACAGTTCCAATGATACACAGGGATGTTTTACAGTTCTAATTTGCATGGTGCGCATGTATTTATTAATCATGTTATTACCTATGCTTTTTGCAGATGATGGATTATCCTTGTGCTGTGGCTGGGCAGATGATGCTAGGGCAGAATTATTGCTTAGACTTAGACCGCAGGAAATTGCACATCTGGATGCTTCTGTTAATTAATTTAAAGTTTTCAAAAGGAGGAAACAGCACAAACTTATAATAATATACTTTGGATGCTGCTTGAAAAAATATTGAAGAAGCACACAAGGATTACCGTAAAGAAATGTGGAATTTCTCCTGATTTCTCTTGCCAAGATTTGGATGCATCTTCTGTTTCGGACAAAGTCTTAAGTCACTTGAAAGACAAACTTCTGAAATTTATTGTCCTTAATGCTTGTTGGAAGGGATCTCTTGTGTGAGTTTATCTATACATTGGTTGTTAAAGCATGTTTGAGTTTGGATCAATTATCTAGCACATATATCTATCATTGGAGCTAATATTTTTGGGATTTGTTGTGGTACAACCAAATGATTGTGGACCGTTCATTTATTTTGATCGGACGGTCACGATCACCGATTACCTTCTAAGAGGTAATATCTTAAATGCATATTTATTTAATTTTTATTTTCTAAAATAGAGTAAATAAGGAAAGTTTTATATAAAAGATCTTTTTTCTAGATTTGATTATGCGCATGCATGATCTGACTCATATAGTAAATCTTTTTATTCTATAACTGTGTACTTGATATTTTGGTTACCATATAAATCTAGTCCTTATCCCCGGTTGATTATGAACTGCAATTTCGCGCCGATCGACCAAACGCAACTACGCACCTGCAAAATTCGCGGCCCGCAAGCAAAAAAAACAGCACGGAGCACTCGAACTTGGAAGCTGTCACGTATTTATATTTATATAGAATGTCAAGACCCTAACCAACCAACCAAGTAATGATATTTGCACAAAAGGAACCCGAAAATTAGAGAAAGCCAGCCTGTTGTTTCTCGTGATTCGGGCGTGCGGACACTCAAGGGAAAGAAAGGATGTGCAGAGACTCGAGGGAAAGAAATCGCGTCGGCCTGCTGTTCCCGTGATTAGAGGAATTGGCACTCCCGTCATTAGGGGCATGCAGAGAAAGTTTTTTTTTGTTTTTCCAGATTTTTAAATTTATTAAATAATTTGAAAAATCAATGGCCCAGATTTATTTAAGATATTACCTCCTAAGAGGTAAAGTTTGTACCTTAGCATTGCCCAATATTTTTTAATATTATACCATACGGTTATATTAGATAGAAAACCTTGACATTATTCTACCAGCCTTTGAATTGCTCTGTAAAAAATATTTGCTATTTGTGTCATCATTCAGGCGATTTGTAGTTCATTTCTACAGTGATTCAATTTGTTTCATGGGATATGCACCTAATTTTCCTTTTCTTTCTGTGTTTTCTAGTTTCATAATGAGTAGAAAATTGCTGCATTATTGGTTGGTCAGGCATTATGCTTATCAGTAATATACTTGAATTTTATTAAATGTATGCTATTTGATGAACTCCATATTTTTTGCAGAATGTTATCACATCAGCTCTAAACCTAGATGATATAAATGGGTTCAATGTGGAGCTCCCTGTTCCAATACAGAACATGCGGATGCTTTGGATAGAAGAAGTTGTCCCAGTAGATCCTTTGGAAGAAGCTCGCAGACTCCACGATATTTGGAAAACAGTTAGTGTTGTTCAGCAAGCACTGCACATTCTGGAAGATTTAGTACGCAGTATCCAAAAATGGTGGATTGTCCAGATCGTAAGGCCACTTTCTTGAGATTTTTGCAAACAAAAAAGGTGTTTCACACTTTCACCATGATACTGTAGTGCTTACAGGCACTACTACAAAATGGGCCTTTACCCGGGGCTAAGAATCCGGGACTAAAGGTCCCGGCCTTTAGTCCCGGGTGCTTTCCACCGGGGCTAAAGGTCCAGGGAGGAAAATAAATGTGTGTTGTGTGTGATTCAAACTCAGCACATCTCGCCTCAGGCACGTTTACCAACTGAGCTACGCAACCCACGTGATACAGTTCTGGACGTTTTCCTTTTGAATCCACTCGTGAAGGACCTTTAGCCCCGGTTGGTAACAGGACCTTTAGTTCCGGTTGGTATTACCAACCGGGACTAAAGATTCACCTTTAGCCCCGGTTGGTAATACCAACCGGGACTAAAAGTCTTTAGCCCCGAACGCAAATTTTTGCCGAGACTAAAGCTTGATAGATTACATAGGATCCCTAGCAGTCGGATCTAGAGGGGAATGGAGAAGAACATGGAGTGCAGTACATGCAGAGAGGTGGAGAAAGGTGTAAGAGACGCAGACCGAGTGAGTCCATTGAAGTAGCTGCCGAGCTGGATCCGGCCGTGGCGTTCACCGGAGCCTCCTGGGCGCCGGTGTTGTTCGTCGGAGTCGAGGAAGACATGCTGTGGAAGGCGGTGAAGGACGTCGGGGTGCTTCCCGTCGCTGGCAGCGCTCCCCTCGAGATCGGTTAGGTTAGGATGTCGGTGGGGTTTCTGGTGGCACGGTGAACCTCGTACCAAGTGCACCGGCCCCCACCTTTCCTTTATAGCGCTGTGCGACGGGGGCCCACCAACCACAAGGTTGGGCGCCCCCGATCAGGGCGCGAATCAAAGGCCCGTTACGCCGTTGGGCCTAACGGCTGGGAGATCAATTCCCACATTCTCCCCCTTGATCTCTCATCATTCTTTCTTTCATTCTCAAGTTTCTTATTCAAAAGTTTCAAAGTTCAAAATTTTTAGTCTTTTCTAGTCCATTCCATTCAATCACAGGCGAGCGTATCGAGCATGTCTCATCGTCACAGCAATTAGTGTCATTAGACTAACAGCCACGACACACCTTTCTGTTTTGAAATGAAACTTCCTTCTTCTTCTTCTGGGCCCTTCATGTTCGGGAATCATAGGCTCTCCCTTAAACCCATGCCGGCTAAGTGTCCTCTAAAGACACTGGGTGGAAGGCCTTTTGTGAGCGGATCCGCGAGCATCTTTTCAGTTCATATGTGATCAAGATATATGATATGATCCCGAACTTTATCTTTCAATATAATACTTTATGTCAATGTGTTTGGCAGCACCACTTGACCTATTGTTGTGAGCATATTCAAGAGTTGGGTTGTTGTCACAATACAACTTCAGTGGTTCATGTATTCTTCTCTATCACTTTCAATCCGGGTATGAATTTCTTTAACCAATTCACCTGCCCTGTGGCCTCATAACAAGCTACAAACTCGGCATACATAGTCGAGGATGTAGTCACAGTCTGTTTGGAGCTTTTCCACGATATGGCTCCTCCAGCGAGAGTAAATATGTATCCTGACGTGGACTTTCTTTCATCTCCCGCATAATCAGAATCTGAATATCCCTCTATCTTGAGAGAATCTGATCTTTCATATGTCAACATGAGACCTTTCGTACCTTGCAAATAACGCAAGACTTTCTTCACTAATTTCCAATGTTCAATTCCTAGATTCTTTTGATATCTGCCAAGTAACCCGGTCACAAAAGCAAGGTCAGGGCGAGTACACACTTGAGCATATTGCAAACTTCCAACTGCCGAAGCATACGGTACCGCTTTCATTTGTTCGATTTCATATTGATTCTTGGGACACTGATGTTACCCATATCTATCGCCCTTTACTATAGGAGCAGGTGAAGGACTGCACGCATGCATACTAAATTTCTTCAATACTTTTTCAATGTATGCCTTCTGCGATAGTCCCAAAACCCCTTTTGTTCTATCTCGGTGAATTTCAATTCCCAAGACGAATGAAGCTTCACCAAGATCTTTCATATCAAAATTCGAGGACAAGAATTTCTTTGTTTCATTTAGTAGATTGACATCACTACTAGCGAGTAGGATATCATCCACATATAGGATCAAGAATATGTATTTCCCATTCTTGAATTTCATATAGACACAATTGTCCTCGACGTTTTCCTTAACCCCAAGCATTTATTTTATCGTTCTATCAAACTTCAGGTACCACTGCCTTGAAGCTTGTTTCAATCAGTAGATTGATCTTTTCAGATGACATCCCATATTTTCTTTTCCGTTTACAAAAAAACCTTTCGGTTGTGACATGTAAACGTTTTCTTCTAAATCCCCATTCAGGAATGCTGTCTTTACATCCATCTGATGTAGTTCTAAGTCATAGTGGGCACAAGTGCCATGATGATTCTGAAGGAATCTTTACACGAAACCGGGGAAAAGGTTTTATTGTAATCAATCCCTTCTCGTTGCGTAAAGCCTTTAGCCACAAGTCGCGCTTTAAATCTTTCAACTTTCCCTTGGGAGTCATATTTGGTTTTGTAGACCCATTTACAGCCTACCGTTTTGGCTCCTTTAGGAATGTTTTCTAATTCCCAAACTTTGTTGGTACTCATTGATTTCATCTCATCTTCCATGGCTTCAAACCACTTGGATGAGTGATCGCTTCTCATGGCTTCTTCAAAAGTTCTTGGGTCATCTTCCGTACGAAACTCTTCAGTGTCGTAGACTTCATAATCGTCTGGAATAGCTGACCTTCTGGTTCTTTGAGACCTTCTAGGGGCCTCTGGCACTTGTTCTACAACGGGTTGTTGTTGTTCTTCCTCGTGTGTGATAATCGGTTCTATAGGATCCTGTTGGACAGGTTCCACATTTTCATTTATTGTCACCACGGGAGAACTAGCAACAGGTGTTGTCATCGCAGCGTCCTGGACTGCTGGTGCAACAACAACAGGTAGCGTAAAGAAAGGTTCTTGAACCATCGGAGTGGGTACATATACCCGCTTCTCCTGAAGGTTAATTTCACGCGCTACCATGCTCCCCCTGATCATGTCATTCTCCAAGAATACAGCATGCCTAGTTTCAACAAATTTCGTATGTTTGTCAGGACAATAAAATCGATATCCTTTCGATCTTTCGGGATAACCAATAAGGTGGCAGCTGACTGTCTTGGAGTCTAACTTTCCTATGTTTAGGTTAAAAACCTTCGCCTCAGCTGGACAGCCCCACACACGCAAGTGATTAAGTGAGTGTTTTCTTCCTGTCCATAATTCATACGGTGTTTTTGGCACCAATTTACTTGGTACTCGATTAAGTATATGAATGGCGGTTTTCAGTGCCTCCATCCATAGACTAATCGGTAGCGTGGAGTAACTTATCATGCTTCTTACCATATCCATTAAGGTACGGTTTCTTCTTTCAGCTACTCCGTTCTGCTGAGGTTCTCCTGGTGTGGAATACTGAGCAACTATGTCATTTTCCTGTAGAAACCTTGCAAAGGTCCAGGAATTTGGCCATACGGGGTATGTCGCCCATAGTACTCTCCACCACGGTCCGATCGTACTACTTTTATTTTCAAATCATGCTGATTTTTAACTTCAGCCTTAAATATTTTGAATTTATCCAATGCTTCCGATCTTTCTTTAATTGGATAAATATAGCCATGACGGGAATAATCGTCAGTGAAGGTTATAAACGAATCATGACCATCCACGCTTTTCACAGGGAACGGACAAATGTCCGTGTGAATTATTTCTAGAATTCCCGTGCTTCGTTTGACATCTTTCTTAATTTTCTTGACATATTTTCCTTTTATGCAATCAATGCATTGTTCTAATTCTGAAAATTCTAAGTGTGGAAGAATTGATTCATTAACCAAACGTTGTATTCTCCCCCTCGAAATGTGGCCCAAGCGATAGTGCCACAATTTCGAAGAGTTGCAATCGATTCTCTTCCGCTTCTTGTTCGCATTTTGTAGATTGGGAGTCATCCACATTCAAATTACAAATATGATTGACATTCTCATCACATACATGATTCAAATTTTCAGCGAGAGATAATAAATAAAGTTTGTCTTGTCGGAAGGCAAGACCAACACATTCATTATTAAAGAATATCTCACATTTGCCATTACCAAAATGGCAATCAAATTCATCATCATCAAGTTTCGATACGCTTATTAAATTTCTACGCAAAGAGGGACATAAAGTACATCATGAAGTTTAAGTACAAAGCCATTCTTCAATTCTAAGGAAAAGTTCCTACAGCTCCAACATCGGCTTGCACTCCATTCGCCATTTTAATTGTTCTTTCTCCTCTTTGCAGAGTGGTCCTCCCACTTAATATCTTTCTTCAACATGTATTTCAGGAAATCAGGACAATCTCTCTTGTAGTGCCCCCTTTTGAAGCAGTGCTTGCATTGATCTTTCTCAGCATTGCTAAAAGGGTTGTCCTGCTGATTCTGGTTCTGATTTTCAGAGTTCTGGGGTTCTGAGGGGCCTTTCCCTGTGCCTTGGAGGTAGAGTCTTTCTTCCACTGGGGTTTCCCCTGTGGTTTGTAGTTCTTTCTTTTGTTGTCCTTCACATAGTAAGCAGAGTTACCAAGTGAGGACTTGACCCTCTCTTCCTCCTGAACGCATATGGCAATGAGCTTTTCAATATCCCATTTATCAGGCTGCATATTATAGTTCACAGTGAAAGTTTCATATTCCCTCGGTAAAGAGTGGAAAACCAAATGGAGTAGGAATTGATCATTGATCACCACATCCATTGGCGTCAGCTTAGCCTGTACGGAGCTCATTTTCACAATGTGATCCCTAATGCCACCACCATTGTATTTCATAGTGGCCAATTCCTTGATCAATGTGCTTGATGTGGCCTTGGCAGACCCAGTAAACTGGTTCTTAACCCTTTCTAGTATATTCAATGGCAGTGATACATTCTGGGATCGACCTCCTTATGGGTTCTTCAATGGTGGCCTTAGCCACCATCAGGCACTTGTGGTTGGAGAGTATCCATCGCATGTGTTCAAGATCATATTTCATTCTTATTTTAGCATGATTTCTTTGCCGAGCAAGGAAATCAGCATCATTTTCATTAAAGATGAGCATGCAGCCCGGGGCCGAAGGCACGACCCAAAGCACGATGATTCGGCCCGGCCCATGCACGGCCCGGCACGGTAGCTACCGCCCCAGCAGGCCGTGCCTGGGCCGCACCCTCGGCCCGCGGGCCGACCCAGCCCGTATATATATAAATAGAAATAAAAATATAAATAAAATATTAAATATATATAAATAAATAAAATATATAATATATATATATAATAAAAAAATATATTTATAAACGCAAATATATATATATATTAATTTCACTGTGGGCCTGTTGGGCCCGGTGGGCCCGCGGGCCTTGGGATGGCCCGTGGCCCGACCAGGCCGTGCCTGGGCCGACGGCGCGGCCGGTGGCATGCTTCGGCACGGCCCGGCCGGCCCCCACGTGCCTTGGGTGGCCCGGCCCGGTCGGGCCGTGCCTAGAGACCGGGCCCGTGTCGTGCCGTGTCGGGCGGCCCGGTTGCACATCTATAATTTCCATCGGCTCCCCTCACCGGGTCCTGTGGTGCAATAGGACACGGTGTGGGGATTGCCATATCAATCTCTCCAAGCGCAAGCTCCAGTTCATATTTTCTCCCGCCAGACTCGATAGTTGGTCCCATTGAGTGGCGGAATATTGTTGACATTCAACACGGTCTTCCTCCTGAAACCATTTCAAAGAAAAATGAGAAAACCATTTATATATGACAAATTGCATGCCTTATCTCAACGTTGGTCAGAATTAAAACATACAATATTCATTTATACAAAAATTCAACATCACCGTTGGTCAGAAGTAGAATTAATGTATAATTTCACAGAACAAAAAATATTATAATATTGTTATAACAACGTTGGTCAGAAAATAACAACATTATAATAATCTAAAAAATAAAAAATATTCATTTTCATAATTAAACTCTCCTGTTGGTTCGAATTTAAATAATGAAAAACAATAATCATAATACGCAGCGGAAACAAATAAATTCATTTCATAATAATTTTCTAGAAGCATATATCACATTTTCAGTTTTCTGAGTAAAATTATCGTTGGATAAAATTTACACAGAAAATTTGGTTCAAAATTGCATTAGAACAGTTCCCGGAAAATTAAAACGAACATTTCTTTATTTCTCTGTTCTGGTCGCAAATTGTGGGCCGCGAAGGCCCAGTTTGCGGCCTGCTGGCGCGGCACGCACACTGCACGGCCCACGGCGGCCTTTTCGCCCACCGCTCGGCCAGCGCCCCCCGCGCCCAGGCCGCCACCGCAACCAGGGCCTGGGTCGGAAAGCGAGAGCTCGCGCACGCCCACCTGGGCTCAATTCGGCCCAGACGATCTCGGTCGTCCATCTTCATCCGACGGCCACGAGCGAATTTTCGGAGAAATAAAACCCCTCCCCCCGCCCGCCGAGCCCAAACCCTAAAACATTTTTGTTCTCCCCCGGCCGCCTTTCTCCTCAGCGCAAGCCGCCGCCTAGGCCACACCGCAACGACGTCCGGCGGCCGAGACTCCAGCGAGCAGCGCGGAGGAACGGAGGCGGCGACAGTGGCCCTCTCGACGGCTAGCGCGTTCCCCGTGGGTGAGCGCGCCGCCGCCGAGCGGCTCACTGTGGGTGCCGGTTCAAGGTCGGGCCAGCGCGAGGGTACGGCCTCGCCGCAGGGGTTTAATGTGGCGCGACGGCGCCATCTCCGGAAACACGGTCCAGGTAAGTTCCTTCTCCCGACCAGCTTTGTGTTCTTGGGGTTCGGGTTCATCGTTAGGGTTAGGGTTCGTTCATGGTTCGTCCCAATCCAAAACATGGTCGGGTGTTTTCTTTGATTCGATCATTTTCTTTCCCCGATCCGCAGCACGGATCGGTCATTTTCTTCACCGTTCTTCATATCCCGATCCAAAAACAGATCGGTTGATTCATTCAATCGGTGCAAAACGTCCCCGATCTAGATCCACTGATCTAGCCCGGCTTAACCGATACCATTGATAGATTACATAGGATCC
This sequence comes from Coix lacryma-jobi var. lacryma-jobi, assembly GCA_009763385.1. Taxonomy (NCBI): domain Eukaryota; kingdom Viridiplantae; phylum Streptophyta; class Magnoliopsida; order Poales; family Poaceae; genus Coix; species Coix lacryma-jobi. The sequence goes on from CM019827.1 coordinate 134,932,402, forward strand.
CTAGCAGTCGGATCTAGAGGGGAATGGAGAAGAACATGGAGTGTGCAGTACATGCAAGAGGTGGAAAAGCGAGAGAGTGTAAGAGACGCAAACCAAGTGAGTCCATTGAAGTAGCTGCCGAGCTGGATCCGGCCATGGCGTTCACCGGAGCCTCCTGGGCGCCGGTGTTGTTCGTCGGAGTCGAGGAAGACATGCTGTGGAAGGCGGTGAAGGACGTCGGGGTGCTTCCCGTCGCTGGCAGCGCTCCCTCGATCGGGTTAGGGGTAGGATGTCGGTGGGTTTTCTGGCGGCGCGGTGAACCTCGTACCAGTGCCCAGCCCCCACCTTTCCTTTATAGCTGTCGGTGTTTCGTACCCGGGGTATCACACCAACGAGTGATATGATCGCGTGCTTCTCTTCCTGGATGGTGATGCAAGAGGACACAAGGATTTATCCTGGTTCGGGCAAAGAAGGCCCTACGTCCAGCGGGGGGGAATGTTCTTGTATTACTTGCACCTAAGTGCTTGTACAGGGGAGAATACAAGCTCAGCGAGCGTGGACCGGAGTCCGGACTCGTGCCTGTGTGTGGACTCGTGTGTTCTGTTCGTTCCCCCGAATGAGGGCCCTAGTGTCCCCTTTTATAGAGCAAGGGGAGGCCAGGGTTACATAAAGGTATTACAGGTGTCGGGGCATATGGCGCCCCATACGGAGAAGGGTAGAAACCCTGTCTTGTCGGGCCACTGGAGTCGATGTGATCGTCGCTGTTGAGGCGTCCTTGAGTCGTGGCTTCCATCCTGAGCGCGGACATGGTGACGCGACAAGGCGGGAGCCGTACAGCACCTATCCTGGAATGTACAGTACGCGGTGAGGTCCCTCCGGGTCTTGGGGTATCTGTCCTCCAATAGCACGAAAGTAGTTAGGGCTCGAAGGGCGCGGAGCCGGCTTCGAGGTGATGCCACGGGGGCTCGAGGGGCGCGGAGCCGGCCTCGAGGTGTTACAGTGCAGGGCTCAAGGGGCGCGTAGCCGACCTCGAGGGGTCACAGTGTAGGGCTCGAGGGGCACGTAGCCGACCTCGAGAGTTACAGTGCAGGGCTCGAGGGGCGCGTATCCGGCCTCGAGGAGTTACAGTGCAGGGCTCAAGGGGCGAACAGTGCTGTACTGGTGCCCTTTTGCCCATGCTTGTGGTGAAAACGAGACTTGACCTTTACACCGAGTCACTGTGGTACATGCTGTGTACTAGTAGACATGACCGGAGTAGGTGAAGGCATTAAATGCGTGGTATGGGCTGGTACGGCTGTCTGTGCAGCTCGAGGTCCGTGTGTTAATGCTCGGGTGTGGGGGCGCGCTCGCCCGAGGCCTGGAGGGCTCGAGCGAGACGGAGAGCGATCGTGCTCGCCCGAGGCCTTGCTGGGAGGGCTCGGGCGAGACGGAGACAGAGCGTTCGCCCGAGGCCTGCTGGGAGGGCTCGCGGCGGAGACGGAGACGGAGCGTTCGCCCGAGCCTGGCTGGGAGGGCTCGGGCGAGACGGAGACGAGCGTTCGCCGAGGCCTGGCTGGGAGGGCTCGGCGAGACGGAGACGGAGCGTTCGCCCGAGGCCTGGCTGGGAGGGCTCGGGCGAGACGGAGATAGAGCGTTCGGGTGTGTGCGTTGATTGGGGGTACCCTTTTTTGTACCACCGACAGTAGCCCCCGAGCCCTTGTTCGAGTGCTTGCATTCGAGCAGGGGCTCCAGATTGGGATCTCGATGGATAGCTAACGGGTCTCGAGGGTTTTGTCGATTTAATTCTGTGGGTGTAGCCTCCGAGATCGTGGGGGAGTGTTAGAACCCCCTCGTGGGCTTCCTGAAGAATCCTCCGTCGTTGGGAACCTTCTGCCCAGCGGGCGCGCCTTTTTAGGCGGACATCGTCAGGGAGCGGAGATCGCGGCGCCGTGTGTACCTGTCAACAGGCTCGAAATGTGGTTCGGTAGTCTCATTAAATGTTTGCGGATACCTTTCCTTTGTCGTGGGAGACTCCATCCGAGGCTTGGCTAGGAGGGCCCGGGAGAGACGGAGAATGAGCGATCGTTCGAGGCCTGGCCTCGAGGGCTCGGGCGATATGGAGGACGAGCGTTCGCCCGAGGCCTGAAAATCTCATGCTCACACCAAGAAAAGATTAGTCGTAACTGTCCGAGTTTTTAGACCCTCTTTCGTCGAGGGGTGCCAGGCTGAACCGACTGGCCGGCTCCTCGAGCTGTCCGGCATGCCGATTGCCCTGGCTTGTCATCCCGCGAGTCCTTTCGATCGGATGCGAGGGGGGATGCCTCGTACTACCCCGAGTGGGCGAGTATCGAGGTTCCCGGTGAGCTGGTAACGGGGAATCCAAGTGAGAGCTCGTGCCCCGTTCGTTAGGGTCGACTGTGGCCCGGAGGCGGTCTCATAAAGCATGGGGGCTCAGTCTGCAGGAGTGCCGGGTCCATTCGATAGGACCCGGTGGCTCGATGCCTCCCTCCGAGGGGATCTCACTGCACGTCGAGCTCCCCGCCTTGGATACACGTGAGGGGCCTCGAGGGCTCGGCCCTCGAGTAATGCCGCGAGTGGCGCCCCTTGGTGTCCCTGACTCGGGTGCTCGAAGCCGGCTGTCGAACCCTTTTCGAGGGCCAGCCTTCGCTGCTTCGAGACTTAGGGCCGGGGCCCGTTTTTACCTTTATGAAGAAGCCTCCGTCGTCTGGGAATCCTTCTGCCCGTTGGGCACGCCTTTTTAGGCGGAAACCGTCGGGGAGAGCGGCGGGCGCGAAGCCGAAGCGATGGTCGTGGCGGGCCCGGTAGTGGAGCGAATGGAGAGGTAACGCGTGTACCCTGCATCCGGCTCGAGACGTGGTTAGGTGGGCGCATTGAATGCATTCGGTTACCTTTTTACGTCGTGGGAGATCCCGCCCGTCTGGATTTCCCCCTATAAATATCGAAAGAGGGGAAAAGAACCTTTTACTTTGCCTTTGCCTTGCCCCGCCGCCGTAGCCTTTACGCGCCCTCTCCTTCGAGCTAGTCGATTGGGATTTTCGGCCGCCCGTCCGCTGCTCGGATCCGCGCCGCGCCACCGTCATGGCCGCCCAGACACAGATGCTGCCCGCCGGACTGGAGCCCGTCGAAGGTGACGCAGAGCGAAATGGACTCGCTGGTGGCCCAGGGGCTTCTGCGCCCCAACCCGGAGGAGGGACCCGCATGGTGGGTTATCCCGTCGGCGGAGCACCGGGAGCCGCACCCGCCGGAGGGGTACGTGGTGAGCTTCACGCGCTACCACCGTATGGGGCTCGGCGTCCCGCCGAGCCGCTTCTTGCGAGGGCTGGCCCACCATTTCGAGGTGGAGCTGCAACACTTCTCCCCAACTCCATCTCGCACGCCGCCATATTCGCCGCGGTGTGCGAGGGGTACCTGAAGATGGAGCCGCACTGGGAGATGTTCGTCCATCTCTTCCGGGGCGAGCTCTTCATCAAGTCCCTGAAGCCCAGCGGGAGGCGGCCCGTGCGCATGGGCTCCCTTGCCATTACCGCGAGGGCGGGGACCTCGTCGGCCAATGTCCCCCGCGAGTACCTGCGATACAAGCTTTCCACCAACCAGGCCGGGTGGGACGACCATTGGTTCTATCTGCGGAACGAAGGTGGCCTCCTTCCGCAGTACACCGGCAGGGTCCTCACCCAACGCCCGGAGAAGTGGACCTGGGGCGTTGCGGCGGACAGGCAACGCCACCTGGCCCCGCTGATGAGATGATGAAGACGCTGGTGGATGAGAAGAAGCTGACCGTGCAAGCGGTCATTTGGGCGTTCCACCAGCGAAGAGTTCTTCCGCTGGCGGACCGCCCCCTTCTTATGCACGAGATGGGCCCGCAGGCTCAGCTCGAGGCGCTCAATCGCTCGAGGATGGCCGAAGAGAGGCTGTCCCGGAACGAGGGCGTCTCCCGGGTGTCGATCACGATCCAGGGGCCGTTCGTCCCTGAACTCTCCAACCTGGTTGCGATGGCACCCGACGAGGGGTGTCTCGACCTGGTAAGCCTTCCTCGAGTCGAGCTATCTCGAGCCTCCTCCCCCTTCTTCCTCCTTCGATCCGTTTGCATCCGTTTTGTAGTTTGTCTCATCACGCTTATTCTTTCTTCAGGGGGCATTTACTTGTCGCGCGTCGAGGCCCCCGGTGAGGGAGGACGCCGCGGGTTCTCAGGTGAGGCGCCTCTCTGCTCAGAAGGACAAGGAGAGCAAGGATGCCAAAAAGAAGAAAGAGAAAAATAAAAACTTGCGTCGCTTAGCTCGGGAGCAGAGACTGGCGAAGGCTCGTCGTAACCGTCAGCCTGGGGACGGGTCCCCTGAGCTGAGCTCCTCGAGCTCGGAGGAGGAGAGTGGTGATGAGGAGGAGGGCGACGACGAGGGGATGGATGTGCGCTTGATGCGCGCAGGGCTCGTCGATGACAGGGCTGACCGCTCCTCTGTGCAGGAGGGTACACTGGAGGTTCCACCGACAAAAGGGTCGCGCGGAACGCAGCCGCGGAAGGCGGCGCCGATCCCTGCCTCGTCGGGGGCCCGAGGTCCGTCGAGCTCCGCGCCGGATGTGCCCCGGTCGTAAGGAAGCCCCGGACCCGGAGCGCCTCCGCCACAGCGCCAACGGAGGCCGCCCCCGCGTCAGCCCAGACGGGGGGTCTCGAGAGGGGTCGTGCCTCGAGGGGCGGTCGACAGGTTGAGAAGGGTTCCGGGCCCGACCCCCGCGAGCCGTCAAGGGCGCCGTCGAGCCCGCGGAGGGGCGGGCGCCAAGAAGAGCGTCGAGCCCGCGCCATCACGAGCGTCGGGGAGGGAGCCCCCGAGCGTCTCGTGACCAGGGGCGCGAGCGTCCCCGGAGCCCATCGCCGTACCGCCGCCGGGACACGGAAGCGGACGCGGGAGGGCGCGACCATCAGCGCGGGCGCCGGAGCAGGTCCCGGAGCCCGCGCCGGGCGAGCGCCACGACGTCAGCACGAGGGCGGTACGGTCGCCCTCCCGCGATGTGGGCGGAAGGAGGGCTCTCCCTCGAGGTCGAGCCATGGGAGGCGTCGGGAGCCCTCCCCCCATCCCAGCCCTGTGGAGACGGCCCAGGCGCAGGGCTCGAGCCGTGGGGTGAGCTCGAAGCCCCCGAGTGGGTCCGGCGATTCCGGGAAGAAGCCCAGCCGCCGCTTCGGGTGAGTAGTTTCCTTGGTCTCGTCGGTAGTGAGGCTTCACCTCTTTGCTTTTGATGACGCGTGCCATCTCCATCTTCTCAGGGGGAAGCGCTCCTACCAGGAGGTGGACCTCGCTTCGTCCAAGCGGGCCAAGACCTCGAGCCCCGTCGAGGCACAGGCACCTCGAGGTATGGCACCTTCCTCCGCTAGAGAAGCCGCTTGGCTGGAGAAGGCCCGAGCTGCCATGGCTCGAGGGGGCCGGATGATCGTCGTGAATTTTGGTGAGGCCGTCGCCATCGACCACAGGGGTCGAGGTACTCTTCCTGGTTCTGACATCTCCGTCATCTCGTATTGCAGGGGCCTCAGCTCATGGCATCGAGCCTGCCACCACCGTATCCGCCGAGGCGCTGCCTCCTCCCCCCCCTCCTCCTCCTCGCGATGGTGCCAACTGGGAGCGCCATCCTTCCCCACACCACGACGGTGCTCCGGGAGAAGCGCCTGGGGCGAGCACGGCCCCCGCCGCGTCTGGGGCTGAGGAGACTGCGCCCCTTGGCTGCTCGACCAGCACGGGCCGGCTGCGGAGGAGGGAAGGGGGGAAGAGGCGTCGGCGGAGAAGGAGCCGACGGTGGAGGACCTCCTGAACGAGCTGGAGCAGGGGCCGCTCCTCGCCGCGGGCTCGATGACGGTGGAGGCGCCCGAGGTGCCGGCTAGCGCCGACAAGGCGCCGGAGGGCCCGGCCGGGGAAGAGGGCCCGGGGTCGAGCCTTCCCTCGACCGATCCGCAACAGGAAGTGCCGGTGGGGACGGAGGGAGTCGGGGCCCGTGCCGTCGGGCGGCGGGTCACTGTCGGGGCAGCTCGAGGCGGAGGAGGATCTGCCCGACATCGAGCTCGACCGACCGGTATGGCCGTTTCCCGTCCCGCTGAGCCCGCCCCTTGCCGTGGTTCCCATCGAGCAGCCGGCTCCAGCGGGGGGCCCCGCGCGAGGTGTGGTCCATCTTCCGGGAGGTGGCCGTGCTTATGGCGGAGGCAGAGCGGTCCTGCTCCGAGGAGGCGGGCGGTCCGCACAGGTGTCAGCCGCCCTCGCGCGGGCTGAGGCGGAGCTTCGAGATCTCCGCGCGGAGCTGAGCCGGAACGCCCAGATGGCGAGCCGGCTTAACGAGGCGGAGGCGGAGGTCCGGGTGGCTCGAGGCGAGGTCGCTCGATCCAAGGAGGAGGCCGCCGCCGTTCTCGAAGCGTCGAGGAAGGAGGCCGCGGACGCCCGAAGCGAGGCCACCTCTGCCCGGGCTGAAGCCGAGGCGGCGAAGCAGGAGGCTGCTGACGCCCGCGGGAGGCCGCCGCTGCCCGAACCGCAGCGGAGGCGGCGAGAAAAGAGGCCGAAGACGCCGTGAGTGGTGCCGCCACCGCCCGAGCTGCCGAGGGGCGGCGCGGCAGGAGGTGATCCGCAAGGATCTGGCCCTGGTGGAGGCGGGCCGGCTGATCGAGGACCTTAGGTCCGAGAAGCTCCTCACGCTGGCCGAGAAGCGCAGGCTGGAGCAGCGTGCTGAGGGCCTGACCAGCGACCTCGCCGCACTGGGGCAACACTGCGACGGTGAGGCTTACACCTTGTTATTGTTTGGGTCTCGAAGTTTTTGTTACGCCGCCGTCTCACTCTTCCTTGTTTGTTGCGCAGGGGTCGAGAAGACGGTTGAGGAGCTCCGCGGGACGAACCAGGCTCTCTTGGACCAACTCCAAGACGAGACGATGGTGGCGGAGCGGGCTCGCTCCTCTCTCGACCGGCTCGGCCCCATGTGGGGTGCTCCTCCTGTGACCGCGGCAGAAGGTGCAATGGCTCGGGGCGATGCCTTGGTCGACGCCTTGTGCTTCTTCGACGCAGCCGCGTGGGACCGTGTCCGGCAAGCTCTCCATCACGGCGTCAAGCAGACACTCGCGGTCGTTCGCTCTGGTTTCCGCTTCCCGGTCCACGTTGTCGCGAATGGCTTCATCGAGATCGAGGGGAAGGATGAGGAGTGGAACAACCGCCGTGTCGACAAAATTTTGGAGAAGATGGAGAGGCCGGGGACGTCGCTCGCGAAGATCTTCGAGGAGGACGTGCTGCCTCCTGACGCCAGCAGCGGTGTCGGGAGCCCTCCTCCTTCGAGCTCGGGCGTCGAGGTCGAGCCTGCCATCGTGGACCTCGGGGAGGAGTACCGCACCGACGAGGACTGAGGCCTGCGTGCCAAATTTGGGCGTCGAGGCCCTTGTAAGAATTCTATGACATAAATGAGGGTACGTCGAGACCCGAATGTATATGTGATTTGTTTATGAAAAGGGTTGTTTTCTTTTCAAATGCGTTTGACCGCTTCTCTTTGTCGCAAGCTCGAGTTTCTGCTAACTTAGTCTGTGTTCCTTCGATACGTCGCGAGCCCCTCGAGGGGAGGCGTAGGTAGGGCACCGTAGCCCGGGGGCGTAGGTGGCCGTCTACGTCGACGCCCCCCGACCTTGGAGGCTCGAGGTACTTTAAGATTTAGACGTCGCTAGTTCACTCGAGGCGCGAGTCGAGACGAGGGTCAATTTTTGAAAAGAAAACACGCGTTTTTTCCGGAGTCTGGGGGCGTCTACCCCCTTGTCAGCCCCCGAGGGAGGCTCGACCCTGAGCTAGGCAGGGTCGAGGCTACCTTGAGTTGCTAAGTAACATGAAAGATGGAGCACGAGTTGGCCCATTCATATTCAACGTGTTTGTACAAAGCAATAAAATGAACAAGGCCTCGAGGCCTTAAGGGTAGAAGCGACGTAGCTGAGATATGTTCCACGCGTTCGCCAGGATCCTGCCTTGGTCGTCGTAGAGCTTGTATGTGCCTGGCTTGAGCACTTCGGCCACGGTGTATGGGCCTTCCCACGGAGGGGTGAGCTTATGGCGCCCTCGATTATCTTGCAGCCGTCGAAGCACGAGGTCCCCCACCGCCAGGTCCCTTTTGCGCACGTGCTTGTCGTGGTAGCATCGAAGTGTTTGCTGGTAGCGTGCAGAGTTGATGAGCGCCATGTCTCGGCCTCCTCGAGCTGGTCCTTGGCGTTGGCGAGCCTTTCGTCACTGGTTTGCTCGTTGTAGGCTCGAAGTCGAGGTGAGCCGTACTCGAGGTCCGTAGGTAAGACGGCCTCGGCGCCGTAGGTTAGGAAAAACGGAGTGAACCCGGTGGCTCGACTCGGCGTAGTCCTGAGGCCCCACAGCACCGAGGGGAGTTCTGTAGCCCACCCCTTTCCGAAATTCTTGAGGGTCTTGAACAGCCTCGGCTTTAGCCCATGGAGTATCATGCCGTTGGCGCGCTCGACCTGCCCGTTGCATTGGGGGTATGCGACCGAGGCCCAGGTTACGCGAATGTTGTTGTCATCGCAGAAGTTGGTGAACTTTTTGCCCGTGAATTGGGTGCCGTTGTCGGTGATGATGACATTAGGCACCCCGAACCGGTACATGATGTTGGCGATGAACTCGACAGCCCTCTCGGAGGTGGGGTCTCCTATCGCCTTAGCCTCGATCCACTTGGTGAACTTGTCGACGGCCACGAGCATGTGTGTGTACCCTCCACTTGTCCTTTTGAGGGGACCCACGAGGTCGAGCCCCCAAACGGCAAATGGCCAAGTGATTGGGATCATCTGCAGGGCGTGTGCGGGCTGGTGCGTTTGCTTGGCGTAGAATTGACACCCATGGCACGCTTGACCAAACGCTTGGCGTCCCCAATGGCGGTCGGCCAATAGAAGCCTTGACGGAAAGCGTTCCCAACCAGGGCCCTCGGCGCTGCGTGGTGGCCGCAAGCCCCCGAGTGCATATCGTCGAGGAGCTTGCGCCCTTCCTCGAGTGGGATGCAGCGTTGAAGGATCCCAGTCGGACTTCGTCGGTATAGCTCCCGTTCGTCGCCGTAGATGACGTAGGTCTTGGCCCTCCGAGCGATGCGTCGGGCCTCCGTCTTGTCTTCTGGTAGCTCGCCCCGCGTCAGGTAGTCGAGGTAGGGCGTCCGCCAGTCGAGGGGCCGTGATGACGAAGAGGCGTGTGCGTCGACCTGCATCGCCTCTGCGGACGTCGAGGGGTCCTTCTCGAGGGGTGGCGTTGAGAGTCGAGCCCCTGTGTCTTGCTCGAGGGGTGGCGTCGAGGGGCCAGCCCCCGGGTCGATTTCGACGGATGGCTCGAAGACGTCCCTCGAGAAGACGTCTGGCGGTACCGTGCCGCGCGTGGACGCCAACTTTGCCAGCTCGTCTGCGGCCTCGTTGTACTTCCGAGCTACGTGGTTGAGCTCGAGGCCGTAAAACTTGTCTTCCAGCTTGCGCACCTCCCCGCAGTATGCCTCCATCTTGGGATCGATGCAGCTTGAAGCCTTCATAACCTGGTTGACGACGAGCTGCGAGTCTCCTCGGGCGTCGAGGCGTCGGACCCCGAGCTCCAGGGCGATGCGCAGCCCATTGACGAGGGCCTCATACTCGGCGACGTTGTTGGAGGCGGGGAAGTGCAAGCGTAGCAGGTAGCGCATGTGTACTCCGAGGGGTGAGATGAAGAGCAGGCCTGCTCCTGCCCCCGTCTTCGTGAGAGATCCATCGAAGTACATGGTCCAGAGCTCGGCTTGAATCTGTGCCGGCGGGAGCTGAGTGTCGGTCCATTCAGCAACGAAGTCCGCCAACGCTTGCGACTTGATGGCCTTTCGCGGGGAAGGTGATGGTCTCCCCCATTAGTTCGGCGGACCACTTGGCGATGCGCCCCGTGGCCTCCCGACTGTTGACGATCTCTCCGAGGGAGAAGGACGACACCACCGTCACAGGATGAGCGAGGAAGTAGTGCTGGAGCTTGCGCCTTGTGACGATGATGCCGTAGAGCAGCTTTTGGATGTGCGGGTACCGGACCTTGGCCTCGGAGAGTACCTCACTGGTGAAGTATACCGGTCGCTGGACCGGCAATGTATGACCTTCCTCGTGCCTCTCGACGGCTATGACCGCGGTAACCACCTAAGTGGTTGCGGCCACATAGAGGAGGAGGGGCTCGGGGGAATCATCACCTTCGGCTAGTCGCGGGGGCACGAGAATTGGTGCAGAAGTCAGCAACCCCTTCAACTTGGCTAAGGCCTCCTCGGCTTCGGCGGTCCACGCAAAGTGTTCCGTCTTTTTAGTAGGCGGTAGAGGGTAGTGCTTTTTCCCCCAGCCTCGAGATGAATCTGCTGAGAGCGGCTAAGCAGCCTGTTACTTTCTGCACACCCTTGAGGTCACGAATCGGGCCCATCCTCGTGACTGCTGAGATTTTTTCAGGGTTTGCCTCGATCCCCCGTTTGTGACGATGTAGCCAAGTAGCATGCCTCGAGGCACACCAAAGACACATTTCTCGGGGTTGAGCTTCACATTCTTGGCCCGGAGGCACTCGAACGTGGTCTCGAGGTTGCTGATGAGGTTCCCTACTTTTTTAGTTTTAACCACGATGTCGTCGACGTAGGCCTCGACGGTCTTGCCTATGTGCTCGCCAAAGATGTGCTGCATACATCGTTGGTACGTTTGCCTCGGCGTTTCGAAGGCCGAAGGGCATCGTAACATAGCAATACGTACCAAATGGCGTGATAAAAGAGGTCGCGAGCTCATCGGATTTTCTCATCCTAATTTGGTGGTAGCCAGAATACGCATCAAGGAACGAAAGCACTTCGCACCCAGCAGTGGAATCGACGATCTGGTCAATTCTAGGTAAAGGAAATGGAACTTTTGGACATGCTTTATTCAGACCAGTGTAATCTACACACATCCGCATTTTTCCATTCTTTTTCCTAACTAGTACAGGATTAGCTAGCCACTCTGGGTAAAATACCTCCTTGATGAATCCGGCCGCCAAAAGCTTGTGCACCTCCTCGCCGATGATCCTGCGCTTTTCCTCGTCGAAGCGGCACAGGCGTTGCTTCACTGGTCTGGACCCGGCCTGGATCTCCAAGGCGTGCTCGGCGACTTCCCTCGGTATGCCCGGCATGTCCGAGGGGTTCCACGCAAACATGTCGATGTTCGCGCGGAGAAAGTCGACGAGCACTGCTTCCTATTTGGGCTCGAGGCTGGTACTGATGGTCAGCGTCTTGCCATTGGCCGAGGTCGGGTCGACGGGTATTTGTTTGGTGTGCTTAGCCGGCTCGAAGGTGCCGGCGTGACGCTTTGCTTCTGGGGCCCCCTCGGTGGCCAGAGCCGCCAAGGCCTCGAGCGAGTCGAGGTGGACGTTGGCCTCCCCCCGCTCAACGCACTCCACGTCGCAGTGGTATGCGTGCTCGTAGGAGGTGTCAACGGTGATGACCCCTTTTGGCCCCGGCATCTTGAGCTTCAAGTACGTGTAGTTAGGAACTGCCATGAACTTGGCGTAGCCTGGCCGGCCGATGATGGCGTGGTAGGTCCCTTGGAAGCCGACCACCTCGAAGGTGAGCGTTTCCTGACGGAAGTTTGCCGGCGTGCCAAAGCAGACCGGCAGGTCGATGCGCCCAAGGGGGTGGGCTTTCTTTCCTGGTACTACTCCGTGGAACCCCCCGACGCTGGGTCGAAGCTGTCCCTCTGAAATCCCCAGGAGGTCGAGGGTCTCGAGGTATATGATGTTGAGGCTCGAGCCCCCATCTATCAACACCTTGGAGAACCGAACGTCGACTATGATGGGGTCGACGACGAGGGGGTAAGCCCCCGGGTTTATGACCCGGTCCGGATGGTCGTCACGGTCGAACGTGATTGGCGCATCGGACCAGTCGAGATACCGGGGGGCGTCGTGGCCGAGCGAAAAGATTTCCCGGCGCTCCTTCTTTCTTTCTCGAGCTGAGAGCCCGACAGTCGGCCCCCCGTAGATCATGTAGCAGTCGCGCACCGGGGGGAAGTCGCCATCTGCGTTTCTGTCGCCGCGTCGATCGGTATCCTTTCCCTTAGGCGCGTCTTCCCTCTTATCACCGAGCTTGGAGTAGTAGCCCTTCAACAGTCGGCAGTCTTTAAACTTGTGGTTTACGGGCCCCTGTGGTAGGTGCAGGGATCCTCGAGCATCTGGTCGAAAACAGCCCCATCGGGGGGCCTCGGGGCTTCTTAGGCTCGAGGTGCCCGCGAGCACCTCTTTTCGTCGTCGTCATCGGCGCCTTGCTTCGCCTTCTGGCCCTTGCGTTTGTTTTTCTTCTTTTGTTGCTGTTGGGAGCACACTTGCCCAACCTCCGCACTTGTGCGGGGGAAGGAGCGAAGGTGACCAAGCGTCGGATGTAGTAGCGAAGGTGAAACGGAAGTGGAAAGCGCTCGAATTCCCAAAAAGTCGTCCTTTACACTGTTCATCCCCTTGGTATTTATAGGGAATGCCAAGGGGTGCGGGCCAGATTACAAAAGGGTACAGCAAAGATTCCTCGCCTCCGCGCAGGGAGGAAGGGCAGAAGCGTAAACACACAGCTGGAGCGGAAACCCTAATCGGTCACACCCCCCGCGCGCCGCCACCTGGCCCCCTGTTCACCTTCGGGGAGAGGTGCGGCGGTCTTGACCTTCGGCCGCGCTCACCCTTGGGCCCGCGCACCTCCGGCTTCACTTGCCTCCCGGGAGAGGCAAGTGATCACGCTCGCTGCTTGCCTGGACCCTCGCTCCATCCGAAGGTGGTGTCGACGGCCAGCGAAGGTTTCTCGCAGCGCGACCATCCCTCAGACCTGCACGGGAACACAGCAAGAGAGCGAGGGTTGAGCCCGCATTCGGGGGTCAGGGTAGTGGCCTCCGATGGTAGAGAGACCCCGCAGGCACGCCAGGCGTCACGCGAGGGCTGAATTTGGGCACCAGTTCGGGCGGCGCTTCTGTCGAGGGTCCTTTCCCCCAACAGTAGCCCCTCGTTGTCTTGGATCTAAAAGATTGTGTTTAGGCCCAAGCAGCGCTTTTTAAAAACGGGACCCTCGGCAGCGACGTCCGCGGCTGCTTTGGGCCGGGCCGTTGTGGTGTTGTTTTATACTATTGAAGCCTGCTTCGTTTTTTGTGCCGCGTTCTTTGGTTGTCGTGCCGACTTCGTCGGGTGAGGGTTTCGTTTCCCGGCCTATAAATAGAAAGAGTGAGCGTGGAGTTTTGATTGTGCTCTTTGTTGCTATAGCCATCCTGTTGTTGCAATTTGCTTGTAGCGAAGGTTTGTTTGAGCTTGTCTGCGAGGGTTGAGACAGGCGTTGGTTGTTCGGTAGTGTTAGCAGTTGAAGAGATGGCAAGGTGAAGCAAACTGCTCGTGCTGTTTCCCCCACAGCCGCGGATGAGGGGATTACCTTCGAGTTTGGTTTGAGCCGGGTTTGTGCAAGTGAGATTGCATCTTACGTGCGGTGGGGCTGGATTGAGGAAGGCAAGGCGAGGGCTAGCAGCGGGGAGACCGTGCCGAAGCCGGATGCAGACGAGGTTGTGGTGTTCGAAGAGTTCTTTTCGGCTGGCCTTCGTTTCCCAGCTGACTCCTTCGTGACTTCGGTCCTGCGGAGGTTCAACCTGCGGTTTCATCAGCTTACGCCTTCGTGCTTCACAAAGATGTCGGTCTACGTCTGGGCCTGCAGGTCTCAGGGGTTTGTCCCTCATGTCGAGGGTTTTGTTCGCACTCATCGCGTTCACATGCAGCCTCGCAAGATTATGGACAGCGAGGGCAGGACCAGCCTTGGACAATTTGCGGTGTACACTTTTTGCCATCGCGCCGGCGCGGAGCTGCCGGTGCAAGCGCAGAAAAACAAGTGGAGCAGCGGGTGGCAGGAGTCCTGGTTTTATTACAAACTCAGTGACGGCTCCGAGCTTTGCGGCGAGCTTCCGGTGCTTGGAGATGTGGGCGCCGAAGCTAAGATGAGCATCGAGGCCCATGCTGCTGTTGATTGCCTGAGGGTCGTTGCGCGCTCTCAGTGCGCGCGTGATTTGGTGGAGGAATATTGCTGTGCCAAGATTTGGCCTCTTGGCCGAAGGCAGACTTGGTTCGTTGTGGAGAACGACCCAAGGTATGAAGGTAGGGGCTTGAAGAAGCCTAGTTTGGATCTGGAGAAGGTCTGGGAAAGAACTCTTAAGAAATTTCCGAGGCGCGAGGATGGGAACGAAGCTGTTTTCAAACGAGTTCAGCAGTGGACGGACGAGCTCGTGGGGAAGCTTTCCCCATTGGAATTGAAGGCTATCCATAGCTTGATGGGCGGCGAAGGTCGCGTGAACAGAATGTTTGACATTCTTGGCGTTCGGTACGCCGACTGGCCGGCTCCTTCGAGCGACGACGCGCCGAAGAAGAGGAAGCGTAAGGCTTTGGGAGGAACGGAGATCGTCTCTCGGCCGAAGAGAGGGCGTGGTCGAGGCCGCGGGGGAGCTGGTGGCCGAGCGAAGGTGCTTGCGACAAAGGTCACTGCGGGCTCGGTTGCTGCGGGCACTTCTTTGGCCGCGGGCCGGAGCGGCCGAGGTGGCAGTTCAGTCGGGGGACGCATGCCTCGCGTTGGAGGGATCGTTGCTTTGGTCCAGACTTCGGGCGACGAGGATGAATCTGATGATGATGCGGAGGAAAAAGCAGAGGGGAGACGGGCGAGGGCTCGTCTGATGGAGGTAGCGAGGGTTCTTCTGAAGGGCATGACTCGGATGAGGAGGTGTCGATTGGAGGCGGAGCCTCGCCGGTTGTTGGTGCGATGGTTACCCAGGGCGCAGATGAGCTTACACGAGATATTGAGCCAGGTAGCCCTCGACGAGGTGCGGTTTCCAGGTTCGCGGGCTCACACCTTTGGGTGGAGGGGTCGGAGTTTGATGGGGAACTTGACTCTGCGCGGTCCCGGGGAAAGAAACCGTTTGGCGAGGCTAGCCGGTCGAGCCTTCCGGAATATGCCAAGAAGCTTGGGATTTCTGATCCGGCCACTGCGCTGTTCACCAGTCCGGACCTTCGGGATTGCCACTTGCAGTGTAGCCCGGAGGAAAGGCGTTTTTGGGCCGGATCTTCGGCCGCATTTGTGTGCCGGAGGCGGAGGTTCTTCTTGCAGATCAAGCGGTTGGCGATACCTTCGATGATGTTGACGTCAAGTTGGCGGAGCTGATGCTCTTGAACCGCTCAGCGAGGCGGAAGGTTGGCTCCGACATGGAGTTTATGAGGAACCATATGACTGAACTTGAGAAGGAGAACAGCAAACTGGCGCGGAGCCTAGAGGGCAAGGAAAATGAAATGATGGATTGCTTGGAGAAGGCTGCGAAGGCTCGAGAGGAGGCAGTTGAGCTGGCGAGGCGTAATGCTGATCTGATTGCCGCGGAAAGGAGAAAGACAAAGCTTTAGCCGAGGCCGAGGGTCGGCTGGTTGATTTGAAGAACTCTTGGCGGGCGAGCATGGAGAACGTCAAACGTAAACTTGATTGTTGTCTGACCGAGGCTGGGGGTTCAGCCGGAGAGCCGTTGCCTGCGGTTGATGCAGAGGCCTTCGAGGGCTGGCTGGGCAACGAGCTTGATGTTTAGCTCGCTAGTCTCCAATGCAGCCGATTTTGGTGGCTACGCCGGGGCCTTGGCAATGGCGAGCACGCTTCGACTGACGGATTGCGATCATCTTCGCAAGGTCAAAAGGCCGAGCCATGTCTTTCCGACGGTTGAAGAGGTTCGCCAGATGAAGGTGATGACGCAGATGTCCGGAACTGTGCGATGCGTTTGCTTCGCAAGTTTTGGATCTCCGGAGGTGGCCGGGCTCTCGCCTTCGAAGAAGCTGCCGAGGCTACGCGCCAGGTTCGCTCCTTTGTTTTAAGTTTTTTTGGTCTGTGTTGCTTTCGTTTTAGAGGGGTTGTTTGTTGATTTTGGCGAGGTTTGTCCTTTATTTTGCTTGTAGGCTCGACGAGATGCAATGCCCTCACCGCCCTGCGGAAGAGCAGCGAGGGAACCCTGAAGCCGCCCCTGAGCCAGGCTGTGCGGGGTGACCTGCCGAGAAGCCGAGCCCGCGAGTGCGGCTGTGCGGGGGTTACGCTCGCCGAGATCGAGGCGTTGACCGGGAGCGGGCCGATCGCGGAAGGAGATGCTGCGAAAGAGTCCACGGCGGAGGAGGCGTCAGCTGGGACCTCGACTGCCACCGCTGGCGAGGGTGTGGACATCAATCGGGGGGAGCTGGGCAGGTGTGATGCCTGGGTTTGTGGGGCGGGGGCGAGGGGGCCTTTTTGTAGATACTATGGTTGTTTGTAAAGACTTGGCGAGGCTGAGACATCTCGTATTTTTGTGCAACATGCAGGTTCCTGACGGAACCGTGCTAGACGTGTTCGACGTGACCCCGCTGATGTTGAACTACCAAGATGTTTATAACTGGTGAATCATGGGCTCGCGCTAGATTTAAATATCCTTCGCTTTCCTTTGAACGTTTTTGGTGGTCGAAGGTGCGGAGATATGATTTAAAGAATAGTAGGTCGAGTCGATTTTGGCGCGAGACAGACTATACAGACCGCCAAGCCGACCGTTATTTGTTTGGGTCTTCATCGACTTCGCAAGCTGTCGGTGAAGATGATATTGACGAGAACACGGCTTTGGAATATTTGTTCGGTCGAAGGGAGCTTGAAATTGGTTCGGATGGGGCGCTTGTGATCCCGAAGGAGGAACCTTCGGAAGCTGTGACGAGGCCTAGGTACATGTATAGGGCGAGGGTTTTGCCCGGGGAGCTGCCAATTGTCCCTGCAGCTCCTTTGTTGTGGGAACCCCTGGTTCCAGTGGAGGGGGGGTCTGAGATGGAGGCCGAAGGTTTGGATGATTTGGAGTTAATTGAGGGGAGCGGTGGTCCCTTGTAAAGATTTTTTATTTTGGGATATGTTTGTTGTTGTTAACATTGTTTGTAACGGTATGAGGAAAGCGTATGGGTTTTCGCGAGGCTCGCGCACTTGCTCGTGTACGCTTGTTTTGAAAAAACAGCGACGTCCCCTTTTTCTTTTAGCGAGGCTCGCGCACTTGCTCGTGTACGCTTGTTTTGAAAAAACAGCGACGCCCCCTTTTTCTTTTAGCGAGGCTCGCGCACTTGCTCGTGTACGCTTGTTTTGAAAAAACAGCGACGCCCCCTTTTTCTTTTAGCGAGGCTCGCGCACTTGCTCGTGTACGCTTGTTTTGGAAAAAACAGCGACGCCCCCTTTTTCTTTAGCGAGGCTCGCGCACTTGCTCGTGTACGCTTGTTTTGAAAAAACAGCGACACCCCTTTTTCTTTAGCGAGGCTCGCGCACTTGCTCGTGTACGCTTGTTTTGAAAAAACAGCGACGCCCCTTTTTCTTTTAGCGAGGCTCGCGCACTTGCTCGTGTACGTTGTTTTGAAAAAAAACGCGACGCCCTTTTTTTTTAGCGAGGCTCGCGCACTTGCTCGTGTACGCTTGTTTTGAAAAAACAGCGACGCCCCCTTTTTCTTTTAGCGAGGCTCGCGCACTTGCTCGTGTACGCTTGTTTTGAAAAAAAAGCGACGCCCCCTTTTTCTTTTAGCGAGGCTCGCGCACTTGCTCGTGTACGCTTGTTTTGAAAAAACAGCGACGCCCCCTTTTTCTTTAGCGAGGCTCGCGCACTTGCTCGTGTACGCTTGTTTGAAAAAACAGCGACGCCCCCTTTTTCTTTTAGCGAGGCTCGCGCACTTGCTCGTGTACGCTTGTTTTGAAAAAACAGCGACGCCCCCTTTTCTTTTAGCGAGGCTCGCGCACTTGCTCGTGTACGCTTGTTTTGAAAAAACAGCGACGCCCCCTTTTTCTTTTAGCGAGGCTCGCGCACTTGCTCGTGTACGCTTGTTTTGAAAAAACAGCGACGCCCCTTTTTCTTTAGCGAGGCTCGCGCACTTGCTCGTGTACGCTTGTTTTGAAAAACAGCGACGCCCCCTTTTCTTTTAGCGAGGCTCGCGCACTTGCTCGTGTACGCTTGTTTGAAAAAAACAGCGACGCCCCTTTTTCTTTTAGCGAGGCTCGCGCACTGCTCGTGTACGCTTGTTTTGAAAAAAACAGCGACGCCCCCTTTTTTTTTAGCGAGGCTCGCGCACTTGCTCGTGTACGCTGTTTTGAAAAAACAGCGACGCCCCCTTTTTCTTTTAGCGAGGCTCGCGCACTTGCTCGTGTACGCTTGTTTTGAAAAAAACAGCGACGCCCCCTTTTTTTTTAGCGAGGCTCGCGCACTTGCTCGTGTACGCTTGTTTTGAAAAAACAGCGACGCCCCCTTTTTCTTAGCGAGGCTCGCGCACTTGCTCGTGTACGCTTGTTTTGAAAAAACAGCGACGCCCCCTTTTTCTTTTAGCGAGGCTCGCGCACTTGCTCGTGTACGCTTGTTTTGAAAAAACAGCGACGCCCCTTTTCTTTTAGCGAGGCTCGCGCACTTGCTCGTGTACGCTTGTTTTGAAAAAAACGCGACGCCCCTTTTTCTTTTAGCGAGGCTCGCGCACTTGCTCGTGTACGCTTGTTTTGAAAAAACAGCGACGCCCCCTTTTTCTTTAGCGAGGCTCGCGCACTTGCTCGTGTACGCTTGTTTTGAAAAAACAGCGACGCCCCCTTTTTCTTTAGCGAGGCTCGCGCACTTGCTCGTGTACGCTTGTTTTGAAAAAACAGCGACGCCCCCTTTTCTTTTAGCGAGGCTCGCGCACTTGCTCGTGTACGCTTGTTTTGAAAAAAACAGCGACGCCCCTTTTTCTTTTAGCGAGGCTCGCGCACTTGCTCGTGTACGCTTGTTTTGAAAAAAAACAGCGACGCCCCCTTTTTCTTTTAGCGAGCTCGCGCACTTCTTTTTGATCGCGTTGATGTGGCCCCGCGCGAGGCCTGGCTTGGAGGGCTCGGGCGGGACGGAGAAAGCGGGGCCCGCGCCGAGGCCTGGCTTGGAGGGCTCGGGCGAGACGGAGAAAGTGGGGCCGCGCGAGGCCTGTCTTGGAGGGCTCGGGCGAGACGAGAGAAAGTGGGGCCCGCGCCGAGGCCTGGCTTGGAGGGCTCGGGCGAGACGGAGAAAGTGGGGCCCGCGCCGAGGCCTGTCTTGGAGGGCTCGGGCGAGACGGAGAAAGTGGGGCCCGCGCCGAGGCTTGTCTTGGAGGGCTCGGGCGAGACGGAGAAAGTGGGGCTCGCGCCGAGACCTGGCTTGGAGGGCTCGGGCGAGACGGAGAAAGTGGGGCCGCGCCGAGGCCTGGCTTGCAGGGCTCGGGCGAGACGGAGAAAGTGGGGCCCGCGCGAGGCCTGTTGGAGGGCTCGGGCGAGACGGAGAAAGTGGGGCTCGCGCCGAGACCTGGCTTGGAGGGCTCGGGCGAGACGGAGAAAGTGGGGCCGCGCCGAGGCCTGTCTTGGAGGGCTCGGGCGAGACGGAGAAAGTGGGGCCGCGCCGAGGCCTGGCTTGCAGGGCTCGGGCGAGACGGAGAAAGTGGGGCTCGCGCCGAGACTGGCTTGGAGGGCTCGGGCGAGAGAGAAGTGGCCGGGTGCTCGACTTTCCTCCCCTCATCATAGGCGGAGGTGAGTTTGCTTTTGCGAGCCCCTGTCGTTTGTGCCAGGGTGCTCGACTTTCCTCCCCTTATCTTAGGCGGAGGGGTTTGCTTTTGCGAGCCCCTGTCGTTTGTGCCAGGGTGCTCGACTTTCCTCCCCTTATCTTAGGCGGAGGTGAGGTGGTTTGCTTTTGCGAGCCCCTGTCGTTTGTGCCAGGGTGCTCGACTTTCCTCCCTTATCTTAGGCGGAGGTGAGTTTGCTTTTGCGAGCCCCTGTCGTTTGTGCCAGGGTGCTCGACTTTCCTCCCCTTATCTTAGGCGGAGGTGAGTTTGCTTTTGCGAGCCCCTGTCGTTTGTGCCAGGGTGCTCGACTTTCCTCCCCTTATCTTAGGCGGAGGTGAGTTTGCTTTTGCGAGCCCCTGTCGTTTGTGCCAGGGTGCTCGACTTTCCTCCCCTTATCTTAGGCGGAGGTGGGTTTGCTTTTGCGAGCCCCTGTCGTTTGTGCCAGGGTGCTCGACTTTCCTCCCCTTACCCTTAGGCGGAGGTGAAGTTTGCTTTGAAAAGAAAAGGAATGTTTTTCGAAGCAATCTTAGCAGGCTTCATCGAATGTAGCGCTCTTGAAAGAGATCCGCTTTTTCGATGTTTGGGCGTAGAGGGTTAGAGATTTTACTTTTTGGGGGTTGTAGCCTGTATTAATGCTTTGGATGCTGCCTCGTTAAAAAACCTTACGCCCCTTCGTAAGGAAAAAGAGTGCAGCTCCTGTTTTTTGGAGTACATGAGAGTAGATAACATGAAAAGTATCAAAAATTACATAACGCGAGGGCTCGCTAAGGCTCCGCTATGGGTAGAATTTGCGAAGGTCGTCGATGTTCCAGGTGTGTGGTAGTATATTACCTTCGCTGTCGGAGAGGTGGAAAGAGCCTGGGCGATTGCATTCTGCGATCAGGAACGGGCCTGTCCACTTAGGCTGGAACTTTCCGGCCATGCTTGCGTTTTGTTTACGGATGAGGACGAGGTCACCCTTCTGCAGGTTCTTGATTCTGACCTTTTTATCTCTCCACTTCTTGGTCTCTTCCTGATATTTGCGAAGGTTATGAACTGCGCTGCATCTTGTTTCTTCTAGCAAGTCCTTGTCGGTTAGTATGGCTGGCTCTTCACTTGCGAGGGTTGTTCTTGGTGAGATGAATTTTAGCTCCTCTGGTAACACGGCTTCTTCGCCAAACAAAAGTTTGAAGGGTGTGAACTTGGTTGCTCTGCATTCGGAGGTATTGTGAGACCAGGTGACTGCAGTTAGCTCGTCTGCCCATTTGCCTTTTGGTCTGCCTTGCAATTTTTTGGATATGGATTGGAAGATTGTTGCGTTGGCTCTTTCGACTAGGCCGTTGGACTGCGGGTGTCGGACTGAGGCGAAGCATAGAATTGTTCCGATTTGTGCGCAGAACTCTTTGAAAACCTCGCTGTCAAATGGGTGCCATTGTCGACGGTTAGATGTTGGGGGACTCCGAAGCGACAAACTATCTGCTGCCAGAAAAACCTTTTTACTGCGAGGGATGTTATGGAGGACAGCGGTCTTGTTTCGGTCCATTTGGTGAAATATTCCACGGCTACCACCGCGTAGCGAAGGTTCCCCGGGCCGTCGGTAATGGGCCCACGAGATCCATTGCCCACCTTTGTAGGGGCCAGGTTGGGCGTATGAGGGTTGTGGGGCCCCTGGGGTGTTTTGGTTTTTTGCTGTCAGTTGACAACCTTCGCACTTCTTGACGATGGTTTCAGCGTCTCTCAGCGCAGTTGGCCAGTAGAAACCTTGCCGGAAAGCCTTTCCTACTAATGCTCTTGGGCCATTGTGTGAACCGCATATACCTTCGTGGATGAGTTTGAGAATGTCGGTACCTTCGGATTGTGACACGCACTTGAGCCAAGGTGAGGTTACCGAAGCTTTGAGCAGGGTGTTATCCATAATCTTGTACCCTCGCACTCTTTGCTTTAGTCTGTTCTCTTCCTCTTTGGAGCTGGGTTCATGGAGTCCTTTGATGTAGGCCATGATAGGTGCTCTCCAATCCTCGCACTGAATTGTGTTGATCAGCTTGATGCTGATCTCGGAAGCTTCGAAGGCTGACCGAGTGGAAACCTCGTAGAACACGTCCGGAGGGAGCTGTAGCTGCTGCGCGGCTGCTTTGGCTAAGCAATCTGCTTCGCTGTTTTCAGTCCTCGATATTGCTTTTACGGTTATGCCGAGGAAAAAGGATTCTAACCTTCGTACATATTGAAAATACTTTTGAAGCTCTGGATCTTTTGCTTTGTAGTTCTTTTCAATGTGCCCCGCAATGACTTGAGAGTCTGTGTTGATGAGTGCCCTTCGGACTGATAATGAACGCAACCTTGAAAGTGCCAGAATCACAGCCTCATATTCAGCGGAGTTGTTTGTGCACTTGAAGTCCAGCCTTCGTGCGTATCTCAGCTTCGACCCGGAGGGCGAGATTAGAATAGCCGAGGCACCGGCTCCAGTTGCGCCCCAGGCCCCGTCGACGTAAACGATCCAAAACTGGTCCTGCTGCAGCTCGCCGGGGCGAGGGTCGGGTGTCCATTCTGCTATGAAATCAGCCAGCACCTGTGATTTGATCGCTGTTCTGCCAACGAAGGTTACAGCATAACTATTAAGCTCGACTGCCCATTTTGCTATTCTTCCAACGGCTTCGTTATTTTTGAAAATGCTCTCGAGGGGTACGTCGAAGGTACATGTATCTCGTGAGCCTGGAAATAGTGCTTGAGCTTTCTTGATGCCATGACGACGGCGTATGCTATTTTCTCAAGCTCCGAATAGTTTCTCTTTGGGCCTTCGAGGGTTTCTGAAACATAGTAAATGGGGCTTGTCTGGTTTTGTTGTTTTCGTGGAGCTCCTTGATGAGGACTGCGCTTGCAGCGTGTGGCGAAGCTGCGACGTAGAGTAACAACAAGTCTCCCCTGCTTGGGCTGGTTAGGGCAGTCAAGCTGGTCAGATATTTTTTCAACTCCTCGAAGGCCTTTTGCTGCTGGGGGCCCCAGTGGAAAGGAGCATTGCTTCTGAGTGTTTCGAAAAATGGTAACCCTCGCTCTGCGGATCTTGAGATGAATCTGCTAAGTGCTGCCAAACGACCAGTCAGACGCTGAGCTGCTTTCTTGGTCGTCGGAGGTTCCATGTTCATGATGGCATCAATCTTCTCAGGGTTGGCCTCGATTCCTCTGGCTGAGACGATGCAACCTAGCAACTTGCCTTCGCTTACCCCGAAAACACATTTTTCTGGTTTAGTTTCAGTCCGGCGTACCGGAGGTTGCTGAATACCCTCGATAGGTCTGGAATGTGGTTCTCTTTTAGTTCGCTTTGAACGACTAGGTCGTCGACATAGGCGGAGACTGCATGCTCATCCTTGAAAACTTCGGAGGTCATGCGAGCGAAGGTTGAGCCTGCATTTTTCAAACCTTCTGCCATTCTTCGGAAGCAAAAAGTGCCCGAGGGTGTGATAAAGCTTGTTTTTTCTTCGTCTTCTTCATTCATCCAGATTTGGTGATAGCCTGAGAAGCAATCGAGGAGGGATAGCATTTGGCAGCCTGCCGCTCTGTCGACCAGGGTGCTTATGTTTGGGAGGGGGAAGTCATCCTTCGGACAGGCTTTGTTCAAGCAAGTGAAATCGACGCACATTCGCCATTTTTATTCTTCTTTTGGACTAGGACCACATTTGAGAGCCAAGTTGGGTATTTGACTGGGCGAATGACGCCTGCGTCCAGAAGCCTTTTTACCTCAGCCTTCGCTGCCTCCTTTCTTTCTTCTGACATCTTGCGAAGCTTTTGTTTGATTGGGCGATAACCTGTCTTGATGTTCAGGCTATGCTCGATCATTGATCTGTTGACTCCTTTTAGGTCTTCGGCGGACCAAGCGAAGGTGTCGGAATTTTCTCTGAGGAAGGTGACGAGGTTGCCTTCTGATCGAGGGTCTAGATTGGCTGAGATGATCACCTTTCTTTCTTCATTACCCTCGAAGAGTTGGACTTGTTTGGTTTCGTCCTTTGGCGCCGCCTTCACTCTGTCATTGCAGGACCTCGCCTTCGACGCTGATACCGGGGGTTTGAGGTTTTGACAAATTATGTACATTGCGTTGCCCCGGAGCGACGTTCCCTTCAGCTGTCCTTGCAATGTCCTGGTCCCCGAATACCGCGACGACACCCTTCGGCGCGGGAAGTTTCATGCATAGGTAGGCGGGATGGATGACCGCATTGAACGCGTTTGTGACCCCTCGGCCAAAAATGGCATTGTATGGGTAGAACATGTCGACGACATCAAATGTTATGTGTTCCGTCCTGCAGTTGATTTGGTCGCCGAAGGTCACGGGCAGAGAAATTTTCCCGACGGCTCTTACTTGTTGACCACCGAAACCGTATAGGGGGTTGTCGGCCGGTTGCAGAAGATTTCTGTCAAGCTTCATGCTGTCGAAGGTTGAAGCGAACAAGATGTCAGCGGAGCTTCCGGTATCGACCAGTATTTTGGTGACGGTCCACCCAGCGAGGTTGGTTTCGATCACCATGGCATCTGTGTGAGGGTAATCTCTTAGCTTCATGTCACTGGAATCGAAGGTTATGGGGATGTGAGACCAACGACCAAATTTATGTGGTCCTTCGACGGCCACGTGGTGAACGCGTCTGGCATGTTCCTTCCTCTGCCGTTTGTTGCCATGGTCTTCGTTTGAGCCTCCGGTGATAGCTAGAATGACACCGAAGGTCGATGTTGGATTGTTGATGGTTGTTTGGTTCGAGCCTTCGGCTTTCACAGGTTGTGGTGCTGGTAACGCGGGGATCTGCGGTGGTGGTGGCAGAGCGCTGGTGGCTTGGTGGGTTGTTGGAATTTGGTTTTGCGGGGTAGCTGGGTATGTGACTGTGTAAGGTGGGTTTTGGCGTTGTGGGGTGGTGGTTGGCTGATAATGGGTTTGGTTGTAGAGTGGGTGGTGGGTGTAGGGGGTTGTTGCGAAGGTAGGCCGTAGTTTATGGGGGTATAGTGGTATGTTGGATTTGGTGGGTGGAAGCTTGGTTTCCTTGTGTGGTTTATGGTTCGGGGGTCTGACATGGCAGGTTTCCTGGATTCCTGGAATTCTTTTCCTTTGGCGAAGCATTCGCATTGCTTTGTTGTGTGCCCCTTTCCCATTCCACAGAAGTGACAATACATTTTGGCAGGATCTCGCTGCTGGTAACGCTGGTTCGGCGGAGGTGGCAAAGCCTGCGGGGCTTGGCTGCTCGGGTGATGAGCGTCCCGTGTTTGATGTTCATAGCTTGTTGCTTTGTTGATCGCACCAACGTTGCTTTGCTCTTGGCGAGGGTTGCTTTCTCTCGGTTGAGGCCTCGGCTGTGGCCTCTGCTGAGACCTCCGAGCGTCGGACTTTGCTCTGAAATCCATATCAGCTCTACAGTATCTTTCCATTGTTTCATGCAACTCCTCGATCGAGTTTGCCGGTTTTCTGGCAAATTTTGAGGAGCATGGTCCTGGGCGCAGACCACTGACTGCAGCGAGGATGACAGCCTCGTCAGATATCCCAGGGGTCCTCGCTCTGATTTGAATGAACCTTCGCCAGTAATCTTGGAGCGGCTCGCGTCCTCTTGCTTGCAGTTGAATAGCTCGATGGGGTTTAACGGGGCTGGAGTGATGCCCTTGAAGTTTGTACACAGCTTGTCTCTGAGGGAGGCCCAGGAATCCACAGTTCCGGGGCGAAGGTTGCTGTACCAAGTTTGTGCGATGTCTCGCAGAATGATGACAAAGGATTTGGCCATTGTTGATTCGTCACCGCCTGCTGCGGCAACCGCTGCTTCATAGCTCATGATGAACTGGCGAGGGTCGGAAAGTCCATCATAGCGAGGTAGGTTTTGTGGATTATAGCAAGGTGGCCAGGGCTGGGTTTGGAGTGTTTGGGAGAGTGGTGACTTTGGATCGTATGGCATTTGGTGTTGTTGATGCCTTCGCTGAATGCGAAGGTTTTGCTCTCTCTCATCTGGGTAGAGTTGGCGGAGGTTTGGGTGTCTCACAAGATATGGCTCTGGGTGTACTGGTGGTGGTGGGGGTGGGTGGTGGGTGGTGACGAAGGTTGTCTTGATTTGGCTCCTCATTCCCTCTCGCAACGGGGTATCTCCTCATTGTTCCAGCCCTCGGCTTCGGCTTCTGCCGCGGCGAGGGACTCCTCCATGCGGCGAAGCTGCTCCCTGGCCTCGTCTGCCCTCTGTCTGATTGAGCGCAGTCGGTTGTGCCTCTCAAGCTGTTCCAGGCGCCTCTTCTTCTCTTGCAGCTCAGCCTCGAGCCTTTCAAGGGCCTCGAGGCCCACCTCTTCTCCTTCCCTTCTCCTTCTCCCGAAGTGTGTGGGTGCGGCTGTGTCGCCACTCGGGCCTGGGGGCCCAGGGATTGGGGTTCCGGGTGACATTTTCTCCTCCCGAGGGTTGTGCAATTTCCTCAGCAGGCGGGACCACCGCTGCCGCCTCTCTAGCAACGCGCTGGTCCCTCGCCGAAAGTGCTCTCCTGTTTCCGCCATTTCAGACTTCGCTCCCCACGGACGGCGCCAAACTGTTGGGAGCACACTTGCCCAACCTCCGCACTTGTGCGGGGGAAGGAGCGAAGGTGACCAAGCGTCGGATGTCGGATGTAGTAGCGAAGGTGAAACGGAAGTGGAAAGCGCTCGAATTCCCAAAAAGTCGTCCTTTACACTGTTCATCCCCTTGGTTTTATAGGGAAT
This sequence comes from Coix lacryma-jobi var. lacryma-jobi, assembly GCA_009763385.1. Classification (NCBI taxonomy): domain Eukaryota; kingdom Viridiplantae; phylum Streptophyta; class Magnoliopsida; order Poales; family Poaceae; genus Coix; species Coix lacryma-jobi. The sequence continues at coordinate 134,958,592 of CM019827.1, forward strand.
GCCAAGGGGTGCGGGCCAGATTACAAAAGGGTACAGCAAAGATTCCTCGCCTCCGCGCAGGGAGGAAGGGCAGAAGCGTAAACACACAGCTGGAGCGGAAACCCTAATCGGTCACACCCCGGCGCGCCGCCACCTGGCCCCCTGTTCACCTTCGGGGAGAGGTGCGGCGGTCTTGACCTTCGGCCGCGCTCACCCTTGGGCCCGCGCACCTCCGGCTTCACTTGCCTCCCGGGAGAGGCAAGTGATCACGCTCGCTGCTTGCCTGGACCCTCGCTCCATCCGAAGGTGGTGTCGACGGCCAGCGAAGGTTTCTCGCAGCGCGACCATCGCCTCAGACCTGCACGGGAACACAGCAAGAGAGCGAGGGTTGAGCCCGCATTCGGGGGTCAGGGTAGTGGCCTCCGATGGTAGAGAGACCCCGCAGGCACGCCAGGCGTTACGCGAGGGCTGAATTTGGGCACCAGTTCGGGCGGCGCTTCTGTCGAGGGTCCTTTCCCCCAACAGTTGCCGTCATTGTTGTTGTTCTTGCGTCGTTGTCCTTGTTGGAGCCCTCCGGCGCGATCACGCCTTGCCTTTGTCCGTGGAACGGCCAAAGAAGGGCCCCCACTGCTTCGTCGCCCGAAGCAAAGCTGGTGACGCGATCCATCAGGTCCTCGACCGTCCGGGACGGTAGCGTCCTAGCTCATGAACAAGCTCTTGGCATGTCGTGCCTGCGAGGAACGCTGAGATGACGTCCTCGTCAGGTACGTGGGGGAGCTCGAGACGCTGCTTCGAGAATCGTCGAGCAAAGTCACGGAGGGGCTCGTCCGCCGCCTGCCTACAACGCCGTAGGTCCCAGGGGTTGCCTGGACGCACGCAGGTCCCTTGAAATTCCCGTCAAAGACCCTGACTAGGTCGGCCCAGTCATGGATCCGATCCGGCGGGAGCCCCTCGAGCAACCGGCGGGCGGTGTCCGAGAGTAAAGTGGGAGTTGACGTATGATCACGCGGTCGTCGTTCTTCGCTCCGCCCAGTTGGCAGCCAAGGCGGAAGTCCGAGAGCCAGAGCTTGGGCTCGACCTCCCCGTCATACTTCACGATGTTGGTCGACGGTCGGAAGCGGTCGGGGAGGGTCGAGCTGCGGATGGCCCGGCTGAAGACCCGGGGGCCCGAGGGCTCGAGGGCCTGCCGGTCCTCGTCGCTGTCGTAGCGCCCGCCTCGATGGGCGCTATAGCCACGCTCTTGGGCCCCTTGTCCTTGCGCCGGCGGTTGATGTCGTTGCGGGCGTCGTTGGGGTCTCGAGGTGGCCGGTTGTCGACGATCCGTTCGCGGACTGGCCTGGCTCGAGAGGCGTCCGGCTGGTGGACGGATGCCTCGCGAGCGTCGTGGGGCGTGTCCGCCGGTCTCCCCGAGGCTGCTCCGCGTCGGCGTGACGCCGAGCTCTCGGCCTGTTGTACCGCGGCTGTCTCGAGGAGGTTTTTCATTTCTCCAAGCATGCGCCTGGCGTCGGGGTTGGAGACGGCGGGCAGGTCACGGAGCATCATAGCCACGGCCACCACGTTCTGCCCAGCTCGCGGGAAACATACCTCGGGGCGTGCTGGTGCCCCGTCCTCGAGGATCCGCCGGTGGACCTCTCGAGCCCGGCCTCGAGCTCCGGCTTCTCGGGGCTGGGGTGGTTCCTGCATCAGGGTTTGCCGGAGCTGCAGCAGGTGTCGCCGTTCCTCCTCGGCTTTGGTGATTGCCTCTTGCACTTGGCGAGTTGCGCCGCCCGGCCATCGTCGTGCTTAGGCGGCACAGCCGGTGCCGGAGGTTCGTCCCTTCTCTGAACGCGTGATCCGCCTGCCGCGGCCACGTCGCTAGGTCCCTCTAGGTCGAGGGCCGGCCTGTCGTCGTCGCCTTCGTCCTCGGTATCGCATACGACTCCCTCGAGTTGGAAGCACTCCCTGGTGGGATCCCAGAGGTCGGGGTCGTGGTAGTCGTATTCGTCGGAGTCGGAGCTGTTGACGGCACGCCGCCTTGACCGATGCTGGGACCGCAGCTCGCGGTACCATTCTCCGACGGTGGCTCGCCGAGGTGGCTCGAAGGGTCGCAAGAAGTCGCGGTCGACGCACGCGGGGTGGACGATTTCCAGGCTGGCCATGGCCTGCAGCAGCGCGTCCGAACGCTGCTCCCGGTCCGCCGCCGTCTGGTCCTGATGGCGCTCGTCGAGGCGGTGGGCGTATACAGCCGCAGGGTTGTCGAGGCCAACCGGGAACCGCTGGCGTCGAGCGCGGCGCGACCCGTGCGGGAGGGGCTGAGCGGCGTCGACGGCGCACGGCTCGGAGGCCTCTGGCCCGGTTCCTGGTCCGTACGCATGATGAATGCGAAGTCGCTAGGCGGGCGCGGGTGCGCCCTGGAGGTCTCCGGCCGCGTGCCGGGCTGGTTTCCCCTTGGGGACCCTGCACCGGCTACGGGGGCGTAGGTGTTTGCCGCGGGCACCGCCTGCGCCCGGCGACGACGGTGACGACGGCGCCGCTCGCGATGTGTGGCGACGTGTGGTGGTGCGGGCGACGCGTCACGCCCCCTGCGCGCGGGTGGCGTGACACGCACTCCGCTCAGGCCCTTCGTGGAGAGCAGAGTCAGCTCACTGCGCTGCCTGTGGCCAGGAACTCGAGGCTCCCGAACCAGACGACGGCACCAGCCGAGAACGGAAGAGGGGATGAAGCCATCCAGGAATCAACGAGAAATTGGCTCGGACACGCGAAGTCCCCTATCTGGCGCGCCAACTGTCGGTGTTTCGTACCCGGGGTATCACACCAACGAGTGATATGATCGCGTGCTTCTCTTCCTGGATGGTGATGCAAGAGGACACAAGGATTTATCCTGGTTCGGGCAAAGAAGGCCCTACGTCCAGCGGGGGGGAATGTTCTTGTACTTACTTGCACCTAAGTGCTTGTACAGGGGAGAATACAAGCTCAGCGAGCGTGGACCGGAGTCCGGACTCGTTGGCCTGTGTGTGGACTCGTGTGTTCTGTTCGTTCCCCGAATGAGGGCCCTAGTGTCCCCTTTTATAGAGCAAGGGGGAGCAGGGTTACATAAAGGTATAAAGGTGTCGGGGCGTATGGCACCCCATACGGAGAAGGGTAGGAACCCTGTCTTGTCGGGGCCACTGGAGCCGATGTTGATCGTCGTTGTTGAGGCGTCCTTGAGTCGTGGCTTCCACCTGAGCGCCGGGACATGGTGACGCGACAAGGCGGTGAGCCGTACAGCACCTATCCCGGAATGTACAGTACGCGGTGAGGTCCCTCCGGGTCTTGGGGTATCTGTCCTTCCAATAGCACGAAAGTAGTTAGGGCTCGAAGGGCGCGGAGCCGGCTTCGAGGTGATGCCACGGGGGCTCGAGGGGCGCGGAGCCGGCCTCGAGGTGTTTACAGTGCAGGGCTCAAGGGGCGCGTAGCCGACCTCGAGGGGTCACAGTGTAGGGCTCGAGGGGCACGTAGCCGACCTCGAGGGGTTACAGTGCAGGGCTCGAGGGCGCGTATCCGGCCTCGAGGAGTTACAGTGCAGGGCTCGAGGGGCGCGTATCCGGCCTCGAGGAGTACAACAGTGCAGGGCTCAAGGGGCGAAACAGTGCTGTACTGGTGTGCCCTTTTGCCCAGTGCTTGTGTGAAAACGAGACTTGACCTTTACACCGAGTCACTGTGGTACATGCTGTGTACTAGTAGACATGACCGGAGTAGGTGAAGGCATTAAATGCGTGGTATGAGCTGGTACGGCTGTCTGTGCAGCTCGAGGTCCGTGTGTTAATGCTCGAGGTGTGGGGGGCGCGCTCGGCCGAGGCCTGGAGGGCTCGAGCGAGACGGAGAGCGATCGTGCTCGCCCGAGGCCTTGCTGGGAGGGCTCGGGCGAGACGGAGACAGAGCGTTCGCCCGAGGCCTGGCTGGAGGGCTCGGGCGAGACGGAGACGGAGCGTTCGCCCGAGGCCTGGCTGGGAGGGCTCGGGCGAGACGGGACGGAGCGTTCGCCGAGGCCTGGCTGGGAGGCTCGGGCGAGACGGAGACGGAGCGTTCGCCCGAGGCCTGGCTGGAGGGCTCGGGCGAGACGGAGATAGAGCGTTCGGGTGTGTGCGTTGATTGGGGGTACCCTTTTTTGTACCACCGACAATAGCGTTGTGTGACGGGGGTCCACCAACCACAAGGTTGGGCGTCCCCGATCAGGGCGCGGATCAAAGGCCCGTTAGGCCGTTGGGCCTAACGGCCGAGAGATCAATTCCCACATAGCTCAGTTGATAGATCGTCCAAAAGCCTGTTGCCTGTTTTCTAGTAGTGAAGGGGACAGACGGAACCTTCTAATTGGAGGGTGGTGCATCATCATTTTAAGCACTCATCATTAAGTACTTTTGGAACGGATGATTCATTCCTTATATGCGGGCAATAATTCAAATGCGAATATGCTTTCAGGGTTATACTGGAGTGCAGTCCCAGATTCATGATGAGCTTCACTGAGATTGTTTTTAGTTAATGGTGGCCAATGTAAAGTTAATAAAAAATTTCCAAAGTATATGGGCATGATTTTTTTTTTGTATTTATGTACTTATATGCCCTTTGAGGCTGTGATTTGTAATGGCGGCTTCAGCACCTTACAAGTTAGAATCTGAGATTCATGTGTGCACTTTGCTCTTGAGTCAATGAGATAAAAAATAGCAAGTTCCTGCCTGATTTATACTTTGTACAAAGTTTCAGAATTTGAAATGTAGGAGCTTGTGTAGTAGACTACAAGTTTATGATCTAATGATATTTATTATGCATGATAATATTAGCAACTTTTTAAACTGATTGGCTTGTCAAAATGAGATTTATGTTCTTTTTGGGACGATGGAGTATCATACAAGCAAGCCATAACATGACCTCCTGAGCCCTATAATATTGAGGTACCTCTTATGATAATAACGTGAGACATATTTAAAGACCGTGATCAATTTTATGGCATATTGCACCAACCAAATAATATCATTCTAGTCCATCCTGAGCCCTATAACGGCTGATAACAATTTTAAGGCACATGAGCTAGTGTAAGAAATTTGTGATGAATATGGTTCAATAGTTAATGATTTTTTTTGTATTTAATCATTACCATTTATTTATTTATTTTCTAACATGTACAGTACCCTTCTAATATTTTCCAACTGTGATAGATTTTTTTTACATATTACTATATGTCTCTTTTCTAATAATTGTTAATTCCTGAAATTGGCTTAACACACCCTGCATGATGCAGGGTGTGTATACTTTGACACACCCTGTATATGTGGAATGCATGACACACATCATGGGTGTATATACTTTGACTTAGTTTTTCTGTATATCCGTAAGCAGGTTGCTGCTATGTTTCAGGCGCCTAAAATTTCAGGCCACAATCTCAAACAGCCAACTAGTACAATTAAAATAATATTTTTATAGTCAAGCAATCACAAAATTACATGTTTCCCGAACCAAAAATAACAAGCACCTGAAAAATATAAGGGCCATTTGGATACCGGGAATTGAATTCATTTTAAGAATCATAATTTAGACATATTTTAGTTAAGCTAATATGATTGTATATGATTATATTTATATTATTATTGTCTATACGAGAGAGGTGCATGTGTATTGCATTTCTTCCATAGGGGAATGAGTTAGAGAGAATATTATAAATTGCAAATTAGAAATATAGCATGTTGATCTATAGAATCCATTTTCCTCTCTCAACCTATGAATTTGAGGTAGGCTTATACGTGGACTTTGAAAAGTGGTGGAATGTTAAATTCGAAGTCAAGTAGCATAATTTATTGAGTGAATTCCAATTCTTCCAAAATAAAGGATACAAACGGCCCCTAAGAGAATTATATTTGTAATAGTATAAGTGCCACTAAAAACATAAAAGATAGAATTTTGGAATCATAGGTTATTTTCTCATAATGATAAAGGTGAGAATTTTGATAATATTTTTCGTAATAGTAAATGTAGATGATCTAGATGGAAAGATGGACGTACTATGTGAAATTCAAAGTTGTGGTACTGAGTGTGTAAGATAGGAGGTAGGTGGATTGGCCTAGTTGGCAGTGGCACTGCCGGTTGTCGGTGTTGGATGTTGTTGACGCCGAAAGTGTTCCGGATCACACACCAGCTAGGGCTTTGGACGCCCGGGTCGCTACGGACCGAAGAACGCAACGAGGAGATCACACTTACGCGGTGAAGGACGGCTAGGTTTACAAGCAAACCGGCAAAGGATAGCTATCGCACTTACCTGACGAAGAACGACTAGTTTTCGGGCAAACTAGCAAAGGAACCGTCGAAGCTCTCGCCCGGGAGGGACCCCGTCAGGGCAAAGTCATCGCCGGGTTGCCCTAGGTCGGTCGACGAGCCTTGGGCGCCATCCTTGGTCGTCGGATCAAGGGATGAACAACATGAGGTTGGAGAAGAGGGTAAAAAGGTTGTAGTAGATTGATTTGACGATTGGATAGTTGGGGTCTCAATCGGCCATGATCCTCTCATATATATAGAGGGGTGGTTTTATCCCAGTAGGAAACCCTTCCAAACCTTATTTTCCATGTTTCCCACGAGTTTGGAACAGTTCGGATCAGAATCCAAAAGGACAGATCCGAACAGGGTCAGAACTTCCGACTCGGAGGGTCAGCAGTTCCGGGGAGTCAGAACTTCCGACTCGGATCAGAACTTCTGGGGGTCAGAAGTTCCGACTCAGAGGGTTAGAACTTCCGACAGCGAGCCATCTCTATTAGGTCATAACTCTTCCATCCGGGCTCCAAATTGGACGTTCCATATATGTTTTCGCGACCATCTCGATGAGAGGAACACAATGGTGAAGTCCATTTCATATTTTGACAACTACAAGCTGGTCTCCATTGCCGCCTCGCCACCTCCGACCAGTTTTACCTGGTCGGAAGTCTCTCAAGAGACCTGGTCGGAAATCTCTCAAGAAGTCTCACCATCTTGACGACAGAAACTTGACAGTGGAGTCCATTTATATTTCGTTTAGACACTTTAAGTGTCAACCGATGCAACTAAGGCAATGGCTACGGAGGCAACATGGCAAAGTTGTGTGGGCACTGGAGGTCGTCAATGGTGGATGGGGTGGCTGCTACCATTGCAGAAGTAGTGTGTGGAAGTTGGGTGATAAAAAATGATGCAAATAGTATGGATATTTGCAGTTCATATTATGAAATCCCTTTAGTGAAGCTTACGTTCGTATATATTTTGAGATATTTGACTCACAATTTACACCCTAATGATAAGCAATTGATGGTGGAGAAGAAGCCGACATATGACTGCAACACAACCTTATATTCTTATACGACGAGAGGGTCATTCTTGAGATATGGTCGGGCCAAGGCCAAATTAGATGCTCCTTCCGCACGACCAGTAGTCAGTAGGGGCAGAGCTAGGATTTAGGAGAGCAAGGCCTTGTTTAGATATCCATAAACTATCAACTTTTTTCACTCTCTCTCCATCACATCATCATCACATCAATATTTGGACGCATACATGGAACATTAAATGTTGGTAAAATAAATAAATAATTGTACTTTTAGTATGTACATGTCGAGATGAATCTTTTAAGTCTACATAGTCCATATTTGGACAAAGTTTGTCAAATAACAACGAAAGTGCTACAGTTGAGAAAAAAACACACACTTGACATCTAAACAAGGCCCAACTCACGGTGTGTCGACGGTCTTGTTTGGATAGAATCCTGCCGACCGCGTGATGTATAAAATAGAGGTCGTGACAGTTAAGTCGTCCACAGTGGCACCACAACCCATGTGGTGTGATTGTTCATGATTTTTGCGACTAGCCATCGATAATCTACTTATAGTCACATTGAAACAAAGTCGACAAAAAATATACAGTACAACAACCAAATCTTGTGTGTTGGCTTAAAAATCATCAACTTTGATGTTTTCTAAAATAAATTGTGATTCATCTTTAATCTCTCCATCTTTGAAAAATGCCAAATGTCTAGATTGCTGATGATAAAAAAGGAGCAGAGTTCATATATCAACGGTTCAAGTCATATTTATTTTATTTAGACACATGAGGTTAGACAAACAAGAGATGTATTTGAAAGAATAATTTTATTATTGACTTCATCATTTTCATCAAAACGCAAGTCAAACACCCCGCCTTCAAGGTCTTATTGGGGCGTGAAGTTTTGGTGAATAAAAAACTTTTCGAGGCGTTAGAGTCTGGTTTTGGGCTTCTGTTGGCAGAGGGCTGCTTTTGCTTTTAGTTCTTAGTCAGGCCTGCCGCCTGCAAGGGGTGCTGGTCGACCCTCTTGCGAACTCGATCCACTCTTGGAATTGGCCCACGGAGCGAAGCGGATCGACCCCATACGGACGAGGGGCCAACCATCGACCCCAATGGGGTCGCTCCTCTCTCCGCGGTATAGCTGCTGTACGCCGTCAATCTCGTGGTGGCATAGCGTCGCAGCACGCAGCTCTCCTCCCAATCCAAGCTCTTTATCTGCCCTCCGGTCTATATGTATTCTGATTTGCATGATCCATCTTTCTTTCTCTGCACTATTCCTCAGTCCCTGCACATCATATATTTGTAGAATGATATATGGTGTTTCCTCAGTCCCTGCAAGCTAGATGAGGATAAGCAGTCAAAACGTTCATGTATGGATCGATAACCATCTAGTTTGATTACTAGATCTCTTCAGTTAACTTGATTTCTTTGCTCATACAAATCCGTGTCATTTTGCTGCATAATCGAACTGGGATCATGCATAACAGGATTGTGAGGTGCCGTGATAAAAAAAAATTCAGGCTAAATATATAACATGGACTGGAAATAAACTTTCGTTAAAGAAAAGTGACCAGTTTTCAGAATTAGCTGTTGTTTTAGAAACTTGGTTTTTTTCCTTCTAATTAATTGTCTCTTTTAGCATGCCGGTGGTACTATTAGAACTTGACCATTACAGTTACAGCAAGATTTTGATCTATTTTTGTTTCTTTAATTAGCACTGAAATCTGCTAAAGTGACTAGTAAATGCACTAACATTGGTCAGTGGTGGAAAACAACCTAGAAGCTTAGGAAAGCAACATGCTTTTATTAACCTGAGGTCAGGATCAGAGGTTCATTTAGCTTTCTAATAAAGTAACTAGATTAGCACTAATCATTGCACTCAAACTGAATCAATAGTCTCATGGCACCTTTTAATGACTTACTGAATGTCTAAATTAACTCATCCCTGCCTGGACATGACTCTTCCCAGAGTAGGTAGGTAACCTTGGTAGGCCATTATTAGCTAGTTGTCTGTTATCAGCACTAAGCAAGCCACATGAATTTTTCCATTAGTTCAGACCTCATGTTTTCTTTCCTGCATTCGTGTAGGAAAGCTCACCATTCCTTATGAAAGGAAATCATCAATCCTCCAATCCAAACAGCAAAGACTTGAAAATACTACTACACAGGAATAAATTCCTTTGGAATTTAAACAGGCCCGAAACGAGTGAGCGCAGTTTCCAACTTCTTGGACACCAGCGTTGAGGGCCATCGATCCCGTGCTCCCCAATCATTTCCGGCCCCTTGCGCCATCCTTGACGCCCACTCCCGCCATCCTTCCTTTCCCCTTCCCTGTGCGGCATTGCCGAGCATCCTGCAGTCATGCGCCGTCTTACAGCATAGCCGAGCAGCGTCGCCGATGGATCACCGATTGGATGCTCCGTGAGGCTCGCATCCAGCAAAGGAGAGAAAGGATGCTGGGGCAGCCGGCTGGGAGTCAAGATGGCATCCTCGCCTGCGCCGTTACTGTCTCCAGATTCCTCACCGGTCCTTGCAAACCAACGGCAGCACCTCCAACAAGAGGCATCGGCATTGATTTTTGGTTGCCCTATCCTCTTCTTTGCTGTGGTATGAATTCGTCGGTTCAGCTTGTTTGCTGCAGCATTTTGCCCATGTCCACCAACTGTTCGTTGTTTTGCTTAGGACTCTTTTTGCAGTACTATATCTGCTTCTTCCAACGACTGAAAAAGGCATACGACGACAAGCATCTCCAATAGATTATCTTATCTCATCCTTATAATACTAATAACATACTCCCTCCCAAGATTAAAAAAAAACATCAGATGATATGATAGTTTAGTTGTTCTAGATATATTGTGTTAACTATATATTTAGATATAATTTATATCTATCTATAACAAAATTTATGTATCTAAAAAACCAAAATGTCTCGTAATTTGGAATGCAGGGAGTACAATACAAGGATTTTCAGTATCTCGTGCAATTTTTTATACACTTCTTGTATCGTTCTCTCTTGTGCGCGTTGTTCATCATTTTTATCCTCTCGTATTGTTTTTCGTCGTTGTGCCTAAGCTGTGAGGGCTCTCAACCACATGGATAGTTCAATGTGCTCATCAGCGCCTGACCCGAAGATGTGGATCATCCAAGGCACATTAGCATGGCGTACTCCTCTTTTTTGAATCGGAGTTTGAAACCAAACAAACTTCTCATCAGGAGGATAGATGGGGCGATTCAGGTGAGATACCATGTAGATCGAACTTTCTATTCACTTGTGGGATCCGGGCGAACTTTCTATTCACTTGTGGGATCCGGGCGGTCTGGGGGGCCACTGCGGCTCCTCTCTTCTCGAGAATCCATACATCCCTTATCGGAGAGCTATCTCTAGAGCACAGGTTGAGGTTTCTCGAATGGAGCTATCTCTAGAGCACAGGTTGAGGTTTATCGAATGGAGCTATCTCTAGAGCACAGGTTGAGGTTTCTCGAATGGCGGTGGTACAAAAGAATTTTGCATGGGGGTTACCATTGGCGAGAGCCAAACAAGCTCTTGATGGGCATAGACGGAGGAAAGAAAACCAAAAGATCTGATAGCTTGTTTGGATGCGCTCAATTGAAATTTACGTATCATCCATACTATGATCCTTTCGCTGAAATAGGTCTATAAGTCAAGGTTTTTTTGCTACAGGAAAACAGCGGAAGGAATGGATCTGCATTCCAGACGGTCGGACAATTCCTTTGAAACTATTCTGATCCATCGAAGGTCGGTCGGACAATTCCTTTGGAATCCTCTGATCAAATCAAAGCCTATTAGGATACACAAAAGTGGATCATCTGATCCAAACGTTGTTCCAATTAGGATACACAATGTGGATCATCTGATCCTAACGCTGCAATATACCAATAATATGTACAGTTTCGTCAAATGAACAAAACGAAAATGAAAATAGGCACAAAACAGTCAAATGAACAAAACGAAAATGAACAGTCGGCATCACAAAACGAAAATAAACAGTCAGTGCGCAAACAGCTGCAAAACGAAAATGAACAGTCGGTAGGCAAACAGCAGTGTATCGGACGACAGGTTGCTGCTTCTTTATCTCGACATTGGGGCGGATCACATCTAACAGCAAGCAGCTCTTACATGTTTCGGGGTATTGAAAGAATAAATGAAAGAGTCAAAGCACCACCGTGTTCCCACACTAACAGGAAGATCACACATCTCGCTAAAGAAATCAGCAAGGCCCAGTTCAACAAGTACAACTCATATCCGGTTCAAAACAAAAACATGCAATATTTCAATAACCCATTAGCCCCCCCCCCCCCCTCAAGTACTGAATTATAGTATAAACAGCATAAGATTGTTAGTCTGAATAACAGGCAAGCATACCAGGCTATTAGAAGCAAGATTAGACACCAACAAATTACATGCATAACTATGCTGGTTGTAAACTACTTGATCACAAGGAAAGCAAGAGCAGAAGCAAACATGTATTTAACCTACAACCATCAGAAACAACATGACAAGGCCCTGTTCGTTTGATCCCAAAATGAAAGGGCAAAATTAAAGGGTTGAAGGGGATTTAGAGGGGTTCATTGGTTTTGGGATCAAACATGCCTAAGGCATGTACAACAAGCATTTGGCTAATGAAAAAATGTTTGAAATGGGCATACTGAAACGTAAATAGATGTCAAATCAAAAACATTCATTCATAATAACTACTGTGATCAACAGTCAATATATATTGCTAATTAATTCAACAAACGATAATTCAAACTAACTTAACGGAATAAAATATAAAATTAGCAAAAAAAAAATCAACTGACAAGATAAACCGCTACTCCTAAATGAATCAGATACGCGATAGAGTGAAGCCAAGACAGCAACAATTTAGCAGATAACACAACGAAGAGATATTAACCATATAATGAGTTCTTCATATCTCAGATCACAGACACACATAGATCCACATTAAGTTCCAAAACTCTCATCGAGGCATAAAGCAGTTTTCAAGTAACTTAAAACTCCTAGCACATAATCATTGATAGCAAAAACTAGAGCGATAAGGAGGAAAAGACGGTACGACCACCATCAGATCCCCGCGCAGCGCCTAGTCGATCTCCTGGAGAGAGGCACCGGTGGCGGCGGCACCGCCAGCAGCTGCGGCGACGTCGTCGGCGGTGAACTTGCCCTTGGCCTTGTCGGCGTTGCGGCCCCGGGCCTTGCGGTCGAGGAGGGCCTTGCGGTCCTTGTCGAGCTTGAGCTTGGTCACAATCACCTTTGAGGGGTGAATGCCCACGTTGACGGTGGAGCCGTTCACCTTCTCGCGGGTGATCCGCTCGACGTGGATGACCCAGCGGCGGCGGTACACCTGCACCACCTTGCCCTCGCGGCCCTTGTAGGTGCCGCGCACGACCTGCACCTCGTCGTCCTTGCGGATCGGGATGGAGCGGACGTTGTACTTGTGGCGCAGCTCCGTCGACAGGGCCGCGGACATGAGCACGCGACGGACGGAGGACGGGGCCGTGAAGTGCGCCTTGCGGCACTTCCGGCGGGAGCTCGTGACGCGGGGGTTGCGCTTCATGGCGGCGGCGGCGGCGGCGGCGGGGGACGCTCCTTCTTACCTGGGAGGCCGAAGCGCCGGCGGCTAGGGTTTTCTGGGTTGGGGAGCGGGTGGAGGCGGCGGTTTGGAGTGAGGGGACAATTTATATAGCTGGTGTGCTTCTAGGGTTTTGTCTACGCGCTGCTGCGCGCAGCGTGGGGACGCTCGATTCGCATTGGACGGCGTCGATCGGTTGGATGGAATGGGTAGTTCGGTTGGGCTACTGGGCCTGGGCCTAGGCCTAGGCCTTCTCTTTGTGTTGCATTGCTCAAAAAATCAGCTCACACTTGCAGAGCACATCGATGTAATTGTTGCTGAAGAATCTTCAGCTCATGAGTAAATGAAAATCACCCAAGTTTTTAAAAAAAAAACTACTCTCGTTCCCAAAAAAAGTTGTCCGACACATTCAACTATCAAAACCATTTAAACTACATCTCTTCCTCGTTTTGAAGTGTTTTTCAAAGTGATGTGCCACTTTTAGTTAAAAAGGTAAATATCTAACAAGGTTTTTAAATAAACAACAAAAATATATGAATATATGCTTCTGAAAAATCCTAAAGATACATTGAGACATGACTAACCCGAGTCAATTTTTGGAGCTTGTGGAAATCTCTTTAGAAGCTTCCAAAATAGATTTAGGTCTAGAAAAATGGAAAAATATAAAAATTTTGGAAAAATTACAAAACATTGTATAGATGTATGGCCATGTTTTTGAAGTTTTTTTTTAAAAAAAACACAAAAGATGCAACTGCCATGAAAAATTCCAAAAATTAAAGGTTTAGGTTTCCAACAATGAGCTTATACATCGATTAGAATGTTTTAGGAATTTTTCACATCTTTCTAATATCTTCCCTTTTTTCATAGCTAAATCTAATTTTTGGAAACCTCTAGAGATATTTCACAAGGTTTGGATATTTTATTTGTAATTATCGTGTCCCAATATATTTCTAGGTTAAAACAGAAAGGGTGTGATCTCCTACCACCAGAAATTTTAGTATGTACTCCCTCCATTTCAAATTATAGTCCGTTCAACTTTTTTTTGACCCCAAGGTTGACCACTCATCTTATTTAAAAAATTTGTACAAATATAGTTAAATTTAAATCAAGAAAGTAAGCCATAACAAAAGAAGTTATATTTTACACAAAATTTTGAATAAGATGAATGGTCAAATTTGAGGTTGAAAAAGTCAAATAAACTATAATTTAAAACAGAGTTAGTACTACCCTGTTATTGTTACAGTAGCCGGAACTTTATTTATATACAAACCTTCCTTTATCTAAAAAAAATCAAAGGAACGTTCATGGCTGATATGGGATGAAAATAAAATGCAACGTCGATGAAAGTCAGACACTACTTCGGTCTGAAACTAATTATAGACAAACCACACCTGCACTCAATAGGAAACAAATCCTCTGCACTACTGCGGCTGCAGAGGCGGCTCATCCCACTCAGGAGCCACTTATACAAGCAAACGGGCCAAGATATTATGCAAGCTAATGGTCCTCTCACTGCCCAAAGTCGGTTAGTAACACCATGTCAGGTTCTATACAAGAAATCAATACAAAGCCTTGACCCCCCAGCTTACAAGTTACAACGCTCATGATCATGATTCATTGAGAGCAGAAGCGCAAGCTACACTATCTGAAGACTTCTCGAGCAACGTAAAAAAAGAATCGGTGCACTACAGGAACTACTACAACAACTGCCTCGTATGCCCCATATTACAGGATACAAGCACATATGCTACATTTCGAATATCACAAACTGTGAGTGTAACTGCCATGGTATGGAACCCGAGTGAGCATGCAAGGCCGCCATGCTGGTGGTGACACGAGCAAAATTGAATCAAAACCTATATACCTCCTTCATGACACCAACCACCATGAGTGTTCCCTCAATAAATATAGCTATCAGTGAGACCAATTTCTGAGCACGTCGCTCAGTGAGGGCTCCCGTTTGTGTAGAAACCATCTGGGTTATGTGCCTCCATCTCAGCAAGCATCACGGACTTTGCCCTCTGGTACCTATTCCTTTTTGCTGATATTGCCGATATGGCTGTAGTCAGAATTTAGTAAGTTTCAGACAGTGCCATCAAGTTACGGTTTAGTGAACATACATAAAAATTATATGAACTAAGTCAGAGCTGAATGGTTATCTTTCTTACAGCAAGAAGTTCCCAGAAAGTAAATAGGAACCAAGCTAATGGTTAACAATAGAAAATAAACTGCCTTGCTGTGATGTAAGTTAAATAACTACTCACAGATCACTAAGCAAGTTCAGTCACATATGAAGTTTTAGAGCAGATATTAAGAAGAGGGAAGTTAATTAAATAATACTTACAGGTCAAAGCTTGAGGGAAGTCAAAATCGTAGTCATATGGCCCCCTTCTGATGCACAGTATGTAAACCACTATAAGTATGACAAGCAGAAGAAACCCAAACGATGCTCCAAGTGCAATTTTGCCAGTTTTGTTCAACCCTCCTTTCTCCCAGAATAATGCACAAGCAGGTAAGGTAGGCACACCACACAGACCTTTATTACCTGAGAGACTGCCAGAAGAATACATGTTGGTAAAAGACCGAAAATGAATACCACAAGTATATGTCAATCCTGTACTGTATTAACTAGCACGGTACATTATCTATCTGCTCACTCTCTGCACTCCTAAACTCCCTAATTTGGAGGAAAGCGCTAAGAACAATAAATACATTCGAAATAAAACTGCACAGTGCAGTTAATTGTTCATCCTCAGATAAAGTAAACAAAGCCCTGTCCATCTGTTCATAAGAAATAGATTCTCTTTTTTAGATTCTAAGAAATAGATTATTTTATGACCCAATCAGTTCTTTTTTCAGGATTAGATAGATCACAGTCAAACCTATATAGCTAAGCACATATTTTTGAAAATTTGGTCTACTTCACTCTGATAATATCATAATAAATATATACATTACTCAACATGATAGAACCTAAACCCTTCATTCTTGTTCAGAAGCCTAGCAAAAAATAGACTACAAATACTGATGATTCTCAACCTGCGCATAGTAACTTTTTTAACCATATGTGACATCACAGGTAGCAAGTGGAAGTTTCATTTACAAGATTAAGTAAGGACATATTACTCTATCACGCCACCATGCACGCCAATTGAGTAAAGTCTTTCTGGAACTTGCCCATCGAGTTGATTGTTGTTTAGTAATCTGCATGAGCGGTCCTAGCTAGTAAGTTTATACTGGTACATGCATCCTCGTATATTACTAAAGAACTGCTGAAACAGTTCATACACAAATTCAAATATTAGCTTGAAAATGGACTTACGCAGTCTGTAACTTGGACGAACCTATGGTGCCAGGAATGCTTCCAGTAAACTCATTTGATGAAATATCCCTAAGAACCCAATGAAACACTCATATAAAACAAGCTTATCATGTATAAAAAGCATCAGGTTTTGTATAAGCACAAGAGTTGCAAGATCGTAGTCGTAGATAAATATTATTTAGGGAATTTCAAGATTTAAACATGAGCTGAAATAGTAAATACAAAAGAATAGTCACAGGAAAACATGCACAGCTATTAAGCACATTTACTAATTCAATATTCTATTTACTTGTATACAGTTGGTTAAGCATAACAAATCATGATCTTAAAATGGCTTATGCTGAGCAGCCATTGTCCAGTTGTTTCAGAAACATGTATCTTAAATTCTTATTATCTACGATAAACATGTTGCAGAAGAATGTTAACTGCAATGAAAGCACACCTACATCTAATAAAATGGAATAATTTGTGTACTTACAGTGACACAAGTGAAGGTTGACCTAAACCAGGTGGTAAGCTTCCAGTCAGTGAATTATAGCTCAAATTCCTGACCAAACAGAAGATACCACATTAACAGCCGTGGCTGGATGCTTGGATTGCAAACAGTTAAGTACAGAAATAAGCCAAAAGGGAATTTCCATAGACAAGAAAGAATTCATGGCAAATTTATGAGCATGTATGAAAAGTTGAAACATGGAAATGTTAAAAAATAATAGTTTATTGCTTAGATAATAATAAATATTGAACATAACCTACTGCGAAGCAGGTCCATCTAAACAAGAAGGCAGTATGACTAATTCACAAAACAACTTATATTTCAACATACCTTTAGCATTACTTGTTTGTACAAATGAATATATACCATTCAAAGCAAAGAGGACAAAAGAATGAGTACAATGAAAATATGAACTAGAATGTTGCCAGGACTACAAAGTAGAAAGTACTAATGGGGTATTTTACTGTTCATAGAGCAAGACTTTATAAATATAGTTTATCCTAACAGAGAAAAACAATAAGCCAGTCAACGAGCTCAATCACTTGAGATGTGATTAATCAATTGTGGGGGCCAGGGATACAATTCCAGGTGGAGTAGGTTGTTCTTTGTGGCTATTCTGGCCTAGCTGCAACTTTTTGGTGGCCCAACGTCTTTGAACCCGCCTTGGGGAAGAGACAAAGCTCTTAAGAACCCACAAGACCCGCAAGGGTCGCAACAGCTGAACCCTATTGCTAGCGGCATCACGGTCTGTCGTCGGGCGTCGCTCCTCTTCCTTCAGCTCACAACTTGTTTATTTATTTTACTGTTCTGTAAGATTAGTTTGTTCTCTGTATTTGGCTCTTGCGCCTACCGCCATTGACCATTTGATCTCCGTAGTTGGTAATATGTATTAATTCGTACTTTGTTCTCCAGGACATGCTAACAGCAAGGTTTTGCAGGCATTAATGCCGTTCTCCACTCAGCATTATTTGAGAATGCAGAACGTATTTGCAGAGAGGTTTTGCGGGCATTGCAGGTTTTACAGCCAAGTTTGTTGAGTCCGTGGAACGCTTGTCCGCAAGGTCTGCAGCTTAGTGGCTAGCCGCAAGCCCGCTAATAAACTTTGCGGCAAACAATGCGGGTTAGCAGCCAGCTGCGAACGAGCCCGCCTGCAAGGCTAGCCAGGGAGCTGAGTCCAGTGAAAGCTTTAAGAGATGGAGAGATACTATGAACCTATCCCCATAGGTAGATATAGTAAGCAGACCACATAATGGAAGCTTCAGAGGCATTCAATTTTGTGCCCAAGGGCCTACTGCCTAACATTCCTGATCTACATGAAATGGTATATTATTTTTGCTGAGAAACATCTTTCCATTTTAAGAGTGGTAGCAGACTAGCACACATGAACTGCGACATAGCCATTCAGCTCATTCCAGTCATGTTATCATGCATGTCCGTGTCAAGGATTCCTATTCTTAGGGTGCTTTTGGTTGAGTTGTGACTGTGGGAAAAAGCTGTTGTGGCTGTGAGCTGTGCAAAAACTGCTGTGGGCTGTGAGCTATAGAAAAGTTGAAAGCTGTTTGGTTAAACAAGTATAAAATATATCTTTTAGCTTTATTTTTTTTGAAACAATTATGAAAACGTCTTTTATTTAACCTATTTGAAAAGCTGAAAGCCAAAAGCCAAAGGCAGGGTCACAACAGCTTTCAAAAATAAACTACGGAAAAACACCTGCTTCTGAAAAAGTCGCCTCCAGAAGTAACCCTTTTGGTTGGGCTTTTAGCTTTTGAGGCCAAAAGCCCAACCAAAAGCACCCTTAGTGGTCTACAGACTACAACTTCTTGATATACTTTCCTGTTGTAACCAGGTGCACTTGATTTTATCTATAAATTTTCAAATTTTACTCACTTCCACAGGTGGTTCTGCATTGCTATTCTTTGAATTTTCATAACGATGCTAAACTACGATGACACGAACTGCTATACAAAGATCACAAGTTATTTATTTGATTTTCTCTTATATAGAAAAAAAAAGACCCCTAACAGAGCTAAACAAAGATGCACATAATTGAAATCTTCATGTAAGCCAAGATTATACATATGCACAAAAATCTAAATATCAAGGATGACATGGGTCAAATTTGATTTCAACTGGTGTGTGAAATGATACTTACAAGCTTACCAAGTCTTGAAGATGACTTATTTCATCAGTGATGTAACCTTTTAGTCCTTGACTCGCCAGATCCCTATAGAGGGCAACAGCAACATCATACAAATTATAATCACAAGCATTTGAACCTTTCAACCCAGAATAGTATATTAAGGAAAATAGTCCACAGGCCCTTCCATTCAACCTCACATACCGATACCGATGTACATAATTTATCATATTATAAACAAGACACTGGCAGCTACAAGCACTCAAATTAAACAATCGAAAGACCTGTAACCCAGGCAACCAAATTACAACTTCAATTATGCAGTTAGAAGCTTCAGTGCAAATGTGCAACTAATTCAAGTAGATAGGATTTTTCCAATATCTGCTTGTCTGTTAAACATCTTTCCTTTCCGGTCAAAACCCTAAACACCAGAATCTATTCTATGAAAAATGCTCACTGTCGCATTAGTGTACTTTTGTGACCAGAATGTAAGGCCCAATAACCCCTAGATGACAAGCAGAAATGCTCGCAATAAAATATATTGCAAATAAAAACAGCATCTGGAGAACAATTGTACTTACAGTTGTGTTATCACAAGCCCTTTGTCACCGCGATGGCAAGTAACTCCCTCCCATGCATCCCACTCCCTCGGTGCACAAGGGTCACCATTCCAACCCATCCTCGCAGGAATTTTCAGCGACTCCTTCAACGCCTTCATTGCAGCCACTGCCAAAAACCAATTCAAGAATCTGAGAGGGCAGATGCAGGGGGGCAATTTTGCGGGTCTACTAATATTTCAACAGTCCGGCCAAAAAATCTTCAGAATTGATCACCTTGGGTTGGCAGCGTCCTCATCTCAAGTGGCACCATCGCATAATTCTCAAGCCCGCACAGAATCGGCCGTCCCACCACTGGCACAAGCTTGACGCTCAGTGTGGAGCTTGTGAGATTCTTGACAATGTAGGTCCACTTGAACGCGGTGAAGCCTCCGACCTGCTTGAAGATGTCCATCCTCGTCACGTTCTCCCCAGCCAGCACAACGTCGAACACCCTCTGGCCAGCTGAGCCGATCCCGGCATCGATCTCGGCGAAATGCAGCCAGACCATGTAGGACAGCCTGGTGTCGACCGGCATGAGGTACTCGATCTCATTGGTGGCGTCACCGCCCGTGGTGACGGCCGACTCGTACAGCTTGGTGGGGAAGTAGTTGGGCGGCTGGTTGCTGCCGAAAATCTTCCTCCCGCCCGCAGTGATGGCGTCGTAGCTGAGGTCGTTGTTCCGGAAATCGACGTCCGCCTGCCACACCCGCGAGAAGGCGTCGGCGTCCCTGGTGAATCCGGGGCCGAAGAGGCTGTTCCCGCAGGTGACGCGGCCATAGTTGACGAGGACGAGGTCGGCGCCGGTG
Source organism: Coix lacryma-jobi var. lacryma-jobi (assembly GCA_009763385.1). Taxonomy (NCBI): domain Eukaryota; kingdom Viridiplantae; phylum Streptophyta; class Magnoliopsida; order Poales; family Poaceae; genus Coix; species Coix lacryma-jobi. The sequence continues at coordinate 134,978,809 of CM019827.1, forward strand.
GTGGCGCCGTCGTAGGCGAGCGGGTGGACGGGGGCGACCTCGATGGAGGCGACGACGGGCGCGTCGGTGGAGAGCGAGTAGAAGCAGACGTCGGAGGCCGGGGAGGTCGCGGAGGGGAAGATGAGGTCGGAGTAGGCCCCGTACCGCGCCGCGGGCTCGGGCCAGGGCGAGCGGAAGGAGAGCACGAGCGTGGCGGCGGCGGAGACGTCGAAGGAGGGCGTCCGGACCTTGGAGTCGTAGTTGTCGTAGACGGAGAAGACGCGCAGGTAGTAGCGCCCGGGGGGCAGCGGCAGCGAGTAGCAGGAGGACTTGCCCGCCGAGGACGGCGGGAAGAAGCGGAGCGTGCGCTCCTGCGGCTGCGGGAAGCGGTGCGGCTCCGCGACCATCCCGGCCGCCCCGCCCGCGGAGAAGAACTGGTCGGCCAGCCACCGGCGGCCGAAGGTGGAGGTGAAGTCCGTTGCGCCGCCGCAGTCGATGTTGTAGCTGTGGTTCGCCGCTGTACGTGGGGGGAACGGACAGAGACGCCACCCACAGCGTTAGCATTTGCGCCGTTTGCGTTATTATTTTACAGCACGATTTGAAGCTCTGTTAAGGAGGAGGGTGCGAGCTAGGGAGCCTACCGCCGGAGAGGAAGGGGTCGTCGGAGGCGCGGGCGGCGGCGGCGCCGGCGAGGAGGAGCAGGAGGAGCGGCGGGAGCAGCCGCATTGAGGGGATCCCCTGGCCGTAGCGTCAGCGCCGAGGATTTTAGGGGGTTTGCAAGGGGAAAAAAATTCTTCGCTGCGTGCGTTGTTGGTGCGGAGCTTGGAAACAGCTGGATGGAGGTGGTGGTGGAGGAATAGTGGTGGGGAAGGAAAACGGAAGGGAACAAGGTGAAGCGGGGGGAGACGACGCGACGCGCTGGCTGGATCTGATGGCGTACGCCGTACGGTGATCCGTGATCGGACGGTCGCGCGTGAGGGAGTGTGCAGTGCAGTGCAGTGCTCGCGGGGGAGGGAATCCGGAGCGGTGAGAAGCGGACAGGGAAGCGGAGCGCTGCGGTGACGACACATTACTGAAGAACGGGAAGTGGGTCGCGAATCTGAGCTAGCTTTTTGACGCGCTAATCAGCCGCTTTCCCTTTGGATCCTCTCGTAATCTCCTCCCAGTCCCGGTCTCCCCAGCTCGCTGGATCAAGCTAGCTTTTTGCATTGCATGCATGGAGAGCTCACGTGAGCTAGCGCTGTAAAAAAGGGAATGGCAAGCGGAAGCGGGTGAACACGGTGACTGGTGAACACGGTGCCATCGGCATCTTTCACGGTAACAACTGGCCTTGTTCTTTTCCACAAAAAAAAAACAACTGACCTTGTTTGATAGAGTAATTGCATGGATGAGCAGAGTAGATGATGCGGCTACGGGCTAGCAGTGAGTGAACGGATCAGGCCACAGACGGTGAAGTTTGTGTGTGTGTGTGTTTCTTTTTGATAACATTGAAGCTTGTGGTTGATGTGAGCGGGGGACAGGGCGATTAACCAGAGAGGCGATCGGCCGAAATAATTGGAGAGGCGATGGACCCTCATTGAAAGAGAAACGTAACGAAATGGCCCACGCGACTCAACTACTCGAGTGGATCTCGACATTGGCGGTGTCACGGGAACGGCCACCGCCGCTCGGCGCTGCGCTACCCGCCTACCCCAGCATGCAAGCCCAAAGCAGCTCGCAGCTGAGCAGAGCAGAGCGGGCGGCGCCGGTTCCTGCTCTGCTCTATTTGTCCCCTGGGATCGTGCGCCTTGGCCGCCGCGTCAGAGAATTGCCCGGGCACGCAGCCGCGACGTGCGCAGTGATGCGGGTGGGGCATGTCCGTGCCACCCGCGCGTCCCAAGTGTCAACTGTCAACCAACCCCACCACCACCACCACCACCAGATCCCCTTCATTGGACATCACGTGTGTATCAGTTACACCTTACACGCTCTCGTTCATACACACTGAATGTATGAAGCCTTCTCTTCTCGGTGATACACGCTGAGCCTATTGATAGTCAGTGCCTCATGATATATCTTGTCAATGTGAGCATGTTTGGACTCCACTTCCTAGATTCCCTGGCTCCGGTTCTTAATTCTCTAGCGGGGTAATTTCACTGAGAATTGGTTCTACAATGAGTCTGGTAGGGCCTTGTTTAGATGCCCTCCAACTATCAACTTTTTTTCACTCTCTCTCCATCACATCACCATCACATCAATATTTGGACGCATGCATGGAGTATTAAATGTTGGTAAAATAAATAACTAATTACACATATTAGTTCTAAATCACGAGATGAATCTTTTGAGCCTAGTTGGTCCATATTTAGACAAAATTTGTCAAATAACAACGAAAGTGCTACGGTTGAGAAAAAAAAAAACTCATCCACCGCATCTAAACAAGGCCTTGGTTTTGAATAGAGAGCAGTGGAGACTTGGGAGCATTTTTTTATGGAGAAGTGATTGTTGCCTGTTCCATATAAATCTGTGCGAGATTTTGCCGCAAATGAGTGATTCCCGTTTAGAATTTGCTTCAAAGAGCCCTGCCAAACGACCACCAACCCACTAAGAGATAGATTTGTTAGTCCGTCGTCTCTCTTAAGTGTAAATAGTTAGAGATGTGTGTGTTCCTAACAAGAAGAAAAGGTAACGGGAGCAACCCAGTGCTTTCGAGTAGTCACGTTTCATGAATAGGGATTGAATGGAAGAATATAAAGATGACAGTATAACGATGCGGACATGGAAAGGGATTCTGCAACCACAGCGTGTCAGCGTACACGTAGTTACGTGATGGACCTTGTTGGATTGAACAAAAAGAAAATGAAAAAGCTTGTACGTGTTCGACCTTGTGCTACGTGCCGTCGAGTCATCGGGGCCAAACTAGATAAACTCCAGATTAGTAGCAGACAACGAGAAAAATTTATAGTACTCCGGGCGGAGGGATCTAACAGAAAGCCTGGGCGCGCCGTACGGTCACGGGCGTGCAGTGGTAGCCGGTAATTAGACTATCCGCACTCAGGTTCCTCTATTTTCATCCTCTATACTATCTGATCATCAAGATTCTCTCCTCTATACTCATTTCTCCCGCATCCATCCATCCTCTATATCATCCTCTATCCACTGTGGGTCCACTTGTTATTTTATTTAAATATATCCATGAGGGATCTAGTTTTGAAGAATTAACTATAACGAATTTAATGGTGCAATCGGAATTTTTTTTGAGTTTTTGGTTTATGAGTTATAACATATTTTAGTTATTTGATGTGGGACTGCTGCTGCTCTCATTCTCTCTCACGCGGCCTGGCTGGCAGGCATAGCGGACCGCACAGCGTGCCGTGAATTTGGCGGAAAGGGGCCGGTTAGCGTACAACACAAGCAGGATAGAGTACCCCGCTGCGGCCATCTCGTATTTAGCATCTCGTACTCTAAATACGTTTAGCGTTTCGTTTACAGTATTCCACTGCAGTTCGTCTTAAGCGGCGGCGGCGGCGGCGAAGACGTCAAAAGTGGTTGTCACGTTGCCATAACCTGCAGTGCATATGGACTGGTGTACAGTAGCAACTCCTCCGTCTGCACTAGCTGGATGGACGGTCATGGGACATGTAGCTGGTGGACGCTTGATGAAGGGGAGAGCCGGAGAGGGCCGTCCTTGAATCTTGTTCCTGGATGCCGCCTTCCAGAACAGGACTGATGCCATGTGTGGTATCGTGATCTACTCCGTACACTAGTACTCTGCTCACGGCTCGTTTCTTCGTCTCGATCAGAAGAGATTCAGATACCAGAGTACGTACGTACTCCGTGGACGACCTTACCGACTTCCCCATATGGGAATGGGATGGATGAAGCACGTCCCCGCGCGGTGCGAGGCCCGGAACCGGAACTCGGAAGGGGAGAAACGACGACGGAACGGAGGCAGGCAGGCTCCCCGGCGGTGATACTACTGATGGAGAATGAAGGACCGAGAGGCAGAGCAGAGGCGTTCGTGCATGTGGGGCTGGCGGGACCAAGTCGCGGTGCTCTCTGAGGCACAAGGACCGCCGCCTCAAGAGCAGCGAGGGTCGCGACTCGCGAGAAGTATCGGATCCACGCGTGTCTGTTTGGGAAGAAGAAAGAGGCCCAATGGGCTATGGCACGATTTCTAGCTTCCTTTTTTCAACATTGGATGTGTGCGTGTTCCTTCGGTTTCTATCTGCCAGTAGCTTTTTCATCCAGGCATGAATCCCACACGGAGAATTATTTATTTGGCCTCAAAAAAACTCCGGTTATTTATGTGGCCCTTTTTCTTTTAAAATTATGTATATGACCTCAAAACGAAACTTTGTTATTTATTTGGCCTTCCGTTAGATTTAAGGACATAACGGTGTTAAGTGTTGGGTAAAAGACTATTTTGCCCTGTGCCTAAAAAACAGTATTTATATATATAAACAGTATATATATAAACAATATTTATATATATATATATTGTTTATATATATATATTGTTTTTATTATATTGTTTTGGGTAATTATTTCATACTCCTAGGGAGTAGTTACTCCCATGTGTATATCTCTTGATTTATGAAGTTTATGACCCCGACGAAGTGTAGGTAGACAAAGTATATAATCATACTAGACATTCTAGAGTGTCATATATGTCAACTATACAAGCATACATAGAGTATATGATTATACTTATTTTATATACTACTGTTGTGGCATTTTAGTAATATAATAAAAAGTATATGCTTTTTTGAAAAATTTCGCGTGAGTAAGATTTGAAATATCTTAAAATAAGTATATAAACATACTCAAATTGCTAAATTAGTATACACACATACACAATATAGTTTATTGAAGATGAGAGTAACTACTCCCGGGAGTATAGAAAACTCACCCTATTGTTTTTATATATATTGTTTATATATATACATATACTGTTTTATACACTGTTTTTATTTTTTAGGCATAGGGGCAAAATGGTCTTTTTACACAACACTTAACACCGTTATGCCCTCAAATCTAACGGAAGGTCAAATAAGTAACAAAGTTTCGTTTTGAGGCCATATACACAACTTCAAAAGAAAAAGAGCCATATAAGTAACCGGAGTTTTTTTAGGGCAAATAAATAATTCTCCCAATCCCATACGATCTTAGTCCTACGACCGAGGATCATTGCCTAGCCTAGGATTCTGTTCGCTTAAACAAAAAAAAAACTTGCCCTTTAATAAATTGATTGATTGATGCCGAACAGAATTCTGCTCCATCGATCGAGCACGCGAGCGAGCTATATATTAGCTGGGCCAGAAAGCCTCGTATAGTCAGTCATATTTCGGGCTGCTCCCTGGCCCATCTCTGCACCGCCGGAGACGACGAAAGATCTCGAAAGGCCATCGCAGGAAATCAGGACAGCCAGCCCGTGAAGAAACATGCGCTTGGGCCTTGTTCCCTGTTGTACTGGGCGGGAGTGGTGCCAGCCCAACCAAGCCCTCAACAAGCAGTCGTCCTCGTCCGGCGCGAATGCGCGATGCAGCAGCTGTGTGTGTGACCAACTGACCAAGCGACGCCCTTTTTTTTCCTCCGCCAGACCGCCACACCCACACTGGCGGCGGCGCCCGCGTCTTCGGCCGGACTTTGCGCCTCGGAGCTCGTGCCCAGCCCTGGACTGGACACACGGCGAGGATTAAGGAAAGCGATGCCGATGCGAGATGCGAGATGCGAGAATCGAAGGCTTTCGGGCGGCCGGGACAAAAAAAAAAAAAGGCAGGAGCCCAGAGCAAAGCTGGCCTGCCTGGGCCCCCGACGGACCGGACGGGGGTGGGGACATGCTGCATCGGGGTGTCGACGGACCTTCGATTCGTTCCGACTTCCAACCGTGGAGGACAAGGACGTCGAGCGAGCACGGTGGGAGCTCTGGGTGCAGTTCTGTGGGAGTGAGCTGTGTGTGCCGTGCTGCTCCGATCGATCCGGGGCAGACCGACCGGGCTCTGCTCGATCCAGTACTCCATCGTCCTTCGCTGTACTAAGGGGGTGATTGGTAGCCCAAAGAGTTTCTGTCCGGGATGAACTACCCATCCAGGCTCATTTCAGCCTGAATGAAGATACACTTTGGTGTGTTTGGTTGCCATTTTCAGTGTCATACCGAACGACAGAGCACTTGTTTGGTTGTCCGAACGGACAGTTTTCCAGTATGAACTGGTTGAACCTAATGTGTTTGGTTGGACGGACGATGAGTGGTGCAAGCACCCCTGTACGGTTGTGGTGTGGTTACCACCTTTTGCAGCAAGAGAATAGGAAATGATCAAGATACATTTGCCTCAGTTATCACCTTAAATTTGTCACTGACAATGACCTTGGAGCTTCTAATTACTTCATTAATTTGACCACTAAACAGTCACAGTTTCTCACAAGGTCATTGTATTTAGATTAGTCAATGACAATGTGAAACCATCACATACACTTCTTGCAACCGAAGATGATGAACAAGAGCAATACCAACAGGACAAAAGCCAAAACTACACAAATAGGAAATAAGCAATGTGATTTGTTAACAACCGGTTCAGGTGTTTGCGGCAACAACGGTCGTTCTTCACTAGTAATGAACTCCAAGTAGGATGCTTCTGCCTCTTGTCTAGTTGTAAAACCCTTGTAAGAGTTGTTCGGAAAACCAGTTACCTGGTCATTGCATTTTGACCAAGTTCGATACACCCCAGGAACCCTGCCGCGATACACAACATACCAAGCCATGTAGTCCTTTAACAAATCAGAAAAACCAAGTATAAGATGTTGTAATAAGAATGGATAGGTGAAACAATTTGCCTCAGTTATAATTGTCACTTCATTTGATCTTTGGACTTGGAGCTTAAGGAACATGTAGACAGCAAAATATAAACATCATGACAGGCATGGAGCCATGTGAGCCTCAGCTAGAACAATGCTCCAGTACCTCACAAGTCCAAGATCATCATCACAAGACCAAACAATATTTTCGTCATTACCAAAATGTAGTCTCAGTAACATACATAGACGTCATTGGTGGCTGCAAGCAAAATGTAAAGGCCTCATATGTAGCATACATGGCACCCATGTAATCTTCTAAACCATCCACTGTTTGCCATCAAGTTGGGGGTCACCCAAATGTTACTAAACAGTGGATGATTTCGGAAGATCAGATGAATGACATGAAAAAGGCAGTCACCTCTATCTAGCATGTTTCATCATAGACAAGAAAGATAAAGGCCTCAGATTGTATTGCCAGTTCATTAACCATTGGGCTTGGAGCTTAAGGAACCTTGAAACAGATTAGAAAACCAACATCATGAAAGACATGGAACCATGTGAGCCATCCAGCCCAGGCATCAGGCTATCCTCTAAGTAGAGTTGTTGCTTCGGCATGGATGTTTCACATGGCTTGATGACATTCATGAAAGCCATCTCAAGAAATTAGAAGGAAACAGCTCCAGTACCTCACAAGTCCAACATCCTCACCCAAATGGCATTATTTTCATCATTGGCAGAAATGAAAAAGTGAAGGAGAATAAAACAGCCCAAGAGAACTGAAACAAGCCTCAGTCAAGGAAGAATTAAGTAGAGGAAATCTCAGGTACTTAGTAAACTTCACAGGTGGCAAACAAGACAGAAGATAGAATGGACCAAAAAACACTGCCACACTCAGACTAACTACATACATAGCCATCATAGGCCTAGCATAATATATGACATAGATAGCATTCAGTGGAACCTAATTAAGTTCCCAAATTGTTGACACCAATTGTTCATGTCAGCATCACACAGCTAGGGTGCCTGTCTGCACCACACAGCCTCACATCCACCACCATGTCTCCTATGCTATACAAAAATACCATCATTCTAGGCAGGGCTTAGACAATGTCACTTCTCACAAAAGGTGGTTAGTGTTACACCACCCAAAAGTCAACCTAGCATAAGTCAGCATGGCTATTTGCAAAAGTGAAGAGGCCAAAGGATCCTATCAAATAGGCTCACATGGTTGTAGTGCTGAGATAGGTACTCAACCAGAGGATCCTATGAGCCTCACTCATTTGCACAAAGCAAAGGCCTTCTGCTTTGTTTTTTAGCAGATACACAAGAGCATACATCAGTGCTTCTTGTGAGTAGCTTGGGCAACTCATGACACAACCATACAGATCCTCATGCACCTCATTGTGCTGAGGAGTCTTTAGAGCCCGTCCAACTGACTTAACAGCTTCTACCATCCCAGTCATGAGGTCAATTTCCTCCTGAGCCAGCCTCCTCCTCTTACCACCTCTTCCCTCTTTGTCTTTTTCATCAAAGCCTTTAGAGCTCTCCACACCAGCAGTAGTACCCTTCCCAGAATCAGCCTCATTCACACCCAGGTCTGTGAGGTCGTCCTTAGCATCTACATCACCCTGACCAATGTCAGTTGGTGTGCCCAAAGGCTCATTTGACCCCATTGCAAACCTGCCAGTGGCCTGGTTGCCCCACCAAATATAGCCTCCATCTCAACATAGTGCTCTAATGGCGTGTTCAAGAACTTAGCATCATTTGGGTGGTCCTAGTAGTCAAACAGATTTAACTATTAGACAAAGATAAGAAATGCAGAAGAGGGAAGTGGTATGTGCACATGTCCTAACCTTGGTGTGGCCAAGCAAGTGCTCATCATCAAGGACTATCATGTGGTGCTCCTCATCCCAGAGGGCACCACTGATATCCTTCAACCTAACAATTTTAACCCACCTTGTCCTCCATTTGCGCAAGTGATTGTAAATCTGTTGGGTTGTGACATTTACTTGAGCAAAGTCAGAAACCATGGAAGCAACCTGTCTAACATGGACTTCCTTGAAGCCCTTGTCAGTTTTCACCCCTTGGCCAACCAGGTCATGGAATCTCCTTAACATGAATCCAGACTGGACAGGAGTCCAGTGCATTGGGCCATTGGGAAGCTGGGCTGCAGGCATGGCATCATCAATAGGATGGTTACCACCCTGAGGCCCTCCCTCAACATCCTCACCACCATCAAGGTTAACAAAGTTCTCCATTTTCCTATGCAGTATAAGCATAAATAAATTGAGTCACAATGTACTAGAGAATGCAAGAATTAATGGCTGACATCATTGCATAGTGCCTTAGGTCTCAGAAATTATTACAAGTTTCATCAATGCTACAGTCTCAGCACACCAACCACAAATGGTAACAAATTAAGCAAATGTAACAAACCAGAAAGGTCTAAACTCTAGAATTGCCCCAATTTTCCCACATCTGGGATGCCCAAGCATCCCTTTGCTGAGCCCAGGTTCCATTGTCAGGGCCATGCTCTGGCTGTGAGGCAGTATCATTGGTATTTGGACTCCAGGAAGATTCAGTAGGCACATGTTCATCCATACCATGCCTCAAGATCCAATTATGAATAGAATACAACAGGCAAGTACTAGCTTAACTTGGGTTTTGTAAGGGTGGAATGGTTTGTTGTCCAGAATTCTAAACCTATTCTTCAAAGCCCCAAAAGCCCTCTCCACTGTCACTCTAAGAGATGAATGCCTCAGATTAAACAAATCTCTTTGATTTTGAGGTCTGTTTGAACCAAACTCCCTCAAATGGTACCTGGTCCCATGATATGGTGGCAAGAAACCAGGCCTCACTGCATATCCAGCATCAACAAGGTAGAACTTGCCTAACAATTTGAAGAAAGGACATGTTTTAGTAGTTTCATTTAGTAACAGTTAGTGTGCAATGGATATGTGTGGGTTTGGGTGATACCTGGTGGAACTCTAAGTCCATCAGCTCTTTCCAGAGCATTTGCCAGGATAAGAGCATCATGTGCATACCCCTCCCAACCAGCAAGAACATAGGTAAATCTCAGGTCAAAGTCCACTGCTGCCAACACATTTTGTGTGATTGTGTGCTTCCTGCCTCTAAAGGCAGGTTGCATCTTCACAGTCACTCTAGCTAGGATATGTGTTCCATCAATTGCTCCTATGCAGTCCTAAATGAACAAAAGAGAAGTGATGATGAACATTTATACTGTTGGATGTGTGCTACTACTTAGGACCTGAAAGAAATGTATTTGTCAAACCTACCTTAAAATAGGGATACCATCTTATGTTGCCCTGGATTCTATGGTGAACATTGGTGGTAGCAGGGACAATCAACTCATTCCTGAGCTCTCCTACTGCATACAACACCCTCTGGAAAACCCTGCTAATGGTCTCTCCAGATCTCCTAAAACTGAGGTCAACAACCGTGAACCTCTCATTGTGACCAACCACATGCAAGAACATTGCTACTTGTTCTTCAACAGATGCATGTATGGTGTCAGTCACCAACTCCCTACTACGAAATAGGTCACATAGTTGAAAAAAAGGTGCCATTTTCATCCTAAGCAAATTCACACAGTGGACATCATCAGACTCATAAATGTATCTCAGGTTGTTCATCCTCTGTTGGTCCCTTTCTGCCATGGGACCATATGTGACTGAATGAGCATCTTCAACTCGCCTCCTAAACCAACAGAAAAATCAAGCAGCCACTGCAACTACCACAGCAGCGGCCATCCTACGCCTATCTTCGAAAGCCATGTGCACTGGTATGTTGGATGGGATAAAGTTTGGAGGTAAAAGTTAGATAGGAACAACTATTTGTGGTGTGTATGTACTGAGATGCAAGCAAATATTCAGAGCATGTACAAAACCCTAGACGCGGCTACCACACGATTTGGTGCTCGTCCAGCGCCTAGGGTTACAAATATAACATCATTGACCTAGGCACTTATGCTCAGTATATATGAAAATATGCATCATCATGTCATAGATCCGACATATGAACAACAAAACAACTTTACCAGACATTAGATTTGAGGATAAGGTAACAAAATAACTACAAACAAGTAGATCAGGAGCACCAGACCGTAGATCTGAGTGTGAGACATCAAGAACCCTAGAAGCAGGGAACCGAACAAAACAAAATCGAACAGAAATCAACACAAACACGCACAGGTTAGAAAGGAGCAGATGAGATATACCGTCGCGGACCGGTCGACCACCACAAATCCGCCGGTGGCGGTCCAAACCAACAGTCAACCAAGAACGAGGGGGAGGAAGGGCACAGACCGCACCAGAGCTTAGGAAGGAGGAGGCGCGAAATGAGGGGAGGTAACCCTAGCGGACACCCCGTGCGCGCCCTTTTATCGCCAGGACGGGGCCATCTCCCGCGCTCGCCCAAATGCTTCGCGCCAAGCATCGAGGCGTCCTGCACCGAGAGGGAAGGCCGAATCGAGAAGACGGCGTCATCCGGGATGGAGGCGAGGAGAGGAATGGCAGGGTGCGGCGAAAGGATACAGCAAAGGCAACCAAACACACGGGTGGAACATGCGGCCCAGGTAAGTGGTGCGGGCACAGCCCAATTCGGGCTACCAATCAGCCCCTATATACACAAAGGCCAGTAGCAATGGCGTCCTGTGCCTAACGCCCTAACCGAGACGCGTGCCGCAAACGTTATCAAGTAGCCGGCATGGCCCCACACGGCCGCGTGATGTGATGCACCTTTCTGCTGCTCTGTGAAGCACCACTGGTTTAACTGCTCACGTAATTGCATGCATCGTCCCACACCTCAGTGGAGGATCAAGAATCAGCCCACAAGGAGGGGCTAAATACATAGAGAGTCGAGATTGAACTAAATTTTTCCTTGTATTTTTGGCCTACGAGAGGTTTTAGTAGAGTTTAAGGTGATTTAGACTGAATTTTTTATTATTTTTCTAGCCCGCGGGAAATTTTGAACTAATTTAAAGCAAAATTAGACTAATTTTAGCTAAAATCCTATGTAGATTCTTTTTAGGGAACGTATCTTATGCAAACCAGATAAGCTGTGCAAACTTGGAAACTCTTGATTAGGACCTCAGGATGCTCATCCGATAGCTACAGAGAGGTGGGACTTTTTTACGATAAACCGTCCGCCATCCCAATTTGTAATTGTGTTTTTTTTTCAAATGAGCCCCTCCCCCTAATCCCAAGCGTACAGGCCAAGGGTCGCACCTGCAGCGCGTCTCTTCGATTCATCCGCCGCCGCCCGTGTTTCTTTCCACCGCCGCCCGTGAAGATGAACAATCACCGACCACCAGACTCAACTGCTAGTATGTTGTCGGGTCCTCGTCATGGCACGTTGTCCAAGATGGCGCCGATGATTCACCGATCGCCGGACTCAACTGCTGGTACGCTGTCGGGTCCTCGTCATGAAGTGCAGTTGAAGATGGCACCGATGATTCACCGGCCGCCGGACTCGTCTGCTGGGATGTTGCCCACGAACTCCGCTCTGATATTGGCCACAAACGGTGCCCCGATATGCTGCCCACAAACTCAGCTCCGATGTTGGCCACGAATGGAGGCCCGATGCTGCCCACGAACGCACACTTCCCTGATGCAGGTTCGTTTCTCCTGATCACCGTAGACATTGCAAGCTGAAATCGTTTTCAGTTCATTCCATTGTAAATTCAGAAATACAAACATCCACACAATACACATTGGCTAACCCACACATTACAATTTTTTCATCTTCAAACCACAGCTTCACCAGGCTTCCATCTATCATGGACCTCTGTACTGCCAGAAGCATGCAAGCCTTCCTGGTCGCTGGTCTATAGGGATCATGTCTCCACCCTTTGATGTGCCTCCACCCTTTGATGCCTCTCAACATGGACACCACCTCAACCATCTCAGGCTGCTTGTTGGGGTTCGCGTCACAGTAATGCTTCATCACATTTGCTAAAGAGGTTGGGCAGCAACGCAGTATCTTTGGCCTCAAGTTCTGTAAACCTGGTAGGTAGTATTGCATCATCCACTTGCTCAGAATTCAATAGCTAAAGATACGTAGGAAATATGAAAGGCACAAACAACTCCTTACCTGACAAACCACAACACCAGATTCATCTCTGAAAAACTCAAATCAGCTCCTTACCCGAGAAACAACACAAGTTTGTTACCTGACGAAATAAAGAGGTGGGAGGGGGATGAGCTCCGCCAGCAAAACTTACCTCAGGACAGAGAGGATGGGATTCCAACGCTGGTGTTGTCCTCGCGACTCAGCAGCTTGATGAGGACGCCGACAGGGCCACTGGTCTTCGGCCGCCGCGGCGAGGGCCGGCTACATCCAGTAGAGTGCGACGGCGGCGGAAAAGGAGGAGGAGGAGGAGGAGAGCGACGGGAGGACGAGGAAGACGACCAGCGCGGCGGAAGAGAGCAGCAGCAACGTGGCGGAAGAGAGCAACAGTAGTCGTAACGTATCCTCGGCTCTCGGCGGCAGCAGAAGGGGAGACCTAATCGAAAGATTGGGGAATGCGGCTTCTGGTCTGGCGGGGTGTCGGTGGGCAGGGTTTTTTTTTTGCAAAAGTGATAGGGGCTGGCGGACGTTTTTTTTTTTTTGCAAAAGTGACAGGTCATGATCAAGAGTTTCCAAGTTTGCACAACTTGTCTGGTTTGCATAGAATACGTTCCCTTTTTTTGGGTGGGGGGCTGCAGCTCCCCATCCCCTGGATCCGCCAATGCCACACGTTCCTCATTTCTAGGAGCGTCGGCGGTTAGATTCAATTTTTTTTGTTATCATGGTCATATTCAATTTTTTTCTGAACTAATTTTTTTTTGTTATCGGAGTGCAACCGTCAGGGAGAGATAAAAGCACGCGTGTTCCACCTAGTGAGACTGTCTCCAACAATCTAACCCATAGCTAAATATGCCTTGTTTCAGTTGGTTTGGGTGAAAAAACGGGGTCCAACAGAGGACGCAAACCGGATACTCATTTTGCGTCCGCGTCGGGTGAGAACCCAAATAAAGGTCTATCTCTCTCCTCGACGCATATATGTGCCGCGCTCGCACAACCGTTTCACGGGAGGGGAAAGAAGAGGAGCGCACCCGGCGAGTCGCCGTCGGCGAGATCTGCACCGAGCGGCTTCGCAGGTATGGATCTCTGACCATCTTGTCCCGTCACTGCGTCCTCCAGGCTCGCCCCTCGCCGCCACTGCGCGCTCGCGCCGGTCGCCGTGGAGCCCTGGCCAGCCCACCCCGCGATAGTGCGTCCCCGCCCCAGCGGCGCAGTTGCTGCCGCTCCACGCTTCGCCTGCTGCCGGCTAGCTAGATCCTGGGCGGACAGGCTGTCAGGCGCTCAGCTAGCCGCTAGCCATCCCCCAGGGCCGAGGCGGCTAAATTCGCATAGCAGCATGCGTCCATTTCCTAAAGATTGGAAAATGTTTCGGTGCTTGTTCTTGGATTTTTTTTTCTAATTAAAGTTACTGCAATCAAACTGTGCTGCTAATTGTTTAAATTAGGCATCAGGATATTTATAAAGAGTCGTGCAGAATCTGAAGACCAGCTCCCAGGCGGTCAGGTCGGATTTTAGTGGGTAGGGAATTTTGGATTTTAGTGGTGGATTTTGGATTTGGTGATTCACTAATTTGGGAGATGGACGGGGCACCAGATGAAAGTTGTTGTTCGGGTATGCCATGCCGGCGCTGTACTGCTTCAAGGTGATCGAGCAATGGCATGGCTGATCTGCTCCACTTGTGGTATGGGTATATTGTTAAAGAAACTAATGATTCAGAGGTCTTTTTCTTTGGAGATCGATTTCCAATTTCTTCTATCTAGTAGGCAGAGTGTTGTCTCGCTTGATGTGGGAGAATTCAGTACCAAATTGTTCCCCCTTCTATGAAACAAAGGACTATGTAGACATAAATTTAGTACGAAATGCCTTTCTCCTAGGATGTGAAGAATCATGTAGTGTGCATCTGTGCCTGTGACGCTATGTGTTAAGTTCTATGCTTTCTACCATGTTTAATTGAATATTTGAATCTCTGTTATATTAGGACGATGGATAATAGTTTTGGTGGCTCAAGTGATCGCCCTAACGAATGTGAGGAAATCTTTGGAGCAGATCAGTGGGCTTTTGGTTATTCTGCGGCTCTGCAATCTTTGAATGTTCGTCCAAACCCCCAGGTTTATTGCAGCGATGCATCAAATGGTTTGTTCTATTTACGTATCAATACATCAATGATTAACAATTCTTCTCATCACTAGTTCAACATGCATGGCTCCTCCCAGATGTCCTGCCCACCTATGAATGGGCAACCTAGTCAGAGGTTCTCCATTGACAACAACCATGGCTCTCAGGTCCCTCCATCACTGAAATCGCAGAGGGCCGCAAAGAAGAAAAACGTGTCCAGGAGAGGAACTGCATTCACCAAAGAGGAGGACTTGGTGGTGTGTTCGGCATTTCTGAATATTAGCAAAGACCCTATTACTGGTAAATAGTTTGCAACGTCTTTTAAGAAATCTTTGATCCTTTGATGGCTAACTAACATGGTGGCATAACATGCAGGTGTGAATCAGACTTCAGGTGTTTATTACAGAGGATGCATGATTATTTCAATGAGCATAAGCCTGAAGGGTCCAACCATAGCCAGATTGCTGTTCAGCATAGGTGGGCATTGATTCAAAAAGCAATGAACAAGTTCTGTGGGCACAAAGCAGCTGTTGATAGGCTGAATGAAAGCGGAAAAAATGAGCAGGATCGGGTATACTTTCACTCATGTTGTCCTCCATATCTCAAATTTCCATATGTTTATTTTCTAACCGGTTTAAATCTATATTCATATTTGCAGATAGATGATGCTGTAGAGATGTACGAGAAGACAGAACCTTTTACCATCATGCATTGCTGGAAAAAACTTCGCAATGAGGCCAAATGGAACAATAAGTTTCTTGAGCTAAGCAACTCTACATCACCTGATGGAATGCCATCTCCTCTGACTCAAGGCAATATTGTGGCTGGCCATGCAAAATCAGGGAATGAAAATATAGACACATCACGACCAGAGGGTAGGGATAGCGCGAAGAGGCGTAGATCAAAGAGCTTCACAGAGGCATCATCATCTAGTACGGCTGTTGAAGTCCTCCAGCGGTTGCAAAAGAAATCAGAGAAGACTGAACAGAAGCAAGACCAACAAATGGCTGAAATCCTTAGTAGGAAGGATGAAAAAAATTAAAATTCAAAGGGATTTTTTCAACCTTCAGAAGAAGCATATGAAGATGACTGTGCAACAGCAAAAAAAGGAAAATGCAATTAAGGAGAAGCAAACAGAGGCTCAACTGATGTCAGCTGAGTCTAGTATTATGTCAATTGACATTGAGAAGGTCCCTACTTATCTAAAAAGCTATTATCTTGGCATGCAACGATAAATCATGGAGCGCAGAGGGTTCATCAGCCCCTCGAACAACGAAGACTAAGGAGAAGCGTGCGTGTTGAATAGATGTATTGTGTGCAACTTTTCCTATTATCTGTTAAACTGATGTATTATTATCTGCAGTGTTGTGAACTACTGTTATATTCAGTGTCGTGAACTGTTGTTTATTCGATCGCTCAACAATTGTTTCTTTTGGAACATTGTATTATCTTTTTATGAAGATAATGATGTTTTAGCTCCAATTATATTCTGAATTTAAAGATGGAATTACTGGGGCTTCCTATGAATTCCATCGATGACAAACACACATGTCTAAAATATTAACAAAATTCTTCTTTCTAGATTGAAGGTGCACACCATAAGTTCTCAATGGAACCATATGTTAATATTAACTACACCAATTTTCACTCTGAATTCCTAGGCAATATGGTGATTCTGGCTACAAACTTAAATATAACAATATATTATAATTTATAATGGAATGCAAAGAAAAGAAAAACTGAAGCAGGAGATATGCTTCCGTAGTATTCCGTCCATTTGAACAGTCCAGGTCTACCTACAAAAACGAAATCATTTTGATCAGGCATTGCCATTTGTAGTTCAGCACTACTATTGACACAGGTAAAGAACTACTCTCGTAGAGACACGCTCTCCTGCAATACCATCAATGGCTCGAACCAAAGGATCAACAAACTGAACCAACTTTTGAACCTTATTTCTATCTTCAAGAACTCCTGAAGAGGACCAAGATTCAGGTCACATTAATGTGAACTGAAAACTGATGGTCTGATAGTAAGATTCAGGTCCACTATAGGGTTTCAATTTGATTTCTTCTCCTGAATTAGTAATACAAATAAGAATGACTTATAATTTCTTAACAACATCATATATTTCTACAGCAGAGGCATCAGGCAACTAGCATGCTGAAAAATACAAAATATCATATATTTCTTACCAACATGCTAAAAAATACAAAATATCATATATTTCTTATCATCAGGCCACAAAATACAAAAGTTCCTGTAATTAGGAGCATCAGACAACTAGCATAGTTTCTACAACTACAAACTTTAGCTTCTACAACTAGTATAGTTCCTGTGATTCAGAGCAGCAGGCAACTAAAACTTCACGCCACTGCAGTGTCCATGAACTGTCAACAAAATACATCAGACAACTGAACCTACAGCTATAGACTTCCGTTCCTGTGATTAGGAGCAAAAGGACCAGAGCATTTTCCATATAGCATCCACAAGTGTTCATCAGGTCATTCTGAAGCAATGCTGATGTCTCTCTGTCCTGAATAATGTTTTGTGCATCAAGAAGTTTCTCAACTCCTGGGATTTCTCTATCTTGGTTAATAGGTGGGTTAGCCACTCCAGGCCATTCTGATGGGTGGACTGTTGGCAACTGAACCCCACGCTCATCTTCAACTACCATGTTGTGAAGTATGACACAAGCACGCATGATTGAATTAAGTACTTTTGGATTCCACAAACGAGCTGGCCTATGCAAGATTTTCCACTTAGCCTGTAGGACCCCAAAAGCTCTTTCCACATCCTTTCTACATGACTCCTGTTGCTGTGAAAAAACCTTTTGCTTGTTGCTAATTGGCATTGGTATGCTTTTCACTAGTGTAGCCCAATCGGGATAGATACCATCTACTAGGTAGTACCCAAGGGAAATGTTGTTGTTAACATGGAACTCAACAGAGGGTGCCCTACCGTTAGCCAAATCATCGAAAACATTGGAACGATGCAAAACATTAATGTCATTGTGAGACCCTGGTAAACCAAAGTAAGCATGCCAAATCCTAAGATCCTCTGTCGCCACCGCCTCAAGTATTATAATTGGTTTGCCTTTGTGCCCTCTGTACATACCTTGCCAACCAATTGAGCAGCTTGACCATTCCCAGTGCATGCAATCGATGCTGCCTATCATTCCCGGGAAACCTCTTGCCAAATTGATGCTTAATATGTGATTTATCTCCTCACTTCTGGGAGGACGAAGAAATTCTTTGCCAAATACCTTGATGACAGTCATAACAAATTCCTTCAGAGTCTCTAGGACAGTACTCTCTCCCATTTTCAAATGATCATCCAACTCATCAGTTGGGCCTCCATATGCTAGCATCTTTAGAGTCACCGTGCACTTGTGAAGAGCAGAGAATCCTAACAGTCCAGCAGCATTTCTCCTCTGTTGGAAGAACCTATTTTTGGTTGTGACCTCATCCACTATCCAAAGGAACAATTCCCGTCTCATGCGAAACCTACAGCCAAAAAATATTTTTTTTATCAAATCAATTCAATGTGTCATGGATTGGAAACTAGGTCAAAGATTATACCTCCTTCTGAAATGCTCCTCGTTGTAAAGTGGACGTTCAACGAAGTAGTCCCGATTCAGCTGCCAGTCTGCTGCAAGTCGATCTCGCTTGTAAGTCTTGTGGCCTGGGACCGAACCTCCCCAAGGGCGTTTTTGTGGTGTCTGGGTGAGGACGACCACTGCGGCTATGATCTCATCGTCATTGGAGTATGTTGCGGCTGTTCCGAACATTGACATTTTGATGTAACTCCAAGCCATGACCAAAATAACTGCAATCAAGGTCTAAAGTCAAGCCAATTTAGGGATAAATTAGCCACAACGAGGTATAAAATTTCTACAGCAGAGGTATAAAATTTCAAATTATTAAATAACAACATAGCAAAATATTGTAATGATCTCAAAATATCACAGAGTCCATACTTTATTTCACAATTATACCTTTATTGTGCCATTTAAAATATGGCTTATTTTAAAGAGGTTACCAATTTAAACAATGTTGCAACCAGTGGCGGAGGCACAGGGTATGCCGGGTATGCCCGGGCATACCCTGTTTGATCGGCAAGCATGCAGTATAATATACGTATTATACTTATACATATTTGTATTATATATATATAACTATTTATCTGACCATGCCATCACGGAAGCGGCAGCTAGAAGGCCCATGATGAAACGGCCCACACGGCAAGGCTTTTGGTATTCTATAGTCTGTATCTGTTGATCGAGCTGAGTCACGAACTCACAAACTCACGCCGCCGCCGCCGCCTTCACAGTTGACGCCGAGTCGCCGACGGCCAACGCGGTGATAAGCGTGACGATCTGACGGACGGTGACGACCAGTCCCCCTCAGGCCACTGGCCCTCTGCCTTGCTACCCTTCGTTCCCGAATCCCGATCACACATCTACAATTTGCACAATCGCGTAACCACGGTGCTTGCTATTTCTCTTAGGTAAAATTTAATATTCTACTCTTTATATTTTCAGAAAATCATTGTCTATTTTTATAGCTATTTTCTAACATCACAAATAATAAATTGTTTAATATTTATACAGTTATGAAGAGAAACATGGATATTGCATCTCTTTTTCAGAAGCATCAAGCAAAAAAGGCCGCGGCAGCAGCTACTGCTTCTAATAATTCTCCTGATCCGGTTGAACCTGCGGTTGAAGAGCAGATTCCTGAGGGAGCAATCGAGAAAATTACAAATCCTATGCCACCGCCACTGCCACCGCCTCAACCGTCTTCACTGCCACCAGTTTATGATATCAATCGCCTTCCACATGATCCAGGTGAAAGACGTTCTATTCTAAAATATCCTGTTAATGATCAAGATGCAATTCGAAGAGCATATATTATTAAAGGTCCACTCAAACCTTTTACACATGATTTTCCAAAAAGAAAGATTTCAGATAGAGATCGGGGATTCAATTTTTGTTGGTTGTATAATCATGATTGGCTTGAGTATAGTATTAAGAAGGATGCTGCCTTTTGCTTTATATGCTACATGTTCAAGAAGGGTACTGGGTCAGATAAATTTACTGTTGATGGCTGGAAGAATTGGAATATAGGAGAGAAAGCACTTCTCAAACATCTGGGTTTTAAGGCACATATTGCAGCTCAAGAGAGATACATTGGCTTTAAAAATCCCAAGGTTGCAATTGATTATAATATTGAGAAGTGGACCGATGAGGATCTTCGTCTTTATAAGAAAAGGTTGACTTATTCACTTAGGTGTATCAAGTTTCTTTTGCATCAAGGTTTAGCGTTTCGTGGACATGATGAAAGTGAAGAATCCAGCAACAGAGGGAATTTCATTGAACTTTTGAAGTTTCTTGCCGAAAATAGCGAAGAAGTGAATAAGTATGTTTTGGACAATGGTGTAGAAGTCACTTCATTTTGCAATAAACATGGTGTAGAAGTTCCTGCTATGGATGGTGATTATGTTCCTTACGGAAAATCAGCAAGGAAAGCTCGTGCCCGAAAGCAAATCAATGATGACCACTTCAGAAGAGAAGTATATATTGGTGTCATTGATCAAATAAGTCAAGAACTTGATAATCGGTTTGACGAGATTAATATGGAGTTGTTGTCTTGTATGTCAGCTTTTAGTCCTTCGAATTCATTTGCTTCTTTTGATGCGGAGAAGCTATATAGACTTGCCGAGTTCTACCCAAAGGAGTTCTCAAATAATAATTTACTCAAACTTCAATTACAGCTGCATAATTATATTGATGACATGAGACAGGATGATAGCTTCAAAGGTCTGGGCAATATTGTTGAACTCTCAGTTAAGCTTGTTGAAACAAAGAGGCACAAAGTATATGATATGGTTTATGAGCTCCTCAAATTGGTATTGCTTCTACCCGTGGCAACGGCAAGTGTTGAAAGAGTATTTTCTGCAATGGTTTTAGTGAAAACAAAGTTACGAAATAAAGTGGGAGATGGTCTTTTGGATGATTGTCTAGTCACTTTCATTGAACAGGATATTTTCTTTCAAGTTGACGAAGATGACATAATCAAAACATTTTTGTCCCTTCGAAAGCGTCGAATAAAATAGTCAAAGAAATAGCATTGTAAGTTTCTAGTACTCGTTTGTGTCTATATTTCAATTATCTGTATGATTTTTAAACTACTTATACTATTTAGTGATGGTTTTAGCTTTATCCATGAATTTTAGCATTATTGTGTCACTTGGTGCATATATACTGATTCATGCTGTTAATTTTAAAATTATTACCGAATTGCTAAAATAGATTTACCAAATTGTATATAATTTTTTTTGGACGACATACCCATAGTCAAAATCCTAGATTCGCCACTGGTTGCAACTGCAATAATTTTATGTAAGCTTCAAACTACTACCTTTTAAAAAGCACCTCGTTCAACAATGAAAGTTGGATGTGGCCAACAATGTGAAGATCTTTTTATCGCAAACTGAGATTGATACATCTACTTCTGCTGCTTCTGAACCGGAGGAGGTAAAGGTGGCCATTTTTAAACAAGTTTTAGTCATACGGTAGCTGCTGTGTGTCTGAGTTATAAAAAGGTCCCTTGTTGTGGTAGGATCAAGTGTCTGATTCTGTATCTTTGCTAGTGTCTGTCGATTTGTCCGGACTGAAGGAATAATGAAATCTTAAATTAGAGATAGAAGATGAATGACCGGACAAAAAAGCAAAGATTAAGTAAACCTTCTGCTTGAGCTCGTGTGACCCTTCCTTTTCCCTTTCCAAGGGCGTTGACCCAGAAGGAGCACCACCACGGGTGTCCTGGTTGGCCGGAGTCGACGACGTCGACCTTAAAAAAACAAATCATGGGCTTGAGAGGGATTCGAACGGATTCAGAGAGATTTAATCCCCCAAGTCAAAATCCCCTTCAATCCCCTTTGATCCTCTCCAATCCACTTAGATTTGGGCTAAAACACACAAGCCCTAAAAGGATTGAACAAGCAAATTTCGAAAAAAAAACAGATTACCTGTGCTGTGATTGACTCTTTTGCAGCAACGGTGGCCTTGTGCAGACGGCTGATTGAGTGAGCCGACGCCAACACCGGCAACGGCGCTGCCACCTCAAGTCCCTTCACGAAGCCAGGGAGGCAAATAATCCTGCCATCGAGGAACCAGTACCACACCCAGCTCGCACACTTTGTTTCCCGCGGAAAATTTCGCGGCGCGCCCGCGAAAGAAACTGTCCGCGCTTGCGCTCTGTGTTTTGGGTCTGTTGTTGGAACCGTAGATGTTTGGGTGCCGGACCCTTTTTCTCGGCGTGACTCAAACTAGCAAATACATCTCGTTTTTAGGTGGCCTCTGTTGGAGTTAGTCCCATGATGCCGACCTACCCTCCTCCCCCTCTCTCCTCTCCCCTGTCCCGTCCAAACAAAACAAATTCCCACTTCTTGGATTCTCAAAACAAAGCGAGCCAGCAGCAGGAGCGTCACAACAAGAGCACGAGGGCCACACATAAACTAACGGTACCTGCTGTTACCAGCCACCATAATCTCTCACCCTCTCTCAATCCGGCCACTGTTTTCTTGATAATGATAACGAACACGGCACGTCTAGGTCCAGTCCAGATGCATGTGCGTGCGCATGCCTGCTGCATGCATGGGCGTCTCATGAATTTTGTTTGTTCTGGTTGAAATTCTCGCGCACTACACTACTGTCATTTTCTCTATCTACTATTAGGCGGTTGGGACGCGACATCCATCCGATCGCATGCAAGCGGAGTGGTGTGTGAGCACTAATTATTGTGCTCATCACGGTTTGTTAGCGACGTGCCACCTACTCATCTTGGCCGCGGCGCGTGGCGCGCTGCAGTTTTCCTCTCACCAGGACTGCTCCATCGTCTGCTCCGAACGTTGATGTGATGGTTGATGCAAGGCCGAATCGAGTTGAAGGCATGCATGGCCAGAGGGCCCATGCAGCGGCGCCCATGGGACTGGGACTGGGACTGGGATGGAGCGGTGGGGACAACCTCTTTCGGAGGCATCTGGGACGGTAGGGCTCACATGCAGCCGGTCCATTCAACACCGCTGGCCTGCCCAACAGTAACGGCTACCAACCACCATTAATCCGATATCAGAGGGTAGGGCCACCGTCTGCTCAGGGCGGGAGTGCGGGACACCGGACGCAGCGCTACAGCGGCCTTCGATCTCATCCACTTCCTCCTGCGCTTCTGACCTCATCCAGCGTCATAATCGGCCCCACAAGATTAATCATAACGAGCCCTGCTAATTTGGGAATCGGGTGGTAAGTTCCCAGCAAATAGCCATATTATGCACGACGGCGGGCCCGATGTTGTGGTTGTGGAGGAAACCAGGATTGAAATTGCGTCGCAAAAAGGCACGCGCTACAGGAGGTACTCCCTCAGTACCTATATTAGTTGAAGTTTTAGAAAAGACTAGAGTCAAACATTGAGAATATAAATCATCAATAACTATTAAGTTTCTAAGTTTATAAATATAAAAATTATATAAATAGATTTGTCTTGAAGAATACTTTCATAAAAGTATACATATATCACTTTTCTATAAATATTTTTATAAAAATAAGAGGTTAAAGTTGTGTTTTGAAGACCGTGTCACTATCGTAAACGTCAACTAATATGAAATATGAGCATGGAGGGAGTAAGCAGCAGCCGACTGATGCATGTGACGGCCTGATCCCGGCCGGTGCTACCCAAGTTTATTAGGGCCCGGGCCCGTGAGAAGAGAGGCGCCGACAACGCCATGATACCTAAGCTAAAGGTCGTTTGGGAGAGCTTCACGAATCAGCTCCGTGACAGCCAAACGTATTCTTTAGTGAGAATGAATTTTTGTTGATTCTAGAAAGTGATTTTCTGAAATAAATTAAAAGATTAAGGGCTAGAAAAAAGTAGTTTCACCTGATTCTATAAAATAATTCTCTATCTTGTTTTTGAGGGTTTAGACTAAAGAATAAGAGAATCGTTTCAGTCACAAAATCACTTCACCAAAAAAGCACAGCTCTACCGAACAGACTCTAATCGTGCACGCTTCGCTCTACCAATTGCTGTCCTGTGCTCACTAAACCGGCGGCGTACCACACGACACAAGTTACTGCTGTACCTTCAAATTAGTAACAAGCATGTCTCTGACTGATTGTTCTCCGCTGGAGAGAAACTTCCATTTTTCTTGGCAGTACTTAGTAAATAAAATAAAATAAAAATAAATACTCTAAACTTGGAGCCGCATGATCTAATTTCGTCATGACACGGCTCCACGCACGCACATGCACATCCCATCCCATGCACACACTCGAGGACCATACTCAAAGACCGACCGACCGAGACCGAGAGGGAAACAGAGAACACTACAGTGGCTGGACCCCACCGCGCCGAACAGGCTGGCAGCCTGGCATGGCAGCATCTGTCCTCGCCTTTGCCTTTCGCTCCTCCCCAGACCGGCAGGACCCACGCCGCTTAATTACCCTCCTAATCACTCTCCCGCTAATTAAACACCACCGGCTAGTCGTCATTACTACTAACGCCGTGGCTAACAAGGCGGTTAGCCAGCCAGAAACCAGTTGGCAGCTAGCACTTGTTTGGGGTGAAGCCGACGGCGCCCTTGGCGGTGTCGAAGCTGACGCGGGTGCCCTGCTGCTGCACGTTCCCGATGATGGACACGGCCGCGTTCGTCGGCGCGAACGCCAGGCAGTAGGTGCCCGCGCCGTCCACGGGGATCAGGTAGTTCTTCGCGGGGAGCCGCAGCGCGCCACCGCCCTCGAACCGCAGCGACACCGCGGGCACCTCCACGCTGGTCCGGCCCGACAGGTCGTAGCACGTGTCGAACAGCGACACGCCGGAGGTCCGCGGCAGCGCCTGCGTGCCCCGGACGAAGGCGTCGCGGAGCGCCGCGTAGGCGGCCGACTGGAGCCGCGTCACGGCGGTGCCGGAGTCCACGATGACGCCGCCGGACCCCGACGTGGCGTCCATGGCGAACGCGGAGGGCGGGATGGAGAGCGGCTGCCCGCCCACGGAGATGCCCGACAGCGCGACGTAGTAGAAGGTGCCCGTGCGCGGGCTGCGCAGGAGCGGCGCCGTCACGGTGTCCGCCTCGGCGGCGCCGTCGCCGAACTGGAGCGTGGACGCGGCCGGGGAGTCGCGGTCCACGAGGCAGTAGGAGAAGGTGGACGCGGAGATCTGGGACGGGAACGAGAGCGGGCCGCCGCCGAGCGCCAGCAGGCCCGCGGCGCCGACGAAGAGGCCCTCGTTGTCGTGGCCGCACCCGATGGCGACGTCGGTGACGGGCGCCGAGTCCCCCAGCGTGAGCGTCTCGGTGGCGAAGTCGCCCACGGTGTAGGAGCCGTCGCCGTAGGCCACCTCGTAGAGGCACGCGCCCGTGGCGTTGCGGCACGCCGCGGTGTCGAGGTCCCGGCACCGCGGGGAGTCGCAGGAGACGGCGGCGTAGGAGGCGGACAGGGACGGGTCGAACACCGGGTCCGACTGCTGGTAGCAGTCGGCGCAGGGCTGGCACTGCACCCAGGTGACGTCGCTGCCGGTGTCCAGCACCATGTACAGCTCCCGCGCGGGGCTGCCGATGCCCACGCGGGAGAAGTACTCGCCGCTGCCCTGCCCGACGCCCGACACCACGGGGCCCTGGATCGCCGCCGCGGAGGCAGCGAACACCGCCGACTCGTTCGCGGGCCGCAGGTCCTCCCGGGTCACCCCGTCCGCCGCCAGCGTCGCGCGGACCGACACCGCCGCCGCGCGCGCCGAGTCGCGGCGGAGGCGGGACAGCACCAGGGCGCGGTACGTCTCGTGCCGCCCCTGCTCCTCGGGCAGGAAGTCCCGGGAGTGGAGCCGCAGCGCGAGGCCGCCGCTGCCCTCCCGCGACCGCGGGGAGCGCTTCGCCGCGGCGGCGGCGGCGGCGGACTGGTGCAGCGAGACTGCGGCGGCGGCGTCGGTGGAGAGCGCGGCGCGGGCGCGGGAGAGTGAGGCGGCCACATCGAGCGTCTCCGTCTCGGACGAGTGGCGGTGGCGGGAGACGGCGGGCCTCGGGGCGACGGCGAGTAGGAGGACGGCGACGGCGAGCGGGAGAAGGATTGGCGGCTGCATTGCGGTGCCGCTATGGCTGGCGGTGCGCGGACTGGGGCAGTGGAGTAGGGGAGTAGAGTGTCTGTAGGGAGCAGGATTGCAGGAATGAGTGGAGGAGGGCGAGGAAGGTGGTGGGATTTTTCAAAGAGGGCGGCACCGGCACGGCCAGCAGGTGCAGTGACGGAGGGTGAAATGGAATGGGAATCACGTCATTTCGGTGCTGGATTAATCCGCTTCGCCCTGCGGCGGCGAGCGCAGCGGGGAGGAGCTTTTATGCTGTACAGTACTCGTGGGGAGGTTTGGTGACGGTGGTGGTGGGGGACAGAGCAGCAGGCAGCAGGCAGCAGGGGCAGGCAGCACACCGGCAGAGGCCAGCCAGCATGCAAGCGGCGCGGGTCTTCCCGCAAGCTTGCTTAGCCCGCCCCGCAAAACAGGCCCGTTGGACAACCACGACCTGCTTACTTATCTATTGCGGGTCGAGGCAGTCCAACATGCTAGCATATGCGGGCAACGACAACGGGCTAACGGGTACAAGCAACGCATTTCCAGTAATGGGTGTGGGCAACGTCAGCGGGTTTGGGTCCACCATGGATCAATTGGAGCTCCAAGAGATGAACAGCTATGCAGAAAAGAACAACTCCTATGCTTCGACTCCGCTACTTTTTCGAGACTTCTCTCCCCCTGCAAGAGTGGAATCCATAGTTTATGCTTTGATGATCCATCTGCATCGATTTTCCGCCAAAAGAATTCTTCTGAGTCCGGTGTCGCTTCTTCTATATCTACGGCTCAGTCTTCAACCTCTGCAGCTTCTGTGCTTGCGAGGCCTTCGATGGTCCGTGCTACCAATAACCTGTGAGATCGCCGTGTTCCTTTTGGGGCACGTTATGGACTCATCGACTCTTTTGGGTCAATCGTGTGCAGAATTCCTTTTTAAAATATCTTGTTCGGTTTCTGCTCTGAGGCTAGAACCCCCTTAAAGTAGATTCTCGTATCTTGGCACATCGTGGTGTCTCTTATGTAATTGGGTTGTTCCTACCCAGTCTCTTGTACTCCAATGTTTAATATAATATATGAAGCTCTTGTCAAAAAGAAAAACCTGCTAGCATATGCGGGCAATTGCAAAATCCGCGAAATCCTGCAACACCCGCGGCGAGGCTTCGACTTGTCTATTTCCGCGTGATCGAGCGAAGCTGCTGTGACATGGCGAGTGCGCCCGCCCTGAGCAAGACGTTGGCCTGCACGGCTGCCCACCACGCGCGTTGCCCCGGCGCCGGCGGCCCGGCGCCGCGGCTCAATCGGCGGCGACGATGTAGGCCAGCATGAACATGTTCATAGACCTTTACAGGCAGCAGGCACCTCCACGACTCCACCTGCTCGTCGTCGCGCATGAACAGCTCTGCGCCGCTCATCACCGCGAGATCAGCAGGTGGATAAGAAGGGAAAGAAGCACGACCGGTCGCCCATGCCATTGTCACGAGTCACGAACGTTGAAGCATGTACTTGTACGAGACTAGCAGCAGCGAGTGGAGACCGTCTCGCCTCCGAGTAGTCTACATGCATGCGTCGCCTTGATGTTGTCATAGTTATCTGCAAGTGAACAGACCTATTTGCTTTAGCTTACTGATACATGCGGGCTCCACTAGGCTTTGCAGGCTCCACCGCTAAACCTGCAGGATCATGCGGACTTGCTTGCAGGAGCAAGTGTGGACGTCCACTGAACCCACAAAGCTGTGTTGCGACCATGTGGGTAATTGCGGCAGCGTGCGGGCTGTCCGCAACACGGCCCGCTTGCATCCGGAGCCGCAGAGGAGGAGGCCCGGCCACGCACGCTCTTGGCCGGCCGGGACCGGGAGGCGGGAGAGGAGAGGCGCCGAGGCGGGGTGAGTAATCATTTCGGTCCTAGGGTTTGGACGCTACCCAATCATCACTCACAAATCTTCGTACAGGATTACCTGTCGCGTGTTACGGACTTTGGTCGTAATTACCCACCCACCGTACCCTGCACTGCGGCGCACGTAAGTGTGGACATGTGATGTGTCCTGTGAGGCTGCGACATGCATGTAGTAGTATGTTTAGTGCTGACACCTTAACGAGTGCTGTGTTGGTTGCGGACACCTCCGTTAGATAGACATATAGGAACAGCTTTGCTAAATTCTAGCGTTTCGGAGCGACGGGAAACAGTGTGTAATATTTATCGCGTTCGTCTTGAACTGATGACTGATTTTAGCTCTGTGAGAGAAGAAGCAAACAGAGCCCATGCACGCCACAGTTTAATTAAATACTGAGAAAAAAGAATAAAATCTCACGCGTCGAATGTGGGCCACCGAGATTCCGCGGTTGAAAATGCGTTGGCGCCATGTGTGCTCCCAAGCTAACGAACGCGATCGACCCCGACGGTAGGAGGAGGGCATTTGTAGCAGTAGTATTATCCTACAAAATTCGAGGATCGCGGTGTCGTCTTGCGCCCCTACGCACGCCGTTTACCTACCTGTCTTTACAATTTACATCGTGCAGAAAATTGCACGCAGATGAAGCCAACCACATCCTTCTGCTCCCGGGAAAGCGTAGCCCACGCGGTATAGAGTTTTTTTTTTTTTGCTTAAACTAGGAATCAGTTTTAATTCGTACAAATCAGTTGTATAAGAGTATTTTTGTCTCATAACAAATCTGTCGTTTCAGCTCGACTCTTAACTCCTGCCGAACATGTCGTTTCAACTCGACTCTTAACTCCTGACGAACAGAGCCATAATTTAAGTAGCTCGTTCGGTGCAGTCAATGCAAGACCACCAGCACTGTTGTCCGCTACTGTCTCCGTTAAAGCGTATACCGTAAAAAAATAAGTGCAGCGGGATCCGGTACCCTGTCCGGTACATGCACGGAACCGTCAAAAACAGCGGAGAGGCACGCGTTCAGCGTAGACAGCGGGAGCTGGCGGCATGCAGGCGCAGAGAGAGTGATGGCAGCACTGCATGTGTCAGAGTAGGCCCCGTCCTTTTTAAGTTAGAAAAAATGTTATATCTCGCAAACCGAAAATTTAAATTAAATTCCGATTACATCATTAAATTTATTGTAATTAATTTTTCAAAACTAGATCTCTCACGGATATATTTAGATAAAGTGATAAGTGGGCCCATAGTGGATAGAGGATGATATAGAGGATGGATGGATACAGGAGAAATGAGTATAGATGAGAGAATCTTGATGACCAGGCAGTATAGAGAATGAAAATAGAGGAACATGAGTACGGATAGTCTAAGTTCCTCGACTTGTTTTCGTGGAAACAAGAATACTGGACTGGACCGTAGGGGCGCGCAAGCCCCTCCAGCATTCCCCCAGCATTCTCATCAACAGTTGTCGACGAGGAAAAGCCAGCAACAAGAGGAAAGAAAAAGGATATATATAAAGAAAAAGGACGTGGCCATCAGACATCAGTGCATGTGCCTGTAGTGCTTTGGTCAAAAGACTAGATTTTAGATTTTTATAGTCACAGGTTACACACCAGACAGCCGGGTAGTGCTTTGGTCAAGCTAAAGAGCTCCTCCTAGGCGCGGTGGCTGACTCACACTCTCACCTGGTGCCATGGATCCTGCAGTTTCTCTGTGCACATTCCTAGATCTTGTCATCTTCTCCCTCACATACGCAGACGCAGACGCACGACGCACAAACCGAACCCTCCCTCACTGGTTGTGGGGTCACTTGAAGCTAGGACCACGGGTCATAGGGACCAGCTCAGCACAGCTCAGCTCGTGATTTTTTTATTTCTGTTTTTATTATATAACCTACCATAAAAATGATATTTTTTCAGATCTACCAGTAATTTGTTTGGTCGCACAGTCAGGTCTTGTTTGGCGCACTCAAATCCACTCCAATTCATAGATTAGAGTAGAACTCAAACTAATTTTTACTCTAATCTCTCTTAATAAGCATAATGAGCATAAAACTATTAATATTTTGATAGTGCTTCAACAAGGCATGCAATTGTCCAGTTTTAACTATAATGCCATCAATAATTGTTGTAAAAATGATGGTTCTTAATTTCAAACTTGGCTAAGCAAATATGCATGAGTTGGGCTACTTATTAGAGTTTGTAATGTTGAATATTTTAGATACGACTAGTATTTTTGAAAACACTCGATAAATTACAAGATCTACACCACTTGGACCAAAACTTAGGCAAAGGTAAAGAATCATGCGTGGTAGTCCAATTTTGCTGACACGCATAATGTCCACTTGTGTATCTCGGACATCATTCAATTCCCAAAATGTTAAGAAGCGATTTAATTAAGTTAGATAATAAATATATGAAATAGCATGTGGCCACAGCAGATTGGTGCGGCCAGACTATAGATACGAGAAATGCCTTTTAGGAACGATAATTTGTAAATATTTTAAGATTTTGATAGGGCTGCAACAAGAGATGCAGTTGTTTTTGTTTTACCTATAACTTTTATCATTACTTGCTGTAAAACTGAAGCTGTTTAATTTCAAACTAGGGCTAAAAAATATGCCTAAGTTGAGCTACTTATTGGAGTTTCTGATGTTGAAATGTTTAGATAGGGTTAGTATTTTTTGAAACCACTAAAAACAGATCTACTCTCTGATGTTGAAATGTTTAGATAGAGTTAATTAATAATTAGATAATAAATAAATATATAAAAATAGCATGTGATGTTAGCAGATTGATGCCGCCAGTACTTGTTAGAGGCGATATTTTGTAAATAAATATTGTCTATTAATAAAAAAATAAAAAGAATCAAAGGGGTCCTGCAGGCCATAATTGGGTGGGCTTGGGCTACTGGGCTCACGCTGATATAGCGGGGAAGACAGCGCATGCAACAGGAAAGGCCTCCAGAGTCCAGGTGACATACAACATAACCATTCCAGCAATTCTTGTTGAAACTTGTAACGAATACTACTAATTATGAGCATCTACGAATGAATACTTTCGGTGGACCATAATCAGCTCCGGCGATCGGCCGAGATCTACTTCAGTGCGTATCCATCGCCATCGCCTTTGTTGGCAAGTTACGGTTTGCCTGCTCATAATCTCTTCTTGTCTCAGTTTTCAAAAAAAAAAAAAAATGTTCTGTGTGTGGAGTTGTCCTATTGGACCCAGTGGTGAAGTTGTAACGCTTGCTCTCTTTTTTTTTTAATTGTTATTTCATCTAACAAAAACTACGGCAAACTCTCTTGCCGTTCTTCAAATGAAAAAGTTGATCTGCGATCCAAGTTCTCGATTTCTAGCGCCATGGATCTACGCCTCCATCGCCTGATCAGCTTTCTTCTGGTTCAAGCGGACTGTTTAATTTGTGCTAGGGAAACTTGATCAGCAACGGTAAGAGTAAGATCAGGCTTCTTTATTATCTCTTTGCATAGGAATTTCTCTTCCAGTCAGCTGCAGGCAATTGTCTTGTGGCTTACTGCATTTAAACCAATCACTTCCAATTACTGTTTATGTGTTCTTATTAAAGAAAGGCCGGGTATGATGTTTCAGTACCTTATAGGCTTATACAACAAAGAATCACTATGCTTTTGTTGATCTCGTATCCTCAATGCATTTCTATAGCAGTGTATTGCAATATTATTATTATTATTATTATTATTATTATTATTATTATTATTATTATTATTATTATTATTATTATTGTGAGTACCCACTACTGGAAACTTGAAATTCTCTAGCCAACGTCAAGGAAAACTGGAATTACCCTGTCGAGCTAGCTCTGACGATGTTTTATGTTCCCTGACGGTAAGTGCACCATAAGAAAAGTATCATGACGATATCTTTCATGGCGATATCTTTATTTTTTATGACGATACGTACATTTTCATGACGATATTTTTATTTTCTCTGACGGTAGTGCATCGTAAAGGAATTTCTAGTTTTCAGTAGTGACCTGCCTAGGTACAATTACTTTTTTTAATAAAATAACTTAAGGATTATTAGATATATAACATCGATAACTAATCGAGGAAACCAATACTTTTTCTTTAGAATATGAACATGGCAGCCTCTTTCCTAATCTGGCCTCGCGTTATGTTCATCTCTATGCCAATCGCCAAAAGTTCCATCCAATCGATGAACTCCCACTGAATATGCAGAAATGAATTTTCTATCAAAAAATGATCCTTCCACGAGGATCTCAAGGCAGCAGCTTTTGTGCATCAGAGTATCAGACGGTGGTGGTATATATGATATCCACCTTTAATTTAGGTTGCAAGCCACATGTTGCATCTTTAGCGCACTCATTCCTGCAGCTGCACCTGCACGTGCGGTTGTAGTTGCACAACCCAAAAATTAAATTACAATCGTACACTCGCGCTCCATTCCAATTATTGTTTGTCTTCATTTTTTTTAAAAAAAAGGAGTATGTTTTTGTTGATCTTTGTATTCTCGTTAGACGTTTATATCATGAAACGACACCTTCTCATCGACGGACACCATCCAGGGATGCCTCGAATCAGATATCTTTTCACGAAGTGATCTTATTCATTCGAGCACAAGACTCTAGGATAGAATTAGACGGTGAGTTTACTCCCAAAGGACATATCCTTTGAGAATAATCGTGTTTCTTTAGGACACCCCTTCACTTATGTATAAACTTTTTAAGAGTAATGGAAAACAACAGTTCTTTCGATCACTAGTTCATTTACATTCATATTTTAACATGTTATAGCAGCACTAAGCACGCCCATACACTACACGAAACTCAATAAGTCCTTGAATCCAACTTGATATCATTGATACACGTGTTGTTGTAGCTTATATGAACACAAATCTTTTTTTTTTACGTCACATATGAACACGAATCACGAGTCCGTGTCACATACTAGACACGAAGGGCGTGAGGATAAGGAAGAATCCCTTGACACTTAATACTCCCTCCGTCCCATGGTGTAAGATTCAAATACTCTATGCTTCTCTTATAGACAATAAATTTACTGATATCATTTTGAGATTATGGTCTGTAATACCTTTGTGCATCACTTTTAACAAGGGATTATTACAACTCACCTTTTTTAAAAAAAATAGGGGTATAATGGGACTTTTCCTTGAACACCACAATCTGTCCTAAAATAAAAATCAGAAAAATGACTAGTTTTTTCTTGGTATATACGGAGTAGTAGTATTTTGTTGATGTTCGTATCCTCGATAGATCTGTATAGGGAGCAGTATTGGAATCAACTATTTTTGCGAGTACCTGCTCCCTGGGAATAATTACATTTTTGGAGTAAAATAACTCAAGGAATAAGCATAAAGATCGACATGGAGATGACTAATCGAAGAAATCAGTACTTTTTTTTTTGTTCAGAGAATCAGAAAGAATATGAACATGGTAAAATGAAGTTCCACCCAATCCAACTCCGAATGAATATGCAGAAACGAATTTTGTATCAAAAGAATCCTTGCACGAGATCTCCCTCTGATGCGCGCTATTGCAGCAGCACCAACTTCGTGTCCTGTAGTACAGTAGTAGTACTAGTTAACTCGAAAAGAGAGATCTTAACCAAAAACCGCTTTTCGGTTATATTACCACTTTACAGGAATATTACACCCATTTCCACAATTTATTTAACCCCCGCGCAATCTCCACGCGATGTAAATTTATCATCATAGCCTCCACCACCGCGGCTCGCACTATATACTAGTACTCCGCCGTATACGCCAGTGACCAGCCCGTCCTAAGGCCCACGTTGAGATTCTAAAATCTCCCCTATCCAGTACATGTTTTAGACGCATGCATGAAACATTAAATATATGTAAAAAAATAACTAATTGTACTTTTGGTCTGCTTATGTCGAGACGAATATTTTGAGTCTAGTTAGGTCATGTTTGGACAAAGTTTGTCAAATAACAACGAAAGTGCTACAGTAACATTTCGCCATATTTTTCGCGAAGTGAACAAGGGCTAACAATAACAGAAAAATTCCAACGGTTAAAGAACCCCTTCTCTGGAGATCTTGGTAGACATGGACACTTAACCAGTGGTAGTGATAATGAAGGCTAACGGAGGAGAGCATCTGCAATAATGAAAACTTTCGGTGGACAGGAGGACAGTAATCACCTCCGGCCCCTCCAGCGGGTCGTCGGCGATCGGCCGGGATCCATTCTTTCCGGTGCGTATCCGTCGCCATCGCCTATTCGGTATTTCGCCTCGTTGGCGAGCGACGGATCCTCCTTTCTGGCGCCACGGATCTACTTCTCGATCGCCCTTTTTTTTTTCCATCTGCTTGCTTTCTTCTGGTTCAAGCGGCCGGCCGGGGCCGCCGGGGCTGCTTGTGGAGTTGTGGTGCGCCCGCCACGGACACGGACCAATCATTCCTTCCGCCCAGCCAGCAGCAGCAGCACATTCCGGCTGGATGGCTTGTGTGGGAAATGGAATAAAGGCCGCCCGTCCCAGGTGGCGGGGGCGGCAGCTCCGGGTGATTATCCATTTGTCTGTGAAAGGATTTTGCGGTAGGCCACCCGCCGCCCCCTCGTGTCGTCGTGCCTGATGGCAGTGCAATTTGTCTCCGTTTGCTGCCCGCCCCGCCCAGTGTCTCGGGCAATTACAGCGTCATTTGAGTGGTATGTAAACCTGCTAACCGAGATAACCCCGCTCCAATTCATCGTGACATGAAATCTTCATCCATCCTAGCTTCACTTAAATATTTAGTAAATTAACTTGCCCCGTTCGTAAGAGTTTAACCCGTCACAAGCAAAAAAAAAAACAACTACAACATCACTCTGCTAATAGAATGAGTTTAAAAGAGTCTGACTTTGATGTGAGGCCCACATATTAATCTGACAGTGCCAATTGACATAAAGTAGTGTTTATTAAATTAAATCACCTGCAACGAATTTCAATCAATTCAGGTAATTTTTTATAGTGTGAACACGAGCTTTTATTTCTAAGATCCGGTTTTGGCGTGAGACCTACATATTGATCTAGAAGTGTCAACTGACATAAAAGAGTTGCTTGTTAAATTAAATCATATGTAACAGATTTAAGTCAATTCAGGTAAATTTTTATAGTATGAACGTGAGCTTTTATTTTTAGGGTTCGACTTTGATGTAGGGTCCATATATTAATTTGACAGGGCCAATTGACATGAAGTAGCTGCTTGTTAAATCAATTCATCCGTAACAAATTTCAGTCAATTCAGGTAAAATTTTATCTATTCGGCTAGTCGTTTTTACGACTAACTTTGGTGTATAGTGTTCTGTGGAATAAGTCGAAGTACGACTGATAAGATAAATGAACAGGGCGATGTAAACGTGAACTTTTATTTCTAGGGTCCGACTTTGATGTGAGGCCCACATATTGATCTGGTGGTGCCAATTAGCATAAAGTAGTTGTTTGTAAAATTAAATCATCTGC
Source organism: Coix lacryma-jobi var. lacryma-jobi (assembly GCA_009763385.1). Classification (NCBI taxonomy): domain Eukaryota; kingdom Viridiplantae; phylum Streptophyta; class Magnoliopsida; order Poales; family Poaceae; genus Coix; species Coix lacryma-jobi. The sequence goes on from CM019827.1 coordinate 135,014,231, forward strand.
AACAAGTTTCAGTCAATTCAGGTAAAATTTTATTGTGTGAATACAGACTTTTATTTTCTAAGATCTAGTTTTGAAATGGGACCCACATCTTGATTTGACAGTGTCAATTGTTACCGTGAGTGTGTGAACCCTCGTTTAGCTGCAAGCCACAGAAAGAGGAAAACGATATGAAAATGGGAAACGCGTTTGCAGGACTGAACTAAAGGCATCTTTGCTACAAGTATCATTAGTATGAAAAAGAAAAAATTGGTCAAACGGTCAAAGTCTCGGCATTTGGCAAGCCCGGTCTTATGAATTGTGTTATGTATGACCGACCCCCTGTTGAATACAGTAAGGTCAGGGGAGAACATTATAATACTCCGTATATATATTATCCGTGAAACACGAGTGAGCTGAGGCGGCACCTGTGGCCTGTGGGAGGAACCGTCCTGACGGCAGGAGCCCATGGCATGGAATGGAAATGGAAGCGGAACCGTGTTCGCGAATCGTCCTAGCGCTTGGCCTGACCATGAAAGCGGTTGACGCTGGTCGAGATCGGCCGGCCAGAACCGCAGCAGCGATCATATGTCGGGCAGGGGAACAGGGAATACGAAGACGCGGACGTGACAGCGGGCCGCACCACCGGCCGCGGCTGCCGGCCTCCGCCCGTCCCACGCTGCAGAGAGCCTGAAGCCGATGGCCTGACGCTGAACCCGAGCCCCTCCGCGCGGCATCACGCCACCGCCGCTGGTCGCTGGACCTGGCCGGCCGGCTGCCGCGAACCCGCGACCGCGACGACGACGACGATGACGGGGACGCGCACCCATCAGTCACGCCGACCTTGTCCAATGTCGATGACGACGCACGGGACTCGGGACCGGGCCGACGACGTCAGCAGGCCACCATGGAGGAGAGTAGACCTGAGCATTTTCAGCCCGGCCCGTCCACAAACCTTACTGGACAGGGCCTGGGCAGAGATCTTGCTGCCCAAAAAAAATTTCTCGGCCCGAACCCGGCCCGAAATGCTTATTTTAGCTGTTTTACAATATAAATTACGCGGGCGGCCCGCCCAGGGCCCGAAAACAGCAAGCCCGACTCGTCCAGTGGACAGTAATGAGCAGGTTTTTTTCGGCCCGACATAACTAGGCTTTTTTTCGGCCCGGCCCGCAAAATGCTCAGGTCTAGAGGAGAGGAGGGAGGTGTGGCATGGGACGGGACGATGCAAGTACTCCCTCCGTCCCAAAATGTTAGTCGTTTTCGTTTTCCGTGCCACAAGTTTGACTCGCTTTATCTTTAAATAAATTTGTTAAAAAACTAGATTCAAATATCTTTCCGATGATGCTAATTATGATACTAATTGATGATATTTATTATTTATAAAAAATGCCGGTATTTATTTCTCGGGAAACGAAAACGACGGATATTTTGGGACGGAGGCGTGTGAACGGAACCGAGGCACGAGCTCGACACACATAGACGACCTGGACGACTACTACTGACTACTGAGTACTGAGCCCCCGGACCCCGGTGGTGGCGAGTCAGGGTCACCGGGCCGCGCCTAACTGCCTCTGGCCTTCTGCTCGCTGCTGGCCCTGGCTCCCTCACGGCTTCACGTACAAGTTGAGCTGAGATCGGCTCCCGTCCCGTCCCGTCCCGTCCCGTATATATGGCAGGCAGAGGCACCCCCACCGAGAGCCACACCACCAGGGCCACCAAGAACCAACAACACACCTAGTGCTGCTGCACTAGTAGTGATCGAGTGGCTTGCGAGCAGCAAGGAGCAAGCAAGCAACCCCCCGGCCCCGATCAAACAAACACCACCAGCGCCAGCCGCCGCCGCCGCCGCCGCCGCTTCATCCAAGCAGAATGTGCCTCCCGATCGACTCCTGCTTCGGCTTCGGCACGCCCCGCACCGAAGACGACCACTACCACTACAACGCCCCGGCGAACAAGAACGCCCCGGCGAGCAGGGGTCACCCCCCAGCGCAGCGCAACGGCAACGGCTACCCCGCGCACGGGCACGGCGCGGCCGAGGCGGACCGCAAGGCGTCCAACGACGCGACGAGAGGCACCGCGCATCATCACGCCGGGGCCGCCGCCGTCCCCCGGGGCTGGCACGGCCACGCCGCCACCGCCTACCCGCAGGAGAAGGCGGCCGGAGCCGACGTGAAGTTGAAGCAGCAGCAGCACCCCGCGGCGTGGAACGCCAGGGTTGCTGCCGATGGTCATGGACCACGCGGTGGCGCGCCGCACAGCTCCTCCCCGTACGAACGCGCTGCCCACAGAGAGCAGGACGCCGCCGCGGACTCCCACTACCCGGCTGCTGCTGCCACCGCTACTGCCGATCACGAAAGGTACTAGTGCCGTCCATCAAATCCATGCTAGAGCGAGCGCGCGCGAACGCAGGGAGTTGGGCGACAATTATAGCTAGCTAATAGTAGCTATCATAACAAGCAGAGAAGTGAGTGTTTTTAGCTCTGTTGTTACTCTTCTTTTTTGCCAGTCCTTCAGAGGCACTTGGAGGGGACTAGGGGGAGTGCATGATGCAGAGTGGATCCGGGGGCCTCTCCATGTTCCTGCCCCTGTGCCCTGTCCATTGAAGGGATGATGAACAAGGTCCAGGGGACTTTTGTTAGCAGAGGCTATTATAATCTCTCAGTCTGCGTTGTGTAGTTTTGTCTGGCCTGGTGGCCTTGGTCTCCCTTTCTTCCTGTACCGTCAGTCTGTCACATAAATAATGATTACTATAAGTGGGACTTGTTTTTGTTACTTCTTAAAGCTACTACGGGCGTTTTAGTTGACTAAATTTAGCTCTTAGACATCCAAACAGCCCAGCTAAATTTTATCTAGATTTAGCTATTCCAATTTCCAACTCGGCTAAAGCCAACTAAAATTTAGGTGAGTATATTAACTGGAACATCCAAACATACTTGAATCTGCATTCCAAAGCTCTCCAGCCTGCCTGTGAAAGTGAAATCCTTTCACAATCACAAGCTAAGCTAAGAGGACTCTGCATTTTGGCATACCGTCTGACTGTGCTCAGTGCTCACTGTGGTGAAGTTAACAAAGTTTCTTTTCTGCCTGACTAAGTGATGGATAGCTGTATATGATACACCTTTGATAACCAAGACAGTTCATTCAGTATTTGCATATACACCAAACGTCTCTCACAGAGAATGCGTAGCATAGCAAGGATGCTCGGGCAGCCAAGTATGAATGCGATTCCATCTGAACTCTGAAGATCAGGGCTTCAGGCAGACACAACTTAGAGCTGCATAAAGCCGCTCGCTGTGTAACCCAAAACTTGGTGCTTTTGCATTAGTACCTTCCACGCGCTCCCTTTTTTCCCTTTGCTATTTTCAGTCTCTTTACATTGTCGTTGACAACCACAGATATATCCATGGGAGATGGCGCTGGCGCCTAAACGATTTTCGCCGCATATTTGCCCGATGCATGTACTCATGTTGGCCCACTCAGAAATTCTGAAAAGCTGGCCGTCTTTTCAAGTTATTCGTCAGTTAAACTCTTGAACATGGTCATCCATTTTCTTTTCAAGTAATGCGGCAGTTATGCTTATGCTTCACTGTGGTAGATTAATCTCATCTTGCACATACTCATCGGCTTGGACAGAAAAAAAAAATGTGAATATAAAAGCCTCGCTTTGCAGCACGCTTTTGTTTTTGCGGCAACGTGAATTGAGCAATAAGCGGCTTCTACTGCTGTAAATGTCAAGCATGGCTAACGAATAATAACAATAATGCATTTGTGGCTAAACACATGAAACGGAAAACCCCGTGTGATTCCGCTGAAAAGGCGAAGACTTCATAGACTAACACGATATGCCAAAATGCAAAGCAATTTTTATGCGTGCGGGAACTGTATTAAAATCCCGATGGATGCTTTTCGGCAAGTATCATACTAAGATATTGCAGACCGCAGCTGCTGCTATCACCGTGTAAAGTACAGGATTCAGTAGTGGTGCTTTTGATCTACCTTATTAACAACTACTAAGATCTCGATCCGTGTTGATCTGTTCAACCCAGCTCTGAATAAGACCAGGAATCCATTTGGTCATCCAAAGACGGGAGACAAAACAAATGTATCTGCCCTTACATCTACAAACAGAATAGGCCTTGGAGGAATGGAACCCATTGAACGGTGCAAGCTGGACCAGAATGTTTAGGAGATGTGTGTGTGCTTGTTATTTTCTACTCATACTTTCTGCTGCGTTTTCTATTACTGGAATATGTTCGTAATCAGTACCTCCACTAGCAACTCTTCTTACAAGCCACAGGTGGGTCTGGAAGTGGAACATCTAGGTTAGGCCTTACTAGCTTCTGATTTCACACAAGATAGATGAAGCGAGCCAGCAACGGGTAAGAAGAAACTGTTATATATCTCTAGTTCTAGATTGTAACACATGTCGAGTACACGCATAGAAGGTTAGGCTAGGCTGCACCTACTGTACAATGTAAATCTCTGCTACTTCAGTAAAAGTGCAGGAGGCATGTTACACGCTTCCAGATTCCAAATCGTTTCTTGATGTCCTGTTATGCTGCAGCTCGGACATGGCAATGTGATGACCACCTGTAGGCTGTTGGTTTTGTGCGCTGTTTGAATTTGCCGCTTCAAGTTCCTCCAGCATGTGGAAGTACGCATACGGCCTCCAACCTGAAGGCGAAAAAAAGGAAAAAAAAACCATCAGATCCAAAAAGGGATTCTAAAATTATAGGAACAAAATTAACAATGGAAAATGTTCAAGAAAGAGGATCACTAATAGCAGGGCAAAGCCTGAAAGCAGTACTATTGAAAGGAGATTTCACAGTGAGAAAGATCAAACAACCTTGATCATGGTATGGAGGAGGAAAGAAATGCAAGTAACACAGCACTGCCATGATAAATCCTGTACAACATCAATTCAGATTGGTTACTGCTTACTGATGGCATCAAAGCTTTTAATCCGGAAGAAAAAAAAAGAGGTTAGGCACACACCCATAAGGCCGCCAACAAACACATCCTCCCAGTGGTGTCGATAATCATTAACTCTAGAAACCCCAACAAGTGAAGCAAGAAGAAGAGGAAGGATCACAATGCAAAGTTTGGCCACATGACCTTGGCGATCGAAGGCCTTAATTTTGCCTGACAAGTAGAGTGACAAAAATCCAAGACCAGCAAAAGACCCTGGCAATGTAAATACTGTCAGACACTGACCAGTCATGGGTAAAAAACATAGTTGTATTAGCTGCTACAACATTCTGAGTTTTCAGGGTCAAGGTCCGGGCATACAGCACTACACCGTAAAATATTTAGATCCATGCCACTACTGCTAACGAACGCAGCATTTGTTGACAATCTAGAACTGGTATTTTATACCTCAATTATTACCTCTATACTTGAACGAACAAGCTTATCCGTCCAAATGCTATAGAGTCTATGAGCACTTACTAGTGCAAACTTACACGAAGTGTGGCCACTAGGAAAGCTCTTGCGCCCATCCTTTAAGAAGTTTTTGTCACCATGGCAAATCACTTCACCAGTCACCTGATCGTATAACTGCGCCAAACATACCACAGAAGCACTGAGTTAATTTAAACTAAGAAATGCATCTCTATCTCTAGGGAAGAAAAGAACTATATCTACACACAAATGTACACATGAAAGTATACCTGCTTTCCATCAGGAAAGCATCGCCAAAAGAAGTCTGGCCTTGGTCTGCCTACTGCAGTCTTTATCACATCAGTAAAAACTGCAGTTATCAGCACAGCGAAAAGAACACCTGGAGGATTTATACGTGAGCGAATTACTCTTCGTGTCAATCAGCAAGTCGGCGTGCTGAATAATTAAAGACAAAATATAACAGGGGCATTTCAAATAACCTAGTACTGCGTGATGCAGATCAAAAACGTCTCTCCTGGCAACATATATGGATATGAAGATGAGCCAAGGACAGAGTATAGAGATCACCTAGCAAAAGGTTGAACGCCCCACTTCAGTGCCGAATGGAGTGAGTTATCAGACAACAGAATTGGAAGCAAATGTTCAGAAACATACAGGGACAGCCCACGCTGGTACTGTGCTTGGTTTCACCGGGTACCTAATATCAGTCATCATATCCTTCCCGACAAATCGGCTGAAAGGGGGAGCGAAATGCAGGGCAGCCACTAGTGCAGCAAGAAGAATCAGAACGACCCAGTCGTGTGTGTGCTTTCTGGCCAATCTCACTCCATGAGTCTGAATCGTCGTGTGGGAGCCTAGCTGTGCCTCCCGCATCCTGTCTTGTTGGCATCAGATGAACAGTAACCGGTATGAAGATTCTCAATATACTGAAGACAGAACTGAGGACATATAAATGAGTTTCGTCAGCTTAATTTCAAGTTTGCAATAAACTGGCATAGCGCAATACACAGAGCAGAATCATCTGAATCTGAATGGGTTGCTAAGAGTAGTCTGCTTCGAGAGGTTTCGCCAAAACTGAGTGACGCTAGGTTTATTTCAGTTATGTTCTTTGAGAGCCACATCCCAACATCCGAAATTAATAACTAATGTAATGAGTAAAACACACGAGGGCCCGTTTGACGAAACCCCGAACCAATCCCCACCGCCGCAAGCACCAAATCCTGACAACAAGTGAAATCGCAGGCGAGCATGATCGCAGACAAAAGAACTGCACTTCAACTGGCACTGACTAGTGCCTACGGCACAAAGAAAGTGAAGCCGCAAACCTAACCAAGAATACATTCTGAATTAAAAATAAAATTGAAGAGAGAGAGAGAGAGAGAGGAAAAACAGTTCACCTGATGAAGTGATGATGGAGGTGATTTTTGGATACCCCGGAGCGGAGAGAGGGAGGAACCGGAGAGGAGAGGAGATGAGACGAGAGCAGAGGATGAGGGCGGCAAAGATCGCGGCCTCTTTACCGCTTTCGCGGCGAACGGGGAAGACCAGATGCAGCCTGGGCGGAACGCGAGAAAGAGAAACCTCGGAAACCCTAAAAAAAAAATTCGAGAAATTTCAGTTCAGTTCAAAATCCGAAATCGAGCCTCGCGGTTGCGGCTGCACTGGAGCTCCTCCGTGCCAGCGTTGGAGATCGACGCGTCGCCACGGGTGTCTCGTGTGCTCGACGCTTGGCAGTGGAAGGCGCCACGTAGATAGAATCAATCGAGGCCCGTGCGGCACGTTTGGAACAAAAAAGCCCAAACTGAAGAACCGGATTCGCGCTGGGCCGAAAGTGCTAGACCACCTGGCGGACAATCTAGCCCACATAACAATCGACCTCACTGTGTCACTCTGGTTTGGGAGTTCTTTTTTTCCTGATGATGCATTTGCATCGAGAGACCGCTTAGTAGACTCGTCTCGACGTCTCACCTTCCCAAAGGAAGCTATAGCTAGCCTTGTCCAAGCCATATGAATTTACCTTACTTGACTTGGGGGAAGAAAAGATTTAAAAGCATAAGAACTGCAACAGTGAGCAAGTAAACCAATCACTTACGGGAGTATTTCTTTAGCCAGCCAAACAAAGCAGACACAGCTACACAAGCGAGGATTTGTCAAAAAAAAAAAGCGAGGGATCCAAACGTGGGCTGTAGTAGTGGTGTTTGCGCCGACCGCCGAGCCTGACAAAATCATGCTGTACGTAGTGCAACGAGTCGAAAGACTGCCCAGACACGGCAAAGCACACCGATCCATATTGCCACTTACGTTCTGACGTGCACGCTGGCCCTACGCACGTGCACCTGCTCAACTGCACAAGGAAGTCTTGGCCGTCCGTCCGCGAGCAGTGCTGCAGGTACGTCCCCTGGCGTGGCGCCTTTTTGTTCCGCGACACCACGAACAGCACCAGCACGTCGCTACCACACAATACGGTGGGATTAGAAACGACATGCAGAGGTCTGGCGCGGCTAACTGCGCATTTCCATTCCATGATAGATAGAGCAAGAGTTGGAGGAGATTCGAGCTGCCTGGTGACAGGTGGGGCCGCGGGGGTATGCTGCCTGGTAGGATCCACCTCAGCGTTGTCGCGCCTCGTCTCACGGAATTTGTTTCGTTCGCTTGCGTTGCGCACAAGTGGAACCGAATGTCAAATCCGGATTTGGTTTACCCAGCTCATCATTTTTACCACGGCGAATCCGGATGATCTCTGTCCTTAACATTTAACAAGTGGATACTTTGATAATTTGATTTGACCCCAGGCGGACACCGTGATAACTTTTTACGTGACAAGTGGTTACTTTGATAATTTGATTTGACCCCAGGCGTCGTGATAACTTTTTACGTGGCTTGGCGATTGAAGGCTTACTGTATGTACATGTAGGAGGCTAGGACCTGATGTGGCAAAACTAAGGCCTTGTTTAGTTTCCCCCAATTTTACAAAATTGGTAAGATTTTCCGTCACATCAATCTTTAAATATATGCATGAAAAAATAAATATAGGAAAATAATAATTAATTGTACTTTTAGTATGTACATGTCGTGACGAATCTTTGAAATCTACGTACTCCATATTTGGACAAAGTTTGTCAAATAACAACGAAAGCGCTATAGGGATTTATTTTACAAAATTGGACAACTAAACACAGCCTAACAGCACGATAATTTATTTTCCCCGAGTGTTGCGATAACTTTACTGTATGAAAGAATTGACAAGATGACTAGTGCCTTTTTTGTCCCCGTCGTCCTGCAGATCCAAAGCTACAAACTGTAGCATGTCACTTTCAGCGCCATAGATTATTATCAGAGCCCATATATGCTAAATATTTATATACGTGTGTGCTTCTCTAGATTAAGTGATCTACAGCCACAATTCAGAGGTTTGTGCTGCAATGATGGGAGGAAACAGGAGTTGCTGCACCCTTACCTCCACTAGTGCTGCTCCATCATCCTGTGCAACGACAGTGGGGAGCCCGGAGCTGTTGGTGGGGGAAGAACATACTGTGTATATACATATACGTGCACACATCTGGCTTTCGTCGTATCTGACAATTAAGAAGCTAATCCTGTCAATGTCAATCAATGAATATATAAACAACTTCGAAAGAAGTCAACGGCTAAAGCATCGTGCGTCCTGGCCTAATAATATGGCTATCACGCGAGTCTTATCGTCTCGTCTCCAAAGAATCTCACGCAACAGCTCTTGTGGCAGTTTCAGATGACAGGTTAACAGCTCTGCTCGTCCCGTATCATAATGTGTTTTTTTTTCCTCCCCCCATAACGTGTCTAATATTGGTCAGGAACGTTCACGGGCACTATAGATGAAAAGTATACGTCTGTTGGTAATTAGTATTAAGAATACAAGAGTCTCGATCAGGGAGTGATCACTTTTGCTCGCCGACGACGTGGACTGCATAGAACAGATGAAGAATAGTGGATGATGTCTTATCTTTTTTTAACTCGCAAAATTAATATCACCGTCCACTTGCCAAATAAGGTTTTTGGTACACCAAATTGCGATATATATATATGGAGAAAAAAAACTATTCTCCGGTCTTCCCTCCATCCGTCAACATGCCTGGACCAAAACGCTATTTTCGGAACCTATCTGGTCACATATTCCGGTTCTTTTGAATGCAGTAATTGCACTGAAATTACATAAGAATTAGCTCAAATAGAGAAAATTATTTTGCATCCTAAAAAGGCTAAAAAGGGCATCATGTTCACGCACCCGTATCGATGTTGTATGTATATATGTACGTACTAATCCAGCGGCTCTGTAGTCGGAAAAAATAACTGATCTGTAAATACTGTGGAGTTGAACTCCCTCAAATATACCAATTCATTTTCTAGTTGAAAGTGTGGCTGTGTTTTTTTTTCGTTTCTCCTCTTTTTTTTTTAATTTCTCTCCAACAAAGGCTCATCAAACTATAAGTACTGTTTCTAAAAAAAAGGAGCGTGGGGGTTCAAGTTTTTCCACCTCTCTTTAGTTTGATGCAATATTTGTTTTAAAGTATTTCTAGATAGAGTAGGGTTATAACTAGGGTGCAAAAATTAACAAGTGATTAGTCGAAGAGTATTAGACATAGTTTTTTTTTCTCGAATACGCAAAAGATTTGTGTATCATTGTAATTAAGAAGAAAAATTTAACAATACAAACGACACGCTTATGAAGAGCGTCCTAGGTTGTCTAACAACTCGGGCGTGTTAGACACCGTTAAATGGGCTAAAAATGATAAGATTAATTTCTGTGGAAAATTGTTAGTTAGGCCAGTCTCAATGCCTAGTTTCACTACACGGTTTCCAAAATACCACGTCAGCCAAATGAAGATGAAATGGTGAATAAAACTGACCACAACAATGCAGCGTTTCATGGTCCAACGCTTAAATAAATATTTAATGCAGCAGATGGATGAGGTCACATGCACATATGGATGGGATCACATGCACTGTGCTCGTGTAGCCATCTAAACTCATTCAGCTCTCACGCACAGGAGGTTGGGGCCGGGCACCAATGGTTTCAGCCATGCGGTCGCACAAGATCGAAGAAATGAAACTCTCCTTCCTCAACGCAAGTTTCATGCGAAGTTTTCGGTTACGGTGCCCAAACGTTTCATGGCCATGAAACTCTTGTCTTATCTCTCCTCTCTATTTCATGCAAATATTTTTTTTTGCTGATGTGTTACCCTCTTAAATGTGCATGACACCCCATTAAAACTAGCCTAATTCAACACCCAGGGTTTCTTGATCGATGCGGTCAACCAATGTTACAAAATACATTATGTGCAAGGATTTTTAGTCAGCCCAAAAGTGAAAAGGTCACGGAGAAGACAAATTACCCAAAAACTTGACCATGCGCACTCGTGCGTGGAAGCACGGCCCCGAGCTAGGCCGGCTCGGCCCTCGAACTAGCTGCAAATTGGTGACCTTTAAGTGCATCTGTAAACTTATTTAGTTCAAATATTTATATGATGGAGTAGTATAAATATTTAATCTAAAGAGATTTGGAGATGCACCTAAGGGTCATAAATTACACTCTTACCTTGGATGTTGAGTTGTATTCGAGAAAACTTAAATTAATTTTTTTATATGACTAATTTATTGTAAGAGAAAGAATGTTGTTCTATAGCCGATTTGTATATATTAGAGTCGGTATATGTTTCAAGTGAATAGATCCAGATGCCCAACAAAGTTTCGGATACGACGTACACGCACGATTATTAGCTCGGGCGTGTCATACAGGAGGATACGTACTGCCTGAAAGATCAAAGTTTGTATGTATTTATATAGCTGGAGGCTGGAGCTAATCTTTTCTGGATACGGGGATATCAGGATATACGCATGCTTCCCCTGCGTCTCGTCTCGCTGTCGCTTTTGCGCCAAGGATTCTCCGCTGCCGGAGGCGGAGAAGGAACGACGACGGCTCCCTTGCACATGGCCGCCGCACCCACCCATGATTTGCTTGCACTGCTCCCACAGCGACTCATCCACCCATTGGTCCATCCCCCGATTGATAGGCCGCTAGCACGATGGATCATGGATGGGGTCCGATCGACCCAGTTGGGCCACGGCCACACGCCCACACATATACGGACTAGTGGATGGCGCGCGCCTCGTGAGGAACTAACCTTGTTGGCCGATTAGTGTAATATAGATTATAAAGAGGTGGAGAGATAGGTCAACTTGATTTTACATAAAAGCACTAGATTTAACATGATAGAAAACAGTTTAATAGACTGGAGGTTTAGAGTTAGGTTCTATATACATAACAACGCTACGACTCTAGTTTACTGTACAGAGATAACGGCGATAACAATATATATACAAGATAACTATACAGGGGTCTCTGGTCAGGGTCCTTTCTGTTGCTGAAGAATAACGGTGACGCAGCCTTTCATCTTTATCGAATCATTTTTTCATAGTAGGTACCAAAGAACAAACCTACATGCACTGCAACAAATCAAACAATATATTATAAACAGTAGAGGATGTAGGTTATGGTACAACAGAAGTTATAGAAAACGATATATATTTCCAAGAAGGTAGTTCAAATTATATATCCGATGAGGCCAAATCTAAACAGAAAGTTCAGCAAGTGAGCATAGACACCTTTCTAGCGAAATCGAGGCAACTGAACAATAGTTGCAGAACTAAAATAAAAGTGCTTGTTTCCTATATTCAGCTCAAGCTCTTTTCAGTAAAGTGGAGGTACTTCCAATCGATTTTTTGTATTTGATATTAAAAAAAAGATTGGACGACAAAAGTTTTAGATTAGAAGATGAAAATAGCAAATATTTGACCTATGGACAGTGACAAAAAAAATATTTAAGAAACAAAGGAAGAGATGACATGGAAACAAAGGTCGGAGCCCTGTCACTTGAGATAAATTTGAAGGAGCAGGCAGATCTGCACCATCATGCCGAGGGAATCAACATTTGCAGCACATGCAAAGACAAATAAACAATCAAATATTCAGCTGAGAAAGTATCCCAAAAAAACAAATTCAATTGCAATGCATCAGAGGCAGGGTCAAGCAACTTACCCCCAAAAGGGTCATGTTCACATGTTTGTATACCTGATTCCACCTGTAGCCCCTGTAAATAAGTCAACATGAACAAAGGCAATAGCGCCATCATTAGTAACTTGAATGGAAGTAGTTGATTAACTCTATAAACTTTTTTTGTTCGATGGACATCACCTGCTCAGTATCTTCCGTGTTCAATGAACATGTCTAGAATTTAGACTAATTCATGCCCTTCAATCCTTCATTCAGTCATTATGAGCTGAAGATATCAATAACTGCAATTTTAGGCTCTCAGTTAATACCAAGAAACGCCATGAAGCTAAAAGCATTACAATAAACCATGATTTGCAAAGCACAGGAAGGAGGAAAATAATTACATGTCATGTATATCAATGTCAGACTAAATATCTCCAGCAAAAAAAACATATTTAGGAAAAAAAAGAGAAACTATTAGCTAAATATTTGGCAGTACGTACTACTATGCAAATGTATGACCTTCCAAGCAAGAATCATCCTTGTCAAACAACTAAGGCATGCTGAGTATAGAATTTGATCAATGGAAAATATCAATAGGCAACATAAAGTAGATTTAAACTTAGAATGTTGTAAAATTTTGAAGCAATGCAAAAAGCTAAGATAGTTTTTTTGGATCGCGGATTTTTTAGCTAACAAATATGACACCGTGATCTAATAATTCACCATAATATAGACTCACAGAATCATTTTGGCATATATGCCTTACTTGCATAAATATGATGTCCATCTTTGTTGGCATGTTGAGAATTTTTTTCGATGTATAAAATATATTGGTAAGTAAGGCTTTCAATCTTGATGGTTGTGTAGATTGTAAAGAGATAGAGAGATAGATCAACTTGATTTTACACAAAAGCACTAGATTGCTTAACATGATAGAAAGCAGTTTAATGGACTGGAGTTAGGTTTGATGTACATAACAGTGCTAAAACTCTAATTTACATAGGTATATATATAAAAACTTGCAAAAAACATACATATATAAATAATATATATATACAAGATAACTGTACAGATATCTCAGGTCAGGCTCTTTTTGTTATTGAAGAATAACAACGAGGCAGCCATGTATCGTTGTGTTTGCTACTCGTTGTCTATATTAATCCAACTCCAGCGGTTGCCGGCATATTTGGTGGCTCGGTTTGTAGCCTTGTTGCTAGATAATATGTCTGGAGGTGTATGTAATAAATTAATGACGGTTTATGGGGCTAGGAGGTATAGTTGTATAGACTGTAGAATGTATAGTGGTATACCTTGCTGTAGTAGTGCTCCAGGGAAAGTTCTTCAAGTTTGTTGCAGTATTCTATGATGCTAGAGATCAGCCAATCCATAGGTACACATATGCGATTTGGATATTTAACATTGGCAACTGAATCTTTGAACTCTACAAGAACGTCGAGGTATGCTTGCTGTATTTGCTGACCATCTGCTTTGGCAAAATCGTACCAACTTAGAGTTAAGTAGGACAACATGTCGACATGAGAAAATGAAGCAACAAAATATGATCCCACAGTTCAAATTAGTAAGTTTGGAAAAATTAAGTAGTAAAAATATGAAACTAAAAGATACGAAAGCAGTCCATTAACTGATCTTGCAGAAAGCTCCATTACTTGTATTATAAGACGGTCTCCAACAGAGGAGAGGCAAACATGAGAGCCATTTGTTAGTTTTGGTAATGCACAGTGAAAGCATGTGAGAGGCAAAACTACCCGTCTCCAACAAAGGATGCAAAACTCCATCGCCAGCCCCTATCCGCAAGCCGTGGAGGAGGCCATCCAGCTCTGGCGCCGCCGCTTCTCCTATCACAGCGCACCTCCTCGATCAGATCATGTGTCGGGGGGGCCGCTCCTCGCCGACGCTCTAGGCAGCGCGGGCTCCCACTCCTCACCGACACTAGAGGTGGCACAGGCTCCTGGCAGCGCAGGCTCCCGACGGCGCCGACTCCCGATGGCGCCGACTCCCGGCGGCGCGGGCTCCCGACGGCGCCGACTCCTAGCGGATTTGTTAGTTTGGGTAATGCACTGTGAAAGCATGTGAGAGGCAAAACTACACGTCTCCAACAATGGATGCAAAAGTCCATCGCCGGCCCCCTATCCGCAAGCCGTGAAGGAGGCCATCCAGCTCCGGCGCCGCCACTTCTCCTATCACAGCGCACGTTCTCGATCAGATCATGTGGCGCGCCCCCCCGCTCCTCGCCGACGCTGCAGGCAGCGCGGGCTCCCGCTCCTCACCGACACTAGAGGCGGCACGGGCTCCCGATAGCGCAGGCTCCCGACGGCGCCGACTCCCGATGGCACCGACTCCCAGCGGCGCGGGCTCGAGGCAGTGCGAGCTCCCGGTGGCGTGGACTCCAGGCGCGCGGACTCCTCTCTCTTCCTCCGCCTTGGCCGACACCGGCGCTTCCTCAGATGCGGCAGCAAGCAGGGAGAGGCAGAGTTGTGCGCTAGCGGGAGGTGAGCGAGCCACAGAGAATTGCGTAGCGAGGAGAGAGGAGACTCAGTTCTAGGTATCCTTTGAGCCAGTAGGCAAAATTGGTCATAGCTTTGGGTCACCTAATGGGTCACGGCTTTGGGTGACCTGTGGAGACAGTCTAACATGAGAAGGTTGAACACATTGGCATCAGTGTTCACACCTAGAGACTGCAACACGAAAAAGAAACCAAATTAGGCTTCATACCAGAAAGCAGTGACCATGCAAATAAACAAAGAATTTGATAAATCCTACGCGCAAAACAGTTCCATGGGCACCTGAACAAAAAAATCGAAGTGAACTAATCTGGATATAAGGATGCGCACATTGAGCTGTAGCGCATGAC
Organism: Coix lacryma-jobi var. lacryma-jobi; assembly: GCA_009763385.1. Classification (NCBI taxonomy): domain Eukaryota; kingdom Viridiplantae; phylum Streptophyta; class Magnoliopsida; order Poales; family Poaceae; genus Coix; species Coix lacryma-jobi. The sequence continues at coordinate 135,029,509 of CM019827.1, forward strand.
ATGTATATTCATTTGAATTTTCGAGAGGAAATATAGATCAGAAATGAGTAGACAACAACACAGGTAGCACCAACCCTGAGCATGGATATCGAGTGACTATGTTTTGTAAGAAAATATACAATCGCCGCAAATAACATGTGCCTACAGCAAAGATTGTCACCAAAAATCTATATTGAGTCAAACATATTTTTTGGTTGCACAGATGGTTTGTAGTTATTTCTAATTTTTTCTAAAATAGAAGCAGTAAGGCGTAGGTCAGGCCTAAATCGCTAAGGAGTTGGCATTGTCAGACTTCAACCGGTGATGTACACCGGCGAGGTCTAGAGCTTGAAGCTCTCACAACACTCAACGCACACGATCACTTGGACTCGGTAGTATTTTTGGTGCTGCGAACTTAACTGCAGTTTTTCTATCTTTTGCTTCTTTTATTGAAACGTATTACAGAGAAGGGAACGCCTCAGCGATCAGTCGCACAACGTGCTACTGGACATGTCCATCCCCATGCCCCACGAAGTTGCTGAAACACCGGGTCGCTCAGGGTCGTGGAGAGCTATCCTCGCCCACGCCCTCCTACGCGCACGGCCATCACAGATCGATAGGCTCATGCGCATGCTAACAGAAAACAAACATGCAGATAACTGTCTAACTAACTTGTGTGCAGGACTTACTAACAAATCTCCTCCTAAGTCTTGCACACATTCTGTACATCAATGACCTCGAGCTTAGAACGAAGTTCACAGAAACGTTCACGTACCAGGGCCTTGGTCAAGATATCAGCCAACTGATCATTTGTCTCAATAGACTCAACTGTAACCGTGTTCTCCTCGCTGCAATCACGGATGAAGTGGTATCTCACATCAATGTGTTTACTGCGATCATGAAAAACTGGGTTCTTACTCAGTTGGATGGCTGACTGACTGTCAATCTTCAGCTTGATGACGCCGGGCCTCCTGCCTTGGAGCTCTGCTAGAAGCCGCGCCAACCAAATTCCTTGGCAAGCAGCTGTAGTTGCTGCCATATACTCAGCTTCGCAGGAAGATAGCGCCACCACCTTCTGTTTTTGAGACTGCTAGGTTACTGCATTTCTGCCGAGAAAGAATAGAACACCAGAAGTGCTCTTTCTTGTATCAACGTCTCCAGCAAGGTCACTGTCTATGTAACCCACCAGAGTTGATTCCTTCTTTCTCTGATAGTCGCAGCCATAGTGAAGAGTCCCTGCAATGTACCTCAATACTCTCTTCACCACAACCATGTGCTCAGTTGTAGGATTCCTCGGTACTCTCTTCACCACAACCATGTGCTCAGTTGTAGGATTCTCCATGAATCTGCTCAAGTATCCCACTGAGTATGCCAAGTCAGGCCTGGAATTCACCAGGTAGCGCAGGGAACTAACAATGGATCTGTACTGTGTTGAATCAACAGCAGGAGCAGAACTTGTCTTACTCAGCTTAAGCCTCGACTCCATTGGTGTGTGACTTGGATTGCAGCCTGATAAACCAGCACCTTCTAGTATCTTTGCTGCATATGCTCTCTGACTCACTGTGATCCCAGTTTTAGTCTGTACCACCTCCAGTCCTAGGTAGTACAAGTCCTGCACACAAGTTAGTTAAACAGTTATCTGCATGTTTGTTTTCTGTTAGCATGCGCATGAGCCTATCGATCTGTGATGGCCGTGCGCGTAGGAGGGCGTGGGCGAGGATAGCTCTCCACGACCCTGAGCGACCCGGTGTTTCAGCAACTTCGTGGGGCATGGGGATGGACATGTCCAGTAGCACGTTGTGCGACTGATCGCTGAGGCGTTCCCTTCTCTGTAATACGTTTCAATAAAAGAAGCAAAAGATAGAAAAACTGCAGTTAAGTTCGCAGCACCAAAAATACTACCGAGTCCAAGTGATCGTGTGCGTTGAGTGTTGTGAGAGCTTCAAGCTCTAGACCTCGCCGGTGTACATCACCGGTTGAAGTCTGACAATTGGCATCGGAGCTGTACGAGAGGGCCAAGTTTCATCGCCATGGTGTCGCCCAGGAGAAGCCAAGGTCGCTCACCGGCGGTGGGCAACAAGGAGAAGGGCAGTGGGTCTGGCAACAAGTCTCCACCCCGCGCGCCGTCTCCAAGTCGCTCGCCGGTGCGCCGTTCACGAACCCGTGACGCCCGCCCGCGAGGGCGCCGCCCACAGGAGGTCGTCGTCGAACGCGTGATCCGAGAGACGGGCGCCTCGGGCAACTGGCCACAACTCACCAAGAAACGTATCCAGTGCAAACCACAATCTTTGTGAAAACTCGTGCAAACTACAACAAAAAAAGTTGTTTAAATTCATCAAAAAAATCACACATGTAGATGATATGATGATACACAACCTCATAAAATATCTTGTCCAAAACCGAATTCATTTGTGAGATATAAAAATAACAAATTTCTAACAAATCATGTGGAAAACTTTCTGGCTTGAAATTTGTTATTTTTATAACTCACAAACGATGTCGAGTTTGGACAAGATATTTTACAAGGTTGTGTATCATCATACCATCTACATGTGTGATTTTTTTGGTGAATTTAGACAATTTTTTTACCGTGGTTTGCACGAGTTTTCACAAGATTGTAGTTTGCACCCGATACATTCCCATTTAAAAGGCACGATAGGCAATGAAACATGATTCTTTTTAAAAGGCACCATAGGCTATTATTAGAACAGGTAAAAGTAAAGACAATATGAACCACTGTCAGTTGGTTTTTGAGATGTACAAACTGGGAACACCATATCCGAAAGATAAATGTTAGTTACTTGTATGAAACCAACAAAAAGGTGATCAAAAGCAAGAACCGAGCCCAATTAGCTATGACCAAAACAATATACCTAAAACTGAAAAAAGATAAAGTAGGCCGAAAATAAGGTTTTCACTGGAACAAGATATCGTTTCTATAAACTGTTTGCGGAGTTTATTGTTAGCAAGGGTGGTTGGTCAACCTTTTTTGATGCCATGCAATCATCCAACCACTACAGGGAACAAAGATCAAAAGTGAATAATTATGCTCCCTTTTCCACAACATCTAAACTGTTCAGATGTTTTGAATCAGAAAAATGAAATGGAATGGAAAAAATAAAATGTTGCACTCAGAAGTCTACTTACTCCCAACCTGTCGACAATTGACTTCATACATTATCTTTTTCTTTGGGATCCTTGGAAGTACACTATGAATATAAGGATGTACTATAGCATTGTTTGAGATGTTCTTCAGGGTACGCCCCTTACAGACCTGTAATTCAATGCATATCATGGGAATATAATATCTAGTCAAGTATAAAGAAATTTGCAGTAATATAAGCACGATTGCAGAGAGCATATTTTTTCAGAACAGACAAGGCAGTAGAGGAACCAATGGAAACTTTAATTCAGAAGGAGCTCACAAATAACCTGACGAAGCAAACCAAAATTTATTAGTTGGTATACAAAACAAGACCATTAATCGTTGTTGCTTGACTTGTCCTCATGCCATCCCCTCAGTGTGTGCTCTGGCAGCTACACTATGGCAGTAACCTGCAACAATCCGGTGTTGTAGCAATGCTGGATTGTTACAATTTATTTGAATACGCCATCCATCTGGTGAATAATAGCAAAGAACAGGAAAAGAAGTATGAATAGGTCATTGTCCTTTGTTTCTGTCATGTGAAAATATAGAGGCAACTTTTGATGCCTTAAAATAAGTCACTTCCATTACTGAAGGAAAATATTCTCAATCGAAAATAGGTCAGTCCTCATCACTTTCCCTTGGCTAATCTCAAATCAAAATCCAGTCCTCACTGCAAAGGGTACACAACCACCATCAGGATGGGGAGGAAACATTGCCCTCCTGTTGTTGTTGAAGAAAATTTAGAAAGAAAGAAAAGGCAATGAAGAAGGGGACGCTTCGGCTTGGAAGCTGAAAAACTCTGCATCCAGCCACATCCTCACAATACAAATAAAAATGTGTGAACGTTAAATTTTTCCCTTTGAAGATCACATGTCTATATTCCAAAACTATATAAGAATTCAGTGCAATAAGAAAACAAGAATAATTTAGCAAACATGAGTAGCTTCAGAAATGAACCAAAAATGACATCATTTGATATCCTTTAGTTAGGCATAATAGCATGCACCTGGAATTCCATCCTTTGCAACATTTGACGACTGGGAGCACAGATAGAACATAATGGATATAGAGAGGGGTCGACTGTAGTGGGAACCTGAGAGGAAGCTGCAATAGATCGGCCTTAGGACACTGATGAAACACGATAAATAAACAGATAGCAATACATATATATATAAATGAACATGTCCTCGACCGCTGAAAACCATTAGCCTATATTCCCAACTTATATGAAAAATCAATTTCATCATCACAAGGCACAGAAAATAAATCAATACGTACTAAAAGTTTGCCACAGGCAGCAGGTGTCGCGGCGGCGGCGACGGCGGCGAGGAAGGGCCGAAACCCTAGACCGGTGTCGCCAACGCGCCGGTGCGTAGCACTCGTGCCGGGACGCGAGCTAGGGGCCGCCACAGTCGATCCAGTGCCGGCTAGCGACAGAGAGGTGAAACCCTAGGTCAGCATCATCGCTGCGCCGTGGACTGGTCGGACAGGAGGCCTGCTCATGCCGTCGCCGTGTCCGCGTACGGAGAGATGAGGATAGAGAGGGAGGGGTGCGGGGAACGGATGGGGGAGGGAGCCGCCAGCAGGCCGGCCGCGACGGTGAGGCAGCGTCGCCATGCCCGCGATAGAGATCGAGAGATGGGGAAAGAAGAGTCGGGAAGAAGAAGAGCCTGGAAGGAGAAGCTGCTTCAGCTGAGTATATATTTGCTTAGATGGATTTGGAGCAGAAGTCAGGAGAGGCAGCGTGAATCTATGTAGAAGCCGTAGAAGTCGAGCAGAAGCCAGAGAAGCCGCTTCGTCAAAATTTTGTTGAAGCAATCTTGGCCGCTGGATAGGAGATCGGACGGTCAAAACTTTCTTGGTGACGTGGATCGGCCCATTGATCTAGGAGCCGGTCCGGCTTGTAACCTCTTTTAATTAAATTAATTTAATTAACTACGGAGCAGTATCGGATAAAGGACCGGTCGGGACCCACATCGTGCCACCTCCACCTGGATGGATATACGATCATACGTCCGTAGGAACTCTATTGTTGTTGGCAGTGGCAAGCTGATGAAACTGTAACAAGCGAAGAATGTGTTCATCACGTAAATTCATTACCATCATGTTATATGAAATAAAATAAAATTAGATAAAAACTCACTATTAAGAGTGAAAATTTCATTTCGTATTAAATTTCATGACTCATAAAAAAGAGTTGGTATTCGTGCTATCTTCTTAAATACACTGTCATGTCATCAAAAATACTTTGGGTGTGTTTGGTTCCACCCCTCTAAACTTTAGTCACTAAATTTTAGTTCTATCGGCGTTCGGAACCCGAGGGTCTATACCAACGAGTGATTTTATATGTGCGTGCTTCCTAATCCGGATGGTGATGCCAAAAGAATACATGCAATTTATCCTGGTTCGGGCAAAAGTAGGCCCTACGTAAAGATGGCAACGGGGCGGGTCTGGACCCGAAACCCGCGGGTTTCAAACCCGACGGGGCCGGGGGCGGGTCTAGTTTTGGCCCCGTGGGTTTGCGGGTTCGGGGACCCGAAACGGGGCGGGTCAGGTTCGGGTTTTAGATTTCCCCCGCGGGTGCCCGTCGGGGACCCAAAATATTGTTGCTATATTGCAGTATATGTTATATGTTGGTCGTACAATATTTTCATTAATCAAAAGACTGTATTCAGCTATCAGATTCTTATTCCTGACTATTAAAATTATATTTTGGGTTCTTGATCTTGTATTTTGATTGCTATTTACATGGTACAAATATACTTATATAGTGAAAATATTAATTCTATATTGTTATTGTGTTGTCGAAACCCGGGGTTCGGGTTCCCCGTCGGGTTTCGGGTCCGAGTCGGGTTCGAGGGCGGGGGTGGATTTTGACCCGAATCGGGGTTCGGGTTCGGGGCGGGTCTTCTTGGCGGGTTTCGGGGGCGGGTCCGCGGATGCTCCACCCGCCCCGAACCCGACCCGTTGCCATCTCTAGCCCTACGTCCAGCGGAGGATGAGAGTTTGTATTATCCTGCACCAAAGTGTTTGTACAGGGGTGAATACAAGCGTGAGATAGAATGGGGGGGGTGAAGGATCTGCTAGAACTAGAGAACCGACTCTAGAGTCCTAGGCTACGGTGGAGAGTTTGAGAGCTTGAGTGCTTGACTTGTGAGAGCGTAACATGCTGGGAGCTTGTCAACGTAACCTAAGCCCTGACGTCCCCTTTTATAGGCGAAGAGGATGCACAGGGTTACATCAGTTTTAGGGCTGTCGTAGGCGATGACGTTGGCGAGGCGATGTCGTTCATGTCGGCGTCACTGTAGCGACGTGCACCGTCGCGTCATGGCCGTCCCGTAGCGACGTGCTTGATGTAGTCGTGGTAGTCCTTCCGATGTGCGATGACGCGGTTGATGTCGGTGAAGGACAATGCCCATGCGTGGGGGCGCGAGATGCCGGAGACATCGCGTCGGGAGTTGTTAGGGTGCTGACTGGTCCTGGTGGAGCCCTGCTCGAGGGGGTGGTCGAGGCAGGCGAGGCCTATGCTTGATGGGGTCGAGCCCTATGCGAGCAGGGTCGAGCTCCGGAATACGCGGGAAATATGTTGACAATTGTACCTCGAGAGGATGCCTGACGTGGCATAGTGCACGGCATGGCGTAACAGTGTTGTACGAGTCGCCCCCTTCCTTGGGTATGGGCGGTTAAGGTTGGATTTAACCGGGGTACAACTTGTTGTGGCGTGCGCTGTAGCCATACGATTTGGACGGGAGTAGGTAGATGCATTTAATGCTCCTGGAGTCGTACAGAAGGTGGGTGGTCGAGGGGCGCTCAAGGGGTGCTCGAGAAGGTACAAGGCGAGGTAGTCGAGGCCCATGCGGATGGGTCGAGCCTCAGAAATTGCGGGAAAGGGCATTGACGAACGTGCCTCGAGGGGATGCCTGACATGGCACAGTGCACGACATGGCGTAACTGCGCCGCACGACATGCTTGTTTCCCGGGTATGAGCGGTTATAGTTAGATTTAACCGGGATACGATCCACCGTGGTGCTCGTTGTAACCATGCGACTTAGACGGGAGCAGGTGGAGCACATTTAATGCTCCTGGAGTCGTACATGAGATAGGTATCCGAGGAGGTGCGTGGCGAGGCGGTCACGGCCTGCCTCATTCGCTCGGAAGGGTTCCGTAATCGAGGGGTGTTCGGGGGAGTGTGCAGCGAGGCGGTCGAGGGTCTGCCTTACGAGTTACGAGTGCTCGAGGGAGTACCCCTCGAGGGGTGCTCTAGGAGTGAGGGGGAATGAGGCAAGGCGATCGAGGCCTGGCTTGTTCGCTCGGGGAGTTTTCGTCACTGAGGTCTGCCTCGTTCGCTCAGGGAGTTTTCGTAATCGAGGTGTTTCCTTAGCGGACTTGGCGTGGTCTCGAGAAAGGATTCCTCAAGGGTGTGTTGGTTGCGCTGCTGAGGTCCATTCGCGGGTCGGCTCAGTATAGATCGGTACTTGGGCTGGTTTGCGTGTTGAGGTTGAGGGATGATTGTAGATTTTGCCGAGGTTTAGTTTTTCGTAATCGAGGTTTTGGGTACCCCTTTTCTACGTACCCGACAAGTTCTTTTTAGTAGCAACACTCTTGGTAAAAGGGACTAAAAAGTCTTTTTAGTCCCTTTTAGTGAAGGGTGTTTGACATTTTAGCTAATAAAAATGACTAAAGTTTAGTCGCTAAACTTTAGTGGGCAGGAATCAAACAGATCCTTATCTAAGAGCATATTTAATATAAATAAAAACAAGATCAAACTTCCACTGAAATTGGCCTAAGAGCAACTCCAACGGTTTTGCAAATGGACTTTGCATTCTTTTTTTTGAAAAAAAAGTCTACAAAACTTTTATCCAACGGTTTGACAAATGAGCTTTGCATTTTTGTTAACTTGGCAAAATCCTGAGATGGATTGACATATATGCAAGCTCGCGATCGGCTTGGCATTCCGTCTCGTGTAAACTCCCGCGCGCCTCTTTCCTCTCGCGCCGCCGGGTTTCCTTTTTTAGATTTTGGCAAGTCAATTTTGCCAAACCGTTGGAGATAACCTTTTTTCTCCTTCCCATATTGATTTGAGAGTTGACAAATTTCATATTTTGCCAAATAAAAAATGCAAAACCGTTAGAGTTGCTCTAAGGACGCAAAGCAAACCTGAATGACGAATTGACGGGTGGTGGAACCCGAGGACCGGATGAAAGGTCCTAGTTTGGTTTTGGTAATTGAGTGACAACTTAGGTGGACTAATATGTGTTTAAAGTGAATTACACAGGTGATTAGTCCACAGGTGATCATGTGTGAGCAACATACGCCACAGAGGTGAAATGTCTTGGAAGATGTTGCAAGGCTCACGCATGTGAAGAAGGAGCTTAATGCACATGAAACATAACATGTGATCATGTGGCTAAGATGGTGAAGATCAAGGCAAGACTTGGCTTGATGGACCGGTTGCGAAGGTGAAGGGCAAGTTGGAGGCTTTGAAGCCGTTGGTACCGAGTGTCGGGAGGCTTAAGCAAAGACTTGGCGCCAAAGGACCGAAGCGATGGTGAAGAGCAAGTGATGTCAAGATCGGTGGACCATAGAGGCTATGTGATGATATGAAGTGGATCATATCATTTGATGAAGAGGTTGGTGCATGTGTTGCATCAACACCGGAGGAGATGGAATGGAATGCGCAAGGCAAAGGTATAATTGTAGGGCATTTCATTTCACCGGTCATAGGTGTGTAGAGAAGTTTATGACCGGGTTTAGGATAGATGGTCGTACTATTAAGAGGAGCAAACTTGTTTGCATATCGGTCATCTAGTGCCACTTGAGCGATCTAACTTTGCGATGTTACTAGGATCGAGTGGCGTGGTGAGTGCAAGTGCTAATCCTTTGAAAACTAATTGAGAAAATGCTAACACACATGCACATGTTGATGTACACTTGGTGGTGTTGGCACATTTGCAAAGGAGAAGTTGTTGGAAAAGAAGTCGTGTTGAAAGGAGGTGAGGAGAAGTGGGAGAAACTAGTGTATAGTCCCTCTCCCCTCCTGCCGAGCTTGCGAGGCTGGATTCAGCGGTTTTCGGAGGTGAAGTGTTATGCTCGGGGAGCATCGGACGCTGGTCCGAGGGGCATCGGACGCTGGGCCGAACGTCCGATGGCAAACCCTAGTTTCAGTCTGTTGCAGTGGGAGCATCGGACGCTGGCCTGCGTCCGATGTGGACCCATCTGACGCGTCCGATGTAGAATGGTGCTCTCGGGGAGCTCTCTGCATAGACATCAGACGCTGGCCCTTAGCGTCCGATGCTGGGGGGCCGGCGCGTCCGATGTGAGGTAGTTTTGCGCAGAATCGAGCAGAGGCATCGGAGCGTCCGATGCTAGGCATCGGCGCGTACGATGCCACTTGAACTGGCGCGGGAAGTGATATAGCCGTTGGGATCGCTCGGCCGAAGTTGAACGTGGGGGACATGTGGCGAGCATCCAAGCATCGGACGCTGGCCTCAGCGTTCGATGGTCCCGATCCGGAGCGTCCGATGGTGGCGCAGGTTGCCCAGTGAAGGGGCAACGGCTAGTTAGCCCTTGGGGCTATATATGTCGTTGGTGGCCGGCCTTGGGCTGGTGGTTGAGCACTCCAAAGCCTTGGTGGCTTGTTTGGATGTGCTTGGGAGCCCTCTAACTCGCTTGTGCTTGCTAGTGTGCGAATCGATAGCGAGTGAGTGATCGCTAGTGCGTTGCATTGAGAGATTGCTTCGAGTGGCACTAGGTGATCGTGTTGCAAGCCGGTGGTGCTTGTTACTCTTGGAGGTTGCCACCTCCTAGACGGCTTGGTGGTTGTGTCTCCGTCGTGAAGCCCGCAAGAAGATTGTGCGTGGCTCCGGAGAAGGCTTTGTGAGGGGCATTATGCTCGCCCCGCGGGGATCGCGAAGAGCAACTCTAGTGGATTGCGCGTGTCATTGAGTTACCCTCACTTGTGGGTGAGTTCTTGCGGCGCTCGAGTGTCGAGCTAGGTGTGGTGCCTATTAGCCGCCGAACTACCAAAGTGTGTGGTCGACACAACGGGGACTAGCTTGGTGGCAACCAAGTGAACCTCGGGATAAAAATCACCGTGTCAACATTGTCTACATCTTCTCGGTGGTTTGCTATCTCCATACACAAGCTTGTATTTACTTTCATATATATTGTGCTTGTGTAGTTGCTCTTGTAATTAGTTAGCTTGTGTAGCTTGCTAGTTATTTTCCTTGCTTGTGTAGCATAGAAGTTGATCCCGTGAGTGACTAGTTGACTTGTAGTCTTGCTAGTCACATTGCTTAGTTTGTGTAGCTAAGTTGAGCTCTCTAATTTGGCTTGTGTAGCCTTATTATTGAGCATTGCTAGTGAGCTTAGGCTTTGTGCTTTTTGCTTAGTGGCATGTGTAGGAGCTCCTCGGTTAATTGAGTACTAGTTGCTTAGGTTTGTGTAACCTTGCAAGCTAGAATTGTTTAGGTGAGCTCTAGCTAGCCCGACACCTTGCTTTGTTTAGGATCTTTTGTAAGGTGTCATAAAGTATAAGTAGAGGGGTGTAGTCTTGGCTAGACCGATAGTTTTAATTCCGCATTTGTTTCGGTTAGCCGCTCCGATTATGTTTAAGTTTTAAAAAGGACTATTCACCCCCCTCTAGTCCGCCATCTCGACCCTTCACCGGAGCCGTAGTTTCAGCCGAGAAAAACGGAAGGTTAGAATTAGAAAAAGTGTACATACCCCACTCACATATTGTACCAGTCTACTTCACCCTTCAACTTTTCAAACGGTCTAAATAACCCCTCGCCTTTCCAAAATCGGTCAAATAACCCCTTAGGTGGTTTTGGACAGTGGTATTGCTACAATAGCAGGCGTGTTTATCTTTTTCTTATTTATTTATTTCGGCTGAATCTTTGAAAAATCATAGTAAATCACAGAAAAATCATAAAATAGAAAATCCAATTTTGTTAGACTCCACATGAGTAGATCTATAGAATGAATATATAATATAATATGTTTTAGTACAAAATTTTGCTATGAATGTTTTATCTTTTTCTTATTTATTTATTTCGGTTGAATCTTTGAAAAATCATAGTAAATCAATGGAACATCTAATTTTATTGGACTCCACATGAGTAGATCTACACAATGAACATATAATATGGTATGTTTTAGTCCAAAAAAATAATTATAGAAGTTACAACAATGAATTATTTCAATTAATTACAGAAAAGAATAGATCTAAAGCTACATGAAAAAATTTGTATCAAATCATATCATATTATATGTTCACTATGTAGATCTACTCATGTGGAGTCCAATAAAATTGAATTTTCCATTTTATAATTTTTCTGTGATTTACTATGATTTTTCAAATATTTAGCCGAAATAAATAAATAAGAAAAAAGATAAACCTTTATAGCAAAAACTTTCTACTGAAGCATACAATGTTATATGTTCATTGTGTAGATCTACTCATGCGAATTCTAACAAAATTAGATTTTTTATTTTATGATTTTTCTGTGATTTACTAAGATTTTTCAAAGATTTAGCCAAAATAAATAAAATAGAAAAGAAAAACTTGCATGTTACTGTAGCAAACCCGACCTGTTACTGTAGCAAAATCAATGTCCGAAATCGCCTAAGGGGTTATTTGACTGGTTTTGGAAAGGTGAAGGGGCTATTTAGACCGTTTAAAAGGTTGAGGGATAAAGTAGACCGGGTACAATAGATGAGGGGGTTACGTAGACTTTTTTTCGGTTTAGAATTAGAGAGAGACGGGACAAGCAGGTGGGAGGTCGTCGTCCCCGGCGGCCAGGTCCAGCCGTCCAGGTACGCCTCTCGCCCTCCTCCCTATCTATCATACGTACGGAGTACTTCCTCCGTCCCTATTTAACTGTCGTCTGAAAAGCGTGTCTGTGAAGAAAACACGGTTTTCTAGAGACAGTTATTTAGGGACGGAGAGAGTATATAGATTGAAGACCAACAACCGTCGCCGCCGCCGCTGCCTCCCAATTATCGGCCCGTCGTCCATCCAGCAGCGACTTTTGACCGCGGCACTCGCGACGGCCGTGGGCTCGTGGCCGGCCGCCGGCCGTAGCCCGTAGCGATCGACGGACCAGGCCGGCATAAAAGCACGCATGTGTGTTGCTGCGATTCTGCTGTAACCGGATCGAGATGCTAGCACCACGTACACTGAATTCTCTGACTAATTGCCTCTCGATCGATTTGCAGTCAGTCGGTCACTGAGAACGACGATACGCGCCCGACGATCTCCATCTCCAACGTCGACAAATAAATAAATTAATTAAAGGTCGACCGGGCCAATTTCATCGAACGTACGTACGTGTTGCGATAATAAAGTCGCCGATTGACGGTTGCCACACGCGCGGCGCCCTTTTTCTTCGTGAACCAAATAATGTTGCGGTGCGGCCAGAAATTTCGTCCCAGACTGGCACGTTTCTTTTCCTAGAGTGCGTGTGTGGACTGTTCATTCACTCTCGGACTCTCGGTGTGTGTGTATGTGTCGTGTGTGGTCCACTACATGCGCATGCAAGTGCCGGTTTCCCACGGTCCCCAGTTGCCGCTGTGGAATACTCGGTCGGCCCCGGCCATACATACGCTACGCGCTGATGATACGAGTACATGATAGTGATAGCCAAAGCCAATTTGCTTCTGTGGATAGAGCTACTGACGCTGCTACCGTGGTCGTCTGGTAATAATACTAGCATGTAGTCGATCCGTCGTGGAGACATTTCTTGGGTTCCCTAGAATTATGGGCATTTGTGTTGTATCCGTTCCACAGTACGTTTTGATTCGCGGACCCAAATGTGAGATGTGGAACTATATGCCGTCATCTTTACCATTCTTATTCTTATACTCCTTCCGTTTCAAATTATAAATTAGTCCGAAAATTTCAGAGAGTTTAAGTTTTTTTAAGTTTCAGCGAATTTATATAATATAAGATTGATAATGATGACACTAGTATTTATGATATCAACTAAGTATTATATTAAAATTTTCATTAGTTATATTTTTATATATACTTGTTTAGTATTATAATTTTTTATGTTTCTTTCTATAATTTTGATCAAATTTTAGATGATTTGACTCTCTAAATTTTTTGGAGAATATAATTTAGAGCGGAGAGAGTACTTGAACTGCTCGGATGAGTACTCGATCCGGGGGTATGTATGTAAACACAACCGTATTGCTTGCAGGGCGACATATATATAGAAACGAAGAATATATAATCGCTTCATATACATTTGTTTGTGAGAAAATAGCAAATGTTTTCATATACATCTGCAGAGGTATTCTCCCTCCATGGCTCACGCTCACATATGTAGGTGTACGTATGCAATCAACGAAAACGCAATGCCGCAACGGGCAATGGCCACCAGCCGCATCTGCTATCTGTGACCGTTTATTTCTGCTTCGCGATTCGTGTTGGTCGACACCTCCTCATTCCCCCCTCCTTTCCCACTGCGAGCGCGAATCTTGGAGCATTGACAGTCGCACGATAACGTATGTGGCTGCATGCATGCCGTAGCGAGAAAACCGGGTTGATGCAATCAAGGACATCATCCTTGTGTTTGTTGCGAGGTTGCTTTCTGTGTAGTATGCCTGCCTTCCGCTTTTACCTGTAGATCATGACGACTTGATCAACCGAGCCGTTGCATCAGCGTAGCGTATTGCGTGCTCCAAAGGCCACGGCGAAATTAGTAGCATGAACAGTTATGCGCGACATGATCCTTCACCTTAGACCATGAACGTCTCAGCCTACTGCAACTGCGATGTAGCTAGAGTGAATTATATAGTCGCACTTGCACTTGTGTGAAAACAAAAGGTGCAGACTGCAGGCAGACAGCCAAAGATTTCGGACGGGTATATATGTATCTCATCAACCCACTGTTTAGTTTCGTCCCGTCCCGTTCCGTTCAACCACCGTATCAACCACTCTTGTGATTTCTCTTTCTAAAAAGTCTGTATCGAAATTGAAACGAGCCGGCATGGGACGCACTGGACATCATTATCGATCGGACGTGCGTGGCAAGAACCAATTACCCCCTTAACACGTACCGTCACCTCGCACTCTTAGCTATGGTCGATCTCTGCTGTCTCTATGGACGCACAGGGGAAAAAAAACAGTGTGGTTGTTCTCCTGGAACACCACCACCACTACACATGACACATCGGGCTAGTATAGGAGGAGGAGACATTGCTCGTCCTACAAATAAATAAATAAAAATAAGCACCACCTGACAGTGTTGATGGGTGCAAGGGCCCTGAATCTAAACGGTGACATCTGGCCAGATCCCTCTCCCCTGCAGTCTGCAACGGCAAGCGATCTGTGTCACGTTGAGCTGGAATCACGCTCGCGTCACGTGCCTGCCGCAGTGCCGCGGCCGTTCCGACGAAGCGATCTGGACAGCGAGAACCATCTCGTACCGCGCGGCCCGCCGCCCAACGGCCGGCCAGACGCGCCGTCCGGGTCCGGCGCCGGGGCGGGGCGGGGCGGGCGCCAGCACCCAACCCAACAACAGCCAGCCCCAGCCGGCCAGCCGCGGCGGGGACACGCCTCGCGCCCCCACCGCCCGGCGCCGCAGCCGTGAGCGCACGCACACGCACACGCACACGCGCACGCACACGCAGGAATTGCGGGAACCATCGGCTCGCGCCCGTGACCGCGCCCACCACCCGCGCGACGCACGGGGATCTCAGCCCCATGCCCCATCCATGTAATCATCACGATCACGGCGGGGCCGCGCCCGCGCTCGGGGACGCGCGCGACAGGCGTCGTGCGGGCTCGTCGGTTCGCCAGCGCCAGCGCGCGGGGGTTCGGTTCGGGGCTTGGGGGCGCGGGGCGCCTGAGCGAGACGGTTTCCCTTGTGGTGGACGCGGACGCGGACGCGACATCCAGTTGGCTGGATGGCTGGCTGCTGGCGACCTGGCGTACGTTTCCGGCCGCAGCAGCCCCGGGGGGGCTTTCGTAATCGTAACCCGACGGTCCACCGGCAACCTGTTACACGACCGCACATGTAGGGCCGGCGTCCGGAGATGGCGATCTCCTCCGATGGTCAGCTGCACAAGAAAAAAAAAAGGTATCCACGCTACGGATTGGATTGCGATCGACGGTGATGGCCGGTCGACGATCGATCTAGGCGGGCGTTTGCTTCAAGCAATTGGCCGGCGACGACGATCGGCGGATCGTACGCCCGCATCCGGTCGCCGCCTCGCGCGCCTGTGACGGAAACGGGACGGGTCGATACGTACCTACGTGCGACGGAGTGGACTGGATGGATGGACTGATTCTGATTGTTACTATTACTACTGGATGGGCCGATGCAGCAGCGACTTGCCCCTGGAGTGGCGTGGTTGGACGCGACCACGCCGCCGCACCTCCTCCACTGCCCCCTGTCCGGCGGCGCAGTTCGTGCTCGTGCGCGCTCATGCTCCTTCCCCAGGCATGCAGCTGCGTTTGCTTTTTCCTAGTGCTCGGCTTTGACCCCCATAGGCGATGATTCCGATTCGTTTTGTTGCGCTGATGAGAAATATAGCGCTTGAATAATTAATACATTAATTGGGAAAAAAAAAGTTTACGGTCATCAAAGCCGTGCCCTCCGTTAGTTCATGCGTGCAAGCATTCGTCGACGGATGAGACGGCGACATCAGATGTGAGACTAGAGACAAATCCACAGCCAAAAAAAATTGAGAAAAAAGAACTTCGTGTCTGCCCGATCCGCTGCATCCTTTGGTGTTTATGCTGTCTACTAGCGTTAGCCAAAAATTGGTTCTCTCTCTCGTCAATTCAGCTCTGTCATGCTTCTGTATCGCCTCGTGACACGTCAGCAAGAGATATTGTTTTTTGACCAATCAATTAGCTGCAGCAGTTAGCAACGTTCAGGTTGGTTTAGCAAACGGATATTATATACATTACCTATCCATCGTGATGAGTTCATAACAAGGTACTATTCGATCTGGTCCCTAGCTACATCCTCCTCTATCAATTCAAGACCGGATGTGTGGATTCCTCTCTCATTAAAACTTTAGTCCGTGTCATATCAAATGTTTGACACTAATTTTAAATATTAAATATAGATTAATTATAAAACTAATTGCAAGACGAATTCATGCCCAAGGACGAGGACTAGATCAGCTTAGCTTATCGTATCGTACGCTTTTGCCACGCAAGAATGACTCGTTTTTTTTGGTTCCCCAAGCTGGTCCCTAGCAGTACGTTATTCTGTACGCGATACCTAACTTATGCCGCGTCATATCAATATCATCAAACTATAATACTGTTGCGCAACTAGCCCAATTAAGCTGGCCTGCACTACACGGCGGCCGGCGTCTCCAATCAACTGGGGGCACCTAAAAAAAAGACACTCCAGTTCCCTTCGCTTCAAGCCTTCTCTAATCAGTAATCACTCTACTACAAGACTGCACAATGCACACAATACGCTACGGTTCATCGTCACCGATCGATCCATCGATCGATCTGATGATTGATTACTCGGCGAACCCTGCTGGAGGAGGTGAAACTTTACGCGTCCAATCGGCAATCCGCAGGCCTTGGATCTTGCATCTGTATTTTCCGGCATTCTGTGGGCGGGTTTCCATTGGCCCGCAGCCCGCAGATGGGAGAGGAAACGAGAGCAGAGCAGAGGAGGAGAAAGCCTGGCAGTACGATTCGAGGTCGTGATCGGTGTCAAATGCAGCGGACCCTGTTGGAGATTTGATGTTTCGAGCTGGCGCGGACGGACCGACGCCGACCCGGCCGCCGGCGTGCGTGAAAGCAAAGCAGGGCCTGCAAGCTTCTTCTCCGTGTCTCGACTCGTATTCTGTTTTTTTTTTCTTGCAAGGATACTGTAGCTGTAATGCTGTTTTGCAACGGAAGCAAGACCCTGAGCTTAGTATCTGGGGCCAGGCTCATCTGTTTACATACATGCAGGTTATCATGTTTGGTTGTAATAATGTCTGCTGTGTGTAGTTTAGCTGAAAAAGGAGATTGCTTTGTTCATCTGCGTAACACCGTGTTAACTCTATATGAAATGAAGAGTGGAACATTTAACTTGTGTAATTGCATTCTAATAGTTCCTCTTTTTACCTTCTTTTTAAATTACATTGTATCACTTACTTTACATAGATTACATATCAATAGCATCGTTAAGAAGCTTTGCATTGCACTACATGAGTCAACAGATAGAGGGTGATCAGTGTTCTTCTTGGCTCTTACTTGGAAGGCTGATTATGATTTTACCGCTGTTTTTTTAGTTTTTGATTTCCTCTTGTTTTAAAGCTACAGTTCATCCTATTTTATGTTGGCTGAAGACTAATTAAATGGATTAGAAAAGAGGAAAAGGTGATACTAACAATGATACCACCTCAGTCTATGTTGGTGTTGATTAAGCACGTGCAACTTTATAAGTTTTACTTAAATTTACAACATTTGGACTTTTTTATGTAAAAATTATTTCAAAATGTTGTGAGAGTATTTGATGTTAAAATAGAGATTAAATCACTAAGTACAAAAAACTAAATCTTTCTCTCTCAGCGGAGCGGAGATAAACCTTTGTCTTGATTTTGAGAAAAGCTTAGGTAAAATCAAAACGTTAAATAAATGGGAGAAAAATCACAATTATTCAAAACAATAGTAATAACGCAAGAGCCCCCCCTCCCCCCCCCCCCCCCTCCAAAAAAAACATGTACATAGAGAACTAGATTCAAGAAGGCTGTGTTTTGCATCTAATGAGCTAGGTTCAAACTACAGTGAGGCCAACCAAATGTCTAGCAACCACATGTGATGAAACATGCTGGACAAGAACAAACCAAACAGACACACTATAGACCTATAAGAGCAACTTCAATGGAGTCCCTAAACAGATCCTTATTCTATTTTTAAGAGCCCAAGCAAAAAAAAAAACAACTTCAATGGAGTCCCTATTTGGGCTCCTATTTTTGGAGGACTCCTAAGATTTAGATTGAGACCCCCAGGAACCCGGGCCTCCTATCCGCTCACCCCCGACGCCCGATGCTCGCCCACGACGTGGGGAGGGGGGGGGGGGGCAACGTGACCGCCTGCTGCCAGAAGCTGCTCTCCCTGTTCGGCATCGGCCTCGCCGAGCGCCTCCGCGCCACGGGCAACTTCCGCCTCCCGCCCGCGGCGGCCTCCACGATCTGCATCGAGCGCTTCACGGACCACATCTCCGCCGCGCCGGCGGGCCTCTCGGGTTCCTCCCTGGTGCCAGAGTGCTTCCCGGACCCGGGCCAGTTCGCCATCATCCCGTCCTACTGCGTTGGCGTCTCCACCGCGACGGAGTTCGCGGCCGCCGTCGGGAACGACTCCGTCCAGGCCCTCAACTCCTCCTGCGGCCCCGACCTCGCCTCGCAGGCGACCTGCGCGCTCTCTTACAGCGCCGGCATCGCCGCCAATATCTGCAAGAAGGCATGGCAATAGCAAGAAGAAGAACCGCAAGATCTGCAAGGAGGGGTCCGGAGACCGGCGGTCGCACCCGCGGCCCAACACAGGGTCTATTCTGTTCGACATTGTCGAGCTCGCCAAGGCCACGGGTGGCGTCGCCGAGCGCAATCTCGTCGGTCGCGGCGGGTTCGACGTCGTGTACCGCGACACGCTCGCAGACGGGCGGGGCGCCGGCGGCGCGCGGGCGTGCTCTGGAGTTGCAAGAATAGGGTGTTAGGCTGGAGTTGGACCTAAATTTGAGTCCTTATTTTTTTTTGCAGGTCAGCATGGAAATGAAAAAAAATAGGGGCTAAATTTGCATACTGAGCTGGAGTTGCTCTAACTGGGTTAGAGAATCCAAATGAGTTAAATAAAAGTTTTCAAACAATTGGTTTGAAGCCTGAAACTCCCGTCACTGTGTTTTCTTCCATCACGACTTACGAACTGTTCAACCTACAATCTTAAATATTACTATTGCAGGCACATACAACACGGTGGCAATTGGCATCACTCGACGAGTCGAGGGCTTATCTGCTGGATTAGTCTAAAGCTAGCGAGCAGTTCTCCGTTGGAATAAAAATAATAATCAATCAAATAATAGACGCCACATGACGAGGAAAAGAAAAACAACTCGGCAGATTAGCTGGCGCTCGCCATGGCGTCGATAAAACGGAACAGAAAAACCGAGCTGATATTTCCTGGCAGCCGCCGCCGCGAGAGGCAGGGGCACCTAGATTACAGGCCGCAAAACCGCCTCCCCGTAACCAGGCGGAATAACCAGGCACCAGCGATATTTCCTGGCGCGGGCCCCGCACTACCCCCTCGTCCTTCCCCTTCTTCGCTTCCTCTTTGCTTTCCCCCCTCATATATTCCCCTTTTCCCCAAATTTCTAAATAAAATCCCCACCCAAAAACCCACGGAGACAAGCGCAGCTAGAGCAGCAAAGCGGCTGCCTCCGCCCCTCTTCGCCCGCTTGCTTCCCTCATGGAGCCGCTGCCGTCGGCGACGGCCGCCGGCTTGGGGGGCCCCGGCCCTGGGCCCGGGTACCCCGAGTCCACGGAGTCTTCTCCGCGCAGCCGGGGTGGGGATTCGTGGGACGAGCCCTTCCCGTCCTCCGCGGCGGCGGCGGCCGCGGCTGCCGGCGGCGGGGGCCGGCTCCGCCTGATGTGCAGCTTCGGGGGCCGGATCGTCCCGCGCCCGACCGATAAGTCGCTCTGCTACCTGGGCGGGGAGACCCGGATCGTTGCCGTGGACCGGCACGCGTCGCTCGCCGACGTCCACGCGCGCCTCTCGCGGTCGCTGCTCGGCGGCCGCCCCTTCACGCTCAAGTATCAGCTGCCCAACGAGGACCTCGACTCCCTCATCTCCGTCTCTACTGACGAGGACCTCGACAACCTCGTCGACGAGTACGACCGCATCGCCGCGACCTCCTCCGGCAGCGGATCCTCGCGCACCTCCCGGATCCGCCTCTTCCTCTTCCCCGCCAAGCCCGAGTCCTCGTCCTCGCTCGGCTCCCTCCTCGACGACTCTTCAAAGTCGGAGAACTGGTTCGTCGACGCCCTCAACAGTGCCATCTCCGGCTCCCTCGACGGCATCCCGAGGGGGATCTCCACCGATTCAGCTTCCGTCAACTGCCTGCTCGGCCTCGAGGACGACTCCTCCGTCCACTCCCGCAGCGGCGTCACCAACTCGGCTCCCACGGAGGACCAGCGCGCCAGCCAGCCGAAGCTCCCCGTCGGCGCCACCGCCGTCGCTGCCGCCGCCGGTGCAGGGAGGCACCTGCATGACGTCCAGTCCGTGCCAGACTCGCCGATGCTGGATAAGAACTCCTCGTTCGGGTCTACCTCCTCGGCCCCATCGCTGTCGAATCTTCCGCCTATACGCGTGCGGCCGGAGGACCGCCCGTCGGACGCCCGCATCATGCAGCCTACCGCCGTGGAGGACCACTTCGCGCAGATGGGGATCTCCGAGCAGCAGTTGCCGCCATACATACAGCCCCAGCAGCAGGTGCCGATACCTGCTATGACCGGCATGTCGCCCTCTGAGGCGTCCAGCCGAGTGTTCTCTGACGATGATAAGTCCGATCACGGTGGCGGGGGTCGGAAACCACAACCTCTCAAGCAGGAGATTCCGCCGGTTGTTGATCCCACCAATAGGTAAGTTGACATGATCAATTTTATATAACGTACTACCCTATTGTTAGACCTTGATTATCCACTACCCGAGACTGCTTTCCGTAATGATAGTCGGATGAAACCTTATGCGGACCATATGTTTGATCAATTGTTTCAGAGCCGTCTACTATAATGATAGATCTCCTCCGGCCGACTTGAAACGAGACATGCCGGTGGGAACGGAAGCTGCCAGCTACCGCCTCCCTGTATCAGCTCCGGATGCCGCTGCGGCTGCCGCCGCAACACAGGTCCCACCTGGATATGTCCTTACCCAGATGCATGCACCTCAGCCACCGCAGCAACATCCACCGCCACAGCAGCAACAGCAGCCACAACAACCAGCTCCTCAGCAGATTGTTGCTGCTGGAAATCAGCATTTCATCCACAACCCTGCCACTGGAACCTTCATTCCAATCCAGTCCTATTACCACCATCCTGTTCCTCAGCAGGCACCCCAGACTATGCCGAGGCCGCAGCAGGCACCTACATTCGACCCAAATACAGGGATGTATTACCTTCCTATGCAGCAGAATGCACATCAGCCATATAGCATGCCTCCTGGTGCACAAGTCACTTTGCCACCTCCTACCCTTGTCGACACAACGCCAAAGCCGACCGTGCCAATTCCTCAGATGGCTGCAAGGCCTGAACTGCAACAACATGGTGTTTATCGTACAACAGCTGCTGCTACCCCTGCTCCAGCACCTAATGCAGCACCTGGATATGCTGGGATGGCATACCACCATGTCATTCAATCGCACCACCACCCCTCACCACAGCCTGTTGCTAACATGGCTGGCAACTTTGGATATGAGTATGCTGATCCTATGCGCCCACAAGTCTACTACTCGCAGGCAGCTGCACCTCCAACATTGCCACCTCAGTATCAACCCATGGTCTCTCCTGAAGCTGGACAGGCTGAAAAACATTAAGCAGAACCATGCCTCAGATCGAGGATTGATGAATTCGGGTATGTTGCAAATTCTACAGGCGTAGTTATCCATCTGTTATCATTATTGTTGCTACCGCATGTTACATGAGTCTGCGGCATAGAGTGGAAGGTGTTGCTATTAGGCAACTGTGCATTTGGGATCAAAACAAGTTTGCATCCAAGGATGGGTTCAAAAGAAGATTTTAATTGGATGGTTCTTGTGTTGGTGAGACAGAAGGGTGATCATGTTGGATTAGATTGGGGGAAGTGAAGTGTTGGATCCCTGTTCCAATTGGTCTTTTTTTTTTCTTCTTTTTATTTTTTTTGAATAAAATATATATAGTGTCCAAACGAACCTGGCGAAAATGAAGAACTCACCATTTGTGTAGCCCTCTGTATATTTGATCTCATGGATGTCATTCAGGTTGAGGTGCAGATAAGTGTGTTATTAGCTTGCTTGTAGAAACCTTATTCGAGTTAAATATATACATCGGTCCGGTTTTGTACTTTGGTATTGATGTTGATATGTTTCTTTTGGTTTAATACACTGACTTGATTTTTCTTGCTACTTGGTCGCTCTGGTTCGGTGTTTCTCACAATTTTCTTTTGATCACACAAATAATCTGCTTTGAAATTTAGCAGAGCCCTTCTCATGAATCTGATGCTATATGTCGTTTTCACGAGGTGTTCAGTTGCAGAGCAAACCACAACATAACGTTTATTTATGTTTAAACCATCCTGTTGTATCTTTATTTGCTTTATTTATAGTGCCCGCCCCAAGTTCACCAGCAAATTTGGATTTTCTTTTGGGTGGTTCTTTTGCCCTACCCCTGGTATCTGGGATTATTGAAGATGAGATCTTGTATCATTGAAGATAGATGTAGATTGACAAAATCAATCAAATGGGCCCTATATCTTAATCTCATTTGAGGTCTGTTTGGATGCACCAACTAAACTTTAACTGGCTAAATTTAGCTGCTAGGCATTCAAAACAGCTCGGTTAAAGTTTAGCTAGGTTTAGTTATTTCAACCCAGCTAGAATTTAGCTGAGTCTATTAGCTGGAGCATTCAAACATCCTGTTAAAGTTTTACTAAGAAACTTTTAATTGATTAAAATTTTATATTGAAATTTTAGCTAGCTAAATTTTAATTAGGTAGGTCCAAACAGTTCCTTGGGAGAATTTTAGTTAGGTACTTCCTCCGTCCCAAGATACAAGGCGTGCACGTGTTTCAAAATTCAAACTTTTGTATCTTTGACTAAGAATTAGTCTAATCATATAAAAAGCTTATACTACAAAAGTAATTGTATTATATTTATATTTAGAAATACTTTCTAATGATCAAACTTTTATTTCTATAAATTATATATTATAAGAGAAATTATAGGTCAAAATATATTTTTGAAGACCGTGTCAAGTCAAATCGCGCCTTATATCTTGGGACGGAGGGAGTAGTTCTAAACAGGTCCTTGGGAGAATTTTAGTTAGGTAGTTCTAAACAGGTCCTTGGAGGGAGTGCTCTCAAAGGATCTCTCATCAGCACTCCAAATTCAATCAGGGACTGCATGTTTTTGATCAGATCCTCGTGAAATCGCTCGTTGATACATAAACCATGGCAAGGAGCCTTGGTGATGCGGATAATTTCTGGTGAGAAAGGAGGCCACCGGGGTAGGTGCGGTGGTCCTCTTGTCAAGATCCTTTGTTATGCGGTGCTAATGATGTGATCTGCCACTGGCTGGGATCTTATTCTTCACCGAGCGATATCCAGCGCCCGCTTTACCGTCCCCGAGGGAGAGAGGAAGGAGATGCCCCTCTAGCCGCCGATCGCTTCGGCCAACGAAGTAATGGCACTTTCTTTTGGCATGGCGCCAACGCCAAGCTAATCGATGCATCTCATGATCGCTTTCCTCGGCCGTCGCTTTACGGCTGTGCACCCCATCCCCACGTACTGTAGGGCGAGCGAGCTTCCATTGCCGCGTACAGTACAGAATATAATTCTTCTAGTTGTGCATAATAAAAAAAATGAATAAACAAACAAAGAGATTGCAAGAAGAACGTTATAATGGCCTTTATTTGCGTTGCGCCAGCACTGCTTTTACGCCTTTTCCTTGTACTGCCAGGACTATTTTGAAGGGTCTTGAGAGCCTGGCTATCACGTTCATGAGCACTACTACTAATCAGCCACCCCGATTTCCCTTTCCTGTTCCATCTTTTGTGACTTCAATTATTTGGGCGCATGGGCGACGCTCTACGTGACCTGAGTCATCGTCATATTAGATCAGGAGAGAGAGAGAGAGAGAGAGAGAGAGGTCTGGTTATTTTGTTGTTGGGTGGTTGAAAGCTGCAGCTGTGCTATGATCGCGTGGCGCCCCGTTATTGGTCCAGCTATATATACGGTGATGTGATGAGGACTAGTAGTGAATTAGTGATAATGATGATACGGGTGCTTGCTAAACAGTAGTAAACACGGAGAAAGAGATCTGGTACTGGATCCGGTGTCGAAAGGCAGGTGTCGGTAGGGATACGGCAATCTGTATGCACACGCACACGCACACGCACACGCACACGGATCGGCGCTGCTGGCAACGAGGGCCGGCCGGCCAGCCCAGACGGCCCGTATAATTTGGGGCCAGCAGCGGGGCGCGGTCCGCGGTCGCACCGCACGTGGGGGCCGGCGGGGTGAGCGCAGGCTGCTTCGCGCGGGCCCTGCTGAGTCGGCGAGTCCTGATCGATCGATCAGGTGTGTTGGGGGAATCACTGCCGCGTCCACCCGCGTGGGCGTGTGGGCCCGGCACATGCCCCCCCCCCCCCCCCCCCGCTCCTGGCCTGGGCACAGGGCACGCACGGCCCGTTTGCCCATGTCGCCGAGCCGCGCGCGGCGCGGCGTTCCTCCCTCGGCCAGACCCCGACGCTGAGGAAGCGAACGTGGGGGCGGCGGCCGGCCGGGACGCGTGACCGTGACTCGGCGGCGTTTGTCCCGTGCTCCGTCCGGCTGACGAGGATGCGCCAGGGCCGCCACCCCGACCGAATTCGCGACTTCCAAATCCATGTGGATCGTTCCGGCTTTGCTTTCCCTTGAGGTTGATGCTGGATCCGTCGAACATCGCCGCATCAGTTATCGGAACACGGCTACATTATTACTACCCCAGAGTCCAGCAGCTTCCGGAGCACCAGAACGCGACGTGCAGTTCAGGCGGCATGAGGCTACGTCGCGTGCGCAGGCAAAGGCGTATAGTCCTGACCTGATCTCCCCTCCTCCTCCTCCTCGGATCCCCCGTCCACCTCGCCTCGTCATCATCTTTTACTAGAGGGCGTACCTCCTGGGGACAAAAAAAGGGCTCGGCTCGGCGCGGCGCGGCGCGTCCGTGGTCTTCCCGTCCAATCCACGCACCCACCCCCCTTCCTTTGCGCGCCCGCCAGCATCATGGCATCATCGTGCTGCGGCGGACCACCACGCCGCCGCACGCAGCCGCCGTGCAGTGCTGCCGGCTGCCCGCTTCCATTTGTCTCCCTCTTTTTTGACCGCTCGGCTGCCCCTGCATCTGCATGCCACGCCGCACGCCAAGCGCCGGCCGAACAAAGGCCAAAAAGGCTGGCGGGGTCCCTGGGCAGGCAGGACACGAGACGTGATGCCGCAGAGCGGGGCCGTACGTGCGTGCGTGCTCTCACTTCGCGTCAGGCGCAATACATAACTGTGTGCTCCTCCGATCCCCTCCTCCTCTTTACCCGACCCGGCCCCGGACACCACCGGCACACGCATACTCGATCGCCTACAGTCTAGTAGTACAGGCTCTTTGGATGTATGCTTGGGGTGATGATGGTGTATCTTTGGTCAATGATTAGTGACGGCCTTGTTTAGTGCCGAGAGATAGACCGGCGGAGATGATTCCACTTAAACCTTGTGTTTGTGGATCAGTCACGGAAGGAAGGAGCACACGTCGTCGTCGGTTTCGGCGACCAACTCCTCGTCGTGAGTTCATACTAGGTTTGTGGATAAACATATCTATCCTAAACTGGCTTGTACAATGTACAATGAAGAGCAGGTAAGAACGATGGAAACAACGGAGCACTTTAAACAAATTTCTCCCAGACGTGACAAGCAGGCGCGTACGTACGTACTTAGGCCGCAACCTCGGTCGCGTGGCGTAGATTATTGCGCTTGCGCGCGCCCCACCACCTAATCAATCCTCGTCCGTCCAGTTTTTGCTAGCGTACGTGACGTGACATACATGTACTGTCACGGCACGGCGATCGTGCGGGCCGTGCGGAGTCTAAAGACTGGCCGAGGGCTGAGGGATGAGGCAAGGCGCCGGATGATGACGAGCTGTACAGAGAGCATCGTCACTCTGTAGCCTAGCAGTTGTGGTGGCGACCTTATTCATCAAAGAAAGCAGACGGTCGTCTTCGTCTCGCCTGTGGCCGATGTCACGGCGGGTGACGTGCCACCTTTGCCGGGCCGACAGCGACTGCGATGCGAGTGTGAGAGAGATCGAGGCAGGTCGGTCAGGTTCGCGTGGCGTCTGGCGAGTCATCCATGGCCGCCGCATCCAATGGGAATTGGGAAATGAGACTCTCCAATAAGTCCAAGCCCTGAGAGAGTGAGATCATCCCAAGCCAAGCCTAGCCACAGCCACTAGCCAGCCAGGGCAACCGGGCATCTGTGCTGCACCGGGCTGCTGCCGGCGGCAGGAGAACAAAAGAGAGCAGAGAAACATGGCACAGGCTGGTTCCCTGAGGCGCACGGAACGCCATGCATTTGCTTTTATCCGGCTGCTGGTGCGGTGCGGTTGGCGTGCGCGCGTCGGCGTCGTTGTCCTCCGGTTCGCCACCGAGACCGTGGAGGTGGAGCCCAATCATGTGTTTTGCTGTCGGTGTCGGGCAATACCGTCTGTCCCCGGACCCGGATGACCCCGACCGTCCCGTCCCCTCCCCTCTCGATAGTCCATCAGCTCACTCTATCCATCTCCCTGGCGATCCATGGATCGATCACAAAGATGATAAGGTACTGTCATGGGCTGGCACCGTGAAAAGATGATCACGGACGGACAGAGAGACCAAGCTGTAGCATGCCCAGCGATTAAGCATCAACATTCCAGGTCATGCATGTTCTGATGAACCTGTCACCTGTCAGCAGTTTATGAGTGCAGCTGATAATTGAGACCTTAATAACGAACGAACGGCCGGCCGGCCGGCCGGTAACCACAGTTCTTTGGGACTTTCAGTGAGGCCACCGGACCAGCGACATGCGTTCTTAATCTAGTTGTACATGTAGTAGTATGCTGTAGACAGCATACGTTACGTTTTGTTATGTAGTCGTCAGTCAGTCGATGATCTGCTTGGGCTTGGCTAATCGAGTAGTGATCACTTCGTTGCAGCTGCAGCTCCTGTGCCTCTCGGGATCTTCCTGAGAACGCCCGAGTCCATGTCGGCGAAGTGGGTCCGCAGGTCGTGCACGCCTCTGGCCACCAGGTGGTCCACCTCGCGCTCGTACCGCTCGTACAGCGCCGGCACCGTCATCGTGCCCAGCACCACTGCATGCGGAGGCATTTTTAACAAAGACAAATGAGGAACGATGCTGCTGCGATTTTTTTTAGCTCTTCTTCTGATGAAACTTGTACTGAAAATGGTGGTTAGTACCGAGGTAGAGAAGCGTCAGGGAGCTGAAGCAGTCCGCGACCACCGACGCCACGTACAGCGAGAGCACCGTCTGTTGAGTTCAACGCACGATCAGATTGTTTGGTAGGAAAAGGAGATGTATGGAATGGATTGGCGGCAGCAGGTTGGTCAGTTAGTGGCGCACCAGGATGAACATCTTGATGTCCTTGCCGCAAGCGATGTCGTGGAGCTTCTCCACCAACCTGGTGAGCCTCCGGTGCACGTCGTGGACCGCTTGCCTGCTCGCCCGCTCCGACAGCAGAGTATCAGGGATTCTGGGAACCGGCCTGCATCCATAACAACACTGTCATCATTCTCTCCTCCCATCCCATTTGGGCCCGTCTTGAGATTTAACGGGCTTAGTAACCTCGGCCTCACGTTTCGTGGGCTTCCATGCTATCATAGTACGAATGACAGGAAGATGGGCCGAATAATTGGGCTACGAATAATTGCTTGCTCACAGGTTGAAGAACGTAGACGCGTTGGCCCATATGAAGAAGACGAGCATGCCGACCATGGCGACGTAGCAGACCACCGTGAGGAAATGGTACTCCGCCACCTCGAACAGGCCCCACGCCGCCGTCGCCGCCGCCAGGATGCACGCCGACGCCGCCTTGTCCCTCCACAGGACGATGTCCGCGGCTGTACGTACGTACGTACGTGCACCCACACGGATTATTTATTAATTAACGAATACACAGGCTTTGATCAGTCCAGCGCATTGGTCGCATATGCATGGAGCGTAACAGTAAATCATCCATGCATGCCATGGTTGTTTCAGCTCGCAAGAATAATCACCTCTGCGTCCACCGAATGCAGCGTGGACCGTCCTTTCCCTGCCGAAGAGCTTGGGTGCTGCCCTGTAGTGTCCGTTCATCGCTGTTGTGGCCATTATCGGTTTGATCGATTCTGTGTGTGTCGAGGTAGGTTCACGTACCCATGCAGCTCAGGATGCCAAAGCTCTTATACCCGCGGCGGCGTAATAAGGCTCCAGGTTGGGTGACCCACACGGCGTCCAGGGCCGGGGAAAGCAAAGCATAGCTTTGGCTCATGGATTTTCCTTTCGTTAACGATATACTTTGTCGTGCAAGTGGATTTTGGAACTGGGATCCGATCCAAGCCTTGTGATCCCGGATTTGGCTGCTTGGAGTTGTTCATTATTTACATTCAGAAAAGAAGTTTTTCGTTTCATGGACGGACCCCATGCCTTACTTCCGCTGAATTCTGAAAGATGTCTCTTTTCAGTTAGATAGGATGATAATAATGGGAGCCCTCCTTTGATTAAGTAATTTTTGCAGCTGATCTAGCAAGCCCAGCTAGATCTTGCAGACTTTCAACTAGCCATATATTAATCGGAGGTTGTTTACAACATGACCAAACTTGATTCTTTTTTTTTTGGAAGGAAAAGAGATTCCTCGAAATCTAGCTTGTACTACATGTGATGTGATGTGAACAAGATTCCACACCCGGCCACAGGGTAATTAAACACCTTAAACACACTACGCAAGAAAGGGAGTGGCAGAACTCAGAAGAAGGAACCAATCGAAACGGAACTTGGCCATTGGCTCCTGGAGCAAGAAAGTTTGATAGGGCAGCTAGCTAGCACGGGGTATGGTTGTGGCTGTGCTCAAATCAGACTGATGCTTGAACGGTATCGCCACTAATAAGTTGGAGGAAATTCAGTGTATGTCAGAAAACATTTCTGGTTAAATTCACAGTGTGCCGGCAAGAACAGCGCGCACGTATATCCGAGCGAACACGTATGCTTCGAAAGTCTAATCCCTCTTCGGATCGATCGAGAAAGAGACCCTGATGTGTTTGCAATCCATACTGGGGGTAAAATTTTTGTAAACAGCGGAAGACCAGGTTCAGTTTTTTCGAGACCAGGTTCATGCTAAGTCCGCAACCGCAGCAATTTTGTGTTTTTGTCCGATGTGGCAGTCAACACACACGCATTGATCAAAAGAGATGAGATCGAGGATGCCCAAGTTTGGAGGAGGTTGTGATCAGGATAACATGCCATTACACATACTTTAGTGCCTTTGGCGTGTTAATTTACTTGTTTTAACCACCATCGACAACGACGCAATGCTTTTGCATTGCAGATTAGAAAAACTAAGGAAACGACAAGGCGAGATCGGCATAGTCATAGCTATACTACTAGAGAGCAGGTCTTTGGACCATATACAAATTCAGCTATAATCTCGGATTTTTTTGTATTTGAGACTAAAAGTTCTTAAGTCCCGGTAACACCAACCAGGACTAAAGGTTCCTTTTCCTACACGCAACCGGGACTAAAGGGTAATACCAACCGACCTTAGTCTCGGTTGGTATTAGTCCCGGTTGGTAGCACCAACCGGGACTAAAGGTCATTCTAGAGACAATTTAAAAAGGAGTATCATATTCTATCAGATGTGTAGTGTAGCTCAGTTGGTAACACACTTAGAGGCTAACTGTGCAGTCTTGAGTTTGAATCTCCACAGACACAATATTTTTTTGTTTTTTATTCCAAACCTTCAGTCCCGATTCGAATAATGTACATGACCTTTAGTCCCGGGCATAGACCCATATTTTTTTTATTTTTATTTCAAATCTTTAGTTCCGATTCAAATACTGTACATGACTTTTAGTCCCGGGTGCAGACCCGATACTAAAGGCCCGTTTCCAGTAGTGCTAGCGCTTATCAGAGATGGTGACTGGTGGAGGGCTAACCGCTTCAAATTTCCGTATCTCTGTATCCTCATCTTCACATGCCCAATTAGCAGCTAGTATGGTAGAACTGTATACTACTGCTAGACACAATACCTTTTTGTTTTTCATTCCAAACCTTTAGTCCCGATTCGTGTCCCGGGTGCAAACCCATATTTTTTCATTTTTATTTCAAACCTTTAGTCCCGATTCAAATACTGTACATGACTTTTAAGTCCCAGGTGTAGACCCAAGGCTAAAGGCCCGTTTTCCAGTAGTGCTAGTGCTTATCACAGATGGTGATTGGTGGAGGGCTAAGACTATCCGCACTCACGTTCCTCTATTTCTATCCTCTATGCTACCTGGTCATCAAGATTCTCTCCTTTATACTCATTTCTCCCGCACCCATTCATCCTCTATATCATTTTCTATCCACTGTGGGCCCACTTGTCACTTTATCTAAATATATTGATGAGAGATCTAGTTTTGAAGAATTAATTGCAACGAGTTCAATGATGCAATCGGAATTTAATTTGAGTTTTCGGTTTGTAAGATATAGTATTTTTTATTACAAAATAAGATGGGGCCCACTTGCTGCAGTGCGGGTGGAGACAAACGCACCTCTCGCGCGTGAGTGCGCGTGCATGCCGAGGCACGCTGCCTCCTCCGCTATATGGTCTGTTCTCCCCTGTGTTTAGCGTAGATACACACATAGCGTACAGGCTCCCGGTGCAGGGTTTTTTTTAACGCTAAACCGGACGCGGACGCGGTATAGCGGAGCCACTGCGGACGGTCTAACCGCTTCAAATTTCCGCATCTCTGTATCCTCATCTTCACATGCCCAATTAGCAGCTAGTATGGTAGAACTGTACACTACTGCTAGCTTAGTAGCTTGAGCCTGTCCATTCGATTAACTTAAATCAAATCATGATCAGCCTAGACAATAGGCTGTGCAACCTAAGAGCAAGTATAATAGCATTGTGTAAGCCGACTGAATGCTAAGGTGAAGAAGAGAAAAGAGATTAACTTAAATCAAACGATGATCAGCCTAGACAATAGGATGTGCAACCTAAGAGCAAGTATAATAGCATTGTGTAAGCCGACTGAATGCTAAGGTGAAGAAGAGAAAAGAGAGAGAATTGTAGTTGAAATCTTTTTCATTTGAATTAATTTACTGCTTTAAAATGCGATTTGAAAATTGCCTTTGTCGAGTGTTTTTTATTTGGCACTCGACAAAGAGCCCCTTTACCGAGTGCCTGAAAAAAATACTCGACAAACCACTTGACACTCGGCAAAGAAGCTGATTTCGGTAGTGGTTGATGCAAAAAAAAAAAAAAAGAAAGGTTGTGGCACACATTCACTAATCGCAGTGGTCTTTGGCCTGCAACAAGTGTGACATAAGATGGGCTCATGGCCTCCCATCCTGTTGTTTACATATTGCTGATGATCAAGGATTGGACAAACAGAAACGTACTACCAGTGATGCTTAATAGTTGTAGCAGCTACCATCTTAAGATGGGTTTATATTTTAAACTTAACATTACGTATTAGTATAATTGGCATCTTTTTTAAAATATTGCAAAGTTTTTTGACCATGTAAGATGAGATGTGAGAATTAAATATAGGGTAAATAAATATACTATGTAGACACCATGTGCTGGACGGAGGAAACACACGCGCCGCGAAGCGCGCGTGTCGTCCTAGCGCTCTTTATTTGCATAATACATACGGAGTATGTGATGTCTGTACTTGTACAAAAACAAATTAAACTTGGACAGAATTCCTTTGTGCCAACCCTGACCCTGAGGCTCTCGCCTGCAGGAGATCATCGATCAGGCGGTTCATGTCACGCCACGACGACCCATCCTCACTGACAGCGGCGCGCGCGCGCTCCGCTAGTTCCCCGGCCCTGGCCATCAACCTGTCGCGCTGCTCTCCGCCTTGCATGAAGCCGGCCACGGCCCGCGCGATGGCCTCCGCCGGCACGGTCTCCGCATCCTCGGGCCTCTCGCTGCGCCTGCCGCCGTCCCACAGGCGCGCGCCGAACGCTGCCACCTCAGTGACCAGCCGCTCGTTGATGAACTGCTCGAACACCAGCGGCCACGTGAGCACCGGCACGCCGGCGGACGCGGCTTCGAGGACCGAGTTCCAACCGCAGTGTGTCAGGAACGCGCCCACCGACGGGTGGGCCAGCACGGCCAGCTGCGGGACCCATCCGCGGACGACCAAGCCACGGTCTGCGACGCGCTGCTCCCAGCCCTCCGGTGCCCACTGGTTGCTGGAGGCGCCGGAGCTGGAGCGGACAACCCACAGGAATGGCTGGTTGGACGCCTCCAGCCCCAGGGCGAGCTCCCTGGTCTGGGCCACCGAGAACTCGGCCCAGCTCCCAAAGCAGACGAACACTACCGACCGGCTCGGTCTGGTGGACAGCCAGTCCAGGCAGTCCGCGTCGCCGTCGCCGCCGCGGTGCAAGGCAGAGGCAGAGCGCGACGGCTGGCCCAGGGGCCCGACGAAGTAGGCGCGACGCGCCTCCACGCGGCTGAACTCCTCGCAGTATGGCAGCTCTAGGTCGGCAAAGGTGTTGACAATGACGCCAAAGCCAGTGAGCTGGCACGCCCTCACCCGCTCCCACGTCTCGGAGAGGTTGTCGTCCTGGACCACGAAGTTGGGGAGCTCGGACACCGGGATCGCGATCTCCTTCCCGGGCAAGCCCGGCACGGACAGCACCGTCCCAGCGGCGGCGGAGCGGACGTGGGATCGTACGGTGAACAGGCTGTTTAAGGCGAGCAGCGCAAAGATGCCGACAGGGTGGAACGTGAGGCGCGGCACCCCGAGCTCGGCGGCCACGCCGTTGGTCCACCAGAACGGCACGTCGGCGACGACGGCGTCGGGGCGGTGGTCCCGGAGCAGCGACTCGTGGCAGGGCCGCACGACCTCCATGGCGCGGTACACGCGCCACGCGTCCTGCGCGGGGGCGGTGGCGAGGCACTCGACGCCCTCGCCGAGGCCGACGTCCGGGAACGGGTAGCAGAGCACGCGCACGGCGTGGCCGGCGGCTGCGGCGCGCGCCACGGTGGGCGCGATGAGGGCCGCGTTGGCCGGCGTCACGGCTATGGTCGCCTCCACCTCCGCTGGCCTCGCCGCGGCCACGCGGCACGCCAGGTCCGTGTGGGGGATCAGATGAGACCGGATGAAGGAGGGCAGGAACAACACCCTCAGCCTCGTGCCCGCGGCCGCGGTGTCGACTGCGGCGGCCATGGAGACACGTACGGGTGGAATGGAAAGGCTACGACAACTGACGAGCGCTGTTTCTGTAGATCCCTTCCTTTCGGGGGTGTTTTCTTGTGTCCTGCAAGTGAAGTGAGCACAGGGCAGCGATTTGTAGACCAAAGCGAGCATGCGTAGTAGGTACCATGGCGTTGTCGGCGCCTCTCTCTCATGGGTCCCTGCTTTTATCATGACAGTGGATGAGCGATGCCGCTGCTGCTGCGTCCGGTGTCCCGCCCGGAGCAGAGGCCCGTCTGTTTCGTTTCGGTGGTCAGCAAAACTGCAGCGCCAGCCAAGAGTACGGAGTAGAGCGACATCAATCTTGTTGAGCACTGCACAATAATAGTGCTCACGCACTCACGCTTGCGATTGATGTCGCATCCCAAATGCAAAGAAAATGACAGTGCGAGATCCATCCCAAATTATAAAACCGTTTCAACTTTTTTATATCAAATTTAATCATCTATCTTATTTAAAAATTTGTTCAAAATATCATTTTTTGTCGTAGCTTTGTTTATTAATAAAAGTTCTTCAAAAAAATAACTTCAATTTAACTATGTTTACACGAGTGATTAAACTTAGGATCAAAAAGTCAAATGTCTTATAATTTAGAATGGTGAGAGTAATTTAAAACAAACAAAGATCTTGTTTGATAGAGCTCAGCTTCACCGGTGAAGCTGTTTTTTAGGTTTCAGCTTAATAAAAGTCTGTTTGGTACAACTTCACCAATAACTTTATGAGCTGTTGTGAGCTATTTTTTTTCAAACACCACTTTTCAAAACAGTTTTACGAGTGAAGGTGTTTTTTCTCTCCTCTCACAAAGTGATGAGCCGTGATGAAGCTGAAACCTAAAACTCATCCATGAAGCTGTTTATAGAACTCATCCGTGAGCACAGGGCAGCGATTTGTAGACCAAAGCGACTAAGGGCATCCGCAGTGTATAACACCACCCAGGGTGCTATATTTTGCCACGTCAGATGATACGTGCTAGTTCTATTTCACTCCAACGTATAAAATGTGCTAGCACCATCTAAACAGGACCCACAAATAATAAACTACTCTTTTTTAACTCTCACATCTCTTCTCAATCTTCTTTTCCTTTCTTCTCTTTCCTCTAGCACCGGGTGCTTAAATTGGCCACAGGTGCTAGGAGGTGCTAAGCTAGCACCAGCGCCACAATGTGTAGCGCCTGTCTTGTTTCTTTCTCTCACCTCCTAGCGCCTTCTTAGCACCAACGTTGGAGCTGCTCTAAGCGAGCATGCGTAGTAGGTACCATGGCGTTGTCGGCGCCTCTCTCTCATGGGTCCCTAGCAACTGCACTGCCCTGCCCTGCCCGCTGTAGCGATGCCGCTGCTGCGTCCGGTGTCCCGCCCGGAGCAGAGGCCCGTCCTCTGTTTCGTTTCAATAATGGTGCTCAGCAAAACTGCAGCGCCAGCCAAGAGTACGGAGTAGAGCCCAACCGCAAAGAAAATGACAGTGCGAGATATTTTATATTGGATCCATCCTAAATTATAAAACGTTTAAACTTTTTTATATCAAATTTAATCATCTATCTTATTTTAAATTTTGTTCAAAATATCATTTTTTGTCGTGACTTTGTTTATTAATAAATTTTTTCAAAAAATAAAAGTGTTGTTCGGCTGTTTCAATAGTGTTCTGTGAGAGAGAATAAGCCGAAGTACGACTGATAAGCCGAATTTAACTATGTTTATTTTTTGAATAACACGAGTGATTAAACTTAGGAAATATCTTATAGTTTAGAATGGTGGGAGTAATTTAAAACAAACAAAGATCATGTTTGGTAGAGCTCAGTTTCACCGGTGAAACTGTTTTTTAGGTTTTAGCTTAATAAGAGTCTGTTTGGTATAACTTCATGAGCTGTTGTGAGCTATTTTTTTTTGTCAAACATCTTTTTTTTTGAAATAGCTTTACGAGTGTGTTTACATCAGATTCTGGACTGAAAGGATTATTTGTTTATAGACACAAACAACTGATTTATTCATAAAAGAATCGGCTAAAAAAATAAAAGAGGCCTGCTTTGACCCGGACACAACCAAAGTTCGTGTAGACCAGACGTGACAAGCTTCAAAGATATTTTGGGTTCGGCCGAAGAGTTTGAGTTCAGGTCGTCTTTTGTTTCCATGTAACTTAATCGTGTGAGGACAGGAGTCAACCGGGTTATAAATAGCTAGAAACCCGAATTTTGTAACACACAACACAATCAATCAACACATCGGCCACCGGCCAAAACCCTAGGAGTAGGAGTAACGTAGAACTCGGCGGAACCTTCAACCAGGCAGGGCTGCATCGGCTTGGACCGACCTCCGATTTGCTTGTAAGTTTCTCCAATGGTTCGTGTCATCGTTCAATAAGGCTGTATTTGGCATCGACCAAACTCTTGTTATGCTATGGCATGGCTAGTTATCGGTTTACGTTCATCTTTTGCAAGACTGTCTTGACTCTGATCAATCTCTTGCTTTAGTCGATCTTGACTAGTTATCGGCTCTATTGGTCTTGGCAAACCAATAGATTCATCAAGTTATCGATGTTGTTTATGCTTTAATATTTTTCTTTAGTTTTAAACAACATCCTGCCCAATCAAGATTGACAAAATAGCTTAAGCTTAAAAGATTGCTTTTATCGGCTATCTAAAGGCTTCGTATGCTTACATCAAAGAAAATAGCCGATCCAAGCCTCTCATCGACTATTTTGACAATCCTGATTGCTACATGCTGTGCGTTCGAGATATTCGATAAGACCGTGACTTGATCTAAGAGCAGATGGATTTGATCTAACATGTCTATTACGGCTGTATTTCCGAACTCCACAGATATATATGATAGATTAGATTCGCTTGATCTTAGATCGAATCTTGGTTTCCACGGATAGATCTTTTTCGTGCTTCATGGACCCTGCATCAGCTAAAATAGCCGATCCAGTTATGCTTTCTTCATAATGTGTGTTTTTAAATGGCTTGGAATTTACGGATCCACTCGTTGCACCGGACATGATCTAGCTTGGTCATCATTATGGCTGTATGGAGACACCCCACTGTTGATGATTAAGCTATTTTATCGATCTATTTGTTATTATGGCTGTATGGAAACACCCCACTGTTAACGGATAGAACTGCCTGTGCAATTAGTCGATACGTTGGTCTCATGTCGTTTAAACGTACGCATAGATCTTTATTTCTTTCACGTGTATAAGCTCATCGGCTGTTTACATGACCAAAGTACTTCTTTACATATACCATAGCCGTTCTGCTTTATATCGTTATCAATGTTTTCATGCAATCTTTTGGGAGTTGGCTTTGTAGTCAATGTCCTATAAACAATGGCTATATCAGAGCCGCACAAATTGGAACTGTCTGGTACCAAAACCGGCAGGTTCCATAATTTGACAACTTTTTTGTCTCCTTGTCAATTACAGGTCAAATTGACTGACACGTCCGAGGTCGCTCTCACCTAGATTCGGCATCGCCACCCTTTGAAGGTCCAGGAGGTTAAGACCCTGCTCTGTACGCCCTCTGAGGACCTTGCGTTCGAGTGTGTTGGCGCTACCGACAGATTTTTGCGCCAACACATTCTTTTGGCATGCCCGGTGGGACCCAATCGCCTGATCATGACGATCAATAATGAAGACGTGTTGAACGTGATAATGAAAGAACTTCCAGATGAGCTTCGACGCGTGGTAGAAGAAACTGTTGAACAATATCGTCACATGTGTCTGCTGAGTGTCAGTAGAAGCAGAGATAAGAAGATTATCCAGAAATCTCACCTTCCAAGAGTGATTCTCGAGGGACATGTTGATCCAATGATCCAAATCCAACACAATGTCATGCAAGAAGTGATCAGCAAAGCTATGTCTGCTACTCTGATGAATCACAATGAAGTTTTTCTCAATAGTCTCACAAATGCCATTAAGGAGTCCTTCAATTTAGGTGATGATAGAAGAGGTCCAGCATATACCGTTAGAAATAATCAAGGAGCTGGAGCTTCTGGTGGACCACAGATCAATGACCCTAATGGCAATGGAAACCAAATGATTGTCAGCCCTGGGGGCGTGACACCGCAGCCAATGCAACAGCCGAATATGAGTAATAACATATACTCATCGGCTACAAAAATAGCTCCCCATGCAAGACGTATTACCAGAGATTTTAATGCACCGCCATATCAAGGGAATGTGGCACCTGGTGATATTCCTCCTAGGTATCATTGTGTTTCAGATTTTTATACCTTGGACGCTCAGGAGAACCCTGGATATCATGGCAATGCCTTCGGGGGGCAGAACATCGACTATCAAGGGCCGGTGAATCAAATTGATCAGCTAATGAGTCGGGTCACTGATTTGGTTCAGAAGCAATTTGGCTTAACACCAAAGTCTACATTGACCGGCTACAAGAAGCCGTATCCAGAATGGTATGATCAGGTCATTTTTCCTTTGAGATATAGAATCCCTGATTTTACCGAATTCATAGGAACCGGCTCGGTAACAACCATGGAACATATAACTCAGTTTCTGGTCCAGCTTGGGGAGGTTGGTGACGAACCAGCACTTAATGTCAGAATGTTTCCTTTGTCTCTGTCTGGTTCGGCTTTTCGTGGTTTTCATCTCTGCCACCCAACTCCATTCAAGGCTGGGATGATTTAGAAGATAAGTTCCACAAATACTTTGATTCTGGGGTATTGGAGAAAGGCCTTGTGTACTTAGTCGATACAAGGCAAGGAAATAATGAAACTGGGTGCTAGTATCTTCAGAGATTTAGAGAGATGAAAAATCAATGCTATACTTTATCATTGTCAGATCTAGAGGTTGTTAGCATTGCAATTCGAGGGCTAATACCGGCCATAAGAGAAAAGATTGGTTTTGGTTGTAATAATATGGCGGATTTGGCTAAGAAGGTGGCAAATATTGATGCTCGGAACTGGTACAATCAAGTTTTCAAGCCCAAGAAAGCCTATAATACAGAGAGTCATTTTTCTTACAAGAAGAAGACAATAATTCAAGTGACGAAAGTGAAGATGAAGTGGCTGCTGTAGACTGGGCTTGGAAGAACAATGAGTACATGCCTTGGGCAAAAGCTAGGAATACCGAGAAACATGTAAAATATAGCTTTGACATCACTAAGGCCGACAAGATATTTGACTACTTACTAGAGAAGGGTCAAATCAAGTTAACTGGGAATCACAACATTCCATCGGCTGAAGAGCTCAAAAATAAAAGGTACTACAAATTTTATAACTCTGGTACTCATACTACTAACGATTGCCGAGTTTTCAGAGATATGATCCAAAGAGCTATCATCAAAGGGAGAATTGGCTTAGAAAAGGCCAAGGGTATGAGCATCAATGGCCATCCTTTTCCACAGAACATGGTAGCTCCTGCACCTCGGAGTGAGATCAAAGTACTGACTTCGGACAAAGCCAAGGCAGCTGGGACAGTCGATCCAAAGAAGCAACTGACGGCTAAGGAGTATCAGGAGATGAAAGGGAAGAAGAATACTGATCAACCTAAAACTTCGAAAGCTGGTGAAGCGAGAAGACGTCCAACTGTCAGAATCCTATTAAATAAATGGCAACGTCAGAAAGAAATAGATCAAATACAAAAAGAAATGGATGAGCAAGAGTATCAAGGGTGGCTTGAAGAAGAGGAGCACAGGAGGTCTCATGAAGAAGAAAGGCATATTAGAGACGAAGAGAAGAATCATTGGGATTGTTCTTTCTTCAAACATTGTTGGAATGAAGGTTTAAAGCTTCCTATTCTTCGTAATTGCCCAGAGTGCAGTAACCAGTATAGGGAATATAGGCAGTCAAGAGACAACCACCGATCTGTACATGAAAGGCTAAGGTTTGAAAGGACAGATCAGCGCATAAAAAATGAAAGTGTTCATAATCGGCTTGAAGCAAGATTAGCCAAACGAGACCATCCTTGGCAAGAGGGTCAATGGTGTCCTGGTGGTTTAACCAAAAGCCAGAAAAGACGGGTTCAAAGATTAAGGAATGATGAGATTCAGAAAAAGAAACCCAAAGTCTGGCAAGTAGGGCAAGTAGCCGATAAGGGAGAGTCATCGGCTAATATAGCTGCTTTGTTCATGCTACATGCTGAGTTTAGATCCTCTAATCATGAAGAAGAGTCTGATGATGAAGAAGCAATTGCTCAGTGGATCTATCAAGCGGAAGAGGCTACATTTCAAAAACCCGAGAAATATTCCCATCTAAAGGCTTTATATTTGAAAGGGTTTGTTGATGGAAGGCCTCTGAACAGGATGTTAGTTGATGGAGGTGCAGCTGTTAACTTGATGCCTTACGCTACCTTCAGGAAGCTTGGAAAGACTGCAGAAGACCTAACACAGACCAATATGAGGTTGACCGACTTTGCTGGCAACGTATCGGCTACTAAAGGTGCTGTGTGTGTCGAGTTGACGATTGGCAGTAAGAGTATGCCGACTACTTTCTTTGTGGTCGATGCAAAAGGATCCTACAGCGTGCTTCTTGGAAGGGATTGGATCCACGCCAATTGCTGTGTTCCATCTACCATGCATCAGAATGTAATTCAATGGATCGGCGACACTGTGGAAGTGGTACCAGCCGATTCAACTGTTAGCATTGCCTATTCAGACCCTGATGTTTGGAACTTTGACAACGTGGAGTGCTTTTCTGGGAAGATACTCGAAGAAGGCTTTCTCAAGACAACCGATGATAGCCAACAACCGATCCAAGCAGTCGGCTTCAAAAAATATATTTAATGGATTATACGATTAATGAAGATGAGAGTAAGATGGGTAAGGGTTTCACATCGGCTGATGAACTGGAAGCAGTTGATATTGGAAATGGTGATAAGCCGAGGTTAACATACATCAGTGCCAAGTTGGATCCCAAGTTTAGACAAGAGCTTATTACATTATTGAAAGAGTATAAAAAATGTTTTGCTTGGGATTATTCTAAAATGCCTGGTCTTGATCGGTCGTTGGTTGAGCATCGACTACCTATCAAACATGGGAGTCGACCTGTAAAACAAGCTCCGAGGAGGATTAGAGCAGAAGTTATGGCTGACGTGAAAACGGAAATCACTCAGCTTTACGAGGCTAACTTCATTCGACAATGTAGATATGCTGAATGGATTTCTAGTGTAGTCCCTGTGTATAAAAAAATGGAAAAATGAGGGTTTGCATTGATTTCAGGGATTTAAATAAAGCTACTCCAATGGATGGCTATCCAATGCCAATGACAGATATGTTGGTCGATGCAGCAGCAGGACATAAGGTGATCAGTTTTATGGATGGCAATGCTGGTTATAACCAAATTTTTATGGCAGAGGAAGATATACATAAAACCGCATTTAGATGTTTGGGTGCTATAGACT
Source organism: Coix lacryma-jobi var. lacryma-jobi (assembly GCA_009763385.1). Classification (NCBI taxonomy): domain Eukaryota; kingdom Viridiplantae; phylum Streptophyta; class Magnoliopsida; order Poales; family Poaceae; genus Coix; species Coix lacryma-jobi. The sequence goes on from CM019827.1 coordinate 135,070,166, forward strand.
TATATGAATGGGTAGTCATGACTTTCAGGCTTAAAAATGCCGGTGCAACTTATCAAAGGGCTATGAATTATATCTTTCACGAGTTGATCGACAGGATTGTGGAGATTTACATTGATGATGTAGTTGTAAAGTCCAGGGATTATCAAAGGCATCTTAAGGATCTTAGAGATACTCTTGAATGCGCAAGAAAGCATGGGTTAAGGATGAATCCTCACAAGTGTACATTTGGAGTGTCAGCTGGACAGTTTTTGGGGTTTATGGTACATGAAAGAGGGATTGAAGTTGGTCAAAAGAGTTATGATGCAATTGACAAAGCAGTACCGCCAACTACAAAGACTCAATTACAATCTTTGATTGGCAAAATCAATTTCATCAAGAGGTTTGTTTCGAATCTATCAGCCAGGATTTTGCCGTTCTCAGTTTTGTTAACGTTAAAAGATGGCCAGGAGTTTAAATGGGGAGATGAACAACAGAAGGCATTTGATGAAATCAAAGAGTATATGAAGTCTCCACCAGTTTTGATTCCTTCTCAAAAGAACAAGCCTTTTAAGTTGTATGTATCGGCTGACGATCATACAATTGGGTCGGCCTTAATGCAAGAATTCGAAGGGAAATAAAGAGTAGTGTTTTATCTCAGTAGAAGGTTACTTGATCCGGAAACAAGATATTCTCCTATTAAAAAGTTATGCTTGTGTTTGTATTTCTCAAGCACCAAGCTTCGACATTACCTATTATCTTCTGAATGCACGGTGGTGTCAAAGTTTGACGTAATTAAACATATGTTATCCATGCCTATTCTAAATGGGAGGATTGACAAATGGATTCTTGCATTGTCAGAATTTGACTTGAAGTATGAATCGGCTAAAGTGGTTAAAGGTCAGGTAATAGCCTATTTTGTTACTCATCATCATGAACAAGGGATTAAGACTTTAGATTTTACCCCGTGGGCTTTGTTCTTTGATGGTTCTAATTGCAAGCAAGGTGGGGGCATTGGTATTGTTCTTGTTTCTCCTCAGGGGAGAAGTTTTGAGTTTGCCTTTTCAATTGATCCAACCTCTACTAATAATCAAGCTAAGTATGAAGCGCTTCTCAAGGGACTTCAGCTTTTGCGTGAGGTAAGGGCCGAGACTGTTGAGATTTTTGGAGATTCTCAATTAGTAGTTAATCAATTGCTCGGCCCATATAAATGCAAAGATGACATCTTGAGAAAGCATTATGAGAAATGTCTTGAGTTACTTGATTCTTTCTCTTCTGTTGTTATAAAACATATTCTTAGATGTCAGAATCAAGAAGCTAATCGGTTAGCTCAAAGTGCTTCTGGATATCGGCAAATCGTTGAGATATTAGCCAATGAGATTACTGATGATGACTGGAGAATTGAGATTATTGAATATTTGAAAGACCCGTCGCGATAGGTATCCAGAAAATTGAGATATAAGGCTACGAAGTTTGTTCTTCTTGATGACCAACTTTATTATAAAACAATCAATGGTGTACTCCTTAAGTGTATCAGTCAAGAAGAGGCCAATGTTCTGATGGGAGAAATTCATGAAGGAGTTTGTGGTGCACATCAGTCTGCCCATAAAATAAAATGGATTATCAGAAGAGCAGGATATTTTTGGCCGACCATTTTGGAAGATTGTTTTAAATATTATAAAGGGTGTCAAGAATGTCAAAGGTTCGGTAATATTCAGAAGTCTCCAGCATCAGCTATGAATCCAATTACAAAGCCGTGGCCATTTAGAGGATGGGGAATAGACCTGATTGGCCAAATATTTCCGGCATTTAGCAAAGGACACAAATTTGTGTTGGTAGCCACTGACTATTTCACTAAGTGGGTTGAAGCTGTTCCGTTGAAGGAGGCTTCATCGGCTACCGTAATTGAGTTCGTCAAGGAGCATATCATTTACAGATTCGGTGTTCCTCAAACCATTACTACGGATCAAGGAAAGATGTTTACGTCAAAAGAGTTTGAGGATTTTGCTACTAGCACAGGTTTCAAGTTGATCAACTCATCTCCATATTATGCCCAAGCTAATGCACAGGCATTCGATACTCAGTGAAACCTTGTGGTCCTATAGAATGGCTTGTCATGGTGCGACTAAGTGTTCACCTTATGAGTTGGTCTACGGTCATGAAGCTGTGTTACCTTGGGAGATCAATATAGGGTCCAGAAGGGTGTCACAGCAGAATAACTTGAAAGCCGATGAGTATAAACATCTCATGATGGACAACCTAGATGATCTAAATTTTCATCGGCTAAAAGCTCTTGAGAATATTAAAGCTCAGAAGTTGAGGGTTGCCAAGTATTATGATCGAAAGGTTAGAGAGAAAAAGTTTAATGAAGGGAACTTGGTTTGGAAAGTCATTTTACCTATTGGAACTAAGGATAGCAAGTACGGTAAATGGTCACCAAATTGGGAAGGACCCTATCGGATTACTAGATGTGCTCCTGGCAATGCTTATTTCTATGAGACTCTAGAGGGTATCGAGTACTTCAGAGCGGTTAATGGGAAATATTTTTAAAAGTATTATCCTAGTATCTGGGTGGATCTATTATGATCAATCAATTTGATCAATAGCCGATATGATTATATCGCCTTTAGATTAAAAAGAAGCATAACCGATATATGTTGTATCGCCTCTGGCAGTGAAACAAATAGTCGATGCAAGCGAGGCATCGCCTTCAGCCCAAAAATATGATTTTGAAAACTTCTGAAGTTAAGAGACCTAGATGGGTTTTATCACAGAGGAGCAGAAACTTCATTATATTCATAAGTGGATTTCTTATACAGTAATTTAATCCTAATCGGCTACTCAAAGACTTTATCTGCTATGATTACAGAGGGGATGGACTCTGCTATCTCCCCGGTGTGACACCCCAATTTTAAGAACAAAATTGGAGCACAATATATGTATGCCAGGATCAATTTTCATACATATATCCACATCATAGTAAATATCAAAACAATGCTTTATTAATAATATCGAACTTTATTACAAAAAATGACCCTCGGGTCTGAAAGAAAAGTACAGACTCTCATGAAACTGACTCTAAAATAAACTCTGATGAAGATGCGGAAGATCTGGACTCCACTCCACAGGAAGGTCGACCGGGGGTAGCGCCATCCTAGTACAGGTCGTCAGGGTCGTAGCCTCCGTCTTCTGGATACTCCTGCTCCTCGTACGCGTAGTCTCCAGCGTCTGGGTGGGGTAGCAGGGGGGACAAAGAGGAAGGGTGAGTACATCGAAATGTACTCCGCAAGTGTGGGAAATATATGCTTATGAGGCTTATAGCAAAGGTAGGCTGACTTTGTTTGACTCAAGCGCCTAAAGCGACACACCCTATTAATTCTATTAATCCTATGCACCTATTTACTAGGTTATAGACAGACTCTGTAGAAAAGTAACCACACTCGGAGTCGCACCGAGCAAACCACACTCGGAGTCACACCGAGCAACCAACACCTGAAGTCCATCAGGCAACCGCACCTGAAGTCCATCAGATGACCCGAACCCAAAACCAACCAGTAACCAACTAATCTCAAAGAAGTCCAAGCCGCTCGTGACCGTGAGCACGGCTGATATATCAGTTTTACACTCTGCAGAGGTTGCACATCGTTACCCATGAGTCGTGCAGATCCCGTCACGCTAAACACTGCCGAGGTGTATAGCAGGTTGCACTGCAAGGCCTTTACAAAACTCCCTCCGAGTCCGTTTTACACGTTCACTAAGGTTTCACCGCTAACAGTGGATATGCGCACCACCGCAGAAGCCCCCTCTTGTGCCACAAATCCGACCCCGTGTAAACCCTCAACTTGGAGGCAATTAATTACTTGGCCAGGTCCAGCCCATCCAGATCTCATGGTTGCGCTGTCAAGCCGGGTTACATGCTCTGAGAACCGGGTCCTAGGGATCCAGGCAGGATATGTCTAGCACGAGCCCCGAACCAAAACCAAAAGCAGCTGCCGAGTCCCACGACACAAAACCACCAATACGGGTCCATCCTGCCGGATTTACCTAATAACCATGTTACTACAAAATTACCATGTCCACATTCGTTTCATAGTTCATTAATCAAGTTTATAAACATTTTAACTCCCATCCCAATCATGACTGCAGGGATAAGCAAGACACCTACCCGAACATCCCAAAACAGGCGACAAGGATAATAGAGCAAGATCTAGTAAACCATAATATAGGATTCAAATTTGACATTGCATGCATCTACTAGATCTAAACTACTCTAATACCAAAAGTAAAATAAAGTAGGTGCAAGATGTTCAAGGACACTTGCCTTCGAACTGGGTCGAATCAACTGGGTCGCAAGGATGGTCTGGAGCGTCCTCGTACTCCGCACTCTCTGGCCCAAGCAACATACATGGCACAATACATAGCAATAAATAACAGTACAACAAACAGTATAAAAACAGTAAACTAATAGATCTACTGTGTAGAGAACGGAATTATGAATCTAACGCAAGTTGAAAGGGTCGAATCGGAGTTAAAATGAGCAAGTTGTGGGCATTCGAAGTTGGGTGGCAAAACTGTAAATAGACCGAAGTCATTTTCGTGATTTAAATAAATAAAATAGAAAAGAAAAAGGCCGTGGGACCGGGCGTCATTTAGATGAAAACGGAAGGGCCAGAGTGCAAAGCTACGGAAGACTCAGAGCACCATGCAGGTGGAGCGCGGGTTTATTTCCAAAAAGATAAGGGGCTTAATTGCAAAGGTGTCACGGCTGGTCGGTGGATGCTGGCGTGGCGCTGCGTGGCGGCACGTGGCGCCGACGTGTGACGACGTGGCGTTACGGGGTTGGACCGGTGTGCCATGTGGCTGTGGACTGCGGGTGGGGTTCACGGTGGACCGAGCCCATGGCCGGTGTATACCGGTTCGACGGGACTCTTCTAATCAGAGCCGTTGGCTCGCGATCAGACGGCGCCGAAGGGTCCACGGCGTAAATGCGGCGGCCGTGCGTACGGCTCACGGCGGAGCGCCATGGGCGACGCCCGGGAGCTCACCGGCGTGGTGTGGTTTCGGCTAGAGGACGGTAGGGACCAAGCCCGGGGGTGCAGGAGGGAGAGTAGCACACCGCGAACACGGTGGTGGGGTTGTAGTCACCCGAGACGGACCGGAGAGGGGCGGATCCGCGGTGGCGCCATGACTGCGAGGATCGGCACCTCTCGGAGGTGGGCTATAGAGGTTAACGACCTACGAGAGGGGTGTGGAGAGGTCGAAGGAGCATACAGCGGATCCGATGGGGCTGTTTCGACGACGGAGTGGGCTCGGCAGGGGTAGACGACGGCGAAGACGGCGCCGCACGGCTCGGAGCCCCGGCGTAGTCATTGTCGTGGAGTTCCAGGCGCCGTTTCACGCCTTGATTGATTCCCCTGGATGCGCCGTGCGATCGCGACGCGGTAGGAGCAGAGGATGTGTCCGGTGGTGGCCTTCCTGGGGCCAATATTCCACCGTGGTCGGGTTCCTCGGCGGAGCTGTGCGTCTGCGATGCCGATGGAGGGAAGAACGAAGCCGATGATGGCTTCCCTGCGTGGTGGCAAGCTCGAACCGAGCCCAACAATGGCGCTGGTGGCGAAGGTGGGGAGGTGAAGGAGAAAACCGGTGTCGTGGCAACTAGCGGACTCGGTGCGATTTAGAAGGGTTTTTGTAGGGCGAGGGGAGGGGGTGGCGGCTGCATCTGTTCGTTGCGGTACGTGGAGGGGGAGAGAGCGCAGCGATGTGAGGACGGCGCCGCGCGCGTAGGGCGGGCTGGAGGTTGGGGATAGCGGCCTGACAGCTGTGTCCCACTCGTTAGGGACAGAGCGAGATCGGGCCCGCCCGTCAGTCGGCGCGACAAGCGGTGTGGCATGCGCGCGGAGGTCAGCGGCCCGACGAGGCGCGGGGTGGGCCGAGGGAGGAGGGAAAACGGGTCGCGGCTGGCCTGCTCGCTGCGGACTGGGCCGGGGAGGAGCATGGGTGGGCTGGCGCTGGCGAAGGGCAGCTGGGCCGGTTGGGCCAGTCAACTGGGAGCCGGCTCCGGGCTAGCCCATGCGGGAGGGGCAGGCCGGAGGGAGGAGGAGACAAGGAGGTTTGAGGCCCTGCTACAAATTTCTTTTTTTTTTTCTGATTTCCTTTTGCAAATTCATTTTGAAATCAAGTTCCAATCCAATTTGAAATCAAGTAGTTTGGTAAAAAGTTTTGAAATATTTTTCCTAAGTTTTGAAAATAAAATTTGAGTTTGATTTTGTGAAATTTTTATAAACCTTTTATTTAATTTCTAAATAGAATAAAATTGATTCGCCCTACCCGGGGTTTAACAAATTCTTTTTCACCCAATAAAAAAATGTGCCACGACATGAATGCAACAAACATCTGGCTAGAAATTTTCCTCCATCTAGGATTTTGGCCATTTCCTAATAAAATTCTATTTTATTTTATTAATTTAAAAAATCGGGGTGTTACAAACTTACCCCCTTAACTGGAATCTCGTCCCGAGATTCGGGCTAGAAAGAAAGGTGGTTGGGGAGCTTGTGAGACATACCATGGAACTTTTGGCGCTTGGCATTTTTCTTGTTCATAACCCGATTGACATCTTTGGTTTCGAGGTGTTGTCCTAGAGCTTTCCTCTTGGCTCGACCTTTGCGATCCTCACGCTTCTTCGGGCATTTGCTAATGAAGTGTCCAGCTTGCTTGCAGTAGAAACATAGTCCTTTTGCCTTGACATCTCTTCGGGTGGATATCACTTGATTGTCTTCTTGTGGAACTTGAGGAGGTGCTTCTGTTTGGTGGAGCTCAGGAGGCGCTTCTGTTTGGTGGAGTTGAGGAGGAGCTTGACTTGAGCTTGCAGGTGGGACTTCCGGAGGCTTCTGGACTTGTGCTTGAGGTGTAGCTCTAAAACGGGAAGAGTTTGCAACATACTTTCGATACTTGTCCTTCTTGCCTCGGTAAGGTGTTATCTGAAAGAGTCTATAAGCCTCGTCGCTCAAGTTGCAGTCTTCCCATTGTCGTAGATCCATCAACTGGTATGGGTGAATAGAGGGTTGAGATGGGAGAGAGAAAGACCCCAAGTTAGTTAATTTTATTAATAAAACTTTTGACAAATGATGTCGTTGCAACCTGACAGTTGCAATACACCAACAAGCATTACGAAGAACCAAATCAAACATGTGCACAAATACATGTCAAACAACGTTCTACGAGATCAAACAATTATGGTGGGCATCCTACTATTGGAGGACCTACTTTGAAACAGAGTTTGAACTTTCAGCAGAGATAGACTACAGAAGTGGGAAAATAGGGTGAGACTTTTAAAAATAGTTTTGTAAACAACACGACCTGACTAGGGTAGCGTCCTACGGCCAACACGGCTTTGATACCACTCTGTGACACCCCAATTTTAAGAACAAAATTGGAGCACAATATATGTATGCCAGGATCAATTTTCATACATATATCCACATCATAGTAAATATCAAAACAATGCTTTATTAATAATATCGAACTTTATTACAAAAAATGACCCTCGGGTCTGAAAGAAAAGTACAGACTCTCATGAAACTGACTCTAAAATAAACTCTGATGAAGATGCGGAAGATCTGGACTCCACTCCACAGGAAGGTCGACCGGGGGTAGCGCCATCCTAGTACAGGTCGTCAGGGTCGTAGCCTCCGTCTTCTGGATACTCCTGCTCCTCGTACGCGTAGTCTCCAGCGTCTGGGTGGGGTAGCAGGGGGGACAAAGAGGAAGGGTGAGTACATCAAAATGTACTCCGCAAGTGTGGGAAATATATGCTTATGAGGCTTATAGCAAAGGTAGGCTGACTTTGTTTGACTCAAGCGCCTAAAGCGACACACCCTATTAATTCTATTAATCCTATGCACCTATTTACTAGGTTATAGACAGACTCTGTAGAAAAGTAACCACACTCGGAGTCGCACCGAGCAAACCACACTCGGAGTCACACCGAGCAACCAACACCTGAAGTCCATCAGGCAACCGCACCTGAAGTCCATCAGATGACCCGAACCCAAAACCAACCAGTAACCAACTAATCTCAAAGAAGTCCAAGCCGCTCGTGACCGTGAGCACGGCTGATATATCAGTTTTACACTCTGCAGAGGTTGCACATCGTTACCCATGAGTCGTGCAGATCCCGTCACGCTAAACACTGCCGAGGTGTATAGCAGGTTGCACTGCAAGGCCTTTACAAAACTCCCTCCGAGTCCGTTTTACACGTTCACTAAGGTTTCACCGCTAACAGTGGATATGCGCACCACCGCAGAAGCCCCCTCTTGTGCCACAAATCCGACCCCGTGTAAACCCTCAACTTGGAGGCAATTAATTACTTGGCCAGGTCCAGCCCATCCAGATCTCATGGTTGCGCTGTCAAGCCGGGTTACATGCTCTGAGAACCGGGTCCTAGGGATCCAGGCAGGATATGTCTAGCACGAGCCCCGAACCAAAACCAAAAGCAGCTGCCGAGTCCCACGACACAAAACCACCAATACGGGTCCATCCTGCCGGATTTACCTAATAACCATGTTACTACAAAATTACCATGTCCACATTCGTTTCATAGTTCATTAATCAAGTTTATAAACATTTTAACTCCCATCCCAATCATGACTGCAGGGATAAGCAAGACACCTACCCGAACATCCCAAAACAGGCGACAAGGATAATAGAGCAAGATCTAGTAAACCATAATATAGGATTCAAATTTGACATTGCATGCATCTACTAGATCTAAACTACTCTAATACCAAAAGTAAAATAAAGTAGGTGCAAGATGTTCAAGGACACTTGCCTTCGAACTGGGTCGAATCAACTGGGTCGCAAGGATGGTCTGGAGCGTCCTCGTACTCCGCACTCTCTGGCCCAAGCAACATACATGGCACAATACATAGCAATAAATAACAGTACAACAAACAGTATAAAAACAGTAAACTAATAGATCTACTGTGTAGAGAACGGAATTATGAATCTAACGCAAGTTGAAAGGGTCGAATCGGAGTTAAAATGAGCAAGTTGTGGGCATTCGAAGTTGGGTGGCAAAACTGTAAATAGACCGAAGTCATTTTCGTGATTTAAATAAATAAAATAGAAAAGAAAAAGGCCGTGGGACCGGGCGTCATTTAGATGAAAACGGAAGGGCCAGAGTGCAAAGCTACGGAAGACTCAGAGCACCATGCAGGTGGAGCGCGGGTTTATTTCCAAAAAGATAAGGGGCTTAATTGCAAAGGTGTCACGGCTGGTCGGTGGATGCTGGCGTGGCGCTGCGTGGCGGCACGTGGCGCCGACGTGTGACGACGTGGCGTTACGGGGTTGGACCGGTGTGCCATGTGGCTGTGGACTGCGGGTGGGGTTCACGGTGGACCGAGCCCATGGCCGGTGTATACCGGTTCGACGGGACTCTTCTAATCAGAGCCGTTGGCTCGCGATCAGACGGCGCCGAAGGGTCCACGGCGTAAATGCGGCGGCCGTGCGTACGGCTCACGGCGGAGCGCCATGGGCGACGCCCGGGAGCTCACCGGCGTGGTGTGGTTTCGGCTAGAGGACGGTAGGGACCAAGCCCGGGGGTGCAGGAGGGAGAGTAGCACACCGCGAACACGGTGGTGGGGTTGTAGTCGCCCGAGACGGACCGGAGAGGGGCGGATCCGCGGTGGCGCCATGACTGCGAGGATCGGCACCTCTCGGAGGTGGGCTATAGAGGTTAACGACCTACGAGAGGGGTGTGGAGAGGTCGAAGGAGCATACAGCGGATCCGATGGGGCTGTTTCGACGACGGAGTGGGCTCGGCAGGGGTAGACAACGGCGAAGACGGCGCCGCACGGCTCGGAGCCCCGGCGTAGTCATTGTCGTGGAGTTCCAGGCGCCGTTTCACGCCTTGATTGATTCCCCCGGATGCGCCGTGCGATCGCGACGCCGTAGGAGCAGAGGATGTGTCCGGTGGTGGCCTTCCCGGCGCCAATATTCCACCGTGGTCGGGTTCCTCGGCGGAGCTGTGCGTCTGCGATGCCGATGGAGGGAAGAACAAAGCCGATGATGGCTTCCCTGCGTGGTGGCAAGCTCGAACCGAGCCCAACAATGGCGCTGGTGGCGAAGGTGGGGAGGTGAAGGAGAAAACCGGTGTCGTGGCAACTAGCGGACTCGGTGCGATTTAGAAGGGTTTTTGTAGGACGAGGGGAGGGGGTGGCGGCTGCATCTGTTCGTTGCGGTACGTGGAGGGGGAGAGAGCGCAGCGATGTGAGGACGGCGCCGCGCGCGTAGGGCGGGCTGGAGGTTGGGGATAGCGGCCTGACAGCTGTGTCCCACTCGTCAGGGACAGAGCGAGATCGGGCCCGCCCGTCAGTCGGCGCGGCAAGCGGTGTGGCATGCGCGCGGAGGTCAGCGGCCCGACGAGGCGCGGGGTGGGCCGAGGGAGGAGGGAAAACGGGTCGCGGCTGGCCTGCTCGCTGCGGACTGGGCCGGGGAGGAGCATGGGTGGGCTGGCGCTGGCGAAGGGCAGCTGGGCCGGTTGGGCCAGTCAACTGGGAGCCGGCTCCGGGCTAGCCCATGCGGGAGGGGCAGGCCGGAGGGAGGAGGAGACAAGGAGGTTTGAGGCCCTGCTGCAAATTTCTTTTTTTTTTTTTTTCTGATTTCCTTTTGCAAATTCATTTTGAAATCAAGTTCCAATCCAATTTGAAATCAAGTAGTTTGGTAAAAAGTTTTGAAATATTTTTCCTAAGTTTTGAAAATAAAATTTGAGTTTGATTTTGTGAAATTTTTATAAACCTTTTATTTAATTTCTAAATAGAATAAAATTGATTCGCCCTACCCGGGGTTTAACAAATTCTTTTTCACCCAATAAAAAAAATGTGCCACGACATGAATGCAACAAACATCTGGCTAGAAATTTTCTTCCATCTAGGATTTTGGCCATTTCCTAATAAAATTCTATTTTATTTTATTAATTTAAAAAATCGGGGTGTTACACCCGGCTGCTCCATCGACGCTATCAAAGTTCGCTTCCATAGCGTGACTTATTTCCGGGGTGATTTCGAGGCCACCCAGGTCTTGGCCGGTGTGGGCTTGGGCAGCCCCCAAAGCCATGGCAGCGCCATGGCGGACACCATGGAAGGCGACCTCGTGCACCCTTGCGGGGATATTAGTCACCCTCTCGACGACGCTGTCGCCGGTGGCATTCACAGAATCGACCGCCTCATTCCCTGCCTCCTGAAGGGCCTCCAGGCGCACAGTCAAGTCTGTGAAGTAAGTAGAACACGACGGAGATTAAGCAAAAGAAATTCGATTAAGTGAAGATTCTTCAGAAGAAAAGGGGAATTACCGGCGACACGTGCATCAGACTCAGTGCATTGTTGAACCGCCCGAGAGGCTCTCGCCTCTGCATCCTCCAACGCCTTTTGGAGTTGGGCGATGTGATCCTCGAGGAGGCAGTTCCTGATGGTGGCCTTTGAGTGAAGATTCCGCATTTCTGTCATCTGACGATAGTGGCGAGCGACCGTCGACTCAGAGCTACTGGAAGAAGGGCTTTCGGAAACCGATTCCATTCCAGGAGGAGGCGCCAGAGCAGCGGCGGCGTTGGATGGACCTGCGTCAACCCTGGATAAAATGATGAGAGGAATCAAATAAAGGTCTAAAAAGCCCATGGTGAAGTATCAGAATCAACTGATATGAGGAATAAGCGTGCCTAGCTCGACACTGAGGACGACGATAGGAGTCCACTTCCTCCTCTGCTGGGCGCTTGCCGCGGTTGCTGTTCGCCATTGAAGGAAGAAGAGAGAAGCTTTTTGGTGAGAAATAGGATTTTTCTTTGAATGGAAGGCAAGAACAAGCAGTGGATGCGTTCTGATGTGTGACAGGAAATAGAGACGGAGTTGGAATTTATAAGGGAAGAAAATGCCGTTTCGTATAGTGTGCGCAGAGTACTCGAGTGAGATGTTAAATCATGACACGGTTTTCAAGAGAAAAGCAACCGTCTCGCATTGATCGTCAAGATACTATTCGGGCCATTTGAGATACCGAAAGGGAAGAAAGAAAAGGACTCAAAATTTTGGAATAAAATAAATTCATCCCAAAATTGGGGGGCATGTGTTTACACCAGATTTTGGACTGAAAGGATTATTTGTTTATAGACACAAACAACTGATTTATTCATAAAAGAATCGGCTAAAAAAAATAAAAGAGGCCTGCTTTGACCCGGACACAACCAAAGTTCGTGTAGACCAGACGTGACAAGCTTCAAAGACATTTTGAGTTCGGTCGAACAGTTTGAGTTTGGGTCATCTTTTATTTCCATGTAACTTAGTCATGTTAGGACAGGAGTCAACCGGGTTATAAATAGCTAGAAACCTGAATTTTGTAACACACAACACAATCAATCAACACATCGGCCACCGACCAAAACCCTAGGAGTAGGAGTAACGTAGAACTCGGCGGAACCTTCAACCAGGCAGGGCTGCATCGGCTTGGACCGACCTCCAGTTTGCTTGTAAGTTTCTCCAATGGTTCGTGTCATCGTTCAATAAGGCTGTATTTGGCATCGACCAAACTCTTGTTAAGCTATGGCATGACTAGTTATCGGTTTAAGTTCGTCTTTTGCAAGACTGTCTTGACTCTGATCAATCTCTTGCTTTAGTCGATCTTGACTAGTTATCGGCTCTATTGGTCTTGACAAACCAATAGATTCATCAAGTTATCGATGTTGTTTATGCTTTAATATTTTTCTTTAGATTTAAACAACATCCTGTTCAATCAAGATTGACAAAATAGCTTAAGCTTAAAAGATTGCTTTTATCGGCTATCTAAAGGCTTCGTATGCTTACATCAAAGAAAATAGCCAATCCAAGCCTCTCATCGACTATTTTGACAATCTTGATTGCTACTTGCTGTGCGTTCGAGATATCCGATAAGACCACGATTTGATCTAAGAGCAGATGGATTTGATCTAGCATGTCTATTACGGCTGTATTTCCGAACTCCACAGATATATATGATAGATTAGATTCGCTTGATCCTAGATCGAATCTTGGTTTCAACGGATAGATCTTGTTCGTGCTTCATGGACCCTGCATCGGCTAAAATAGCCGATCCAGTTATTTTTTTTTCATAATGTGTGTTTTTAAATGGCTTGGAATTTACGGATCCACTCGTTGCACCGGACGTGATCTAGCTTGGTCATCATTATGGCTGTATGGAGACACCCCACTGTTGATGATTAAGCTATTTTATCGATATATTTGTTATTATGGCTGTATGGAAACACCCCACTGTTAACGGATAGAACTGCCTGTGCAATTAGTCGATACATTGGTCTCATGCCGTTTAAACGTACGCATAGATCTTTATTTCTTTCACGTGTATAAGCTCATCGGTTGTTTACATGACCAAAGTACTTCTTTACATATACCATAGCCGTTCTGCTTTATATCGTTATCAATGTTTTCATGCAATCTTTTGGGAGTTGACTTTGTAGTCAATGTCCTATAAACAATGGCTATATTAGAGCCGCACAAATTAGAACTGTCTGGTACCAAAACCGGCAGGTTCCACAATTTGACAATTTTTTCGTCTCCTTGTCAATTACAAGTCAAATTGACTGGCACGTCTGAGGTCGCTCTCACCTAGATTCGGCATCGCCACCCTTTGAAGGTCCAGGAGGTTAAGACCCTGCTCTCTACGCCCTCTGAGGACCTTGCGTTCGAGTGTGTTGGCGCTACCGACAGATTTTTTGCGCCAACAGAGTGAAGCTGTTTTTTTTCTTCTCTCATAAAATGGTGAGTTGTGATGAAGCTGAAACCTCGAACTCATCGATGAAGCTGTTTCATAGAACTCATCCATGAACTCCTTTCACAACAGTCTTATAACTTTACCGGGAAAGTTGAGTTGTTTCACATGACACATAGAAATGACGAAATGACAGAAATACCCTTGGTTTTTTTTCCCTTTCCAGCGTTCTTCTCCCACGTCTTTGTCTTCAGATGCGATTCGCAGGAGATCACCCCGTGCCTAGCGTTTTGGAAGAGCTACCCGTGCACAGGCCTACGGCTGTCCGCGCACCGCGCCCGGCGACCGAGCGAGCTCACGGCCCCGAAGGCTCGCCGGCCCAGATGGCTGTAGGAGCGCTCGCTGCCCCCGGCAGCCGCAGCGGCCCTCACTGCCCCGGTGGCCACTGGTCATGGCGGCACTCGCAAGCCCCGGCCCGGCTGCCTAGTGCGGTGGCCCTGGCGGCCGCAGCGGCCCTTGAAGCGGCGCTTGCCGGCCCCAGCTGCCTCGACGGTGCTCGCCAGTCCTGGCGGCCGCAGCGGCGCACTGCGTCACGGCCCTAGCAGCCGCAGCGTCGATCGATGGCCCCGACGGCGCTCGCCGGCCCTGGCGGCTGCAGGCCTTCGCTGCCCCGACGGCAGCAGCGCTGGCCCCGGCGATGGTCCTTGCGGCTGCGTCGAGGCCTGCCGGCGCCCGTTCTCACGCACGGCAGCGCCTGCATCCGGGGGTAGTCCTAGTCCTTGTCTTTGCAATTGGTAGGGCCCACAAAGTGGCAGGTGAGGTTGAGATAAGACTGTCCGCACCGGTTAGGCTATACTATTCGCTACAGCATCTTGGAGGAGAATTTTAGCGTCGAACGGTATGCAGCGCGTTCCGCTACGTCGTCCGCCACCTCGCCCGATCCGGTATATGCAGCGGACTCCCTTTCGAACGCTATCCTCTCGCTCCCGTTCGAAAGCATGCACAACTCTGACACCAACAGCGGACCCCACTATTTTAACAAAATAAAAAATATTATAACTCACAAACCGAAAACTCAAATTAAATTCCGATTGCACCATTGAATTCATTGCAATTAATTCTTCGAAACTAAATCTCTCATGGATATATTTAGATAAAGTGACAAATGAGTCCACAGTGGATAGAGGATGATATAGAAGATGGATGGATGCGAGAGAAATGAGTATAGAGGAGAGAATCTTAATGATTAGACAATATAGAGAATGAAAATAGAGGAATATGAGTGCGGATAGTCTAAGCTATTTTTTTCAGCTTAATAGTTTGACAAAAAAACAACTTACTATGAAACGCTCATCCAGAGTGCATGCATACATGACCGGACTGAGAAAGAGTGAGGTCGTGTTTGGTACAGTTTAACTTCACTAATGAAGCTGTTTTTTTAGAAAATAACTTTATGAGCATGTGAAACTGAGCTGGTTTGAAAAAAATGATTGGTAAAAAAGCTTCACCAACAACTTATGCATGGTTGGGAGAGACAAATAAGAGTGTAAGCTGTGAAAAGCTACTTTTTTTCAGCTTCATCTCAATTTATAGTTTTATGAGAGAACGGAATAAAACTACTTCCAAACGTTTGTACAATCAACTGCAAGGGATTCTTCAACACGCGCATGTGCTTGCCCCGCCAACACTCCTCAGAATTCGTAGCTCTAGCTAATTCTGCTAAAGTGTTTGCCACTTGATTACCCTCTTTCTTTACCTGTAAGATCTTCCACTCATAGATTAGATGTGTAAGCCCTTTTGCCTCGTCTATGATGAAACCTATCTCTGAACTGCCGCTCGTAACGCTTTTCATGGCTGAGTAGATCCGAGCGCAGTCCGTCTCAATGATGATCCGGGACAACCCTCCTTGTATAACCTTCTGGAGACCCTCAACGCAGGCGAGGGCTTCCACCTCTGGTGCATTGCTGCATTTGTTATAAGATCTCCAGACCGAGAAGACAATGCAACCATTGTTGTCCCTACTGATAACTCCAACTCTAGGTTTGCCTGTCTGCACGACAAAGGAACCATCAATGTTAATTTTGGTTTAGCCAGGTGGTGGTGGATTCCATGTCCGATTAGCCGGTGTCTGGGGCACCTTTGGAACGTACTTCCTCCGTATAGGAAAAAAAGTCGTTTTGGATAAGATTTTAGTCAAACATTGAAAATATAAATCATGAATAACTTTTAAGTTATTGAGTTTTAAAATGTAAAAGTTATATGAATAAATTTATATTGATAAACATTTTCATAAAAATATACATATATCATTTTTAATAATTTTTTTTATAAAAACAAGGAGTCAAAGTTATACTTTGGAGATCGTGTCGTTGTCCAAAAACGACTTTCTTTTCCTATACGGAGGGAGTATGGCTGGAGCTCAGTGTGGCTGACTTCTTGCCTCTCACATCAAAACTAAAGGGCACCTCTGACAAGTGAGATAAACTTTCCCAATAACTTAGAAGAAATCCCAGGGAGTCTTGTTCGGCAATATCTAGTGCTGCCGCATAGCTTCACGTAGCGTCCGCGCTTGGGGGCAACGAACCACTGCATGGAAGCTGGACTCTCTTTCATTGCCACACAGGTCGCATACCGAGTTAGCCTCCAACCATCTGCTAAACTTGTTTTGTTTCGCCGGCAGAATGTCCTTGGCCACTTTCCAGGCAAAGATCTTTATTTTTTGGGGGAACTTTGCATTTCCAGATATTGTCCCAAAGTTTCCTTTCTCCCTCAGGATAAGTGCTGGTGCCTACACTGGACTCTCGGATTTGTTCATTCAGGGCAATATTGTAGGCGTTGCGAACTGAAAATATTCTGTTTTCTCAGGATGCCAGGCCACAAAGTCTTCGGTCCTTTTTGGAGGTAGTCAGATTTTTGAAATGGCTTCGCAGTCTGCGGGATTGAATATACCGGCAATTTTATTGTAATTCCAATCATTTCCTTCCACATTAAATAGGTCTGAAACCCAGTGTGACGGGTTTCTTCCTCTGAGGTCTCCTTTGGAAGGCCCAATCCACGGGGACATCCCTGCCTTTTCAGAATGGACACCTTATGAGAAAATTCCCTCGGAATCCATGGATCACGCTAGATGCGAATTTGTCTTCCACTCCCCCTCCCACGTACACTCGCCATATAACTCCTTTTTTAACAATTCCAATCCTTTCGAAATGGCTTGCCAAGTAGAAGAAGGGTTTGAGTCTGGGCAAAAAGTCGTGTCCAGCAGGTGGCCCCAAGGGTAGTATCTTGCCTTCAGTAAACGAGCATGGAGACTTCCTGGGAAGGCTATGTGGCGTCAAGCCTGTCTTGCGAGAAGAGCCTGACTGAAAAGCCGAAGATCCTTAAAACCCAGGCCGCCTAGCCTTTCTTCAGAGTCATTTTGTCCCACGCAATTCATGTCGTCTTCTTCTTTCCTCTATCTGCACCCCACCAAAACTCTCTGATCATGCTCGTGAGCTCATCACACAAGGTGAGTGGAAGCTGAAAGACGCTGATCATGTACGTTGGCAATGCTTGTGCTACAGACTTAATGAGAATTTCTTTAGCTCCAACTGACATACACTTCTCAGAATAGTCCAGCAGCCTCTTTCCTAGTCTCTCTTTAATTGGTTGAAATATGTTTCTTTTTTGGCGTCCTCTGGCCGTCGGGAGCCCCAGATATTTTGCATCAAAATCCCTCACCTGTACCCCCAGTAGACTTACCACTTCATCCTGTTGTTGGACGTTGCTTTTAGGATTAAACATAATCGAACATTTAGCAGGATTTATAAGCTGGCCAGTGCTATGCTCGTAACATTCCAGGATTTCCTTAACCTGGGCGCCTTGCTCAAGTGTTGCTTTGAAGAACAACAGTGTGTCATCTGCAAATAGGAGGTGAGAGATCCCTGGCGCACCTCTGCAAATTTTCAGTGCCCTCAATGACTCATTCTGGATTTTCCTGTTTATTAATTGGGATAGGCTATCAGCAACAAAAAAGGAAAAAAATATGGCGATAAAGGATCACCTTGGCGTAGACCTTGCGACGGGGTGAAGGGCGCCGAAAGCGCACCATTGAAGCGGATCATGTAGCGCACCGACGTCACACAGACCATGACTCGGCGCACCCACTCACTTTGAAAGCCCAACTTGAAGAGAACCTTTTTTAGGAAGCCCCAATCAACGTGATCATAAGCCTTCGATAAGTCCAGTTTATACACACAAAAATTTCCTCGATCATCGGAGTTAGTACTAATGGCATGTAGGCATTCAAAAGCAATCAAAGCATTATCCGTAATCATTCTTCTAGGAATGAAAGCACTTTGGCTCGGCGAAATAATCTCCTGCAATAGGGGCCTCAAACAGTAAACAATGTATTTTGAAATGACCTTATAGATGACATTACATAGGCTAATGGGCCGAAAATCCTGTAATTTGCTCGGATGCTGATTTTTTTGAATTAGAACTAAGCATGTGTCATTGACATCTGCAGCCATATTTCCTGATTTGAAAAATTCCAGCACCCCATTGACTACATCTTCCTTTAACAGACCCCAATTCCGTTGGAAAAAACACGCTGGAAAGCCATCTGGACCCGCATGCCTTAGTTCCGCTGAATTCTGAAAAATGTCTCTTTTCAGTTATATAGGACGATAATAATGGGAGCCCTCATGAGTTAAGTAATTTTTGCAGCTGATCTAGCAAGAAAAGCTAGATCTTGCAGACTTTCAACTAGCCATATATTATTCGGGGGTTGTTTACAGTATGACCAAACTTGATTCTTTTTCTGAAGGAAAAAAAGATTCCTCGAAATCTACATGTGATGTGATCAAGATTCCACACCCGGCCACAGGGTAATTGGACACCTGAAACACACTATACAAGAAAGGGAGTGGCAGAACTCAGAAGAAGGAACGAATCAAACGGAACTTGGCCAAAGGCTCGAGGAGCAAGAAAGTTTGATAGGGCAGCTAGCGCGGGGCATGGTTGTGGCTGTGCTCAAATCAGACTGATGCTTGAACGGTATCGCCACTAATAAGTTGGAGGAAATTCAGTGTATGTCAGAAATAATTTCTGATTAAATTCACAGTGTGCCGGCAAGAACAGCACGGTATATCCGAGCGATGCCCAAGTTTGGAGGTTGTGATCAGGATAACATGCCATTACACATACTTTAGTGCCTTTGGCGTGTTAATTTACTTGTTTTAGCCACCACTGACAACGACGCAATGCTTTTGCATTGCAGATTAGAAAAATTAAGGAAACGACAAGGCGAGATCGGCATAGTGATAGCTAGTGCTTATCACTGGTGGAGGGCTAACCGCTTCAAATATAATATCCGCATCTCTGGATGCTCATCTTCACATGCCCATCTAGCAGCTAGTATGGTAGAACTGTATACTACTACTAGCTTAGTAGCTTGAGCCTGTCCATTCGATTAGCTTAAATCAAACAATGATCAGCCTAGACAATATATAGGCGGTGCAACCTAAGGGTAAATATAATAGCATACTTGCTGGAGGAGAAACCTTTTATCTTACGTGACAAAAGTTGTTTTAATTAAAGCTTATCTATCGAGTATTCCGGTCTACCTTATGTCTTTCATAAAATTTCCTAAGTGGACCATTAAGTTTATTAACACACATCTAGCGAATTTTCTTTGGAATGACTATCCAGGGAATCACAAGATACATTTAGCAAACTGGGATAGTGTCACTATGATGAAAGACTTTGGAGGTGTAGGTATTCCAAATTTAAGGGATTTAAATATTTATCTGCTTGCATCTTGGATTAGAAGATATAATATGGATCATCGACAGTTGTGGAAACAGTTCATTGATCATAAGTATGATACTAATAGCCCAATTCTGTTCTGTGCTTCGATCAATGGTTCTTCTCAATTTTGTAAAGGGGTTATGTGGACGGCTTCGACAGCCAAAATGGGTTTTAGGTGGAAAATAGGAAATGGTAAGAAGGTTAAGTTTTGGGAGGACAATTGGCTAGGTAATTCCAGTTTAGCTATTCAATACTGGGATGTTTATGTGTTGGTACATGAAAAGACTGGCACGGTGGCAGACCTTTGGGATGGCTGTGAGTTAAAGTGTACTTTTAGGAGAAGCGTTGATCATAAGCTACTTAATCTTTGGTTAGAGATTGTTCAACTAGCCTCAACAATATGTTTTACTGATGAGGATGATTTCTCAATTTGGCAGTTCAATTCTAATGGAGTTTATTCCTCCCAGTCTCTTTATAAAGTCCTTAACTTTAGAGGTATTATGCCTGTTCATGTCTCTACTGTTTGATTCCACCTAGAGTGCAATTTTTTCTTTGGCTTGTTTCTAAGAATAAGGTCGGTGTTGACAAGAGATAACCTAAATGTTAGAAAGAAACTAGAGGATATGACCTATTTGTTTTGCTCAGAACCAGAAAGTGTTCAACACTTTATTCTTTGAATGTGTAGTTGCTAGACAAATGTGGAATTGCATCTCTAAAGCCTGTGGTAGAGAAGTAGGAGCTGATTTTCTATCGATTGAACAGATGTGGCTAAGTAATAGGAAGTTTTTAGTGAATAGTTGTTTTAGTGCCATTGCCCTATGGGGGCTTTGGAAACTAAGAAACTCTATATGTTTTCATGGAATTGCTTGGCTGGATTTGAGAAACTTGGTCCTGAGAATTGGGGTGATGCTTCATGCTTGGGGTATTTTGTGCTCTCAAGAGAAGATGCAAGAATTTACAGTGAAGATGAAGAGTTAAAAAGCTATTGCTACAAATCCGGCAAGGATTACTGGCTGAACCAAGCGAAGGACAAGTGGGATGCCTATATGTACAAGCAGACGCATAACTAGGAGGATCAAGTTCATCCAGATGAAGTCCTGAAGAAATTGTTTGGTAATATGATGAGTGATACCGCTGCTAGTGGCAAGGCTTGGTTTAGTTTGTACTAGAGTAGCAGCAGACAAGTTAGACAGGAGGTTTTGCTTGTTTACTTTTTAGGGTCGAGATATGTGATCTTTGGGACGGGTGTTTCTGTTAGATTATTTTAAAGTGACCCATGTAAATTAATGAATTAATTCTATATTAACAGGTCTATGTGTGATGGTTGCTAGACTAAAGGATATGAATTATTAGGTTAAAATACCCTCTTCTCTCCCTTCAAATAAATTATTATGTGTGACTAATTGGTACAAGCTAAATAAACATGCATTAGTACTAGCATGTGAATATGCATTTTGCTGGTACATAATGGATGACTTAATGAATTATTAGTGCCATCAAGCCTAATGGATTGTTAGTGATCAATGTAGCCTGGTGTGTAACCTATGAACTAATGAGCTTACATGCATGATGGATAGTTAAAGATGTAACGGCAGTGACACTACACCATGCATCATGTCTATTTTCTAGTGCTCAATGAAGACCAGGTATAGTGCTTAATAAATAGAGACTCTTGAAATATAGAGAGCTGGTTGCCGTACTATGTCATGAGCATATAAATAGTGCATGCATGTATAGTCTTTGGTACATAGATAGAAAAGAAAAATAGCTTTCAGAAAAGAGAACAGACATGAGAGTAAATTAGTTTTTTCATCGTCAAAAGAACAAGAAAGGTAAGAAGGAAGAGAGGAGAGAAACAATCTCAAGATGCAAGGAGCAAACATAGCGCAAGGTGTGTTTGTGTTGTTAGCACATGAACGAATTATTTGTGTTATGCACATATGTAAAGTTCTTTCATTTTGATTAAATCAATTTGTGCTAATATGATCCTTAAGCTTCCGCGAACTATTTTTATGCTTACATTTGGCATCAGAGCCAGGTTATTTTAGCACTTTTGATTTACCATGATGACTGTTATTTCTACCTTCTTGTATATGACATGAAAAGATATATGCAACATCAAAGTGTATTCAGTTGCATATGAAGGAATGTCTAATGTCTTTATTTATTTATTGACTTATGATCAAGCAATTTATATGTTTATCGTTACAATTTAAATTGAACGAGTGCTCGCGAATAGTTCTTATGAGCTTAATTGTTACAATGTGTTAAATAAATATTTATATCATAAAAAGCATGTTAGCCACCAAAGTGGCCTTGCATGAAGGGATTGTAAATATTTATTTATGCATTTCAATTGTTCATATTTTTTTGATACTATTTATGTGAAAGATGTGGTGAACAATTGAGTTCACTAGTTGTAATCTGGAAGGTTGCCCAAAGGTGGACCATTGATTACAACTGGTAACATGAACGGGATAATCAACACGCTTAATGATTTTGTTAGTCTATCCAAAGATAGTGTGCATTTTGTTTTAAGCATGTTTGATTATCTAATAAATGTATTTAATTTAGTATCAATTTTATGTCGTCCGTGTATCTAAATTTCATCCAAAGATGCTTTAGACACACTTGATATTTTGTTGTTCGAATCCATTACGTATACTCAAAGTATTAATTCGTGGGCATATTTTAAATATTTGCAGCATCTATTAACTTAATGTGTCAAAGTTATAGGATTGTCCAGTTTAATGGGCTGAACTATAACGATTGGTCTGAACAAATTCGGTTCCATTTAGGTGTTATGGATTTGGATGTAGCACTTATTCTTGAAAAGCCCGCAGCCCCTACAGATGAAAGTTCTGAAGATGACCGGGCCTTTTATGCTAACTGGAAACGGTCGAATAGGCTGTCTTTATGCTTGATGAAATTGACGATGGCGGAAAATGTTAAGCCATCGATGCCTGTAACTGAGGATGCAAAAGAGTTCATGGAGAAGCTTAAAGAACACTCCCACTCAGACATTACTGACAAGTCTGTTGTGGGGAGTCTCATGGGTGAGTTGACGACCATGAAATTCAATTGGTCGCTTCCCATTCATGATCATGTAATAAACATGATGAACCTTGCCGCAAAATTGAACTCTATGAGCATGAATGTTGATGAGCCCCTTCTGGTTCAATTTGTTATGCTGTCTCTTCCACCTGAATTTGGCCCGTTCCAAGTGAATTATAACACTCTTAAAGATAAATGGAACATCCAGGAAGCCAAAGCAATGTTAATTCAGGAGGAAGGGACATTAAAGAAAAATGGGGTTCATTCTGTTCATCTCATGGTGGATAATAATGCTAGCAGTAGTAAGGCAAAACCAGGGAACAAAGGAAAGAAGTTGAAGAATCCACTTCATGTTAATGAGGGACAAATCCATAAGAAGTTGATATGCCATTTTTGCAAGAAAACTGGCCATTTCAAGAAGGATTGCTTGAAGAGAAAGAAATGGTTCGAAAAGAAAGGTATACATTATTATATTTCTGTATGCTTAGAATCAAATCTTGTTGAAGTTCCTAGTAATACCTGGTGGTTAGATTGTGGTGCTACTACTCATCTTTCACATATTACGCAGGGATTCCTTATGATCCAACCCATAAGCGGACCTGAACAGTTCTCATACATGGGGAATAGAATGAAGGCACGAATTGAAGGGATCGGGACTTATAGAATAATCCTCGAGACCGGTCTGCACTTGGACTTGAAAGAGTGTCTTTATGTTTCTGAGTGTTCTAGAAATCTAGTGTCTATGAGCAAGTTGGATGCAATAAGTTTTAAGTTCATGGTTGGTGATGGTATGTTTTCATTATATAAGAATAAATTGTTGGGAATATGCCCTAGAGGTAATCATAGAGATGATGATATTTCTATTGTATCCATGATTTATTGTATGTTGATTGAATATCCATTAAATACAACTTGTATTGATTGGCAATTATGTGAATTGTCTGTGGAACTCATTTACTTGTATGGTTATTCAATAGTTGTCCCTGATCGGAGTTCATGTGAGGACACATATGAATATTAGATCAACACATGTATTAGTTGATGACTATGTTTCACAAGTCATAGACATGAAGATGTCGAACTAATAATGTGGGCACATGTATGACATGGGGCTGGACTGACCCAGCATGAGATGTTCTTATTATCTCTTTACACATCATGTACGTTATGTCCTTCGACCTGAGATTGTGGTATGTACTCAAGATATGAATCGACTCACTTAGGGACTATCAAACGCTACTTCGTAATAGGGTAGTTATAAAGATAGTATTCGGGTTTGTCAGGAAGTATGCTGTGAGACATAGACGATCAAGATGGGATTTGCCCCTCTCCACGTGAGAGAGATATCACTGGACCACTCAAATGATTGGATCATAAAATGCATGGCCATGCTTAGGTTAAGTGTTAACCTATGAGTTGGACCAAATATTGTGTGGCAAGGGAATTACGTGTATGTGATCGTGGTGGTTCGTCTGATATGATCTTTGCGTGTACATAGGAGTTGACACGTCTTGCTAGAGGCCGCTGTCAACTATCGGGCGAGTAGGAGTACTCGGGCCGTGTCTATGTGTGCGTGAACCCATAGGGTCGCACGCTTAAGGGGCTGGAAGCCTGATTCGAGTTGGACTCGAATCAGACCGAGATTAGGGTTTGCTAATGGGCCTCCAGGACGACGGGCTCATTAGGGACGCCTATAAATAGAGGGGTGGGGCGGCCAGGGTTTGACCCACGTCATTAGACAGCCGTCGCCCACCCCACGCCCGCGCCTATTGCTCCTCGCAGACCTAGCAGTCTGGAGGCGTGACGCTTCCTCCCTGTACGTGTGGGATACCTCAAAGGTGCTGCATCTGGAGCACAAGGACGAACCGCACGTGGAGACGTGAAGGACGGACGTGATCAACTGCACGACACCGCTGCAACGCGCACGTCTACACCGAGACGTCTTCCGCTGCATCTGCGCGTCTAGTGGTAATCCTGTGATCTATAACTAGCAGTAGTTCTTGGTTTATGGGGTCGAAAAATTTTGTTTTCTGGCTAGCGTAGCATCCTCGTAACCCTTCAGTGGTATCGGAGCCATTACTGCCTTGTTATAGATTCGGTTGTGTGCATATAGAGATATGCACCGTTGTAGATCAGTTTCTGATCTTGATTCGTGATCTTGCCGTGTTGGTCATGTAACGATCTACTACTACCGGTCAGAATTCCGCCATTGGAGTTAAGTGATATGTGTAATGTAACAGAACCGACCAATTTGCACCAGATTAAGCACTGAAAACCTCCGCTCTCGCAGAAATCATCGAGTACTTAAGCTCGTACAAACCCGGTAGTCCGGAAATCTCGAAGGATTTCAAATCATTTAACGACATCCAGCCAAGATCGTACTTGTTCCACGAACATGCTCACGGGTTACATCACAGTTGCATAAAGTTCAAATTACATCGGAGTACGAAATAATATTACAAACCATAGTTTGATAGTAGTAGCGGAAGCAACATAGTCTTTAAAACATAAGTTTGGATTGTTCATAAATACGGTGTCATCAGTTGACCGGGTCCACAAAAGCAACAGATGAGATAAGTGTTGACCATGCCCTTGGTCTAGTCATCACCCGTTACCGGGTACAAGCAGTTCTCGCAGTAGCCATAAAAGCACTGGCCATCTGCAACAACAAGGGAAATAAACCCTGAGTACGAGAAGGTACTCAACTAGACTTACCCGACAAAACCAGAAATAATGAGACACCAAGGATCATGTAGGCTATATAAGTGGGGTTGGTTGTACATACTCCTTTGCATGAAAGCTTTAGTAATAAAACTCAGTTTCAGATGTTGGCAATTGCTTTTAGTCATTAACTCTACCTTACTAGATTTGCACCTGTACTAAACAAGCACTTGCTAATTAATCAATCAAGAGTGACTATTTCATCAATAGCCTTTCAGATTCCATAACCATTTTAGTTCCATAAGTTCTACGGGAGATGATCTAAAGTCAACTGCTCACTGTCCAGGAGCGATGGCGATTATAATCGATTGCTACCCAGCTGGGGATAAAATGTCTCACACTCGCCCGCCACATTCCGGCTACGGCAGTCGTAAGCTACCAATCAGGAGATTCGAGAACACAATGCGCGGGACGGCCATGGGCCCTTCTACACCGGGGGTTATCTCAGTGCCAGGTCGCTCAATCTATAACTGCCCACGGTCATGCTAGGTCAATCAGGCCCTGCCTGCCCTCGGACCATGCCAGGTTGATCAGAATAGTTGCCCACGGTACAGCTGAGACCCTGGGTGTTAGGCGTCAACATCTCCATCACCGGCTCGAATAACCTTACTCGGCTTCGCGGGAGGTACTCAGACCTACTCCGTTAAGTGATCGACGCGTTCAATTTGACTGAAGTTACATTCCCGAACGGGTCCTAGGCGACACAGACGGGAGCCTACTAGCACACATGACCCATGTCCTGCTGCTCTTACATCCCGCCTCCGTCTCAGATTAATTATGACATGGTTATCTCATGATAGCACAGGCTAAACATGATCAGTATCCACCTATTGCGGGAGACAGGAAATCACCCGACTTTTACCGGTCTAAGCAGGGCTAAGCATATAACGAGCCTAGACCTAAACAGGGATATCAAGATATATGGCAGGTGGACAAGGATAAGTAATAATGCATCAACGGTAGCAATCAATTCCTATAACCTAATGCAACATCCATCATCAGGTTAATTGTAAAGCATTTGCAAACAGTAGGAGTTAGAATGCTCCGGGGCTTGCCTCGCTCAAAGTCCGAAGGGCGGTGATCGCGGCACTCCGGCAGCTCTTCAACGTCTCCTCCTGGGATTTTCTCTTCCGGCGTCTCCTTCTGGTACTGCTCCTCGGGTGACAGATCCTGAACTTCCACTACCGATCCTGCATGATGCATAACATGAATAAATAACGCGAATGCATGCGGGATGCATGCGGATGCAACATGGAACAAGGCATTCCAGGAGATAAGCACATGTCATCTACTGCTAAAATAATTCACAGAACAACCTTATATTATATTTTTCCCTGAAACTATATATCCATACAAACCTAACAAAACTGGAATCACATTTTTCTGACTTATACATAATTAGTTATGCATTTTCCAAGTTATCAGCACTTTTCTAATTTAAATAAATCTACACACAAAAATATCACCAAAATGCATTTAACATTTTTCACAGCCTGAACACAACAAAATTTGTTTCATAGGATTTGGACTTAAAATGAGCCTTGTAGGACTTTTTGAAGCCTTTACATACTTCTGCAAAAACAAACTAAAAGAAACTCAATCCTAAACGCTACGGACTCCCAACTTGACTCAGCCGAGGCTCGAGGCAAATGCTCGGCACACTCGACTTGACTCAGCCGAGGCTCGAGGCAACGCTCGGCACACTCGACTTGACTCAGCCGAGGCTCGAGGCAACGCTCGGCACACTCGACTGACTCAGCCGAGGCCTACTATACCCAGATTTTCCCTTTTTCTCTCTCACACTCTCTCTTTGACTCGGTCGGCGAGGCTCACTGGTCAGACGACCAAGCTATTAGGCGAGGCTAGGCTCGGCGGTCAACGGCGGAGTTTGGCGCCGTTGTCGTTGACTAGCCCTAGCTCGTCGGCGGCGAGGCTTCTGGTGATGCTGAGACCATCACTGGATGCGGGTTTGCGAGGCAAACACGACTAACTGACGCGCTGAGCCAAAGGGATACCGGAGCAAGCTCGACGGCAGCCATGGCGAAGCGGCGGCTCTGCGACTCGGCGGCGAAGCTCTTCCCGACGAGCTTGAGGCTCGGCGAGACTAACACTAGCCCAAGCAAGTCCTAAGCGACCTATTGGAGCAACTTTCGGGCCTCGGCATCCCCGGCATTGCCCGGAGCGATGCACGGCGGCGGTCCACGGCGGACATGGCGGCGACACGGCTCGGTTTCCGGCTGAAACATGGCGAAGAGAGGTCTCCATCGAAACCTAGGCAACTACAGCGGTAGAGAAGACTAGAACATGGCTCGGTTTGGGATAGCTTGGCCGGAGATGAGCGGTTCACGTGAAGGTCATGGTGGCAGCCATGGCGAGAACCCGAGGATAGCACTCAACGTTCTGCCTGCTAGAGAGGGAAAGAGGGGGAACCAACCCTGGCAGGTGAAAGAGGAGGTCAAGACGGAGAGGATGGCGGGAGGAATCGGGCGGCGGTGCGGTGAGTAGCGAGTAATCGCTCGCCGGAGTTCGGCGGGCGGCGGCGGCGTGGAGCTCTGGTGAAGATGGGGTGGAGTGGAGCGAGGGAGAGAGTGAGCAATGAAATGCTCTTCTGGTTGCGAGCACGGGGCGGAGCGAAGGCAAAAGGAAACGAAGTGCTGGGTGTATTGCACCTGGCCAGTTCCCGTCGGGGAGGAGCTCCGACCGGTCGCGGCGGCGTTAGGCATCGTGCGCCACGCGGCGAACAAGCACCGAGCGCCAGGGCGATGTGGCGAGTTCGGGCGCAAACCACGGGCGGCGATGACGGTGGTTTGGCCGGCCGGCGAGGCGGTCTCGCGGCGGCGGGTGGTTCTGTCGGCGCGGAGGGAGCGATGTCCGCGGGGGAGAAAAAAGAAGAGGCTGACAGGCCGGGCCTACTAGGGTTAAACTAATGAAGTTTGGTTAAAAACTTTGATGCTCCACAACTCCTAAACTAAGCCGAATTAGGAAAAGGTCCTAAAAGCAAAGTTGCTTAGAATTTTGTAAGGAACAAATCATCTTTAAGGCTCGAGTCCAAATTCTGCTTAAAAAAAAGAAATTTACTTCTAATCAAATTTTCTAATGCAAGGAATCACATTTTAACAACTTTTTCCGAGAAAGTGCTTTTAAACAAAGTTGTTTCTCTCATCAAGATCTACAACTTTGTTTTAAGGCACTAAGTCAGAAACAGAAAGCAAAACAAGGTTACACTAGAGACTATGCAAGGACTTAAGCACTTATTCAGACATATGCATGTGAAATGATGAGATGCTATGCTTATGCCATGACAAATTATGCAGTTTAAGGAATGCTTAACACCGAGGGTGTTACATGTAAATCCAATCATGGCAAGATGGAGATCAATCAGATTGATCGAATCGAATCTAGGTCAAGAACCGGGTGCATGAGATGTACGTCAGCATGAGGAAATCTGCAAAAGAAGCACTGTTCGGTAAAACGGCCATAACTTTTGCATATGACCTCGGATTGAGACAATCTTTAAACGAAAATCGATCTACAGAAAATTTTACATCCGATTTTCACCGGCTCTGGCCGGTTTCGTCAAATTTAGATTTGCGAAAAAAGGTCAGGAAAATTATGTTTTCTGTGATTCAAGATTAGACGTCGGGAACGTTTAACTCTGTTTTGCAGGAATTGATGACTGGTATAGCCCTTATGTGTATGTGATGCATGTATGTAATTGATTCATGGCTTGCACGTCATGTAACATGACAATATGGCAGGAGCCACATAGATATTGTCATCAATTTGATGTAATGGCCTGCGTGCCAAATTGTGAGGATCCTACTTGCGACTATGTAATTACTTTATTAATTACGCTAGTTGTAGCTAGTCTTGGTGGATTCATCACTGGAGGATGGCGTACATGCACCATGTAGATGGAGATCATCGTGGTGAACAGATTGGCGGAGATGGAGATCTCCAAATGGACACTGGGCTATACCAAGTCATATCTGTGTTGATGCTATTCTCTTATTATGTTCTACTTTCACATGCGATTCATGTTTATTGTCTAAATGCGGCAGTGAAAGTGTAGAACGATCCCTCAGTAATGTTCAAGTCATATGCTTCCCCAAGCCTTGCACTGTCATATGTCTTTTACAATTGGTGGCGCGCCTATGAAATTAGGGTGTCACTGATTTTCCTTGACTAGGCAGGTTCGTATCGGATACTTACTGCAGAAGGGTTGGTTGCTTGAACAAGGTCATCCTAACGGTTAGGGACCTTGAAGCATAAGGAGTTGAGCACGCATAGAGATGCTGGCCAACAACAAGAGTCATATGTGATATGATTAGCAAAGAGTTGCTTACCGATCTACCATGTCCACTAGCGGTGATGCTAAAGCTCACTAGTAGACTTGTTAGTTTGGGTCTTGAATCACTAAGATTCAATAGAGGGATATTGATCTTAGTGGGAGTAGATTTTATTAAAGTTTTAATATCATTTACTCTGTCTTGGATACATTGTCTTAGTATTTTGCATTTACTTTTGTTGTAGATAAATGGCACCCGCACCTCAACCATTTACTTTACGTTCGATACTTGAGAAAGATAAGTTGAATGGAACAAACTATGCGGATTGGATCCGCAACCTGAGAATTGTTCTCAAGGCTGAGAAAAAGGAAGATATTCTAGACACCCCATTACCAGAGGAACCTGTTGATAATGCACCTGCTGCTGAGAAAACCGCTTACAAGAAAGCATGTGATGCTGATCTTGAAGTGGGATGCCTGATGCTTGCTTGCATGGAACCAGATCTGCAGATGCAGTTCGATAATAACCATACAACCTACGATATGATCGTGGCGCTGGATGAGATGTTCCAGACCCAGGCTAGAACTGAAAGGTTCAATGTCTCTAAGTCTCTTGCCGAGACTAAGCTAGCAGAGGGTGCAGCAGTTGGGCCACATGTAATTAAGATGGTTGGTTACACACAGAGGTTGGAGAAGCTAGGCTTCCCAATTAGTCCAGAGTTGGCCACTGATTTCATTATCTCTTCTCTCCCACCTAGCTATGGAAACTTCATCTCGAACTACCATATGCATGGTGCGGAGAGGGGCTTGAATGAGCTGTGTGGCATGCTTAAGACAACAGAGGCAGACATCAAGAAAGGTGTTGGCAGCAGCCATGTGATGGCAATCCAAAACAAGCCTAACTTTAAAAGGAAGGGCAACTTTTGGAAGAATAGGAAGGGCAAGGGCAAGGCCAAAGATGTGATCTCTAAGCCAAACCCTCCTGCGCCTGACGCTGCTGGACCAACTCCTGATTCTGAGTGCTTCCACTGTAAGGGGAAAGGTCACTGGAAGAGAAACTGCAAGGTGTACTTAGCATCCTTGAAGAAGGACGGCGGTGGTAAAGGTACTCCCGCTGCTCATACACTTGTTGTTTATGTTACAGATATTTTCCTCGCTAATTCTTATATTAATTCTTGGGTATTTGATACCGGCTCGGTTGCTCATATTTGCAATACGATGCAGGGAATGATAAGAAGTAGAAGCGTTGGAAAAGGGGAGGTTGATTTCCGCGTGGGCAATAATGCAAGAGTTGCTGCGTTGAACGTCGGGACGATGCAACTACACCTCCCATCAGGATTTATTTTGGAGTTAAATAATTGTTATTTTGTTCCAAGTTTAAGTCGAAACATTGTGTCACCATCATGTTTGATGAAGGATGGTTATTCATTTGAGAGTAAAGACAATGGTTGTGTGATCTCTAAGAATAATATGTTTGTGGCTTTTGCATCCATTGTGAATGAGTTGTTTATTTTAAATCTTGATGATGCACCTATGTCTATCTGTAATGTAACTGCTAAAAGGCCTCGATTTAATGAGTTAAGTCCTACCTATATGTGGCATTGTCGTTTGGGTCATATAATTGAGAATCGCATGAAGAAGCTCCATACTGATGGGTTTCTAACTTCGTTTGATTTTGAATCATACGAGACATGCGAGGCTTGTTTGCTGGGCAAGATGACCAAGTCGCCTTTCACAGGATTTCCTGAGAGGGCGTCTGACTTATTGGAACTTGTACATACTGATGTATGCGGACCAATGAGTATGACAGCTAGAGGCGGATTCCAATACTTCATAACCTTCACTGATGATTTTAGCAGATATGGCTATGTCTATCTGATGAAGCATAAGTCTGAGACACTTGAAAAGTTCAAAGAATTTCAGAATGAGGTAGAGAATCAATGTGGCAAGAAAATTAAGGCCTTGCGATCAGATCGTGGAGGCGAATATTTGAGCCACGAGTTTAGCAATCATCTTAAGAGTTGCGGAATTGTTCCACAACTTACGCCACCTGGAACGCCTCAGAGAAACGGCGTGTCCGAGCGACGTAACTGAACTCTGTTAGACATGGTTCGGTCTATGATGAGCCAGTCGGACCTTCCTTTATCATTTTGGGGATACGCTCTAGAAACAGCCGCTTTCACATTAAATAGGGTACCGTCTAAGTCCGTAGTTAAGACACCATATGAGATGTGGACTGGTAAGAGTCCCAGTTTGTCTTTTCTAAGGATTTGGGGTTGTGAAGTTTATGTCAAACGACTTATATCGGATAAACTAACACCCAAGTCGGACAAGTGCTTTTTCGTGGGATACCCAAAGGAAACTTTAGGGTATTACTTCTACAACCGCTCAGAGGGCAAAGTGTTTGTTGCTCGAAACGGTGTTTTCTTAGAGAAAGAGTTTCTCAGAAGAGACAAGAGAGGGCAGAAGGTGTATCTTGAAGAAGTTCAGGATGAGCCATCAGGGATTGACTCCGCAAGTGATGCTAATGTAGCAAAACAAGTTGAGCTACCTATGGCAACAGACACCCCGCCCCAACCACGAAGGTCGACAAGAATTCGTGAGTTGCGTGGGAATGTGTTATTGTTGGACGATGACGAACCTGCGACTTATGCCGAGGCAATGATGGACCCTGATTCCGAGAAATGGCATAGTGCCATGAGATCCGAGATAGATTATATGGGAGCCAATCAAGTTTGGAACTTGGTTGACCCGCCTGATGGGGTAAGACCCATAGAGTGCAAATGGATCTATAAAAAGAAAAAGGATATGGATGGAAACATCCAAGTTTATAAAGCTCAACTTGTCGCAAAAGGTTTTCGGCAAGTTCAAGGAGTTGACTACGACGAGACTTTCTCGCCGGTAGCGATGCTTAAATCTATCCGGATCATTCTAGCAATTGCTACCTATTATGACTATGAGATATGGCAGATGGATGTTAAAACAGCCTTTCTAAATGGAAATTTGGAAGAGGACGTGTATATGATACATCCCGAAGGTTTTGTTGATCCTAGCAATGCTGGCAAAATATGCAAGCTTAAGAAATCTATTTATGGATTAAAGCAAGCATCTCGGAGTTGGAATATTCGTTTTGATGAGGTGGTCAAAGGGTTTGGCTTCCGTCAAAGTGAAGAAGAACCTTGTGTTTACAAGAAGGAAAGTGGGAGCGCTGTTGTGTTTCTAATCTTGTATGTAGATGACATACTGTTGATTGGGAATGATATTCCGATGTTGCAAACTGTAAAGACTTCACTGAATAATAGTTTTTCTATGAAGGATTTAGGAGAAGCAACATATATTCTAGGCATTAAGATCTATAGAGATAGGTCAAAGAGGCTAATAGGATTAAGCCAAGATTCGTACATTGACAAGGTGTTGAAGCGGTTCAACATGGAACAGTCCAAGAAAGGGTTCTTGCCTATGTCACATGGCATGCGCTTTAGCGAGAAACAGTGTCCTTCGACATCTGATGAGCGAGAGCGCATGAGTAAGGTTCCATATGCTTCGGCTATTGGTTCCATCATGTATGCCATGATATGTACATGCCCGGATGTCTCATATGCTCTAAGTGTTGCGAGCAGATATCAAGCTAATCCAGGTGAGAGTCACTGGACACTTGTTAAAAACATCCTTAAGTACTTGAGAAGGACTAAAGATGTGTTCCTAATCTATGGAGGTGAGGAGGAGCTCGCTGTAAATGGTTACACCGATGCTAGCTTCCAAACTGACACAGATGATTCACAATCTCAATCAGGTTTTGTGTTCACAATAAATGGTGGTGCAGTCAGTTGGAAAAGTTCCAAGCAGGAGACCGTGTCTGATTCTACAGCAGAAGCCGAGTACATTGCAGCCAGTGGAGCTGCAAAGGAAGGTGTTTGGATGAGGAGGTTCCTCATTGATCTTGGTGTGTTTCCAAATGCGTCTAGCTCATTGCCTCTACATTGTGATAGCAATGGGGCGATTGCGCAGGCTAAGGAGCCAAGGAATCACCAGAAGAACAAACATGTACTGCGGAAATTTCACCTCATTCGAGAGTTCATTGGAAGAGATGAGATTAAGATGTGCAAAATACATACGAATTTGAATGTAGCAGATCCTTTGACAAAGGCTCTTCCACAGCCTAAGCATGAGGCGCATGTGAGGTCTATGGGTATTAGATATCTAAAAGATTAACTCTAGTGCAAGTGGGAGACTGTTGGGAATATGCCCTAGAGGTAATCATAGAGATGATGATATTTCTATTGTATCCATGATTTGTTGTATGTTGATTGAATATCTATTAAAGACAACTTGTATTGATTGGCAATTATGTGAATTGTCTGTGAAACTCTTTTACTTGTATGGTTATTCAATAGTTGTCCCTGATCGGAGTTCATGTGAGGACACATATGAATATTAGATCAGCACATGTATTAGTTGATGACTATGTTTCACAAGTCATAGACATGGAGATGTCGAACTAATAATGTGGGCACATGTATGACATGGGGCTGGACTGACCCAGCATGAGATGTTCTTATTATCTCTTTACACATCATGTACGTTATGTCCTTCGACCTGAGATTGTGGTATGTACTCAAGATATGAATCGACTCACTTAGGGACTATCAAACGCTACTTCGTAATAGGGTAGTTATAAAGATAGTCTTCGGGTTTGTCAGGAAGTATGCTGTGAGACATAGACGATCAAGACGGGATTTGCCCCTCTCCACGTGAGAGAGATATCACTGGACCACTCAAATGATTGGATCATAAAATGCATGGCCGTTCTTAGGTTAAGTGTTAACCTATGAGTTGGACCAAATATTGTGTGGCAAGGGAATTACGTGTATGTGATCGTGGTGGTTCGTCTGATATGATCTTTGTGTGTACATAGGAGTTGACACGTCTTGCTAGAGGCCGCTGTCAACTATCGGGCGAGTAGGAGTACTCGGGCCATGTCTATGTGTGCGTGAACCCATAGGGTCGCACGCTTAAGGGGCTGGAAGCCTGATTCGAGTTGGACTCGAATCAGACCAGGATTAGGGTTTGCTAATGGGCCTCCAGGTCGGCGGGCTCATTAGGGACGCCTATAAATAGAGGGGTGGGGCGGCCAGGGTTTGACCCACGTCATTAGACAGCCGTCGCCCACCCCACGCTCGCGCCTATTGCTCCTCGCAGACCTAGCAGTCTGGAGGCGTGACGCTTCCTCCCTGTACGTGTGGGATACCTCGGAGGTGCTGCATCTGGAGCACAAGGACGAACTGCACGTGGAGACGTGAAGGACGGACGTGATCAATTGCACGACACCGCTGCAACGCGCACGTCTACACCGAGACGTCTTCCGCTGCATCTGCGCGTCTAGTGGTAATCCTGTGATCTATAACTAGCAGTAGTTCCTGGTTTATGGGGTCAAAAAATTTTGTTTTCTGGCTAGCGTAGCATCCTCGTAACCCTTCATAAATACTATTATGGTTTTGGTATTTTAATTGATGGTTTATACCGTTTCAATCTTGATGATGGTTTTTCTAAATCCTTGTTTAATGTTGAGCATGTCGTTGGAAATAAACGTAGTGCACATAATGAGCGATCTGCTTTCTTGTGGCATAAGAGACTGGGTCATATATCCAAAGAAAGAGTTATGAGGCTAGTTAAAAATGAAATACTTCCTCAACTAGATTATGATGACTGGAATGTATGTGTGGATTGCATTAAGGGCAAGCAAACCTCACACATAACAAAGCACTCTGCTACAAGAAGCACTGAGCTATTACACTTGATACATACTGATATTTGTGGTCCATTTGATGTTCCTTCTTGGGGTGGTGAAAAGTATTTCATTCTTTTTATTGATGATTATTCACGTTATTGTTATCTATACTTGCTGCATGAAAAGTCTCAAGCAGCAGGCATCCTAGAGGTGTTTGTGAATGAGGTGGAAAGACAACTTGATAGAAAAGTAAAGGTAGTGAAATCTGATAGAGGGGGTGAATACTTTGGAAAGTATGATGAAAGTGGTCAGTATCCAGGTCCATTTGCAAAGTTTCTTGAAAGCCGGGGCATTTGTGCACAGTATACAATGCCCGGGACACCTCATCAAAACGGGGTGGCTGAAAGGAGGAATCGTACTCTCATGGAAATGGTTAGAAGTATGTTAAGTTATTCTAATGTACCCTTATCTTTGTGGATGCACGCATTAAGAACCGTTGTGTACTTGCTGAACAGAGTTCCTAGTAAGGCAGTTCTTAAGACCCCTTATGAACTATGGATAGGAAGGAAACCTAGTTTAAGGCACCTGCATGTTTGGGGTTGCCCAGCAGAAGTGAGATTATACAATCCACATGAAAAGAAGCTTGATGCAAGGACCATTAGCGGTTACTTCATCGGCTATCCTGAAAAGTCTAAGGGTACAGATTTTATTGTCCTAACCATAGTACGCGAATTGTTGAGACAGGAAATGCTCGGTTCATTGAGAATGGTGAGATCAGTGGGAGTGAGAATTCACGAAAAGTGGACATTAATGAAATTCAATCTAGTCCTACTCCTATCATTGTTGTATCACAACTTAACAACACTGCTGAAAATATAATCTCTGAACCGATCAATAATATGCAAGTCACAAGTGAAACTGAGAAACCACAAGAAACCATAGTGCAACGATCTAAAAGGCAGAAAAGATCTGCAATATCATATGACTATGTGGTTTATTCAGTTGAACATGAATGTGACTTGAGTATAGAAAATGATCCTATCTCATTTAAGCAAGCCATGAATTGTGAAAATTCTAAAAAGTGGTTTAGTGCCATGAAAGAAGAGTTAAAATCGATGGATGACAACAATGTCTGGGAATTAGTGAAATTGCCTCAAGGTTCAAAACGAGTTGGGTGTAAATGGGTCTTCAAGACCAAACGCGACTCAAAAGGCAATATTGAAAGATATAAAGCCAGACTTGTTGCTAAAGGTTTTACTCAGGAAGAAGGTGTTGACTATACAGAGACCTTCTCTCCGGTTTCTAAGAAGGACTCATTGAGAATTATTTTGGCATTGGTGGCACATTATGACTTCGAACTCCACCAGATGGATGTAAAGACCGCCTTCCTAAATGGTGATTTGGATGAAGAAGTCTATATGAACCAACCTGAGGGATTTTTGGCTCCAGGAAAAGAAGATCTAGTGTGTAAATTAAAGAAGTCAATATATGGGCTAAAGCAAGCTTCCCGACAATGGTATGTCAAGTTCAATGACACCATCACAACATATGGTTTTGTGGAGAATATCGTTGATCGGTGCATCTACATGAAGGTTAGTGGGAGCAAATTTATTATTTTAGTCCTATATGTTGATGACATTCTTCTCGTTGCTAATGACCAATCATTGTTACATGATGTTAAGAAGTTTCTCTCCAATAGTTTTGAGATGAAAGATATGGGTGAGGCATCCTATGTTATTGGAATAGAAATATTCCGTGATAGAAAACAAGGATTGTTGGGATTGTCTCAGAAAGCCTATATTAACAAGATATTCGAGAGATTCAGGATGGAAAATTGCTCCGCCGGAATGGTTCCAATTCAAAAAGGGGACAAATTTAGTGAAATGCAATGTCCAAAGAATGATTTAGAATGTAAAGTAATGGAATCCATTCCGTATGCATCACTTGTTGGGAGCTTAATGTAAGCTTCGACATGTACTCGACCAGATATCAGCCTTGCTGTTGGCATGCTTGGTCGATATCAAAGTAATCCTGGAAAAATCCGTTGGATAGCTAGGAAGAAGATTCTTCGGTATTTGAAGGGAACTATGGATCACATGCTCACATACAAGAGATCAAGCCATTTGGAGGTGATTGGCTACACAGATTCGGACTATGCTGGATGTTTGGACTCAAGGAAATTCACGTTCGGCTATGTGTTCCTATTGGCTGGAGGAGCAGTTTCTTGGAAGAGTGGAAAGCAATCTGTCATTGCTACTTCCACTATGGAGGCTGAATTTGTGGCATGCTTTGAGGTTACTATTCAATCATTGTGGCTGCGGAATTTTGGATCTGGTCTTCGAATTATTGACAATATTGAGAGACCGTTGAAGATATACTACGATAACGCCGCTGCTGTCTTCTTCTCTAAAAATGATATGTACTCGAAAGGAGCAAAACATATGGATTTAAAGTACCTACCAGTTAAAGAAGAAGTGCAAAATAAAAGAGTATCAATCGAGCATATTGGTACTAATTTGATGATTGCGGATCCGCTAACAAAAGGAGTGCCGCCTAAGACTTTCATTGGCCATGTAGAAAGGATGGGCATTATAGATAAAACCTTATTAGCATGATGTGTATACACATGAATATGTGTTGCTCGTAATTTTACAAATTCAATAAAAGTTTGTTTTGTATGCTATCCACATAAAGATATATACAATTATGTTTATGGTGCGATAACAATTTTCCACGTAAAGTTTATTTTGGATTGTTTCGAATAGTAATACATGGAAGGGATCTCGTCTTTGACTTGCGACCGCCATGATTCTATCGATCAATTTGAAATTATATGAGACTTATAAGTTCGATGAAAAGTGTGCACTTAAAGTCTATCGAAATTTCAAAGTCATCTCATGGGTCAGTGGGAGAATGTTAGATTTTTTTAAAGTGACCCATGTAAATTAATGAATTAATTCTATATTAACAGGTCTATGTGTGATGGTTGCTAGACTAAAGGATATGAATTATTGGGTTGAAATACCTTCTCTCCCTTCAAATAAATTATTATGTGTGACTAATTGGTACAAGCTAAATAAACATGCATTAGTACTAGTATGTGAAT
Organism: Coix lacryma-jobi var. lacryma-jobi; assembly: GCA_009763385.1. NCBI lineage: Eukaryota > Viridiplantae > Streptophyta > Magnoliopsida > Poales > Poaceae > Coix > Coix lacryma-jobi. Next base: position 135,108,572 of record CM019827.1, read on the forward strand.
ATGCATTTTGCTGGTATGTAATGGATGGCTTAATGAATTATTAGTGCCATCAAGCCTAATGGATTGCTAGTGATCAATGTAGCCTGGTGTGTAACCTATGAACTAATGAGCTTACATGCATGGTGGATAGTGAAAGATGTAACGGCCAGTGACACTACACCATGCATCATGTCTATTTTCTAGTGCTCAATGAAGACAGGGTATAGTGCTTAATAAATGGAGACTCTTGAAATATAGAGAGCTGGTTGCCGTACTATGCCATGAGCATATAAATAGTGCATGCATGTATAGTCTTTGGTACATAGATAGAAAAGAAAAATAGCTTCCAGAAAAGAGAACACACATGAGAGTAAATTAGTTCTTTCATCATCAAAAGAACAAGAAAAGTAAGAAGGAAGAGAGGAGAGAAACAATCTCAAGATGCAAGGAGCAAACATGGCGCAAGGTGGGTTTGTGTTGTTTAGCACATGAACGGATTATTTGTGTTATGCACATATGTAAAGTTCTTTCATTTTGATTAAATCAATTTGTGCTAATATGATCCTTAAGGTTCTGCGAACTATTTTTATGCTTACAGTTTTCCACCTATATGCTGTAAACGCTAAAGTTTCTCGTTGTCTTTGCTAATGCTAAGACAGGGGCGATGCCTTTTACTCTAAAAAAAAGAAGAGGGGAGAGAAAAGAGAAGGAAAACGGGCTTAATATAAAAGCTGAGAACTTTTGTGAGATGGATTAGTGAGTCATGTATTAACAGTGAAGAGCTAACTATTATATAGGTGGACAATTTTAGGAAAAAGTTCCTATAGTACTTTTATTGTTATTTGATAAACTTTGTCCAAACATAGGCTAACTAGGCTCAAAAGATTCGTCTCAGACATTTACAGACAAACTATGTAATTAATTATTTTTGTATCTATATTTAATGTTCTATACATATGTCTAAAGATTCGATGTGATAGAGAATTTTGAAAATTTTTGAGGAACTAAACATAACCTCAGGGAGTGCGAGAAGGTAGCTGTAGTTGCTGCACTGCAGATGACATGACGCATTTGAATCTTTTTAATCACGGGCGGGTGCCCCATCGGTGAATTATATTCTCTACGGCCATTGAAGACGACTTCTAAAGTTTTAAACGGCCCGTGCGTGCTTGCAAGGGTCAGATTGCTGCATGCATAGCATAGTGCCGGCCCTAGTGACGAACAATGCATTCTGTCCGGCATCCAAAGTGACCAACAGCTCATTAGCTCGTTTTTAATGAGAATTACTCTCTCCGTCCCATTAAAAATAACGTTTTTGACTTTTAAACTTCTCGTTTGACCGTTCGTCTTATTCAAAATTTTTATACAAATAATAAAATAAATAAATCATTATTAAAGTATCTCTAGTGACAAAATAAATTATAATAAAATAAATAATATTTGTACAAAATTTTTGAATAAGACGAATGGTCAAATGAGAAGTCTGAAAATCTAAAACGACATTTTTAATAGGACGGAGGAAGTACTCTGTCCAGTTGATAGAGACTCCTACATTACCATTCAAAAGAGTTTCGTCAAAAAAAAAAAAACACATTACTCTACCATTCAAAAGAGTGCCGGTCCTTTTTTTCCCTCACTCGAGCAAACAGCAGAGCAGTGAGTGGGGCGGTACCTTAGCCGTCAGGGAAAAGCAACGAAGACGGACGTTCACAGCCCCGGGGTAGAGAGGGCCCGCTTGTCATCGTCGTGTTCATGTCTGTTGCTACTTGCTCCCGCCCCACGACGAACCACCATGGGCAACATGCCAACATGCCAAACCCAAGGGATGATGACCTGCGCCGAGGTGCCAGGTGCCACTGCCACCCGATCGGCGCCAACGTATCACCGCGGGATCTGAAATCCACGTGGCCACGGCGACGTCCAGGTCCACATGTCGGTCTCTACGCAACGACGGTGTCGTACGTCCACCTCGACATCGACGGCATCGCCCACATAACAGCCGCACACAGGCGCGCAGCATTGCAGGTGCGGCAACAACACCCAGCAGTTCTGTGCTGTGCCTGTGCGCCTGTGCCCGCTTGGCGCTTTGCGCATCGCTGCGCTACTAGGCTGCTAGCACGCGGGGCCCACGCGCCAGTGTCAGCATCGTCAGCTAGTCACCACTTTTGTCTCGTCCCACTGACAACGCGGGCCGCACGTTCCCGTCGTCGATCGATCACCAACCCCAGCAGGTACAAACACCACTAGTATAAACGAGCGCTCTCCACTCGGGTCTCCTCTCCCCGTGCGTGCTCGCTCTCGTCTTCCTTCGCCGCTTCCCCGCGAATCTCGCCGCCCGGCTTCCGGTCTCCGCTTCCCCCCCAGGCCCCCCGAGTGGGCATGGACCCCTCGATGGCCACGTCACCCTCGCCTCTCCGGCTCTCGGGAACCGCCGCCGGCCCGGTCGCGAGCGCTGCTGCCCCGAGGCCCACCCTCGTGGCGGCCGGCCCTGGCCCCGGCCGCCAGCCCGCCGCCGCGCCCACCACCACCACCCGCCTCCGCGCCATCTCGCCGTCCCCGTCCCCGCCCACCCCGGCGTCCCCCGTGGAGTCGTTCGGCTTCGACGCGCTCAAGGACACCTTCTCCGTGGACGTGGCGGCCGCCGACGCGCGCCCGCTCGACGTCCCGCTCGCCGCGCCCTTCACCATCGCATCCTCCCGCCTCGTCGCGGTGAGCAACGTCGCCGTGCGCGTCGAGCTCCGCAGCGGCGCCGTCGGCTGGGGGGAGGCGCCCGTGCTGCCCTCCGTCACCGCCGAGGACCAGCCGGCAGCGCTCGACGCCGCCGGACGGGCGTGCGCCGCGCTCGCGCGCGCCCCCGCGGCGCCCCTCGGCGCGCTGCTCCAGGACGTCGCCAGTGTGCTCCCGGGACACGCCTTCGCATCGGTGAGGAATCCGCCAGCTTCTCGCCCGACTCATCATCACCTAGTAAAATTTTGCCGCGGTGGATTGACAAGGGTTTGATCATTGATCGTAGGGGACATAGGAACGTGATTCGAGTTAAGAAGCCTAGGTTGTTTGCATATCTGAATTGTCGAACGTGTTGTGCCCGATGTTGATGGTTCAATGCAGTTTAATGTCTAGAAATGATGTAGATGGCTTTTGGGCGCTGAACTACTCAACTAGTGTCAAACAATTTTAGTGATTCGCTGGACCACCAATTTCTGCGGCCAGTAAGCCGTTTCTACTCTTCTAGTCCACACAATAGGCCCGAGTCTTCCAATAGGCCTCTTCAAGGCTCACTGCCAGTCGGCAGTCGATGGAGCCTGCTATTTAAAACACTGCTCACTGCCCATGCTTCTTCAGAATCAGAACCAATACAGAAATACAGAGTTTGGCTACAAACCTACAACTGCAGGTACAGTCATACAGATTCCCCATCTAGAAAAAAAATTGAGGGGCTGGACCAAAGAAAGCTAGACTAATTTAACTCAATTATATACCATACAAAACTAAAATATAGCAGTTTTAAACCTTACATGACGACTATGCTAAATAATTGAAAGTGCATCATAAAACACATAAAAAAAAGTGAAAGATATAGTTTTTATAACTAACCAACAAAAAATTGATAGATGAAAACGCATTCACGCTATCGTATTTTTCGTGAATCATTAGAAGCAATCTATATAAAAGGAAAAAAATTAAATTAGTGACACAAATTTTGACAGTTTAACTTCAAAGTTTTAGAGGCGTACAGTATTCTTTTAGACATTTTGAACAATCTATAAGACTGTAATTTATTAAACCTTAATCAAATTTTGAACAATTACAAAGTTGAAAAAGTAAATCTAAAAATTAAAGAAAAATAGTAAATTAGCAGCTATAGCCTATACCTGTCTCACTCTCTGTCCGGCCAAGGCCCCTGCGGGAGTGCCGAGTACGGGCTCTGCCCAGCTCGATGGCCGCCGCGGCGCTGCCTGGCCCCAATGCGGCAGCGCGCCTGCCTGGCTGCGTGGCTGCGCGCCCGCCGGCCGCTGCTGCCTGGCGCCTCCGCAGGGTCATGGCAAGCACGGCGGCACCTCTGCGCGTGCGAACGGCGAGGACGCGGGGTGGCTCGGCCTCCGCCCTTCGGCCCTCAGCGCTCGCTGCTGACCTGCTGCCTGCCCTATCGTGGCCGCCGACGCCCGATGGCTGACGCCCAACACGCGCAAACCCTAGCTGCCTGGCCGCCGACGCCCGACGCCGCACCCTCGACCTGTGTGCGGCACGCCCGCTCGAGCGGAAGACAGAGGAAAAAAGGCCGATCCTTCCTTTCCCAGTCTCTTGCTTTCTGCTATTTCCAACTGGGCTCAGCTGCCTTCTTTTCTTTACATTAATATGGGCCGCTGAAACATATTTGTTGGCCCAGAAAGACAGCCCAGCTCGGAATTCATCTTCAACCTCCTGTCAGGAGCACTCTAGCCCCTCCTTCCCTCTTGTCAATGGGAGAAAAAATCATGGGGGGGCTAGGGGAGGCTCCAATGGTGTGGCCAGGGTAGGGGGGGCTTGAGCCCCGGCAGCCCCCCCGGCAGATCCGCCCCTGCTAAGAAGAATAACGGTGCCCGAGAAAGTTCTACTGGAAAACCATGTTACGTAATTCCTTTTTAGCAAATAGCACGTTTGGCGGCATTTCAGTTATTTTCCTTATAAATTGATGAGATTCAAAACTGACATGGTTTCCTATATGATTCTGATTTTCTCGATGGCTATTCAATTGTTTGATTTCTGTTTATAGACTTAAAAATGATCTGTCCTATGGTTGTATTTGATTGTATCTTTTTCCATTTTAAGGCCAGAGCAGGAGTGGAAATGGCACTGATTGACGCAGTTGCTAATAGCATTCGCATACCTCTATGGAGATTATTCGGAGGAGCATCAGATAGTGTGACAACTGACATCACGGTACGATTACCTCACTGCACCGATTCCTGATTCCTGAAAGCTCTTAAATACCATAACCAAAATTTTATCCTGACATGTCCCAATTCAGATTCCAATTGTGACCCCAAACGAAGCAGCTCAATTGGCTGCAAAATATCGCGGACAAGGGTTTCAAACTCTGAAGCTCAAGGTTGGGAAGAACTTGATTTCAGATATAGAAGTTCTGAAAGCTATACGACTTGTCCACCCAGATTGTTCATTTATTTTGGATGCAAATGAGGGATACACAGCAAACCAAGCAATTGAAGTTCTTGATAGACTAAATGGTCCGTACTCCTGCAACTTATAAATTGCTAGAGTTCTCAATCCTCATTTTAAAGTTGTTTCAGTACGTTGAACCTGTTATCTATTTTTCACCTGAGCTGTACGACCTTCTCCATGCTTGAACCATGTTAACATGCTTCTATTCTTTCATTGGTTTCAGAAATGGGAGTGACCCCTGTGCTCTTTGAGCAACCAGTTCACAGAGATGATTGGGACGGTCTCCGAGATGTTAGCACCTTGGCCATGGAGAAATACAAAGTCGCTGTTGCTGCTGATGAAAGCTGTCGGAGTTTACTTGATGCTCAGAAAATAATACATGGGAACCTTGCCCATGTTATTAACATCAAGCTGGCGAAGTTGGGGGTTCTTGGAGCCCTTGAAATAATTGATGCAGCAAGAAAAGCCAATGTTGCTCTGATGATCGGTGGCATGGTCGAGACTAGGATTGCTATGGGCTTTGCTGGTCATTTAGCTGCTGGGCTTGGATGCTTTAGGTCTGTTTGCTGTGAAAATTATCTAATTATCTTTTTATCAGCAAGAGACTATTGTCATCAGGATACTGAAACCACAAACTATACACAAATGTTACCATGTTCCATACCTTAAGGCCTGTTTGGATCCATTAGCACTAAAAATTAGCAGCTAAAATTAGTACTAGTGGATCCAAACAGACCTGCTAATAAACTTGCTAACTATTAGCTAGGGGGCTGCTAACTATTAGTTCCATTTGCTAATTTGGAGGTGCTAATAGTTCATATGCATCCTCAACTAACCACCTATTAGCAGGTAGATCCAAACGGCTTCCTACTAAAAATTAGCTAGCTAAAAAGTAGCAGCTATCAGTTATCAGTTAGCTAATTTTTAGTGCTAAAGGATCCAAACAGGCTGTTATACTTGTCAGATCAGCTGCTAAAGTTGTTTTTTAAACTTATGGTTGCAGTTTCGTTGACCTGGACACACCTCTTTTACTGTCTGAAGATCCTGTATATGGTGGCTATGAAGGTAATCTTGCACAAAATGTTATTTGTGTTCCTTCGTGTATAGGTGTCGCCTACTACCGCTATAGGTGCCTGTTTCCCCAATATAGTGGTATAAAGAAGTTGTAGATCCAATGATGCTTTCAGGTCAAAAATTGATTTAGTAATACTTTTGTTTCTGCATGTTTTGTTGTTTGTGTTCTTCCATGACTCCGATTCACTTATTTTTGGAACGAAAAACCACATAGTTGAATAATAAACCTAAACACCTACAGAAACTAGATTTGACACAGCAACACTTTAAAATACTGTTGTCAAGTTATGTGGTGACCTGCATACAGGGAATGGGCGCTAGACACTCAGATAGTGCCTGTACTGATAAGGCAGGAGAAAAATACAAGCGGGCCTGACTCAATTTGCTGAACCCAACTTTTTTTGTAGCATGAATGGCAGGTGCTCTGCCCTTTCATTTAGCAGTAAAGGAAGTATGATACAGGATTGTAAAGGAAAGGAAAAAGGAAAAATATCTACGGGGTCAGGGGGATCATAAACAGCCTGTTTGGTTCGAGGAACCGCCCCGTCCGGCATCAGTGCATGCGGCATGGTGTCGTCCGATTGTTTCTAGAGGAATCGGTCAATTCTGGTTTTACGTTGTTCGAGTGTACCTACCGATGACGGATGGAATGGTTCTGAGCGGCAAACCAAACACTATTTTAGGCTCGGATGTAGGATCGGATAACTCCGCATGGTATCATTCCGTGAACCAAATACGCTGAAAGTGTACATAGCCCTTCTCTTAGGGCGCGGGCAGGGATCCCTCCTCATCTGGCTCACCCCAGGCCTGCTGTAGCACCTGTATTGCCGCTAGGAGCTGCTCTTCATTTCACACATTGTTGTTGAACACCCTTTCATTATCTCAATTTCTCATGAGGACACTACTTGATGTTGCAAAATTTTCGTGGCTACAATGCTTATACTAGGATGTTTTCAGCTGTAATATTACTCTATTCTTATGTTGTTTCCTTTAGAAAATCTTATGACTTTCACAATTCTCTCGTCAGCTTTTGGACCTCTGTACAAGTTTAAAAACGCCCGTGGCCATGGCGGTTTCCTTCACTTGGACAATGATGCTTCGGTATGTACAATTCACCCCTGTTAGCATCTGACTTCCTATAGAACTATTATATTCCTCCTCTCATTACCGTACTAAGTTAATTTTACTGAACCGAAAAGGTGGCATACATTGTTTAGAGCTCCAGTAGATTAAAATTTGTTGATCGTGCAGTTACATTTGCTTATTGTACAGCTCTAGATAGTGGCATTTCTCAATTTATGTAGTTGTTTGTTCCCTATAGGAATACAATTTTCTATGACCCAGTAACCTATATGATATATTTTTTTTGCAGAAATGAAGATGGTTAACGATTTTGTCTGTCTTTCTGGAGCTTCATTGAAGCATTGCGGTGTACTCCACAAATGAATTGTTCCACTGGACAACCATCGCATAACCGGAATCGAACAAGTGATTGCAAGCATATAGCCATATAGGTATAGCCTGCTGTTGCAAATCCAGTCAGGCCTGTAACCCTGGAGTATTTGGTCAGCCTGTAGATAGATATTCAGAAGGCTGACCCCCGCTGGCACTGTTGTTTGAGAGAATTATTTTCTTGGCCCTAAAACAAGTGCCTCTTAGCTTCTTGGCCCTCTTTTTACCGAACTTAGCTATCTGGCCTGAAAACGAGTTTTGATTAGTTTTTTTTGGCCTTCCGTCAGTTTGGCAAGTTAACGGGGTTAACTAGTACGTAAAATTACTATTATACCCCTGGCACCGAATCAAAGCAAACAACAATCTACCGATACATTGTATAAGTCTTACAGCTTGCTTAATATCAATAATTACGCAAAATAATCTATAATAATTTAATTATGCATGGAATCACTACTTTTTATATGCATTTGAACATAACCAGCAACACAATAATTATTTCAATCCACACATAACAGCATATATTTGCTTAGTATCTATATGTTTTATACATATATTTTGCACATAACAGCATCACACTAAAATCCAAGTATATTTATGCCTTTCAGTACATCGAATACACAATAATTCATGGGCAAAGCTGCATCAAATACACACATCTAATTATAATACAATAGCACACGTCCACAATAATAAGTTTACAAATACATAAGATGTTTCGGTTCACATGACAACATTATTCATGAGCAAAGTGTACATCAAATATGAGAATACACACATATCTAACATCAAAGACTAAGCCTTCTTTTACTTCTGGTGCTCATTGCAGGACTAGATGGTTGTATTTTTTTGCTCCTAGTGCCCATGGATGGGCTGTCAAGTGGCACATTTGTTCTTCTATCATTCTTACTACCTAACACTTGTTTCTTCTTTGTGGCTTGTCTCTTCTTGGCAACCTTGGTCTTGACATGTGGTTCTATGTGCGAGAGATGCTGGATGAAAATTGCTTCCGGCTGATTTGAGTCACTTCTTGACCTACATATTTTCAGCACTAAATAATATTAGTTTAATTCACAACAGAAAAAAGAAAAAAATCAGAATTAAATCAAATACCTTTTTGATAGTCCAGAGCTAGATTTAGTTAATTTGTCCTTAGTTTTACTTGAAATCTCCAAACTTTGGCTGTTATCACAGAGAGTATATATTTAGTTTCATAATCGAATTGTCATTAATAGTAACACAAATTTCAGCACTAGTGTCAATTACCTCAGAGAGTATATATTTAGTTTCATAATCGAATTGTCATTAATAGTAACACAAATTTCAGCACTAGTGTCAATTACCTTCTAGATGCCTTAGGAGTACGATCATCGCTATGTCTTTTGTTGCTAGTTGTTTCCAAGTTTTGACTAGAGATCCAAAGCCAATATTTAGTATTGATGCCTAGTTTGAAATAACAAGAGATATTATCTGCCAACTAGATAGAGGAAGTTAAAACTAGAATATTGCCCAAAGCTAAAACAGTTAACATCTTTTCTACGAGTCTTAATATTGCCCAACAATTTGATATCCAACATAAAACTAGAATCGAACCTGTTAATAGAAGGAACACACCACATTTAAAACCATAAAAATATGTAGATGATGTAAATGAAGAGGGAGATGCTAGACTCACCCTCCGAGCAAGTCATTCCCCTCCAAAGCATGAACAGCAGCTATCTCAGAAGTCTGAGAAGCATGGCCGGCATCAAGGCCTTGCTCACGGCCCTCCCTCACAGCATGGTCCAGCTCCGTGGCGCCCTGGCTAGTAGAGCCGGCTGCCAGGCTCACGGCGCCTTGGCTAGCACGACCAGAGCCCAGGGCCGCGACACCCTGGGGAGCCCGGCCGGCTGCCAGGCCAGCGATGCCCGGGAGCGCGCGGCCGGCGGCCAGGCCAGCGGCTCCCTGCGACGCGCGGGCGGCGGCCAGGCCCCGCGGCTCCCGGCGGCGTGCGACCGACAGCCAGGCCCGCGGCTCCCTGCGACACGCGGACGACGCCCAGGCTCGCGGCTCCCGGCGGCGCGCCCGCGGCTCCCTGCGACGCGCAGACGGCGCCTAGGCCGGCGGCTCCCTGCGGCGCGCGACCGGCGGCCAGGCCCGCGGCTCCCTGCGACGCGCGGCCGGCGGCCAGGCCTGCGGCGTCCTGCGGCGCGCGCCCGACGGCAGTGCGGCCGGCGGACAGCGTCGACACCAGCCGGAAGGCCATGTTCTGGCGCGGCCGTGGTAGATCCGGCAGTGGCCCAGGTGGATCCGCTGGCGAGAGCTCATCGGAGCTGGCTTCCTGCATCTGTGGCGGCTAGGGTTGGACGCGAGAATTGCGAAGCTCGAGTCTTCGCCTGAAGCCGCGTGAACGGATATGGGAAATTGGGGAAAGGGAAAGAGAGTCACGGTGTTCTCAAGGGGTAAGGCTATTTTTGTCTTTTCGCGTCCCATGCATGTGCTGGCTCACGGTAGATGCATACGGAACGGACGGAGAGGCCAGAAAACTAAGCAAATTTTAATTTAGGGCCAGATAGCTAAGTTTGATAAAAAGAGGGCCAACAAACTAAAAGGCACTTGTTTTAGGGCCAAGAAAATAATTCTCTCCTGTTGTTTCATCCAGATATTCTAGTAACTTCTGTGCAATAAATACATCTGGCTGTAAATGTCAATACATGCAGGCATCGCAATCTTTTCAGTATAAATAAGGCTTTCCTTGATTAGCTGTTCAGTATAAATAAGGCTTTCCTTGATTAGCTGTTCTGAGCCCTTGTTTAATTGGTGAAAATTTTTGGATTTTGCTACTGTAGCACTTTCGTTGTTATTTGACAAACTTTGTCCAAATATGGACTAACTAGGCTTAAAAGATTCGTCTCGACATTTACAGACAAACTGTGCAATTAATTATTTTTTACCTATATTTAATACTCCATGCATGCGTCTAAAGATTCGATGTGATGAAGAATCTTAAAAAATTTTGGGAATTAAACATGGCCTTAGTTCGCAAAATATTTGGTGAAAAGTTACTGTAGCACTTTCGTTGTTATTTAACAAATTTTATCCAAACATGATCTAACTAGGCTCAAAAGATTCGTCTCGACATGAACAGATTAAAAGTACAATTAGTTATTTTTTTAACCTACATTTAATGCTTCATGCATGCGTTTAAAGATTCGATGTGACGGATACTGCGCAAAATATTTGGGCACATTTCGCGAACTGAACAAGGCTATGTGCCATGGTAAACTACTCTACATGAACTCAAATTCTTGATGATTTGAACGGATAACAGAAGAATTAAATATCACCTGGTTGTTTTAGTAACTCTTATGAGTTGAAACGTCTAGGATTTGTGTCCATTTTTGTGCGTTATTGTCATGAGTAAAGGTAAGAAAACAAAACAAGTATTCTATAGCCACACTTAGCCTAGTCTCAATGAGGTTTCATGCATATTAAATAGGGTGTCACATCAGCCTTTTGCATGAAACTGAGGGGAGCGAGAAGGAAATTGTTTCATCCCACGAAACGTTTGAGCGTTGTTTCCAAAACGGTGAAATCTTAGTGAAATCTCCATTGAGAACGTCATTGTGTTTCATCTCATACAACATGCACGGCTCGAGAGAGAAAAAGAAGAGAGAAAGAAAGATCATGAGACCACGAAGGTATATGAAACTATACATTAAAATTGTACATTGAGAGAAAGATCTATTTTATCCGTGATTTTATTTGTCTTAGAAACCAAGAGATGAAACTATGCATTGAGACTGACGTTACTGATAGCTAACATACTTTGCATTCTAAATGCATAGTTTCTTTATTCAGTAACATTTCTTGGGTAAATAGCAACGTAGTAGCCCTCACAATTACACATGGCTAGTATGCTATCAACTCTTTTGCAATTAAGTCTGCAACCACCTCACCCATTTTTACTCCTATTGGTGTATCATTTGTTTTATTTTCATTTTAAAACTCTTCTATGGAAACATTTCTACATAATCAAAATATTATGTAAATTTAAGGTTCCAAATTGCTCGCTACAACACGCTATGGAATTAAATTGGGTGGACTCTGGGTCCAAACATCACCTGTGCACCCTAATGGTAGATGAACGACACATGACAGAATAGAATATCACACTGGCACCAAACAACATGCGTGAAGGCGAAATTTAGGAGATGAGAGGACAACATGCAGGAACCAGGTGTTGCAAATTTTGATGGGCTTGAGATTTGGTTACCTATATAGGTGTCAACAATCTTCAAAGGACCTACGCTATACAGATGTTCAGCTATTGCAACTAAGATGCTCTACCTTCACTAAACACTGATATTTAGCTTAGTCATGAATTTCTTTTATTAGCGGTGCTAATCTTAACCACGGAAAATATTCATTCTTTTGCTCTAAATGACAAAAATCTATGTCTCTTGTTGTGCTCTTGACTTCAACGATTAAATATTTATTGAGTTCATTGTGGAAACACAAATGAAAAATATTTTGTAGCCATGAATATGTTGATAGATTGAATGATTGCGAGGTAATAGACCTGGAGACATAATGTTCTCCTAGAGCCCTGGACATGTATTTTGAGTTTTGTGTTTGAAAGTTCCTTAGTTCATGTTTCTATACATAATTTATTTAATGTTTCTATTATTTTTAATAAAACCACTAAATAAAATAGCTGCCACTTTGCACTAAGCCATCATTAAACGGCTTAGCTTGTTATCTAAAACATTGTTTAAATTACAATTCTAAATTCGGATGTGTTCCACGGCATAGATTCTAGGGGATGGAGGGCATCTAAGAATCTTCTTTACGTCAACTTTAAACTCTTATTAAATTCATGTCAGGTTGAAACGAAATACTTCTGAAGGACCGGATTGACGACCAGAGGGAGGTGAATGAGAGCCTCAATTTCAACTCGTGAATTAAGTGGCCCTTGTCTCAGAAAAAACACCCCAAAAACGAAGACTCAAAACGACCGGTGAGTTCACGACCTACGAATAGGTGGATACCCTAGGAGATGTCCTAGTGGTACAGCGGAACCCCCGGAGAACTCCCGAAACCAAGTGCAAAAGCCCCAAAGCGAAATTGCACAGACTGCAGATTCGCGGACTGTCCGGGGTCAGGGTCCCGGACTGTCTGGTGACTGTCGGACTGTCCGACACTGGAGGTCCGGACTGTCCGCCGGCAACAAACCAGAAACAGAACTGATCTGAAACAGTTCTGGACGAGTCCCGGATTGTCCGCGGGTTTGTACCGCGGACTATCCGCCATTCACTTGACAGTGAACAGTCATGGGGCTGCGCCTGACTGACTCTGCAAAATCCCGATGCGCAGACTGTCCGCCACCAGGTCGCGGATTGTCCGCCAACACACAGAAAGCACAAAACTGCATGGGTTCAAAACCAAATTCGATTCAATCTCAACCAAATCAAAAGGGACTTCAATCAAACTCCTCCCAGGTGTTCCTCTACGTATTGGGGAGCTAATCCTAAGAAATCATCGCACCAAACAAAGTCAATCAAGAGAAATCTGTGAATCACCGAAAAAGGGGAAGAACGAAGAACGAACGCGAAATCAACCCGATCTATGGATTCGTGAGGTTTGGGGAGAAATCCTTCGGTGGAAAGCAGAGCCTCACGACCAAGAACAAATTGATTCAAGTGGAATCAAAAATCATCTCGCGGAGAGGAAGAACGAAGAAAATCTCCGGGAGATGAAAAAACAAAACGCGAAGAACACTCAAGCAAGAGAAGAATCGATCATGATTTCAATTGTGTGTCTACCACACGAGACTACAGTGAGATTACGGTCTCACTGTGGGGATATTACACCCGTATACCCCCATGGTACTACTTGGGTTGCTCTGCAGATACGGCCCAATCCGAAGACCTTGCGGTCCGCGACCAGGCTGTCGCAGCCGCCAAGGACTCTCCTGATGACTTGCTCAACAAGGAAGATCTAGATAGATAAACCCGGATTCCTTGCTTTAAGGAACCGATTGTAATCTGTTAGGATTCGGCAAGTTGTAACCCTGCTCCCTGGCTATATAAGGCGAGCAGGGATCCCCTCAAAAGGCACGCCATATTCCGATCCAGCAATACAAACCAGCCACCAGAACACAGGATGTAGGGTATTACGGCGACTTGCTGGCCCGAACCTGTCTAAATCGTCGTCTCTCGTCCCTGTGTCTACGCTTTGTAGACGTCTCGCACGCCTCCACCGCTTAATCTACTACCTTGGGCATACCCCTCGGTAGACTGCCGACCATATTTCGTCGACAGTTGGCGCGCCAAGTAGGGGGTGTGTGCTACGACACCATGATCTGCCAAGCGGTCACTTTCCCTTGCTCCATGGTTCTCCCAGAGGCCGCCACCACTTTCCAGATCGGATCTATGATCTGGACCATCGGCGATCACGTCCCTACTCCGGAAACCATGGAATCTGCGCAGCTTCCTGCGCCGAACGCCCCGCCGTCCACCTGTCGCATCATCACGCCGACACGCCACCCGCCGAGAATCGTCCCTTGCGATGACCTGATCGAAGCCATCGACCGGGCCAACCAAGGAATCATGGAGTGCATCGATGCTATCGTGGTAGCTCGCATACAGCTTTCCAACCACCCTCGCCTTCAGCAATTTTCAGGTACACCGTCGGGAGTCTCCAGCGCTCTGCCCGCCCGCCGCCCCAGATCGGATTTGCATCCGGCTCGTCGCCACACTCCGTCTCCAACGTCCATGCCCTTTGGGCTACGCGGCGCGATTTCTACATACCAGCATCAGGCGCTGCGACAATTCTCTGACCAGCTCTGGTCTTTTGGTTCCAACCAGATGTCTCCGACCAGCGTGCACGCCCAGGCGACTCCAGCTCCACTCGTCGGCATGGTGACTCTCCAAGAGATCTCCAACGACACTGTCTCGGCAACTTCGGTGTCTGGATCTACCACGGCGACCGGCTCCACTTCCACGCAGTCTACGACCGTCATCTCCACCGAATCCGGAGCCGACTTCCCACCGTACCGTGGTGGCATCATCTTCAACGTCTCCGCCGACAGTCCGCCACCGCCAAATGAAACGGATCCTGAACGCGCCAATCGGGAGCAACGCAACGTCGACCGACAGCGCTGACGTGACGACGAGCGACGCGAGCAGGAGCGCCGTGACCGGGAGCATCGCGATGACGAACGACGTCGAGATCGAGACAACGTTGGAGGCTGCGACCTCACCTACGAGTTCGACAGAGTCGACGATCAGCCCGTCTATCCGACCCCAAGCGCCAACCTTGTCGTCGTCGTCAACGAACTCTCCAAGCTTCCCGTCACTCCGGAGCTGCAGAAGGTTGTTGCCCACGTCAAGGCTGCCGCTGTGCAGTGCAACGAGAGAGGGCGCTATCCTTCACCCTTCGGATCATCATACAGCAGGACACCGCTGAGTCCGCATCCCTCCCGCAGGAGGCAATCACCACCGCGTCGCGACCAGGAAGTCTCCCAAGGCAACCGCGCCCACAATCGAGCTCCGGCTCATGACGCTTCGACAGGGCCTCGCCCCTTCACCTCTCAGCTCCGAGCTGTCCAGTGGCCTCAAGGCTTCAAGGTCAACACGATGGACAAATACGATGGGAAGGCCAACCCGGAGCAGTGGCTAACCACGTACGAGATCGCCATTCAAGCAGCAGGAGGAGGATTCGACGTGATGGCCAAGTACCTCCCCATCATGCTATCTTCTTCGGCCGACAGTTGGCTCCACAAGCTCGCCGAGAACTCCATCGACACCTGGGAGCAGCTGAAGGAAGTCTTCGTCCAGACGTACAACGCTACATGCGTGCAACCAGGAACGCGCTACGATCTACAAAACGTCCACCAGGAGCGTGACGAAAGCCTCCGGAGCTACATCCGGCGATTCTCCAACATGCGCCTGACGATTCCAGAGATCGCCGACGTGGAAGCCATCTCCACCTTCTCCAACGGCCTGCGCCACAAGGAGCTTCGTGACAAGATCATCCGCAAGAAGGTGGCTACAATCACCGAGCTGATGACAATCGCCAACTCCTACGCCGACGCCGACGACGCCCATCGCCATCACGAGCGCCCACGTCGCCACTCACGTTCCCAGGAACGCCGTCATGATGATGAATGCCGCGATGAACGGTGCAGTGAAGGACGCGACCACCGCTCCGGGCAACGCGACCGCCGTGACGATCGGGACCACCGCCATGATCGGCCTGAGTCTTCTCGTCAGAGGACGGATCACCGTCGGCGCGACCGCCGCTACATCGCCAACACCAACGCCCGACCGAAGCGCACCTACGACAACGAGTACGAGAAGCTCCTCAACGGTCCTTGTCCTCTCCATAAGGGTGCCAAACACTCCATGCGCGAGTGCGATATCATTGCCCGTAACGTACGCGGAAGCGACGAGAAGCGGCCGCGGAACGACAACGACAAGGACAAAGACGCTGATGCCCATGAGCTGACCTTTCGAGCACCGGCGAGGACACTCTCCATCTTCGGTGGCAACATCGTCATTGAGACCGAGCAGAAGCGCCGCCAAGTACAACGCGACATCGCCTCCGTGGCGGCCATCACCGATGACCCCGCCAACGTCCGCTACCTTGACTGGTCGGAGCGCCCCATCACCTTCTCCAGGGAGGACCAGTGGTCGGACGACAAGTACCCGAGGCGTTTTCCTCTCGTCATCAACCCGGTGATCTCCAACTGCCGCTACCGCAAGGTCCTCGTCGACGGTGGGAGCACCCTCAACATCATCTTCGCATCAGCCTTCCGCGAGCTCGACTACTCGAAGCAGGATCTGTTTCTGGCAAACTTCCCGTTCTGGGGCATCGTGCCAGGGAAGCCTTCCATGCCCGTCAGACAGATCACCCTCCTAGTGCAGTTCGGCACACCCGACCACTTCTGCGAGGAGTACATCACCTTCATCGTCGCTGACTTCGACACCGCCTACCACGCCATCCTCAGTCGCCCGACGCTCTCTAAGCTCATGGCTGTTCCACATTACGCCTACCTCGTGCTAAAGATTCCAACGAAGAAAGACGTCCTCAGCCTCTGGGCAAATCTCTAGGTGGCGTACGAGTGCGAGCAGGAAACCATCAACTCCGCGGAGGCACGCTAACAGATCGAAGGCGTCCAGGACTGCATCGCCTATTCCGCCAAACTCCGCCCCGACGATCTCGAGATTCCAGAAAGCTCCGACCAGCGCTCCAGCAAGAAGTCGAAGGACACGAAGCAGGTGGCCCTGGTGGACGGAGCTCCGGAGAAGACTGCCGTCATCGGCACCAACCTCGACCCCAAATAGGAAGACGTGCTCGTCAGCTTCCTACGGAACAACGTCGATGTGTTCACCTGGAAGCCAGCGGACATGCCCGGAGTTCCACGGAAGTTCGTCGAGCACTCCCTGAACGTCTTCGCGACCGCCAAGCCAGTTCATCAAAAGCTTCGTCGCTTCGCGCCAGATAGGAAGGAGGCAATTAGGGTAGAGCTTAACCGGCTTCTAGCTGCCGGTTTCATCAAAGAGGTGTATCACCCGGATTGGTTGGTGAAAGTCCTTGTTTGGTTTTGGGTAATTGATGTCACCTAGTGTACTAACCATGTCATGAAGTGCTTATGAGCTAGGTTGGTACACATCATATGTGGGAGCTAAATGACGATCATGATATTGGTGGTGATGGCCAAAAGATAGATCAAGCGCCTCACATTTGGAAGACGAAGAAGAGAAAAGCAAAATCCTATGGAGATCAAGGCAAAGGTATAAATAGGAATTTTGTTTTGGCACTCAAGACACCATAGAGGGTGTGAGTGCGTTTAGGATAGATAGCCGTACTATTAAGAGGGGAATATCTCAGTGATCGCGGTTATCAAGTGCCACTAGGTGAATTCATACATGCATATGCATTAGGACCTAGTGTGCTAACTCGAATCCTTTGAAAATGATTGTGAAAATGCTAACACACTTGCACAAGATGATAAACACTTGGTGGTGTTAGCACATTTGCAAAGGAGAAGTTGTTGAAACAGTTTTGGATCAAAACAGAGAAGATAATGGAGTTTTCTGTGTGTTGTCGGTGGTACCGACCCTGGGTTGTCGGTGGTACCGCCCAAGAGGCAGCGTGCAGACCTCTCTGTTCCGAGGCGGTTTTTGGCCTAGCGGTGGTACCGCCATTACCCCGGTAGTACCGGCGGCGGTGGTACCGGCCAGGGGTCGGTGGTACCATGGGCATGAGGTGTTTTGCAGAGCCCTCTGTTTGTTTTGAAAAAGGCCTACCGGTGGTACCGCTATAACCCCGGTACCACCGGGATCGGTTGTACCGGGCCTGGCCGGTGGTTGGCGAGTTTTTCGCGAGGCTCTCTGTTGTTTTCGAAAATGGCTTGCCGGTAGTACCGCCATTACCTCGGTACTACCGCCCACGGTGGTACCGACGCAAGGCGGTAGTGACTGGTTTTTCGCAGAGCTCTCTGGTCGCGGCGCTTTTTGGCCTGGCGGTAGTACCGCCATCACCTCGGTACTACCGACCTCGGAGGTACCGACCGAAGTCGGTGCCTCGCCTAAATCAGCGGGACGTACGGGAAACGGCTAGTTTGACTCTGTCGGTGGTACCGCCCAGGAGGGGTCGGTACTACCGACCATGCGCAGGAAGGTAGGGTTCGGGCCGCCGCCGCCCCTTCCCTATATATTGAACGTGGCCGCCTTTGGGGGCTTCTTCTTGACTCTCTGACTTCTTGAACATCCTCTTGAGCAAGATTTAATCCCTCCCTTCGATCTCTTTGCTTGTTAGTGCGAATCCAAGTGAGATCGAGAGATCCAAGTGCATTTGCTTGTGAGTTTGCATCTAGTGGCACTTGGCGATTGTGTTTTGCTGCGGATATTCTTATTACTCTTGGTGGTTGCCGCCACCTAGACGGCTTGGAGCAGCGGAGGAGATTAGGCACGAGTGGTGATTGTTCGTGGCCATCTCCCGGTGATTTGTAAGGGGTTTCTTGTACCTTCCCCGGCGGAGCGCCAAAGGTAACTCTAGTGGATTGCTCGTAGCTTGTGGATCCCCATCTTGTGTTGGTTGTGCGGCACCCTATTGAGGGTTAGGCGTGTGATGCCTATTAGCGCGTGAACCTCCAAGTGGGTGTATCGCTACAACGGGGACGTAGCTTGCCGGCAAGCAAGTGAACCTCGGAAGAAAAATAATTGTGTCAACTTGTCTCCGTGGTATTCATTGATATTCATTTATTAATCTCTTGCCGGATCGGTATACATACTCCTATCTCTTGTATTTATTCTTGTTACATTCTTGCAAGTATTATTTATATGTTGTTGCTATTCTAGTTTTCCTATCTTGTGTAGTGTTTCACATTGTGGATAGGTGGCTTGCACTTTTGTAGAGCTAGCGCTATCTTTGCTACGCCATTTAGTTGTATAACAAGTTTGTTTAAGTGTTGTTGAAGAATTTCTATAGGCTATTCACCCCCCCCTCTAGCCATTTAGGACCTTTCAAGTGGTATCGGAGCAAGGTCACCGTTTATTCAAGGCTTAACAACCTTCGGTGTCAAAATGGCTCATATCAACAACACTAAAAGGCCACCCCAATTTGATGGCACAAACTACAGTTATTGGAAGGCAAAGATGACTACTCACATCAAGTCAATCAATAGAAAAATTTGGAGTGTGGTAGAAACAAAGATTGAGATAGTTGATCCAGAGCATCTCACCAATGCCGAAGAAGAGAAGATGCAAAACAATGATATTGCTCTCAGTGCTATTCATGATGCTATTGATGCAAATGTATTTGAGCAAATCAAGGGCATGGAACTGGCTAATGAGGCATGGAAGAAACTAGAAGAGTCATATGAGGGCACTCAAGCAGTCAAGGGAGCAAAGGCTTATATTCTCAAGGAGAAGTTTGCAAGCTTCAAGATGAAGGAAGATGAAAGTGTGCCGGAGATGTTCAATAGGCTACAAGTGCTAGTCAATGATCTAAAGGCACTTGGGGAAGAAGTGAAGGACAAGGACTTCTCACACAAGTTCTTGAGATGCCTCCCAAAGAGGTTTGGTATGTTGGTTACTTTGCTAGTAAGAAGTGGTTTGGACACAATGACACCAAACCAAGTACTTGGAGATGTGATGACCGATGACACATATAGAGAAGAAAATGAAGAAGAAGAGAAGAAGGATGAAAAGAAGAAAAGTGTGGCATTCAAAGCCACAACATCATCATCCAAGACCAAGAGCAAGGGAAAAGTAAAGAAGGAAGAATCAAGTGAAGATGATTGCTCCAATGCTAGTGATGATGAAGATGAAAAGATGGCCTTATTTGTTAAAAGATTTGGCAAATTCATGAAGAAGAAGGGCTACCGGGCAAGAAGGAAGAAGACATCATACAAGAATAAGGATGAACCAAGAAGGTGCTTCAAGTGCGGTAGCAAGGACCATCTCATTGCTCAATGCCCATACAACAGTGAAAATGACGACAATGACAACAAGAAGGACAAGAAGAGGGAGAAGAAAGAAAAGAAGAGTTACACGAAGAAGAAGAAGGGGCAATCATACATGGTCACTTGGGATAGTGATGCTTCCACAAGTGATAGTGATGAAGATAGTGATAATGAAGATCACAAGACAAGCAAGAAGAAGGCACTTGCAAGTATTGCTATCAACAACAAGCCTTCAATCTTCGATACTCCATCATGCTTCATGGCTAAGGCCACAAAGGTACTATCTGATGATGATGAGAGTGATAGTGATGATAGTGATGATGATGAACCCACTAAAGATGAATTAATTGAAATGCTTGATGATGCTAGAGAACATTTTGATAAAAAGAGAAAGGAGTGCAAAGAATTGCAAAAGAGACTAAAAGCTCTTGAGCAATCCTTTGAGGAGCTCAATGCTACTCATGAGAGGCTGGCGGAAGCCCATGAGGAGCTTGGCAATGCTCACACTAAGCTTAAGGAAGCTCACTCCTCACTTGTTGATCAAGCTAAAACTGAAAAAGTGGTTAAAACATGTGACATAGGCATAGCTTGTGATATAATTGATGAATCTTTCTATAAGCCTATTATTGTTGCTGCTACTAACCCTTCATGTAGCTCATCATCTACCACTACTACTTCATCTATGGATGATGGCTTCACTTGTGATGCCTCACTCATGGTTGAAAATGAGACATTGAAGAAGGAGGTAAATGAGCTCACTCACGCCTTGGGTAAAGCCTATGGTGGTGAGGCCCGCTTGCTTAAGTGCTTGGGTAGCCAACGCTTTTCTCTCCACAAAGAGGGATTGGGCTATACCCCCAAGAATGGCAAGGCGGCTTTTGCTACTCACAAAACTAGTTTTGTGAAGAGCAATGGTCGGTTTTGCACTAGATGCAAGCAAAGTGGGCATATAGAGCTATATTGCAAAAACAAGAACAAGATTGCTAATGTATCCTCTATTCAGTTTGATTCTTGCTATTTACTTACCAGAGGTGTTAATGGTGTGAAAGCTAAATTCATTGGTGCACCAATTGTGGGCTCAAAGAAGAAAGCCATTTGGGTACCAAAGAGTTTGGTCACTAATCTTGGAGGACCCAAAAAGGTTTGGGTACCTAAAAAGAATTGATTTGTTCTTGTAGGTCAACTATAAAGCCGGAGGAAGGCATTGGGTGCTTGATAGTGGGTGCACTCAACATATGACAGGAGATTCAAGAATGTTCGATTCAATCAATTCAAGTGGCAATCATGGTTTTGACTCTATCACATTTGGTGACAATGGAAAAGGCAAGGTTAAAGGGCTTGGTAAGATTGCAATATCCAATGACATGAGCATTTCAAATGTGTTGCTAGTTGAGAGCTTGAACTTCAATCTACTGTCAGTCGCTCAGTTGTGTGATCTTGGTTTCAAATGCATTTTTGGAGTTGATGATGTAGAAATCATAAGTGTAGATGGTTCTAATTTGATATTCAAGGGATTTAGATATGAGAACCTATACTTGGTTGATTTCAATGCTAGTGAAACCCAGTTGTCAACATGCTTGTTCACTAAATCTGGTTTGGGTTGGTTATGGCATAGAAGGCTTGGTCATGTTGGAATGAAACAGTTGAACAAAATAGTGAAACATGATTTAGTTAGAGGCTTGAAAGATGTCACATTTGAGAAGGATAAACTTTGTAGCTCTTGTCAAGCTGGAAAACAAGTTGGTAACACCCATCCTAAGAAAAGCATGATGAGTACCAGTAAAGCATTTGAGTTATTGCACATGGATTTATTTGGACCAACAACATACACTAGCATCGGTGGAAGTAAATATGGTTTTGTGATAGTGGATGATTACACTAGATACACATGGGTCTTCTTTCTTAGTGATAAAAGTGAAACTTTTGAGATCTTC
Source organism: Coix lacryma-jobi var. lacryma-jobi (assembly GCA_009763385.1). Taxonomy (NCBI): domain Eukaryota; kingdom Viridiplantae; phylum Streptophyta; class Magnoliopsida; order Poales; family Poaceae; genus Coix; species Coix lacryma-jobi. Next base: position 135,130,625 of record CM019827.1, read on the forward strand.
AAAAACTTTGTCAAGAGATGTCAGAATGAGTTTGAAACAACAATCAAGAAAGTTAGAAGTGACAATGGGAGTGAATTTAAGAATACAAGAATTGATGAGTTGTGTGATGACTTTGGCATTAGACATCAATTCTCACCCAAATATACTCCTCAATCAAATGGGATTGTTGAAAGGAAGAACAGAACTTTGATTGATATGGCAAGGTCTATGCTCAGTGAATACAATGTCAGTCATTCTTTTTGGGCCGAAGCTATCAATACGGCTTGCTATTGTAGCAACCGTCTCTATTGCCATGGCATGCTAGAGAAGACACCATATGAGCTATTAAATGGAAGAAAGCCAAACATCGCATACTTTAGAGTTTTTGGTTGCAAATGTTATATATTGAAGAAAGGTGCAAGATTGAGCAAATTTGAGAAGAAATGTGATGAAGGATTCTTACTTGGATATTCAACAACAAGCAAAGCATATAGAGTTTGGAACTTGGCTAGTGGTATTATGGAAGAAGTGCATGATGTTGAATTTGATGAAACTAAGGGCTCTCAAGAAGGAAATGAAAATCTTAATGATGTGAGAGGCACTCAATTGTCAAATGCAATGAAGAATATGGATATTGGTGATATTAGGCCAAGACAAGTGGATGATAATGAAGATGACCAAATGTTCTCGTCAAATGTGCAAGTTGATGCAAATCAAGCTAGTGGTTCTCATGATCAATCAAGTGCTAGTGAAGATCAACAAGCTAGTTCATCTCAACCAAGCAATCAAGTGCAAATCCTCCAACCAACCAACATTGCAAGAGATCATCCCATAGATCAAATTGTTGGGGATATTAGAAGTGGTGTGCAAACAAGATCAAGATTGGCATCATTTTGTGAGCATTTTTCTTTTGTGTCATCGTTCGAGCCAACCAAGATAGAAGATGCATTGATGGATGTTGATTGGGTAAATGCTATGCATGAAGAGCTAAACAACTTCACCCGCAACCAAGTTTGGGAACTTGTTGAGAGACCAAAGAACTACAATGTAATTGGAACCAAATGGGTATTTCGAAATAAGCAAGATCAAGATGGGATAGTTGTAAGACACAAAGCAAGATTGGTAGCTCAAGGCTACACTCAAGTTGAAGGTCTTGATTTTGGAGAAACATATGCACCGGTCGCAAGAATGGAAGCAATTAGAATTCTATTGGCTTATGCATGTGCTCATAATATCAAGTTATATCAAATGGATGTCAAAAGTGCGTTTCTAAATGGATATATCAATGAATTAGTATTTGTAGAACAACCTCCCGGTTTTGAAGATGACAAGAAGCCCAACCATGTTTACAAGCTCAAGAAGGCGTTGTATGGTTTGAAGCAAGCACCAAGAGCATGGTACGAGAGGTTGAGAGATTTCCTACTCTCTAAAGGGTTCAAGATGGGCAAGGTTGATACTACTCTCTTCACCAAGAAGATTGGCAAAGACTTGTTTGTGTTGCAAATATATGTTGATGATATTATTTTTGGGTCAACCAACCAAGAGTTTTGTGAAGAGTTTGGGAATATGATGGCAAATGAGTTTGAGATGTCTATGATTGGAGAGCGTAGTTACTTCCTTGGTCTTCAAGTCAAGCAAATGAAGAATGGTACTTTCGTGAGTCAAGGCAAGTACATCAAAGATATGCTTAAGAAGTTTGGTCTAGATGATGCAAAAGCTATTAGTACACCTATGGGAACAAATGGACATTTGGATAGTGATGCTAGTGGCAACATGGTGGATCAAAAGTTGTATCGGTCTATGATTGGAAACTTACTTTATGTGACCGCTTCTAGGCCGGATGTGATGTTTAGTGTATGCATGTGTGCAAGATTTCAAGCTTCACCAAGAGAGAGTCACTTGAAGGCAACTAAAAGAATATTGAGATACTTGAAGCACACACAAAATGTTGGATTGTGGTATCCCAAGGGGTCAAACTTTGAGTTGATTGGATATTCGGACTCCGACTATGCAGGATGCAAGGTTGATAGAAAAAGCACATCGGGCACATGTCAATTACTTGGAAGATCACTTGTATCATGGTCATCGAAAAAGCAAAACAGTGTTGCACTTTCAACAGCCGAAGCAGAATACATATCCGCAGGAAGTTGTTGTGCTCAATTACTTTGGATGAAAGCAACTTTGGATGACTTTGGAATTAAATTCAAACAAGTACCATTGTTATGTGACAATGAGAGTGCAGTGAAGCTCACCAACAATCCAGTACAACATTCAAGAACAAAGCACATTGACATTCGCCATCACTTCATAAGAGACCATCAACAAAAGGGAGATATTTCAATTGAGAGTGTTGGTACCGATGATCAACTTGCCGATATATTCACCAAGCCACTTGATGAAAAGAGATTTTGCAAGCTAAGGAATGAATTGAATATACTTGATTTCTCAAATATGAGTTGATGCACCCTCCGTTATATGACATGCCTCTCCTTCAACAAAGCAAAGGTAAAATTGTGTGGCATGACATTCATCCTTGCTAAGGATATGTTTAGTGCATTTAGTCATTCCTTGCATCTTATAGGGTCATTCATGAAAATAAAATACTTTGGATGTACATATGGTACCACTATTGCTTCTATGTTTGATATGATCTAGTGGTAGCATATGACATGCTTATGGGCTTGTGAACCTAGTGTTTGATCTTGGAAACAAGCTTTCAAGGGTTTAACCGACGTGAGTAAGATAACCATTGAAAGATGTGTGAAGAAGCTTACTCTAGAGCAAACCGTGTTAAATATCTTATGTTTGTTTGCTAGGTTGAACCACACTTGATCACTCTTTTGATTAACTTAACTCCTACTAAAATTGGTGTGCCTTTTATGGTACTTAATGACAAAGGGGGAGAAATGGTTAAGATATATACAACAAAGGGAGGATCAATTAAAATTTGAGCACACAAGTAGGGGGAGCAAGCTCATGAACTTATTGTTGCATTTGAATGTGCATATTCATATGAGTGATTGCATTGCATAAGTTTAAATTCAATACACATGCTTGTGTGATGTATGCTAGGAATAAATTTTGAATGATGATTTGTGCACTAGCATGCATAAGTGGTAGCTAGATGTGAGTTGCTTTTACAAGTGATACTAGATCCTTTCATATAATGTTGATCTCATGAGGTATCTAGTGTTTGTTTTTAAGTCTAGCTAACCATGGTGCTAAGGATGATGAAAATTGGCAACTCCGATTGGTATCACGCTTCAAAGGTCCATTCTTTACACCTTAGCATCATTTGATAGTATTACTCTCCCACATTTCATATCTATGCATATGTGCCGAACTTGAACCAAACACTATAGCACATATGTAGGGGGAGCTAATACTAGTAGAGGTGATTCAAATTTTCAAATATATATCTTTGTAAAAGGTTGTCATCAATTACCAAAAAGGGGGAGATTGAAAGTCCTTGTTTGGTTTTGGGTAATTGATGTCACCTAGTGTACTAACCATGTCATGAAGTGCTTATGAGCTAGGTTGGTACACATCATATGTGGGAGCTAAATGACGATCATGATATTGGTGGTGATGGCCAAAAGATAGATCAAGCGCCTCACATTTGGAAGACGAAGAAGAGAAAAGCAAAATCCTATGGAGATCAAGGCAAAGGTATAAATAGGAATTTTGTTTTGGCACTCAAGACACCATAGAGGGTGTGAGTGCGTTTAGGATAGATAGCCGTACTATTAAGAGGGGAATATCTCAGTGATCGCGGTTATCAAGTGCCACTAGGTGAATTCATACATGCATATGCATTAGGACCTAGTGTGCTAACTCGAATCCTTTGAAAATGATTGTGAAAATGCTAACACACTTGCACAAGATGATAAACACTTGGTGGTGTTAGCACATTTGCAAAGGAGAAGTTGTTGAAACAGTTTTGGATCAAAACAGAGAAGATAATGGAGTTTTCTGTGTGTTGTCGGTGGTACCGACCCTGGGTTGTCGGTGGTACCGCCCAAGAGGCAGCGTGCAGACCTCTCTGTTCCGAGGCGGTTTTTGGCCTAGCGGTGGTACCGCCATTACCCCGGTAGTACCGGCGGCGGTGGTACCGGCCAGGGGTCGGTGGTACCATGGGCATGAGGTGTTTTGCAGAGCCCTCTGTTTGTTTTGAAAAAGGCCTACCGGTGGTACCGCTATAACCCCGGTACCACCGGGATCGGTTGTACCGGGCCTGGCCGGTGGTTGGCGAGTTTTTCGCGAGGCTCTCTGTTGTTTTCGAAAATGGCTTGCCGGTAGTACCGCCATTACCTCGGTACTACCGCCCACGGTGGTACCGACGCAAGGCGGTAGTGACTGGTTTTTCGCAGAGCTCTCTGGTCGCGGCGCTTTTTGGCCTGGCGGTAGTACCGCCATCACCTCGGTACTACCGACCTCGGAGGTACCGACCGAAGTCGGTGCCTCGCCTAAATCAGCGGGACGTACGGGAAACGGCTAGTTTGACTCTGTCGGTGGTACCGCCCAGGAGGGGTCGGTACTACCGACCATGCGCAGGAAGGTAGGGTTCGGGCCGCCGCCGCCCCTTCCCTATATATTGAACGTGGCCGCCTTTGGGGGCTTCTTCTTGACTCTCTGACTTCTTGAACATCCTCTTGAGCAAGATTTAATCCCTCCCTTCGATCTCTTTGCTTGTTAGTGCGAATCCAAGTGAGATCGAGAGATCCAAGTGCATTTGCTTGTGAGTTTGCATCTAGTGGCACTTGGCGATTGTGTTTTGCTGCGGATATTCTTATTACTCTTGGTGGTTGCCGCCACCTAGACGGCTTGGAGCAGCGGAGGAGATTAGGCACGAGTGGTGATTGTTCGTGGCCATCTCCCGGTGATTTGTAAGGGGTTTCTTGTACCTTCCCCGGCGGAGCGCCAAAGGTAACTCTAGTGGATTGCTCGTAGCTTGTGGATCCCCATCTTGTGTTGGTTGTGCGGCACCCTATTGAGGGTTAGGCGTGTGATGCCTATTAGCGCGTGAACCTCCAAGTGGGTGTATCGCTACAACGGGGACGTAGCTTGCCGGCAAGCAAGTGAACCTCGGAAGAAAAATAATTGTGTCAACTTGTCTCCGTGGTATTCATTGATATTCATTTATTAATCTCTTGCCGGATCGGTATACATACTCCTATCTCTTGTATTTATTCTTGTTACATTCTTGCAAGTATTATTTATATGTTGTTGCTATTCTAGTTTTCCTATCTTGTGTAGTGTTTCACATTGTGGATAGGTGGCTTGCACTTTTGTAGAGCTAGCGCTATCTTTGCTACGCCATTTAGTTGTATAACAAGTTTGTTTAAGTGTTGTTGAAGAATTTCTATAGGCTATTCACCCCCCCCCTCTAGCCATTTAGGACCTTTCAGTTGGCCAATCCGGTCCTTGTACTCAAAAAGAATAAAGAATGGCGTATGTGCGTTGACTACACCGACCTCAATAAGCATTGCCCTAAGGACCCTTTCCTCCTCCCCCGCATCGACGAGGTCGTCGACTCCACCGCCGAGTGCGAACTTCTCTCTTTCCTCGATTGCTATTCCGGTTACCATCAAATTGCCTTGAAGGTGGAGGACCAAACCAAGACGGCGTTCATCACACCCTTCGGCGCCTACTGCTACACGACCATGTCGTTCGGGTTGAAGAACGCCGGAGCCACGTACCAGCGCGCAATCCAGGATTGCTTGAAGGACCTCATACTGGAGAAGGTTGAAGCTTACGTGGATGACGTCGTCGTCAAGACTCGCACCGCCGATACGCTCGTCAACGACCTCGAGGCAACCTTTACGGCCCTCAACAGGTTCAAGTGGAAGCTCAACCCCAACAAGTGCATCTTCGGCGTATCATCTGGAAACCTCCTCAGCAACATCGTTAGCCGCGATGGCATCCGCCCAAACCCCGACAAGACTTGGGTCGTCCTCCGCATGCGAGCTCCCTCCAACGTGAAGGACATCCAGAAGCTTACCGGGTGCATGGCGTCCCTCAGCCGCTTCATCTCCAGGCTCGGCGAAAAGGGGCTACCTTTCTTCAAGCTCCTCAAAGCTGGCAAAAAGTTCGTCTGAGACGCTGAAGCCGATCGCGCTTTCTCCGACCTGAAGAAGTACCTCACCCAACCTCCTGTGGTCGCCGCACCTAAGGAGAAGGAGCCTTTGCTGCTCTACATCGCCGCCACAAACCGGGTCGTCAGCTCCGTCATCGTCGTCGAACGTGAAGAAATCGGCCACTCTTACCCCGTCCAGCGACTGTGCTACTTCGTCAGCGAAGTGTTGAACGACTCCAAGACCCGGTACCCCCAGGAACAAAAACTCCTCTATGCGGTCCTCATTACCGCACGCAAGCTACACCACTACTTCCAAAGCTCCGAGCGGTTCATTGTCGTCACAGAATTCCCCCTCGGGGACATCCTCCGCAACAAGGACGCTACGGGACGTATCGTCAAGTGGGCCATTGAGCTCGACTCCTACGACGTCGCCTTCCAGGGTCGCCAGACCATCAAGTCTCAAGCGCTCGCCGACTTTGTCGCGGAATGGACGGACATCCAGACTCTAGTACCGCCGGAAGCGCCAGAACATTGAGTCCTCTTCTTCGATGGCTCCCTCACATTGCACGGCGCGGGCGCTGGTCTCATCTTCACGTCTCCTTCTGGCGAAAAGCTACGCTACGCTCTACAGTTGCTGTTTCCAGCCTCCAACAACAACGCCGAATATGAAGTCGCCTTCCATGGTCTTCGCATCGCCAGCGAGCTAGGCGTCAAGCGCCTCATGGTGTACGGTGACTCCGCTCTCGTCATCAACCAGCTCAACAAGGACTGGAACTGCTCCAACGACAAGATGAACGCCTACTGCGCCGCCATTCGGAAGCTTGAAGACAAGTTCTTCGACGTTGAATACCATCACCTCCCACGCGACCGGAACCAGGCGGCCGACGAGCTATCCAAGCTGGCGTCATCATGATCCCTGGCTCCAGCCGGCGTATTCATCCACGACTTGCTCGGACCTTCCATCGCTGACCACGCAAGCTCCGCTACATCGACAAACGCCATGACTCCACCCCCGCCGACAGGACAACTGGTTGGAGCCATCCCCATAATGCCATCCGACTGGCGGGAGGACTTCTTAAAGTATCTCTCCGAGAACCTCGTCCCCACTGACAAGACAGAAGCCGAGCGCCTCGTTCGCCGCGTCAACAACTATGTCCTGGTCGACGGTGCGCTCATGCGCAAAAATTCCAGAAATGGAGTGCTCCAAAAATGCGTCTCCAGGGAAGACGGCCTACAGATCCTAACTGACATCCATTCCGGCGAATGCGGGAACCATGCGGCTGCAAAGACGTTGGTACGCAAGGCTTTTTGTGCAGGATTCTACTGGCCATCAGCGGCCGCCGACGCCGAGCAGCTCGTACGCACCTGCGAAGGATGCCAATTCTTCGCTAAGCAAACCCACGTCCCCGCGCAAGAACTCCAAGCAATACCGGCCTCGTGGCCCTTCGCCTGCTGGGGACTCGACATGGTCGACCCTTTCCGACCAGCTCCGGGCAGCTTCAAGTGGATCTACGTCGCCGTCGACAAATTCTCCAAGTCTATTGAAGCAAAGCCAATCACCAAGCCGACCGCCGAGAACGTCATCTCGTTCATTGACGAGATCATCCACCGCTTCGGCCTCCCGAACTCCATCATCACCGACCTCGGCTCCAACTTCACCGACAATGTCTTCTGGGACTTCTGCGAATGGCACGACATCCTTATCAAGTATGTCTCTGTCGCCCATCCTCGAGCCAACGGCCAGGTCGAGCGCGCCAATGGCATGATCCTCGATGCCCTGAAGAAGCGCCTTTACCAGAAGGACGAGAAGCACCCTGGTCGCTAGACGCGTGAGCTCCCATCCGTACTCTGGGGTCTCCGAACTCAACCCAGCCGCAACACAAGCGTTTCACCATACTTCATGGTCTTCGGCTCCGAAGCCGTCATCCCCGCCGATGTCGTCTTCCGTTCCCCGCGCGTCGAGAACTACGATGAAGAGGCCTCCGACCAGGCTCGCTGCGATGATCTCGACCGCCTTGAAGAAGAATGGCTGGCATCTTGCCTCCGCACCGCCAAGTTGAGAATACATATGATGAATGATTGACTGTGTTGAGGAAGGTTTGAGGCTTTTACCCGGTTGAGTCATTATCTTGCTATGCGCTTAATGTTATGACTAACCGGTGGCGTGAGTTGTGTGGTGTTTCTGGGTTGGTGTGTGTGTGCGACATGTGTCTCTTGGCTGTGTTGATGTGCAGGTGTGGAGCTCGGAGACAGTGGTCTATGGCGAGGTGAAGGTCAAGTTGAGCCGTGCCGTGCTGACGGACCGGGTGCGGTGAAGGATGGGCGTGCCGTGCGGCGGACGTGCCATGCCGACGAACCGAGCGGTGAAAGGCGGACGGGAGGCTTGGACTGAGGGACCGGAGGGCCAGAGGACCAGCTGTGGTAGCTGGCACGTGGCATCAGCAAGCAGGAGCACATGGGAATGTGCGGTGCATCGGCCGAGTCGGGAGGAAGGCGCTGGAGTCGGGTCGCTTGGCGGGAGGTCGGACACGGGCTTGCGTGCGGCGCAAGTGCCGTCGGCCGAGTCAAGAAGGAAGGCGAAGGCGTTGTGCCCGGCGTGGAGGCTGGACATGCATCGGCATCGGCGCCGGTGGTCGGGGTGTGAGAACCACATCCCGTCTACGGTGCGGGTTCGGTAGCTGAGCCTCAAAAAGCTACCATCGACGGTTTCCAGGTTTGGGCCTCAAAACCTGGGGTGGACGGTTTCCAGGTTTGGGCCTCAAAACCTGGGCGTGCGGGTTTCCGAGTTTGGGCCTCAAAACTCGGGGTGGCCGGTTTGCCTGGTTTGGGCCTCAAAACCAGGGGGTTGGTCCGAAAGGACGGTCGACGCGTGGCGGCACCGAGAGGCTTGCGTTGCGGCGAAGCTATCGGTGAGAAGGCGCGGCGGTCGACGGTGGCGGCACGTGGCGGCATCGGGTGAGGTCGCGTCGAGGCGAAGCTACCGGATGTGCGGGCGTGGCCGTCGGATGAAGATTGACCGGTTTGGACGGTTGTACCCCTGGGGGGGTATTTGGTCGAGTGCTTAATGTAAGGGCGTTTGTGTCATTGGACGTGCGCCTATATATATGAGGCAGGCTGCTAGGGCAGCCGTATCCTTGGCAGACCAGTGGTGGTGTCTCTCTCATTTTGTTCCTGTGAGAGTAGGCTAGGGTTAGGGAGAGTTGGCTCTTGTTCTTGAGCTTTTCGCCATCCAAGCTTTGATCTGCTGGAGTGGCTTGTAGCCCGTACACCAAGTGCTTAATGAATCATCCATTCCTCTGAGTCCAAGGATCAAATTCGTGCTTTAATTTGTCTTGCGATTTTGTTCTTCGCGTTTGCACGTTTTCCCCTCTTTCGTTCTTCACGAGAATTCTTGTTTCGAGGGAAGATTCGCAAATCCGTTTGAACCATCTTGTGTAGCTTTGTGAGAGTCTCCTTTCTACCGAAGGAATTTCTCTAATACCTCACGAACTCACAGATCGGGCGGATTTAGTGTTGGGATCAAGTTCTTGCCGTTCTTCATCCTTTTTCTCCGATTCACCGATTTGGAGTTAGGTTCGAGCCATGATCTCTTAGGAGTAGCTCACTAACATCCTTGTGACCCCTCACACGAAGTTGGAGCCCTAGTGCTTTTGATTTGAGGGAGATCGGGTTGATTCGGTGGATGAACAGAGGTGCATCGCGGTGACCGGACGCACGAGTCGCACCGACCGGACGCTTGGTCGTGAGTCCGGTCGTTGAACACGTTCTCTGCGTCTCCTTCGTGACTTGACCGGACGCACGCCTCATATCGACCGGACGCTATCCCGTGCGTCCGATCGTTGAAGGCCGAGCGAAATACTGTGCGAGATTCTGACCGGACGCTAGGGTTTCGCGTGACCGGACGCACTGAAGGCACTGTTCATTGCCTCCTCGGTGCTTGACCGGACGCTCAGTTGTAACGACCGGACGCTTGATCACCGTGAGTCCGGTCGTGAACAGAGAGCATCCAGAGAGGTTTTTCTCTGACCGGACGCGTCCGATCGACACTGACCGGACGCACCTCAGAGTCCGGTCAGTGCAGTGTTTGCGCGTTTTCGCCCGTATCTTTTGCGTTCGAGCTCCGATTTGAGATCCGCTTTTTGCGTTGGATTCCCGACTCTGTGCTCTACAGAAACCGGGCTTCCCGCTTTGTGAAAAAGCCTGAATCCCCCTCGCGTTGCTCGGGGGAGGTTGAGTTTACCCAAACTCCATCCTGTCACTAGTTGACTCGCGTGGATTTGGAAGAGGGAGCTTTTGTGGTGTCCCGCTGTGTTCCTAGGGAACATCCACCCATTCTCTTGGGTCGTGGACATCACGTGTGTCGGCTTTGCTCTTGGGGTTGATTTTGTTGGGACAGAGGCCGGAATTTCTGAGAAGAAATTTTTAGGCTCCCATTCACCCCCCCTCTGGTCGCCTTGCGATAGCTTTTTCGGTCCTTCAATTGGTATCGGAGCCAGTTAGGGATCTCTCTACCTTAACCGGTTCCGGATCCGCGAAGGCGACCTTTTGAGAGCGGTTCTGTTTCCGGCTTTTTATTTTGCCGAGGTGTTAAGTTTTTGTCTTGCTAACACTAACGGTGCTTTTGGAGTGCACCAAGTTCTTCTTCAAGTATGTCTGTGTCTTTCAGCATGAACGGTTCCATGGACGACATCTTGGGAAGAAGGAGGAGTGCAGTTGATGAGAGGGATCGCGAGGTGAACGATCTGCTGAACCTTCTGCAACGTGATGAGCTCTCACCGGAGGATCTCCTACGTCAACTTGGCAAGGCCAAGAGAGGTATACTTGCTCGTGGACTTGTGAGCTTGCACAAGCTTTGTGATTTGAAGTCTAGTATCTCTTTACCTTGCACCTCCTGTAGTGACATGGTTAGGAAGGTTGATGAGCTACGCTTTTCTCTTGCTAGCTTAAAATCTGAAAATAAAATGTTGAAATCCAATGCCTCCAAACCATGTTTAGCTTGCATTGACTTGGGCAAGGACCTTGATTGTGCTAAAAATGAAATAGCCTTGTTAAAGTCAAATGCTTTTCTGCCATGTGTCAACTGTGAATCTTTTGTTGCTAGACTTAGAGAATATAGTCTGATTCACAGGACATGTGTAGATGACCTTGAGCATGCTAGGGCTGAAATTGTAGAGTTAAATGCTAGGCCTTGTAGCTTGTGCTCTTTGAATAAAGATGTTTGCCATACTTCTAATGCTATTCATGATTCTTTGCTTGATGTTTCTGGTGATGTTTCTCCCACAGATTTCATTTGCACATCTTGCATTGATTTGGAAAAAGAAGTTTTGGTTTTGAAGCAAATGCGCGATGATATGAGCGCTAAGTTGGTTGAGCACAATGATATGAGTGCCAACCTTGAGGGGGAAGTCGAGCTCTTGCGTACCACATATGCCGAGTGCATAAAAGAGGAGATGGAGAACTTGAGAAACACTCCTTGTGGTACTTGTGACCGCCTCAAGTTTGAAAATGAGGTTTTGGCCACAAGATGCAAGAGCCTTTGTGCTAAGTCATTTGAGTCACGCTTTTCTTCCAACTCCGATGTTGATATTTCCATTTCTGCATCTTTGCAACCGGAGTTGAGTTCTTGTGTTGCGCGTGAGTCTTTTGACGTTAGCACTAGTGCCAAGGTTTCGGATAGCTCTTTCATAGCTACTCTTAACCTTGCTAGTTCTTCGAGTGATGTCCCTTCTCATATTTTTGGGACTCGTCCTCCCAATCCGGTTTTTCATTGCACCTTTTGCAAGAAGGAGGGACATTCGCTCGATTTTTGTTTTCGCCGTGTCAAGCACGAGCGGCGGATTCGAGCTAAGGCTTTTAGGAAGCCGCGTAGCCTTTCCCATGGCACGTGTGCTCCTAACGTTGGCACCAAGTTGGTGATTGATTCTTCTTGTTCTAACCAAGGGACTTCTCACTTGTCGGAGAATGGTGTGCCTTCCAGTAGGCCTTTGTACCATTGCTCTTTTTGTGAGAAAGATGGGCATCAAGAAAGCTTTTGCTATCGGCGTGCCAAACGTTTGCGCCAAGCTCGCTCTTCTAGGAAGATGGTGATTCATAGCCCGTCTCATGGCATGAACGCTTGTGTTCCTAGTAAGAAGCCCATTTTTGTTGATGGGATTTATGACTCCTTTTCTAGTGGGATAGGTCATGGTCGTGGACATGTTTCTACTGCTTCTTCTCGTGGTCCACGTCATGCTTCTCATGGTGCATCTATTGGTTCTTCTTCAAAGACCTTGGAAGATGTTTGCCTCTTTTCCCGTGGTTCGACTCGTTCTTCTCCTCGAGTTGTCCTTTTGAGGAATGCTTCCAAGGGTGTTTCAAAATTGCATTTGAACCAACATGTGCATCATGCTAACCCACATGAGAAGTTGAGATTTGTGACCAAGTCCTGGATCCCCAAGTACATGCTTGCTAACCCTTCGGGATCCAAGGCTCGGGTTATCTTGTCCTCTTGTGTGTAGATATGAGGACGCGGGGTGGAGAACATGCGCCTGATGGAGCTTGATCTTTTAGATGTGATCAAGTTTGATGGTTCTCTGCATCCCGCCTAGATTTGCCTCCAAAGAGGTTTGTATATCTTGGTGAGCTTTCTTATACACTCATACCTTGTACATCCCCGCTCTATTTCTTGTGGTATGAGATGGTTCTTCATATGCTCACTTGTATAGTTTTTACATGGACATTTTCCTTTGTATCATGTTTTGCTTTAGTCTAGCATGTGCTATCTTCTGTATATCTTGTCATGCTAGCTTTGTGTATAGCTTCTGTGGATTATCCACTTTTCATGCTAGTCTGTGATCCTTATGAACATTATGCCATGTTTTACCATACCTCTCCATGAGCTTTACTTGTAGAGGTGTGATGTTCATTAGGTGTCACTTTTCAGGTGCTAGTTTTGATTAGCTACATGTATCCTGTTGATATGATTAGTTTGAGCACTAGTCTTTCCTCGATTTTATCATGTTACATGCTTTTGGATCTATTGCTATCATTATCTTGCATTGTAGCATGTGTTGAGGCTTAGGCTATGTTTGGGTTGATCATGTTTTTAGGCTGCATTTTGCTATACAGTGCTTTATCCTGTTGCATGGTAGTCTAGGCTAGTTTGAGTTCAGATCTCCTTGCGGTATCATTCATGGGTAGACCTCTTTTTGTTGAGAGCTTACCTTATGCTTTTATGTGACTAACCGTTTTCGTGGAGACCTTGAGGTCACACTGGACGAGACAACGCCTTGTGTTTCTTCTGCTTTTGAGTGTGCAGGAGAACAGGAGCCTGGAGAGAGCATTTCGGCTCACGGACCCGATCCCACTTCTTCCACGACTTGGGGTTCCGTTCGAGCAGTTCTCCAGTGAGCACCAGCAGCACCTGGGCGAGCGACAGCATCAGGCGAAGGGGAGGCGACTTCGGCGAGGCAGGCGCCCCGGAGTTCAGCAGCATCAGGCGTCCCCTCGGGCATCACACCAGCAGGCGGTCATGTGCTTCATGAGGTACCTCCGACACACTTTTGAGTTCGGTTTTTGGTACACTCCTTCTTCGACCCCTTTTCTGCTGTGTGGTCTTTCCGATGTGGATTTTGCTGCCTGTCGCTTGAGCATTTCCTGGCTCTTCGCTTGTGAGCTGGATGTGTGTTTCCCTTTTAGTTGGGGAAGCATTTTGCTTGTTGTATCTTAGTTGGTCTTCTCCGATACCCTTTTTACCTTGGGGTTCCCTTTTTAGACTAGCTTTTGATTCGTTCCTTATAGACTGGCCTTTGCATGCATCTCATCATGTACATTTTGCATTTTAGAGCTTCATGTATATAACAATGAGAATGAGACTATGCTCTTTTTGGTATGCCCTGCTTATTCATGATGATGCTTGTAGCTTAGGCTCTTTTTGATCACTTGATACATGTTATGAGCTAAGCTATTTTTGCAAATGGTGAACTTGACTAATTAACCATGAAACCTTTAATTTGTTCACCATTGAGATTGGCAACTAGCATGGGTAGGATGTGTTGAGATCACTTGTGCTATCTTTTGTATGCTAGGTTGCTATGTCTCTTGCACTGAGTCATTCACTTGCTTGGATTGTTCATATGTACATTGTGCTTAAAAGTTTGATCCAAGTATTTGTAAAATGAAAAGATCGAGATGGGATTGCATGTGTCAGCACATCACGGTATCGAGACTGTTTCTCATTGCACATTTGAGTTAAACTTGAGCCGTGTAGTGTAAGACCGAAACCGGTGCTTTAAGCTTCCGATTGCTTTTATTGCATAGGCTTAGCCCGGTTGAAAAGTTAGGCAATGACCATGCTTTCAACCTCTCGCAATCACATGCTTTAATATGAACTTGTGTTAATACCGCTGCAAACTCCAATAAAATTTGAAAAAGAAAAATAACACAAGTCTATGCTTCATTCTATTGCATGATGATTGAACCTTGCTAGGGGTAGTTCACCTTTTATACCTGAGTTAGCACTTGGTTGATTTCCTGTCTATCCATGCTAAGTGTTATTTTAGTGGTGAACACCTTTTCGAATGGCTTAAAACTGCTCATATGCTTAATTGTTCATATTTCGTATTCATTTGATCAGTTTGAGCCTTAGCTAGCATTTGTATTGATTGCTACATTCTCAGGGCAGCACCCCATTGAGCATCTTTTTATTCTGATTGCTATACACTTGAAGCTGTTGCATTGTACATTTCATGCATTCTAGCTTAGTGTGCATACCCCCAGCTCCGATATTCTTTGTGGTCACCTTCAATTGGTTTCGGGCTCTTTTAATGCTTCTCACTGCCCCCATATGCTTTTGGATGACTTGTCTTGTGTTTGTGTCAATTTTGTGGAAAATGTCAAAACCCCTCAGCATGTTCCCTTTTGTCAAGGGGGAGGAGCTGTTTTCAAGGGGGAGCTTGAATGTTGGCACAAAGGGGAGAGTCATGCATTTTGGGGAGAGCTTTGAGCGAGGGGGAGTTTTAGCTCTTTTGGTTTCTTCTTCAATTGGTATCTTCACTCGGTATAGCTCTTTTAGGTGTTCCAATTGGTATCCATCTTTCGGTATGGAATGCAATTGATGTCATGAGCTGTATTGCATAGCTTTTGTATAGGCTTGCTTTCAGGGGGAGTCGCTTTTGTCTTGCTGCTTCTCCGCGTGCACCGAGTGTCTTGTGCTCCATTTCGCCTTGAGCCTTTTCCTTGGGCTTTTTCAATTGAAATTGAACCTTCCTTGTGTTCCTTCATTGGTACGCTTCGATTGGTTTTTCATTGGTGCGGAGCATGTTTGGCCGTAAGGCATTGGTATCGAGCGTGCTAGTTGTGTTGAGCCGTTTTGCCTCTCTCTTGAGGGACTAGCAGTTTTTGCTTCGTATTTTTGATTGGTTTGGAGCCTTCAGCTAGTTGTGTTGAGCCGTTTTGCCTCTGTCTTGAGGAACTAGCTGTTTTCACCAATTTGTGGCTGATTTTGAATGGTATCAAATTTTCTGCTAGTTGTGTTGAGCCTCTGTGCCTCTATCTTGAGGGACTAGCAGTTTTGCTTCTTATGCGCTGTTTCAGCCTCATTTGGTGTCGAGCCTTGAGCTAGCGGTGTTGAGCCCTCTTCTGCCTCTTCTTGAGGACTAGCTCATTTTTGACTTGGTTGCGTCGAGCCGTTGCCCATGTCTTTGGGAACCAAGTCTTTTGCTCTTTGTCGAGTTGTTGCTCCGATCCTTCGCTTGGTTGCGTCGAGCCGTTGCCCATGTCTTTGGGGACCAAGCTTTCGGTGTTGGTATCTCAAACCATCTCTTGTGCTTAGTTTTTGTCAATTCAATCATCAAGGGGGAGAAATTTAGAAACCCAAGTAAGGGGGGAAATTTAGAAACCCAAGTAAGGGGGAGTAACCCAAGTGAATCCAAGTGGATAAGTACCTTGGTTTCTTTTTGTGATGATTGTTTGACAATTTTTGAGATTGGTTTTTCGAGTGCCTTTTGGGATTCATGAAACTCTTGTCTTCTCTTGACTCTTCGGTTATGTGGAGGCTTTGCCCGCTTTTCCCATTTCTTTCGGGACCGAGAGCTTTTATTTGGAGTATTCATGATCCTCCCTCTCTCAAGTGGCCTTGTGTTTGCTTTTACCTGGCTTTTGGGCACTTGAGTGAGACTGGTCTTCAAACCCTTCCTTTTTGATTTTATTGTCAGTCAATGCATTCATCAAGGGGGAGATTGAGAATACATATGATGAATGATTGACTGTGTTGAGGAAGGTTTGAGGCTTTTACCCGGTTGAGTCATTATCTTGCTATGCGCTTAATGTTATGACTAACCGGTGGCGTGAGTTGTGTGGTGTTTCTGGGTTGGTGTGTGTGTGCGACATGTGTCTCTTGGCTGTGTTGATGTGCAGGTGTGGAGCTCGGAGACAGTGGTCTATGGCGAGGTGAAGGTCAAGTTGAGCCGTGCCGTGCTGACGGACCGGGTGCGGTGAAGGATGGGCGTGCCGTGCGGCGGACGTGCCATGCCGACGAACCGAGCGGTGAAAGGCGGACGGGAGGCTTGGACTGAGGGACCGGAGGGCCAGAGGACCAGCTGTGGTAGCTGGCACGTGGCATCAGCAAGCAGGAGCACATGGGGATGTGCGGTGCATCGGCCGAGTCGGGAGGAAGGCGCTGGAGTCGGGTCGCTTGGCGGGAGGTCGGACACGGGCTTGTGTGCGGCGCAAGTGCCGTCGGCCGAGTCAAGAAGGAAGGCGAAGGCGTTGTGCCCGGCGTGGAGGCTGGACATGCATCGGCATCGGCGCCGGTGGTCGGGGTGTGAGAACCACATCCCGTCTACGGTGCGGGTTCGGTAGCTGAGCCTCAAAAAGCTACCATCGACGGTTTCCAGGTTTGGGCCTCAAAACCTGGGGTGGACGGTTTCCAGGTTTGGGCCTCAAAACCTGGGCGTGCGGGTTTCCGAGTTTGGGCCTCAAAACTCGGGGTGGCCGGTTTGCCTGGTTTGGGCCTCAAAACCAGGGGGTTGGTCCGAAAGGACGGTCGACGCGTGGCGGCACCGAGAGGCTTGCGTTGCGGCGAAGCTATCGGTGAGAAGGCGCGGCGGTCGACGGTGGCGGCACGTGGCGGCATCGGGTGAGGTCGCGTCGAGGCGAAGCTACCGGATGTGCGGGCGTGGCCGTCGGATGAAGATTGACCGGTTTGGACGGTTGTACCCCTGGGGGGGTATTTGGTCGAGTGCTTAATGTAAGGGCGTTTGTGTCATTGGACGTGCGCCTATATATATGAGGCAGGCTGCTAGGGCAGCCGTATCCTTGGCAGACCAGTGGTGGTGTCTCTCTCATTTTGTTCCTGTGAGAGTAGGCTAGGGTTAGGGAGAGTTGGCTCTTGTTCTTGAGCTTTTCGCCATCCAAGCTTTGATCTGCTGGAGTGGCTTGTAGCCCGTACACCAAGTGCTTAATGAATCATCCATTCCTCTGAGTCCAAGGATCAAATTCGTGCTTTAATTTGTCTTGCGATTTTGTTCTTCGCGTTTGCACGTTTTCCCCTCTTTCGTTCTTCACGAGAATTCTTGTTTCGAGGGAAGATTCGCAAATCCGTTTGAACCATCTTGTGTAGCTTTGTGAGAGTCTCCTTTCTACCGAAGGAATTTCTCTAATACCTCACGAACTCACAGATCGGGCGGATTTAGTGTTGGGATCAAGTTCTTGCCGTTCTTCATCCTTTTTCTCCGATTCACCGATTTGGAGTTAGGTTCGAGCCATGATCTCTTAGGAGTAGCTCACTAACATCCTTGTGACCCCTCACACGAAGTTGGAGCCCTAGTGCTTTTGATTTGAGGGAGATCGGGTTGATTCGGTGGATGAACAGAGGTGCATCGCGGTGACCGGACGCACGAGTCGCACCGACCGGACGCTTGGTCGTGAGTCCGGTCGTTGAACACGTTCTCTGCGTCTCCTTCGTGACTTGACCGGACGCACGCCTCATATCGACCGGACGCTATCCCGTGCGTCCGATCGTTGAAGGCCGAGCGAAATACTGTGCGAGATTCTGACCGGACGCTAGGGTTTCGCGTGACCGGACGCACTGAAGGCACTGTTCATTGCCTCCTCGGTGCTTGACCGGACGCTCAGTTGTAACGACCGGACGCTTGATCACCGTGAGTCCGGTCGTGAACAGAGAGCATCCAGAGAGGTTTTTCTCTGACCGGACGCGTCCGATCGACACTGACCGGACGCACCTCAGAGTCCGGTCAGTGCAGTGTTTGCGCGTTTTCGCCCGTATCTTTTGCGTTCGAGCTCCGATTTGAGATCCGCTTTTTGCGTTGGATTCCCGACTCTGTGCTCTACAGAAACCGGGCTTCCCGCTTTGTGAAAAAGCCTGAATCCCCCTCGCGTTGCTCGGGGGAGGTTGAGTTTACCCAAACTCCATCCTGTCACTAGTTGACTCGCGTGGATTTGGAAGAGGGAGCTTTTGTGGTGTCCCGCTGTGTTCCTAGGGAACATCCACCCATTCTCTTTGGTCGTGGACATCACGTGTGTCGGCTTTGCTCTTGGGGTTGATTTTGTTGGGACAGAGGCCGGAATTTCTGAGAAGAAATTTTTAGGCTCCCATTCACCCCCCCTCTGGTCGCCTTGCGATAGCTTTTTCGGTCCTTCACAAGTACCTCGAAGGTGTTCGCCGCTACTACAACTGCAATGTCAAGGACCGATCCTTTGTTGTCGGCGACCTCGTCCTCAAGCAGAAACTCAAGACCGATGGCCTGCACAAGCTTTCTTCGCACTGGGATGGCCCCTACATGGTGAAGGAAGTCACCCGACCAGGCGCCTATCGTCTCACCGACCTTGAAGGCATTGACGTACCTAACTCCTGGAGAATTGAGCACCTTAGAAAGTTCTACGCTTAAGCGGCCCGTACCGCCCACTTTCGATAATGAATAAAGACTCAGCGATGTTTTCACCTCTACAACCCGTCTACGGACGGCTCGCCGACCTCTCCATCTCGTCTCCGGATGGCTCGCCGACCTCTCCATCCCGTCTCCGGACGGCTCGCCGACCTCTCCAACCCGTCTCCGGACGGCTCGCCGACCTCTCCAACCCATCTCTGGACGACTCGCCGGTTTCTCCAAACAGCCTGGCTGATGCTGAAGGAGTTTCAGAGCAGGGGCTACTGCCACCGCCGGACGCGTGCATGAGCGCCTGCCCTCTGCGCTATGGCGGCCAGTAGTCCTCCCGAGTGACGTCCTGACCTCTCTACGCGTGCATGAGCGTCTGCCCTCTGCGCTACAAAGGGAAGGCTAAGCTTGAGCTAAGACCTCCAGAAACATTACGGCCCAGTGCCTGTCGCGCCGTTTATGCGCACGTTCTCCATACGGTCTTCAAGCAGCCTAACTGATGCCGACGAAAACTCAGAGCCGGGGCTATTGTCACCATCGGACGCGTGCATGAGCGCCTGCCCTCTGCGCTACGGTGGCCAACAGCTCTCCCAAGGGACGTCCCAACCTCTCTACGCGTGCATGAGCGTTTGCCCTCTGCGCTATGAAGGAAAGGCTAACTTGGGCTGAGAATTCTGAGGCTATACGCTCAGTGCCTCACATTCGCGCTACCCACGCGCTCGACAATGGTTTCCATTCGCCCAGGTCACGCCACGATCGAGCCTCTCAGAAAAGACCCTGACCGTGGTACCTCCCTACGTGTGCATGAGCGTCTGCCCTCTACGCTATGGGATGCCAGCAGTGGTTCCTTGGGCGACGCCTTTGACTCCTACGCGCAAACGAGTGTGGCGGAACGGTCCTAATCCCATGGCCCACCGGTCCCCGTCAGCCTCTGACAGCCGAACTGATGTTCCGCGTGATTAAGACTGTTCGTCACTGGGCCGCATCAGCGCCCATCGTCCGCAGGATCATCTCACCTTTCGGTTACAGCACTGGATACTTTTACAAATAACATCGGGATACAGAGCGGAAGACTTAAATAACATTAGTTTTACAAACCGAGGTTCCAAATAAGATTAAAGGTGCAGTTATTACAAACCAAGTTCGGATGATAGAAATAGGCAACGTAGTGGAGTACAACAAAATAAAGATACTTGCAATCACCCAGCCCGAGGGTGTACACTTTAGTCTTCGGCCTCATCGGCCTCTTCCTGGACGATGGTCATGCAGCAGGGCTCAAGACACATCGGGGACTCAGTCATACCTGCAGCATGGGTAACAAAACCCTGAGTACTGGGGTACTCAACAAGACTTACCCGACTAAAGAAAAGGAAGAAGACTCAGTGATGAGAGGCTTAGGGTAGTCAAGGTAAGGCTTAAGCAAGATCAAGTATTTTGCAGAAAAGCATTTTGTAAACCTTGTTCTATTTTTGGAAAGATTCAAGTATTTCTCAATTCTTCGTTGTTCATGATTCATTTTACCTTCCAAAACATACCTAGTTGAGAACCACTCTCCGTTGACAGTCAGTGACCAAGTCTCCATAACCGAGGAGCAACGTTAATCCGGATAAATAATACTCAGCTGAGGATCCCTATCCACACTGCATATGTAGCACCCAAGCTTGCATATGCCAACTCGTCTACCACGATTCCTCCAAGATTGGACCGGTCCTACGCCACCCGGAAGTACAGTACACCACTCATATCCAGGCACGACGACCACATGGGTACAAGCTACTTCCGCCATCTCGCCACTCCCAGTGCGCGGTTGTCGGTCCCAATCAAGGAGTCCTCGGAGCCAGAGCTTTTCGAAGTATGTGAATAGTTACAAGTCTTGACCAGCAGGCCCCCATACGGATGGTCCCTAATTTTTCTGCCAGAACTATACCTCGGTTATATCTCACCCAAGCGTAATAGTCCTGTCAGTTTTTCAACCCTGTCCCGGTCGGTGTCAACTGTTGAGTCCCGGACTACAACATGACGGCACCGTACGCTCAGACAACCTCTCCTCGCTGTTGACTAGGTACGGATCAGATACTTAGCCAACAGTCGGGGAGTAAAGCCAAATTCCCATAAAAATTCTTTAAGTGATCACACTTTTGAAATTGGCATTTTATTGCAAATCTATTGAATAGCGTTACTAAGCATTTCGCAGATAAATTTTAAACAGGGCGGGGTATTTGCCGGTGGAGGTAAATAATGCAGGCAATAGGTCATCACACAACTCCTATAACCTAATGCAGTAGTTTAACTCAAAGGCATTTTAGGTAAACTTTTATAAAAACAAGGAAGGGTTAAAATGCACCGGGGCTTGCCTTGAAGAGCAAAGAGGACAGGCTCGGGGTCGGTAGTGCAGATGTCGAAGCTCGGGGTCGCTTCGGGGGTAGGTTCGTCAGCGGCTGCCTCGACTTTGATGCCCTCTCCTTCAGACACTACACGTATGCAATGATGTATGCTTATGAGGATGCTGACAAGAACAAGAGACTTGCTAAAGCGCAGGACAATTCCGCTGATTCTTGAGTACAACTTTCCATCACGAAAGTAACTCCTAGAAGAGACACAAAGTTGCTTATCTCATCCCCTAAGCAAGATTAATCAAACCTATTAAGCATCATCTAGTAAACCTAAGCGTAAGTCATGCATGGCATCACAAACACCATAGACCAACTGGGTGGGGGTCTATGAACAGCAAACAATCCCAAAAGTCACATCACAGGGCATACAACATGAACCCTAATTGCTTTTCTATTTTTCCTAATTATTTAAAAAGGTCATTTTATGCAGTTGCTCTAAAATTTACCCAATTAATCTCATAAGTTCATGATGGTATAAATAGATGGCAAAACAAATTTCATAATTTTTGGAGGTCATTTAGGTGCCTAACAAAAATCAAACATTTAATTAACAAAAGGCACTATTTAACAATTAAAATAAAAGCCCAAAAATCAACTTGTTCCAAAAGGCCTCAAAATTGAACTAGAGACTAAGCATGACATAACTAGCACATAAAAATTTATCTCATGATTTTTGGAGCTACACATGATTTTCTAAAAATCTAAAACCATCCATTTCTTAATTAAAAGGAGGATTTTTCATTTCCCAAATTTTGCAGAAAAGTAAAGTTTCTTATTTTTCTAAAATACTACACAGTGCAAGGAGCATTCCACATTTTTTTCAGGGTTTAAGGAGCAACAGATTAAATCTCACAAAAAAGCAAAAACAGAACACTATTCACATTTTCAAAAAAAAGAAAAGAAGCATTGTGCATCTTCCCCGCGGGTCAGGGCGCTCGCCGGCGAGAGCGTGCGGCGGTCCGGCCGCTCGGGCTTCGCGCTGGGAAAGCAGAGGGTGGGGGAAGCTTCGCGGGCTCACCGGGGTTCGGAAACGAGGAACGGCGAGGCGGTGCAAGGGTCGGAGGAGGGAGTTCGACGGCGGCGGCGCCTCGGCGGAGCTTCTCGGCGGCGAGCAAGCGTTCCGGCGGCTCTGTCCACCAAAAGCGATCACCGATGAGCGGTTAGGAGCGCACCGAGGTGGGGAAAAGAGGACGGGGGTCGGAGGGGAGAGAGGAGCACTCACGGCGGCGAATTTCTCGCTTAACCGACGCGCGGCCGTTCGCCAGAGTTGGAGAAGAATCGCTCGCGCCGACGAAAGGAGGGACGGAGCGGTGAAATTGGCGGCTTGAGAAGGTGGAGAAGCTCAAGACGAAGGCGATGGGGTGCTCAGCGGACTCTGGGGCGGTCCGATGGCTCGGATTGCCGATGTGGCGCTGGTGGCGGCAATGGCGGGAGCTCGGCGGCTTTTATAGCCTCGGGGCGGCGCTGGGGGGTCCGGGCGAGGGGTGAGGAGCGTCCGCGCGACATCAACGGAGGTAGGGAGCAAGGTAGGGCGGCTCGGTGTGGGCGGGGAGCTCGCGCGCGGCGCGGCGGCTTGCCGGCGGCCGGCAGCTGCCCGCTGTCCGCGGCCGAAGGGGAAAGAGGGAGGGGTAGGCAACGGGCGGGTCGGAGGTAGGGTCCGGGAGGACGAGCGCCAGCGCTGGCTGCGCGCGGCACGGGCGCAGGTCGGCCGGGCTTGGCGTGGGCGGCGCTGCGCCGCCGGCGGCCGGGCCCCCCTCTGCTTTAAAGTTCGTGCGCAGTGACATCACCTTCCCCCTTTCTCTGAAATTTTGAAATTACTCCCAAAGTTTGAACTACACAAAGAAAACTCAAAATACCAAAGTTGCTTAAAATTTTGAGATCTACAACTTTGCCAATATAAACTTTTTCTGAAACTCAATAGTTTTTGAGATAATTTTGAAAACTGAAAAGGGGACAAAATTGAAGTTTGAAAGAATTTGAAATTACTTCTGATTTTGTATTGAAACTTGAAAATCTGCAAACACCAAAGTTGTTCCTTATTGCAAGATCTACAACTTTTCTTATAGGGCCAACTTCAAATTTTGAATAGTTTTTGAATTAGAAATAGAGGGGTAAAACTAGAGTTTGGAAATTTAGGGTTTTTCAAAAGGGATTTAAATTTTATTTCTGATTTTGAACTTTGATCAACACAACAAAACATCAGGGCACTCAACTGAACAAGATTCACACAAAGCTAGACACAGAGATGAAATTACCATTTTGCCCTTATAGGAAGATTTGGACCTTTAGGGTTTTTGAAAAAGAGATCACTACATAAGTCACTCCAGAAAAAGGTAAATGCAAAACAAGCATTAGGCAAACATAATGCATGGCAAGGATGATTAATGACTAAAGATGATGATATGTCAGGTTAATTACATAATAATCACCAGAGGTGTTATAACGAGCTCCGCGCTCTACGCTATGGATCCTGGGATAACCCAAAGCCGAACTATTCATCGCTACAGCTCACGACTATTGGGTCTGCGGAATCCGGGGAACAAACAAAACACGCCGACTCGCTTCAAGTTTTGATTCTGTTCGCCCAAGAGTCTTTTTACAGACTATCTTCTAAAAATACAAGCTACTGGTGCCCTGCACCAAACAAATCTACACCTCCGATGAGGGCTTCGGCGGCAGGCTCGGCCTCTTCCTCCAGGTGCTCCATCTCGGCTTCAGACGTGTTCGCCACGAACCCGGCGCCCAGCCTCGACATCTCCATCCGCGGATAATGCGAACGAAGAATGGCGAGGCCATGAGCCGCCACGCTCTGCGCCGCCGCCTTGGTGTACGCCTGGAAGCGCCCCCACAGGCCCTGCGCCTTCTGCACGACGTGGTCGCCGATCCTCCGCTCCTTCTCCACCGGGAAAAAAGGCTCCTCATCGATGCACTGCACCAAGGGAGCCACCTCCTCCGCCAGCGACCAGAAGCGGTCATGATAGCCCTCGATCTGTCGCTCCAGATCTGCAAATTGTATTTGCACGTTTTCCCGGTAAGATGCGAACGCCAAAGCAAGGGGTAAGAAGACTACAACCTCCGACCATGCTTCACCGAGAAGAACTCACCGGCGTGCATGGCATGCCACTTCCGCACTTCCTCGTCGGACTTTGCCTTCTCCTCAGCAAGGAGACGCTTCTCCTCGCCCGCCTGCATCACCTCTGCAAAGACACCTACATGATTCAAGCCTCCGACCAGATGGCGCACTAAACAAGAGGGAGTACGACATCGACAACTCACGCGCGGCAAACTCGTCAGCCTTCTCTGCCCGCAGCAGAAGCTGGAAGTTCTCCTGCCCCTGTTGCTGGATGACTTCTTCAAGCTCCCGAGAGTGTGCGTGGGCATCTTCCAGACGCGCCTCCAGGCCAGCGAACTGGCCCTCGACGCGCTTTACCTCCGCCCGGAGTCGCTCGTTCTCTTCGGCCATCGGCGCCATCCTATCAAGGGCGAGCTTACGCTCCTTCCCGACCTTCAACAGGTGCTGCAGGCAAATGATGACCAGGATAAACAAGAGCCATTCAGGAAGCCGCATGAACGGGTAACTTCGCTCACCTGGATCTTCTCCAGCAACTTCGATGCGTTCCCGATGACGGCGTCCGTCTCTGCGCTCGCCGCCTCGTCATCGACTTCGACGACCACGTCTCCATCGATGCGGAAGCGGCAGACAGGGCGCCTGCTCGACCCCTCCTCCGGACGCTCGACCTCTTCGATCTCCGGCGAGGAAGGCTTCGGCGCTTTCCTCTTCTTCTCCCTGGCACGGCGGCCCAAGGACCCGGCTACCGGCGCCGCCGCACCGCCTCCTCCAAGACCGACCCTAGGCGTTGGGGACTCCAGTCGCTCCGCCTCCCGAGGCCCTCCCGAGGCTCGGGGAGTGCGGACGCTCCGACCTCCTCCTTCGCCTGCGACGTCTCCTCTGGCGCGGCCGCCTTCGCTGACCCACCGGCCTCGACATCCACCGGAGGACCCGTCGCCCTGCCACTGCCGCCTTGGGCGTCTGGCACCTCCTCGGCGTCAGCCGACCTGCACAGGACATAAATACATCATCGACACAACAATCCGACCAGGGTCAATCTACAAGGTACGTGCATGATACTTACAGGCCGGACACCTTCTTCTCCCGCTACAAGCGACGAGAGCGTGGATGTGCCCCGCCTCCTGCGGCCTGGGAGCACCCGCCGCCCCGCCAGACGACTCCTGGGGCACCGCCTCCCTCTCCATCCGCTGTGGCTCCAGCGCCTGCGCCGCCTTCGGCTGTGGCTTCGCCCTCGCCGCTCCACCACCGCGTCCCGCCGAGGACCCTTGACCGAACCGGGCACTCAACGGGACTTCATCGCTGTCAGACCCGTCGTCCGACCAGTCGACCACCACACGGTGCCTCCTCGCCGCCTCCTCGTCAATGGTGAAGGCGTCGCCGGTCTCCAGCGACACCTTCTTCTTCTTCTTTGCAGGGGCGGCCTGACTCTTCCCCTTTGGGTCATCGCGCGCCCGCTGCCTGCTCGACTGGGGCTCGGGGACTCAGCTCCCCTCCTCCCCGCTGGTCTCGATCTCCTCCTCGTCGACCTCTGCCTCGTCGATCTCGCCGCGACCGCTGCCGTCGACATCGTCCCGTTGTGGATCGACGCCCTTCGGCCACGACTTCAATGGGGCCCGCGACACGAACGCTTCACGGCCCTGCATTGCAATGAAACGACAGTCAGCGTTCACCTTCACATTTCGCTGAACACCAACAAGGCAAAGATGCCATACCTTTGGCAGAGGGTACTCCAGGCAGTACGACCTCCTTAGGTACTCCAATTTTTTCCTCTTCTACAGGTCGAACAAGGCGTTGACCCGCAGAAACACCTCCGACGACTCCAGGGGCTCCGGCGCCTCCCGCGTCCTGTCGTCCTCATCCCCAACATACTTGTACGCCGGGTGCGCCCTCTCCTTGTAGGGCTGGCAGCGCCTCTTGATGAAGTTTGTCGCCACCGCCACCCCGTCGACGCAACGCTTGTCCAGCAGCTTCAGGAGCTCCTCCACTTGCTCCATCGCCGCCGCGCCGGGACGCTCCGACCACGACGGCAGCACCTTCGGCGCGAAGGCCGGGTCACACGGTGGCCTCGGTGGCATCGCCTTCGAAGGCGGTGGCATCGCAATGTACTGCTCTGCCATCCCGTCTCGGAGCTAAAGATACACCGATCCAACAACCTTTGACGACCCGGTTCCGTTGATCTTCAGCCGGAAGAAGTGGCGGAAGAGGTCGGAGTGGGGATCGATTCCCAGATACGCCTCGCAGAGATGGATGAAGACCGCGATGTGCAACATGGTGTTCGGCGTCAAGTTGCACAGTGCGACCTGATAGTACTCCAACAACCCGTGGAGGAAAGGATGGACGGGAATGACGAGGCCGCACCTGAAGAACGCCTCGAAGACGACGAGCTCGGTGGTGTTTGGCGTCGGGAACTCCTCCAGATATGCCTCCCTCCACCCGCCAGTTTCCTGGTCCGGGAGCACGCCGGCGAAGATGAGGTCTTCCAGATTCTCCTTTCGGAGAACGCTTCGAGTCCACTCGCGCGCCCAGCTCGGTTTCTCCACCAGGTCGTCAGACGCCGCTGTTGTCGTCTTCTTCCCCTTCGCCGACGCTCCACGGGAACGCTTGCCACCAGCCATTGCCTACTCCGACCGGTGAATCGAGATCTAGATCTGGAGCTACAGGAACTCGCCACTCGAACTCGCTCGTGCGTGCGGAGGAAGTGGAGAAGACGAAGGCAACGAGGAAAGTGCGAATGAGCAAGTGGGGAACCGCCGCCGTCAAACTCGCCCTTTTATACTCTACGGCCCAACCCTTCGGTTCCAGGGTTCCTGGGAACCCGTGCCCATTACCCCCATGATCGCCACGTCACCTGCGGCAACCGCACGAGTGCCCGCCCGCCGCGTCTCTATCAATGGGTCGTTGGGCCGACGGTTCGCACAACGGCCTGCCGGTTTGCCTTCATCATTTTCTAGATTTTAATTACTCTGTCCTAGTAAATGTGATACTAATGCACGGGGACTGACCCCACCAGCTAGCTATGATAATCATTTCAGGGGAACTGCAAACTCTACAGTTACTTGTCGGTGCTACAATAACTCCTGGGGACTGTGGATCTTCAACTTCAACCTCGGGGACTTTCCCCTCGTATTTGTATTAACGCATTTTCTTTGGCCCTGCTACAAGAACCATGCTGCTTCTTACAGCAGGCCCAGGGACTACGTGTACACATGTCATTTTTCCCGTAAAATGACTCTGTTTTGTTGCAGGAATTTTGCAAGCTTGGCACCACGTGCCTACAGCACCTACTCCGAAGCTCGGGGACTAAGTGGATACACTTCACCTTGCGGTGAATGTATTGTTTTTCTTTTCCGTCGCAGCTTGGTACGGATCAGCCCGGACTTCTACTGGAATGTCGTCGGCTCCTACAGTCCAGCAGCGTCCCCAAGTGGATACACTTCACCAGATGAAAGATCTTCAAATTTTTTCTTGCAGCACCTTGCATCCTTCTTGCAGGACGACGCTAAGTGCTTCACGCGGATGTTCTTCGGCTACAACTACGACCGCGACACTCGCGACCAGCTCAACATGGCTGGAAATCTACTACAAGTGCATCCGCGACCAGATGACCTGGTCGGAAGACGCCTTCGTCGACATGCGACCAGACCCGACCTGCTCGGAAGGCTCCGCAACGTCCAGCACAACGGATGCAAAGTGCTCTAGGACTAGCTGTGGGGATATTACACCTGTATACCCCCATGGTACTACTTGGGCTGCTCTACAGATACGGCCCAATCCGAAGACCTTGCGGTCCGTGACCAGGCTGTCGCAGCCGCCAAGGACTCTCCTGATGACTTTCTCAACAAGGAAGATCCAGATAGATAAACCCGGATTCCTTGCCTTAAGGAACCGATTGTAATCTGTTAGGATTCGACAAGTTGTAACCCTGCTCCCCGGCTATATAAGGCGAGCAGGGATCCCCTCAAAAGGCACGCCATATTCCGATCCAGCAATACAAACCAGCCACCAGAACATAGGACGTAGGGTATTACGGCGACTTGCTGGCCCGAACCTGTCTAAATCGTCATCTCTCGTCCCTGTGTCTACGCTTTGCAGACGTCTCGCACGCCTCCACCGTTTAATCTACTACCTTGGGCATACTCCTCGGTAGACTGCCGACCATATTTCGTCGACACTCACTTCCTCAAAATCTCAAGAACACAAAGGTATGATTCCGTCTCTGCGGATCTCAGTAGCTACAGCAGGGATTGGGAGAGCAGAAAACCCTACAATGAAAATAGCAATGGCTGAGATAGACTGGAGGGAGGGGTGGCCTCTCCTTATATAGCTAATACACTTATTCCCCTTCTACCCTTACAACTAATGACCGGGCAGGCTAACCCTAAGGGTATTCCTGACCAACTCTGCTGGTAGTTGATCCGACGGCCACGCGCCTTCCTCATCCTTAGCTTTGCCTCGACGCAAGCCTTAGGATGCCGCCACGTGCCGTCCTGTCGACCGCCACGCCTTCCTCGTGGATAGCTACGCCGCCGCGCCAGCCTCTCCATGCCGCCACGCGTCGACCGTCCTTTTGGACCTCCCCCCGGTTTTGAGGCCGAAACCGGGAAACCTGGGCCTTCCCCCGGTTTTGAGGCTGAAACTGGGAAACCTGTCCTCCGGCTGAGTTTTGTGGCCCAAACTCAGAAACCCATGAGCCCAGGTTTTGAGGCCCAAACCTGGAAACCGTCCACGCCGAGTTTTGAGGCCCAAACTCGGAAACCCGCCACCCCGAGTTTTGAGGTCCAAACTCGGAAACAGTCGAGGGTAGCTTTTTGAGGCTCAGCTACCGAACCCGCGCCGTAGACGGGATGTGGTTCGCACATCCTGAGTTCTAGCACCGATGCCGGAGCATGTCCAGCCTCCACGCCGGGCACAGTGCATTTGCCTTCCTTCTCGGCCACCCGCCAAGTGTCACGACACCATCACCTTCCTCCTGACTCGGCCGATGCACCGCACATCCCCATGTGCTCTTGCTTGCCGATGCCACGTGCCAGCTACCACAGCTGGTCCTCAGGTCTCCCGGTCCGTCGGTCCAAGCCTCACGTCTGTCCTTCACCACTCCCGGTCCGTCAGCACGGCACGTCTCTACTTGACCTTCACCTCACCTTTGACCACTGTCTCCGAGCTCCGCACCTGCACATCAACACAGCCAAGAGACATGTTGCCCATTGACCGATCACTCATCACACAGGAAGGGAACCACAAGGGCACATATCAACCTTGTGTTCGCAATCTCCCTCTTGATGAGTGCATCGTCAACTCATAGTAACCATATTAAAAAATAAAAGGAAACAGAAGTAGATAGAAGGAGAAAACTCATCCGAAATGTCCAAAAGCTAAAGAAAAGGCCGAAGAAGAACAAATCGAGACAAGTAAAGTTGGTCCCCAAAGACATGGGCAATGGTTCGACACAACCAAGCAAAGGATTAGAGCAACAACTCATCAAAGAGCAAAACTCGATCAAAATCGGAGCATAAAACTTGGTTCCCAAAGACATGGGCAACGACTTGACGCAACCAAGTCAAGAATCAAGCTAGTCCTCAAGAAGAGGCAGAAGGGCTCAACACCACTAGCTGAAAGCTCGATACCAAATGAAGACTGCATAAAGACAATTGCTGCTAGTCCCTTAAGATAGAGGCACAGAGGCTCAACACAACTAGCAGTAAGCTCGATACCAATCAAGAAGCACCGAATCATGGTGAAAACAGCTAGTCCCTCAAGACAGAGGCACAGTGGCTCGACACAACTAGCTGAAACGATCGATACCAATTGAAAACCGACTCGGAGCAAAGCATAAAAGCTCCCCCTCACTCAAGGAACTCCCCCTCAGCAAGTGAAGCATAAATTGCAAATTGTCACCACATCAAGACACACTCCCCCTTGGAAAAATTCTCCCCCTTGGGGGCAATTTGCAATCAAAAGAGAAGAGAAAAGAGCTCAAATAAGCAAAACGGAGCTAGGCCATGCCTATCGGAGTCAAGCAAATGCATATGAGTTAAAAATGCATGTTAGCGGCTTCAGGTATATAGTCGAAAGAGTGAATGAATGCTCTAAAGAGTGCTGATCCGACTACAAAGTAACAAGCAAAGGTGCTAGCAAAGGCTCAAACTGATCACCAAATACAAAATATGAATGCATAGGCCAAGTGAGCAGTTTTAAGCCGTTCAGAAAGTAGTTTCACCATCAAAATAACATTGAACATGTATAGACAGGAAGCCAAACGAGTGCTAAACATATATACAAGGTGAACTACCCCTAGCAAAGTTCAATCATCATGCCACAGAATGAAACATAGACTTGTGTTTTCAGATTTTATCGGAGAATTTTGTAGCGGTTCTTACACAAGTTCAAATTCAGCATATGATTGCGAGAGGTTGAAAGCTTGTCATTGCCTAACTTTTCAACCGAGCTAAGCCTATGCATATGCAATCAGAAGCTTAAAGCATCAGTTTCGGTCTTACACTACACGGCTCAAGTTTAACTCAAAGTGCAATGAGAAACAGTCTCGATACCGTGATGTGCTGACAAAGCAATCACATCTCGATCTTTTCGATTCACTAATACTTGGTTCATTTTATACAGAATATGAACAGTCCAAGCAAGTGAAAGACTCAGAACTAGAGACATAGCAACCTAGCATATATGTATAGCATAAGTAACCTCAACACATTCTACACATGCTAGTTGCCAATCTCAATGGTGAACATGTATCAAGTTTTAAGTTTATTTAGCATGTTCATCATTCTGAAAGATAGCTTAGCTCACAACATGTATCAGTGATAAAAAAGAGCCTAAGCTATAAGCATTATCATATATCATCGGAGCAAGACTATTCAGAGCATAAATTCATTCAGGAATATAGACATGAAGCTCGAAAATGCAAGATGTATACATGATGAAATGCATGCAGAAAACAGTATCGGAGTAAAACAAGACTAAACA
This sequence comes from Coix lacryma-jobi var. lacryma-jobi, assembly GCA_009763385.1. NCBI lineage: Eukaryota > Viridiplantae > Streptophyta > Magnoliopsida > Poales > Poaceae > Coix > Coix lacryma-jobi. The sequence continues at coordinate 135,161,996 of CM019827.1, forward strand.
AACTCAAGAAAAAGAGTAAGAAACAGTCAGTCTATGGTACATCAAACAAAATGCTTCCCCCATCTAAAAGGGGAAACACACACCAAGCTCATCTCTCAACCTAGCAAAAGTTGAGAGATCCAAAGGCTTGGTGAAAATATCTGCAACCTGGTTATGGGTGTCTACATGCCTAAGGTCAATGTCGCCTTTCTCGTAGTGGTCACGAAGAAAGTGAAAGCGAACATCGATGTGTTTGGTCTTGAAGTGAAGAATAGGGTTCTTTGCTACACTAATGGCAGAAGTGCTGTCGCAAAGCAAAGGGACCCGACTGAAATCTAGACCAAAATCACGCAATGTAGCAACCATCCATAAAAGCTGCGAAGCACAAGAAGCAGCGGCAACATACTCGACTTCCGTAGTAGACTGGGCTACATTCGACTGTTTGCGAGAAGACCACGAAACCAGTGAAGAGCCAAGAAACTGACAAGTCCCAGAAGTAGACTTGTGCTCAAGCCGACAGCCGGCAAAATCCGCATCGGAGTAACCACAAAGCGAAAAAGTCAAAGAAGAGTACCAAAGTCCGAACTCAGGAGTGTATCAAAGGTACCTCATGACGCGCTTGACCGCTTGCTTGTGGGAAGTCCAAGGGGACACCTGAAAACGAGCGCACAGACACACAGAAAACTATATATCCGGCCTCGTCGCCGTCAGGTACAGGAGCGAGCCGATCATGCTCCTATACTCCTTCTGGTCAACTGGCTCTCCGTCCTGGTCCGCGTCCATCGCAGCCGTCGTCGCCATGGGTGTCGTAAGAGGCTTGGCCTCGCCCATGTCGAACTTCTTCAGGATGTTCTTCGTGTATTTAACTTGATGCACGAACGTCCCGTCTCGGGTTTGCTTGATTTGTAACCCGAGGAAGAAGGTCAACTCACCCATCATACTCATCTCAAACTCCCTGCTCATAGTATCTGCAAACTTGGCAACAAGTGCGTGAGAGGAGCCACCAAAGATGATATCATCCACGTAAATCTGGACTAACAGGGTGTCATTGCCTTGCTTGAGGAGAAACAAAGTTTTATCTACCCGTCCCATTTTAAAACCCTTGGAGAGCAAAAAGGTTTTCAAACGATCATACCACGCTCTCGGGGCTTGTTTCAAACCATACAAAGCTTTTGACAGTTTAAAGACATGGTTTGAAAACTTGGGATCCTCGAAACCTGGGGGTTGCCTAACATAAACCTCTTCCTCTATATACCCATTCAAGAAAGCACTCTTGACATCCATCTGGTAAAGCTTAAAACCCTTCGAAGCAGCAAAGGCTAGAAGGATCCTAATGGCTTCTAAACGGGCTACAGGAGCAAAGGTTTCCTCATAATCTATCCCCTCTTTCTGGCAAAAACCCCGGGCTACTAGCCTAGCCTTGTTCCTCACTACCATCCCATCCTCACCCTGTTTGTTTTTGAAAACCCATTTGGTACCAATAGGATGGCATTCTGGTGGAGGTGGAACTAGGGTCTAAACTTGGTTTCGCTCAAAGTTTTCTAACTCCTCATGCATGGCATTAACCCAGTTAGGATCAGAAAGAGTGTGTCCAACATCTTTGGGCTCAAAAGAAGCAATGAATGCAGAATGAGCAAAGTGTGAGATCTCATACGCTCGCGACCGCGTGACTCGCTGGTCGATGCCGCCGATCATCTGCTGTGGGGGATGAGCCTGCTGAATGCTTCGGGGCACTTGCCTCGCCGAAGTAGCCTCCCCCTCGCCAGATGCTGTCGCTCCCTCAGGTGCTGCGGGTGCTCGCTGGAGAGGTGGCTCAAGAGGACCTCAAGAAGAAGAAGTCGTGGGATCGGGTCCTCGAGCTGAAGTAGTCGTCTCAGGGTCGACGGGGGCAGCCAGTGGAGTTGGCTCGGGATCACCCCAATCGGCATCTTCCTGCTCCTCCTCCACAAAGATCGTCTCTCCAAGCTCCTGTTCTCCTGCAACATCAAAAGCAGAAGACACACAAGGCATAGTCTCATAGAATGTGACCTCGCAGGTCTCCACTATCTGGTTAGTCTCAAGGTTAAGAACTCGATAAGCACGCGAATGCGAAGCATAACCAAGAAACATGCCATCAGCAGAGCGAGATTCAAATTTGTCCAAATTGCCTTGCTTCAGGATAAAGCACTTGCACCCAAACACCCGAAAATGAGACACCTTGGGTACCCGTCCAAAACGCAACTCATAAGAAGTCTTCTTCATGAAAGCTCGAAGAAAGATGCGATTTGAAACATGGCAAGCGGTGTTGATCGCCTCGGCCCAAAAACGCCTAGGAGTCCTATGCTCATCGAGCATCGTCCTGGCCATCTCAACAAGGGTCCGGTTCTTGCGTTCAACAACACCGTTCTGCTGGGGGACATAAGGAGAAGAAAACTGATGCTCGATTCCATGAGAAGAACAGAAAGAGGCAAACTGTGAGTTATCAAACTCAGTACCAATATCGCTACGGATAGCTCTAATAGTATCAGGGGGAAACTCAGTTTTCAACCTCAAAATCAAATCCCGAGCAAAATAAAAAGCTCCATCCTTACCCTCCATGAAGAACACCCAAGAGTACCTTGAAAAATCATCAATGGTCACTAGAACGTACTACTTCCCACCCGCTGAGCAAACCCGAGCTGGACCAATAGTGTCCATGTGTAAAAGCTCGCCAGGTCACTTTGTCATCACCTAATTAATAGGTGGGTGAGAAGTGTGACACCCTAGTGTCAAGCACTGCATTAGGAATTGCAATTAGCTACTAAGAAGCATAAGCAATGCATTGCATCATTTCATGTGCATGAGAATGCTTTTGTCTTTTGTTTATTTGGATTTGGATTTCTTTTTGACTCGATGATTTAGATGGATTTCTGTTTTGGCAAAGAGTTGTATAAAATAGAGAATATTGAGTAGAGTGCTTTTCATGTTGGAGTTTTGACCTAGTTCTATATAGTGTGTTAAATAAGAATAAGTCAAACGAAATGGTTTATGTTTCAAAATTTGCTTTGTTTATGTGGAGGATTTAAAAATGGTTTTCAGAAAAAGTGTCTTATATGAAAGTTGTAGAGAAAATTATTTTGAGCAACTTTCATATTTGGGCCAAAACCTAGTTTGGAGTTTTTGAAACTGTTTCGAATGGTCAAAGTTTGAAAAGAGTTTGGAAAAAGATAAAGGAAAACGTTTTCTCCCGCGCCAACCCTTCCGGCCCATCTGGCCTTTCGGCCCAACTCGCGCGCGCCGGCCCGCTCCCGCACTCGCCCGCGCGCCGCGCGCGCCGCGCACCGCCGCCCGCCTGACGCCCATGCCGTACGCCGGCCGCAAGCGCCGCGTGGCCGCCTTCGCCTGCACCGTATCCCGCTCGGCCTATCGCCGCTAGATCGTTGCTCGCTCGATCACGCCACGATCCCTGCTCGCCAGTCGCCGCTCGCCTCGCCTGCCGCGCCCGCTCGCCGTGCACAGCATCGCCCGCGCTGCCCCGCCGACCGCGCCGCTGTGTCCCGCTGAAAGGTCCTAAATGGCTAGAGGGGGGTGAATAGCCTATAAAAAATTTCTACAACAACACTTAAACAAACTAGTTAGACAACTAAATGGCGAAGCGAAGTTTGCGCTAGCTCTACACAGATGCAAGCCACCTATTTGCAATTCTAGATAACCACAAGCTCTAAGTCACACAATATCAAAGGAACTATTCAACAACTAAATAAGCAATAATGTATATCACTACACAAGATAAGAGAATGTAACTAACAACAAGGTATATAAAAATAACTTGCAAGAAAGTAACAAATGTAAGTACAAGAGATAGAGGTGTGTATACCGAGCCGGCAAGAGATTAATAAATGAATGTCAAAGAATACCACGGAGACAGGTTGACACAATAATTTTTCCTCCGAGGTTCACTTGCTTGCCGGCAAGCTACGTCCCCGTTGTAGCGATACACCCACTTGGAGGTTCACGCGCTAATAGGCATCACACGCCTAACCCTCAATAGGGTGCCGCACAACCAACACAAGATGGGGATCCACAAGCTACGAGCAATCCACTAGAGTTACCTTTGGCGCTCCGCCGGGGAAGGTACAAGAAACCCCTTACAGATCACCGGGAGATGGCCACGAATAATCACCACTCGTGCCTAGTCTCCTCCGCTGCTCCAAACCATCTAGGTGGCGGCAACCACCAAGAGTAATAAGAATATCCGCAGCAACAACAATCGCCAAGTGCCACTAGATGCAAACTCACAAGCAAATGCACTTGGATCTCTCGATCTCACTTGGATTCGCACTAACAAGCAAAGAGATCGGAGGGAGGGATTAGATCTTGCTCAAGAGGATGTTCAAGAAGTCAGAGAGTCAAGAGGTCCTCCCCAAAGGCGGCCACGGCCAATTTATAGAGAGGGGAGGACGACCGCCCGAACCCTACTTTTCTGCGCTTGGTCGGTAGTACCGACCCCTCCTAGGCGGTAGTACCGACAGAGTCAAACTAGCCGTTTAACACACGACCCGCTGATTTAGGCGAAGCACCGACTCTCTGGTCGGTACCTCCGAGGTCGGTAGTACCGAGGTTATGGCGGTACTACCGCCAAGCCAAAATCGGCCGCGAATAGAGAGCTCTGCGAAAAGCAAGCTACTACCGACCTTGCGTCGGTACCACCGCGGGCGGTAGTACCGAAGTAATGGCGGTACTACCGCCAGGCCATTTTCAAATCTACAGAGAGCCTCGCGAACACCTTTAGAGCCACGGTACCACCGACCCTCTGGTCGGTACCACCGCCGGCGGTAGTACCGAGGTTATGGCGGTACTACCGCCAGGCCAAAAACGCCCCAACACAGAGAGGGCTGCACGCAACACCTATGGGCGGTACCACCGACCACCTGGTCGGTACCACCGACCATACACAGAAAACTTCATTTTCTTCTCTGTGTTGATCCAAAAACTACTTCAACAACTTCTCCTTTGCAAAAGTGCTAACACCACCAAGTGTTCATCATCCTGTGCATGTGTGTTGGCATTTTCACAAACATTTTCAAAGGATTCAAGTTAGCACACTAGGTCCTAATGCATATGCATGTATGAATCCACCTAGTGGCACTTGATAACCGTGATCACTGAGATATTCCCCTCTTAATAGTACGGCTATCTATCCTAAATGCACTCACACCCTCTACGGTGTCTTGGGTGCCAAAACAAAAATCCTATTTATACCTTTGCCTTGATCTCCATAGGATTTTGTTTTTCTCTTCTTCTTCTTCCAAATGTGGAGCACTTGATCTATCTTTTGGTCATCACCACCAATACCATGATCATCATTTAGCTCTCGTACTTGGAGTGTACCAACCTAGCTCATAAACACTTCATGACAAGGTTAGTACTCTAGGTGACATCAATTATCCAAAACCAAACAAGGACTTTCACCCGCCACGACCACCAGCCGGTCAAGCCGATCAAAACCCCGAGCGCACCGCACTCCCCTCTCCCCACTGCCATTCCAGCTCGCCCGCTCTCACTCCCGCTCTCCCTCTCAGCTCCCACGAATGCGCAAGCATCCGCCACTCTCGCCGACCGTTCACCACCATCACTCCCCTCCACCGTTCCGGCCACACCCGACCACCACCATCCAATCCCTCTCGCTAGCCTCTCCGCCTACGCCGTGCACACGCTGTGCGCACATCGTCATCCCCGACCGAGCCTCGACGCCGCCGGAGGACGAAGCGCCTCTTTCGGACCGTTAGTCGCCACCGCCGAGCCGCAACGTCGTTCTTCCCCAACCCGAGCTTCACCGACTCCTCTTCTTCATCCTCGAGCTTCACCGAGCCAAGGCAAGGTGAGAACGCCAGCTAGCCTTAACGCTACCGCCCTCTCCCACCTCTTCTTCCCCAGCCGAACACCGCCACCGCCCGCCACGGCCGCTCTCGTGACCGAGCTTTCTCGGAGCTTCCCGGGCCAAACCAACCCCGTAACTTTGCTCCTTAAGGTTCACTCGAGCTTTTGCCTTCCCCAATTTCTCCGGCCGCCGCCGGAAACGGCGTAGCCGCGCGTTGCCGCCATCACCGTGCGCCGCCGCTCGCCGCCGGCATGCTCCGGCCGTGCGCTAGCCAAACCACCTACACCACTCGATGCGCCTCATCGAGTCGAGTTCACAAGCCTAGCTTCCCCGCCGGCGACCTCACCGTCGACGAGGAATCAACGGTCAAACCTCTCCCCTGTTCTCCGTCTCGCCCGAGCCCTCGAGTCAGGCCTCGGACGGACGATAGTTTTTCCGTCTCGCCCGAGCCCTCGAGCCAGGCCTCGGACGGACGATTGCTTCCCGTCTCGCCCGAGCCCTCGAGCCAGGCCTCGGACGGGCGTTTGTTTTTCCGTCTCGCCCGAGCCCTCGAGCCAGGCCTCGGACGGGCGATGGCTTTCCGTCTCGCCCGAGCCCTCGAGCCAGGCCTCGGATGGACGATAGTTTTTCCGTCTCGCCCGAGCCCTCGAGCCAGGCCTCGGACGGGCGTTTGTTTTTCCGTCTCGCCCGAGCCCTCGAGCCAGGCCTCGGACGGGCGATGGCTTTCCGTCTCGCCCGAGCCCTCGAGCCAGGCCTCGGACGGGCGTTTGTTTTCCGACTCGCCCGAGCTAGGCCTCGAGCGAACCCTCGACCGCTGTCACGTTCGAGCCAGGCCTCGAGCGAGCGCACACCTTTCCGTGCGCCGAGTGTTCCAGAAAACGTTTTCCAAAATGTTTTTCTTTTTTTTCAGTAAATGCTTGTTTGTTTTGTAGATCCTGTTTTGTTAGTCCAAATGGAGTGCTTTCAGTTTTGTTAGCTTGTTTGTGAGTAGATCTGCCTTGAAAAAATATAAAAGTATTTTTGATAGAAGTTTATTTTACTGTTTTCTTTTATTCCAGTTTATATGCTTTTGCTAAGATAAATGGTTATATATGTTGTCTGGTTGAGTTAATTCCTGGAAAATTTGGTGTAAGTTTATTATCATGTTTTACACCTATGAAAAATATATGATGCACTGTTTATGTGGAAAAAGTTTCTGTTAGGGTTTAAAGTCCTTTTTGGCTGATTTCTTAGAATAAATGTTAAGGTGTTTTATATGCTGAAATAAAATATGGGAAAATTTGTGTAGTCTCTGTTCATGAGGTTCAAGCTAAGAAAAATGTAAGCATGATCTATTATGTGAAAAAATCTGGAGATGCTTTACAAATGTGCTTTTCTGTGTTTTCCTTTGAAAATTCATTTAAGAAATAGTATAATGTTTCTGTTCATGAAACTTTCTTGATAAGCATAAAATGTGAAGTAGAATCTGGGAAAAATATGAAGTCTGTTGTTTAACACTTTTTGGATGGAGAGCTAGTTCAAAGCACCTTTTTGGGCAGTTTGCTTGTCATTTTTATATCTGCAGTTCGGTATTTTATTTTTGGCTGAAATTTGTTCAGTGGAGCCCAGCAACTATTGTTTGCCTTCTGGAATTTTTGTGGATTTTTTTGAGTCCAGAAAAGTGCACTTGCAGTTCAAACCTAAGTTTGTTTTGAATTATTCATTAATCGTCGCATGCAATAGGATCGACCCCGCCGGAGCCCGACCAGGAGCAGGAGATAAGCGCCGAGCAGCAGATTCCGGAGCTCCAGCAAGCCGAGGAAGCCGACCCCGTCCCCGTCACTAACTTGCCCGAGTGCCCCTCTCACGAGGCCTCGGTCTTCACCCAAGGCAAGCCCCGGAGCATTCTAAGTCTCCCAGTATTTACAATTAAATTACTTGAGTCCTTTTATATTGTGATGCATTAGGTTTAGGAGTTGAATGAATCCTATTTGCTGCATTACCATTCCTTGATGATTGATTAATATCTACCTTGTTATCCTGTTATTTAATTGCAATGTAGAATTGCTTAGCCTGCTTAATAAAAGTAGTAGTTAAGGATGTCTCCGTAATACCCTGATGGGTACTTACCGGATCACGGTTGGCTATATTTGCTATCGTGGAAAAGAACCTGAATAGTAATAAAATACGGTCAACTGGAAGGCAAGGCACAAGTTTGGAAACTTGGGGCAGTCCGTCCGTTGGATCGTGTATGTTTGTATCGATGTTGGCCCTCGTTCATTTTTGAACGCGCCCTTTTACTTAGGGATATGTCGGTGCCGTAATCATCGACCTCAAAGCCGGTTAGAAGCTGTTTGGGCCGGTCTCAACCCGTGTCGTGCCCTCTAGTATGGAAATTGCGATCTGCCGCGTGAGGCCATCGCCAGGTTCCAATTGGGCGGTCCGTGCTTGAACCGCGGCGATTACCACCACGAACAAGCGTCGAGCGGTTGCCCAATGCATGGACCCGACGGGGAAAGTGTGGGCTGGTATTAAAGGTCTTTCATCAGCTGGTTTGGAATTCGATTCGAGTCGCCGTCTCCCCCGGTTAGTGGGAAACTATGGCGAGCTTCACCACGATACAACTCCATGTGATATCTAAAGGTTCAACTAAAATGTGGACAAGTCAACTGGATATGGTTATATTATTTGTCTGTTAGACTCAAGTGTGTGCAATAGTTCAGGTGCAAATCTAGAAGAAGGAATAGGTATAAAAGATGACAGCTCATCATTATCATTAATTACCGCTTATCTTAAATTGAGCCTTTCGCAAATTCAAGATCCCAGCTCCACCCAAAAAGGCCTTGCATGTCCTTGGTGTCTTTATTTTCAGTTGGACGGGTAAGTCTAGCTGAGTACATTCCCGTACTCAGGGTTTATCCCGTTGTTGCAGATGGCCAGGTCTACTTCGGCTATTGTAAGCACTGCCTCTACCCAGTGGAAGGTGATGAGGAGTAGGCCCAGGGCAGGGTCATCCAGAAGCTTTTCCCTTTTTCTTTTGCTGGACTGAGACTACTAGTGGCACATTATCTTAAAAAGGGAGGAGTGAGTTGTGTCGAGTGGATTTATCAAAACAATGTTTTATTTGGACCACGTGTGTGGTGGTCATGTGTTAAAAACTTATTTAAGCTTCCGCACTTTTAAAATTCAGTATTGTAATAACTCCGTTTTAAATTCCGCACTCTGATATTTTAAATTCGGTTTTATTTTGCTATGTTGTATCTTTACGAATGTAACCCTTGAACGATGCGATCCTGTATGATATATGGTGTTAGAAATCCTTCGAGGTTTCCGGACTACCGGGGTTATATGGGTTCAAGTATGAGTCAAGGTCAGACGGATTTGACTAAGATAATACTTGAGCTCTTATAATCAGGACGGTTCCGCCACAAGAAGTAGCAACCATCTTCCCGTGACGACAAGGATGGCAAACAAGGTCCTTCTGAAACTTAAGCTTGGGCAATCCTTGGATTAGGCCAAGTGAGCTAAGCCTTGCAAGCAAGTCGAAACTCAAGTGACCAAGCCTCCTATGCCACTTCCACAAATCGGAAGAAGGACCAGCCATCAAACATCTAGCAGAGCCGAAAGAGTGGGAAAAATCGGCTCTAAAAACACGACCAAAAGGAACAATCCAACAAACAAGATCTCCCCGAGGGTCTAAAACATGACTCAAACCCTTCTTAAAACGCACTTCAAAATCATCCTCAAGGAGTTGCAAAACAGAAAGCAAATTAAAATGCAAGTTAGAAACCAAAGCAACATCCTTAAGAACGAAGTTCTCATTGAGCCGAATAGCTCCATGAGAAACAACCTTACCTCTACTGTTATCCCCGAAAGTGATGTACTCCTTGTGCACCACGGGGTCTAGGCTGGAGAACCATTCTTTCTTTTCGGTCATGTGGCGCGAACACCCAGAATCCATGAGCCACATGTTCTCCAACCGAAGTTCCTGCATCAATAGAAAGGCAGGAAATGAGCATATGACACAACACTGGGGTTAGTATACTAAGAAGGATACCAGTGTTGTGTCATAGGCCCAGTAAAAGAGTTAGAAGCAACACCAAACTGACCTCGTCCCATGGGTGGATAGCGATCACCACCAAACTGCAAGGGTGGTCCGCTATGGAACGGAAAACCTCCAAACTCACCTACATGTCCCATTTGAGCAAAGCGATCACCACCAAGCTGAAAAGGTGGTCCGCTATAGGACGGTGCAGCAAAGCCTCTTACACTCAGCTCACGATCGTATTGAGGACGACCGCAACCGCGACGGGCACGACCACCACCCCGTGGTCTAGTTGCCTGGGGCCTAGCTACCTAAGGGGGTGCACCTCCAGGTCTAGCACCCTGCCTCTGAACTCCCTGAACCTGCACACCATGGAGAGGGTGGTGCCTGGCCTGGTTGTTCAGCTCCAACTCCTTCCTAGCGTCTCTCTTCCTCCGAAAGCAAAACTCAGCTAGGTGACCCTCACGATGACAGTACTCGCACTCGAACCTCACCACTCTCTTGGGTTGTTGGTTCCTATGGTTGCGAGGGTTGTGCACTCTAGCCGGCTGCTTGCCTCTCGGAAGGGGATCACTAGAGACGTCAGGAAGGGTGTCAAGTGTGTTCCTAAGATGGTTAGGTTTGGGAACCCACACTTGCTTGCGAGGTGGAGCCTTGGGAGGTTCATCAAGGATGACATCCTTGGTGATAGGCTTGGGAGGCTCAGGTGGGGTGATCTTGGTGAGCTTACGGACAGCGGATGGCTTCTCACTCGGGTTCACTCCGCTAGACTCACTGATCTTGCCAAAGATACTAGTGCCCTTCCCACCTGAAGCAAAGCCTACTCCCGAGCAATCAGTCCCCCTCTTGAACTGACTGATCATCATGCCCAACTGTGGCTCACTGCATGAAACCCAACTCAGGATGGACCGAAGGTATGTGTTTTCCTCCTCGGTTTGCATCCTGTCATGCCGACAGTTGGCAATCTCAAGCTCCATCCCCACGCATCGCTCACAAGGAGCGGACAAGGTGCTAACTGAGTTGGCCTTCACGGCTTCAGCAAGCTTGACATTAACTTCTGCCAACTCAGTTCGCAAGCTAGGACAAAGCTTGCACGCACCCAGCAAAGAAGGCTTCGCCTTCACTTCCTCCAACTCCTTCTTCAGGGAGGGACACACTTTGCAATCACCCACCAAGTATAGCCTACTCTTCAGCTCATCATACACCTCAATCAAAGAGGCATACTTGGTTTGCAGGGTGACAAAGTTTGTCATGTGCATCGTGCACTCCTCACACTCCTCCCCCTCAGTTACCTTCACCTCGGACATAGCGAACTCAAGCTCCTTAAGCGCTTCATTCATCTTGCCCTTAAACTTATTGCGCTCTCGGGTAACAAGCTTGAGTTTCTTCTCCATAGCGAAAACTACTTCGACAAGACCATCGCGCTCATCGGTAAGACGATCGACAAGAGAAGAGGTTGATACCTCGGAAGCATTGTCGTCGTCGTCATCGTCCTTTGTCTGGCACTTGCGATCCTCCTCATCCAAGGCCATGGTGCAGAAGCCCTTGGAAGAGTCGCCGAAGAAGCAGAGTCCCTTGAAGCATTCTTCCGTCTTGTGCTCGGACTCGTCGTCACTGGAGTCGCTGTCGGAGGTCTTGTCTCCATCGCTTATGGTGGCAAAGAGAGCACGCCGACCGGCGTTGAAAGCCTTCTCCACGTCCTCCTGGCTAAAGCTGCCCTTCTTCTTCTTCTCGGCCTTGTTCTCCGGCTTGCCCTTGCGCCTGGAGTTGCGATTCTTGCCGGGAGATTTCTTGTTGTGCTTAGGGCAGTTCGCCATGAAGTGATCTGGGTCACTGCACTTGTAGCAGCCCTCACGTGCGCCACCACGTCGGCGATTCAAGCGGTTGTTGTGAAACCGCGAGAACCGGGTGATGATGAGGGCGAGCTCGTCGTCTCCCAATGCCTCCAACTTCTCCTCGGTGACTGCAAGCAAAGAAGACAAAGCAAAGAGAGGAGGTGAAGCGTCAGCAGAAAGAGTCGATCCACCCTTGCCTGAGACCAAAGCCATGTAATGAGAAGCTGGGTTCTTCAGCTTGGCCTGAGTCAAGTGATCGATCTCGGTGGACTTGAGCTTGCTGAATAGCTCATCCACAGTGAGGGTGTCGTAAGCAGGAGACTCAATGATAGTCGACACCTTCACTTCCCATACCCTCCGATCCAGGGCGTATAGCAACTTGAGCGCCCTCTCATGATCGTCATAGGGTAGGTTTGCCCGATTGGCACGCATTTTGTTCACAATCGTTTGGAAAAGAGCGAACATAGCGTCAATCGTCTCTCCCTCCAACTGAACAAAGTTCTCGTATTCCCGCTTGTATGTCTCAAAGAGTCTAGTCTTGACCTGAGCGGTCCCCTCGTGATAGCTCTGAAGCTTCACCCAAATCTCTCGAGCAGTTTGAAGCTCGGAAACACGCTCGAACTCAGGAAGGGAGATGTTGGACAAAAGCGCGTTACGGGACTTAGAGTTGGCCTCGTGTTGGTCAATTTCGTGCTGACCAACTCGAGCCGCCAGAACCACGTAATCGGCATCCTCGCATATCTCCCAAACAGAAGAACTGATGCTGTTGAGATAGGCACACATCCGAATCTTTCAATAGGGATAGTTCATCCCACCGAACCAAGGAGCCTTGTTGTTCCCTCGTTCCATGTCGCCCTTAGGATCCAAAACCGATTAAGGTAGAGAAGATCCTTAACCTAGCTCTGATACCAATTAAAGGACTGGATTGGCGACCAGAGGGGAGGTGAATGGGAGCCTCAAATTCAACTCATGAATTAAGTCACCCAAAAAACGAAGACTCAAAACGACCGGTGAGTTCACGACCTACGAATAGGTGGATACCCTAGGAGATGTCCTAGTGGTACAGCGGAACCCCCAGAGAACGCCCGAAACCAAGTGCAAAAGCCCCAAAGCAAAACTGCACAGACTGCAGATTCGCGGACTGTCCGGGGTCAGGGTCCCAGACTGTCTGGTGACTGCCGAACTGTCCGACACTGGAGGTCCGGACTGTCCACCGGCAACAAACCAGAAACAGAACTGATCTGAAACAGTTCTGGACGAGTCCCGGACTGTCCGCGGGTTTGTACCGCGGACTATCCGCCGTTCAGTTGACAGTGAACAGTCAGGGGGCTGCGCCTGACTGACTCTGCAAAATCCCGATGCGCGGACTGTCCGCCACCAGGTCGCGGACTGTCCGCCACCAGGTCGCGGACTGTCCGCCAACACACAGAAAGCACAAAACTGCACGGGTTCAAAACCAAATTCGATTCAATCTCAACCAAATTGAAAGGGACTTCGATCAAACTCCTCCCAGGTGTTCCTCTACGTATTGGGGTGCTAATCCTAAGAAATCATCGCACCAAACCAAGTCAATCAAGAGAAATCCGTGAATCACCAAAAAAGGGGGAAGAATGAAGAACGAACGCGAAATCAACCCGATCTATGGATTCGTGAGGTTTGGGGAGAAATCCTTCGGTGGAAAGCAGAGCCTCACGACCAAGAACAAATTGATTCAAGTGGAATCAAAAATCATCTCGCGGAGAGGAAGAACGAAGCAAATCTCCGGGAGATGAAAAACCAAAACGCGAAGAACACTCAAGCAAGAGATGAATCGATCATGATTTCAACTGTGTGTCTACCACATGAGACTACAGTGAGATTACGGTCTCACTTCCTCAAAATCTCAAGAACACAGAGGTATGATTCCGTCTCTGCGGATCTCAGTAGCTACAACAGGGATTGGGAGAGCAGAAAACCCTAGAATGAAAATAGCAATGGCTGAAATAGACTGGAGGGAGGGGTGGCCTCTCCTTATATAGCTAATACACTTATTCCCCTTCTACCCTTACAACTAATGAGCGGGCAGGCTAACCCTAAGGGTATTCCTGACCAACTCTGCTGGTAGTTGATCCGACGGCCACGCGCCTTCCTCATCCTTAGCTTCGCCTCGATGCAAGCCTCAGGATGCCGCCACGTGCCGTCCTGTCGACCGACGCGCCTTCCTCGTGGATAGCTACGCCGCCGCGCCAACCTCTCCATGCCGCCACGCGTCGACCGTCCTTTTGGACCTCCCCCGGTTTTGAGGCCGAAACCGGGAAACCTGGGCCTTCCCCCGGTTTTGAGGCTGAAACCGGGAAACCTGTCCTCCGACTGAGTTTTGTGTCCCAAACTCAGAAACCCGTGAGCCCAGGTTTTGAGGCCCAAACCTGGAAACCGTCCACGCCGAGTTTTGAGGCCCAAACTCGGAAACCCGCCACCCTGAGTTTTGAGGCCCAAACTCGGAAACCGTCGAGGGTAGCTTTTTGAGGCTCAGCTACCGAACCCGCGCCGTAGACGAGATGTGGTTCGCACACCACGAGTTCCAGCACCGATGCCAGAGCATGTCCAGCCTCCACGCCGGGCACAGTGCATTCGCCTTCCTTCTCGGCCTCCCGCCAAGTGTCACGACGCCATCACCTTCCTCCCGACTCGGCCGATGCACCGCACATCCCCATGTGCTCTTGCTTGCCGATGCCACGTGCCAGCTACCACAGCTGGTCCTCAGGTCTCCCGGTCCGTCGGTCCAAGCCTCACGTCCGCCCTTCACCGCTCCCGGTCCGTCGGCACGGCACGTCTCTACTTGACCTTCACCTCACCTTCGACCACTGTCTCCGAGCTCTGCACCTGCACATCAACACAGCCAAGAGACATGTTGCCCGTTGACCGATCACTCATCACACAGGAAGGGAACCACAAGGGCACATATCAACCTTGTGTTCGTAACTTCCTCCATCCCAAATTATAAGGCATTCCAAGAGTCAAAGTTTTTCAACTTTGACCAAAATTTTAGAGATAAACACAAAGATTTATGATATCAAATATGTATATTATAAAAATATAACTAATAAAAAATCTAATTATACTTAGTTGGTATCATAAATATTATTATCTTATTATATAAATCTGGTTAAAGTTGAAAAACTTTGACTCTCCAAGATTCTTGGAATGTCTTATAATTTGGGATGGAGGGAGTAGTTGGTTTTATTTTGTTTAACAGTGGCCTATGTAGGTAATATGAAAACATGTATAACAGTATTCTTGGATTAAAATTTATGTAATTGTAACAACATATAGGTAATCCTCCTAGAGATTTCAGAACAGATTAAGAGAGAACACCAAAGATGCATGTGTCGTCGTCACTTGCTCTATTTCATAATCTGACATTATCATCAAAATGATTAATTGTGCTTGGTTGATAAATGACAAGTAATAAAAACTTTTTAAATGCAAAACCATTTCGTACCTATAGAATCTCTTATATTCGATTATGTTTGTTGAATGCTTGAGTGCGCTTTATTACATGACAGCGAGTAATAAACAAAAACAAACACATTGGCCTTCGTCGATAACTTGTCAATATAAAGATGTGTGTTTTTATTTCCTTTTTGCCGTGTGTTAATTTCTATCCGATGGAAGATTTGTATCTGTCAAATAATAAGACAAAAGAATTTTTAGCTAAAATTATAACGGTATACTAAAAAGAATTAGGATGCATGGAGCCTTCTCTTTTAGCACACATACGTACTACTCCGTAGATTTTAAATTTGGGTAGGTAAAAGCGCTAGAAAACACTAAATAAACCGCATCGTACGGTCCATGAATGATGACGATATGGTATCGAACATTCTTACCAGTTCAGACAGTCCGTGTTTACTCCGATGAGAATGACAACTCGTCAGTACTGATAGCAACGAACGTGGCAACATGTGGTTTTGTTTAGTTAGAGTGTAAAAAGTTTTTACGTCTTGTTTAGTTGAAGCATAAAATTTTTTTACATCACATCGAATATTACCATACTTATTTAGTCTATTAAAAATAAATTAATAAAAACAAATTACATATTCCGTTTGAAAACTATTTGATAAATTTATTAAAACTAATTAATCCGTTATTAACACATTTTAATGTAGCACAGTGTTGTCAAAACTTAAACTTATTAGACTTTAAAAAATCGTCTCACAATTTATACGCAATACATGGAATTAGTTATTTTTTAGTCTATGTTTAGCATTCTATGCATATGTCCTACACTACTACATGAAAGCCTTTTAGTCCCGGTTGGGAAGGGGCTTTAGCCCCGAAAATATGCATATGTCCTACACTACTACACGAAAGCCTTTTAGCCCCGGTTGGGAGGAGGCTTTAGCCCCGAGAAAAAATAAATGTGCATTTGTGAGATTCGAACTCGGCACTCTCGTTTCAGGCACGCTTACTAACTGAGCTACACAACCCACGTGATGTAATTCTGGACGTTTTCCTTTTGAATTCACTCGTGAAGGACCTTTAGTCCCGGTTGGTAACACCACCAGGGCTGAAAGGTCCTTTCAGCCCCGGTTGGTAATACCAACCGAGACTATAGTCCCGATTGGTAACACCAACCGGAGCTAAAAGGTCACCCTTTAGTCCCGGTTGGTATTACCAACCGGGACTCGGTTGGTTTTACCAACCGGGAGTCCCGGACGCAATTTTTTTCCGAAACTAAAGCTCAGTTGATAGATCATCCAAAGGCATGTTCTCTAGTAGCGCTAACCTTCTATTATTCGATTTGATGAGTGAAAAGTTTTTACCCCGGAACTACGACCTATTCAGTTCGTCACTCGTCACTCGTCATGCCTGTGTCAGTTCAGGAGATGAGCTCAAGTTTCGAACCCGATCGGTGCATTGCACGTAGACGAGAAGTCAAACAAGCGGAAGCCAAAGAAGAAACACGCAGCACTTCTCCAACAGCATTGATTTATCAGCATGACTAAAAAAACATCAAGAATTTAGAATGCTGCTGAGCAGGAGTTGAGACACCGGCATGGAGCTGATCAGTCTTCATTCATGCAGATTTACGTCAAGATGCAAAGCCTGCAGCTTGGCGTCGAGCACCTCGGAGCAGATCTTGCCCATCGCCCCGTAGAAGGTGGCGAGCTCGGAGAGCTGGTTGACGGCCATCTCCGCCATGAGCGCCCGCGCCGCCGCCTCGCGCACGCCGCTCACCTTGAGGCTGTTGAGGTAGCCCGACGCGTTCCGCACCGTGGCGCCCATCTGCTTCAGCCGCTTCTCCTGCTGCACGCTCAGCGACGCCGACGCCGTGTTCGACTGCACGGGCACGCACGTCCACACAGGTGTCAGTGTTAGCAACGCGTGCGGCTCGGAGCTTCGTGCGAGCGCAGGCGAGTTCGCCGAGCGGCCGCCCGACCGACTCATTACCTCGAGGAACTCGGCGCCAGCTTCGAGCTCGCGCTGCTCCGCCGCCGGCTTGGTGCGGGCGCCGCCGGAGAGGTACATGTCCTTGGCGAGCGAGAAGCTCCGCGAGATGACCTTGCGCCGCCTCTCCATCTCCTTGCTCAGCTTCGGCGACGGCGACGCGAGGAGCGGGGCGCCCGCGCCACGCGGCAGCAAGTGCGGAGCCGCCGCCGCCGCGGCCGTCGACGTCTTCTCCTGGTACGCGACGACGGCGCGGACGAACTCCTGGTACGCCCTGGCGCAGCCGGGGTAGTCGAACTCGTCGGAGCCGCCGGGCTTGCGCATGCGCTCCGGGTGGAACTGGAGGCCCATGAGGAACCTGCCCTCGCCGGGGCAGTACGTGTCCGGGTCGTAGAAGCCCTCGACGAGGCCGTCCGGCGCGAACGCCATGGGCGCGAACCGCGGCGCCAGGCGCCGCACGCCCTGGTGGTGGTAGCTGTTCACCATCAGGTGCGCGCCGTCGGCGAGGTCGCCCGCGAACCACTCGTGCAGCGGCGTGCCGGGCAGCACGCGCACCGGGTGGCGGTGCCCGTCGTAGTCGGCGTAGTTCATGTGCTGGACCTTGGCAGCCTGCTCGGCGCCCTGCTGCAGCTCGTGCTCCACGTCCTGGTACAGCGTGCCGCCGCAGGCGACGTTGAGCACCTGCGAGCCGCGGCAGATGCCCAGGTAGGGGATGTTGCGCTCCAGGCAGCGGCGCGCGAGGCGGAGCTCGATCGAGTCCTTCTCGTGGTCGATGGCCGCGTCGCTCGGGTGCAGGCGCCGCACGGCCTCCATCTGCTCCGGCGAGAGGAGCGCGCCGTCGTCGGTGCCGTCGGCGGACTCGTAGAGGGACGGGTCGATGTCCTCGCCCTCGCAGAGGAGCACGCCGTGGATGGGCTCGAACGCGTCCAGCAGCGCCTGCACCCCCGCCACGCGCGGCACGATCACCGGCACCGCGCCGTAGCCCACGATGAGGTCCAGGTGGTACTCACCTGAGGACACACAGACAGACAAACAGCGCCCATGCAGGCAGGCGGCGGCGTCGTCAGTTACATACTAAATCCATGGCCATTTGTTCTACGGAGTACTCAGATATAATTATAATTATAAGGCTAAATTGATAAAACCTCTACGTACGTGAACCGGCCGTGATGCCGGCGGCATGCAATAATCGGGAAGGAGGAGAACTCACCGACGAAGTCGACGAACTTGTTCTTGCGGACAGTGCGGCGGGAGACGATGAGCACGCGGGGGAGGACGCGGGAGAGGTCCGACGAGGAAGACATGGTCGGCCGGCCGGCGCGGCGCCTCTTCTCGCAGCGCGAACGAACGAAAGCAATCACGATCTGCCCTGCGGCTTTCTTGTGGGTTAGCTAGCCGCCTTAGCGAGAATTAATGAGCTGTGGGCAGCTACTCCCGATCCCTTTCGATGTAGAAGAGACAGAGAGAGTTCTTATTGGTTTCTTGGATTTGGTGAGAGGGGAGGAGGGTGGCGATATTTATAGAAGGCAATCGAGAGTGTTTAGGTGGCCGAGATCGGCCTTATCACGAAATCGACTCCGAGCCGAACGTTTCCTAATTCATGGCGTAATCAAACTCTGTCTGGGCGCCGCGTTACACAGGGTAGCTCGATCTGCGCAAGGTCAAAGGGGGCAACCGCAATATTGCTACCTCCCCCCAAAAATATGTTGTCAAAACTGAAAACCTGACTGAATCTGGCAGAACCGCAGGCATAGTTTTTTGAACCGAAAACCGCAAGCATAGTTGGAATGGAACTGCTTCGTCTATACATAGTATTCAATCACACTACTTCTTTTTGGCAAAAATATACTACTATATATACTACTGCTCCCATTCTTTCTTCTTCTATTTATAAGGCGCGGTTTTGACATAATATATATGGTCTCCCAAACTACACTATAACCATCTATTTATATTATGTTATATTTAAAAATTTATGACAATTGGACAATACGTTTAATTACAAATCTAGCCGTATCAAGTCTTCTGTATTATAATAGTAAAAAAAATATTAGTCAAATTGTTGGTCAAATATTTTGAAGTTTGAATTTTGATATATATATGCGCCTTGTAAAAGAGAACGGAGGAAGTACTACCTTGCTTCATGATGTATGTTTTGCAATGAGTGCAAGAAAGTTAAGGCTGCACAGTTATTGGAAATTCTTCTCATGACAGAATGTTCATCGCCAAAATCGCCTTCATTTTGTTACCATAAATAGGTCAAGGGACCAACTATCACATGTAAACTGACACATTATATGGGGAAAACATCTTGAATTATGGTAATAAATAAAGAGGGAGTTGGGAGAATCCAAAAGTTTTGCTATATACTAGAAGCTAAGAGCATCTCCAAGAATTCCTTAAACATCCTCCTAAGGAAAAACTACTCTTCAACAACTCCTAAGAGCAACTCCAACGGTTTTGCATTTTTTATTTGGCAAAACATGAAATTTGTCAACTCTCAAATCAATATGGGGAGGAGAAAAAAAGGTTATCTCCAACGGTTTGGCAAAATTGACTTGCCAAAATCTAAAAAAGGAAACCCGGCGGCGCGGGAGGGAAAAGCGCGCGCAGGAGTAGTACATGAGACGGAATGCCAAGCCGATCGCGAGCTTGCATATATGTCAATCCATCTCAGAATTTTGCCAAGTTAACAAAAATGCAAAGCTCATTTGCCAAATCGTTGGATAGGAGTTTTGTAGACTTTTTTGCAAAAATAAGAATGCAAAGTTCATTTGCAAAACCGTTGGAGTTGCTCTTATCTACTCCTAATGTTTTAGGACTTGAGAAATTCCCTCTCCTTGCGCGTAACTTTATGCGGACGAAGCAATGCACGAATACATGTTTGGTCACGATAGACTTTTATTATTGATTAGTCTATTATTTTCCAATCATATTCATAGTTTCCCTGGCCTTATTAATTGCATCCCCACACATATGCAATGTATGTCTAGTTGAATCTTAACTTTTTTTAGACGAAAGATGAATTGTATTAAAAAAAATATATAGCTGGGTATATCATCATATTACAAGTATTATGGAAAAAAACATCATCCAGAAACTGATTTTCATCTATATTGCACCTACACTGTGAATGGCTCAAACTCTCAAATCCAAACCTATTTGACGCTTCATATGGATGATCGCACAGACAAATACTCGGCAATAATTGTTTTAGGCCAGACAATAGATGTCCAACGGACGGCCAACATTCCTGCAGGTGGAGTTGAGAAACTTCTTCTTTCTTGTGTCTTCCTTCTTCTTTCTGCCACAGAAGAGTGAGGAAGACTGATCTGAAACTTATTCTCTCTAGTCCTTCATTGTGGCCAGATCTAACCACAACAAAACAGAGAAGAGACCGGAGAAAATTATTCCATGACGACGACATCATCTCCGCCTTGATACCGTCATCCGGAAACAAAAATCTCTATGTCGTCATGCTGATGAAGATGCTGACGCCGAAGTTGTCGCCTCCATGTTCAACGAAGCCGCCATGGGAAAGACAATTTCATCCTTCCCCTTCTCCGTCGCCGAAGAGGAGAAGGAGATAAATCTCCAATACCACAACACTTGGCATGAAAAGACTCAAACTCTAAAAACTCGATCTATAGAGAAAAAAGTATTAAAAAAATGACGGATCTCCACTCCCTCCAGCCTTCGGCATAGGCCGAAGGGAGGAGAGAGGGGGACCAACAGAGACGGCGACGGCGCTTCGCGGCTTGCAAGCAACGGGCGGCGGCGGCGCTTCGCGGGGTGGGAGGAACTCGCCAATACCATTTTTAGTTTCTGTGCAGGAGCTAGTTGAATCTTAACTTCAGCTATGTCTTTCGTGCCTCTGATTTGTTGGGCATAGACTATTATTTGTTCAACTTGAAAGAAAAGGATTCCTTCCTCCATGTGCTTGTTGCACCTTCTATTATATCAACTACCTAAGCAAATATGATCGATCAGGCTTGTGGATGTTTTAGGGGCAAGTTTGACAGAGATGACCAAAGCCTATGACTAGTACAGATATGGGTTCTAGCCTCAGTTGGTCCAACCAGGACTAAAGTTGGACTTTTAGTCCCGATTTGTAATGTCAACCGGGACTAAAGGTCACCTGCCAATAAAGTCTGGCGCACTAGCCGTTTGGCTATGGGCTTTAGTCCCGGTCGGAGTCATCCACCGGGACTAAAGACCTCTTTGGTCCCGGGCTCAAATTAATCCGGGACTAAAGTCAAATTTAGCATCGAGACCAAAGGTTTGTTCTCTACTGTATATTTTTAACTAAAAAAAACTGATCGATCACATAATTCTGGCTATGGGTAGTCTAACTTCATCTAAAAACATTCGGTTTTAGATTTCTAGGATTTCTCTCCTTTTTAATGCTTCTAGAGATAAATAATTGGAAGGCTTTAAATGAAAAGATTCTCAAAATTGTAGTACAGATTAAAATGTAATAACTAAATTTTATATAAGGAAATAAGAATCAATCCTCCGTTACAAACACCCACGCGCTGTTGACTTGTTTGGTCTACAAAGCACCTATTTTGTTGGAGCCACAATAAACACGTTACCAAATTGATAAGCAGCGCGTGGATGGGGCCACTCTATAAGCTGCGCACACACTAGTCCAGTTCACTAATCTTATCGGCACAAATTTTGAATTCCATGGTGATGATAATGTTTTCTTTTAAGCACGGCGTGCATTTTCAGGTTAATGGAGGTTGGAGGGTCAAAAGGACAAGAAGCATATGCTAGGGAACGGAAGCATGCCCTACTTTTGCTTTAACTTGATTTTTTTTTCCGTGGCAGTGGGATTAAATAATCGCACGTTTTTCATTAAGATAAGAGGAGTTGGAAAACCGATTGCAAAGAACGGCTTCATCAGCTTGATTTTGAAAAGAAAAATAGATTTCTTGTATATCATCATTAAGCGAATCTTGACAAACCTATAGCTCCTGGACAGCGAAGATCGTTAATAGATATGGAGACTGCACACACTAGTTATATGGAGGTTCAAGGGCAAAATATGCATATATATGCTTAATAGCAACACGACACATCTCGCTGCGCGCTAAGCCCGTTGTTTAAGTCATTATTTGACAAAAATACATAGGAGTACAGTATATCTAAAATCTGCAAGATGTGGACCGTACACATATCTGAATCTCACGCGCTTGATTGGAGGTTCAAACTTCAAATTACAGGATAATAAACATGCGCATGTGATTAGAAAGAAACATAAGTGTTAAAGTGTATGCTACTCTCGCTTCTTCGCTTGAGATCGAAAACCTGTGTACGTTGCATTGTGAGTAGTTGATCGATGTGGATTGGACAGTGCGGGTGGTGCCGACGTGTGCTCCGGTGGTTATCCAGGGGAGGTTGATACGGTCAATGACAAAC
Source organism: Coix lacryma-jobi var. lacryma-jobi (assembly GCA_009763385.1). Classification (NCBI taxonomy): domain Eukaryota; kingdom Viridiplantae; phylum Streptophyta; class Magnoliopsida; order Poales; family Poaceae; genus Coix; species Coix lacryma-jobi. The sequence continues at coordinate 135,184,527 of CM019827.1, forward strand.
TGCTGATGTGTCCGAGCGCGCATGCGTCAATCGCCTTGCCAACTCAACTCAACTGAGTAGCAAGACCACACTACTCATTTATCAATTGCAGATTTCAAAGAAAATGTCTGTTTGACACAACTCAGCTTCGTTAGTAAACATGCTTTTTTTCAGAAAAAGCTTTATGAGCGACTTTCTAAGTAAAGTTGAGCTGTTTGAAATTTTTTTATAAAACAACTTTTTGACAAAACAATTTCACCAACAACTTCATTTATGGTTGGAAGACAGAAATGAGGGCGTAAGCTATGAAAAGTTACTTTTTCCCTTCATCAACTTAACCTTTTGTGAGAGGAGAGGGATAAAACAACTTTATGACTAAAGCTGATTTTTTTAAAAATGTTTGATAAAAAAAATAACTCATAACAACTTCATAAGTTGTACCAGATGGATAGACCTTTGATAAAAAAAATAACTCATAACAACTTCATGAGTTGTACCAGATAAGATAGACCCTAAGTATACTAGTATTTATTTTGTAATAATGCTGATCGAAATCCTGATCCGGTACTATAGAGACGTATTGTGTGTTCATTCTTCCGGTTAAATTAGACCATCATCGGCGTTCTTTCCCCAATTCCCTTGTGCCTAAACCTGGGAATGGTTTGGATTGAAATCGGATTCTATGATTTGGTTTTCTATTTGGTCCTACATAGTTTGGGTGAAATAATTAGACCAAAGAGGCTAGTGCACTGGTTTGGTCTGGGGTGGTGTGAATCGGTTTCTATCCGTCGTCAATGCCAGATGCCTCTCTCTCGACTTCGTCCTCTCGTGCGAGCGCAGAGCCACGATTTCATATTTTTGCGAACCCATCGGGGCGCCAGAGAGAGTCTACGGGACTGAAATAACAACATGGTTTGGATTGGGCTGGTTTCAGAAGAGAAGAGTTTTGTTTGGTGTGGATTAATTAATCAACATCTATCTCTCTGGACACATGTGGGTTCAGTTAGGATCCCAGCCCATTGTCAGGTTTACCTGTTCCAGTAAAAAAGTGGTCAAGACTGTTGATTTGTCAGGGCCTAATAAGTTTTCATAGTTGGAGAATATACGCCATGTCCACCCTTTACTTTTTTTCTTCCTAAAAATTTGTTCAAGTAAGACAATTTTGATGTAGGACTAATAACTCTGTTGCTCTAGTTGAACCAGACCAGTTAATAGCAGCTAATATTAGCTTTGACCTATATTAGCTAGCTTAGTTAGCTAACTGTATTACCCGCTGATAGATCCAAATATAGGACCTTAGAGCTATATAGAAGCACAACTAAAGCCCGTTCCCAACCGAGACTAGGACTAAAGACCATCTCACGAGAAAAAATAAATGTGTGTATGTGAGATTCGAACTTAGAACTTCTCGTCTTGCGCACAACTCACTTATTACCAACTTAGCTACACAACTCACGTGATATAGTTCTGGATGTTTTCCTTTTGAATTCACTTGTGAAGGACCTTTAGGGCTTTAGTCCCGGTTGGTAACACCACCCGAGACTAAAAGGTTCTTTAGTCCCGGTTGGTAACACCACTCGGGACTAAAAGGTCACCCTTTAGTCCCGGTTGGTAATTTGGAGCTCCGGGTTGGTAATAGCAACCGGGACTAAAGGCCCGTTGGTGTTACCAACCGGGACTAAAAGTCTTTAGTCTCGGACGCAATTTTTTGTTGAGACCAAAGCTCAGTTGATTTTTTTTTAGATAAGAGATAAAATATCCGGCCTCTACATCCGAGGATGTACACAACCAATTATTACAAAGTCATTCAACACACACGGGATAAAGAACAAGCCAGAGTTTGAAACTAAAACACATGACACTAGAGCAAAAGATAAACATGCTCAGTTGATAGATCGACCAAAAGGTCTGTTATCTAGTAATGAAGCTTTACTATTTATCAGAATACAACTTAATTTCCCATTCCCGCGTAAAGAATCAAAGGAACAACGAATAAGACAACGGGCCGGTAAGGTTATTAGTTTATGTATTATTTGCCAAAATTATTTTCTTGCGCAATGCATGTAACACGATACACACACCAACGTGACTAGTAATGAGACCGTCCAGCTAACTAATATAATATTGCCATGCGATAGTTATGGTCTCTTACGGATGATGGACGACGACCTCTCCATCTCCAATTATACATGACCCTAGCTGCTACAGGTCGTTCCACAGATGATTCATGTGCAGTAGTAGTAGCACTGGTGCGTCGTCGTCACTGTGAAGTCCACATGCATCTTGCTTGAGCCTGACGACACGACACGCACCGTGCCGGCCGTAGTAGCTAGCCATGATGTTAGCTTGGGGTTTGAGAGGTCGCATGGGTTCCCACGACGATCGAGAGCTCTGGGGAGCCACCATGCCCATGCACACGCCCAACTAGCTGTACATCTCGATCTACTGTCCAGCAGGACTTATAAGCCGAGAATAAGCTTAAACAGCCGATTTACTATGAAATAAAAAAAATACTATTACATAGTTGATTTATATAGATTAAAGTCAGTTTATAGCTCAAACGAACATGGATGGCCGGAGGCCGCACGGCCTGGACCTTCGCTGTGCCTGTTGACTTGTTGGCCGCGGCCGCGCGATCGAGTGAGAGGCCACACAGGCCAGTGCAGTGCGGTGTTTGGTAGTGGCTAGGGCCCCTCCGGGCTCGAAGACAGCGGTGGACTTTGGTCCTACGCCCCTTGACCCCTTGTCGGACAGGAGAGGAGGTAGTATCTGGCCTGGGCATCGATCGGCCGGCCGGTTGCCATCTAGGGGAGGTCCTCCTAGCTACTAGGACGCTTTTTTTGTTTTTTGACAAAAGCTAGGACGCTTCAAATGCGGATCATACATGCGTACGTACTCCACTACTCCAATTCTTCTGCATTGCACTCATGCATGACTCATCCATCCATGCATGGCTTCTTTTCTGACAGCTATATAAACAATAAACAAAAGAATTGCTGGGGCATATTAATATTAATAATCATAAGAGGAAGAGATTTGTTAAAACGGTCCTTGGAGATTCCAAGAGGTACCATAGATTTAGGGAAATTTTGCTGCAGGACACCGTAAAAATGTATAATATGTTGATGGACACCGCAACGAGCCGAATTTGCCCAGTACCATTATAAATTTGGGGTTCTTTGCCGTAACACACCGTGGCCAATATTTTATTCATTTCTCAGATTCATAGAGAGAGAAGGTGGAAGAAATGTCCAAACTACCCTTGTCTTCAACCTCCAGTCATGCATCAATTTTTGCCGTAACACACTGTCGTCGCCTTGTCTTCTCCAGCGAGGCCTTCCATGACCGGCGATCTCGTGCAGTCGCGTAGTTTCCACAACTCGAGAAGAGCAGTCGAGCCACAACGACCCCCTTCCCCTAGTGCGACCGCGCAAGCCTCACTGTCTCTGCCCAGCCCGGGACGCACGACAACGGCGACCAGCTGCTGCTAGCACTATGGGGAGGAGGGGGTGTCCTTTGGAGCTGCACGAGCAGTGGCAGTACGAAGAGCTGGAGAACCCCAAGGCAGGGAAGGACATGTCGCCGCCGCACTAGGCCGCACCTGCGCTGCAGGAGGCTGGTGAGGCCGTGCCGCCGCCGCGCGAGGCCAAGGAGCTCGCGCCGCCACCGTGCAGAGGCCGGAGAGGTCGCCCGCCGCCACAGGTGGACAGGGAGCGCTCGCACCGCTGGCGAGGCCGGGGATGCCGTGCCGCCACCGTCGCGCGAGGTCGAGGAGCTCGCGCCGCCGCCGCCCGAGGCGAGGAGGTTGCCTCGCCGCCACGGGTGGACAGGGAGCTCGTGCCGTTGCGTGACGCCAGGGATGCCATGCCGCCGCCGCCGTGTGAGGCCGAGGGAGCTCGTGCTGCTGTCACGTATGGTTGGGAAGGTCATGCTGCCACCGCTGCAGGCGAAGAGGTCGGCCCGCCGCTGCCGGAGAACAGGGAGCTTGCGCCGCCGTCGCGCGAGGCTGCAGGAGCTCGTACCGCTGCCACGTAAGATCAGGAAGGCCGCATTGTCGCCCGCACAAGGCTAGATTGGCCCCTACCACCACTTTGTGCGAGGCTGGAGAGGATCGTGGTGCCGCTAGCGTTGTTGGTCGGAGAAGGATGGCGAGACTAATCGGCACGGTGTGTTCCAACAAATATCATTGAAGTGCTAGAGGTTGAAGATAAGGGTAGTTTGAACATTTTTCCCACCTTCTCTCTTCATGAATCTGACAAATGAATAAAATATTGGCCGCGGTGTGTTACAGCAAAGAACCCAAAAATTTTAATAGTACCGAGCAAATTTAGCTCGTTGCGGTGTCCATCGACATATTATGTATTTTATTTTGACAGTGTCCTGTGGCAAAATTTCCCATAGATTTATTATTTGGTGCTCATCTACCGCGTGTTTTGGTGCATGATAATTGTAAGCGATGAGGTACCAATCTGAATCTGAAGATACGCCTATGATTTTCCTACTGCTGCCTGCCTCATTACTAGTGCTTGTACTCCGTCCAAAAAAAATTCCAATTTTCATGGAGCAAAACGTACGATCTCAAGCTTGACCAAATCTATACAAAAAAAAATACTTATAACATCAGAAGTATGTATCATTACATTAATTGTGAAATATATCTTTATAATAAAAATCTAATAATAAAAACTATTTGGAGATCTAAATATTGATATTATTTTCTAATTTGGTTAATTTTTTTGACTTATTTGAAATCTAGAACTATATTTTCTTTGAGATGAAGGGAGTAACAAGTTATAAATTTGAGATGAAGAGATTTTGTTAAAACGGTCCTTGGAGATTCCAAGAGGTGCCAGAGAATTATTTGGTGCTCATCTACCGCATGTTTTGGTGCATGATAATTATAAGCGATGATGTACCAATCTGAATCTGAAGATACGCCTATGATTTTCCTACTGCTGCCTGCCTCAGCCACCGGCTTGTCCTTTATTTATATACAAAAAAAACCAACAGCTTGCATTGTACTCTGTCCCAAAAAAAAAAATCCAATTTTCAAGGAGCAAAACGATCTCAAGCTTGACCAAATCTATACAAATAATAATAATAAAATCTATTTGGAGATCAAAATATTGATATTATTTTCTAATTTGGTTATTTTTTGACTTATTTGAAATCTAGAACTATATTTTCTTCGAGATGAAGGGAATAACAAGTTATAAACTTGCCACATCAAGATAAATTATGATGGATATTGATAACTTTTACTTATGATGGAGAAATAACCGTAACCAACCTTTTACTCTCAATAGGGTAAGTCATGAGATAAATATAATATGAATGATAAGAGATAATCAATAACAAGACATATTGATAATGAATGATAAGAGATAATGAATAGCAAGATACTCCCTCTGTTCCAAATTATAAGACATTCAAAGATTCTTTGAGAGTCAAAATTTTCCAAGTTTGACCAAATTTATATGATAAGATAATAATATTTATGATACCAACTAAGTCTCATTAGATTCTTTATTAGTTATATTTTCATAGTATTTGATGTCATAAATCTTTGTGTTTCTCTCTATAATTTCGGTCAAACCTTGAGATGCTTTGACTCTCCAAGATTCATGTGACGACTTATAATTTGGAATGGAGGAAATACAATGTATACAACCATAACTTATACTTATTTGCACATGATTAGCTTCCGTATTAAGAGGTAGTGTTCCATGTTTATGTACAATGTTATTTGTTAAACATTAGAAAGTTATTTATTTTGGGACCAGGGGAATATTTTCTATATATCTTGTCTTAAAAAGTTATATCCGTTAATGGCGAAGATAAGGAAAAGATTAAAAGAATGCATCTCATGGATAAAAAAAGGAGGCTAGGTCGAGATTTTCAGCGCCTAAATATTTTAATTAATTATTATACTTAACTGTTACGTGCATTCATAAATCAAAAGTAGAGCTGAGATGTTTTTTTTTTTGGGGATCTTATCTTCTATGGGATAGCCGGAGTACCGTAGCAACGCCCTATACATTCTTGTATGGACAAATGTTCCGCGTTCAAATGAATGAACGAAGAAAGGAAGTTAATTCTGTCCGGAACAAGTTAAAGCTTAATCAGGCAATCATGATTCATGAGCCGTCTACCACAAAATTTCCAAGTCCCACAGAAGTGCACAACTCATCATACCTCACAACTCGCGATCATCACATGGATGTACTAGCTGTATGCATTTGCAATGTGCCGTCGTGCGGCCGCAAGTCCGGCTGCCCGAGACGCTGAAAGGCCGTTTGCACCTGCCGTAGTCGGGCGTCGTCACCGGTGACGCCATTACTCAGCAAAGCGGCAGCTGCACCTGCACTAGTAGCTAGCAGTATAGCTACGCACGCTCACGGGCACGGGCCGCACGTGCACGTGTACGCACGAGAATGCTCCGCCGCGGCTACCCGTCACTCGATCGAACGAGTCATTTTGGCTCGGTTCGGCTCAGGGTGGGCATATTTTACCTGAAAATCGAGAACCGAAGCAAACCCGAACCGAAACGGTGATGCTACCACACGGACGTCCGGACCGTGCCACCCGTCCGGACGAACCTCCGACAAAAGATAGCGACCGACCCAATCTAGCTGGGACAAGTAAGCCGCACGCACTACGCGCTCTCTGGGGGCCCGGTCGTTCCGCCGCGCCGCGCCGCCCCGTCGGAACCGCGCCGCCGCGGCACCCCGTCACAACCGCGCCGCAGCGTCGCCTCCCAAACGCGCGGCCGCGACGCCCCTTCCCAACCGCCCTGCCGCGGCGCCCCATCGGATCCGCGCCGCCGCGACGCCCCTTCCCAACCGCGCCGCCGCGGCGCCCCGTCCCAACCACGTCGTCGAGCCTCGGCCCAAGCACGCTGAGCCGCGTCTCCATCTGCTATAGCGCCGGCCATCCCACCGCCACGGCCCGAGGTCAAGGAGACGTCTTGTCTCACCGCTCCCCTGCGCTATGTCTCACCTACTCTCCCACATGGATTTCGCCGATGGCCGTCGTCCCCCTCCGATGGTTCAACGCAGTGAAGCCGATCTGCGGTTTGAGGGGCGCAAGGATGGCTCAACCTTCAAAATTGGGGATTCCAGGGGCAAGGAGGTGGTGGAGACATACCCTTCTTCGTCAAGAGTTTCAGTAAGCTATTTTGTTTTGCAATCTGTTCATAAGCAATAGTTAAACTCGTTTGTTGAAACACTACTGCAACACTACTGTACTTATTGATTACGTCGTTGATTATACTTGCGGTACTTGATTATACGGCCTTTGGTCTTTCTCATACCTGTTATGAACAGAACTGAATCATTGAATCAGGTTTAAACAGAAGCAACTAGAGATAGTCCAATTTTTGTTGGAACAACGTTGAAACAAAACTGAAATACTAACTGAAACACTGAATTAGGTGATATTGAAACACTGAATTATGTTATACTGAAACAACTTTAAAATGCGCAGGGTGTGCGAAGAAACATTGATTTGAATGTTCAGATTGATGCAGTTTCAGGCGGAAATATGGCTGTTTTAGAAGTAAGTTTTTGTTTGCACTATAACTTGATAATCTACATTCGCTGCAACTGCAGGCATGCATAGTCTGACAACACAATACATTTGCAATGCAGGGTTTCGTCGGGCCTAATGTTCATGAAAGTGTTTTCCATGGGGATATTGAGGTGGAGATTCCTGATGAAAATAAGTCAGTGTATCAAGAAGAAGAAGACGTTGTCAGCTCTCAGCCAGTGATTCCATTCGAAGGAATGGAATTTGATACAGTAGAAGAAGCATACAGAGTGTACAACACCTATGCGTTTAGGATGGGATTCACTATCAGAGTGGGTTCATCGAGAAAGAGCCAAGTGACCAAGGAGTTGATACAGAAGGAATTTGAGTGCTCACATGGACGGATCACAGAAAAGGAAGACAGTGCATCAAGCAATCAATCTTCAGTAGGAACGAATGCATCCAAGAAGAAAAGTGCAAATGCAGTGATGACTAGTGCAACAAGGAAGCGTAGCACCTTGAAGAAGGCTGATTGCAAAGCTCATATGGCTGTTGGTCTGCGTGAGGGGAGGTGGAGGGTCGTGGTGTTTCGTGAAGATCACACACACCCTTTGGTGAAGATAAAGGGCAGGGTGAGACAGTTACGGTCTCACAGACAGATTTCATGGGCTGATTATGAGCTTCTTAAGACCCTGCATCATCGAAACATATCTACTATGCAAATCATGGCAGTTTTGGGAGACTGCCATGGAGGCCTTGCGAATCTCTCATTCAACAGCAAGGACGTCTCGAACTTGAGGACGCATCTGAGGGTAGGAGTTCGGTACAGAGATATAGATGCTGTACTAGATTACTTTCAGAAGTTGCAAGCTGATAGCCCTAGCTTCTTCTATGCCCTAAAGCTAGATGCTGAGAACGCTATGAGGGGTATATTTTGGGTGGATGGCAGATCTAGGTAGCTCTACAAGTCTTTCAAAGATTGCATATTCTTTGACACAACCTTCTGCACTAACCGGTACAACATGCCCTTTGCACCGATTGTTGGCATCAACAATCACACCCAGAGCATCCTTTTGGGTTGTGCTTTGCTTCTGGATGAGACTACTGAGACGTTCGTGTGGGTGTTGCAAACGCTCAAGGCTGCAATGGGTGGGATGGCACCGACTAACATCATGACTGACCAAGACAAGGCCATGAAAGCTGCGATTGCAGAGGTGTTCCCTGGTGCAACACACAGGTGCTGCAAGTTTCATGTGGTGACAAAAGCCTGTGAGAAGTTTGCAATGTTGATCAGGAATACCCCAGAATTTGCAGACGATTTCGACTATTGCATCAACTCCACCGAGTCACCAGAGGAGTTCGAGACGTTCTGGTAGAACTTAGAGGTGAAGTATGAGTTGCATGCTAATGAGCACTTCCAGAACATGACCTCAACTAGGACTATGTGGGCACCTGCATATTTCAAGAAGTGCTTCTTTCCTTTCACAAGCACAACTGGGAGATCTGAGAGTATGAATGCATTGTTCAAGAAGATGATACACCCACAGGACTCAGTGCTGCAGTTTCTAACGCAGTATGAGTACATTATGGATACAAGGGTTGAAAAGGAATATCAAGAAGGAGCCAAAGCTGAAACAACAAATCCACCGCTGTGGGGGAGGTCTCGAATTGAGAAGCAGGCTTCAAAGTTCTACACTAGGCTGGTTTTCTTCAAGTTCCAAGAGCTCCTGCGTGATGCGACGGCATTAACTATAGGTGGTATTGCTACAGAGGGGAGCCAAATGACAGTGCAGGTAAGGTGTTAGTGCTTTGCTATATTTTTTTTAAAAAAAAATTGATGGTGATTATAATGCAGACTGCTTATTAGGTTGTTTTAGTGATGTTGCTATGTCTTCAAGTTCTATTTTGATCTCACAATAAATATTGATCACGACATTTTGATCATAGCAATATATATTTGTTCCTCTTACTTAAAGTAAAATTCTTGCAAGTACAAAATTAAATCCATCAATCATTTAGTATTCATATTAGCAATATCATATACAAATATCAATAGTGCCCAGCTGTCCATATGCAAACTTATATTGTGTTCAGTTTTGGTCATGACCACCAACAATTCCTTTGTTTTATTATGCTGTTTTTCTTTGCTTCACTAATACATGTCTATTGTTTCATGCCTTTACTCTTTTATTGCATCTCACATTGATCTTTGTTTTCTTATCTCCTATATATGCTCAAATATTTTGTATGTTCATCCCTGCTTTGTCTAGTGTTGGATACCACCTTTTCAACATGTTTTCTCATTCCACTTGTGTTTTCTGTCTTTATACCAACGGTCAACATGTTTCAGCTTGCTGTCCTGCCTTGTTTCACCATTATATGTCCAGTGTTGCATTCAACTTTTTAATTGGGTGTGTGCATCAATTTTTTTTCCTTGGAAATTGCACATATGCTCTGTTTAGCATTCTGAAACATGTGTTCGAATAGTACTGAAACACTGAAAAAACTATACTGAAACATGAATTCAGGGTGGATCTGTGTTACATAAATTCTTCCTGCTTTGCATTTTCTGAAACATTACAATATTTCCCATGTGTTGCAGGTGGTAAAATGTGTATATAACGAAGGTGTGGCGACAAGTAAAACATACAATGTTGATGCGAATCAAGAATCTAAAACATACTCATGCTCTTGCAACATGTTCGACCAAGATGGAGTCCTGTGTCCCCACATCCTGAAAGTCTTTACAACGCTTGATGTTCAAGAGATACCATAAAAGTACCTACTGCACCGGTGGTCAGAAGAAGCAACCTTGAGAGTGCCCAACATTTGGCAGGGCCTGAGCCAGTGTTTGGAGTTCCAGCAACAAATAAGCTAAGTTACAATGCATTGTGTAGGAAAATGACACAACTTGCAGCTGATGCTTGTGTGGGGGCAGAAGAGTACCTGGTGGGATCTGAAGGTATCGATCAGCTACTTGAAAAGGTGAAGGCAGACACAAAAGCAAAGCTTTCACGGCAAAATGATACACCAAATGCAGTTGCGAATGCCGAAGAGGCACAAGGAGGCAATGAAAGTGGAAAGAGGAAGGCCCAAGGAGGCGTCAAGCAAGCTGAAGAAAAGTACAAGAACCCGCCAGCAACTGATGCCAAGGGAAGGCCTAGGAAAAAGGTTGATCGATTCAAGACTATTGTAAAGCAATTCAAAGAAAAGGCAATAAAGAAGAACAAGTCCAAGGGTAAGAAGACCAAAGGCAAAGACTCGGCATGCTTGGTATGCCACGAAGAAGGTCATGATATGGAGGATTGTAAGTATTTGCAAGAGGCATTGAAGCTAAAGGACACACAGTTAATGCTATAAGTTATCTTATATAGACCAAGTTGTATTTATTATGTGAGACATTGTGTCATTGAGAAAATGCAGAAAGAGGGTGTTTGATTGACAAACAATATTGGTCACAATTTTGTTTCATGTAACACTGTTATATATAATAAATTTTCTATTGAAACATCATAATGTCTCTACTGTTACATCTGTCATTGTTATACTGAAACAAACATCTGTCATTGTTATGCTGCGACACCTGAATATACAATAATGAAACAGCCAGGCACCACTGTTGACACAGCAGAAAATGCACTAGTGCAACAACCACGATTCACAGCTGATACAATACTAAAATCACCAGGTGTGTAGTACTGAAACAACCAGGATTCACTAATGATACACAAACAAATGCCCTAGTTAAACAACCAGGATTTACTACTGCCACAATTTTTTAAATGATCAGCATTAGCAGAAAAACAGGACAACTGGAAATTTTATAAAAATGTTCAAAATCATTCACCAAAGAGTATGATGACCTAAGATCACAGGTATTCACATAACAGTTCACATAATTGCCACATAGCATAGCACGACTCCATACATATTTACAACAAATACTGTTGTTTCAAAGAACATTGTTTTCCTGTCTCGTAAATCCTCAGAAAGTCATCTACTGGACTCCCTAAAACTAGCATCATCTTCATCAGGTCTCCCTCGTCTCGTAGTTCTTCACAAAGTCATCTAGCTTGACCACATTGTATCATGATTGAAGTAGTAGGGCAGCAGCGTCCCTTCTCCAAGATGCTACAGGTGCCTAGTACATAGAGATAAAACAACAGGTTAGCAGACCAAAAAAACTGCAATAACAAGAAAAGTAGAGAATGGAAACACATAACATATGTACCATTTGTTCTTCAGAAGCCACCATCTTTCTGCCATCCCATGCGTCCATAAAAGCCATAGTGTAGAACCCGCAGTCAAAACTACAATAAAACGAAAAAGAAAATATTTGAACTTAAAAGTTTTAGTAATTAAAAAAATGATGAAAGAAGAAGGGGCAAAGCTAAATTGGAGAACATACATATTAGATTGTCTAGGTACTGTAGGGTAGATCCACTCAAAGGCAGAAACATCAATTTTAAGGAAGTCAAGTTGCTGAGTTGTGGATGCAAAATTCATGATCTGAAAAAATAAAGAAACAATTCAGCAAATAATAATGAAACATATAACCAATAGCTACTTCAACAACTGAAATGAATGGCCGAAACATACAAGAGACAGTGATAAATTAGAATCACAAGGTGACACTAGATTTGTAGAAAAAACTCATATTTGCTAAATGTAAGCTTGATAGGTTAATCAAGTACACTTAAAGGTAAGCAAGAGATATTGGAAGAGGAAAGCAAGGGCTATTGAAACAGGAAAGCAATAGCTATTAAAACAGGAAAGCAAGAGCTATTTCAACAAAATGGAATCATTGAGAAATGATAAAAACAACAACTTACCAAATTCTTGGCACTTTGCAAACATGAGCTATTCTCAGAGGCAGTCAAAGAGTCAAAGAAGGCAATTTGCTTCATGAAGATACAAACACAAAGGAGCACCCAATGGTTGTTATTTACTAGGGGAACGAACATCTGCAATGCACGGAACAGTGGACAAAGATCAGTCATCATAGTTCATTGAAACCAAAACATGTGTATGCAGCTAACATACCAGGTCCATCTTTGCAAAGCTGCACCTATTATTTATCTTGGCATACATCTTCTTGAAAGTGTCTACATGATTGAAAGAAGCTGGATCGACACTTAAGTAATCCTGGCCAACACACATAAAACAAGGAAATCATAATGAAACAAAGATCGACCAATGCATGAGAATGGAAAAATAAACATATATTGAAACATTACTGAGGCCAACTGGGGGAAAGCAAATTTGACATCTCTTGAAGGCTTCTCTTTACACATATCATTCTGGTCCAGATTGAGCTGTACACTCCACAAGGCCATTACATTGTTGCCAACCAATCCACGTGATTTGAATGAATCATAGAATTCATCATAAGTTACGTGGAAACCATCAATCGCAATGAAAGGTGGCCTTGTGTACATACAAAATAAAAGGCAATATAATCAATAACTAGTTAAGAAAAATGAGCAAAGGGCTAAATGAGAAATGAAGCTAGTTGGAACAGATATGAATGAACTATGGATACATAGAAAAAGAGATACTGAAACAAATAAGAAATCCTAATGAAACATATAGTAACACCACATCAAAAAAGGCCATAAGTGTAGGACAAGTGAATAAGGCAGAAAATATAGGGCGAGTTCGAGGGGCTGCACTCACGGTTGGCATTGACCCTTTATCTTGAATCCCTGAACAAAAGCTCTTTTAGCCAAAAACTTGTCCCACAATTGAATGGAAACATCATCAACCTTGCATTTTTGTTTCTTCTGCGCAGTCCCAACATCAACTCTTTTCCTCTTCTTTCGATTCCTTTTGTCCAATGTGCTAGGGCCTGTTTCTGCGTCACCAGTGCTTGGACCTGAACGAAAAAAAAGCTCAAATGAGTAGATGGAAACATGTGCAGTTAGATGGTAGAAACATATAAGCTAGTACTATTCAAACAATATTAAATTAGGGTGAAGCACATGGAAATATATCAACTAAGGCTAAAGTATATAGTAGAAATATAATAACTGAAACATATAAAGATAGATGCTGAACCACATCAGTTCATAATACTGAAACAGAATAGTGATACTTAATGAAATCTGAGACAAGGATGTGACGGAACGACCCTAATCCTATGGCCCACGTGTCCCTGTCAACCTCTGACAGCCGAACCCATGTTCCATGTGATTAAGACCTGTTCGCCACCGGGCTACATCAGCGCCCAATGTCCGCAGGATCATCTCACAATTCGGTTACAGCATTGCATACTTTTACAAATAACATCGGAATAAAGAGCGGAAGACTTAAATAACATTAGTTTTACAAAACGAGGTTTCAAATGAGGTAAGGAGTACGGTTATTACAAACCATTGTTCGGGTGATTCAAAGTAGACAACGTAGCGGAAACATTAACATAACGATACATGTAACACCCAGCCCGAGGGTGCACATTTACTCATCGGCCTCATCGGCCTCTTCCTGGACGAAAGTCGCGCAACAGGGTGCGAGACACATCGGGGTCTCAGGCATACCTGCAACATGGGTAACAAACCCTGAGTACTGGGGTACTCAACAAGACTTACCCGACTAAAGAAAAAGGGAGAAGACTCAGGAATGAGAGGCTTAGGGTAGTCAAGGTAAGGCTTAAGCAAGATCAAGTATTTTGCAGAAAAGCATTTTGTAAACCTTATTTTATTTTTGAAAGATTCAGTATTCCTCAATTCTTCATCATTCATGATTCATTTTACATTTCAAAACATTCCTAGTTGAGAACCACTCTCCGTTGACAGTCAGTGGACCAAGTCTCCATAACCGAGGAGCAACGTTAATCCGGATAAATAATACTCAGCTGAGGATCCCTATCCACACTGCATATGTAGCACCCAAGCTTGCATATGCCAACTCGTCTACCATGATTCCTCCAAGATTGGGCCCGGTCCTACGCCACCCGGAAGTACAGTACACCACTCCAATTTTCCGCCAGCGACAAGTACCTCGGGACTCTAACCCAAGAGTACAGGTCCTGACACGTGGGTACATGCTACTTCCGCCATCTCTCCACTCCCAGTGCGCGGTTGTCGGTCCAATAAAGGATTCCTCGGAGCCAGAGCTTTCCGTAGTATGTGAATAGTTACAAGTCTTGACCAGCAGGCCCCCATACGGATGGTCCCTAATTTTCCAGCCAGAACTATACCTTGGTCATATCTCACCCAAGCGTAATAGTCCTGTCAGTTTTTCAACCATGTCCCGGTCGGTGTCAACTGTTGAGTCCCGGACTACAACATGACGGCACCGTACGCTCGGACAACCTCTCCTCGCTATTAACTAGGTACGGATCAGATACCTAGCGAACAGCCGGGGAGTAAGACCAAAATTCCCATAAACATTCCTTAAGTGATCACACTTTTAAAAATTGGCATTTTATTGCAAAGTCTAATTCAATAAGCATTGCTAAGCATTTTTCAAATACTTTTGAAAAGCAGGTATCGGGTGTATCAGTGGTCAAGGTGGATAGTGCATCAATTAGGATAGCACACAACTCCTATAAACCTAATGCAATAATTTAACTCAAAAGCATTTAAGGAAATCATTTTATAAAATTCAAGGAAAGGGTTAAATGCACCGGGGCTTGCCTTGAAGAGCAAAGACAACAGACTCGGGGTAGGTATAGGTGTTGGAGCTCGGGGTCGCCTCGGGAGTTGGTTCGTCAACAGCGGCCTCGACTCTGGTACCTTCTTCGTCAACTATACGGATGCAATGATGAATGCTCATGAGAATGATGATATGGGCTTATGGTGCAAGACAATTCCACTGAATCTAGATTACTCTTAGGCAAGGCATAACCGAAATCTAGGTTGAGCATAAAAGGTAACCATTTCTTTCTTAAGCATTATTGATGTTAGGCCTTATTATAATTATCCTAAGTATTAACCAAACATATCATCACAAACATCATAGACCAAAGGGTAGGGGTCTATGAACATCAATCAATCCAAAGATCACATCATTAAACACTCATTACCAACCCTAATCCATCTTTTCTATTTTTCTTATTTTATTTAAAAGGTCATTTTATGAAGTTGCTTCAAAAATTACCAAATTAACCACATAAGTTCATTATGGTGTAGATAGATGGCAAAACAAATTTCATAATTTTTGGAGGTCATTAAGATGCTCAGATAAACCTAAACATTTAATTAACAAATGGCACTATTCCTTAATTAAAATAAATGCTCAAAAATCAACTTGCTCCAAAAGTCTTCAAAATTTTACCAGAGGTTCAGCATATTATAACAAGGTCACAAAAATTTATCTCAAGATTTTTGGAGTTATAGATCACTCTCCAAAAATACCAAAACCTTCATTTTTCAATTAAAAGGGGAATTTTACATTTTCAAATTCTTGCAGAAAAGTCAAGTTTCATATTTTTATAAAATACTACACAGTGCAAGGAGCATACCATAATTTTCTCAGCATTTAAGGAACAATAGATTAATTCACACAAAAAAGAGAAAACAGAACACTATTCATAACTCTCCAAAAAGGAAAAGAGCACTGTGCTCCTTCTATGAAGGGCTCGGGCGAAACGGGCTCGGGCGAGTCGGAAAGTGAGTGCTCCGTCCGAGGCCTGGCCCGGAGGCTCGGGCGAAGCGGACTCGGGCGAGATGGAAGGCTCGGGCGAGACGGAAAAGCAAGCGTCCGTCCGAGGCCTAGCTCGACGAAGCGGAGGGTGCACGAGTTCGCTCGAGGCCTGGCTCGAGCGAAGTGGTGAGGGTCTGTCCGCCCGAGGCTCGGGCTCGGCGAGACGGAAACGCGTGCTCGAGGCTTGGGCTCGGGCGAGACGGAGTGGAAGCAGAGGCCGGAGGCCTCGGGTGCTTACCACGGATCGGAGGCAGGGCTCGAGGGTGTGGCTCGGCACGTGCTCGAGGGTGAGGCTCGAGGAAGGAGGCTCGACACGTGCTCGAGGGGCGGTGGTTCGATGGAGCTCCTTCGGCGGCGAGCGGCGAGCGGCGCTCCGGCGACCCTGCGCAACACACGAGACCGCAAGGGCCTGGTCAGAGTCGCACGGAACCAAGGAACACGACACGGGGGTCGGTGAGGGATGATCATGGCCGGAGACGGCGAATTTCACGAACCCGAGCTCGCCGGGTTTCTGCCGGAGATGGGAACGGCGAGCTTACGCCGGGCGATTGAGGGCGGTAGAGATGAAATTGAAGGGTGGGAAAGCTTCACGAGCTCAAGGCGGAGCTTCTGAGCTAGGTGGTGGAGCGGCGGAGGCACTGGACTGGCCTGGCCACGGTGGCGGAGATGAGTGAGGAGCTCGGGGCTCCGGCGGGCTTATATAGCCGCGGCCAGAGGCCGGTAGAGAGCACGAGGGTGGGTGGATAAGCTCGGCGGGAGCGTGCGCACTCGATTGCGCTAAGGCGGAGGTGCTGGCGTGCAGCCGGGGCTCGGGCGCAGGCAGCGCCGGCAATGGCCACGCGGCGGTGGCGAGCAGAGCACTGTAGGGACCGAGAGCGAGGGTCAGCGCTCGCGTGCGGGCGCGGAGGGAACAGGGAGACAGCGGCGGCAGGATAAGGGCGCGTGGGGAGCAGCCGTATGCGCTGCAGGCGCAGCGCCGGCGCCATGGACGGGCCCCCCCCCTCCCCCTGGCTCTACGGGAAGAAGAACAGTGTAGGGGCTAGGGTTTGACTTTTGGCCAGTATCTGTATTTTGCAAAAATCTCCCAAAATTTGAACTGTGCGACAAAAACTCAAAATACCAAAGTTGCTTAGAAAAATGAGATCTACAACTTTGTCAATATGAACATTTTCAAATTCCAAATAGTTTTTGAACTATATTCAAAAACAGAAAAGGGGACACTTTTCAAATTTGATTCAAATCAAAATTACTTTGGATTTCAAACTGAAACTTGAAAATTTGTAAATACCAAAGTTGTTCCTCTCGATCAGATTCACAACTTTGCTTTTTGAACCAACTCAAAATTTTGACTTTTGAAAAAGTTATCAAAAAGGGAATAAATCCAGGATTTGGGATTTAGGGTTTTGCAAAAGGGAAAATCAAATCAAATCTGATTTTTGAACTTTGATCAATGCAGCAAACATCAGGGCACTAAATTTGAACAAGAATTAAATATAACTAGGCACAGAGGTGAAATTACCATTTTGCCCTTATAGAGAGAATTGGGCTTTTAGGGTTTTTGAAAAGAGATTGCTACACAAGTACTAAGCAACATAAATGCAAGGCAAGGATGATTAATGACTAATGATGATGACATGTCAGGTTAATTACAGTTAAACACCAGAGGTGTTACAGCCTTCCCCCCTAAAAGAAATCTCGCCCCGAGATTCCACGTCTTAAGAAGGAAAAGGCAAAACCTTACATCTACAGAGATTCGAGAAAGTCGGGATAGTTCTTTGCTAAGAAGTCTTCGGATTCCCAGGTGGCTTCTTCTTCAGAGTGTTGGTTCCACTGGATCTTGTACCATCTTGTGGTGGTTCTTCGGGTAACACGATCCTTGTGATCCAACACGCGAACTGGATACTCAGTGTATGACAGATCTGGTTCTAGCTCAACGCCTTCAACTTCAACCATATGTTCAGGTACTCGGAGACACTTCTTGAGTTGGGAGACATGAAACACATTATGAACTGCTGAAAGATGATCGGGCAAACTTAACTTGTAAGCGACCTTGCCACAACGATCCAGAATCTCAAACGGACCAATGTAGCGGGGTGCTAACTTTCCTTTGACTCCAAAACGAGTGACTCCTTTAGTGGGTGAGACCTTCAGGTACACATAATCTCCAATCTGGAACTGCAGAGGTCGACGTTTCTTGTCAGCGTAACTTTTCTGTCGAGATTGTGCGATCTTCATGTTCTCTTGTATTTGCTTGACTTTCTCTTCCATATCCTTTACTAGGTCAACTCCAAAGAATTCTCTCTCTCCGGTCTCAGACCAATTGAGAGGTGTACGACAACGACGGCCGTACAGTGCTTCAAAGGGTGCCATTTTGATGCTCTCTTGATAACTGTTATTATAAGAGAATTCTGCCAAGGGCAAACACTGATCCCAAGTATCTGCGAAGGTAAGCACACAGGCTCTCAACATATCTTCTAACACTTGGTTGACTCTCTCAGTCTGTCCATCAGTCTGCGGATGGTAAGCCGTGCTATACAATAGCTTGGTTTCAAGTGAGGCATGGAACGCTTTCCAGAACTTAGCGACAAACTGAGTACCACGATCTGAGATGATGGTCTTGGGTATGCCATGGAGCTTCACTATGTTGTTCTTGTACAAGGTGGCATAAGTTGGGGCGGTATAACTTGTTTTGACCGGTAGGAAGTGAGCTTGCTTCGTGAGACGGTCCACTATCACCCAAATGGAATCGAATCCCTTTTGAGTCTTGGGTAATCCATTGATAAAATCCATGCTGATATCCTCCCATTTCCAACCAGGTACTGACAAAGGTTGCAGCTCTCCTCCGGGCTTCATATGCACAGCCTTGACTTTCTGACATGTATCGCAACGAGTGACATGTCGAGCGATTTCGATCTTCATCTTTGTCCACCAGAATTTTTGCTTCAAGTCTTGGTACATTTTGTTGCTGCCAGGATGGATGGCAAATCTGGTTGAGTGTGCTTCATCAAGGATTATCTGTCTCAGCTCAGGTACCTTGGGAACTACCAGACGGTTCTTGAACCATACCACTCCTTCATCATCAATCCTGAAACAGTCAGCCTTTCCAACTTGAACCTTTTCGATGATGTGCTTGATTCCGGGGTTATCTTTCTGTGCAGCTATGATCTGTTCTCTGATAGAGGTTTCTACTCTGACATTGCCTAGACTTCCTTGTGGAACCATTTCAATACCCAGCTTCTCTAGTTCATAGCATAGGGAAGATTCATAGGATTTCATAACCAGACAGTTACAGTATGACTTGCGACTGAGTGCATCGGCGACCACATTCGCCTTACCCGGATGGTAATGCACTTCGATATCATAGTCCTTGATTAACTCAAGCCATCTTCGCTGCCTCATGTTCAGCTCTTCTTGGGTGAAGATATACTTCAGGCTCTTGTGATCTGTGTACACATTGCAGGTACTGCCCAACAGATAATGACGCCATATCTTCAAGGCATGAACCACTGCTGCTAACTCAAGATCATGAGTTGGATAATTTTCCTCATGTCGCTTAAGCTGCCGCGAGGCATAAGCGATCACTCTTCCTTCTTGCATCAACACGCAACCCAAACCAGTACCAGATGCATCACAGTAGACATCAAAGGGCTTCTCGACGTTCGGCTGAGCTAGCACTGGTGACGTGGTTAACAACTTCTTCAAAGTCTGAAAAGCTTGTGCACAAGCTGGTGACCAAAAGAACTTCACAGAATTCTTCAGCAACTCGGTGATAGGCTTGGCGATTCTGGAGAAATCTGGGATGAATCGACAATAATATCCAGCCATTCCCATAAAACTGCGGACCTTGTGAACAGAGGTAGGTGGCTTCCAATCCAGGATATCTGACACTTTTCCGGGGTCGACTGACACACCTTCAGCGGATAGGACATGACCAAGAAACTGTATCTGATCTAACCAGAACTCACATTTACTGAACTTAGCATAGAGCTGATGGTCTCTGAGACGGGATAGAACGATACGAAGATGCTTGGCGTGATCTTCAGGGGTTTTTGAGTAGACAAGGATGTCGTCAATGAACACGACCACGAATTTATCAAGCTCTGGCATGAAAACAGAGTTCATGAGGTACATGAAATGAGCAGGGGCATTGGTCAATCCGAAGGACATGACCAAATACTCATATAGACCGTATCTGGTGGTAAAAGCTGTTTTAGGAATATCTTCAGGACGAATCTTTATTTGGTGGTAGCCGGATCTGAGATCGATCTTGGAGAATACTTTGGCTCCAGCTAACTGGTCAAAGAGAAGATCAATACGAGGCAAGGGATATTTGTTTTTGATGGTGACCTCATTGAGTGGGCGATAATCAATGCACATTCTGAGAGTCTTGTCTTTCTTCTTTACAAAGATTGCAGGACAGCCCCAAGGAGACGAGCTTGGGCGAATGAAACCCTTGTCCAACAAATCTTGTAATTGGATTTTTAGTTCTGCCAACTCTCTAGGAGGCATTCGATAAGCTCTGCGGGATATAGGAGCAGTCCCGGGCTTTAGCTCTATGGCAAACTCAACGTCACGGTCAGGAGGTAGACCCGGTAAGTCTTCAGGAAAGACATCAGGAAACTCACAGACTACAGGGATGTCTCGAATCCCTTGATCATAGGTAGCATTTAGCTGTGTAGTGGCTGGTTTTGAAGGCATAGGAAGTTGGAGAAGGAGTTTGGCGGTACTGTTAGGAATATCCACTCTCACAACTCTATTCAGGATGTCGATCATGGCTTTATACTGACACATCCAATTCATGCCTAGGATGACATCTATCTCCTGATCATGAAGCACTATCATGGTGGTGGGAAATACATGTTCCCCCAACCTTACTGGTATACTGCGAACCACCTCTTTGGTGATTATACGCCCTCCAGGCGACAAAATGCAAAAACTTTCTTTCAACTCCCCAATTGATATGTCATGCTTAGAGACGAAGGTACGACTGATGAAAGAATGCGATGCACCAGAATCAAACAACACAACTGCAGGATGATTGGCAACGGGAAACCTACCGATCATGACGGGCTCCCCTTCTGGAATATCGCTGACAGTGGTGTAGTAGACTTGCCCGTGCTTCTTGACGAACTTGCCCTTCTGCACTTGCTGCTGCGGAGCACGGTGTTGCTGCTGCTGTGGTCCTCCAGGACCCTTCTGAAAGTTCTGAGCAGGCTTCTTGGGCTTTGGGCACTCGCGAGACCAGTGGCCAAGTTGACCACAGTTGTAGCAGGGATGGTTATAGGCGGTTTGTGGGGTGGTGATACGAACACCTGGGGCGTTCGGCTGAGTGGCACTTTGTTGGTTGGCGTTGTGGGTGGTAGCCGCGGTACGGACAACCACTTGCTGGTGAGGGTAAGGTGGACGGTTGTGGTGGTGACTAGGATGATATATGACCCTCTGGCGCTTGTGATTGCCAGAGTGGCTGCTAGATCCTGCTTTCTTCTTCTTCTTCTTCTCCTCTTGGTACTGACGGTTACTCTCTTCAAAAGCAACTGCCCGGTCAACAGCCTCATGATAAGAACCGGTCAGGTTGTTTGACATGCTTCTGCAGATCTTAGGGTGCAATCCCCTAAGGAAACAGTCTCTCTTCTTCTCATCCGTGTTGACATATTCCGCTGCATACTGACTCAGATGGTTGAATTGACCCACATACTGCATCACTGTGGAGTCCTTCTGCTGCAGGGCTAGGAACTGATCAAGCTTCATCTTCATCAGACCTGATGGGATGTGGTGTGCACGGAAAGCGGTGCGGAACTCTTCCCAGGTCAACTCATGACCTTCAGGCTGGGCAGCCAAGAGGTTGGCATACCAAGCACTTGCTGGGCCACGAAGCTGCTGCGAAGCAAACCGGGGCTTCTGGATTTCAGTGCATCGGATGAGACCAAACTTCTGTTCCATGGTGCGGAGCCAATCGTCAGCTTCGAGGGGTTCATCGGCTCTGGTGAAAACCGGTGGACGGGTTTCAGTGAAATCCACATAGGTGGTCTCTTGGTTGTGACGACCACGGTGACCAACATTCTGCTGTCCTTGGTTCTGAGCCATCAGATTGGCAGCGGCGGCCAGGGCTGCAATGGCATCTGCTAGGGTAGCTGGTACAGGTGGAGGGTTTGGGATGTTGGCATCATCAGAACCTCCAGCTCCGGTACGGGTGTTCACAGGCATCTGTATAAGCAACTCGGAACTCAGCATATATGGACAAAGGTTCTGAAACGACCGATTGATAGCTTCATTGATACAAAGATAGCTGGCTTGATAAAGATGACAACAGACTGATACAGACCGATAAAGGGAAAAGATGCGAAAAGAAAGATACATGCCAGACTTGGCAACAGACAGACTAACGCCCCCAAACCTAGACTAAGGTTTTAGGTAAGCAGATGGTACAGACACAAGGAGTCTAGTCGTCATCGATGAAGATCAACTCTTCGTCATCATCATCATCCTCGATGATAAGCTCAGGCTCTTCCTCCTCATCTTCATCTTCAACGTGGACATCTTCAGCAGGTTCCACTTCCTCATTCTGATCGGGCTCGTGTTCCACTTCAGGTTCCTCCACGACTCCGTCTTCGGGGTCCTCAACAACTGGTGGAATCACGGGGTGAAGCTGGTTGTGCAGCTGGTGTACTTCCTCATGAAGCATATCATTGAACTGCTCGATCTGGGCGGTGTACTGCTGCAGTCCATAGAGCTGGGCTCTGGTGACATCCTCTCGGATCCATGTTGCATCACGCTGCTGGATAGCGCGAACCACATTCTGGTTAGCTTCCTCAAGAGCGGCTCGTGCCTCGTAGAACTCCAGGCGGGAAAGGTAGAAGTCATGCTCCATGTTCTCTATCTCAGCCTTCAGATTCTTGATTTCCTCCTTCAGGTTCTTGCGGGTGCGGCGGGGAAAATGACGACCATTGGAGGATTCTCCAGTCTCTTCCCGGTGCGTGGCGCCAGCTGGTGACGCGGCACACCGTTCGGTCCAGTCGACTTGCGGGCGGTCAGCTTGATGCGAGCCATATCTGGACAAGAGGTTATAGATGAGAAAGGCTAGCAAGAAAAGGTATAGGTACACTATCCCAACGAACTCATTTATTAACTTAAGTGAATATGACATGATGCATGAATCGTTCCTACGGAACAAGGCAATGCAATACTTAACATATATAGGGCTTAAAACATGTTGTTCCACTAGCTAGTGTTGCCATAAGAGGGACAAGATGAGAGAAGCAATTTGGACTCAAAATAGTCAAGTTTAAATTTTGTTTGGACTCAAAAGAACTTTTGAAGTTTTCGCAAAAGAACACTGCAACGTTAAAGTGAGATGCTCCGATACCACTCTGTGACGGAACGACCCTAATCCTATGGCCCACGTGTCCCTGTCAACCTCTGACAGCCGAACCCATGTTCCATGTGATTAAGACCTGTTCGCCACCGGGCTACATCAGCGCCCAATGTCCGCAGGATCATCTCACAATTCGGTTACAGCATTGCATACTTTTACAAATAACATCGGAATAAAGAGCGGAAGACTTAAATAACATTAGTTTTACAAAACGAGGTTTCAAATGAGGTAAGGAGTACGGTTATTACAAACCATTGTTCGGGTGATTCAAAGTAGACAACGTAGCGGAAACATTAACATAACGATACATGTAACACCCAGCCCGAGGGTGCACATTTACTCATCGGCCTCATCGGCCTCTTCCTGGACGAAAGTCGCGCAACAGGGTGCGAGACACATCGGGGTCTCAGGCATACCTGCAACATGGGTAACAAACCCTGAGTACTGGGGTACTCAACAAGACTTACCCGACTAAAGAAAAAGGGAGAAGACTCAGGAATGAGAGGCTTAAGGTAGTCAAGGTAAGGCTTAAGCAAGATCAAGTATTTTGCAGAAAAGCATTTTGTAAACCTTATTTTATTTTTGAAAGATTCAGTATTCCTCAATTCTTCATCATTCATGATTCATTTTACATTTCAAAACATTCCTAGTTGAGAACCACTCTCCGTTGACAGTCAGTGGACCAAGTCTCCATAACCGAGGAGCAACGTTAATCCGGATAAATAATACTCAGCTGAGGATCCCTATCCACACTGCATATGTAGCACCCAAGCTTGCATATGCCAACTCGTCTACCATGATTCCTCCAAGATTGGGCCCGGTCCTACGCCACCCGGAAGTACAGTACACCACTCCAATTTTCCGCCAGCGACAAGTACCTCGGGACTCTAACCCAAGAGTACAGGTCCTGACACGTGGGTACATGCTACTTCCGCCATCTCTCCACTCCCAGTGCGCGGTTGTCGGTCCAATAAAGGATTCCTCGGAGCCAGAGCTTTCCGTAGTATGTGAATAGTTACAAGTCTTGACCAGCAGGCCCCCATACAGATGGTCCCTAATTTTCCAGCCAGAACTATACCTTGGTCATATCTCACCCAAGCGTAATAGTCCTGTCAGTTTTTCAACCATGTCCCGGTCGGTGTCAACTGTTGAGTCCCGGACTACAACATGACGGCACCGTACGCTCGGACAACCTCTCCTCGCTATTAACTAGGTACGGATCAGATACCTAGCGAACAGCCGGGGAGTAAGACCAAAATTCCCATAAACATTCCTTAAGTGATCACACTTTTAAAAATTGGCATTTTATTGCAAAGTCTAATTCAATAAGCATTGCTAAGCATTTTTCAAATACTTTTGAAAAGCAGGTATCGGGTGTATCAGTGGTCAAGGTGGATAGTGCATCAATTAGGATAGCACACAACTCCTATAAACCTAATGCAATAATTTAACTCAAAAGCATTTAAGGAAATCATTTTATAAAATTCAAGGAAAGGGTTAAATGCACCGGGGCTTGCCTTGAAGAGCAAAGACAGCAGACTCGGGGTAGGTATAGGTGTTGGAGCTCGGGGTCGCCTCGGGAGTTGGTTCGTCAACAGCGGCCTCGACTCTGGTACCTTCTTCGTCAACTATACGGATGCAATGATGAATGCTCATGAGAATGATGATATGGGCTTATGGTGCAAGACAATTCCACTGAATCTAGATTACTCTTAGGCAAGGCATAACCGAAATCTAGGTTGAGCATAAAAGGTAACCATTTCTTTCTTAAGCATTATTGATGTTAGGCCTTATTATAATTATCCTAAGTATTAACCAAACATATCATCACAAACATCATAGACCAAAGGGTAGGGGTCTATGAACATCAATCAATCCAAAGATCACATCATTAAACACTCATTACCAACCCTAATCCATCTTTTCTATTTTTCTTATTTTATTTAAAAGGTCATTTTATGAAGTTGCTTCAAAAATTACCAAATTAACCACATAAGTTCATTATGGTGTAGATAGATGGCAAAACAAATTTCATAATTTTTGGAGGTCATTAAGATGCTCAGATAAACCTAAACATTTAATTAACAAATGGCACTATTCCTTAATTAAAATAAATGCTCAAAAATCAACTTGCTCCAAAAGTCTTCAAAATTTTACCAGAGGTTCAGCATATTATAACAAGGTCACAAAAATTTATCTCAAGATTTTTGGAGTTATAGATCACTCTCCAAAAATACCAAAACCTTCATTTTTCAATTAAAAGGGGAATTTTACATTTTCAAATTCTTGCAGAAAAGTCAAGTTTCATATTTTTAACAGTGCAAGGAGCATACCATAATTTTCTCAGCATTTAAGGAACAATAGATTAATTCACACAAAAAAGAGAAAACAGAACACTATTCATAACTCTCCAAAAAGGAAAAGAGCACTGTGCTCCTTCTATGAAGGGCTCGGGCGAAACGGGCTCGGGCGAGTCGGAAAGTGAGTGCTCCGTCCGAGGCCTGGCCCGGAGGCTCGGGCGAAGCGGACTCGGGCGAGATGGAAGGCTCGGGCGAGACGGAAAAGCAAGCGTCCGTCCGAGGCCTAGCTCGACGAAGCGGAGGGTGCACGAGTTCGCTCGAGGCCTGGCTCGAGCGAAGTGGTGAGGGTCTGTCCGCCCGAGGCTCGGGCTCGGCGAGACGGAAACGCGTGCTCGAGGCTTGGGCTCGGGCGAGACGGAGTGGAAGCAGAGGCCGGAGGCCTCGGGTGCTTACCACGGATCGGAGGCAGGGCTCGAGGGTGTGGCTCGGCACGTGCTCGAGGGTGAGGCTCGAGGAAGGAGGCTCGACACGTGCTCGAGGGGCGGTGGTTCGGTGGAGCTCCTTCGGCGGCGAGCGGCGAGCGGCGCTCCGGCGACCCTGCGCATACACACGAGACCGCAAGGGCCTGTCAGAGTCGCACGGAACCAAGGAACACGACACGGGGTCGGTGAGGGATGATCATGGCCGGAGACGGCGAATTTCACGAACCCAGCTCGCCGGTTTTCCCCGGAGATGGGAACGGCGAGCTTAGCCCGGGCGATTGAGGCGGTAGAGATGAAATTGAAGGGTGGGAAAGCTTCACGAGCTCAAGGCAGAGCTTCTGAGCTAGGTGTGGAGCGGCGGAGGCACTGGACTGGCCTGGCCACGGTGGCGGAGATGAGTGAGGAGCTCGGGGCTCCGGCGGGCTTATATAGCCGCGCCACGGCCGGTAGAGAGCACGGGGTGGGTGGATAAGCTCGGCGGGAGCGTGCGCACTCGATTGCGCTAAGGCGGAGGTGCTGGCGTGCAGCCGGGGCTCGGGCGCAGGCAGCGCCGGCAATGGCCACGCGGCGGTGGCGAGCAGAGCACTGTAGGGACCGAGAGCGAGGGTCAGCGCTCGCGTGCGGGCGCGGAGGGAACAGGGAGACAGCGGCGGCAGGATAAGGGCGCGGGGAGCAGCCGTATGCGCTGCAGGCGCAGCGCCGGCGCCATGGACGGGCCCCCCCCCCCCCCCTCCCCCTGGCTCTACGGGAAGAAGAACAGTGTAGGGGCTAGGGTTTGACTTTTGGCCAGTATCTGTATTTTGCAAAAATCTCCCAAAATTTGAACTGTGCGACAAAAACTCAAAACCAAAGTTGCTCAGAAAAATGAGATCTACAACTTTGTCAATATGAACATTTTCAAATTCCAAATAGTTTTTGAACTATATTCAAAAACAGAAAAGGGGACACTTTTCAAATTTGATTCAAATCAAAATTACTTTGGATTTCAAACTGAAACTTGAAAATTTGTAAATACCAAAGTTGTTCCTCTCGATCAGATTCACAACTTTGCTTTTTGAACCAACTCAAAATTTTGACTTTTGAAAAAGTTATCAAAAAGGGAATAAATCCAGGATTTGGGATTTAGGGTTTTGCAAAAGGGAAAATCAAATCAAATCTGATTTTTGAACTTGATCAATGCAGCAAACATCAGGGCACTAATTTGAACAAGAATTAAATAACTAGGCACAGAGGTGAAATTACCATTTTGCCCTTATAGAGAGATTGGGCTTTTAGGGTTTTTGAAAAGAGATTGCTACACAAGTACTAAGCAACATAAATGCAAGGCAAGGATGATTAATGACTAATGATGATGACATGTCAGGTTAATTACAGTTAAACACCAGAGGTGTTACAAAGGTAGAAAAAAATATGTGTGAAAAATGAATAAACCAGTAGGAGTAGGACTTCTGGATCTTCCTCCACAGATATCCTCATACTTTGGTTCATGTGGTTGGAATAGGTCAAATGAAGGGATATCATCTACATAAGAGAGTGATTACTCTCAGACGGTGCGTTTGGTGGAGGGGAAAGAACTGCACCTTTTACAGGTGAACTATCATCCGACACAATTGGTGGAGTGGAAGCACTTGCACCTTTCGCACGAACATCTAAATCACCTTTAATAACCTCATCCACGTTGGAAGTGTCATCATCTTTCTCACTCGATGGTTTCTTCATCTGGCTCATCTTTCTTGATAAATGAACAACCTCATTGTGATGTTTGTTCAGTTCCATCATTTTAAAAGCCAATTCAGCACCACGTTTTGCCATGATCGTGTTCCCCTGCTGTTTCATTTTGTGCAAGCTCCTCAAAATCTTTTTGCACCAGAGAATTATGCTCCGCAACTAGAACTTGCACATCTTCAGGAAGGGACTGCAAGGAAAGTAATAAAGTTGCAACATGTCAAACATATGAAGTTCAAGGACTGAAGCATGGGGAAATTACAGGCAATGTACAACATATAGGAAGAGAGTCTACAACAAATGTAGTTGGGCAATGAAACATAGAGGAAACATGTAGTGCAACAAACAAATAGACATAGTGAAACATGTATGTAATTTAGGATAGGGTTTTGTCAAAATCACCTCAATAGAAACAGAAGTGGCACCTCCACGGCTGCCGGAAGCACCCGCACAATGGAGCCAATGCTAAAGACTTGGCTCCACAAAATCTTCATGTTGTTCACATATTGGTGGTGGGGATGGCGGGGCTGCCTGGAAAGCACCTTCTTCAGAGGAACCGGGCGGTGGTGGAAAGTAACCACGCATGGGCACCGGGATAGGATACGGGGTGCTCTTCCGGAACTAACAATAAATGAAGATATAATTAAGTTAAGTCAGTAAATAAGAGAGAAAAAATGAAACAAGTATCAAACTAACCGGTTGCTGCCCAAATGCATTGAGCTAAAGCCTACTCCTATCAACCAGTTGGACAAATTTGAAGTCCTTGTTCGTGACATGGCAAATACGTGGAACAGAATAGTTAATCTTGTGTGAAGCCCGAGCAACAGGGATGTCCAGGTGGTCCATATAAGCAATCGACATTAATATAACAAAAGAAAACATGAAGGCCAACATTTAGTGAAACATTGGGGGCAACAATACATGCAAAGTGCAGTAGGTACTACTACTGAAACAGTACAATAACATGGCTGAAACAAAATATACATAAGTACTGAAATAAATCAATATGTACCACTGAAACAAATTACAAAAGTTATTACAAGGGGATGAAGAACAGAAGGAACAAAGAATATACCGCCAAAATTGGAAGGCATGACCAAGGTACATGCCTGAAGAAGAACCTTCACCTTCATGATCACGCTTCAAGAACTTCCGGATTTGACTAATCAATTCTTCAAGCACATGTCCAGCCCAATCAAAGGATTTTATCTTGGACACATCAAACAAATTATACAAGTACCGCAAAGTAGTTGCATTATCTGTATGTGGGCATAGAACAGAACCCAAGGCAAGCAGCATGAAAGCCCGCATGAATGATTCCTTGTCCTTAGGCCTGTCCAAAACCTCCATACATTTATGCCACTTTCCTTTGCAAGCTTCCATAAATGGCTTGCGGATTTTGACAAATTCATCATTTTGATCTGCGGATCCAGTAACAACAACAATCTCATCTCCGCTAGGAACACCAAGAATATTGCATATCAGCTTCTTGTCAAGCACAATAACTTTGTTCTTGAGCCTAAACTCCCGCAGCTCAACATCAACATGCCTCATGATCCATGCAACCAGCTTCACAGGGACCGAAAAATCAGATAGAGCAAGCAAAGAACCAAAACCAGCCTCTTCTATCCACCGTTTTTGCTCTTCAGTGAATTTGTGATCACGAATACGGTGGACAGAAAACCTAGATTTGAACTGCAGCTCATCGTTGGCAATAAGTTTGGTAGAAGCCCCTGCGTAAAAAAAAAATTGATGCACACACCCAATTAAAAAGTTGAATGCAACCTGGACATATAATGGTGAAACAAGGCAGGGTAGCAAGCTAAACATGTTGATCGTTGGTATAAAATCAGAAACATAAGTGGAATGAGAAAACATGTTGAAAAGGTGGTATCCAACACTAGACAAAGCAGGGATGAACATACAAAATGTTTGAGCATATATAGGAGATAAGAAAACAGAGATCAATGTGAGATGCAATAAAAGAGTAAAGGCATGAAACAATAGACATGTATTAGTGAAGCAAAGAAAAACAATAATGAAACAAAGGAATTGTTGGTGGTCATGACCAAAACTGAACACAATGTAAGTTTGCATATGGACAGCTGGACACTATTGATATTCGTATATGATATTGCTAATATGAATACTAAAATGATTGATGGATTCACCTTTGTACTTGCAAGAATTTTACTTTTCTTTTAAGTAAGAGGAACAAATATATATTGCTATGATCAAAATATCGTGATCAATATTTATTGTGAGATCAAAATAGAACTTGGAAGGCATAGCAACATCACTAAAACAGCCTAATAAACAACAGGTCTGCATTATAACTACCATCAATTTTTTTAAAAAAAATACAACAAAGCACTACTAGTACTCTAAAATCACACGATAATCATACCTTGAGGCTTCGTCACTTTCTTCTTTGGAGATTTGTCCACAAACAACTTGGGTGCTGATTTGCTTGTAGATGGTTCAGCTCCTCCTTGTGCCCTTGAAGTGGGTATTTTCCTGACTGCAAGACGAGGAGCACGTCTCCCCCGAACATTAAACTCCTCATCACTGCTGCTTTGAGAGTCATCATTCGTGGTCGGTGAAACAGTACGGCCTGATCTCATACGCATGACTGCAAACAATAGTGGACAAACAGAAGTGGTGTTATGAGGCTTAAGCATAACTATGAATTACTTGAACTTTTGCTACTGATAAAACTATTGGATTAAGTTTCACTAATTTACACAACAAGCACCAATTGGTTGATAAAGCTATACGGTGGCTATATGAACATCATACATATACAATGCAGTGCAAGCAGTTTGAAGAGTGGTTGATTGAATTGATTTGGTGATCCCAAACAATTCCAGTTAAATTTTACACGAAACATATACATATCATAGTGATTAATCAACATCATGGTACCGAAACAAAGATCTAGGGTACTGAAACAAAAATCTCGGGTACTGAAACAACAAACTATTGTGGGAGAGAGAGTGGGAGAGAGTTGGGAGAGAGACAGTCAACCGCCGTCGTACCTGCGCCGCTAGAGTTGGGGAGGCAAGCGCCGTCGGGATTGCGAAGCTTTGCAGTGGAGCAGCACCGCGCTGGAGAGAGGCGCGCGGCGGGGGCAAACGACGACCCGTCCCAGTGGATAAGGGGCCGCACTACGGGATGGCCCGCGCTGGAGGCGGACGCCGAGGTTGAGGGCAGGTTGACGTTGGGCGGTCGCCGCAGGCCAACAGCAGTGAGCCGTCCTACGGCGTGTTGGAGGCAGCACAGTGGAGTACGGTCGAGGCGAGGTCGGAGCGATGGACGCGGCGCGGGCCTAGGTCGAAGCGGCAGAGTTCGGTGCGGGCCGAGGTTAGGCGAGGTACGAGCTCTGAAGGCGGCACGGGCGGAGTCGAAGACGTGGACGCACCGCGGGTGGAGGTCGAAGCGGCGGACGCGACGCGGGCGGAGGTCGGAGCCGGCGTGCGCCTAGGTCGGAGCAGCGCGGCGGGCGCCGAGGTCGGCGCTGGCCCAGGTCGGAGTGGCAGAGCCGGCGCGGGCCGAGCTCCTAGGGCGCTGTGGAGATGGGGTCGAGGCGTCGCGGGAAAGGCACGGTGGAGGTGGAGGCGGCACGGGCGGAGTCGGAGTGGCGGACGCGGCGCGGGCTGAGGTCGGAGGCCGCCGCGGCCTAGGTCGGAGCGGCGGTGTGACGGAACCTCCTGGATTAATAAGGCCCACGTGTACTGTCCTTGTCCTACAGACCTCGGACAGCCATACACGGTGCCTAATAACCCAAAACCCACCACGTGTCATCGGTAACCCGACTCATCCGCTTTTTCTTACTCTCCCAGGATCATTGCAAGAGTCATGCAGTATTACAACATTTCATAAATAATATACATCGGAGATAAAAGTGCGGAAGTATTATACCATACGTTTTACAAACCCGTTGTTCAAACTTGCGACGTTATTACAGACCATAGTTTCAAACTTTACCCTAGGTAGTGGAGACAACATTAATAAAACAGTATTTCACACAAACAACCCCGCCTAAGGGTTGCATTACTCCTCTCCGGACACGTCCTCCTCAATGACGGTCACGCAACAGGCCTCAAAGCAGGGCTGCTCGTGAACGTCACCTGCAACAGGGGATTAACGAACCCTGAGTACAAAGGAACTCAACAAGACTTACCCGACAAGAGAAGAGAAGAAACAAATATGCAGGTTTGGGTAGGCTCAACAGTATTTTTCATTTGCATAAAAGCTTACTAAAGTAGTTCTAGATCCAAATTTTTCTTAATCACTTGAGTTTGGTAAGAACTAAAAGTGAACATTAGTGAAAGATCATCATCATTCTTTCTTAAACTAGTTCCATTTTCATTCTACGGTGCGGGTCGAAAGATTGAGTCTCCTTAACCGAGGAGCACGACGATTCGAACCGATTCAACAACCAGATCTGGGAGTTTTCCACGATCATACGATATATGTAGACCCGTGATCACACATATATCAACCCCAACCTCGGATCCTCCAAACAAGATCGGGTCCGCGCCACCCGAGAGTACTCGTACACCTCCAATCCGGGACTTTGACCCACGAGGGTAGCTAGTACTCCCGCCATCTCTCCACTCCCAGTGCGCGATTAGCCGTTCTCATTTAAGAACCAACAAGGTAGGGCTTACCGTAGCATATGATCGGTACTTCACAGTTTCTCAATCTAGCAGGCCAACAACGGTTAACCCTAATCCGACACATCCGGGTTACCCTGCACCTGATCCAAGGATCGATGCAGGTGCCCGTCTGGTCTTAACCTTAATTCTTTCTCATCATCATTCCAAACGATAAGTATCAAAACCATTTTTAAACAAAACTTCATAAAGCAGGGCTAAGCATTTCTATCAGTGGCATAAAGCAGGTATCAAGGAATGATATATCGATAACAAGGTTGGTCATGCATCAACAGGTTTAAAGCATTTATTTGATAAATTTTTATGCATCAGGTTATCGAAAATAAGTGTAATTGTAAATCCAAGGAAAGGTTAAATGAACCGGGGCTTGCCTTCGCTGAACGGAAGAGTCTGGAACTCTTGACAACCTGGATTAACCGGATACTCTGAACTTTCCGGACCACTTCGTCCGGATACTCGATTACTTCGGAAGCTACACGATACAGAGTGCATGTTTAATGGAATGCTCATGACATGATCATGGTAAAGATGGAAATTTACTAAGCTATAAATATTTATTTTCTTCAACAGAGCTCAAAATTTTTGTAATGATACATTTTCACCTAGAAACAGCTACAAAAATAGCTTCATGAATTTTGGACATTTAAAACAGGCCTAAAAAAACATCAAAGTCCATTTATTAATAAAAGGGCCTATTTAAAATATTTTCAAAATTGTTCCAAACTCAAGTTTCATATTTTTCATAAATATTACGCAGCTTGAGAAAGCCACACAAAAATTTTCACAATTTTTGCAGCTTCCTACAAAAACATATCAAAAAGACAAAACACAACACTATACCCAAAAACTGGAAAAGAAAAACACCTTTCTCTCACTGACAGGGGACCCCAGACATCAGGTTCTCTTACTCCGCTTCGCCCGAGGCCAGCAGGTTCCCCTTCTCCGCCTCGCCCGAGGCCTTCTCCGCCTCGCGCCGAGGCCTTCTCCGCCTCGCGCCGAGGCCTTCTCTGCCTCGCCCGAGGCTAGCGCCCGGTCAGCCTCAGCTCTTCTTTCTCCGACTCGTCCGAGGCTAGCACCCGGTCAGCCTCAGCTCTTCTTTCTCTCTCCGACTCGTCCGAGGCTAGCGCCCGGTCAGCTTGACCGACCGCGCGGATCGATGACCGGCCGATGATCTCTCCACCGCCGAAGTCTCCGGTGACGGCGAGGGTCGCAACGACTTCGGCTTGACTTCGCGCACCTATTCCACCCTTTACCCGGCCTCGCCCTCTCTCGACTTCGAGCGGACGATGGCTATGGCGGCTCGGCCATACCGAGCACGGCGGCGACATGGCGCTCCGGCTGCTAGGGCTCGGTAGCGACCTAGCCGAGGGTGGCATCGCACTTGGGCACTTACTGCGACCGTGAGGTGCACCTAAACTTGCTCAGAGACGGCTCCAAGCAACCTGGTCCATGCTGGCGGCCATGGCGGCGCTTGCGCCGTCGGCAAGCCACGCGGACCGATCCCGGTGGCCCGGTAGAGACCAAACTAGGAAGCGCAACACACCGAGGAGCTCATGATGACTACGGTGCTCACCTTGCCTTGACTCGAGGAGCACTGGACCAAGGTTGGCGACGGCGGCGGCGATGGCAGAGCTTTCACCGGCGGCAACCTTCGCGGACTGCACAAGCCAGAGCGGTAGAGACCTCAAACGCGAGCCGATCATGATCAGCACATCAAGGAGAAGAAGAAGGTGTAGATGGTTTGGCCAACAAGGCCCCGAGCTCACCTGCCCACGGTGGGCTTGAACTCGGCGGAAGCTTGGCCGGCAGGGAAGAAGACGACGGTCGCCGGGCTGCTGCGGGAGCGAGAGGGGCTGCAACCTTGCGCTATCGCTCCGCAACGACAAGGCGAGCGTGCTAGCGCAAACAACTAAAGCAGAGGAGCTCTCAGGTGGCCGCGCAACCGAGCAAAGCAACGGCGGCGGCGGCGAGCGAGCAGAGGAGAAAGGTGAAGCACGGCGTCTCTGTGGTGGATAGGGATGAAGGAGAGGACGGCGACGTATTGAACTTGCGCGCGAAGCTAGCAAGCAGCTCGCTGGCGCGGCGCATGCGCCCCAGCGCGAGAGCGGCGCTGGCGAAGCAGCTCGCTGGCGAGCTTCCAGGCGGTTCCCCCCTTCGACACTGTTCCTTGCTCTCTCCCCCTTTTCTGAACTTTCAAATTACTTTTGAAATTTGAACTAAACTTCAAGTTTTGCCAAAATATGGAATGTAGAGTTTGAAAAGTTGTACAACTTTGCTTTAACACCCCATGGCTGATTTCCACTGGAAATAAGTCAAATGGATCAAAACAGTTCAAATCCATTTCAAATTGAAAATTTGAAAAGGGGACAGAACTAGGGTTTTGTAGTAGAAGCAAAATTACTTTGGATTTTGCAATAGCACTTGGAAAATGGTCAATGTATGAAATGTTCCTTTGAATTCTCTACAACTTTTATGTAAACCTCAAACTCAGATTTCAAATAGTTTTTGAAATGCAAGTTTAGAATCAAAGGGGACCATTTCCAGGGTTTGAATAGATTCAAAATTACTTAGAATTTTGTACAGAAACTTTGAAAACTTTGAATACCAAAGTTGTACCTCTTCTCAAGATCTACTAAAAAGCTTTTAGGGTCAGCCCCTAAATATGCACAGATTTTGAGTTAACTGGAAAGGGTTAATTAACTTATATAGAAATTGATGATTTTTCCATTTTTAGGCTAAGTAAACTTTGTAACCTTTTGAATTGTTGAACTTGGATTCATGCCTTTACATGACTCTAGTCAAAAGGGAATGAACACAAGTTACTTCATACTGACATTCCAAAATAGGATTTTGAGCTACCTCACAAGCAATAACAAAATGCTCACACATTAGGAATTAAACTCTTTTTAGTGAATGCATCTCAAGTGAGCTAGCATAAGATGTTATGGAATGGAATGCTTATGATGGCATGACAATATTTTATTCATGTAAACACCTGAGGTGTTACAGGCGGAGGACGGCCCGGGCCGAGCACCTAGGGCGCTGTGGAGACGGGGTCGAGGTGGTGCGGTGAAGGTGGGATGGAGGTTGGGGGCGATTCCGACGAGCGACGACGGTCCGAGAGATTCCAAAACGGGAAACCGCTGAGTGAGCAGGGAGGGGAAGGAGTTCACGGGCGGAGTGGTTAAAGTTCACGGGCGGAGCGGTTGGGGGATTCTACCGTTGTTGGAGGCAGTGTCGGCCCTAGGATTTTGAGGGCCCTCTGGCGAAATCATCGTGATAGCCCACCTAGATCATGCATAAAATCTTATAATATATGTACTAATTTTATGTCACTGACGAATGTTTTGTAGGTAATATTCTAAAATTCTACTTGCTCCGGTCGATTTTATGTAGCGCACACGCATATCAAGATTCAACTTTAAAAACTTCAACCAATAATTAGGCTAATAATTTTTAAATATTATAATACAAACTTTATATCACTAGATTTGTAAGAAATTATACTATCTAATGATTATAAGTTTATACGCATAAATAATATAATAAAAGTAAATGAATGGTCAAATTTTAATTTAGGAGATTATGTCATTCTAAACTGTCAGATAAAATGGACCGTAGGGAGTAACACCTAAATTAGAAAAAAAAACATGAGTATATGAGTACAAGGTAGTAGAAGTCTGGAATACAGTACAAATAATTAATTTGGATTGAAATGAACAAGCAGAAAACATAGGGCTTGGACATGACACGAAACAACTGATTAGCGATCAGAATTCACAAGAAGGCAAGAACCAAGATGTCATTGTCATGAAGCCCTGCTTGGTCACCACACTTATGTCTCGTTCTCTGGCAGTCCAGTCGTATAATAGTTAGATCTTTATTATTAATATATGACTTACTTGTCTCTCTCATAAATTTTATTAATTTCCGTATCTGTTTATAGTCGACTTATCTCCTCTCTCCTCTTTTATCTCCTCCACCTCAACATTTAGCCAACATACAGTCTGTTATTATACTTGTTCTTAATTATTTTGTTGATGCTTAATGGACTATAAGATTTGGTGGTTTGTATATATAGGTTTGAGCCCCTTAGCTGGCTGGGCCCTCGGCCGTCGCACCTCATGCCCTGCCCCTAAGGTCGGCACTGGTTGGAGGCCGTGTTGTTCGGACGATGGAGACCGCGCTGGAGTTCACCGAAGTTGGGCCGGTCAGGCCCAGTACACACGTCCGGACGAGCCAGACGTCTGAAGTAAAGCATTACCGGAACCGAAATGTTGGTTTTTCGGTTCGGCTTTGGTTTTTGTATCTGGGAACTTCGGTCAATGGTTTCGGCATCGACTTTTGTCAAATGGAACCGTATCGGCATCGACTTTTGTCAAATGGAACCGTAGCACTGAGAAACCGAAATCGCAAAACATTTCACGTATCCCAGCCCAACCCATGATCCAGTTAAGTACATGCGTCTATGAGAAGAAACCCGTCCTCCACCAGCCCACCCTCACTTGGTCGTTCTCCTGTTCTTCCATCCAAATCCCAAACCTTAGCACTAGCAGGCAGCGCTTCCTATCGTCCTGGCGACGGCGCACTAGGCAGCGCCCAGCGCATAGTGGCCGCGCGTAGGTAGGCGGGCAGCAACGGTGAGCGGCTCTGGCGCGCGGGCGGCTGCTGTGAGCGGAGTGGGATGCAGGCGGCAGCAGCGAGCTGCTGTAGGTGGCACCGAGCAAGTAGCGACACCGACACGGCATCGACGGGCAGCGGCGACTCCAATCAGCAAGGATTCAGTAAGTACGGTTTAATAAACCAAAAACCGATGTAGAAAACCAACACCGAATTCGTTGGTTTCCTATTTTTCCGACGACCGATCGGTTGTGAATTCTTGGGACCGAAATTGGTTGTGAATTCTTGGGAACTGAAATTTTGCGAAATCGACCAACAGACCGAAATATCGGTTTAAACCGATTGCCCGGTCTAAGGTTTGGTAGAACTTATGAGCCAGAAATAAACTGAAACGGCTGATTTACTGTTCTAGAAAAATACTGTTTTATAGCTGATTTGTACGGATTAAAACCTACTTATAGCTCACGCGAATAGACGAGCACTGCACGAACTGACATGATAACAATGTATTGCTAGCTCTGTACCTATTACACGTTTTCTGATACACTATCTTTTTTTTTCTGATGAGAAATTGGCGGATATACCAAGAAAAAACACATTGAAACGACAGGATGAACACACTTTGTGACTCCGGTCCCGCTGAACCCTACCTACCTCAAAACGTTTTTTTTTTAGGACAACTACCTTCAGAGAAGAAGAAAGACTTTCCAGAGTGAGAGAGAGGGAGAGGAAAAAGGTTGCATGGTAATAACAGTTGTGCATGTGACTAATACACAGTCGATCTCACACACATGCCAACAACTCTCTATCTACACTGAACGATCACCATCTCCTGCTGGGACTGGGAGCTGGACCCCGGCGGGCGGCGAAGAAGCGGTGGTCCGGGTGGTCGGCGCGCAGGAGCCTGAGCCAGGCGTCGGCGGCCTGCGCGAGGGACGCGGCCATCTGCCGGTCGCGCCAGCCCGGGGTCCACGCCGCGGCCTTCAGCTTGTACGACGCCATCGCGAACGTCGGGAGCCACATCGCCGTCACGGGCGCGCATCTGGTGCCGCCGGTGCTCGCCGCCGGTTTGGAGGGGCTGCTGCTGCCCGCACCTGATGCGGCGGCGAACTGCGTGGACAGGGAGTGGTACGTGAGGAAGCAGGCGTCCAGGTCGCGCAGCGTCGGCCCCGTCGGGATCCGGTAGATCGGGTACCTGAAATCATCACGCGCGCAATACCATACTGAACTTGATCGAACAAGAACAAGCCATGCGACAAGGATCTGATCAGTGCAGAGTGATCTTGTACCGCCATACCATGCAACGGAGACCCAGCTGGCCGGCGACAGATCGCAGCTCCTGAGTGTCTTCAGCTCCGGAAACCGCTGGGCGAGGCTACAAATCTGCACCAAACAATCCCGTTTCGTCAGACATTCAGACAGGCCTGGCCACAGCCACAGGTAAGGTGAGTCTCTTGTCGTCAGACATGCATGCCTTATCAGCCAGCGGCTCGCGTTGGTAGGGGGGCTCGGATTCCAGGAACTCGAAGAGGAGCCGCTCGTGGCACCAGCTTCCCGGCTCGCCTCCTTCGTCGCTGGAAGCTTCGCTGCCGCCGCTGGTGCTGCTCTCGCTCGCCTCCTGGGCGGAGAACGTGTTCGTGCTGGAGCTCGTCTCGCGCTCCACGTCGCTGTCGCTCTCCTCTGCACCCGTCCTGCGTTAAACATCAGTTTCAGCAACCGCAGCATCAGGGTTAGTCGGCAACCATGATTCCGTGACCACAAAAGACAGATCGTCCTTTGCGTACAGCTGTATCATGATCTAGTACTACAGCCTACAGCTACAGGTGTCGTAGGTTTTGATCCCGATCGAAGAGTATGCGTACGTGTCAGAAAAGTTTCGTGAGCATACTGACACATTCGGAAGAAAAAAATGAATGGACCTCTACGTTTGTGCAGTCCAAACTGTTTCTGAAGACTGCTCAACTTTACTGCTAA
The DNA here is from genome assembly GCA_009763385.1 of Coix lacryma-jobi var. lacryma-jobi. NCBI lineage: Eukaryota > Viridiplantae > Streptophyta > Magnoliopsida > Poales > Poaceae > Coix > Coix lacryma-jobi. The sequence continues at coordinate 135,223,831 of CM019827.1, forward strand.
AATGAGGAATCAATGAATCACAACATATCTAGTCTTTGCATGTAGCTAGTGAAGCTTCTGAAATTAGCTAACGCGTGTAATTTGCTCAACTTTATTTCTAAAACGAGGAATCAATGAACCACAACATTTGAGCAGTCTTTGCATGGAGTGAAGCTTCTGAAATTAGCTAGCGCGTGTAATTTGATTGTAAACTCTAGGTCAATGTTCAGAACCCACTGTTTTACTCGCTAGGTAGATGAGCCTTCAAGACTGGTTTGTCTTTCTGCTCCCTTTTCTTCAAACATTGGTCACTTAAGAAGCAGATAAACAGCATGTACGTGTTTCCTTTAGGGAGGAACAGCATGTTCTCTGAATCAGCGTGCTGCCAAATGTGCGTGTTGCCCATGAGCGAGTTTTCAGTTACTTTAATCTAGATTATGACTTAAGGCACTGTTCAGCACTTCCAGCCTATTGAATTGACTCTGAATTTACTATAACAATAAGAACAATTCTACCAATTAGCACTTTAGACTATTGAATCGACCCTGAACTTATTGTAAGAATAATTCTACCAATTGCTTCAGCTTTGTTCTTCAGAACATCTGTTTGTGACGAGAGGTTTACGATGCGCAAAATGAAATACGGTGATCTTAACAAGAATAGTTTTGTATTACCTCGAAGGACCGATGTGCCTCCTGAATCCGCCATAAAGCTGGATCGCAGATAAGTAAGGGACGTAGTACTGAACAACGCCATCACTGCAACAGTTCATAGCAAGGGGTACAGCAGTGCCGTATGCGCTGCACTCCTTGAACGAGTCCCAGAGGTCGCTCAGAGTGAAGAATGGCAACGATTCATCCGCATCTGATTGCCCCCAGCCATTCACGGTCTCCTGTAATCAGGGCCAAACTTCAATCGCGTGCTCCAGAGTCCAGAGTCAAGAGTCCCAACCCAAATACAGTATAATAAAAGAGGCAGGCAAAGAACTTCTGAAATGACACGAGCAGTCTGAATGGCACCTCTGAAAACTCAGAACAGAAGCTGGGAAAAAAAATCCTATCTCTGCTCAGAAGTCGTGATTCAGAGTTTCAGAGTCTGCATGCCAATTCAGAGAACAAGGAATGTAGTTTTCAACTACTGAAAGCATGAGCTAAATTTCCTAAAATCTTATTATTATATTCCGTGAGTTATAGAAAAGACTAATATACTCTGTCTTGTAATTCTATCGCTACATTTCCCTGCTTTTGTAAAAAAAAAGAGCTCATGCAATCTTTTCAACTACTCCTAGAAAGCAAAGAGGGTTATTACTGTCTCGCACATTAAGAAGCCATATCGATCTCAAGAACATACTGGTTGAATCAAGAAAGCCAGGCAAGAGGGGAATCGTATCCTATCTGCCATTACCTTGGAGGAGCAGCTGGACGCAACCACGGGCGTGGTGGCCTCGAGGAACCGCTCGAGGTTGCACTGCCTCGCCGGAGCATCGCCGGCGGCGAACCTTCGGCCAGAACCTGCCGCCATCTCCGATTTCTTCCGCTCGCGCCTGGAATCGAGGGTTCCGGGTTCGCAAGGGGTCTCTGGTCTCTCCTCCTCCTCGTGGTGGTGGATGTTAGATGTTGTGTTACAGGGTGGTTTCAGAACAGTTCAATGACGAGTCGCCACAGCTAATCTTTGCTATTAATAAGGCCAGTGGCTTCCAAAAGTGGCGCGCCTGCGCTGGAGCCGGTGGCGGAGAAAAAAAGATTAACCAGCCGAGCGCGCGGGGTGGTGGCGCGTGTCGAGGCGGGAGGGTACGTGGACGGCGTGGATGAGGCTAGCAGCGTTGGAGGGATTGGACCGGCCTGAATCTGGGCGGTGGAGCAGGCCTTGGGCGGTGGTGCTACTCCGTGGCCGTGGCCCGCGGCCCGTGGGCTTAGTTTATGCGCCCGTGACGTGGGGAGTGGGAACCCAGCACCGGGCCCACTCGTCAGCCCTCAGCAGTTTTGTCACCACCTCTCGATTTTCTGGTCAAAGAATAGTACTACGTGCATTTGCCCTTGAATATGACTCAACTGCGTACTGCATATAAGATTATTACAAGTTTGTCAAATTAAAAGGCACATGGGATGGCTTTGATTGCCACTAGAATAAGAATATGCCGTCGTCAAGATGCGCTAATATGTTATGTTGAACATCTCATATCATTGCAACGAATGGTTCAAGGACTCTCCTGATAAGATTGGAGCATATGTGATAGAGAATATATGGCTGGATTTGCTGTAGAGAAATGAAAGAGGTGGGGGCGGAGAGTCACGCGCTCAGGTTCCCTACCCTCGTATTTAAATGTATTATTTTGAGTTACATTCTCGACTTTGAGACGCTTTGAAAATTGTTATAGAAATCAATTAGGGCTCATTTGGATCCTTAGAATTAGATTAATTTTAATATTCATAATTTTTATATATATTAATTAAGTTAATATGGTTGTATATGGATTATATATATGTATATTATTGTTTGCTATACAAAAAGATACCCATATATTGCATTTCCACCGTAGAAAAGTAAGTTGAAAAGAGTGTTATAAGTTGTAAATTAGAAATATAGCATGGTTGTAAATAGAATTCATTTCCCTCTCTCACTCTATAAATTTGAGATAAGTTTATATATGAACTTTGAAAAGTGATAGAATATCAAATTTCAAATAAAATAGCTTAGTTTATTGAGTGGATTCTAATTTCTTTAAAATAAAAGGATCCAAACGATCTCTTAAGCTATTCTTTTAGTTTATGATGACGACATGGTCGTCAACAAAAAAAAAGCATCTATTAGTATTCGGGGTGTCTACTGCCTAGTATAGAACATCTATAAGAGAGTGGACGTGGGGACATACATTATACGAAACGTTTGTGATGTACGGAGGGGCACATATGTCTGCATGCGTATACGCTAACGTCCTCTTGCCAAAAAAAAAAGGTACTGTATATGGTAGCTACGTATATGGTAGCTTCGTACATACAGAAGGAAAAGAAAGCCATGGACGACTACGAGAGGAAACGAGACATTTCGTGCTGTGATCCTTATTATTTCGTTGAGTTCGATATCTCGGGCGGGTCAGTTTGCATGTTTGGGCTGTTTGGGCCGGGGCACATTGATCCTGAAAGTTTACGGTTACTATTAGTTGGGCCTGCATCCTTTTGCTCAAATTACAGTACTGCACCCCATCCCAGCCGTCCGGCCATCTTGACTTTCGTTGCTTGCATTAACGGTGTATCTATTAAAAACTCAGGTGATTTACACCCTACTGTCACCCGAGTGACAAACACCTTAAAAACAGTTGAATCTACGCCAAACCAAATCGAGTGTCTCAAGGCTTTACATCACCTGATTTCCATGACCCCAAGATCAACATCAACGATCCAAAAAAAAGATATCAAAACCAAGAAGAAAAACACAAAGAAAAAATACAAAATTAATAAATCCTTTATATGGAAATTAAATTTAAAACAGGATCGAATCAAAGCAAAGAAAAACAAATAAATAAGACAGATTTAACAAATCACTTCTACGAAAAGCAAGTTTAAAGAAAGAAATCAAACCAAACAAACAAAGAAAACATACAGATTTAACGGATCATTTCTATGGAAAGCAAATTTAAATGGAGAAAAATCAAACAAAAAACACAAAGAAAAAAGATAGATTTAACAGATCAGTTAAATGTTTTTAAACAAATTCCAAAGAGAAACCAAATAAAACCATAGAAAACCCAAAAAAATATAAAACAATAACTAAATAATTGTTCGAGTAATTATGACTATTCTTAATTACAAATAATCAATTTACATTAATTGAACGTAGAATTTACGCCTAAATAGAAGTAGTAAAAATGGTCCAATAAGATGTAATCTACATTACACCTAAAGAACTGGCCATGTTTCGTGAGTAAAAAGTTTTTGGGTGTTACATCGGATGTTTTGGCACTAATTTAGTCTATTAAAAATACACTAATAAAAAAACAAATTATATATTACGTCTGAAAAACCGTGAGACGAATTTATTAAGGCTAATTAATCTGTTATTAGCACATATTTACGGTAGCACAATATTATCAAAATATGGATTAATTAGGTTTAAAAAATTATCTCGTAAAGTTGTCGCAATCTATATAATTAGTTATTTTTTAATCTATATTTAATACTTCATGCATATGTCTAAACATTTGATGTGATGAGTGAAAAGTTTTAAAATAAGAACTAAGCAAGGCCATAGACACAGTTGCACAAACACAACACCGTGGCACCTACTGACTGCCACCACTTGTCCACTCTGGACCCCATCGACGCTAGTTGCACGCCTGCACGTAAATCACGTTCGTTCGTACACCAGATCTGACGGCACATAAATCGAGTGACCGGACGGCAAAGAAACACTCGAGTGTGAGATAGAATTAGCGTTTGATATAAGTATGTAGTATACTCTATCTATCTAACCTATGTGCTCCGTAAATCGTTAACATGCACACTAAGTTTGTACTACATTCTGTGTTCATGCTTCGTACGTATCTGCTCCTCTACCCAAACTGCATAAACCAACGTGTTGCGAACCTATCTTGATTCTTCCTTTCTTCTCCAAGAGACCCAGACTCCCATCCTTTAATTACGCTGTGCTCTCGGGTGTAAGCAATCTAGAGCTGCTGAGAAGCAAATTTAATTCGTCAGTGATCACCAACAACAGACAATATCAACATTGATTGCACAATCCGCAGACAAAACGCTCACCTTTTGGTGAAACCCGAGGTGGAAGACGACGGATAGCTCGACGGGTGCGACGGCGACGGCGAGTTGGACGGAGAAGTGTGGTACGGGCGGGGCGGCATGGGCAGCTCGTGGATGCTCCTCTCCAGCATCTCCAGCACCCTGCTCATGGACGGCCTGCTCGCGGGCACGGTCTGGATGCACCAGAGCCCGATCAGCGCCATCTTCCTCGCGATCTCCTCGCCTGCTGCTGCTCCGGCTCCGGCGCCTCCCGCGCCACCCTGCAGCACGCCGCCGCCGTCCTCGAGCATGTGGTCGTACACCCAGAGCGGGAAGAAGAGGTCGCCGCTGGACTTGTTCTCGGCGTAGGCCTTGGCGTTGCTCCTCCCGCCGACCATCTCCAGCAGCAGCATGCCGTAGCTGTACACGTCGGACTTGGTCGAGATGACCCCGAAGCCGCGGGAGAAGACCTCCGGCGCGATGAACCCGATGGTGCCCCGCGCGTCCGCCATCGACAGGATGCTCTCCTTGGGGTTGCACAGCTTCGCCATCCCGAAGTCGGCGATCTTGGGGCGGAGGTCGGCGTCCAGGAGCACGTTCTGGGGCTTGATGTCGAAGTGGATGATCCGCGTGTTGCACCCCTCGTGCAGGTACTCCAGCCCCCGCGCGATGCCGGCGGCGATCTCTTGCAGCGCCTCCCACCCCAGCGCCGGCGCCGTGCCGCCGGGGCCCTCGCCGTTGGCGTCGGCGTTGGCGTAGATGTACCTGTCCAGCGAGCCGTTGGGCATGTACTCGTACACCAGCGCGCGCCTGGAGCCCTCGAGGCAGAACCCGAGGAGGGTGACGATGTTCACGTGCGACGTCCGGCCGATGCTGATCACCTCGTTCAGGAACTCCTCGCCGTTGGGTCTCGAGTGGTGCAGGAACTTGACGGCGACCTCGCGCGCGCGGGCGCGGTTGCCGCCGGCGGTCAGGACGCCGCTGAACACCGCGCCGTAGCCGCCTTCCCCGAGCTTGTGCTGGAAAGATTTGGTTATCCTCTTCAGCTCGGAGTACCTGTAACGCTTGGGAGCCAGTGATCCGTACTTCTGCAGCAGTTTTTCCACGTTTGCGGTGTCTCTGCTGCTGCTTCTGTCCATGAAGCTGAATAAGCTGAGACTGCGTATTTGCCGGTGGAACTTGAGGATTAGGACGAGGAGTGCCAACAACAGGCCGAATGTGATCGACAGAGTCACTGAAATTGGATTCCAGATTGTATCAGTGGGTTGCAATGCAGCTTTGAACAGACTAACAGTACAATAATCTTGATTTTTTTTTTTTTTTTTTTGGGGGGGGGGGGATACAGTAAACATGATTTGTAGTATCCATTATTTATCTTGAACTCATCATGACGTGTATCTGAACACATGTTGCAAAGCTTATGTATGCGTGTACTTTATGTGTAGTTTCTGGAAGATATATACGTACCTATCAGAATCACCTTCCTGTTGGAATTCTTTGCATCTGCAATGAAGAGTCATTTGATTTTGATTTTAGTAAATAAACAGTCGTCAATCAAGAAACGGATGGAATGGTTCTTCTGACAACTTTGCTCTATAGATCTGATCAAGACTAATTAAACTGACAGTGATTGCAATTGTCGTGCTCTCGATCAGCAAGAATGCATGGCATGACCAAATTAGATAATGACTGTTGTCACTAGCGTCATTGATTTTTTAACCAAAACGCAGCTGGTACGACTAATCTGCATCTCGATCAACTTCTAATCTCCAACTAACACTCCAAGTTTCCAAGCCAGTAACATGAAGGCAAACCAGACGACAAACTTAATTTTGTATAAAAGCCGGCATCCATGTGCGTATGCACACATGTCGTATATACGGAGTATATATACTGAAGTTGGCAGAGACGTACGTTTGAACTGATCGATAGCTAACTTCTAACCTACCCAGAGCAAGGAAAATTGCATCGAACGAACGTGTAGTCGTGTCGTGTAGACGAACAAAAATTAGTTAAAAGGGCATGACTGCCGTGAATTCGTCCAATTCACACGATGAACGCATGCTGAAAATGGTCGTAATCAGATCAAATATGAGGCCATTTTCATGGGAAAAAATAGGGTAGGGACCATCCCTATACGAATCATGTGCGGACTGTGTGACTGTAGCGTTGGTCTATTTTAATTCTTTCTTCTCTCGTGTTTGGTTATGGCTCACTTGCCATTTTCATAGACACACGTAGTTAGAGCAACTCCAAGAGAGTTGGTAAAAATGGATGGCTAAACCTACGATTTAGCTAGTCTCTAAAATAGAAAACTCTATAAAAAAACAGAAACTCCAACAGCCTTTCTATTATAGCAATACTAGCTAGCGGCACATGCAAGCTATATTTACCCTACGAGATTTAGGATAGCAAACTTGCTATTTTACAAAACAAGATAGCATATCTGTTGGAGTTCATTTTTTACTCTAAAAATCTAAATATAGGATAGAAAATAAGGATAACATGTCTCTTGGAGATGCTCTTAGTTAGCTCAATCTTGTTCTAATCCTTTGTGATTTGATTGAAAAGTCAAGGATAAGAAGGTGAGCCTCCACAAGTCCAAGCTATATAAACATTGGTGATTGCGACGGGCGAGAGCCGAGAGGAGACCTGATCGTTGTTTTGTCAGGATGCTGCTTATTTCGGATTAAAATTTTGTAACCCGAATAGAAACCTCTGTTTGGTTGGATAAAATTGTCGACGGCTTATGAGATACGCATGGGTAACATGCAATGGACGCATGGCCACTAGCCCATTACTACTAAACAAGTCAATCAACTGCGTCAAAGATGTCATGTCAGTGCTATTATATTCGTAGTCATTTCTGACGAGAACTATTGTCACGTGAATTACCTCGTCCTGAAAAGCTAAAAGTTCAGCAACTTAAACACCACTAGGGGCTTACACTTTATTTTAGCTAAAGTTAGCTTGCGAGCATGAAAGCAAACACCAAAAATTCAGAATGCTGCATATATACATGCAAAAAATTCACGGTAAAAATCTATTACTCCCTCGGTCCCTAAATAATTGTCTCTAGAAATCCGTGTTTCACTTACACACACGTTTTCCGAACGATACTTAAAAAGGAACAAAGAGAGTAGCTGCCAAGGACCAACTTTAGTTTCTACTATTCCAGTTTCGGAAACGAGTAGTGAACTGCAAATAATAAGAAATATATTTTTTTAAAAAGCTAAGGAATAGGAAGTTACAGAATAACAGAGCCAAAAACTCATACCACATCTTGCCGGATGTGAAGAGCCGTCGTCGCAAACGCAGGCGAATGCATCCGTGTCGGAGCTGTAGCCGCACTGGCCGCCGCTGGCGTTGCACGCCGTGCAGTCCCCAGGCGCCGCCCGCCATTCCAGCAGGTACCCGCCCCTCAGCAGCTGCGGGTACTCCCCGGCGCTCGCGCCGGGAGACCCCACCACGGGCACGACGGAGTAGTCGCAGTCCCCGGCCACCGCCCTCGCGTCGGTGGCGTTGTACCTCGGGTCGAGCCGCACCACGGCCTGCGCCCCCGGGCACGTCACGTTGACGAACCCGGCCGGCGGCGGGCTGCCGCTGCCGGTGCCGGTGCAGTTGAAGAGGAAGACGAGCTGCGCGTTGGCGCTGCTGGCCGTGAACGGCGCGAGGCTGAGGCTAGCGGAGACGTCGATGCGCGGCACGGGGCAGCCGCGGGCGTCGGTCTGCACGTTGTCGTTGGCCACCACGACGGTGCGGTCGGCGTAGGATATGCGGAGGATCTTGTAGGCGCCGCGGAACGAGCGCGCCAGCGACGCGCGGCCGCCGCCGCGGCAGTCCACCTGGAAGGCGCTCGGCCCGCACGCCGGCGCCGGCGCCGAGGAGGAGGAAGGCTGCTGCTGGTCCGCCGGGAGCCAGAACGGGTAGGCGATCGTCAGGTTGCCGCATGTCCTCGGCGCGCAGCTTGTCGCGGCAGCTGCGGCTGTCGCTGCGTGAGCTGCTAGGAATAGTGTTAGGGTGGAGAGGAGCAGCAGCCGGGCATGCACGGCCATGGCGGTGATCTGGCAATGATGGTTGGTGGTGGCCGTGGCGAGGAGGAAGGTGTCTGTGTATACCTTGGACAAGAACAGGGGACATTTGACTTGTTTGAGCTTCCAGTTGAAAACATATTTGAATTGCACGGTCTCGTTCTTGGACCTTTTTTTGGGCGTACGTGTGAACTTGATTTGGCTTTCCGTCTGTTTATTGGCGGGATACCTAGATGCATGCCGTCAGTGCGATCTGGTGTGGTTCATAGCGTGCGGCTACGTGATGCTATTGCTTCCGTCAGCAGATCGGTACGGCTAGGTGGCAGGTGAGCGCGCACTGCACTGCACCTTCGTGGCTTCTTCACCAATGTTTTTTTTTCCTGAAGGATGTTATTGAATTCTCAAAAACCATATTCAAATTATCTCCGCCAAGACAGAGAAGATATAAAAAAGTTCATTCTACCTCGGACATCAAAATCAGACATCTTACGTCTTATTAAACTATCAAAACCGTTTCAATTCTCTCCCTGTCTTAATTTAGAGTGTTTTCCCGAATATGATTTTGTTCTTTTTAGTAAAAGTATCAGTAAATACTTGATAATTTTTTTAAGACATAGAAAATGTCTCTAATATTTTAAAAATTCTGAAAAATAGATACAGATTGGGATACGACAAATCTAAACAAACTATTTAGATATTATATATGAAAACATATTTAGAAACTTCAAAATAAAATCGGTTTAGCTCTAAGTACGAGTCAGTCCGGCCCATTGAAGAAACTGGGCCGGAGGCGCAATGGTAGTCATGCCATGTCTAGGCCAGATGTGCATGGGCTTCAAAGCCCGTACTGGTGCGTTCCGCTCCGCCCTGCGCCGAAGGCGTTGGCAGCCCCTCCCGACGGCTCCTGTCGCCGCCGTCAACGCGGCGGCGGCTCCACAGCGCGACTTTCGCTAATTACGTCACAATGCAGGAAATCGATGAGCAAACGATATTCCGATTCACCCCCGCGTGGCCGCAGTGTCGATGCCGGTGGTGATGGGGTCGCCGATGGATGACGCAACCCGCACCCACGGTTCGTCTCATCAACAATGGAGGTAGGTATGTCCCTGCTTCTTCACTGGCTGATTGATCTCTGTCGGGTACACACTTGTATCCCTAGTGATACGTAGATCTATCATATTGATTATTATTATTGTGGTTTTGCTCGCTGTCTCCCTGTAGTGGATCAATTTGATTATCTCATTTTCCATTGAATCGTCACGAGTACAGACACTAATGTTGCTGGGAAACGGTCGTGTAATTGTTGGCGTTCGCCCTTTGGATATGTGGGTGTTCTTTGTAATTTTTATATACTTATTATTATTTTGGGTCTTGAATTGCACGAAGGTCTACAATCTGGACAAAGAGGTGAACATATAACTTGATAGTCGATACGGCCACAATTTGGTAGTACATTAATATTTGGATGATGGATTGACTGTGCGATGTGCAAATAGTGGTGCATGGGTGATGGAAAAGTGCAAAGCAGCAAATTAAATAACAACGTAGTATATGTTAGGATCACGTGGAGCTAGGATTAAACCCACACACTGATTTGCTGCTTTTATGAATATATGTATTCATCTATTGAAAATGTGCAATAATTCAAAGGTGGTAGAAGAATATATTTTTCATTGTTTTGGTTTTGGGTGACATTATAAAACATAGATATTATGAGTCCATCCCAATAGGGAATATCTTGGCTAAGATGAACAATGTAATTGGGGCAGGGAGCAGGGAAGGAATGGCTTGGGTGGCATTTCCAATTCGTTGATATTCTTCTCTAACATTTCTGTGACTGTATTCATGGAAGGACGACTTCCTGGAGCCATTTGTATGCACCACAAGCCAACTAGAGCAATCTTCTTTGCAGTCTCTTCTAGCTCGCATGTGACTTCATGGCTCTGCAAATCCTTTTCCAAGCAGTCATAAATCCACTCGGTAAAATACATTTCACTAGAATTCTCAGTATTTCCCCGCCCGCTTACCATTTGCAGTATCATCATTCCATAGCTGTAAACGTCTGACTTGGTTGACACAACTCCAAACCCTCTATAAAACACTTCTGGAGCAATGAAACCAATGGTGCCTCTTGCGTCAGCCATTGAGAGAGCACTGTCCTTGACGTGACACAGTTTTGCCAATCCAAAATCAGCAACTTTCGGACAGAAGTCTTCATCAAGAAGGATATTGTGGGGCTTAATATCAAAATGGATGATACGGGTGTTGCAGCCCTGATGCAAATACTCCAGGCCTCGTGCGATGCCAATAGCAATTTTCCTCAAATTTTCCCATCCAAGTGCCGACTTTAAACTCTCTGAATAAATATACTTTTCCAAAGAGCCATTGGCCATGTACTCATAAACAAGGGCTCTCTTAGATCCCTCTAAACAGAAGCCAAGTAAACTGACAATATTGACATGAGAAGTCCTACCAATGCTAGTAACCTCATTTAGGAATTCCTCTCCATTGCCTTTAGATCCTTTTAAGAGTTTCACAGCAACCATATGACCATCAGGTAGAGTACCCTTGAACACTGTACCATAACCACCCTCTCCTAATTTTTTCCTTAAAACCTCTTGTTATTTTCTTCAGATCCGAGTGACTGTACCTCTTTGGGGTCAGCGATTGATATCTCCTTATTATCTCTTCCATATTTGATTTACTCCGAGCATGCTTTTGAAGAATGAACAGACCGAGCTTTTGTTTCCGACGGTATATGAACCAAAAAAGACATGTGAAAAACAACCCAGCTGTAGCAGACGTGGAACCTAGAAAATTAAAACGAAAGAATGAAACCTACCCATGGAAATATACACTACTATAGAAGATATCTGTGCATATGCAAGTTCTCCCTAGAGTTCTTCTGTAATATCAAATATAGATATCTGCAAAACTGATAAGAATAGCAGTAGATCCTATTCTGTTATGACATAAGAGCACGAGGCTAACCTGCCAGCTGAACTTTAGATAGTAGTATACGGAGTAGTACGTATAGCTAGCCAAATAAATGCATAATACCTGTATCTCTGAATAGAATTAAATCCTAGAGATGTCTTAAATCAAACTTTTAAGTTGACCACATTTACAGAAAAGAGCACAAAGACTTATGACACCAAATTAGCATCGTTACATACACCTAATGTATTTCATTATGTGCTTATTGGTTTCATAAACATTTGTGATTTTTTCTATAAATTGGATCAAACATAAAAAAAAATCTGACTTCAGTCAACTACATGAATTGATTTATTCAGGGATGGAGAGAGTACCTATTAGAATTAATCTGATGTTGTGGCTCCCTTCTGCAATATATATTGATTTTAGTTAGCAACATCTCGATCACAACAAAAAAATGTCCAATAATGACAGACATAGCATTATTGGAGAAAACGGAAGGGAAGTGCAATATGACTAGTGATTTTCCGTGGCAGCATGACACTGTCTATTTTTTTCTTAACATTGACCTTTTTTACAGGTGTCATGTTTCTAAATTAGTGTTTCAAATTTCAACAGGACAACAGTTTTACTAATGGAGTAAATGTCCTGTGCAAAATCTTCTCATGTGTATTCACTACAAAAGTGCCATAACCGAACCTGCTACTGAGAGTCATATGTTTTTACCTCCTTAGCAGGTATAGTTTTGTGGTATCCCCAAAGACCTTAAAAGACTACCATACAAGTTGGGAGCCATAAGTTTCTAGGTATGCTGCCATAAGTCCATTGTTACTTCACCTCAGGTCTGTCAGTGTTAGGGGCCATCAGAAGAATGTAAATGATGTCATGATGAGGTGTGTCAGATGTCATACTGGCATGCTAACTGACTGTGACTTTGGTTTTCAATTGGACTAGAAGAATCTGACCTTCTGCACACCAATTTATTTGATTGTAATAATCTCACAAGTGAATTTATTTAATTACCAGATGGTGACTGCCATGTCAAGAGGAAGCCATCGCTGATGAGTTGCTCATAGCTGCTTGCGTTTACCTCGCCAAATGCCCTCCTCACTGGCACAAGGGTAGTGCTGCATCCCACTACTGAGTACTGTGTGTAGTTGCTCGAGTCATTGTAATGCCCTCCAACATGGACATACAAGCTGCTGCCACATTTTGTCTCCACAAGCCCCCTATCCGGCTCCGGTGTCTTGGTGCACATGTAGAAGATGAGGTTCAGATTGACAGGGCTGATCGAGAATGGAAGGCCGATTTTGGAGGAGGTATTGGCAGTCAGAACATGGCAGCCCTTGGAGTTGGATCCGATGAAGTCCTCGAGCTTGTGGATATCAGCGACGAGCAGGGAGCTGTTGTCATAGAAGATGTTGAGGATCCGGAATCTATACTTTCGCCGATAATACCCGAGGTATGGAATGCTGTTGTTGCAATGGACCTCGAAGCCCAGCCGACCGCATTTTGTGTCCGTTGCCTGCTCCGGAACAAATCCAAATGGGTCTGAGATAGTCAGGTTGCCGCATAACTTGGGCGAGCAGCTAGCCTCTTGGTCATCAGCTGGTTCGATGGCTGCGACAAGTGAGAGAACTAACCACAGCAGGGCCAAGCCAACCGGGGACATCGGAGTGGAGGTGACGAATTGGGGTGGAGGCAGAGTTCAGAGATGCATACATGGAGGCAAGTAGTCGAACAGAGTATATATTGAAGAACTTGTTGGTTTGCTGAGAAGTGGAGTGCCCGAAGGGCAAGACTTGACTACAGAGGTGTCCACGATTGAAGTCTTAGCCATCATCATACTATGTCTGGCCTGGTATATACCTTTTGAACACAACAGTGTGTTGTCTTGGAAGGCCAGCTTAGTCCAGTCACTGTCATCAGCTTCTAGTCCTTTGTATGCTTCGGAAGTTATAGATTTTGTTCGCTGCACCTGGTCCTGGTTGCGGTGATTGTGGATGTACAGCCGGAACATTCAGTCAGCTGCCGTGGGCGTCCTGGCAGGTGCATGTGCACGAGAATTCCAACATGAGAGCGCATGCCAATGTAAGTCTCACTCGATATTTCTATCGTATGAACCCTTTTTTTCAGTTTGACCCAATTCTGACGTAACTGGAGTAATAGTATATTCATCGTACATATGAACTTTGCATAATTTTTTCTTAATTTTTCAGGAGATTTTTTCTTAACTTCAGGTGGGCTAGGTCTGCAGATCTATCTTTAAATCTGTGTCTTGATAGTAATTAAGTTTAAAAGGCACTGGCTATCATCTAAAATCATTTGCCTTTTGGGAGTAATTTTGTGCTCCAGGCAATGGAGTCAATATTTATGCTTGTTATTGGTCCATGTTACGTAACATAGCTACCTGGTCATCTTAATATCCAACTTGATATGCTCTAGTGGCATATACCAGTCCTTAAACGAGATGAGGAGATGACTATGATGACTAATTTGATAGTGGTATTGAGGTAGTGGTGTGCGAGAGAAGTAAAAGCATCAATATAATAGTTGGGATCGGTTTTGCACAGGATCAATAATACTTTGCTAATTTTACAACTTCTGATAAAAGATGTGACTAGTGCATTCATTCATCCATCACATAAAAAGAAATGAGTCAATACGTGAGTTTTTTTTTTTAAAATGACACTTTTAGGATAGACTATGCTTAGTTTTGAGCTTTGTTACAGTTGCTAGCTGGAAAGTATCATGTTTCAGACACATTCTTATTTTGAGAAAACGAACTAAAGCTGCTGAGCTTTTTTTTTCCAACCACTTCAAAACTTGTACTAGTTTTATATTAATGAAAAAAAATAGGTGCCTAGATTAGCATGCACACCTTCTGCCGCTGCTCTCGGTAGGAATATGATATGATTTAGGATACAACAATGCCAAATTAGCACATTACTTGTACATTGCTTAGATTAGTCTCGTGAGATAAGGGACTCTTGAAAGACCAAGGCAGAAAGAATATTGTTTTGATTATACACTGGACCAGCATCTACATACCCTCATAGTGCATTGTTTCTATTTTTCAAGGCACAAAGTGAGGGATGCTGTAGGCTAAGCATGCAAACCCAGGTATAGGCCTAGTAAGTGGTTTTACCTTCATCGTTGCACCAGGCTGTCCACAACCTGAGGGCACCTTTGCATTACTAGGGTTTGTATCACTTACATTTTCTGCACTCAAACTGTAAGTTGAATCATCGCTGCAAAGAGAGAAACATGTGAAGGTCAGTACTTTATTTTTGAAGATTTACAAATGGGCATCGTAGTGTCTTACATTATTTGACATAAGTTTTGCTTTGGTGGCATGTCTAATTCATCTAATCTCCTCCCGACATATCCAAAACTTTCGTTATTGTAGGACGATGCTTAGGCAATATTTGTATACACCATAAACCAATTAAGGTCATCTTCTTTGCCATTTCCTCAAATTCACTTCCGATTTCACAGGTTTGTAATCCATCATCTTGAGCAAAGTGGTCATAAATCCAATCTGGAAAATACATTTTACTGGAGTTCTCACCCATCGGTTCGACAGTTTTTCGGCTTCCAACCATCTCCAGCAACATCATTCCGTAACCATAAACATCTGACTTTGTTGAGACAACTCCAAAAGTTGGATAGAGAACTTCAGGGGCAATAAAGCCAATTGTTCCTCTAGGTCTAGGGTAAGTCACTGAAAGCTTACTCTCTTTTGTGCTGCCCAATTTGGCTAGACCAAAGTCTGCAATCTTTGGGCAGATATCTTTGTCCATAAGATGTTTGAGGTTTGATATCAAATGAACAATTCGCGTGT
This sequence comes from Coix lacryma-jobi var. lacryma-jobi, assembly GCA_009763385.1. Lineage (NCBI taxonomy): Eukaryota > Viridiplantae > Streptophyta > Magnoliopsida > Poales > Poaceae > Coix > Coix lacryma-jobi. Next base: position 135,239,355 of record CM019827.1, read on the forward strand.
TTGCAACTATGGTACATGTATTCTAGCCCACGGGCAATTCCAATTGCAATTTTTGTACAGTTTGTCCCATCCTAAATTTCCTTTGGGGTTCTCCTGAATAATATACTTATCTAAGGAACCATTGGGCATGATTCATATATATAAGAGCACGTTTCGAACCTTCCAAACAAAATCCAAGAAAGCTAATAATGTTAACATGGGATGTTCTGCTAATGCTCATGACCTCATTCACAAAGTCCTCTCCATTTCCTTTGGAGAGATGTAGTAATTTAACAGTGTGACCATTGTCCAACTTTCCACTGAAAACTGTACCATAGCTACCTTTTCCAAGCTTACTACCTTTTCGTAGCTGTCCTTGTCCATACTACATACTAAAGGGGGCGGATCGGAATGGTTTGGTTGGTCTTCCGGTTCCAGGTCGCTGAACGGTAAGCAGGTCAATTTTATGTCAATTACTGTCCAATACCAAAAATCTTGGTAATGAGTTGACCCAAAAATGAAACTGGTTTTTGTGGGTTACCCAAAAAGGCATGAAAACGATTAAATTGTTGTACACATTTAGGGCGTGTTTGGTAGCATGTAGCCCGGGTGCCAGGCCGGACGACCAGGCCAAAACCAGTCAGAGCCAGGTGGAGATGGTACAAGTGCCCATGTTTGGTGCCTAGCCGAAAACAGTATGGCCCAACAGAGATTGTGTTTGGTTTTCAAACACATAGCATGGCTCAAGGCCAACTTCCACCAATCGCCAGGGAGGGAACTTGTTTGGTTCCCAGTCCCAGCCCAGGCATCAACAACAATAACCAACATGAGTCATGGTGGCATGGTGGCAACAACCGGCAACAGCAATGAACCGGCAACAACAACCATGATGCAACAAGTCTTATGCACAGGCAGACAAGAAGAAGATGGAACATAAATTGCCTCAGATCCTCATCAAAGTGTCAAAATATAACAGAATACACAACCCTCGGTTACCAACAACAAACAGAAACAGAGGGTAGCTCATCCCCAGCAAAGCTAGTCATCACCTGCTTAACATAAAACCCAACAACACTTTTTTACAAGCCCAAAACAGAACCAACAGCCAGTTTGGCTGGACACACTTTAGTTCACTATTGTCAGGTTAGGGGTGACATGGGAACAATTGCAAAATTTAAATATGCTGTTGTTGTAAGCTACTGTGGCAGCATATTTTTTGTAGTTGTTGTTGTTGTAACCAGTTACCTGTTCATGGCATTTAGGCCATGATTCATACACCAGGGATCCTTCTCCTCGAAGAACATACACCAAGCCATCTAACAAACAAATAGACAATAAAATGTAAGGCCTCAGTTAAGAATGATTCATAGCTGCCATGGAATCGTGTATGACAACATGCCACCTCAGTTTGTATGATTTATAGCTGTCCATGGTGGCATGTTGTGGCATCACACGATTGATGACAGTCATGATTAAATTAAGGTGACAGTTAGGCATTTATTTAGATTGCCTTTAGTTCATCATAGGCCCAAAACACAACTAGTTATTTGCCTCAGCTATATAATCATGCTACTCAACAGTTGTTTGTATCCTTGGTGGGCTTTTCTATGTAAAAGCAAATGCAGAACCACAAGAAGTAGAAGCAAGGTCATGGATGACATGATATCCAAGAGCACATTCCATACCCTAGCATCAGCTCAAGACAGAAGGGAGTGTCCAAAGGGTATGGATGTATCTCATGGTTACAATGGCATACATGAAAGAACAAGTCATCTGGCAACATGAAACTCACAATGCAAATTAGGAGCCACCTCTACAAAAATATTTTTAGCATCGGCTTGACAACAGAATAACCAATATGTGCTCACAGCCTGCATGACATCCATGGATACATCCATGCCCTGCCATCACATAGGTTCTCTAGTGTTGCAAAGGGCATGGATGTTTCACATGGATGTGATGACAGACATGAAAAATAAATGCCTCCACAACTTTCAAAGTAACAAGTCGCTCAGTCTATAAATTGAGTGCACCCAATGAAAAGGAACTTGAAGACCTACTGTTAAACTATAAAAGGCTAAGTAGATCTTAAGGACCTTTTCAATGTTCACAATCAGGATTGACATTGACATCAATGGGAACAAAATAAATTAGTGGCCTCAGCTTGACAATTTGTCGGTGGTACAAAAAAGGGTACCCCCAATCAACGCAAACACCCGAACGTTCTATCTCCGTCTTGCCCGAGCCCTCCCAGCCAGGCCTCGGGCGAACTTTCTATCTCCGTCTCGCTCGAGCCCTCCCAGCCAGGCCTCGGGCGAACGCTCTTTCTCCGTCTCGCCCGAGCCCTCCCAGCCAGGCCTCGGGCGAACGCTTTTTCTCCGCCTCGCCCGAGCCCTCCGAGCAAGGCCTCGGGCGAACGCTCTTTCTCCGCCTCGAGCCGTAACGCACGGACCTCGAGCTGCACAGACAGCCGTACCAGCCCATACCACGCATTTAATGCCTTCACCTACTCCGGTCATGTCCACTAGTGCACAGCGTGTACCACAGTAACTCGGTGTAAAGGTCAAGTCTCGTTTTCACCACAAGCATGGGCAAAAGGGCACCAGTACAGCACTGTTCGGCCAAGCCAGGCACTGTAACTCCTCGAGGCCGGCTACGCGCCCCTCGAGCCCTGCACTGCAACCCTCGAGCCGCTACGCGCCCCTCGAGCCCTGCACTGTAACACCTCGAGGCCGGCTCCGCGCCCCTCGAGCCCCCGTGGCACCACCTCGAAGCCGGCTCCGCGCCCTTCGAGCCCTAACTACTTTCGTGCTATTGGAGGACAGGTACCCCAAGACCGGAGGGACCCCGCCGCGTGCTGTACATTCCGGGATGGGTGCTGTACGGCTCCCGCCTTGTCGCGCCACCACGTCCGCGCCCAGGATGGAAGCCACGACCCAAGGACGCCTCAACAGCGACGATCACATCGGCTCCAGTGGCCCCGACAAGACAGGGTTCCTACCCTTCTCCGTATGGGGCACCATACGCCCCGACACCTGTAATACTTTTATGTAACCCTGGCCTCCCCTTGCACTATAAAAGGGGACACTAGGGCCCTCATTCAAGAGGAGGGACACAACACACGAGTCCACACACAGACATGAGACCGGACTCCGGTCCACGCTCACTGAGCTTGTATTCTCCCCTGTACAAGCACTTAGGTGCAAGTAATACAAGAACATCTCCCCCCGCTGGACGTAGGGCTTTCTTTGCCCGAACCAGGATAAATCCTTGTGTCCCCTTGCATCACCATCCAGGAAGAGAAGCACCGATCATATTACTCGTTTGTGTGATACCCCGGGTACGAAACACCGACAGTTGGCGCGCCAGGTAGGGGACTTCGCGTGTCCGAGCCGATTTCTCGTTGATTCCTGGATGGCTTCATCCCCTCTTCCGTTCTCGGCTGGTGCCGTCGTCTGGTTCGGGAGCCTCGAGTTCCTGGCCAAGGCAACAGCACGAGCTGACTCTGCTCTCCACGGAGGGCCCGAGCGGAGTGCGTGTCACGCCACCCCGCGCGGGGGGCGCGACGCGTCGCCCGCACCACCACACGTCGCCACATCGCGACGCGAGCGACGCCGTCGTCACCGTCGTCGCCGGGTGCATGCGGTGCCCGCGGCAAACACCTACGCCCCCGTAGCCGGTGCAGGGTCCCCAAGGGGAAACCAGCCCGGCGCGCGGCCGAAGACCTCCAGGGCGCACCCACGCCCGCCCAGCGACTTCGCATTCATCATGCGTACGGACCAGGAACCAGGCCAGAGGCCTCCGAGCCGTGCGCCGTCGATGCCACTTAGCCTCCTCCTCCTCCCGCACGAGTCGCGCCGCGCTCGACGCCAGCGGTTTCCCGGTCGGCCCTCGACAACTCTGCGTCTGCTGTATACGCCCACCGCCTCGACGAGCGCCATCAGGACCAGACGGTGGCGGACCGGGAGGCAGCGTTCAGGCGCGCTGCTGCAGGCCATGGCCAGCCTGGAGATCGTCCACCCCGCGTGCGTCGACCGCGCGACTTCTTGCGAGCCTTCGAGCCACCTCGGCGAGCCACCGTCGGAGAATGGTACCGCGAGCTGCGGTCCCAGCATCGGCCAAGGCGGAGTGCCGTCAACAGCTCTGACTCCGACGAATACGACTACCACGACCCCGACCTCTGGGATCCCACCAGGAGTGCTTCCAACTCGAGGGAGTCGTATGCGATACCGAGGACGAAGGCGACGAAACAGGCCGGCCCTCGACCTAGAGGGACCTAGCGACGTGGCCGCGGCAGGCGGATCACGCGTTCTGGGAAGGGACGAACCTCCAGCACCGGCTGTACCGCCTAAGCACGACGATGGCCGGGCGGCGCAACTCGCACAAGTGCAAGAGGCAATCACCAAAAGCCGAGGAGAAACGGCAACACCTGCTGCAGCTCCGGCAAACCTGATGCAGGAACCACCCCAGCCCCGAGGAGCCGGAGCTCGAGGCCGGGCTCGAGAGGTCCACCGGCGGATCCTCGAGGACGGGGCACCAGCACGCCCCGAGGTATGTTCCTCCCGCGAGCTGGGCAGAACGTGGTGCCGCGGCTATGATGCTCCGTGACCTGCCCGCCGTCTCCAACCCCGATGCCAGGCGCATGCTCGGAGAAATGAAAAAACCTCCTCGAGACAGCCGCGGTACAGCAGGCCGAGAGCTCGGCGTCACGCCGACGCGGAGCAGCCTCGGGGAGACCGGCGGACACGCCCCACGACGCTCGCGAGGCATCCGTCCACCAGCCGGACGCCTCTCGAGCTAGGCCAGTCCGCAAACGGATCGTCGGACAACCGGCCACCTCGAGACCCCAACGACGCCCGCAACCACACAACCGACGGCGCAAGGACAAGGGGGCCCAAGAGCGTGGCTATAGCGCCCATTGAGGGGGCGCTACGACAGCGACGAGGACCGGCAGGTCCTCGAGCCCCCGGCCCCCGAGTCTTCAGCCGGCCATCCGCAGCTCGACCCTCCCCGACCGCTTCCGACCGTCGACCAACATCGTGAAGTATGACGGGGAGTCGAGCCCAAGCTCTGGCTCTCGGACTTCCGCCTTGGCTGCCAACTGGGCGGAGCGAAGAACGACGACCGCGTGATCATACGTCAACTCCCACTTTACCTCTCGGACACCGCCCGCCGATGGCTCGAGGGGCTCCCGCCGGATCGGATCCATGACTGGGCCGACCTAGTCAGGGTCTTCGACGGGAATTTCAAGGGGACCTGCGTGCGTCCAGGCAAACCCCTGGACCTACGGCGTTGCAGGCAGGCGGCAGACGAGCCCCTCCGCGACTGCTCGACGGTTCTCGAAGCAGCGTCTCGAGCTCCCCCATGTGCCTGACGAGGACGTCATCTCAGCGTTCCTCGCGGGCACGACATGCCAAGAGCTTGTTCATGAGCTAGGACGCTACGTCCCGGGATGGTCGAGGACCTGATGGATCGCGTCACCAGCTTTGCTTCGGGCGACGAAGCATAGGTGCCTTCTTTGGCCGTTCCACGGACAAAGGCAAGGCGGTGATCGCGCCGGAGGGCTCCAACAAGGGCAACGACGCCAAGAACGACAACAATGACGGCAGCAAAAGGAAAAAAACAACGCAAGGGCCAGAAGGCAAAGCGTGGCGCCGATGACGACGACGACAAAGAGGTGCTCGCGGGCGCCCTCGAGCCTAAGAAGCCCCGAGGCCCCCCGATGGGGCTGTTTCGACCAGATGCTCGAGGATCCTTGTACCTACCACAGGGGCCCCGTAAACCACAAGTTGAAAGACTGCCGACTGTTGAAGGGCTACTACTCCAAGCTCGGCGATAAGAGGGAAGACGCGCCTAAGGGAAAGGATACCGATCGATGCGGCGGCAGAAACGCAGATGGCGACTTCCCCCCGGTGCGCGACTGCTACATGATCTACGGGTGGGCCGACCGTCGGGCTCTCAGCTCGAGAAAGAAAGAAGAGCGCCGGGAAATCTTTCGCTTGCCACGACGCCCCCCGGTATCTTGACTGGTCCGATGCGCCAATCACGTTCGACCGTGACGACCATCCGGACCGTGTCATAAACCCGGGGCTTACCCCCTCGTCGTCGACCCATCATAATCGACGTCCGGTTCTCCAAGGTGTTGATGGATGGGGGCTCGAGCCTCAACATCATATACCTCGAGACCCTTGACCTCCTGGGGATTTCAGAGGGACAGCTTCGACCCAGCGTCGTCGGGGGTTCCACGGAGTAGTACCAGGAAAGAAAGCCCACCCCCTTGGCGCATCGACCTGCCGGTCTGCTTCGGCACGCCGGCAAACTTCCGTCAGGAAACGCTCACCTTCGAGGTGGTCGGCTTCCAAGGGACCTACCACGCCATCATCGGCCGGCCAGGCTACGCCAAGTTCATGGCGATTCCTAACTACACGTACTTGAAGCTCAAGATGCCGGGGCCAAAAGGGGTCATCACCGTTGACACCCTCCTACGAGCACGCATACCACTGCAAACGTGAGTGCGTCGAGCGGGGGGAGGCCAACGTCCACCTCGACTAGCTCGAGGCCTTGGCAGCTCTGGCCACCGAGGGGCCCCAGAAGCAAAGCGTCACGCCGCACCTTCGAGCCGGCTGAGCACACCAAGCAAATACCCGTCGACCCGACCTCGGCCAATGGCAAGACGCTGACCATCAGTACCAGCCTCGAGCCCAAATAGGAAGCAGTCTCGTCGACTTTCTCCGCGCGAACATCGACATGTTGCGTGGAACCCCTCGGACATGCCGGCATACCGAGGGAATTCGCCGAGCATGCCTTGGAGATCCAGGCCGGGTCCAGACCGGTGAAGCAACGCCTGCGCCCCTTCAACGAGGAAACGCAGGATCATCGGCGAGGAGGTGCACAAGCTTTTGGCGGCCGGATTCATCAGGAGGTATTTCACCCAAGAGTGGCTAGCTAACCCTGTACTAGGTTAGGAAAAAGAATGGGAAAATGCGGATGTTGTGTAGATTACACTGGTCTGAATAAAGCATGTCCAAAAGTTCCATTTCCTTTACCTAGAATTGACCAGATCGTCGATTCCCCTGCTGGGGTGCGAAGTGCTTTCGTTCCTTGATCGTATTCCGGCTACCACCAAATTAGGATGAAGAAAATCCGATGAGCTCGCGACCTCTTTTATCACGCCATTTGGTATGTACTGCTATTTACGATGCCCTTCGGCCTTCGAAACGCCGGGGCAACTTACCAACGATGTATGCAGCACATCTTTGGCGAGCACATAGGCAAGACCGTCGAGGCCTACGTCGATGACATCGTGGTTAAAACTAAAAAAAGTAGGGAACCTCATCATAACCTCGAGACCACGTTCGAGTGCCTCCGGGCCAAGAATGTGAAGCTCAACCCCGAGAAGTGTGTCTTTGGTGTGCCTCGAGGCATGCTACTTGGCTACATCGTCTCACAACGGGGGATCGATGCAAACCCTGAAAAAATCTCAGCAGTCACGAGGATGGGCCCGATTCGTGACCTCAATGGTGTGCAGAAAGTAACAGGCTGCCTAGCCGCTTCTCAGCAGATTCATCTCGAGGCTGGGGAAAAAGCACTACCCCCCTACCGCCTAACTAAAAAAGACGAAACACTTTGCGTGGACCGCCAAAGCCGAGGGGCCTAACCAAGTTGAAGGGGCTGCTGACTTCTGCACCAATTCTCGTGCCCCCGCGACCAGCCGAAGGTGACGATTCCCCCCGAGCCCCTCCTCCTCTATGTGGCCGCAACCTCAATCCGTGGTTAGCGCGGTCATAGCCGTCGAGAGGCACGAGGAGGGTCATACATTGCCCGTCCAGCGACCGGTATACTTCACCAGTGAGGTACTCTCGAGGCCAAGGTCCGGTACCCGCACATCCAAAGCTGCTCTACGGCATCATCGTCACAAGGCGCAAGCTCCAGCACTACTTCCTCGCTCATCCCGTGACGGTGGTTGTCGTCCTTCCCCTCGGAGAGATCGTCAACAATCGGGAGGCCACGGGGCGCATCGCCAAGTTGGTCCGCCGAACTAATGGGGGAGACCATCCCGCCTATGCCCCGCGAAAGGCCATCAAGTCGCAAGCGTTGGCGGACTTTCGTTGGCTGAATGGACCGACACTCAGCTCCCGCCGGCACAGATTCAAGCCGACTCTGGACCATGTACTTCGATGGATCCCTCACGAAGACGGGGGCAGGAGCAGGCCTGCTCTTCATCTCACCCCTCGGAGTACACATGCGCTACCTGCTACGCTTGCACTTCCCCGCCTCCAACAACGTCGCCGAGTACGAGGCCCTCGTCAATGGGCTGCGCATCGCCCTCGAGCTCGGGGTCCGACGCCTCGACGCCCGAGGAGACTCGCAGCTCGTCGTCAACCAGGTTATGAAGGCTTCAAGCTGCATCGATCCAAGATGGAGGCATACTGCGGGGAGGTGCGCAAGCTGGAAGACAAGTTTTACGGCCTCGAGCTCAACCACATAGCTCGGAAGTACAACGAGGCCGCAGACGAGCTGGCAAAGTTGGCGTCCACGCGCGGCACGGTACCGCCAGACGTCTTCTCGAGGGACGTCTTCGAGCCATCCGTCGAAATCGACCCGGGGGCTGGCCCCTCGACGCCACCCCTCGAGCAAGACACGGGGCTCGACTCTCAACGCCACCCCTCGAGAAGGACCCCTCGACGTCCGCGGAGGCGATGCAGGTCGACGCACACGCCTCTTCTTCATCACGGCCCCTCGACTGGCGGACGCCCTACCTCGACTACCTGACGCAAGGCGAGCTACCAGAAGACAAGACGGAGGCCCGACGCATCGCTCGGAGGGCCAAGACCTACGTCATCTACGGCGACGAACGGGAGCTATACCGACGAAGTCCGACTGGGATCCTTCAACGCTGCATCCCACTCGAGGAAGGGCGCAAGCTCCTCGACGATATGCACTCGGGGGCTTGCGGCCACCACGCAGCGCCGAGGGCCCTGGTTGGGAACGCTTTCCGTCAAGGCTTCTATTGGCCGACCGCCATTGGGGACGCCAAGCGTTTGGTCCAAGCGTGCCATGGTGTCAATTCTATGCCAAGCAAACGCACCAGCCCGCACACGCCCTGCAGATGATCCCAATCACTTGGCCATTTGCCGTTTGGGGGCTCGACCTTGTGGGTCCCCTCAAAAGGACAAGTGGAGGGTACACACACATGCTCGTGGCCGTCGACAAGTTCACCAAGTGGATCGAGGCTAAGCCGATAGGAGACCCCACCTCCGAGAGGGCTGTCGAGTTCATCGCCAACATCATGTACCGGTTCGGGGTGCCTAATGTCATCATCACCGACAATGGCACCCAATTCACGGGCAAAAGTTCACCAACTTCTGCGATGACAACAACATTCGCGTAACCTGGGCCTCGGTCGCATACCCCCAATGCAACGGGCAGGTCGAGCGCGCCAACGGCATGATACTCCATGGGCTAAGCCGAGGCTGTTCAAGACCCTCAAGAATTTCGGAAAGGGTGGGCTACAGACTCCCCTCGGTGCTGTGGGGCCTCAGGACTACGCCGAGTCGAGCCACCGGGTTCACTCCGTTTTTCCTAACCTACGGCGCCGAGGCCGTCTTACCTACGGACCTCGAGTACGGCTCACCTCGACTTCGAGCCTACAACGAGCAAACCAGCGACGAAAGGCTCGCCAACGCCAAGGACCAGCTCGAGGAGGCCCGAGACGTGGCGCTCATCAACTCTGCACGCTACCAGCAAACACTTCGATGCTACCACGAACAGACAGCACGTGCGCAAAAGGGACCTGGCGGTGGGGGACCTCGTGCTTCGACGGCTGCAAGATAATCGAGGGCGCCATAAGCTCACCCCTCCGTGGGAAGGCCCATACACCGTGGCCGAAGTGCTCAAGCCAGGCACATACAAGCTCTACGACGACCAAGGCAGGATCCTGGCGAACGCGTGGAACATATCTCAGCTACGTCGCTTCTACCCTTAAAGGCCTCGAGGCCTTGTTCATTTTATCACTTTGTACAAACATGTCAAAATGAATGAACAACTCGTGCATTGTCGTTCATGTTGCTTCGCATCTTAAGGTAGCCTCGACCCTGCTTTGCTCAGGGTCAAGCCTCCCTCGGGGCTGACGGGGGGCCTCCCCCCCCCAGACTCCGGAAAAAATACGCGTTTTTTTTTTCAAAATTTTGACCCTCGTCTCGACTCGTGCCTCGAGTGAACTAGCGACGTCTAAATCCTAAAGTACCTCGAGCCTCCAAGGTGGGGGGGCGTCGACGTAGACGGCCACCTACGCCCCCGGGCTACGGTGCCCTACCTACGCCTCCCCTCGAGGGGCTCGCGACGTATCGAAGGAACACAGACTAAGTTAGCAGAAACTCGAGCTTGCGACAAAGAGAAGTGGTCAAACGCATTTGAAAGGAAACAACCCCTTTTAAATAAACAAGTCATATATACATTCGGGTCTCGACGTACCCTCATTCACGTCATAAAATTCTTACAAGGGCCCGGTGCCCAAATTTGGCGCGCAGGCCTAGTCTTCGTCGTGCGGTACTCCTCCCCGAGGTCTTCTTCCGCGCGGGCTCAACCTCGACGCCCGAGCTCGAAGGAGGAGGGCCCGACACCGCTGCTGGCGTCAGGAGGCAGCACGTCCTCCTCGAAGATCTTCGCGAGCGACGTCCCCGGCCTCTCTCATCTCTCCAAAATTTTGTCGACACGGCGGTTGTTCCACTCCTCATCCTTCCCCTCGATCTCGATGAAGCCATTCGCGACAACGTGGACCGGGAAGCGGAAACCGGAGCGAACGACCGCGAGTGTCTGCTTGACGCCGTGATGGAGAGCTTGCCGGACACGGTCCCGCGCGGCTGCGTCGAAGAAGCACAAGGCGTCGACCAAGGCATCGCCCCGAGCCACTGCACCTTCTGCCGCGGTCACAGGAGGAGCACCCCACATGGGCCGAGCCGGTCGAGAGAGAGCGAGCCCGCTCCGCCACCATCGTCTCGTCTTGGAGCTGGTCCAAGAGAGCCTGGTTCGTCCCGCGGAGCTCCTCGACCGTCTTCTCGACCCCTGCGCAACAAACAAGGAAGAGTGAGACTGCGGCGTAACAAAGAACTTCGAGACCCAAACAAGAACAAGGTGTAAGCCTCACCGTCGCAGTGTTGCCCCAGTGCGGCGAGGTCGCTGGTCAGGCCCTCAGCACGCTGCTCCAGCCTGCGCTTCTCGGCCAGCGTGAGGAGCTTCTCGGACCTAAGGTCCTCGATCAGCCGGCCCGCCTCTACCAGGGCCAGATCCTTGCGGATCACCTCCTGCCGCGCCGCCCCCCATCGCAGCTCTGCACGGCGGCCAGCCTCGCCACGGCGTCAGCAGCCTCCTGCTTCGCCGCCTCGGCTTCAGCCCGGGCAGAGGTGGCCTCGCTTCGGGCGTCCGCGGCCTCCTTCCTCGACGCTTCGAGAACGGCGGCGGCCTCCTCCTTGGATCGAGCGACCTCGCCTCGAGCCACCCGGACCTCCGCCTCCGCCTCGTTAAGCCGGCTCGCCATCTGGGCGTTCCGGCTCAGCTCCGCGCGGAGATCTCGAAGCTCCGCCTCAGCCCGCGCGAGGGCGGCTGACACCTGTGCGGACCGGCCCGCCTCCTCGGAGCAGGACCGCTCCGCCTCCGCCATAAGCACGGCCACCTCCCGGAAGATGGACCGCACCTCGCGCGGGGCCCCCCGCTGGGCCGGCTGCTCGATGGAACCACGGCAAGGGGCGGGCTCAGTGGGACGGGAAACGGCCATACGGTCGGTCGAGCTCGATGTCGGGCAGATCCTCCTCCGCCTCGAGCTGCCCCGACAGCGACCCGCCGCCCGACGGCACGGGCCCCGACTCCCTCCGTCCCTCCGCCGGCACTTCCTGTTGCGGATCGATCGAGGGAAGGCTCGACCCCGGGCCCTCTTCCCCGGCCGGGCCCTCCGCGCCTTGTCGGCGCTAGCCGGCACCTCGGGCGCCTCCCCACCATCATCGAGCCCGCGGCGAGGAGCGGCCCCTGCTCCAGCTCGTTCAGGAGGTCCTCCACCGTCGGCTCCTTCTCCGCCGACGCCTCTCCCCCCTTCCCTCCTCCGCAGCCCGGCCCGTGCTGGTCGGAGCCACAAGGGGCGCAGTCTCCTCAGCCCCAGACGCCGGCGGGGCCGTGCTCGCCCCAGGCGCTTCCCCCGGAACAGCCGTCGTGGTGAGGGGAAGGATGGCGCTCCCAGTTGGCACCATCGCGGGAGGAGGAGGAGGGGGAGAGGCAGCGCTTCGGCGGATACGGTGGTGGCAGGCTCGATGCCATGAGCTGAGGCCCCTGCAATACGAGATGACGGAGATGTCAGAACCAGGAAGAGTACCTCGACCCCTGTGGTCGATGGCGACGGCCTCACCAAAATTCGCGACGATCATCCGGCCCCCTCGAGCCATGGCAGCTCGGGCCTTCTCCAGCCAAGCGGCTTCTCTAGCGGAGGAAGGTGCCATACCTCGAGGTGCCTGTGCCTCGACGGGGCTCGAGGTCTTGGCCCGCTTGGACGAAGCGAGGTCCACCTCCTGGTAGAGCGCTTCCCCCTGAGAAGATGGAGATGGCACGCGTCATCAAAGCAAAGAGGTGAAGCCTCACTACCGACGACGACCCAAGGAAACTACTCACCCGAAGCGGCGGCTGGGCTTCTTCCGGAATCGCCGGACCCACTCGGGGGCTTCGAGCCCACCCCACGGCTCGAGCCCTGCGCCTGGGCCGTCTCCACAGGGCTGGGATGGGGGAGGGCTCCCGACGCCTCCCATGGCTCGACCTCGAGGGAGAGCCCTCCTTCCGCCCCACATCGCGGGAGGGCGACCGTACCACCCTCGTGCTGACGTCGTGGCGCTCGCCCCGGCGCGGGCTCCGGGACCTGCTCCGGCGCCCGCGCTGGTGGTCGCGCGCCTCCCGCGTCCGCTTCCGTGTCCCGGCGGCGGTACGGCGATGGACTCCGGGGACGCTCGCGCCCCTGGTCACGAGACGCTCGGGGGCTCCCTCCCCGACTCTCGTGATGGCGCGGGCTCGACGCCTCTTCTTGGCGCCCGCTCCTCCGCGGCTCGACGGCGCCCTTGACGGCTCGCGGGGGTCGGGCCCGAAACCCTTCTCGACCTGTCGACCGCCTCTCGAGGCCCGACCCCTCTCGAGACCCCCCGTCTGGGCTGACGCGGGGGCGGCCTCCGTTGGCGCTGTGGCGGAGGCGCTCCGGGTCCGGGGCTTCCTTACGACCAGGGGCACATCCGGCGCGGAGCTCGACGGACCTCGGCCCCCGACGAGGCAGGGATCGGCGCCGCCTTCCGCGGCTGCGTCCCGCGCGCCCCTTTTGTCGGTGGGACCTCCAGTGTACCCTCCTGCACAGAGGAGCGGGCGCCGCCCTGATCGACGAGCCCCGCGCGCATCAAGCGCGCATCCATCCCCTCGTCGTCGCCCTCCTCCTCATCACCACTCTCCTCCTCCGAGCTCGAGGAGCTCAGCTCGGGGACCCGTCCCCAGGCTGACGTTACGACGAGCCTTCGCCAGTCTCTGCTCCCGAGCTAAGCGACGCAAGTTTTTATCTTTCTCTTTCTTCTTTTTGGCATCCTTGCTCTCCTTGTCCTTCTGAGCAGAGAGGCGCCTCACCTGAGAATCCGCGGCGTCCTCCCTCACCGGGGGCCTCGACGCGCGACAAGTAAATGCCCCCTGAAGAAAGAAGAAGCGTGATGAGACAAACCACAAGACGGATGCAAACGGATCGAAGGAGGAAGAAGGGGGAGGAGGCTCGAGATAGCTCGACTCGAGGGAGGCTTACCAGGTCGAGACACCCCTCGTCGGGTGCCATCGCAACCAGGTTGGAGAGTTCAGGGACGAACGGCCCCTGGATCGTGATCGACACCCGGGAGACGCCCTCGTTCCGGGACACCCCGCTCTCTCTTCCCATCCTCGAGCGATTGAGCGCCTCGAGCTGAGCCTGCGGGCCCATCTCGTGCATAAGAAGGGGGCGGTCCGCCAGCGGAAGAACTCTTCGCTGGTGGAACGCCAAATGACCGCTTGCACGGTCAGCTTCTTCTCATCCACCAGCGTCTTCATCATCTCCATCAGCGGGGCCAGGTGGCGTTGCCTGTCCGCCGCAACGCCCCAGGTCCACTTCTCCGGGCGTCGAGTGAGGACCCTGCCGGTGTACTGCGGAAGGAGGCCACCTTCGTTCCGCAGATAGAACCAATGGTCGTCCCACCCGGCCTGGTTGGTGGAAAGCTTGTATCGCAGGTACTCGCGGGGGACATTGGCCGACGAGGTCCCCGCCCCTCGCGGTAATGGCAAGGGAGCCCATGCGCACGGGCCGCCTCCCGCTGGGCTTCAGGGACTTGATGAAGAGCTCGCCCCGGAAGAGATGGACGAACATCTCCCAGTGCGGCTCCATCTTCAGGTACCCCTCGCACACCGCGGCGAATATGGCGGCGTGCGAGATGGAGTTGGGGGAGAAGTGTTGCAGCTCCACCTCGAAATGGTGGGCCAGCCCTCGCAAGAAGCGGCTCGGCGGGACGCCGAGCCCCATACGGTGGTAGCGCGTGAAGCTCACCACGTACCCCTCCGGGGTGCGGCTCCCGGTGCTCCGCCGACGGGATAACCACCATGCGGGTCCCTCCTCCGGGTTGGGGCGCAGAAGCCCCTGGGCCACCAGCGAGTCCATTTCGCTCTGCGTCACCTTCGACGGGCTCCAGTCCTCGGCCGCAGCATCTGTGTCTGGGCGGCCATGACGGTGGCGCGGCGCGGATCCGAGCAGCGGACGGGCGGCCGGAAATCCCCAATCGACTAGCTCGAAGGAAGGGCGCGTAAAGGCTACGGCGGCGGCGAAGGCAAAGGCAAAGTAAAGGGTTCTTTTTCCCCTCTTTCGATATTTATAGGGGGAAATCCAGACGGGCGGGATCTCCCACGACGTAAAAAGGTAACCGAATGCATTCAATGCGCCCACCTAACCACGTCTCGAGCCGGATGCAGGGTACACGCGTTACCTCTCCATTCGCTCCACTACCCGGGCCCGCCACGACCGTCGCTCCGGCTTCGCGCCCGCCGCTCTCCCCTCCCCGACGTTTTCCGCCTAAAAAGGCGTGCCCAACGGGCAGAAGGACTCCCAGACGACGGAGGCTTCTTCATAAGGTAAAAACGGGCCCCGGCCCTAAGACTCAAGCAAGGCTGGCCCCTCGAAAAGGGTTCGACAGCCGGCTTCGAGCACCCGAGTCAGGGACACCAAGGGGCGCCACTCGCGGCATTACTCGAGGGCCGAGCCCTCGAGGCCCCTCACGTGTATCCAAGGCGGGGAGCTCGACGTGCAGTGAGATCCCCTCGGAGGGAGGCATCGAGCCACCGGGTCCTATCGAATGGACCCGGCACTCCTGCAGACTGAGCACCCATGCTTTATGAGACCGCCTCCGGGCCACAGTCGACCCCTAACGAACGGGGCACGAGCTCTCACTTGGATTCCCCGTTACCAGCTCACCGGGAACCTCGATACTCGCCCCCTCGGGGTAGTACGAGGCATCCCCCCTCGCATCCGATCGAAAGGACTCGCGGGATGACAAGCCAGGGCAATCGGCATGCCGGACAGCTCGAGGAGCCGGCCAGTCGGTTCAGCAGCCTGGCACCCCTCGACGAAAGAGGGTCTAAAAACTCGGACAGTTGCGACTAATCTCTTTTCTTTGTGTGAGCATGAGATTTTCAGGCCTCGGGTGAAGCTCGACCCCCATCTCGCCTGCCCTCGAGACCAGGCCCAGGACAAACGCTCGTTCTCCGTCTCGTCCGAGCCCTCCGAGCCAAGCCTCGGACGAAGTCTCCCACGGCAAAGGAAAGTTACCGCGAATATTTAATATTACTACTACCGAACCACATTTCGAGCCTGTTGACAGGTACGCACGGCGCCGCGATCTCCGCTCCCTGACGATTCCGCGCGCTCCTAAAAAGGCGCGCCCACTGGGCAGTTCTTTCCCAAACGGCCGGGGGCTTCTCCACGGGAGCCACGAGGGAGCTCTAACCACTCCCCCATGGCGGTCTCGGGGGCTACACCCACGAATCAAATCGACAAAACCCTCGAGACCAGGAGCTATCCATCGAAATCCCAATCTGGAGCCCCTGCTCGAATGCAGCACTCAACAAGGGCTCGGGGGCTACTGTCGGTGGTACAAAAAAGGGTACCCCCAATCAACGCAAACACCCGAACGTCTATCTCCGTCTCGCCCGAGCCCTCCCAGCCAGGCCTCGGGCGAACGCTCTATCTCCGTCTCGCCCGAGCCCTCCCAGCCAGGCCTCGGGCGAACGCTCTTCTCCGTCTCGCCCGAGCCCTCCCAGCCAGGCCTCGGGCGAACGCTTTTCTCCGCCTCGCCCGAGCCCTCCGAGCAAGCCTCGGGCCGAACGCGCTTTCTCCGCCTCGAGCCTTAACGCACGGACCTCGAGCTGCACAGACAGCCGTACCAGCCCATACCACGCATTTAATGCCTTCACCTACTCCGGTCATGTCCACTAGTGCACAGCGTGTACCACAGTAACTCGGTGTAAAGGTCAAGTCTCGTTTTCACCACAAGCATGGGCAAAAGGGCACCAGTACAGCACTGTTCGGCCAAGCCAGCACTGCAACTCCTCGAGGCCGGCTACGCGCCCCTCGAGCCCTGCACTGTAACCCCTCGAGGCCGGCTACGCGCCCCTCGAGCCCTGCACTGTAACACCTCGAGGCCGGCTCCGCGCCCCTCGAGCCCCCGTGGCACCACCTCGAAGCCGGCTCCGCGCCCTTCGAGCCCTAACTACTTTCGTGCTATTGGAGGACAGGTACCCCAAGACCCGGAGGGACCCCGCCGCGTACTGTACATTCCGGGATGGGTGCTGTACGGCTCCCGCCTTGTCGCGCCACCACGTCCGCGCCCAGGATGGAAGCCACGACCCAAGGACGCCTCAACAGCGACGATCACATCGGCTCCAGTGGCCCCGACAAGACAGGGTTCCTACCCTTCTCCGTATGGGGCACCATACGCCCCGACACCTGTAATACCTTTATGTAACCCTGGCCTCCCCTTGCTCTATAAAAGGGGACACTAGGGCCCTCATTCAGGAGGACGACCACACACACGAGTCCACACACAGCAACACGAGTCCGGACTCCGGTCCACGCTCACTGAGCTTGTATTCTCCCCTGTACAAGCACTTAGGTGCAAGTAATACAAGAACATCTCCCCCGCTGGACGTAGGGCCTTCTTTGCCCGAACCAGGATAAATCCTTGTGTCCCCTTGCATCACCATCCAGGAAGAGAAGCACGCGATCATATTACTCGTTGGTGTGATACCCCCGGGTACGAACTAACACCGACACAATTGTTACCATGTAATCCATATCAGCTTGTCATTTCACATAAGCTTTGGCAATGACACACAGCCATGCAGATGCAGTACCTAGTTCATCTATGGTCCTACCATTGTATGGATGAGTTCTTTGCCAAAGACATCATAGTTAACAAGCCCTAAGTCAAGACATCATAGGTTGAAAAGCAACTGTAGGGGCCTCTGTATTAATTGGTGCCTCAATTTAAGTTAGAAAAGTCATTGGTGCCTGCCTTGCAACTTCAAACAACCAAAAAAACTGCAAAGTCATAGCTGCCATGGTATCCTTCGGACCATCCATTCTCTGCCATCAAGTTGGTTTTCACCCACATGTTGCAAGAGAATGGATGGTACCGATGGTGCAATGACAGACATGAAGGAGATACCAACAACAACAAGAACAACACAGAAGAACTAGGTAGACACAAGAACTAGACAGACACTCTTTTTTTGTTATTGCATCACATGCCTTTCATACTATGCCACCATAGCCTAGGAAGAACAAAAACCCCAACAACATAAGAACAGTAAGGTGGCAAACTAACTCAAACCAAATGTGAACAGCTAGTACATAAGAACATAACATTAGGCCAGTAATACCAGATGTAGCAGCCAACAGAGGCCAATAGTGCATTACAAACCAGAAAAATAGTCTCAGCCAGCAGTGCCACCCTCTAACTAAACCTTCCAAAATAACAGGTGTGAGTGAGCCTACTACCTGCACAAAAGATACACCAACATTGGTGTTCAAAAGGTGTGAGAGTGGGTTAGGGGGATGGAGGAACTATACATCTCAACAGTGAACCCCCTTAGTGTCCTAGATGGACAGAACTACATGTAGTAGTTCTTGCCAAGGTAGGTCCTCATCCAAACATCCCTGTGCCCTGGTTGCATTTTGACAAAACCAGTGGCAATTGCCTTATTCTCCAGCAGGTAGGTGTAGGCTGTAATGAGGGCCTCAGTGCTAAAACCAGGCATCTCCAAGACTGCTAGGTACAGTTTAGGGTCCACATGAGCTGCCCCTGTCTCCCTAAGTGCATTGGCTACATCCCTAGCAGCATCAGACATGTTGGTGAGCATCACCATCTCATTCAGTGAAGGCCCCCCTCTTCCTCTTGGAACCAACTGGTTCTTGGGACAGCTGGACTGTGCACTTGCTGCCCTCCCCCCAAGAGTAGGGCTCTTCTCAACATAGGCATCTCCCTCTTCCTTAGGTTCTTTGCTGTCAGCTTGGTTGACCCCAAGGGCCTCACCAGACCCAACAACATATTTGCCTGTTGCCATGGAGTGGCCAAATATGGCTTCCATCTCCACATAGAACCTTATGGGACAATTAAGGAACTCAGCATCCTTAGGGTGGACCTGCATGTTATTGTACAAGGGAAGATGAGGACATATATGTTAGGTAGTTTAGGTAGGTGACATAGGGAAGAAAATGACCCATGGTTCTACCTTGCAGTGCCATAGGTAGTGTTCTTGGTCTAGCATGATGGCATGTGTGTCATTGTCCCACAAGGCAGCACTAAGTTCCTTAAGCTTTGTAATCCTAGACCATTTCTGCCTCCATTTCCTCAGGTGGTTGTACACCTGAGTTGGGCTCACTACATCACCACTGTAGTCCTTCAAGGACTTAGCCACATAGTTAACATCTTTGTCTTTGAAGACCTTTTCAGGCCTGGTTCCATCACTCAACAACTGGGCCATCCTCCTGAGGACAAACCCTGAGGTGTTGTTGTTCCACCTCATTGGACCAGGTGCTGCAGCTTGAGCTGGAGCAAGAGCTGGTGGTGCAGGAGGGGCCTCAACATCAGGACCCACACAGCAGCACCCAAAACATCAGCAGGTTCCACAAAGACAGCCTCAACCTGGGATGCCATCCTAACTGGTATCCATTGCATACATCAGCCTCCAATAGAAGAATAAGTATAAGGTAATACATGGACAGTGGCCTCAGTTTAAAAATAAATTGGAAACTCAATAAAGAACATCATAGGTGGATGTCAAAAAACATCCAGAAAATACACAAGCACATGGCAGGCATGGAATGTTCAACAACATCCACAGTTTGTCATCACAGTGAGGAAGCCCCAAAGCTTGCAGAGTGTGGATGATGCTAGAACACTGATGAATTCCATGTAAATAGACAAGAGCATCAGAGAAACACAACCACCTCAGCTAATAGATTAAACATCACAGGCCAAATAATATAGAAACATTGGTCTCAGCTTGTCCATCAAATAATTATTACATAATGTTCACAAACAATTGTTCCTAACCAGGGCAACATAAAGTAGTTTGGTTTTGAAAACATGCATGGTTCATGTCCTATTACCCACTCTGGCCTGCCACATGGCATTACAAATCTCATCCCTTCTAGCAGTCATGACAAGAGTATCCTGGTCCAATAGATCCTCCACGGGCTCAGGTTCAGGGTTTGGGTGGTTGGGTGGAAGCCAGTCCTCATCTGGCACACAGTGGTCAATACCAAAACCCAAAATCTAGTTTTGCAGGATGCAACAAGCAATGACTAGTTTGACCTGAGTCTTGTAAGGGTGAAATGACTTGTTGTCTAGAATACGAAATCTGTTCTTCAAAGCCCCAAAAGCCCTCAACTGTTACCTCAGTGAGGAGTGCCTCAGGTTGAACAATTCCCTTGCATTGGTTGGTCTGTTGGTGCTGTTTGTACTCAGATAGATGGTACCTAACCCCCCCTGTAGGGAGGTAGGAAGCCATTTTGGCATGCATAGCCTGCATCTACAAGGTACATCTTACCTACAAGTGCATAAGGCAAGGACATTGTGAGTGTCTATTGGCTAGTATGGACAAGTGCAGTGTAGATATGGTCTGTGTTACCTTGAGAAACAGTGAACCCATCCTCCCTCTCAATGGCATCATGAAGTATGTGGGCGTCATGTGCAGACCCCTCCCAACCAGCCAGGACATAGGTGAACTTGAGGTTCCAGTTCACAGCAGCCATCACATTCTGTGTTGGCTCTTTCTTCCTACCCCTGAAAGCCTGCTGAATTCTCCTAGGGACCCTAGCCAAGCAATGAGTGCCATCAATGGCAGCAATGCAGTCCTAGAAAATGTGCAGCAGTGTTAATCTTGTGTGACAACAAAGGTGGTTGGTTCACACTTTAGATTGACATTACCTTGAAATATGGGTTCCATCTAGGGCTTCCAAGGATCTTTGGATGAGTAGCAGTTGAGGGGGGTTTGATCATTTCATTTCTAAGCTCACCAATAGCATACAGGTCCTGGTGAAAGTGTATGTGCACTGTCTCAATGGACCTCCTAAAGGATTGATGAACCACCCTAAACCTTTGGTTATGGCCTACAATATGGAGGAACATAGCAACCTGCTCCTCAACACTGCAACCAGCATTCTCAAGTACAAGCAGCCCTCTAGTTCTAAATAGGTTACACGAAACAAAAAAAGGGGCTCTGCACATCCTAATCATGGATAGGCACTCCCTATCAGTGGACCTAAAAATGGCCATCAGGGTACGCTGCCTGTGTTGTTCAGCATCACACCTCAAATGATAAACTAGGGGGTCAGGTTCAGGATAGGGCCTCCTAATCCTACTATGAACAAGGAAACCAGGACAACTACCAGTGCACAGGCTTGCTTGGCCAACTCATCTCTTTTCTGGGCAGGATCCATCTACATGCATGAACAATACAAAACAAACTATTTACTTACCCTGGTAGGCATCAGCTTGTTATGAAACAATTAAGTATAACAAAATTATCACAGGCTACATCAGAAATGCCTCCCAGTGACACTATGGACATCATCATCAACCAAAATAGTAAGAACACAACGAATCCTATAAACTTAGCACGAACCATCATAAAAAGTCACGGCTCATAAATGAAATGCCTCCAGTGACTATATCCCACCAAATTCTGCATAAAGCATCAGAATATTTCACAGAACAAACCCTAACGCACCTTGCTTCACATCCAACATATCTTCCACCACCACCAAAGATCAAAAACGAAATGGAGGAATCACAGACAAAAAAGATGGCGCTTTTGGGGTTCATTTCACCTCGGGGTCGTCAATGGACGAAGCACAAATGGAGCAACGCCGAAGAAGAAGGTGAGGTGACGCAGAGGTAGCAGATCCGGACGCAGAGGTAGCAGATCTGGACAGAGAGGCAGTAGATCTGGTACCGCGCCACCAGAAACAAGGAAGACGAGGAAGAAGACCCTCGCCGCCCGGAGTCCCAGCAGCGATGGCGAAGCGGCGCCGAACCCTACCAGATCCGGCCCTCGGGATGGAGGGGAAACCCACCGCGTCACCAGGACACCACGCCGCGGGTCTCTCACGGGGGGATGGTGGAAATGGAAGAGGATGCGAAGGACCGGAGGCAGGGAAGGAGAAGGCCGCCTTATAAGGCGACGAAAATCATCTCTCAACAAGCGCGCAGAGGTTTCAGGGTTCCCGCGAGCCCGCGCGAGCCAGGGAGGCGGCGGCGGGAGACGCCGAAATCGCCCGCGCGTGCACGCCCGCAGCCGTGCCCTAGAAAAACGGTGGGGGAGAGCTTCACTCGGGAGCCAGGCCAAGAGGGCCTTTTTGCCTCTCGGGGGCCTGTCCGAGCGGTGGGCCCCGCTTCCCAAACACGGGAGGCTGCGGTGGAGGGCGCGAGCCACCCGGCTCGCTCCGCAGCAAACACGCCCTTACTCTACTGCTGAGCACCACTTGATAATAAGACCAGTCTCAATGCCAAGTTTTATCTCACGGTTTCCAACACGTGAAACTTTAACCTGAAATGAGACTCTCAAACAGTGCAAAGTTTCATTAAGAGTTTCATAGAATTTTTTAATATTTTATGGGTTCATGTCCATCTCTCCCCGCATCGAGTCTATCCTCTTCCCCGCACATACTTTCTCCGTATGCAACTCATCCTCATTCCCGCACATGGAGAGACCGAGAGAACAGGGTGGCTGGCCCTCGTGCCCACACACACGGGGCCCTGGCGCTGGCGGCCGGCCCTTGCGGCGGAGGCGGTTGCCTGTGGCAGAGCGCCTCACGCTGGTGGAGCGGCAGATTCGCGTGCTCGCGGCGAGTCAAGGCGACATGGACGACGGGCGGCCCTGCGTCGCTGGTGCGGACGGACGGCGAACGACCCTGCTGCTAGTCGAGGCGGTGCAGACGGCGGGCGACCTCGCGACCGGCGAACCGACGGACGGAGTCGCAAAGCGGACGACGGAGTGGCCTCGCCCGCGGCGGGGAGGCGGACCATCCGCGCGGCGGAGGTGCGACAGACTCGCTTCGCCTGCGGCAAGTCGATGCGGCGCAGACGGCGGGCGACCTCGCGCGAACGGCGAATGGAGTGGCAGAGCGGACGGCGCGCGCGGCCTTGCCCGCGGCCAGTGGAGGCGGACTGGTCTGCGCGGTGGAGCGGCCTCGCGCGGCAGCCTCCCCTTCCGATGAAACGCGAAACCTTCTCACTGCGAGTTTCGTTCCGGTTTCACGGCATGGGAAACGTCGCCCAACTCGTGTCGTGGGGATGAAATGAATTCTTTCTCTCTCTTCTTGGTTTGATGCAAAAAGCGCAGATCTGTTGAGGTGACACCCTAATAAATGTGCATGATACATCCCATGAAACCCCATTGAGACTGGCTAAAAAAATAATGTAGAGGAGGAGGTTGTAAGTCGAACCAAAGTTGATCTCTAGATTGTGTACACCAAACAGATCCTGCAAGACTGAACTGAAGACTCAGACAGAAGAATACCCACTCTGCAATTCTGTTCGCAATATAATTGAAGTGACATTTCTGGTAAAGTGCTAAATACATGTTGATAAGCTACACTGCTATCTCTAAGGCGTCATAGGATGAGGGGCAGTCCTTGATGCAAACTTCCGTCTTGACTGTTCAAGAAATTGCATATATGGTTAGAAGATAAGTCAGAGAGTATACCATCACCATCATCATTTTCCTAAAGCCATAATCTACATGGACATATGCTAATTGAACAAGAATGTCAGTGACATGAGCTAGCTTTCCAGAACACCAATAGGAATCGATGTATTTGGCTGTCCATAAACAATATGTTCTATTATATATCCACCTTTTCTAAATGTGACGCAACAAATTGTTTTTTACAACTTTTTAACGGATTTTTTGTGTCAAATTCGAAGGTATAGATTGTACTTCAAATTAGTGGCGGAGCCATCAGTAACCTGGCCACCCAGGGCAGCTGCCCATGCTCGTCATCGGCAGGCCAAGGTGCATCGTCTAGGCGGCAAGCTCTACAGAGTACAGATTAGCAGCGAGGGGACTGTGAAATCCTCCTTAGGATTGCCCAGGCTCTACAAACTTGTTGGCTCTGCCAGTCTGCCACTGCTTCAAATCATTTGCTTTTTGAGTTGGATAGTGGAAGATACTTGAAGGGAGGTCCCAGGTCTCAGCAGCACAATCCAAGTTAAGAAAATGAAAAATGAGACGGCACCGAGGGACACGAAAGCAATGGTTTGGGGGCATTTCCAATTCATCTAGGTTCTTCTCCAACATTTCTATAACCCTGCTCATGGATGCCGATTTTCTGGAGTCGTTTGTATGCACCACAAGCCACAAGTGTCATCTGTTTCTCAATCTCTTCTGTCTGCATGTGACTTCATGACTTCGTAAATCTTTAACCAAACGGTCATGAACCCAGTTTGGAAAAATTGTTTGCTAGAATTATCAGTGTCTTCTGTAAGATTCTTCCTTCCTCCTACCATTTCTAACAACATCATTCCGTAGCTGTATACATCTGACTTGGTGGACACAACTCCAAAACCCCTTGAAAATACTTCTGGAGCAATAAAACCGATGTACCTCTTGCTTCAGCCATTGAGAGGGCACTATCCTTAAGATGACACAGTTTCGCCAATCCAAAATCTGCTATTTTGGGACAAAAGTCTTCATCTAGAAGTATGTTATTTGGCTTGATATCAAAATGGATGATGCGTGTATTACAGCCCCGATGCAAATATTCCAAGCCTCGCGCAATTCCTGTTGCTATTTCTCGCAACTTCTCCCATCCAATGGCCAGCCTCGTTTCTTCTGATTGTATATACTTCTCCAATGAACCATTAGCCATGTATTCGTAAATAAGTGCTCTCTTAGGTCCATGTAAACAGAAACCAAGTAAATTGACAATATTTACATGAGATGTCCTACGGATACTCACAACCTCATTCACGAACTCCTCTCCATTTCCTTTTGATCCCTTCAGTAGTTTCACGGCAACGTTGCGGCCATCTTCTAAATCCCCCTTAAATACAGTGCCATAGCCGCCTTCTCCTAACTTATCTTTGAAAGATCCGGTTATCTTCTTTAGTTCTGAGTATTTGTACCTTTTGGGGACGAGAGAATCATATCCTTTTAGTATTTCCTCTATATTTGATTCAGAGCTTTTGTATTTCTGGTTGGATGTAATGTGCTTTTCCTTTCTCTTCTGGTGGTACATTATCCAAGCAAGGCACGTAAGAATCAAGCTGGCTGTAGAAGACAATGCAACTGAAACAGAATATAGCATGTTACACACTCGAATTTGTATGGAAAAACGCAGTTGCTTGTTTATTACTAACATTAGAAAGAAAAATCTATCTATATATGTTTGGTTATCTTATTATATTGTAGCATATTAAATTGTAACAAAATAAATAGCTCAAGAACGCAGTGCATCAGCTAGCGCCTGAATTGCAATATACTGAAGTAAACTTATCTGTAAAAAAGCATACTATTAAAATTAACTTCTTCTTTCCTTTGACCTGCTAAGAAAAAATTATACAACTGTATCAGTTCATTGAGCAAAATAACAGAATATTTAAAAGAGTTTTTTTTTTCATTTTGAGGAACAAATGGCTGCAAATTGATTTTCCTTTCTTTTGGAGAAAACCAATGTTACAGAGAATTTCAATACAAAAATAACAAGGTCTTTTTTCTCTCAAGATATAGACTGTTATTTAGAGATAATTTCTTGGTATGCCACTAACTATCTTGCTCTGCAATTGTTGCTGCTGCAGAA
This sequence comes from Coix lacryma-jobi var. lacryma-jobi, assembly GCA_009763385.1. Lineage (NCBI taxonomy): Eukaryota > Viridiplantae > Streptophyta > Magnoliopsida > Poales > Poaceae > Coix > Coix lacryma-jobi. Next base: position 135,264,718 of record CM019827.1, read on the forward strand.
TTGATCTCTTGATTTAGATATAATTTCTATATGTTCTATTTTTGTTTTCTGAATCATATATCAGCATGCTCGGCAGTACAGTAGTCCCAGCCATCACTGCCGAACGCACCCTATACCTTTTCACATAGGTGCCTCTAAACATCACTGACACATTAACACCTGAACTGGTTTCTGGGTTGCAGAAAACATTCACCGATCCACGCAGAGTTTTGCCTTCTTAGCTACTCCCTCCGTCCATAAAAACATACAACTATAGATACAACTATAGGTTCCGTGTCCACGAAAGTATTTCACGTTTGATCACGTTTCTAGTATTAATATCTATTAATCCAAATAATTTTTCTATGAAAGTACATTTTGATATTAATCTGTTAGAATCTGATACCCCTAGTTATACGCAGCAGTCCTCAGATCTTTGAAAGGATGTTGTGAATATGACACAAGCTAACACCGTATTAAGAACGATGTAGTCGAATCGCGTAGAAAACCATATATGATGATGAAGCAACCACGACAAGAGATTAGAATTTGGCAAAACCGACCGCAAATTCTATTAGCACAACTCCAAAAGAGTACAAGAGATTGTCGCTCTCTCACAACCCTACTTGAACTTCCAGGACCCACCGATTCTTGCCCTATACAGAATCTAGTGCAATAGAACTGTCTAGTCTAATCCTCTTGAGCGCTCCTAATTGCTCCGTAGAAGCCTTGGATGAGACCCCTTGTGTTGGCTTGGTTATCTTTCTTATGATCTTGTTGTAATGCCTATGGCCTCTACCCCTTGATTTTATAGTCCCCTCCAAGGCCCTCATACATACAACTAGAAGTCCTACTCCTAGTAGGATTCTACACTCAAGACTTAGTAGAACTAGAAGTCCTAATAGCACACCTTTCTTGAGTCCTATTCTAAGTAGGATTTGAGTTATCATACAATATAATCTAATAATGTTTATTTGATATAATAAATATTAATATATTTTTATCTATAATTGTTTAAACTTAAGATACTAAACCGTGGTAATGTGCTGGAATTGTATGTTTTGTTGGACAGAGGGAGTAGTCTTAACTTGACAAGTACTTTGGGCCTGTTTGATACAGCTCACAACAGCTTCACGAGCAACACCTTTTTCTAAAACAGCTTCACCCATGAAGTGTTTTATTCCCTCTCTCTCAGAACCATAAGCTGAGAAAAGTAGTTTTTTCATAGCTTACATCTTATTTCTCTCTCTTAACCATGCATGAAGTTGTTGGTGAAGCATTTGCCAAACATTTTCCTAAAACAGTTCAGCTTCATCTAAGAAGTTGCTCATGAAGCTATTTTCTAAAAAAACAGCTTCACTAGTGAAGCTGAGTGTTCAAATAGGCACTTTATTATTTCCGTTTCAAAATTAAAAGCTCGTCAAGTTGGAACGTAAAAACGATAACTTGTCTCACTCTCGATTATGGTTCCTAAAAAACACACAAACTAATGAAAGGCAAGGAGAGCTAGTGTTCCTTACCTGATGAGCAGAGCAACCCATCACGGCAGACGCATTGGAACGCAAGCGCAACGAAACTGCACTCCCCGCCGCGTTGCGTGCACTCAGGGGCTGATTGGTAGCCCGAATTGGGCTGTGTCCGCACCACTTACCTAGGCCGCATCATTCCACCCGTGTGTTTGGTTGCCTTTGCTGTATCCTTTCGCCGCACCCTGCCATTCCTCTCCTCGCCTCCATCCCGGACGACGCCATCTTCTCGATTCGGCCTTCCCTCTCGGTGCAGGACGCCTCGATGCTTGGCGCGAAGGATTTGGGCGAGCGCGGGAGATGGCCCCGTCCTGGCGATAAAAGGGCGCGCACGGGGTGTCCGCTAGGTTACCTCCCCTCATTTCACGCCTCCTCCTTCCTGAGCTCTGGTGCGGTTTGTGCCCTTCCTCCCCCTCGTTCTTGGTTGACTGTTGGTTTCGACCGCCGCCGGCGGATTTGTGGTGGTCGACCGGTCGGGCGCGGTATATCTCATCTGCTCCTTTCTAACCTGTGCGTGTTTGTGTTGATTTCTGTTCGATTTTGTTTTGTTCGGTTCCCTGCTTCTAGGGTTCTTGATGTCTCACACTCAGATCTACGGTCTGGTGCTCCTGATCTACTTGTTTGTAGTTTTTTGTTACCCTATCCCTCAAATCTAATGTGTGGTAAAGTTGTTTTGCTGTTCATATGTCGGATCTATGACATGATGATGCATATTTTCATATATACTGAGCATAAGTGCCTAGGTCAATGATGTTATATTTGTAACCCTAGGCGCTGGACGAGAACCAAATCGTGTGGTAGCCGCGTCTAGGGTTTGTACATGCTCTGAATATTTGCTTGCATCTCAGTACATACACACCACAAATAGTTGTTCCTATCTAACTTTTACCTCCAAACTTTATCCCATCCAACATACCAGTGCACATGGCTTTCGAAGATAGGCGCAGGGCGGCCGCTGCTGTGGTAGTTGCAGTGGCTGCTTGGTTTTTCTGTTGGTTTAGGAGGCGAGTGAAGATGCTCATTCAGTCACATATGGTCCCATGGCAGAAAGAGACCAACAGAGGATGAACAACCTGAGATACATTTATGAGTCTGATGATGCCCACTGTGTGAATTTGCTTAGGATGAAAAGGGCACCTTTTTTCAACTATGTGACCTATTTCGTAGTAGGGAGTTGGTGACTGACACCATACATGCATCTGTTGAAGAACAAGTAGCAATGTTCTGGCATGTGGTTGGTCACAATGAGAGGTTCAGGGTTGTTGACCTCAGTTTTAGGAGATCTGGAGAGACCATTAGCAGGTTTTTCCAGAGGGTGTTGTATGCAGTAGGAGAGCTCAGGAATGAGTTGATTGTCCCTCCTACCACCAATGTTCAACATAGAATCTAGGGCAGCAGAAGATGGTATCCCTATTTTAAGGTAGGTTTGACAAATACATTTCTTTCAGGTCCTAAGTAGTAGCACACATCCAACAGTATAAATGTTCATCATTTCTATTTTGTTCATTTAGGACTGCATAGGAGCAATTGATGGAACACATATCCTAGCTAGAGTGCCTGTGAAGATGCAACCTGCCTTTAGAGGCAGGAAGCACACAATCACACAAAATGTGTTGGCAGCAGTGGACTTTGACCTGAGATTTACCTATGTTCTTGCTGGTTGGGAGGGGTCTGCACATGATGCTCTTATCCTGGCAGATGCTCTGGAAAGAGCTGATGGACTTAGAGTTCCACCAGGTATCACCCAAACCCACACATATCCATTGCACACTAACTGTTACTAAATCAAACTACTAAAACATGTCCTTTCTTCAAATTGTTAGGCAAGTTCTACCTTGTTGATGCTGGATATGCAGTGAGGCCTGGTTTCTTGCCACCATATCGTGGGACTAGGTACCATTTGAGGGAGTTTGGTTCAAACAGACCTCAAAATCAAAGAGAGTTGTTTAATCTGAGGCATCATCTCTTAGAGTGACAGTGGAGAGGGCTTTTGGGGCTTTGAAGAATAGGTTTAGAATTCTGGACAACAAACCATTCCACCCTTACAAAACCCAAGTTAAGCTAGTACTTGCCTGTTGTATTCTACATAATTGGATCTTGAGGCATGGTATGGATGAACATGTGCCTACTGAATCTTCCTGGAGTCCAAATACCACTGATACTGCCTCACAGCCAGAGCATGGCCCTGACAATGGAACCTGGGCTCAGCAAAGGGATGCTTGGGCATCCCAGATGTGGGAAAATAGGGGCAATTCTAGAGTTTAGACCTTTCTGGTTTGTTACATTTGCTTAATTATGTTACCATTTATGGTTGTTGTGCTGAGACTGTAGCATTGATGAAACTTGTAATAATTTCTGAGACCTAAGGCACTATGCAATGATGCCATCCATTAATTCTTGCATTCTCTAGTACATTGTGACTCAATTTATTTATGCTTATACTGCATAGGAAAATGGAGAACTTTGTTAACCTTGATGGGGTGAGGATGTTGAGGGAGGGCCTCAGGGTGGTAACCATCCTATTGATGATGCCATGCCTGCAGCCCAGCTTCCCAATGGCCCAATGCACTGGACTCCTGTCCAGTCTGGATTCATGTTAAGGAGATTCCATGACCTGGTTGGCCAAGGGGTGAAAACTGACAAGGGCTTCAAGGAAGTCCATGTTAGACAGGTTGCTTCCATGGTTTCTGACTTTGCTCAAGTCAATGTCACAACCCAACAGATTTACAATCACTTGCGCAAATGGAGGACAAGATGGGTTAAAATTGTTAGGTTGAAGGATATCAGTGGTGCCCTCTGGGATGAGGAGCACCACATGATAGTCCTTGATGATGAGCACTTGCTTGGCCACACCAAGGTTAGGACATGTGCACATACCACTTCCCCCTTCTGCATTTCTTATCTTTGTCTAATAGTTAAATCTGTTTGACTACTAGGACCACCCAAATGATGCTAAGTTCTTGAACACGCCATTAGAGCACTATGTTGAGATGGAGGCTATATTTGGTGGCAACCAGGCCACTGGCAGGTTTGCAATGGGGTCAAATGAGCCTTTGGGCACACCAACTGACATTGGTCAGGGTGATGTAGATGCTAAGGAGGACCTCACAGACCTGGGTGTGAATGAGGCTGATTCTGGGAAGGGTACTACTGCTGGTGTGGAGAGCTCTAAAGGCTCTGATGAAAAAGACAAAGAGGGAAGAGGTGGTAAGAGGAGGAGGCTGGCTCGGGAGGAAATGACATCATGACTGGGATGTAGTAGAAGCTGTTAAGTCAGTTGGACAGGCTCTAAAGACTCCTCAGCACAATGAGGTGCATGAGGATCTGTATGGTTGTGTCATGAGTTGCCCTGGCTACTCACAAGAAGCACTGATGTATGCTCTTGTGTATCTGCTAAAAAACAAAGCAGAAGGCCTTTGCTTTGTGCAAATGACTGAGCCTCATAGGATCCTCTGGTTGAGTACTGTAAACACCCGGGTTTTAAATAAATAAAATTAATTAGAATTTAATTAAGAATGGCCAAAATCCTAGACGGAGGAAAAATCTAACCAGATGTTTGTTGCATTCATGCCGTTGCACAATTTTTATTGGGTGAAAAAGAATTTGTTAAACCCGAATAGGGCAAACCAGATTTGTTCTATTTAGAAATATAAATAAAAGGTTTGTAAAAACATATAAAATCAAACTCAAGTTTATTTGCAAAACCTAGAAAAAAATATTTCAAAGTGTTTTTTTTTATTTCAAAAGAATTTGGATTTGAAAAGAGTTTACAAAAATTTGCAAAAGATTCGAAAAGAAAATGAAATAAAATGAAAGAAAATAAAAGGGCAAAACTTTCTCTTCTCTCCTTGCCATTCAGCCGACCGCCTCCTTTCCTCCGCACTAGGCCGAATCCGGCCGGCCTGGTTTTTCCCTCCCTCTTCTGGCCCAACCCTCTCCCCTCACCCTCGGTCTGACTCAGCCGAGCCCACCAGCCGCTCCCTCACCGATCCGTCCCGTGCTCGATCTCCCCGCCCTAACCGGGACGTTCCCGTAACAACCGAAGAGCGCCGCCATCTCCTCTCTGCCTCACCACGTCGTGCCGTTCTTCACCGCGCCGTCGCTCGCATCAACCGAACCTCCTCCGACCGCGTGGAATCCCTCGGTGAGCTCGCCTCCGTCTCCTCTCTCTCCCTGTACCCTTCGTTCGGTAGATCGTGGCCTGTAGGCTACCCTCGCGCGCGCGCAGGCGAGCTCGCCACCACGGATACATGGCGTCGCCGCCGTCACCACACACCCACCCGGTGGCTGCCAACCGCCCTCCCTATCGCCCCCCTCTTTCGCTCTGCATTGTTGGCATCTCAGGGGTACGCCGCCACCGTTGCGTCGCCTTCCCGTAACCTGCTGAGTCCCTCAACCCTGTTCCGAGCTAGCCACCGTACCGCGGACCAGACATGGCGCCGCCGCGCACTGCCCAAGCTAGCACCACCACAGCCACCCCCGCGCCGCCGGTGAAGACTCTATCTAGTTCGCCGAGACGTGCGCTACATCCTGGAACCCTAGCCGTGACCCCCGTGCACCACAGTGCCATTCCGACGGGTTCCCGTGGCTGCCCATGGAGCGCCGCCGCGCACAAAGTCGCCTCACCTGTCTACCTCACTCGAGCCACCATCGGCGACCAGAGCACCACCATCGTTGAGCTCCTACCTCTCTGTGCACCAGTTCCGCCATGCTCGCCGCAGAGCTTTGCCTCAAGGTGATGAAGCCCCCGGTGCTCTTCCCTTCCTCCCCTCTCGGCCCTCCCCTTTCGCCGCAGTACCTCGCCGCAGCTACACACGGTTGAAGCCGACCGCACCACTGGGAACCCTACCGCCTCCGCACTTGTCTGCCTCAGGCGAAGCACGGCACATCTGCGCCCTTCCCGTCACGCTAGCTAGCACGCACATCGATCCATAGGGCCATGATCAGCGACTGCATGGATCAATCAGTCGACGTGTCTGCTTTCCCTTATTAGCTTGATGATGTCACTGATGATGTCACTTTGACGTCATACATAATTTGTGGCCGTTTTCCTTTGAGAAAATAATTTATGAATACAATAGAAATACATCAATATGTACCATCATCATTGGACCTGGTCTATAGTAGACCATCCTCACACTCCATCACCGGTCCACTGTCCATATGGACTCGGTTCGCAGCATAGTGTATGCCACAATTTACCATCATCATGGCCTGGAGTAGGCCATCCTCACACCTCCATCACCGGTCCAGGTCATATGGACTCCGTCGTGCATAATATGTATGCCGCACTTTGCGATCTAACCCTTGACTTGTCCTCTGATAATATCACTGTTCACTGAGTCTGGCGTTTCTCTCATTTTAGCCCCCGAGCTTTTCCGAGTTGAGGCCCAGTCCAAATGCCCTTGAAAAATTCAGATTTGATTTATTAAAATTGCAAAAATGAGTTCAACTGATTTACAGTTTTGCCATCCAACTTCAAAAAGCCCATAACGTGCTCATTTTAACTCCGATTTGACCCATTCAACTTGCGTTAGTTTCATAATTTCGTTCTCTACGCAGTAGATCTATTAGTTTACCGTTTTGTTACTGTTTATTGTACTGTTTCTTATTTTGCTTGTATGTGCCATGTATGTGTTGGGCATGTGATGATGCTTGATCTAGCGAGTGCGAGCTACGTGGATCAACCTTGTGCCTTCGTCGCTCCAGACCCTTCACGTGATCCAGTTGATCCGACCCAGCCCGCAGGCAAGTGTCCTTGAACATCTTGCTCCTGTATTTATTTATTTTGAGTTTAGAGTAGTTAGATCCTGTAGATGCATGCAGTCTTAAATTGAATCCATGTTAAGGTTTACTAGAACTTGTTTTATATTATCCTTGTCACCTGGTTTGGGATGTTCGGGTAGGTGTTTTGCTTAGCCCTGCAGTCAAGTTTGGGTTGGGAGGTAAACATTATTAATCTTGATTAATGAACTATGAAACAGGGGGGATATGGTAATTTTGTAGTAACATGGTTATTAGGTAAATCCGGCAGGATGGAACCGTATTGGTGGTTTTGTGCCGTGGGACTCGGCAGCTGCTTTTGGTTTTGGTTCGGGGCTCGTGCTAGACATATCCTGCCTGGATCCCTAGGACCCGGTTCTTGGACAAGTAACCCGGCAATACAGCGCAACCATGAGATCTGGATGGGCTGGACCTGGCTAATTAATTAGTTTTCCTCTAAGTTATGCTACACGGGGTTTGTTTAGTGGCTCAAGAGGGGGTCCCTTGGGGTCGTTGACTTATGGACAGGGGAGAAAACCTTAGAGTACGTGTAACACAGACTTGGAGGGACTTTGTAAAGGCCTTGCAGTGCACCTGCTATGCACCTTGGCAGTGTTTAGCGTGACGGGGACCTGCACGACTCATGGGTAACGATGTGCAACCTCTGCAGAGTACAGAGTGTAAAAACTGATATATAGCGTGCTCACGGTCACGAGCGGGGCTTGGACTTCTTTGAGATTAGTGGTGGGTTTGTTCTAGTTCGTTAGAGAAAGCCTTATGTGGTTATTAGTCTCATATGACATGGTACAGAGGCTTCTTCTACGCGGGGTTTACTGCTTGGTAGGGAGTGACTCCCAGGCTCGGGCGCAGACCTGGTGTTATTATGGTAACGGAAGGTAGCTCTCTATGTCGTTTGATGTATGGAACACTAATACACATAGGACTCTTTGTAACGGCCTGGTTTCTGGTTCGGGTCTTTGTTTTCTGATGGACTTCAGTGGGGGTGGTTCTAGTGGTTAGGATGCCTTAGTGGGACTGACATGGTGTGTGGGTAACTGTGGTGAGTTGCAGGTGAATGGTGGGGTTGGTTCGGTGTGTGTGATACTTAAGTGTGGTTGGTTGCTCGGTGTGACTCCGAGTGTGGTTTGCTCGGTGCGACTCCGAGTGTGGTTACTGTTCTGTTGGAGACTGTGGTTATAACCTAGTAAATAGGTGCATAGGATTAATAGGATTAATAGGGTGTGTTGCTTTAGGCGCTTGAGTCAAACAGAGTCAGCCTACCTTTGTTCATAGCCTCATAAGCATATATTTCCTACACTTGCGGAGTACATTTCGATGTACTCACCCTTCCTCTTTGAACCCCCTGCTACCCCACCCAGACGTTGGAGTCTACGACGCAGAGCAGGAATACCCCGAAGACGGTGGTTACGACCTCGACAACTTGTACCCAGAAGACGGTGGATACGACCCAGACGACTTGCACTAGGATGGCGCTACCCCCGGTCGACCTTCCTGTGGAGATGGAGTCCCGATTTCCGCATCTACATCAGCGTCTTCATTAGAGTCCGTTATCATGAGAGTCTGTACTTTTATTTCAGACCCGAGGGTCGTTTATGTAACAAAGTTCGATATTATTAATAAAGCATTGTTTTGATATTTACTATGATGTGGATATATGTATGAAAATTGATCCTGGCATACATATATTGTGCTCCAATTTTGTTCTTAAAATTGGGGTGTCACAGAGTGGTATCAGAGCCGTGTTGACCGTAGGACGCTACCCTAGACAGTCGTCGAGTTTACAAAACTATTTTTGGAAGCCTCACCTCATTTCCCACTTCTGTAGCCTGTCTTTGCTGAAAATTCAAATTCAATTTCAAAGTAGGTCCTCCAAAACGTAAGAAGTCCACCATAATTGTTTGATACCGTAGCACGTTGCTTGATATGTACTTGTGCACATGTTTTGATTTGGTTCTTCGTAATGATTGTTGGTGTGTTGCGATTGTCAAGTTGCAACGACATCATTTGTCAAAAGTTTTATTAATAAAATTAACTAACTTGGGGTCTTTCTCTCTCCCATCTCAACCCTCTATTCACCCATACCAGCTGATGGATCTACGACAATGGGAAGACTGCAACTTGAGCGACGAGGCTTATCGACTCTTTCAGATAACACCTTACCGAGGCAAGAAGGACAAGTATCGAAAGTATGTTGCGAACTCTTCTCGTTCAAGAGCTACACCTCAAGCACAAGTCCAGAAGCCCCCTGAGGTCCCACCTGCAAGCTCAAGTGAAGGTCCTCCTGAGCTCCACCAAACAGAAGCACCTCCTCAAGCTCCACCAGAAGACAGTCAAGTGATATCCACCCGAAGAGATGTCAAGGCAAAAGGACTATGTTTCTACTGCAAGCAAGCTGGACACTTCATCAGCAAATGCCCGAAGAAGCGTGAAGATCGCAAAGGTCGAGCCAAGAGAAAAGCTCAAGGACAACACCTCGAAACCAAAGATACCAACCGGGTGATGAACAAGAAAAATGCAAAACGCCAAAAGTTTCATGGTATGTCCCATGAGCTCCCCACCCACCTTTCTTTCTAGCCCGAATCTCGGGACGAGATTCCAGTTAAGGGGGTAAGTTTGTAACACCCCCGGTTTTTAAATAAATAAAATTAATTAGAATTTAATTAAGAAATGGCCAAAAATCCTAGACGGAGGAAATCTAACCAGATGTTTGTTGCATTCATGCCGTTGCACAATTTTTATTGGGTGAAAAAGAATTTGTTAAACCCGAATAGGGCAAACCAGATTTGTTCTATTTAGAAAATAAATAAAAGGTTTGTAAAAACATTATAAAATCAAACTCAAGTTTTATTTGCAAAACCTAGAAAAAAAATATTTCAAAGTGTTTTTTTTATTTCAAAAGAATTTGGATTTGAAAAGAGTTTACAAAAATTTGCAAAAGATTCGAAAAGAAAATGAAATAAAATGAAAGAAAATAAAAGGGCAAAACTTTCTCTTCTCTCCTTGCCATTCAGCCGACCGCCTCCTTTCCTCCGCACTAGGCCGAATCCGGCCGGCCTGGTTTTTCCCTCCCTCTTCTGGCCCAACCCTCTCCCCTCACCCTCGGTCTGACTCAGCCGAGCCCACCAGCCGCTCCCTCACCGATCCGTCCCGTGCTCGATCTCCCCGCCCTAACCGGGACGTTCCCGTAACAACCGAAGAGCGCCGCCATCTCCTCTCTGCCTCACCACCGTCGTGCCGTTCTTCACCGCGCCGTCGCTCGCATCAACCGAACCTCCTCCGACCGCGTGGAATCCCTCGGTGAGCTCGCCTCCGTCTCCTCTCTCTCCCTGTACCCTTCGTTCGGTAGATCGTGGCCTGTAGGCTACCCTCGCGCGCGCGCAGGCGAGCTCGCCACCACGGATACATGGCGTCGCCGCCGTCACACCCCACCCCGGTGGCTGCCAACCGCCCTATCGCCCCCCTCTTTCGCTCTGCATTGTTGGCATCTCAGGGGTACGCCGCCACCGTTGCGTCGCCTTCCCGTAACCTGCTGAGTCCCTCAACCCTGTTCCGAGCTAGCCACCGTACCGCGGACCAGACATGGCGCCGCCGCGCACTGCCCAAGCTAGCACCACCACAGCCACCCCCGCGCCGCCGGTGAAGACTCTATCTAGTTCGCCGAGACGTGCGCTACATCCTGGAACCCTAGCCGTGACCCCCGTGCACCACAGTGCCATTCCGACGGGTTCCCGTGGCTGCCCATGGAGCGCCGCCGCGCACAAAGTCGCCTCACCTGTCTACCTCACTCGAGCCACCATCGGCGACCAGAGCACCACCATCGTTGAGCTCCTACCTCTCTGTGCACCAGTTCCGCCATGCTCGCCGCAGAGCTTTGCCTCAAGGTGATGAAGCCCCCGGTGCTCTTCCCTTCCTCCCCTCTCGGCCCTCCCCTTTCGCCGCAGTACCTCGCCGCAGCTACACACGGTTGAAGCCGACCGCACCACTGGGAACCCTACCTACCGCCTCCGCACTTGTCTGCCTCAGGCGAAGCACGGCACATCTGCGCCCTTCCCGTCACGCTAGCTAGCACGCACATCGATCCATAGGGCCATGATCAGCGACTGCATGGATCAAGCAGTCGACGTGTCTGCTTTCCCTTATTAGCTTGATGATGTCACTGATGATGTCACTTTGACGTCATACATAATTTGTGGCCGTTTTCCTTTGAGAAAATAATTTTATGAATACAATAGAAATACATCAATATGTACCATCATCATTGGACCTGGTCTATAGTAGACCATCCTCACACTCCATCACCGGTCCACTGTCCATATGGACTCGGTTCGCAGCATAGTGTATGCGCACTTTGCGATCTAACCCTTGACTTGTCCTCTGATAATATCACTGTTCACTGAGTCTGGCGTTTCTCTCATTTTAGCCCCCGAGCTTTTCCGGAGTTGAGGCCCAGTCCAAATGCCCTTGAAAATTCAGATTTGATTTATTAAAATTGCAAAAATGAGTTCAACTGATTTACAGTTTTGCCATCCAACTTCAAAAGCCCATAACGTGCTCATTTTAACTCCGATTTGACCCATTCAACTTGCGTTAGTTTCATAATTTCGTTCTCTACGCAGTAGATCTATTAGTTTACCGTTTTGTTACTGTTTATTGTACTGTTTCTTATTTTGCTTTGTATGTGCCATGTATGTTGTTTGGGCCATGTGATGATGCTTGATCTAGCGAGTGCGAGCTACGTGGATCAACCTTGTGCCTTCGTCGCTCCAGACCCTTCACGTGATCCAGTTGATCCGACCCAGCCCGCAGGCAAGTGTCCTTGAACATCTTGCTCCTGTATTTATTTTATTTTGAGTTTAGAGTAGTTAGATCCTGTAGATGCATGCAGTCTTAAATTGAATCCCATGTTAAGTTTACTAGAACTTGTTTATATTATCCTTGTCACCTGGTTTGGGATGTTTCGGGTAGGTGTTTTGCTTAGCCCTGCAGTCAAGTTTGGGTTGGGAGGTAAACATTATTAATCTTGATTAATGAACTATGAAACAGGGTGGATATGGTAATTTTGTAGTAACATGGTTATTAGGTAAATCCGGCAGGATGGAACCGTATTGGTGGTTTTGTGCCGTGGGACTCGGCAGCTGCTTTTGGTTTTGGTTCGGGGCTCGTGCTAGACATATCCTGCCTGGATCCCTAGGACCCGGTTCTTGGACAAGTAACCCGGCAATACAGCGCAACCATGAGATCTGGATGGGCTGGACCTGGCTAATTAATTAGTTTTCCTCTAAGTTATGCTACACGGGGTTTGTTTAGTGGCTCAAGAGGGGTCCCTTGGGTCGTTGACTTATGGACAGGGGAGAAACCTTAGAGTACGTGTAACACAGACTTGGAGGGACTTTGTAAAGGCCTTGCAGTGCAACCTGCTATGCACCTTGGCAGTGTTTAGCGTGACGGGACCTGCACGACTCATGGGTAACGATGTGCAACCTCTGCAGAGTGTAAAACTGATATATCAGCCGTGCTCACGGTCACGAGCGGGCTTGGACTTCTTTGAGATTAGTTGGTGGGTTTGTTCTAGTTCGTTAGAGAAGCCTTATGTGGTTATTAGTCTCATATGACATGGGTACAGAGGCTTCTTCTACGCGGGTTACTGCTTGGTACGGGAGTGACTCCCAGGCTCGGGCGCAGACCTGGTGTTATTACGGAAGGTAGCTCTCTATGTCGTGATGTATGGAACTAATACACATAGGACTCCTTGTAACGGCCTGGTTCGGGTCATCTGATGGACTTCAGGTGTGGTTTGCCTGATGGACTTCAGGTGTGGGTACTTGGTGCGACTCCAAGTGCGGTTGCTTGGTGTGACTCCAAGTGTTGGTTGCTCGGTGTGACTCCGAGTGTGGTTTGCTCGGTGCGACTCCGAGTGTGGTTACTGTTCTGTTGGAGACTGTGGTTATAACCTAGTAAATAGGTGCATAGGATTAATAGGATTAATAGGGTGTGTTGCTTTAGGCGCTTGAGTCAAACAGAGTCAGCCTACCTTTGTTCATAGCCTCATAAGCATATATTTCCTACACTTGCGGAGTACATTTCGATGTACTCACCCTTCCTCTTTGAACCCCCTGTACCCCCCCCACCAGACGTTGGAGTCTACGACGCAGAGCAGGAATACCCCGAAGACGGTGGTTACGACCTCGACAACTTGTACCCAGAAGACGGTGGATACGACCCAGACGACTTGCACTAGGATGGCGCTACCCCCGGTCGACCTTCCTGTGGAGATGGAGTCCCGATTTCCGCATCTACATCAGCGTCTTCATTAGAGTCCGTTATCATGAGAGTCTGTACTTTTATTTCAGACCCGAGGGTCGTTTATGTAACAAAGTTCGATATTATTAATAAAGCATTGTTTTGATATTTACTATGATGTGGATATATGTATGAAAATTGATCCTGGCATACATATATTGTGCTCCAATTTTGTTCTTAAAATTGGGGTGTCACAGAGTGGTATCAGAGCCGTGTTGACCGTAGGACGCTACCCTAGACAGTCGTCGAGTTTACAAAACTATTTTTGGAAGCCTCACCTCATTTCCCACTTCTGTAGCCTGTCTTTGCTGAAAATTCAAATTCAATTTCAAAGTAGGTCCTCCAAAACGTAAGAAGTCCACCATAATTGTTTGATACCGTAGCACGTTGCTTGATATGTACTTGTGCACATGTTTTGATTTGGTTCTTCGTAATGATTGTTGGTGTGTTGCGATTGTCAAGTTGCAACGACATCATTTGTCAAAAGTTTTATTAATAAAATTAACTAACTTGGGGTCTTTCTCTCTCCCATCTCAACCCTCTATTCACCCATACCAGCTGATGGATCTACGACAATGGGAAGACTGCAACTTGAGCGACGAGGCTTATCGACTCTTTCAGATAACACCTTACCGAGGCAAGAAGGACAAGTATCGAAAGTATGTTGCGAACTCTTCTCGTTCAAGAGCTACACCTCAAGCACAAGTCCAGAAGCCCCCTGAGGTCCCACCTGCAAGCTCAAGTGAAGGTCCTCCTGAGCTCCACCAAACAGAAGCACCTCCTCAAGCTCCACCAGAAGACAGTCAAGTGATATCCACCCGAAGAGATGTCAAGGCAAAAGGACTATGTTTCTACTGCAAGCAAGCTGGACACTTCATCAGCAAATGCCCGAAGAAGCGTGAAGATCGCAAAGGTCGAGCCAAGAGAAAAGCTCAAGGACAACACCTCGAAACCAAAGATACCAACCGGGGATGAACAAGAAAAATGCAAAACGCCAAAAGTTTCATGGTATGTCCCATGAGCTCCCCACCCACCTTTCTTTCTAGCCCGAATCTCGGGACGAGATTCCAGTTAAGGGGGTAAGTTTGTAACACCCCGGGTTTTTAAATAAATAAAATTAATTAGAATTTAATTAAGAAATGGCCAAAATCCTAGACGGAGGAAAAATCTAACCAGATGTTTGTTGCATTCATGCCGTTGCACAATTTTTATTGGGTGAAAAAGAATTTGTTAAACCCGAATAGGGCAAACCAGATTTGTTCTATTTAGAAAATAAATAAAAGGTTTGTAAAAACATTATAAAATCAAACTCAAGTTTTATTTGCAAAACCTAGAAAAAAAAATTTCAAAGTGTTTTTTTTTATTTCAAAAGAATTTGGATTTGAAAAGAGTTTACAAAAATTTGCAAAAGATTCGAAAAGAAAATGAAATAAAATGAAAGAAAATAAAAGGGCAAAACTTTCTCTTCTCTCCTTGCCATTCAGCCGACCGCCTCCTTTCCTCCGCACTAGGCCGAATCCGGCCGGCCTGGTTTTCCCTCCCTCTTCTGCCCAACCCTCTCCCCTCACCCTCGGTCTGACTCAGCCGAGCCCACCAGCCGCTCCCTCACCGATCCGTCCCGTGCTCGATCTCCCCGCCCTAACCGGGACGTTCCCGTAACAACCGAAGAGCGCCGCCATCTCCTCTCTGCCTCACCACCGTCGTGCCGTTCTTCACCGCGCCGTCGCTCGCATCAACCGAACCTCCTCCGACCGCGTGGAATCCCTCGGTGAGCTCGCCTCCGTCTCCTCTCTCTCCCTGTACCCTTCGTTCGGTAGATCGTGGCCTGTAGGCTACCCTCGCGCGCGCGCAGGCGAGCTCGCCACCACGGATACATGGCGTCGCCGCCGTCACACCCACCCAACCGGTGGCTGCCAACCGCCCTATCGCCCCCCTCTTTCGCTCTGCATTGTTGGCATCTCAGGGGTACGCCGCCACCGTTGCGTCGCCTTCCCGTAACCTGCTGAGTCCCTCAACCCTGTTCCGAGCTAGCCACCGTACCGCGGACCAGACATGGCGCCGCCGCGCACTGCCCAAGCTAGCACCACCACAGCCACCCCCCGCGCCGCCGGTGAAGACTCTATCTAGTTCGCCGAGACGTGCGCTACATCCTGGAACCCTAGCCGTGACCCCCGTGCACCACAGTGCCATTCCGACGGGTTCCCGTGGCTGCCCATGGAGCGCCGCCGCGCACAAAGTCGCCTCACCTGTCTACCTCACTCGAGCCACCATCGGCGACCAGAGCACCACCATCGTTGAGCTCCTACCTCTCTGTGCACCAGTTCCGCCATGCTCGCCGCAGAGCTTTGCCTCAAGGTGATGAAGCCCCCCGTGCTCTTCCCTTCCTCCCCTCTCGGCCCTCCCCTTTCGCCGCAGTACCTCGCCGCAGCTACACACGGTTGAAGCCGACCGCACCACTGGGAACCCTACCGCCTCCGCACTTGTCTGCCTCAGGCGAAGCACGGCACATCTGCGCCCTTCCCGTCACGCTAGCTAGCACGCACATCGATCCATAGGGCCATGATCAGCGACTGCATGGATCAAGCAGTCGACGTGTCTGCTTTCCCTTATTAGCTTGATGATGTCACTGATGATGTCACTTTGACGTCATACATAATTTGTGGCCGTTTTCCTTTGAGAAAATAATTTTATGAATACAATAGAAATACATCAATATGTACCATCATCATTGGACCTGGTCTATAGTAGACCATCCTCACACTCCATCACCGGTCCACTGTCCATATGGACTCGGTTCGCAGCATAGTGTATGCGCACTTTGCGATCTAACCCTTGACTTGTCCTCTGATAATATCACTGTTCACTGAGTCTGGCGTTTCTCTCATTTTAGCCCCCGAGCTTTTCCGGAGTTGAGGCCCAGTCCAAATGCCCTTGAAAATTCAGATTTGATTTATTAAAATTGCAAAAATGAGTTCAACTGATTTACAGTTTTGCCATCCAACTTCAAAAGCCCATAACGTGCTCATTTTAACTCCGATTTGACCCATTCAACTTGCGTTAGTTTCATAATTTCGTTCTCTACGCAGTAGATCTATTAGTTTACCGTTTTGTTACTGTTTATTGTACTGTTTCTTATTTTGCTTTGTATGTGCCATGTATGTTGTTTGGGCCATGTGATGATGCTTGATCTAGCGAGTGCGAGCTACGTGGATCAACCTTGTGCCTTCGTCGCTCCAGACCCTTCACGTGATCCAGTTGATCCGACCCAGCCCGCAGGCAAGTGTCCTTGAACATCTTGCTCCTGTATTTATTTTATTTTGAGTTTAGAGTAGTTAGATCCTGTAGATGCATGCAGTCTTAAATTGAATCCCATGTTAAGGTTTACTAGAACTTGTTTATATTATCCTTGTCACCTGGTTTGGGATGTTTCGGGTAGGTGTTTTGCTTAGCCCTGCAGTCAAGTTTGGGTTGGGAGGTAAACATTATTAATCTTGATTAATGAACTATGAAACAGGGTGGATATGGTAATTTGTAGTAACATGGTTATTAGGTAAATCCGGCAGGATGGAACCGTATTGGTGGTTTTGTGCCGTGGGACTCGGCAGCTGCTTTTGGTTTTGGTTCGGGGCTCGTGCTAGACATATCCTGCCTGGATCCCTAGGACCCGGTTCTTGGACAAGTAACCCGGCAATACAGCGCAACCATGAGATCTGGATGGGCTGGACCTGGCTAATTAATTAGTTTTCCTCTAAGTTATGCTACACGGGGTTTGTTTAGTGGCTCAAGAGGGGTCCCTTGGGGTCGTTGACTTATGGACAGGGGAGAAACCTTAGAGTACGTGTAACACAGACTTGGGGGACTTTGTAAAGGCCTTGCAGTGCAACCTGCTATGCACCTTGGCAGTGTTTAGCGTGACGGGACCTGCACGACTCATGGGTAACGATGTGCAACCTCTGCAGAGTGTAAAACTGATATATCAGCCGTGCTCACGGTCACGAGCGGGCTTGGACTTCTTTGAGATTAGTTGGTGGGTTTGTTCTAGTTCGTTAGAGAAGCCTTATGTGGTTATTAGTCTCATATGACATGGGTACAGAGGCTTCTTCTACGCGGGTTACTGCTTGGTACGGGAGTGACTCCCAGGCTCGGGCGCAGACCTGGTGTTATTACGGAAGGTAGCTCTCTATGTCGTGATGTATGGAACTAATACACATAGGACTCCTTGTAACGGCCTGGTTCGGGTCATCTGATGGACTTCAGGTGTGGTTTGCCTGATGGACTTCAGGTGTGGGTACTTGGTGCGACTCCAAGTGCGTGCTTGTGTGACTCCAAGTGTGGTTGCTCGGTGTGGTCCAGTGTTGGTGTGTGTGACTCGAGTGTGGTTTGCTCGGTGCGACTCCGAGTGTGTTACTGTTCTGTTGGAGACTGTGGTTATAACCTAGTAAATAGGTGCATAGGATTAATAGGATTAATAGGGTGTGTTGCTTTAGGCGCTTGAGTCAACAGAGTCAGCCTACCTTTGTTCATAGCCTCATAAGCATATATTTCCTACACTTGCGGAGTACATTTCGATGTACTCACCCTTCCTCTTTGAACCCCCTGCTACCCCACCCAGACGTTGGAGTCTACGACGCAGAGCAGGAATACCCCGAAGACGGTGGTTACGACCTCGACAACTTGTACCCAGAAGACGGTGGATACGACCCAGACGACTTGCACTAGGATGGCGCTACCCCCGGTCGACCTTCCTGTGGAGATGGAGTCCCGATTTCCGCATCTACATCAGCGTCTTCATTAGAGTCCGTTATCATGAGTCTGTACTTTTATTTCAGACCCGAGGGTCGTTTATGTAACAAAGTTCGATATTATTAATAAAGCATTGTTTTGATATTTACTATGATGTGGATATATGTATGAAAATTGATCCTGGCATACATATATTGTGCTCCAATTTTGTTCTTAAATTGGGGTGTCACAGAGTGGTATCAGAGCCGTGTTGACCGTAGGACGCTACCCTAGACAGTCGTCGAGTTTACAAAACTATTTTTTTGGAAGCCACCTCATTTCCCACTTCTGTAGCCTGTCTTTGCTGAAATTCAAATTCAATTTCAAAGTAGGTCCTCCAAAACGTAAGAAGTCCACCATAATTGTTTGATACCGTAGCACGTTGCTTGATATGTACTTGTGCACATGTTTTGATTTGGTTCTTCGTAATGATTGTTGGTGTGTTGCGATTGTCAAGTTGCAACGACATCATTTGTCAAAAGTTTTATTAATAAAATTAACTAACTTGGGGTCTTTCTCTCTCCCATCTCAACCCTCTATTCACCCATACCAGCTGATGGATCTACGACAATGGGAAGACTGCAACTTGAGCGACGAGGCTTATCGACTCTTTCAGATAACACCTTACCGAGGCAAGAAGGACAAGTATCGAAAGTATGTTGCGAACTCTTCTCGTTCAAGAGCTACACCTCAAGCACAAGTCCAGAAGCCCCCTGAGGTCCCACCTGCAAGCTCAAGTGAAGGTCCTCCTGAGCTCCACCAAACAGAAGCACCTCCTCAAGCTCCACCAGAAGACAGTCAAGTGATATCCACCCGAAGAGATGTCAAGGCAAAAGGACTATGTTTCTACTGCAAGCAAGCTGGACACTTCATCAGCAAATGCCCGAAGAAGCGTGAAGATCGCAAAGGTCGAGCCAAGAGAAAAGCTCAAGGACAACACCTCGAAACCAAAGATACCAACCGGTGATGAACAAGAAAATGCAAAACGCCAAAAGTTTCATGGTATGTCCCATGAGCTCCCCACCCACCTTTCTTTCTTTCTAGCCCGAATCTCGGGACGAGATTCCAGTTAAGGGGGTAAGTTTGTAACACCCCGGGTTTTTAAATAAATAAAATTAATTAGAATTTAATTAAGAAATGGCCAAAATCCTAGACGGAGGAAAAATCTAACCAGATGTTTGTTTGCATTCATGCCGTTGCACAATTTTTATTGGGTGAAAAAGAATTTGTTAAACCCGAATAGGGCAAACCAGATTTGTTCTATTTAGAAAATAAATAAAAGGTTTGTAAAACATTATAAAATCAAACTCAAGTTTTATTTGCAAAACCTAGAAAAAAATATTTCAAAGTGTTTTTTTTTATTTCAAAAGAATTTGGATTTGAAAGAGTTTACAAAATTTGCAAAAGATTCGAAAAGAAAATGAAATAAAATGAAAGAAATAAAAGGGCAACTTTCTCTTCTCTCCTTGCCATTCAGCCGACCGCCTCCTTTCCTCCGCACTAGGCCGAATCCGGCCGGCCTGGTTTTTCCCTCCCTCTTCTTCTGGCCCAACCCTCTCCCCTCTCCCCTCCCCTCGGTCTGACTCAGCCGAGCCCACCAGCCTCTCCTCACCGATCCGCCCGTGCTCGATCTCCCCCCCTAACCGGGACGTTCCCGTAACAACCGAAGAGCGCCGCCATCTCCTCTCTGCCTCACCACCGTCGTGCCGTTCTTCACCGCGCCGTCGCTCGCATCAACCGACCTCCTCCGACCGCGTGGAATCCCTCGGTGAGCTCACCTCCGTTCTCCTCTCTCCCTGTCCCTTCGTTCGGTAGATCGTGGCCTGTGCTACCCTCGCTCGCGCGCAGCGAGCTCGCCACCACTGATACAATGGCGTCGCCGCCGTCACACCCAACCCGCCCGGTGGCTGCCAACCGCCCTATCGCCCCCCTCTTTCGCTCTGCATTGTTGGCATCTCAGGGGTACGCCGCCACCGTTGCGTCGCCTTCCCGTAACCTGCTGAGTCCCTCAACCCTGTTCCGAGCTAGCCACCGTACCGCGGACCAGACATGGCGCCGCCGCGCACTGCCCAAGCTAGCACCACCACAGCCACCCCCGCGCCGCCGGTGAAGACTCTATCTAGTTCGCCGAGACGTGCGCTACATCCTGGAACCCTAGCCGTGACCCCCGTGCACCACAGTGCCATTCCGACGGGTTCCCGTGGCTGCCCATGGAGCGCCGCCGCGCACAAAGTCGCCTCACCTGTCTACCTCACTCGAGCCACCATCGGCGACCAGAGCACCACCATCGTTGAGCTCCTACCTCTCTGTGCACCAGTTCCGCCATGCTCGCCGCAGAGCTTTGCCTCAAGGTGATGAAGCCCCCGGTGCTCTTCCTTCCTCCCCTCTCGGCCCTCCCCTTTCGCCGCAGTACCTCGCCGCAGCTACACACGGTTGAAGCCGACCGCACCACTGGGAACCCTACCGCCTCCGCACTTGTCTGCCTCAGGCGAAGCACGGCACATCTGCGCCCTTCCCGTCACGCTAGCTAGCACGCACATCGATCCATAGGGCCATGATCAGCGACTGCATGGATCAAGCAGTCGACGTGTCTGCTTTCCCTTATTAGCTTGATGATGTCACTGATGATGTCACTTTGACGTCATACATAATTTGTGGCCGTTTTCCTTTGAGAAAATAATTTTATGAATACAATAGAAATACATCAATATGTACCATCATCATTGGACCTGGTCTATAGTAGACCATCCTCACACTCCATCACCGGTCCACTGTCCATATGGACTCGGTTCGCAGCATAGTGTATGCGCACTTTGCGATCTAACCCTTGACTTGTCCTCTGATAATATCACTGTTCACTGAGTCTGGCGTTTCTCTCATTTTAGCCCCCGAGCTTTTCCGGAGTTGAGGCCCAGTCCAAATGCCCTTGAAAATTCAGATTTGATTTATTAAAATTGCAAAAATGAGTTCAACTGATTTACAGTTTTGCCATCCAACTTCAAAAGCCCATAACGTGCTCATTTTAACTCCGATTTGACCCATTCAACTTGCGTTAGTTTCATAATTTCGTTCTCTACGCGCTAAGTAGATCTATTAGTTTACCGTTTTGTTACTGTTTATTGTACTGTTTCTTATTTTGCTTTGTATGTGCCATGTATGTTGTTTGGGCCATGTGATGATGCTTGATCTAGCGAGTGCGAGCTACGTGGATCAACCTTGTGCCTTCGTCGCTCCAGACCCTTCACGTGATCCAGTTGATCCGACCCAGCCCGCAGGCAAGTGTCCTTGAACATCTTGCTCCTGTATTTATTTTATTTGAGTTTAGAGTAGTTAGATCCTGTAGATGCATGCAGTCTTAAATTGAATCCCATGTTAAGGTTTACTAGAACTTGTTTATATTATCCTTGTCACCTGGTTTGGGATGTTTCGGGTAGGTGTTTGCTTAGCCCTGCAGTCAAGTTTGGGTTGGGAGGTAAACATTATTAATCTTGATTAATGAACTATGAAACAGGGTGGATATGGTAATTTTGTAGTAACATGGTTATTAGGTAAATCCGGCAGGATGGAACCGTATTGGTGGTTTTGTGCCGTGGGACTCGGCAGCTGCTTTTGGTTTTTGGTTCGGGGCTCGTGCTAGACATATCCTGCCTGGATCCCTAGGACCCGGTTCTTGGACAAGTAACCCGGCAATACAGCGCAACCATGAGATCTGGATGGGCTGGACCTGGCTAATTAATTAGTTTTCCTCTAAGTTATGCTACACGGGGTTTGTTTAGTGGCTCAAGAGGGGTCCCTTGGGGTCGTTGACTTATGGACAGGGAGAAACCTTAGAGTACGTGTAACACAGACTTGGAGGGACTTTGTAAAGGCCTTGCAGTGCAACCTGCTATGCACCTGGCAGTGTTTAGCGTGACGGGACCTGCACGACTCATGGGTAACGATGTGCAACCTCTGCAGAGTGTAAAACTGATATATCAGCCGTGCTCACGGTCACGAGCGGGCTTGGACTTCTTTGAGATTAGTTGGTGGGTTTGTTCTAGTTCGTTAGAGAAGCCTTATGTGGTTATTAGTCTCATATGACATGGGTACAGAGGCTTCTTCTACGCGGGTTACTGCTTGGTACGGGAGTGACTCCCAGGCTCGGGCGCAGACCTGGTGTTATTACGGAAGGTAGCTCTCTATGTCGTGATGTATGGAACTAATACACATAGGACTCCTTGTAACGGCCTGGTTCGGGTCATCTGATGGACTTCAGGTGTGGTTTGCCTGATGGACTTCAGGTGTGGGTACTTGGTGCGACTCCAAGTGCGGTTGCTTGGTGTGACTCCAAGTGTTGGTTGCTCGGTGTGACTCCGAGTGTGGTTTGCTCGGTGCGACTCCGAGTGTGGTTACTGTTCTGTTGGAGACTGTGGTTATAACCTAGTAAATAGGTGCATAGGATTAATAGGATTAATAGGGTGTGTTGCTTTAGGCGCTTGAGTCAAACAGAGTCAGCCTACCTTTGTTCATAGCCTCATAAGCATATATTTCCTACACTTGCGGAGTACATTTCGATGTACTCACCCTTCCTCTTTGAACCCCCTGCTACCCCACCCAGACGTTGGAGTCTACGACGCAGCAGAGGAATACCCCGAAGACGGTGGTTACGACCTCGACAACTTGTACCCAGAAGACGGTGGATACGACCCAGACGACTTGCACTAGGATGGCGCTACCCCCGGTCGACCTTCCTGTGGAGATGGAGTCCCGATTTCCGCATCTACATCAGCGTCTTCATTAGAGTCCGTTATCATGAGAGTCTGTACTTTTATTTCAGACCCGAGGGTCGTTTATGTAACAAAGTTCGATATTATTAATAAAGCATTGTTTTGATATTTACTATGATGTGGATATATGTATGAAAATTGATCCTGGCATACATATATTGTGCTCCAATTTTGTTCTTAAAATTGGGGTGTCACAAGTACCTATCTCAACACTACTTACTTTGCCTAAGCCTATTTGATAGGATCCTATGGCCTCTTCACTTTTGCAAATAGCCATGCTGACTTATGCTAGGTTGACTTTTGGTGGTGGTGTAACACTAACCACCTTTTGTGAGAACAGGCATTGTCTAAAGCCCTGCCTAGAATGATGGTATTTTTGTATAGCATAGGAGACATGGTGGTGGATGTGAGGCTGTGTGGTGCAGACAGGCACCCTTGCTGTGTGATGCAGACATGAACAATTGGTGTCAGCAATTTGGGAACTATATTAGGTTCCACTGAATGGTATCTATGTCATATATTATGCTAGGCCTATGATGGTATCTATGTTAGTCTGAGGTGGCAGTGTTTTTTGGTCCATTCTATCTTCTGTCTTGTTTGCCACCTGTGAAGTTTACTAAGTACCTGAGATTTCCTCTACTTGATTCTTCCTTGACTGAGGCTTGTTTCAGTTCTCTTGGCTGTTTTATTCTCCTTCACTTTTTCATTTCTGCCAATGATGAAAATAATGCCATTTGGGTGAGGATGTTGGACTTGTGAGGTACTGGAGCTGTTTTCCTTCTAATTTCTTGAGATGGCTTTCATGAATGTCATCAAGCCATGTGAAACATCCATGCCGAAGCAACAACTCTGCTTATCTGATAGCCTGATGCCTGGGCTGGATGGCTCACTGTGGCAGAACCTCCCAATAATGTGGCCCACCTGCACACGTCATCGTCGTACGGAGCCCAATGACTGTGCAAATGAAACACGTTACTGGAAAGATCCGTCGGGTGTCCCTGCGGAGACCCCGAATTATCCACGAGCCACAGGACCATCATCACGAAGGTTAGAATAATCACAACATTACAACAGTTGATACAAAATACCATCGGAGTACGGAAACAAGATAGATAACTTTACAAAATTATGAAGATGTTACTTTTACATAAAAAAAATAACTAGTGTTGCGGAAGTAGAGTAGTATTACAGAACCACACTTAGGCAGAGTACCTAAGTTGGAGATGAGGAACAACCAGATCACGTCAAGCCTACGGACATGATCGGGATCAACGCCACCTATTAGAAACCTGCAACAGGGGTTAACAAAACCTGAGTACAGGGGTACTCAACAAGACTTACCCGACAAAGAAAAAGGGGAGGAGACTCAGGAATGCAAGGCTTAGGTAAGGCTTGAACAAGATCGAGAAAATTTGCAGAAAAAGCATTTTGAGTTTTTCCGCCAGCAACAAGCACCTCGGGACTCTAACCCAAGAGTACAGGTCCTGTTGCAGAAAAAGCATCTTGTAAAACTTGTTTTTATTTTGGAAAGGTTCAAGTATTCCTCAGTTCTTCATTGACCATGATTCATTTTACATTTCAAAACATTCCTAGTTGAGAACCACTCTCCGTTGACAGTCAGTGGACCAAGTCTCCATAACCGAGGAGCAACGTTAATCCGGATAAAGAATACTCAGCTGAGGATCCCTATTCACACTGCATATGTAGCACCCAAGCTTGCATATGCCAACTCGTCTTCCACGATTCCTCCAAAATTGGGCCCGGTCCTACGCCACCCGAAAGTACAGTACACCACTCCAATCCGGGACTCTAACCCACGTGGGTACATGCTACTTCCGCCATCTCTCCACTCCCAGTGCGCGGTTGTCGGTCCAATAATGGATTTCTCGGAGCCAGAGCTTTCCGTAGTATGTGAATAGTTGCAAGTCTTGACCAGCAGGCCCCCATACGGATGGTCCCTACATTTTTCCGCCAGCGACAAGCACCTCGGGACTCTAACCCAAGAGTACAGGTCCTGTCGGTTTTTCAACCCTGTCCCGGTCGGTGTCAACTGTTGAGTCCCGGACTACAACATGACGGCACCGTACGCAAGGACAACCTCTCCTTCCCATTGACTAAGTACGGATCAGATACTTAGCCAATAGTGGGAGTAAAGCCAAAATCCCATAAAGATTCTTAAGTGATCACACTTTTGAAAATGACATTTTATTGCAAATCTATAGTATAGCATCACTAAGCATTTTGCAAATAGTTTTTAAAACAAGGCGGGTGGATCTTTTGGTGTAGGTAAATAATGCAGGAGGCAATAGGTCATCACACAACTCCCATAACCTAATGCAGTAATTTAACTCAAAAGCATTTAAGGAAAACATTTTATAAATGGAAGGGTTAAATGCACCGGGGCTTGCCTTAAAGAGAGCGGGCTCGAGGGCGGACCGCAGGAGTCGAAGCTCGGGGTAGCCTCAGGGACAGGTTCGTCGGCGGCTGCCTTGATCTTGACTCCTTCTTCGGTGACTATACGAATGCAATGATGCATGCACATGAGTATGCTAGCATGAACAATGCAAAACAGGGCATACACATGAACCCTAATCATTTCTTTCTATTTTTCTTAATTATTTAAAAGGTCATTTTATGAAGTTGCTCCAAAAATTACCAAATTAATCACATAAGTTCATTATGACTTAAATAGATGGCAAAACAAATTTCATAATTTTTTTGGAGTCAGGTCATAAGGTGCTCAAATAAAATCAGACTTTAATTAGCAAAAGGCACTATTAAACAATTAAAATAAAAGCTCAAAAATCAACTTGTTTCAAATGACTTCAAAATTTCACCAGAGACTTGTCATGGCATAACTAGCTCACAAAAAGTGATCTCATAATTTTTGGAGTTATAAATCACTCTCCAAAAATACCAAAACCTTCATTTTTCAATTAAAATTGGGAATTTTACATTTTCAAATTTTTGCACAAAACTCAAGTTTCATATTTTTATAAAATACTTCAGAGCATAAAGAGTCTGCTACAAAAATTTCAGAATTTTTGGATGCACACAAAAAATCATACAAAAAAAAAAAAACAGAACACTATTCACATCTCTCAGAAAAAAGAAGAGCACTGTGCTCCTTCTAGGCCGGGCTCGGCGAATCGCGCGGGCTCGGGCGAATCGCACGGGGCTCGGTCGAGACGGGCTCGGTCGAGACGGAAGCGATAGCTTCGTCCGAGGCCTGGCCCGGAGGCTCGGGCGAGACGGAGAAGTGAGCCTCCGTCCGAGGCCTGACTCGGGCGAAGCGGAGAGCATGCGCTCGCCGAGGCTTGGGCTCGGGCGAAGCGGAGTGGAAGCAGAGACCGGAGGCTCGGATGCTTACCACGTGTCGGAGGCAGGGCTCGAGGGTAAGGCTCGACTCGTGCTCGAGGGTGAGGCTCGACACGTGCTCGAGGGTGAGGCTCGACATGTGCTCGAGGGTGAGGCTCGACATGTGCTCGAGGGTGAGGCTCGACCTGTGCTCGAGGGTGAGGACGACAGCGGCGGCGCTTCGGCGATCCGGCGGTCCTGCGCAGCACACGCGACCGCAAGGGCCGGGTCAGAGTCGCACGGAACCGAGGAACACGACACGGGGGTCGGTGAGGGATGATCATGGCCGGAGGCGGCGAATTTCACGAACCCGAGCTCACCGGGTTTCTGCCGGAGATGGGAACGGCGAGCTTACGCCGGGCGATTGAGGGCGGTAGAGATGAAATTGGGGGGTGGGAAAGCTTCACGAGCTCAAGGCGGAGCTTTCGAGCTAGAAGGTGGAGCGGCGGAGTGTCTGGAGTAGGCCGGCCACGGTGGCGGAGGTGAGTGAGGAGCTCGGGGCTCCGGCGGCTTATATAGCCGCGGCCAGGGGCCGGGTAGAGAACACGGGGTGGGTGGGTGGATAAGCTCGGCGAGAGCGTGCGCACTCGATTGCGCTCTGGCGGGAAGGACGGCGTGCAGCCGGGGCTCGGGCGTGCGTTCGCGGCGACGGCCACGCGGCGGCGACGCGGGGGGAAACAGTGGGGGACGGGGCGGAGGTCAACTGTGCGCGTGCGGGTGCGAAAGAGATGTCGCGGGCGCGGGCGACAAGTCGGGGGCGGCGTGCGGCTGCCAGGCGCGCGTGGCGCAGGCGGCGCTGTCGCGCGGCCATGGCCGGGGCCCCTAGCTGTAGCTGGAAGATGAACAGGCTAGGTCTTAGGGTTTGACTTTTGGCTGAACTCTGGATTTTGCAAAAATCTCCCAAAATTTGAACTGTGCGACAAAAACTCAAAATACCAAAGTTGTTCAGAAAAAAGAGATCTACAACTTTGTCAATATGAACATTTTCAAATTCCAAATAGTTTTTGAACTACATTCAAAAACAGAAAAGGGAACACTTTTCAAATTTGATTCAAATCAAAATTACTTTGGATTTCAAACTGAAACTTGAAAATCTTTATATATGAAAGTTGTTCCATTTGACAAAACCTAAACTTTGCTAATATACACTTTTTCTGAAACTCAATAGTTTTTGAATAAATTTTTAAAACTGAAAAGGGGACAAAAACTGGAATTTGAATGAATTTGAAATTACTTCAAATTTTATATAGAAACATGGAAAATCTGTAAATACCAAAGTTGTTCCTCTAGGTCAGATGCACAACTTTGCTTTTTGAACCAACTCAAAATTTTGAATTTTGAAAAAGTTATCAAAAAGGGAATAAATCCAGGATTTGGGATTTTAGGGTTTTGCAAAAGGAAATTCAATCAAATCTGATTTTTGAACTTTGATCAAAGCAACAAACATCAGGACACTAAATTTGAACAAGAATTACATAGAACTAGGCACAGAGGTGAAATTACCATGTTGCCCTTATAGGAAGAAGTGGGCTAATAAGGGTTTTTGCAATAGAGGTACATCACATAAAAAGATACACTAAGCAAATGCATACACATGAATTCATGATCAAGATGATTAATGATGCTAATGATGATGACATGTCAGGTTAATTACTTATTAAACACCAGAGGTGTTACACTCACATGGTTCCATGTCTTTCATGATGTTGGTTTTCTAATCTGTTTCAAGGTTTCTTAAGCTCCAAGTCCAATGGTTAATGAACTGGCAATACAATCTGAGGCCTTTATCTTTCTGGTCTATGAAGAAACATGCTAGATAGAGGTGGCTGCCTTTTTCATGTCATTCATCTGATCTTCTGGAATCATCCACTGTTTAGCAACATTTGGGTGACCCCCAACTTGATGGCAAACAGTGGATGGTTTAGAAGATTACATGGGTGCCATGTATGCTACATATGAGGCCTTTACATTTTGCTTGCAACCACCAATGACGTCTATGTATGTTACTGAGACTACATTTTGGTAATGACGAAAATATTGTTTGGTCTTGTGATGATGATCTTGGACTTGTGAGGTACTGGAGCATTGTTCTAGTTGAGGCTCACATGGCTCCATGTCTGTCATGATGTTTATATTTTGCTGTCTACATGTTCCTTAAGCTCCAAGTCCAAAGATCAAATGAAGTGACAATGACAACTGAGGCAAATTGTTTCACCTATCCATTCTTATTACAACATCTTATACTTGGTTTTTCTGATTTCTTAAAGGACTACATGGCTTGGTATGCTGTCTATCGCGGCAGGGTTCCTGGGGTGTATCGAACTTGGTCAAAATGCAATGACCAGGTAATTGGTTTTCCGAACAACTCTTACAAGGGTTTTCCAACTAGACAAGAGGCAGAAACATCCTACTTGGAGTTCATTACTGGTGAAGAACGACCGCTGTTGCCGCAAACACCTGAACCGGTTGTTAACAAATCACATTGCTTATTTCCTATTTGTGTAGTTTTGGCTTTTGTCCTGTTGGTATTGCTCTTGTTCATCATCTTCGGTTGCAAGAAGTGCATGTGATGGTTTCACATTGTCATTGACTAATCTAAAGACAATGACCTTGTGAGAAACTGTGACTGTTTAGTGGTCAAATTAATGAAGTAATTACAAGCTCCAAGGTCATTGTCAGTGACAAATTTAAGGTGAGTACTGAGGCAAATGTATCTTGATCATTTCCTATTCTCTTGCTGCAAAAGGTGGTAACCACACCACAACCATACAGGGGTGCTTGCACCACTCACCGTCCGCCCAACCAAACACACTAGGTTCAACCAGTTCATACTGGAAAACTGTCCGTTCGGGCAACCAAACAAGTGCTCTGTCATTCGGTATGACACTGAAAATGGCAACCAAACACACCAAAGTGTATCTCTTTATTCAGGCTGAAATGAGCCTGGATGGGTACTTCATCCCGGACGGAAACTCTTCGGGCAACCAATCACCCCCTCATTGCACTTTCCCACCGACGGCCACTGCAAGAGGAACCCGTCGTTGATCAACTGCTCGTAGTCACGAGCCGCCACCATTCCGTGGCGGAAGCCTCGCACCGGCACGATCACCGAGCTACAGTTCGATCTTGGGAACCTCCGCCGGCGCGTTCCCCTTGCCGTCGGGGATGTAAGCTCCCATGGCTTGGTTCACACATGGCGGTGACAAAAGCACGCTCGAGTTACGAGGAAGCGCACAGTTGTACACGAAGGTAATAAGGCGGTAAGCTTCTTGCTGTTTGTGGCGCTGATGTTGAACGGCAGGAGGGCGAGGCCGGAGGACACGTTGAAGTCGGGGACGCGGCATGTCGATCTCGTCGCTGGCGAAGGTGGCCTCCACGGCCACCACCGCCGACATTGTCGTAGGATATGTCGTCGACGCGAAACACATGCTCCTGGAACGTCCTGGTGAGGTATGCCCGGCCACCGTCGCACGTCAGCTCGAAACTCGGGAAGCCGCAGTAGAGCAGCTGCGCACCGGCGAGCGAGAAAGGGTACGTGATGCTCAGGTTCCCGCAACTCGCCGGCGTGCAGGGCGAATCCGATCCCGATAGAATTTCTAAATCCTTCAGTAAATTACTGTTTAAGTTTAAGAAAATTTGTATTATGCAACGAAATAATATATATATATATATATATATATATTTGGCTAGATTCGCTTCTCCAGCTTGTATTGCTGGGCCCGTACCCATACGACGACGCTAATCGCAGCACGGAAGCTAATAATATGATGGCTATATTTTCAGAGACATCTATGGATATGCACAAGGATTTGGGAAACACTATTGAGGATATGCAGTTGGACAGCTTTAGGCAACCGCTCCAGCACAAGCGCGGTCACCACGCGCTGCCCGCGCCCACGTCGTCCATGATGTACACTAGCATAGGCTCACGGTTGCTGCATTAGACTATCCGCACTCACGTTCCTCTATTTTCATCCTCTATATTGTCTAGTCATCAAGATTCTCTTCTCTATACTCATTTCTCCCGCATCCATCTATCTTCTATATCATTCTCTATCCACTGTGGGCCCACTTGTCACTTTATCTAAATATATCTATGAGCGATCTAGTTTTGAAGAATTAATTGCAACGAATTCAATGATGCAATCAGAATTTAATTTAGATTTTCGGTTTATGAGATATAACATTTTTTCGTTAGGAGAAAAAGTCAGGCCCACCCTCTCTCTCTCCTCTCTCCGCGCGCGCACATGCAGCCCCGCGCGGTCGTCTCCGCTATACGTCTTTGGCTCCACTCCATTTAGCGTCTGCATGCGCGTACCGGACCGGATGAAGGAACCCGCTGCAATATATTTTTACGTTATATGTGTGTAGCGAAAGCGACGAAGGAAGCCAGTACGGGTGGTCTTAGCAACTCATGCTGTAATCTGTATATACTCATTCTTCAGAGATCAATACACGGTTGTTGGCTCTACATTCCTTCTCTACATGGTATCAGCTAGCTCGGTCTGATCCCCTCCGTCGCTTGCCGTGCCCACCTCCGCCGCTTGCCGTGCCCACCTCCGCTGCTGTTTCCCCTTGCTGCTTTTCTCCGTCGTCATGCCCAGCATGGATGACAATCCACTGTTCGACGTCAACCTCTCCGACTCTGACAACTCTTCTGACAAGTCCTCACCTGCGTCATCTATCGATGGCGACGCCGATGCAGTCGCCCCACCCGCTGCTGTTCTCCAAACCGTGAACATCAAATCTCATGTTCCCGTCGTCCTTGAGCTCGCTGAGCCCAATTATGACGAGTGGCGCTGCTTCTTCGATGCGTTCCTTGGCAAGTTCGGGCTCTCCTCTCACGTCTCCTCTCCGCCGACCTCCGCTCAGCGCCGCGATCCCGAGTGGCGCGTCGTCGACCAGTGCATCTTGAGCTGGTTGTACAACTCCATCTCCAAGGACGTGCGCGACATTGTTCGCGCACCGAAGGCTCGCGCGCATCGCGTCTGGGCTACCATCTGCGAGCAGTTCCGTGACAACGAGCTCCACCGCGCCGTCTACCTGGAGGCCGAGCTCCGCAACCTTGTCCAGGGCGACATGGACATCACTCAGTACACCGGCCGTCTCAAGCAACTCTCTGATGCACTCCGTGATGTCGGTCAGCCAGTGCGAGAGACGAGCCAAGTGCTGAACATGCTACGCGGTCTCAGCTCCAAGTACCGGCACGCCATCCCAGCTATCACGACCAAGCAGCCGCCCCACACCTTCCTTTCGGCGCGCTCGTACCTGCTTATTGAAGAACACTACGACAAGGAACATGCCAAGACCACCGCTCACCATGCCCTCATCGCCACCGGTGGATCGCGCCCACCTGCTCCGTCCGCCAACGACGGCGGCTCCAGCAGAACGCCGCCCAAGTCCACCACGACTACCACCACCTCCGTCCCACGACCTGACAACAAGCGCGGTCGTGGTCGTGGCCGTGGTTCCTCACACAAACCTGGAGGCGGTTTTCCACAGCAGCAAGGCGGTCCTTTCGCACCACGTGCCTGGACTCCCGGTTTCAATCCCTGGACCGGCATGGTTCAGGCCTGGCCGATGTCGTTCCGTGCACCGGGAGCTGGTGTCCTCGGCCCGCGTCCTGGCGTGTTTCCACACCAGGCCTACTTCGCTGGATCAGCGCCGACGGAACCAAGCGCCTACAGCTTCACCAGCCCTGCCCCGCCGTCGGACGTCTGGAATCACCAGGCCCTGCTCGCAGCTCTAGCCACGGCGAACGTTCCACCGTCTGGTCCTCAGACCGCCGAGTGGTTCCTCGATACCGACTCCTCCTCCCACATGTCCTCCAACGCCGGTAATTTTCCTTCCACTCAACCATTGTTCCATTCCGCCCCAATCACAATAGGCAATGGGGCCTCTCTTCCTGTCACTCATCACGCCTCCACCACCATAGCTACTGCTCGTTCCCCCCTTTAACTCAACAACATTCTTGTGTCTCCCTCTCTAGTCAAAAATCTGATTTCTGTTCGTGCCTTAACTAGAGACAACAATGTTAGTGTTGAATTTGACCCTTTCGGTTTTTCTATTAAGGATCTTCCAACACGCACGGAGCTCCTCCGATGTAACAGCGCTGGTGAGCTGTATCCTCTGGCACCCTCTTCGCCGGAGGCCTTCGTTGCTACCGCACCCACTGTTGAGCTGTGGCACCAACGTCTGGGTCATCCGGGACGTCGTGCTCTGCAGCAGACTCTTCCCCACCTCGAGTTCGTCTCCACCAAGTCGTCCATCTGTGAAGCTTGTCAGCTTGGAAAACATGTTCGGTTGCCATTTTCATCTTCTGATTCTGTTAGCTATGTTCCCTTTCAGATTGTACATGCTGATGTTTGGACTTCCCCAGTGTCTAGCTTTTCTGGTTTCGAATACTACCTTGTTTTAATAGATGATCTCACGCATTATGTTTGGACATTTCCTCTACGTGCCAAATCTGATGTTCTTAAGTGTCTTCTTGCCTTTCATGCTTATGTTCAGACCCAATTCCAACTCCCTCTCATTGCCTTCCAAACTGACAATGGGAAGGAGTTCGATAACACTACCTTTCGCCAACATCTTGAACGCCATGGCGTAATTCTTCGCCCATCCTGCCCGTATACGTCCTCTCAGAATGGCACGGCTGAGCGCATTATCCAGACGATGAATGACTGTGTCCGCAGTCTTCTTCTCCACGTGGGTATGCCTGACGCCTACTGGGTCGAGGCTCTGTCCACTGCAACTCACCTTCTTAATCGCCGCCCATGTTAGGCGAGTGGAACAGTGACTCCTTTTCAACTCCTGCTCGGTGCGCCACCAAGCTATAGCCACTTGCGCGTTTTTGGATGTCTATGTTATCCAAATCAAATTTCCACCACACCACACAAACTCAGTGCTCGCTCCTTGCTGTGTGTCCTCCTTGGATACCCGGCTGACCACCACGGCTATCGGTGCCTTGATCTCACCACTCGCAGAGTAATCACCTCCCGCCATGTCATGTTTGATGAGACTCAGTTTCCATTTCTCTCTGCACGCCAGGTTTCTCAGCCGACAACAGCCATACCGGCTATAGTATCTGACAGTACTGTTATTCTTCAACAACCCGCTCTTCAGCAACCTGCTGCCCCTCAGCCACAAATGCATCCTTCAACTCCACATGATGTGTCCAATAGCACACATTCGTCGCCACTACCCTCCTCCCACTCCACATACCACCCAGCTACAGAACCTGTCGCTGCCAATGTCCCAGTGACAACAGCCCATGGTCACCATATGACACGCTCCCGAACAGGCATATTCAAACCCAACCCACGCTATGCGCTAGCTACTTCCACATCTCCATCCACGACTGCAATTTCACTGATCCCCTCTTTTGCTCGTACTGCTCTCAAAGATCCTCACTGGCGGGAGGCCATGGCCATTGAGTTTGATGCTCTTCAGCGCAACAGGACGTGGCGTCTGGTCGATCGACCGCCTGGCGCTAATATCGTCACGGGTAAATGGGTGTTCAAACATAAACTCCATCCTGATGGCAGTTTGGAACGCTACAAAGCTCGGTGGGTGGTCCGAGTTTTTACCCAACGAGCGGGGGTTGATTTCGGAGAAACCTTTTCTCCCGTGGTGAAACCCGCCACCATACGCACTGTCCTCTCCATTGCTGCATCACGTCAATGGCCGACCAAGCAACTTGACGTGTCCAATGCCTTTCTTCATGGCCGTCTCCAAGAGCACGTCCTTTGTCAGCGTCCTGACGCTGTTTGTCTTCCTGACAAGTCACTATATGGGCTCCGGCAAGCTCCTCGAGCCTGGTTCACTCGCTTCGCCACCTTCATCGCGAAGCTCGGGTTCCAGGCAACACGCTCAGACTCCTCGCTTTTTGTTCTTCGTCGAGGCAATGACATCTCCTACCTTCTCCTCTACGTCGATGATATCGTCCTGACCGGCTCCAGCTCGCGACTCCTTCAGCATATCGTCGACCGCCTTCGTGCCAAGTTTGCTGTCAAGGACATGGGTGCTCTATGTTTCTTCCTCGGGATCGATGTGAAGCGGACAAAGGATGGCTTCTTCCTATCCCAAGCGCGGTACGCGGAAGTCATCCTTGAGCGTGCCGGGATGACAAATTGCAAGCCTGCTTCCACCCCAATTGATGCGAAAAGCAAGCTCTCCGCCGACGGTCCGCGCACGGACGAGGCATCGTCCTATCGCAGTCTGGCAGGCGCACTCCAATTCTTGACGATGACGCGCCCTGACCTCGCCTTCGCCGTGCAGCAAGCCTGCCTCCACATGCATGACCCGCGTGTACCGCACATGACGTTGCTCAAACGCATCCTGCGGTATGTTCGCGGGACGACGGCACGTGGCCTCCTTCTTCGAGCCTCCAGCGACTTCAGCGTGACGGCGTACTCTGACGCCGACTGGGCCGGGTGCCCAGATACTCGGCGTTCAACCTCTGGCTTCTGCATCTACCTCGGTGACTCGCTCATCTCCTGGTCGTCGAAGCGCCAACCAACTGTGTCGCGGTCCAGCGCCGAGGTGGAGTATCGGGCGGTGGCGAACGCAACTGCTGAATGCATTGGCTGCGCCAGCTACTCAGTGAACTGCAATGCCCCATCACCAAGGCAACGGTGTTGTTCTGCGACAATGTCTCTGCCGTCTACATGTCGTCGAATCCAGTTCACCACAAACGCATGAAGCACATTGAGCTCGACATCCATTTTGTTCGGGAACGCGTTCAACTCGGCGATCTACGCGTGCTGCATGTTCCGACCAGCGAACAGTTTGCGGATGTCATGACGAAGGGGCTACCGATAGCGTCATTCGAGCGTTTTAGTTCCAGTCTTTGTGTGCTGTCCATCACCCATCAGACTGCGGGGGGGTGTTGAGGATATGCAGTTGGACAGCTTCAGGCAACCGCTCCAGCACAAGCGCGGTCACCACGCGCTGCCCGCGCCCACGTCGTCCATGATGTACACTAGCATAGGCTCACGGTTGCTGCATTAGCAACTCATGCTGTAATCTGTATATACTCATTCTTCAGAGATCAATACACGGCTGTTGGCTCTACATTCCTTCTCTACAACACCTTCAGTGCTTTGTTTCTTGGGCGTGTAAGTGTTGCACCGACGATGGAAATTAGAGGGGAGGACGAAAGGACAACTGATGTTTGGTCAGATTGGGACTAATAAGCTTGGAACTGTTTGGCGAGTCTTCGTATTTCCTTTGTGGGCGTAAGATTCAAGACCGCAAAGAACATGTACAGTTTCAGTGATTAATAACCCATGATTGCAGCGTTTGCCAAAGCATTGACCGAGTCTTGAGTGCAGTTGAGGTAGGACTTCAAACTGAAACAACCTACGTCCAGTCAGCACGTACGTCCAGTGGTTTTTTATTGGATTTGTGCGGTCTGCAGACTTTTTCCACGCAGATGCCGATTTCTATGTTTCTATGTGGAATATTTCTTTGACTAGGGGTCAGGTTCAGAATTGAGGAGCTTTACTGGCGACTGGAGCTCTTCTCGGTCGTTGGCTGATGCTATTTCTCAAACCCTATACTAGAATCATGCACTTTGCATTTACAATATAACTAGAAAATATATTCTTGTGTTGCAATGGGAAGTTTAGCTTGAATGGTTATCTGTGGCTCAGAGATTCATTGAGCGACCACGCCATGCATTTTAATTCGTCTCAAAACCGATATTCATTATATATTATACTACAAAAATATCAATAGTTGTTCATTGTGAGACTTATTTTTGTTTTATAAGCTATAAGCTATACTGAAATTTACTGTTTCATTTCGTTTGTTTTAAGCTACAGTGGAAATTCTTGGAGCTCATGTCTAAGGCCCTATTTAGATGCTATCTATCTTAAATTTTTTTTCATTTATGTTGGACAGGTGATCGCAGTTTTCGCCATGGTTTACAAGATTCTGCTGACTGTGTTATGTGCGGCCAAAGAACGGAGACAATGGATCACGTACTTCTTAGTTGCAGTTTCAGCAGAGAGGTGTGGTTCCATTGTCTGAGCTTCGTCCACCTTCAGCAGCTCGTTCCGGTGGTCGATGAGCCGTTCCTATAGTGGTGGCTTACTGCTAGGAAATTGGTGCCTAAGGTTCTCAGGTGAGGCTTTGACTCCTTGGCGATGCTTGTGGGGTGTTTGATCCGGAAAGAGCGCAACGCCAAAACTTTTGATGACAACGCCTCCTCGGCGCCGGTGGTGGCATCTGGCATTGACGGCCAGAGAAGAGGCTGGGCGATGGTGCGCGGCAGGGAACAGACATATTGGCCGCCTCCTGGGCTTTGCAGCGTTTGCCTGAATTGCCTTTGTTGTGTTGTCGCAAATTGTGTCAGGATGTTATCGATTTCTCTGTATCCAGTAGTCTAGGTGCTGGGGTAACTCGGTTGTTACAAGTGTGCCTAATGCTCTATTGAACTCTACTCTTAATAAAATATGCGCTTAGGCGTGCTCTATTTTTTTTTCATCTATCACATCAAATATTGAGACATACGTGAAGTATTAAATATAGACTAATTATAGAACTAATTTATCAGTCAGAGTCTACTTCGCGAGATGAATCTATTGAACCTAATTAGTTTTGATTTAATAATGTGGTGCTACAGTAAATATGTGTTAATGACAGATTATTTAAATTTAATAGCTTCGTCTCGTTAAGTATCGACGTTATAATTAGTTTTATAATTAATCTAATCACAAGAACGGGAGAAAGACCTGGCTCTACCTAGTTCGATCATGAGAACATCGCAAGGTATATATTGCTGTAGTTGATATCGGAAGTAAGTCAAGTAACTAATTATGGTTAAATGTTAATAGACGCTGGTTACCACGAGAGCGTCGGCAGGGTCTCCCGTCGCGGCAGATGCACTGGAACGAAAGCTCGACGAAGAATCTGCACTCCCCGCCGCGCTCCTTGCACGCATCGCATTCTGCCATGGACGTCTGCGGCCACTCCAAAAGGAACCCTTCCCTGATCAATTCCGAGTAGTTTAAACGACCTGCCGTCTCCATTCTGCGCTCGAGCCAGCGACCGGCACCCTCACACTGCTGCAGTTCTTGGAACCGAGTAACTGCTCGGCGCCGTCGTCGTCGGTCGGAGGTGTAAGCTCCCAAAGCAGTGTGGTAACTGTGGTTAGAGCACGCCGGTTGCAGTCGCAGGCTCAGAGGGACGTTGCAGTTGTAGACGAAGGTGAGGTTCTTGCTCGTGCGCCTGATTTTTGACGGGCAAGAGGGCGAGGCTGGAAGACACGTTGAAGTCCGGGACGCGGCATCCATCGTCGCCGGCGAAGGTGGCCTCGACAGCCACCACCAGAGAGCTGTGTCGTAGAATATGCTGTGCACGAGGTACAGGTTCTCCCTGAACGTCCTGCTGAGGTAGGTCCGATTGGGGCGGCGTCGCATGTCAGCTGGAAGGACGGGAAGCCACAGTAGAGCGGGTGCACGCCGACGAGCGAGAACGGGTACGTGATGCTCAGGTCCCCGCATCTCGCCGGCGCGCAGCTCGTATTGGCAGGCCAGTTGCTGCCGGCGGTGGCCGTGGCTAAGCCTAAGCGCAGCAGCAAGACGATGGAGAGGGGGAGCAGCAGCGTCACCGCCACCACGGCAGGCTGCATCGGAAGAAGAAGAAAAGTTTCGGTGTGGTTCTTGTTCGCGTCTGCGCGGTGGAAGTGGATTGTGGAGGTTGTGAAAATTGGGCGTGTTGCGGTCACGGTCAGATAGGATACTTGGACTGGAATTTGTTCCTAGGACCAGGACAGACGGACAGTTCTGCCGTGCACTTGTGACTTGTCACAGCTCTACTACGGTCGGGGTGCCTTCAACGGTCGTGATGGAGCTTTGGACCGTGGATGTAGCGCGGCTGCACGCAGGCCCAGTATAGGATTCAGACTTGGATGTACCACACAACCTAACGTAACGTCCAGGCAACACGTCCATTTCTGAAAATAACAGCTTTAATTTGCTAAGTGGTATTGCGTGGTAACGCTTTGTCCAACTGTTCAACGCAGATATCAATATAATTTTTCTACTCCACTATTTCCAAATTATAATCATCCCCTAATTAACTTTGCAT
This sequence comes from Coix lacryma-jobi var. lacryma-jobi, assembly GCA_009763385.1. Taxonomy (NCBI): domain Eukaryota; kingdom Viridiplantae; phylum Streptophyta; class Magnoliopsida; order Poales; family Poaceae; genus Coix; species Coix lacryma-jobi. The sequence goes on from CM019827.1 coordinate 135,303,305, forward strand.
GTTTCATCAAATCTACCTTGAACAAAGAAAACTCCTTTCTATTTTTGTGCATTTATCTAATCTTGTGCATGCTAGTTATATATTTTTTTCTCAAAGTTAAGAAAACTTCAACTTTAAAACAAAGTTAAAACAACCAAATAATTTGGAAGGGGAGAGGCATATAAATCTGAGCATTTGAACCAAACATTTGGGGGTAGTAATTTCGGGAGAAGTCACAGACTAGCATAACTTAGCTGGGTGGGTCTTTTATGGTGAAAACCTACCCACTATGGAGAGAATTTTAAAGGGGCTAGTTATGCGATTTTATCCATCTGTCTAATAAGGATGAGCTTGGTGCTATTGGGAATAACCAAACTCAACTCTGAGCAAAAAGTATGCCTCATTCCTGGCCTATTGTACACGAATGACCATGTTCAGCTTCATCTTTCTTATTCTGACAGCTCTTCTCTGGTATCTTACTTGATGCTGCTCGCCATCCTGAGATCATTCCATAACTCTAGATGAAGAAATATGTCTGCGTGAGCCAAAAACAATGTCCGAATGCATCCCTAACTTGATACCAGTAAAGATGTCCACATCAGTAATTTGTAAATCATTCTCTCTGTTTCAAATTATAAGTCGCTTTAATTTTTCTTGGTATATAGAATTTGTTATTTATCTAGACAATTAGTATAGATATAGGATTTTATTCTTGACCATAGGGAGCACTACAGCAGAATCGCTCTTTGCCGAGTGCTGGCAGCACTCGGCAAAGAGCCTTTTGCACTCGGCGAAGGCTTCGCCGAGTGCCGCACTCGGCGAAGGGCACTCGGCGAAGAAATTCATGGCAAATGGTTCTTTGCCGAGTGTCAAATATCAGGTACTCGGCGAAGGCTTCGCCGAGTGCTGACATATTTGGCATTCGGCAAAGAAAAAATAAAAAAACCCCGAAAAATAGGGAAATTTTTTATTTAATTGGAGGAGGGGCCCACTGGGCAGCGCCCACTCGTCGCCCTCGAATCGCAAGTTCTACTATTTTTCACGCAATTTTCTCTCACGCAGTCAGCAGGATTCAAACTCACGACCTCTCGTTCGCGCGGAGCCTCCTCTACCACTGCACTACACAATCATATCGTTCCATCTCCGTTTCAATTACCCATATATTATACTAAACCATGTGTAACTTGTTTATTTGAGGCTCTAAACGAATTCAAATCAAAAAAATTGTAAACTACAAAGTTTTCTAACTTTTCAAGATCTACAACTTTTATTTTGGTAGTTTTTCCATCCGAGGTCGTTTATAAAAATTTGAATTTTAAATTTTACAATTTGAAACGTAGTTTTCGTTGACAAGATGATTTCAAATCAAAAAGTTGTCAACACCAAAGTTTCGTAACTTTTCGAGATCTACAACTTTTATTTGGTCATTTCTCCATCTGAGGTATTTTGAAAAATTTGAATTTAAAATTTTCAAATTCGACGCAGTTTTGCATAACTAGATGACTTCAAATTAAAAGTTATCAACTACAAACTTTCATAACTTATCAAGATCTACAAAGTTTATTTTGGTTGTTTGACTTATTGTGCATCCGATATTGTGATTCTAATATATTCATAAACATTATATATCACTCTTGTAGTTTTATAAACTACCGGAGAGATATATAAGATTTGTGAACGAATTATTTTAAGTTTGTCAAATGAAAAAATCACCAAAACAAAAATTGTTCATCTTGATAAGTTAACCAACTTTGTAGTTAAAAACTTTTTATTGGATTATTTAATTTACTGCTTTAAAATATAATTTTAAAAACTGGCTTTGCCGAGTGTCAGAAAAAAAACACTAGGCAAAGATCTCTTTGCCGAGTGCCATGTGGCTGGCACTCGGCAAGGCACCTCTTTGCCGAGTGCCAGCCACGTGGCACTCGGCAAAGAACCGCCCACGTGGCACAGTTCGGGGCCACATTGTTTGCCGAGTGCCACGTGGCCGACACTCGGCAAAGGCACCTCTTTGCTGAGTGCCAGCCACGTGGCACTCGGCAAAAGAACCGCCCACGTGGCACAATTCGGGGGCCACATGCTTTGCCGAGTGCCACGTGGCTGGCACTCGGCAAAGAGGAGCTCTTTGCCGAGTGCCGGCCACGTGGCACTCGGCAAAGCATGCGCTTTGCCGAGTGCCACGTGGCCGGCACTCGGCAAAGAGGCTCTTTGCCTAGTACCCGAAATTTGGCACTCGGCAAAGCCACAGGCACTCGGCAAAGATTGATTTTCCCGTAGTGGAGGACTGTCATATACTCCCTCCATCCCAAATTATAAGACGTTCCAAGAATCTTGGAGAGTCAAACTTTTCCAACTTTGGCCAAATTTATATAAAATATAATAATATTTATGATACCAACTAAGTGCAATTAGATTCTCTATTGCTTATATTTTCATAATATACATATTTGATGTTATAAATCTTCATATTTTTCTCTATAATTTTGGTCAAAATTGAAAAACTTTGACTCTCCAAGATTCTTGGAATGCCTTATATAATTGGGATGAGGAGGAGTAGAGAACTTAATTCAAATGCTTTATTTCCTCAGCCTTTAGTCCTTCACTAGAACCTTGTGTTCAGGTCAGCAGAGCTGCCGAGAGTCATGCTTTTTGTATTCAAATTGTAAACTGAATCTTGTAAATTTTGATACCAGAATCATGTATGAAACTACTTTTGGTTTAAGGATCAGCGTGTAAAAGTTTAGCTTGTTTCACATGACTCGGCACGGACAATAGTTCATGAGTGGGGAAAAGGAGAAAGAAAAAAAAATACAAGAGAAGTTTAGCAGCCTGTTACTGGGTAGGTGTACGTAGAGAGCATGTGGCGAATGGTAACACGGAGCCACACGTCATAGCACGTACTCGTGGTCGTGGATAACAAATCGATAACTTCTCAGGACGTGAATCCTTGTACGTACATATACAAGGCTACTATGTGAAAAATATGTTATGAGGCTATATGATAAAATTAGTGCCTAATACTGATGGTATAGCTTACTCTCTACATTAGATGTCCATATCAAAGGGGGTAAGCGCCGTACGATTTTTTTTCTCTAATTTGTAAGGCTTATCTCCGTGACCTGAGCGTGTCACTGTAAGCTTGTATTCTCGCCGTACTGCTGGGGCTTGTGCTTTCTGCATCATATTATAAGCTAGATCTTCGCTGAAAAAAAAAACAAAAATAAAAGTTGTTTACATGTATCAAGTCTATGAAAATGGCACTGGACATATATACAATATAATGAGTGTAGAGCGAGGAAAAAAATCTTACAGCACTTGACTGAAGTTTTGCTTCAATGGCATCTCCAATTCATCTGAGCCTCTTTCAAACATTTCTATGACTTTGGTTATCGTAGGACGATGCATAGGTAATATCTGTATGCACCACAAGCCAATCAAAATCATTTTTCTTGCTATTCCTCATCTTCCTGTGTAACTTCACAAGCTAGTAATCCATCATTTTGAGCATAGTGATCATAGATCCAATCAGGAAAATAATTCTGACTCTGACTTTTCACCCTTAATTTCACATTTTTTCTGCCTCCAACCATCTCTAGCAACAACATTCCATAACTATAAACATCTGATTTTGTGGAAGCCACTCCAAATGCTCGTGAATGCACTTCAGGAGCTATAAAACCAATTGTTCCTCTAGCACCGGTGACTGAAAGATTGCTCTCCTTGGTACGACACAATTTAGCTAAACCAAAATCAGCAATCTTGGGGCAAAAATTGTGATCAAGAAGGATATTTTGAGGCTTGATGTCGAAATGGACAATGCGTGTATTACAACTATAATGCAAATATTTAGTCCACGAGCAATCCCAACTGCTATTGCATAGAGCCTTTCCCATCCTAAATTTTGTTTAGGGTTCTCCGAGTAGATGTATTTATCCAAAAAAGAACATTAGCATTGTACTCATATATAAGAGCTCGTTTTGAACCCTCCAAACAAAACCCATACAAGCTAACGATATTAACATGCGACGTCCTGCCAATGCTCATAACCTCATTTACAAATTCCTCCCCTTTTGCTTTGGAATCATGCAAGAATTTCACAGCAACTAGGCGACCATCATTTAGCCTTCCTTTGAAAACTACACCATAACCACCTTCTCCAAGCTTATTATTTATAGAAGACGTTATTTTTGTTGCTTCTGAGTACTTGTATCTTTTTGGAGCTAGTGATCCATGCGATGATATTAAGACCTCGATGTTCCTTTCGTTTTTGCTGGTAGTCATTTTACCAATGAGAAAACATGTTTTTTGCCCCTTTCTATGACATATCAGCACATAAATACATGGAAGGAGCAAGATTCCGGCCGCTGCCATCAACACTGAATTAAAGTATGTGTCATTTTTCTATTAAAAAGGAGCAAGTTATATTATGGAATGTTAAACTTCAATAATAGGAGTAAACATTTTAAAACACAAGGGCTCAAAATTAGTATTAGTGAGATAAAACTCTCAAATTTTGCTCCAAATTCACCAGTCTTGTACCCAAAGGCACATAAAAGGTTGTTTGTTCTAAATTTTAAACATTAACTTTAATGTGGCACTTCTATGATCTTGCATTGCAGGGACTTAACTTTAAAGTAATTTATAATATATAGAACAATTTTGTCACAATTTAAATATATTAACATAAAAGGTTGGCTGAGAAAAATTAATTACCTATCATCATTATCTTTCTGCTGCCAGTCCTCTTATTACCTGGAAAAGCACATAACATTAATAAAAGAAAAAAGAAAATAGTTGTACTATTACGTTGATTGTTTCTGAATGAATGCCTATAATACTTTTTTTTAAGGAATCAATGTGTATAATATTTGAGTGTCCTTATTACATATGAAATATGAAAGAGGGTAAGAAAATACATTGCTAGATGGTCAGATGGTGAATGGAAGGAGGGGCAGACATACATTTTTAGATTTTTAGATTGAGGCATGTTGTTGTCTGTTCATATGAATTTATTTTGATCGATTTCCGCGGTTTCAATACTATTATCGTAGTACGTCCGATAAGTTTAAGCAAACAGAGCACAATGAGTTCAATATATATGGTAGCCAAATTACTCCGTTCATGAATAAATCAACTTCTGTGGAGTTGACTAATTTATAAAAGACTAATATTTATGCACTTTTCTTATATTTCAGGTGCTAGGCAATAACCTTGTACCACCTATTATTAGTATAAGTAAATTATTACAGTTGTGATTTATTATTTGTCTTTGTGTCATAACATATTAAATTTTTGTCCTTATCTTCATATAGAAATACTTGTAAATTGCTAACTGTCTTTGTGCTAACACAAATCAAATTTTATTGGGTTTGTATTTTTGTCTAACGGTTTTTTATTATTAGTACCAAAATTATAGATTGCATCCAAAGAAATTGCAATGAACGAACATGTAATTTTAAACTGTTGCACGAAAGTAAACTAAAATTTAGACACCTGAATTTTAGCAAATCACATATTTATGACATAAAATTAGTACAACATGAGGTGTATTTTCATACTATACTTTTTTTTGTCATAGATGTTAAGATATTTTTTTTGACAAGTACATATGTTATCAAAGATTGATATATGACAATGTTAACCATAAATTTTCTGTGGACACCGTATAACACTTACTATTTTGAAAACTGGTGTTGATAGTAAATGATGTGTAATAATGGACTAATGATCCTATACATATATATTACTAAAAGGGGTTCACCTAGCTAGGAGTTAGATAGTTTTGCACACAGAATGAAGGGAGGTTATACATAAATAATCGCATATAAACATAGTGCATAGATACTGGGATGCATTAGTTCATTAGTTGTAAGTTCATCATAGTATTCGGTCTGTATAACATACTCCCTCTGTCCATATAAAAAATATAATTCTCATGTCCCAAGGAGTCAATCATCGTAAACTTTGCCTAAAATTATATGAAAAAATACTAATACTAATGATACAAAATAAACACAATTAGATTAGTTGTAATATATATTTTCATAATAAATTTTTTTAAGATATAAATATTAATACTATTTACTATAAACTTGATCAAAATTAAAATAGTTTGACCGACACGTTTTTTATAATTGCATTCTTTTTGTAGACGGAGGGAGTAGCAAATAGAGCTATGAATTCTACGAGCAACTCGAGCAGATCTCTTAAATAGGCACCGATTCCAAAATTTAAAGACTTAGGTAAAAAAACACATCAACATGGTCTTTACTCAGGCCTCCAATAAAAATAGACAACCCCCCTATACTTCCAGTTTGACCCGTGTATCTCTCTGCCCCATTTTTTTTCTCGAATATGCACGAGTGTGCGTATCATTGTATTAAGAAAGGAATAAGCATAAAGTAAGTACAAAATTTCGGTCAAAGCCAGAGAACTCGACGATACATTTTAGCAACACTCTCATGAACTCGGTAGGTAGATAACATAATACTCCCTAAGTGCTTCGCTCTGGCCTGCACCCCCAGCTCGGCTTGCGCCTTGATGATCATCTTAACTCGGCCACCGAAGTTGTGGACTCCCTGAAACATCGTGTGTTGCGTTCCTTCCACAGTCGCCAGGACACTAGAGCGAATAGTGAGTCGAAACCCTTCCTCTAGATGGGTTGCAGTTTGGCTCTGAGCCGTCTCCACCAAGTCCGAATGGTCTGAGCTGCTGCTGGAATCGCTCTCGCCCAAAGACCGGCGCACGTGGTCGCCCGATGCTCCACCCAACACGCTGCAGGTCAACACTCCACCAGTCCTCTTTTGGCAGCCCCTCTGTTCGGCCTCCTCCATCGGCGTGGGCTACCTCTGGCTCTTCCCTAAGCGGCTATGTCTTCACATAGTCTCCTCCCGACATCTCCTTGGTGGCACTGCCTCCGTCCAGCCTCTTCACCTCTTTGCTCAGGCAAAGATGGCCTCCTCCTAGGGGTGTCCAGCCTTTTCCCCTGGTGGAAACTGTTGTCTGACTCCTTCCCAATGGATCCGCCTCCGCTCGGTTGGATCCTCACTCAGCTTGCAAGTGGGTCAGCATTGGTTTACCCAAACACCAACCCACTCTACCCAGTTAATTTTCTTTGGGTTTTGGGCCAACCCACCCCATTCTATTTACAGGTTTGGGTTTCACTGAAAAACATTGATCCATGTTTGGTGCGTGTGTGTGTGTGCCTTGCGTGTGCTGATCGGTGTGCCTTGCGTGCGCGCGTATACGAGGAGGGGCGCAGGAGCGTCTGCGCCCGTGGCACTACCCAGAATACGCTCGTTCGGGACGCCGACGGCGAGGCCACGTGCGGCAGTCTCTCTCCGAACGTGTACTGTTTGGGTTCTGGGTTACCCAGTGAGCGCAATGGTGTTTAACACCAAAAATAAATGGGTTAACCCAATGGATAATAATACCAAATACTTACTTTTGGGTTTTGGGTCGATAGGTCAACCCATTATAACCTGCATCTTTAAATCCTCACCGATGGTTCCGCCTCCACTCAATTGGATCCAACACCCGACCTTTTTCGCTAGCGAGTGGGGCACATAGCTCAGTCAATAAGGGCGAGAAAGAGAGAAAATAGGAAATGACGAGTGTGTCCAATTATATCAGTGTCTATTGGAATGGATTTAGGAGCCCTGATTTGAAGGCTCCTGTTAAAGTGGATACAAAACCAAGCCCTCAAAAGTAAAGGATGTCCTCAAATAAAAAATAAGGACCTTGATTTGAGGGCTTTTGTTGAACTGGCTCTAATGCTTAACTTTAAGGAACAAACTAAATGGAGCCAATGAAATTGTGTGAGAGAGAGCGCGCGCGGACGCCCTCAAATTCTGAAAAGTCTTGACAGTAAGTAACACCTTGATTGTTAACACTTTGCCCATTGAATTAATGAGCTTTTCAGGTTAGTGGAATCCACTGTATCAGCAGCCTAGTCAAAGTCTCCCATACTCTGCTTAATACCATGTGAACAAGTGATGGTTTGCAGTTTTGCACCATGACACCATCACACAAGTGATGGATTGCAGTTTTGCATCATTGCATAGGTGACAGACCTAGGAAATGTTTCACTAGGAATCATGCTAGTTAAGAACCGTCACTTCACTTGATTCTTCCTACAGTATCCCAAAGAAAGATATCAAATGACCTACATCCAGCTTGTTCGTTTGAGGAATCGATCTTACTTTGAGTCGTGGAATAATAATTTCTTCACACACAAATCAGTTGAAACGATGTTTTTCAGGCGTAGAAACTATCGGTCGAACATACTCAAATACGGAGTGTAGCGTAATTTGGATGAACTTGTACTCACCGCAGTTCACTGGGTAATGAATGCCGTCGGGACAGTTGCAGGAGAAACCCAGGCCGTTGTCAGGGTACATGCATTCCCCGCCGCTTGCAGTGCACCTGGAGCAATCCCCTGAGACCACCGTCCACTCCAGCAGAAACCCACTCCTCAAGCTCGCGACGTAGCTGTGCCTGCTGTCCCGATCGGTCGCCGGGAGAGTCGGCACGACAGAGACGAGGCAGCCCGGCGGCGTCGCCCCGTACTCTCTGCCGACGCTTCCGAACCGCCGTCTGAACCCGACGAACGAGTAGTTGTCACAGGGCATGCGCTGGAACCCAGGCACAGCCTCCGGCGCCGGCTCGTCACACCGGGACAGGAACCGCAGCTCGCTGTTGGCCCTGCTGACGGCGAACGCCCCCATGAACACCGTGGCGGCGACCGAGATGTTGAAGCACGGCGCCGGGCAGCCGGCGGCGAGCGGGAGGTTCTCGTCCACCACGTGCAGGGAGTTGTTCTGGTAGAAGATGTTGGCCACCCGGTACGCCTGGAACATGGAGTGGCTCAGGAACGCGCCGCTGCTGTTGCACTTGAGCTGGAACGGCGGCGACCCGCACGGCGGCTGCCCTGGCTCCTCCAGCCAGAACGGGTACGAGATGTTCAGGCTCCCGCATGACTTGGGCGAGCTGCAGCCTTGTTGTTGTCGTTCAGGCCCTGTTGTTTGGGAAGTAGTTGCTGTTGATAGCTGTAGCAAGAAGGCTACAGTGTAGAGAACAAGTGACGATCGCAAGAGCACCGTAGTCATGTGTGTGTTGCTAGTGTCGGTAGAGAATCGAAGAGAGCATGGATGGGATCGATGGGGTCACCTGGCTATTTCATGGATGCCTGGATTACAGGATCAAGGTAGAGTTTCAATTGGCGACTAGTCTTTTTGTTGTCGCCGTGCTGGATGGTGTGTTGAAACGGTCAGATATGTCCCCGCTTTCGTCTTCAGCACTGATCAGTAGTGGACTAGTGGTCAGTCCAATTTCACCCCCTTTTTTCCCACATCTACTTAGACTATCCGCACTCACGTTCCTCTATTTTCATTCTCTATACTGTCTAGTCATTAAGATTCTCTCCTCTATACTCATTTTTCTCGCATCCATCCATCCTCTATATCATCCTCTATCTACTGTGGGCTCACTTATCACTTTATCTAAATATATCCATGAGAGATCTAGTTTCAAAAAATTAATTATAACGAATTTAATGGTGCAATCAGAATTTAATTTGAATTTTCGTTTTGTGAAATATAGCATTTTTTTTGTTAGAAACAAGTTGGGGCCCACCACTGCTCCCTCCCTGCACAAGCGGCAGCGCCTGGCTGCACGTTCCGCAGGTCTCATAGCGGAAGGGGCTTGGCCCGCCTAATTTGTCGGGCGCGCGACCTTCCTCGAAGATAGAGGACAGCATAACGTATACCACTGCGCAGATTTTTTACGCTACATGCGTTTATCGGAGGGGATAAAGGAGACCAGTGCAGTTCGTCTTAGCCTCTGTAGTTTCAATTCAATATTACAACATCGACTGTTCAGAAGAAAAAAAAGACAAAAAATTGGCTACCCTGACCCTGCTCGTCCTGAAAGCTTCCTAAAACCTACTCTTTGTGTCCCAAGATTTTGGGCAAGGCACTTGAGGCCTCGTTTAGATGCTGAATTTTTTAACTTTACTACTGTAGCACTTACACTTGTATTTGACAAATATTGTTCAATCATGTGCTAATTAGGCCCTAAAAGATTTGTCTCGTAATTTACAACTAATCTATACAATTAGTTATTTATTTTACTAATATTTAATGTTCCATGCATGCGTCTAAATATTAATATAATGAAGAGAATAAAAAAATTAGAAGTTTGATGCAATCTAAACAAGATCTGAGAGTCCAGAATTTTTTTATTAATAACCCAATTAAATAAAAAATTTCATAAATAACACTTTCTATTTTTTTTTTTGCAAAACTAACCCTTTTGCCGCGCCGTCCCCAATGGCGCGGCAAAAGCGTTAGCCGCGCCATGCATGGCGGCGCGGCAAAAGTGCCACCGTGGCACCGCCCGGCCACGCAGGCCCGGGCGGGCCCCGCCTGTCAGTTTGCCGCGCCAGGCGGGCTGGCGCGGCTAGTGCGTTTGCCGCGCCAGGCGGCCTGGCGCGTTCATCGTCTTTGCCGCGCCAGGCGGGGTGGCGCGGCAAAGCCGATCTAGATCTGGGCGCACCAGGCCTTTTCTCCTTCCTCCATCTGCCGCGCCGCACCGTCGCCCAGCACCGCCGTCCTGCTCGCCGCCGGTACGCCGCTCCGCCGTAGCTCTCGTGCCCGCCCGCTCGTCTCCGCCCCGGCCCCGTCCATGCCCCGTCCCCGCCCCGGAACCACGCCCCGCCCGGAGAAGCCCGGCCAGGCCACCCCGCCCCGCCCGGCCCTAGACCGGCCAGGCCATCTGGCTCGGCTTAGGCCAGGCGGTGGCCGGCCGGCCGCCACCGGCGCCCCCCCTTTCCACCCACCCTCTCCACCACCGTCACGACCGGAAGGTAATTGTTTTTCCTTTTGGTATTTTTTTTGTAGTTTTAGGTTAATTAGTTAGTTAAATAGGTTAGTATTTAGTTATTTATTTATTTGCTTAGTAGTTAGTTAGTTAGGTTAGGTTATTTAGTTAGTTAGGTTAGGTTAGTTAGGTAGTTAGTTAGGTTAGGTTAGTTTCGGTGGTTAATTAGTTAGTTAGTTAGTAAGTTAGTTAGTTAGGTTAGGTTAGGTTAGTTAGTTTGTTATTTCGTTAGTTAGGATATTTAGTTAGTTACTTAGTTAGGTTAGTTAGGTAGTTAGTGAAGGCAACTTAGTAAGTAGTTACGCCATTCTTTACTTTTGAGAAGACAATCACTTGACCTTAGTTCCACTATTGACTTTGTAGATGGACACTGTATTCAGATTGTTTTATGGAGGCACAGTTAGTAAACGAGATGGGTTGTTTGATGATAACATGGAACAAGAACTCGAAGTATTTGATGAGCGTCCGTCTTTTACGGAGCTTATGTTGCGTCTGAAGGAGAAGTTCGATGGTGATTTCTCGTTGAAAGGGAGATTTGACAGTGGCAAGATTAGGGCGAACTATGCGTTGATGCCCTTGCGCAACCAGGCTGACTGGGCAAAATACCAGACGATCGTTATGGCATCCAATTCGACCATGGCTGAGATCGTGGTAGAGGATGGTAGGAGGAAGCAGGCAGAGGCGTCCAATGATGACAACGAAGGTGAAGCACAGGAGGTAGGGGATGATGACGATGCAGCTCCGATGACTATGGACGTTGATGGTCACCCCACGCAGGAGACGGTGTATCCATCTGAAAATGTCCACGCTGACGTCGGTCAAATAAACAATGATTTTGATGTGGCCGACCTAGAGCGGCAGGAGCAGGAGGACCAGGAGGCACAATTGTTTGATGAAAACTATGATTCTGATGATGATTCAGATTATGACGAAGAAGAGGACAGTTATATTTGTGCTATGCCTAACCCGGTTCGTGGTATTCCACAACCGGTTCGTGCTATGCCACAACCGGTTCCTCAGAATATGCATCCTCCAGGGAGACTAGTCACTGATATACCAGAGGATCATATACATTTTGATGCGTGGCGGCGTTTGAGCGAAGCGAGGTATTATGTTGCGCCCGATCCTCTGACTGAGACAGAGCTGCAGCAATTGAGGTCGGTTAACATGCAGTTTAGAGGCGTTCCAAGTTATAGGGATGTCAGTATGGTGGATCAGGCAGTTTGTGATACTGGATTGAATCTGTGCAAGCAAACACTGCATAACCATACAGATTGGATTCTTCAGAAGGGTATGATTTTCAACACTATGACTGAGCTGAAGCTTTTCCTTGAGAACTATGCTGTGCATCATCATCGACCGTACACGGTCAGCCATTCAGATATTAGTTTGAGGTACCACGTCAAGTGTTTGAGTCTTGGTTGTCCGTGGAGGCTGAATGCTCGCAAGAGAACTGATGACAAGTGGAGGATCAGTAAAGTAGTACAACCGCATACCTGTTTTACAAATAAGGGACAAGAAAAACATCCTCAATTGACGGCAAGATACCTGGGACCTGTACGACAACGTGTTCGACCCCGCCACGGAGCTGGACCGTTGTGACACCCCAATTTTAAGAACAAAATTGGAGCACAATATATGTATGCCAGGATCAATTTTCATACATATATCCACATCATAGTAAATATCAAAACAATGCTTTATTAATAATATCAAACTTTGTTACATAAATGACCCTCGGGTCTGAAATAAAAAGTACAGACTCTCATGATAACGGACTCTAATGAAGATGCTGATGTAGATGCGGAAATCTGGACTCCATCTCCACAGGAAGGTCGACCGGGGGTAGCGCCATCCTAGTACAGGTCGTCAGGGTCGTAGCCTCCGTCTTCTGGATACTCCTGCTCCTCGTACGTGTAATCTCCAGCGTCTGGGTGGGGTAGCAGGGGGACAAAGAGGAAGGGTGAGTACATCGAAATGTACTCCGCAAGTGTAGGAAATATATGCTTATGAGGCTTAAATAAAGGTAGGCTGACTTTGTTTGACTCGAGCGCCTAAAGCAACACATCCTATTAATCCTATTAATCCTATGCACCTATTTACTAGGTTATAGACAGACACTGCAGAAAAGTAACAACACTCGGAGTCGCACCGAGCAAACCACACTCGGAATCACACCGAGCAACCAACACCTGAAGTCCATCAGGCACCCGCACCTGAAGTCCATCAGATGACCCGAACCCAAAACCAACCAGTAACCAACTAATCTCAAAGAAGTCCAAGCCGCTCGTGACCGTGAGCACGGCTGATATATCAGTTTTACACTCTGCAGAGGTTGCACATCGTTACCCATGAGTCGTGCAGATCCCGTCACGCTATACACTGCCGAGGTGCATAGCGGGTTGCACTGCAAGGCCTTTACAAAGCCCCTCCAAGTCTGTGTTACACGTACTCTAAGGTTTCTCCCCTGTCCATAAGTCAACGACCCCAAGGGACCCCTCTTGAGCCACTATACAACCCCCGTGTAGCATAACTTAGAGGAAACTAATTAATTGGCCAGGTCCAGCCCATCCAGATCTCATGGTTGCGCTGTTAAGCCGGGTTACAGGCTTCGAGAACCGGGTCCTAGGGATCCAGGCAGGATAATCTAGCACGAGCCCAGAACCAAAAACCAAATACAGCTGCCGAGTCGCACGACACAAAAACCACCAGTACGGTCCATCCTGCCGGGTTTACCTACTCACCATACTACTCATTACCAGTCCACATGTTCCATAGATCATTAATCAGAATTAATTATAAAACCACCATCCCATCCCAAGACAGCAGGGCTAAGCATGACTTCTACCCAACACATCTCAAAACAGGCGACAAGGATAATATAAACAAGTTCTAATAAACCTTAACATGGGATTCAGTATTAAGACACTGCATGCAACTACTGGATCTAACTACTCTAACTCAAAATAAAATAAGTACGGGAGCAATATGAGCAAGGACACTTGCCTTCGGACTGGGTCGAATCAACTGGGTCGCAAGGATGGTCTGGAGCGTCCTCGTACTCCGCACTCTCTGGCCCAATCAACATACATGGCACATACAAAGCGAAATGAATAACAGTACAACAAACAGTATGAAAACAGTAAACTAATAGATCTACTGCGTAGAGAACGAAATTATGAAACTAACGCAAGTTGAACGGGTCGAATCGGAGTTAAAACGCAAAAGTTATAAGCATTTGAATATGGATGGCAAAACTGTAATTAGATTGAACTCATTTTCGTATTTAAAATAAATCAAAACTGATTTTAAATGCTAACTGGGCCGGGCCTCAATTCGGACAAAACGCAGGGGCTGAATCAAAAGAAATTCACAGACTCACTACACTGTGCTGATGGAGCGCGGGTTAATTTCCGGAAAAGACAGGGGCTCTTTAACAAAAGCGCATCGGCGAAGGGGTATCGGCTATTTTCGGCCGTCGATCTGGCGATGGGTGGCTGTGATTAGATCGGGGCGGACGGCTGTGCAGAGGACTGCGCCTCATTTTCCAAGGAACCGAGGGGCTATACTGTAAGAAACACAAGACACAACGCATAGTAGATCTGGAGCGCGGGTTGATTTCGATGAAGGTGGAGGACTATTTAGCAAATTGGCCAGAGCCGATCGGCGCGCTGGCGTCGGCGCTGACGGGGCGCCAGGTGGCGTGACATGGCTTCACCCGATTGGCTTGGTGCACGCGCTGTGGCCGTGGACGCGCTGACGAGGCAAGGGGGGCCGAGTCCATGGCACAGGTGGATCCGGCTCATACCGGTTCGAAGCGGTTTTAATCTCGGCCATCCAGATTGGATCTAACGGCCGAGAAAGGCTCGGAAAGAAGGAGGCGGCGCCGGTGATGCTACGCGCGGCGGCAGCCGTGCGGAAGACGGTGGCGCCATGGCCAGGGCTCGCCGGAGTTCCCGGGAAAGGGCTACAGAGCGGTAGGGGTCACGGAAATAGGTGGGATCGGCGGAGAATCTTACAACGGATCCGTAGATGTGCTCCTCGTTGCCGATTGGGGTCCAGAGTCGGCGAGTGGCGTGGAGGTCGCGGCGGCGGCGTCCGGTTGCTCCGGCGTGGTCGAGGTTGGTGTGCTCTGGCTCGGTTTCCTGTCGAGGAAGGACCTTCGGGGCGCGGTGTGCTTCACCGATCTAACAGCCCGGAGAGGACTTTGCAGCGGCTCGCAGGGTAGGTTGAGCTCGGTGCTGGCTCGACAATGGTGAGCGTGAAGGCGGTGGTGTTCGGGAGGGTGAACAGGGGTGGCGGCGCGCTCGTGCGAGGGTTATAAAGGGTGGGGGACAGATGGGGAGGAGCGGTGGGGGATGAGGACGGCGAGCGCGAGCGCGAAGGGCGGGCGGTCGGTTGCGGGGGAGAGAGCGCTCGCGGTGGCGCTGGGCCGATCTGTGCGCAGTGCGAGCGGGGAGGCCAGCGAGGAGAGGGAAGCGTGCGCGGAGTGGCTTGGGCCGGCGCTGGCGCCGTGCGGAGGGAGGGTGAGTGGGCCGGTGCGGAACGCTGGCCCGAGAGGGAAAACGGGGAGGAGGGAAGGGAGAGGGTGTCGGGCCGGCCAGCGCTGAGGCCGAGGGGAGGGAGAGGGGAGTGGGTGGGCCGAAGGGGTGCGCTGGGCCGCGGCTTGCGCTGGGCCGCGGGAGGTGGCGGGCCGGCGCGAAGGGAAGAGAGGGGGTGAGGGAGCCCTTTTGCCTTTTTCTTTCCTTTTCTTTCTAAATTCATTTTGAAATCCAAATTCAAATCTGTTTCAAAACAAAACTAGTTTGAAAATTTTGGAAACATCTTCTCTAGGTTTTGTAAATAAAACTTGATTTTGATTTTGTAAAATTTCATAAACCTTCTTATTTGTTTTCCAAATAGAATAAATCTGATTCGCCCTATACGGGTTTAATAAATCATTTACCACACAAATAAAATATGAAATGGCATGACTGCAACATGAAAATGATAAATAAATTTTATTTTCCTCCTCTAATAAACTAGCCAACCTATTTAGTTTCTAAATTCTTTAATTAAATTGGGGAAAAATTAAATCAGAGTGTTACAACCGTGTAGATTGGCGTTGCACCGTCCCTCTTATCTGCTTCTACGTGGTCGAGATGCACTTGCCCATCAGGGTGATGCGTCAGTTCGGCCTACGACAGGAGTTTCCTCCACCTCTGATTAGCACGGATCAGAGGTTGCACAAGTAAGTATCCTCCACAGTGTTGTTCAGTTACTCTAGTAAATTCTATCTTATGCTCTAACAGATGGGTTTCCTTTGCAATGCAGGGTGAAGCGCCAAAGCAGACGGAAGAATCCCGTTGATTGGCGCGCGGAGCACGCCGATCATGTCCTGAGTTGGACAAACAGGTACCAGCAGGACGTTGACGACGGCGAGCCGTACGACCAGGGCGTCTTCGACCAGTACCTACAGTGGCTGCACCGGAGCACCCGGTTGCACATTAAGCCACCGTACTACGAGGCCACCGCTGAGGACGAGTCGGACGACGACGAGGACCCGTACGATGCTACCACTAGGGCATCGACTCAGCCTGACAGAGCCCCTCTACACAGCTACGTGGTAATATATCATGTCCTTCAACTATTATTTGTGTTTCTGTACTTGGTGCACTTACCCCCTGGTCTTGTGTCGGCAGGCGTCGCAGCTGTCTCGATACTCCGACGAGGCAGCGCAGCTTATACACCACACCAGCTCTACTGGGGACCACGGCCCGGTACAGGGTTTTCTGCAGGTATCATAACACATTCGAACTGCACGTGTAAATTTTAAGAAGTCATAAACTGTACTAATATTTATTATTATTATTTTCTTATTTGCAGAAAATCAGGAAGGGCTGCAGGAAGCTTGCTCAGAAGCTTGGGTGCATGGACACAGCGTGGGCCCCACCGCACCTTCCTCAGCCTTCGAGCCCTTTGGTGTCAGACACTGTCCCAGCAGTAGCAGCGTCGTCCGACGCTCGGACGGGAGGCACTTCTGCGGATCCACGCGGAAAGGGCCCCACTGCAGAGGAGCAGCCCGAGGAGGAGGGGGAGGAGGAGGAGGACGAGGAGCAGTACGTCGAGCGCACGACACCACCCTACACGGCTAGTGCAGGCTACATGGCCCTCGGCCATAGCTCGCACTACGCTGGAGGGTCCTCCTCCAGAGGTGGCCTGGACGACACGGCGTAGCAGGTACCTGGTGCTTACGACTACCCTAGTGGCTACTACACCGGCCCTGGCTGGCAGCCTTGGCCAGAGCAGGGCGCAACACAGGAGCTGGGGTACTCACAACTAGGTGGAGCTCCACTACCTACTCAGGAGGACGTGCAGGTACATAAGTTGACCGCTATATATTTAAGTTCGTCAGATATATTTAAGTTGTTTGCTAACATTTATTTTGAATGTTGCAGGGACCTAGTCAGACGCAGGGGTCACCACGCCGGCAGCCACGCGCACGAGACCGCACGGACGTCACGTTCACGCCGAACATGGATCTGTCGCAGCCGAGGCGTCGGAGGCGGCCTCGTCAGCCGTACACACCTAGCTAGGCTTAGTGTTAGACTATATGGATAGGTGATGTATATGTTAGATAACTTGTTTGAGAACCCTATTATGTACTTCGTGGAGCCTGAGCCACTAAGCCTGGTTTTTATGACCGCTATTATGTTTCCGTTTATTCAAATTGTGTCAATGTTTGGTTCCTTGTTATTCCGTTTGCGGAAAAAGACAGGAAAAACGAAAAAACACATTCGATCAAACAGAGACAACACATTAGGACAAAGATCGATCAGGAACTCGACCAGTCGGCGAGAAACCTTGGGGCTTTGCCTGCTGCAAAACTTCATGCCAGCTTTTGCCGCGCCAACCCTGGGGGCGCGGCTGACGCTTTTGCCGCGCCAGGCGGGGTGGCGCGGCAAATGCATTAGCCGCGCCATCCCTCCTGGCGCGGCAAAAGCGTCAGCCGCGCCCCCAGGGTTGGCGCGGCAAAAGCTGGCATCTTGTTGCACAGCCTTTTCAATGTCGTGTCCTGTCCTCATAAGTGCTCACATGCCATGTACTAGTTTGTTATTCGTGTAATGGTTTGCTCTATTCTATTTCTCGTACTTTATCCCACAAAAAATCAATGACACATGAACTACCGCAAACAATACAACAACATATAATAAAGCCGAACAAAGTGCAGTTCAAGACTACATAATCGAGGATCCGAAATAAACGGTACACGGAAGTACAAACCAAGAGTACAATACACTAACAAGTCCACCAAATGACAACAATGTTCATTACTCAATAATGACTACCGAACCTACCACACTACTGAGTGCAACGAGGCCATTTTCCCTTCCTCACAGCATCCGGATCCTGCTCCATGGCAGCCTTGGCACGGCGCACACGCTCAAGCCTCTTCTCCCTCTCCCCCCTACGCTTAGCTGCATCCCTCATTCTTGCCTCTTCCTCATGCTGCTTTGTGCTGCCTCTTCTTTGCGTCTCTTCTCCAAACGCTCCTTATCCTCCGCAGACCACTTTTTCATCCTCTCTACGTGCTCCTTGTCCTCCGGCTTCATCTCAGTGTCGATCCACTGCTCGAAGTCACATAGTGGTGGAGGCTCCTGCAAAATACGACTAAATCAATTAGGTAATAAAATATAAATGATTTTTCATTCATGTATAGAACAAGCCAGCTTCTCACCATCAGTCCAATACGGATCTGTTTAGGTGTAGGGTCAAAGACATAATTCTCACACATCCAATACCTCTGACCGTATGTGTGCTCCTCATCAGATATTGCGACCTTACAATCATCGCTGCAGTAGCACATGGGCACCGGAACACCGCTAGGCAATGGCAAACGGGCAAAGGCATTGCCCGTGAGAGGCTGCCTACAATCATCAACGCAATAACAAATGAACATAACACAAAATTACTTCATTAAAACAGACAAATAAATAAACAATGTACCGATCTTACCTTGCCTTACTAGCTTTGCCACGCCGCGGCATCCTAACAATAAAAAATATGTCAACGCTACACATACATTCATGATTAATTATAAATCTACATAATGACGTAACAAATATTACACAAAAAATTGTACACAAAATGAACAAAATATTAAGCAAAACAGATATAAAAAGTCTAATACATGAACAAATCCATCATTAATTAACAACTAACGTCACGACAGTATCAAAATAAAAATTGTCTACAAACCCTAACTTACAAAAATATGGTTCAATCCTACATTGCAAATATGGATAAAGAACAATAATATGGATCAAAATACCTCTTGTAGACAAGTTTGATTGAGGGAGGGAGATGAAGAGAGGAGGAATGAAATGAAATGGAATGGATTGGATTGAATTGGTTTGGGAGAAGAGAGGAATGAGGAGGAGCCTGCTGCTCGGCGCGGCGGCCAAATCTAGATCGGCTTTGCCGCGCCACCCCGCCTGGCGCGGCAAAGCCGTTGAACGCGCCAGCCCGCCTGGCGCGGCAAACGCACTAGCCGCGCCAGCCCGCCTGGCGCGGCAAAGCGACGAGAGGGGCCCACCAGGGCCTGCGTGGCCGGGCGGTGCCACGGTGGCGATTTTGCCGCGCCGCCATGCATGGCGCGGCTAACGCTTTTGCCGCGCCATTGGGGACGGCGCGGCAAAAGGGTTAGTTTTGCAACAAAAAAAAATAGACAGTGTTATTTATGAAATTTTTTATTTAATTGGGTTATTAATAAAAAAAAATTCTCTGAGAGCTACTACGCACAACGCAAATGGGGGCGGCAAACAACAAAAGTCTTCATGGGATTAAGACCAAATGATGAAAAAGGACGAAAGCACTAACACGAAGCCAGTGGTGCACCACAGAGAATGCTTGTCTCAATCCGCGTGATGCAGTGGGTCAACAAAAGTCTTTGCATATGCCGGCCACGTTCACACTGCAGCCTGATGACTGCTGTTTCAGCTAAGGCATGGCAGGCTACGTCATCAGCTCAGGCACGGTTTGATCCGGACTCGGACCGGTCCAGGCTCACAAGCCCATCGAACCCACCAGACCCTCCAATGAAATATATATATTTATATTTATAAATATATTTATATATATATATATTATTTATATTTCCATGTATATATACTGGGCTAGGCCGGTTCGTCATGCCGAGGGTGTGGCCCAGGCCCTGTCCTCTGCGTGTTTTGGGCTGGCCCGAGTCCGGTAGCTAACGGGGCAGGCCAGGCTTGGACCAGACCAAAAAATCGGACTCTAGACCGAGCTATCAGGTCTCGGGCTTTCTGTTAATCTTTAGGAAAAAGTCTACTTTTCCTCCTTTAACTATTGCGAAAGTCTGATTTTTCTCCTCGAACTCCAAAACCAGACATAACACCTCCCTCAAACTATTGAAACAATGCAACTTAGAGCATCTCCAGCTCCAACAGATTGATATATGACTTGCTAAATTATTCCAAGTTGGAATCGGAGGCCATCTACTTGCTATATTTACCAAGTCAGCTTCACTTGCTATCCGACGTTTCTATGTTATTTTTACCAAGTTAGAATACTTTTCTACGTTATTTTTACCAAACTATTGGAGATACATGAAAAATTTACTTGCCAAAAGTTTTAGCAAGTTGCTAAATGACAACTTTTCCCAAGTCAATTTTTTCAAACAATTAGAGATGCTCTTACCTCCCTAGACGGTTTTCAACAGTGGTTTTGCTACAGTAACAGTGTTTTGTATTTTTTTTAATTTATTTTCGCTGAATTTCTAAAACAAATCATAGTAAATTATAGAAAAATCATAAAATAGAAAATCCAGTTTTGTTGAACTCCACATGAGTAGAACTACACATAAATCATATAATATGGTATGCTTTAGTGCAAACTTTTTTATTGTAGCTTTAGATTTATGCTTTTTTGTAAATAAAATAAATTTATAATTAAGTTACACACGATCCAATGAGTATGAAAATTTTTACTACAGTTCAAACATACAATAATTAGTCCATCATAAAAAATTTACCATAATTGGACTATAGAAACTATAACGATTAATTATTTAAATTAATTTCATACAATTATACGCTTTTCTGTAATTAATTAGAATAATTCATAGTTGTAGTTTATATAGTCCAATTATGGTGAAATTTTTATGATAGGCTAATTATTATAATCTTAAATTGTAATAAAATTTCATACTCATTGGATCATGTATAACATAGTTATAAATTTATTTTAATTACAAGAAAGCATTTATATAAAGGTACAACAAAAATATTTTACTAAAGTATACCATATTATATGTTCATTGTGTAGATCTACTCATGCGGAGTTCAATAAAATTGGATTTTTTCATTTTATGATTTTTCTGTGATTTACTATGACTTTTTTAAAAATTCAGCAAAGATAAATAAAAAAAGACAAAGACAAAATAACTGTTACTGTAGCAAAACCGCCTTAAGTGTACCAAAACCACCGTTCAAAACCGTTCAGGAAGGTAAGTTACATTGTTTTAAAAGTTAAGGGAGATATTCTGTCTGGTTTTAGAGTTTAGGGAGAAAAGTCGGACTTTTGCAAAAGTTAAGGAAGGAAAAGTAGACCTTTTTCTAATCTTTATTTTAAGCCAAGTATGGACTCGCCCTACTGGCGCATCTCAAGGTCGAGGCCGAGCCACAACTTTGCTGCGACATTTGTTGACTTGTCGTAGTGGCATAGTGGCATGTGCATGTCCTCAAGCTTGGTAGTCGTGGCGGCGCGCGGTGAACAAAACGGTGGTGCATGCCTGCATGGCCGCTGCGGCAAATTTGGACTCCTATGTAAGGCCGTCTCCAACGGGAGATCTATTTGGGTTCTCATACTTAAAAGGCAACCTATGCTATACAAACTCTCTTCCCATACAAACTATACAAACTACGACTACCACCGTTAGATCGTCATCCGATGGCTGCAACCAAGGGTGGGAATCATTAGCAAATAGGCCCCCCGGCCGCTGCTGCGCTCTGCTGCCGCGCCCTGCTGCTGTCGGTGGTACAAAAAAGGGTACCCTCAATCAACGCAAAATACCCGAACGCTCCGTTTCCGTCTCGCCCGAGCCCTCCCAGCCAGGCCTCGGGCGAACGCTCCGTTTCCGTCTCGCCCGAGCCCTCCCAGCCAGGCCTCGGGCAAACGCTCTATTTCCGTCTCGTCCGAGCCCTCCCAGCAGGGCCTCGGGCGAACGCTCTATCTCCGTCTCGCCCGAGCCCTCCCAGTAAGGCCTCGGGCAAGCACGATCGCTCTCCGTCTCGCCCGAGCCCCCCAGGCCTCGGGCGAGCGCGCCCCCACACCTCGAGCCTTAAAACGCACGGACCTCGAGCTGCACAGACGGCCGTACCAGCCCATACCACGCATTTAATGCCTTCACCTACTCCGGTCATATCCACTAGTGCACAGCACGTACCACAGTAACTCGGTGTAAAGGTCAAGTCTTGTTTTCACCACAAGCATGGGCAAAAGGGCACCAGTACAGCACTGTTCGGCCAAGCCAGGCACAGTAACCCCTCGAGGCCGGCTACGCGCCCCTCGAGCCCTGCACTGTAACCCCTCGAGGACCGGCTACGTGCCCCTCGAGCCCTGCACAGTAACCCCTCGAGGCCGGCTACGCGCCCCTCAAGCCCTGCACTACAACACCTCGAGGCCGGCTCCGCGCCCCTCGAGCCCCCGTGGCACCACCTCGAAGCCGGCTCCGCGCCCTTCGAGCCCTAACTACTTTCGTGCTATTGGAGGACAGGTACCCCAAGACCCGGAGGGACCCCGCCGCGTACTGTACATTCCGGGATGGGTGCTGTACGGCTCCCGCCTAGTCGCGCCACCACGTCCGCGCCCAGGATGGAAGCCACGACCCAAGGACGCCTCAACAGCGACGGTCACATCGGCTCCAGTGGCTCCGACAAGACAGGGTTCCCACCCTTCTCCGTATGGGGCGCCATACGCCCCGACACCTGTAAATACCTTTATGTAACCCTGGCCTCCCCTTGCTCTATAAAAGGGGACGCTAGGACCCTCATTCGGGAGGACGGTCACGCAACAGACGAGTACACACACAGGCACGAGTCCGGACTCCGGTCCACGCTTACTGAGCTTGTATTCTCCCCTGTACAAGCACTTAGGTGCAAGTAATACGAGAACATCCCCCCGCTGGACGTAGGGCCTTCTTGCCCGAACCAGGATAAATCCTTGTGTCCTCTTGCATCACCATCCGGGAAGAGAAGCACGCGATCATATCACTCGTTGGTGTGATACCCCCGGGTACGAAACACCAACAGTTGGCGCGCCAGGTAGGGGACTTCGCGTGTCCGAGCCGATTTCTCGTTGATTCCTGGATGGCTTCATCCCCTCTTCCGTTCTCGGCTGGTGCCGTCGTCTGGTTCGGGAGCCTCGAGTTCCTGGCCACGGGCACGGCAACGAGCTGACTCTGCTCTCCACGGAGGGCCCGAGCGGAGGGCGTGTCACGCCACCCCGCGCGGGGGGGCGTGACGCGTCGCCCGCACCACCACGCGTCGCCACATCACGAGCGGCGCCGTCGTCACCATCGTCGCCGGGCGCAGGCGTGCCTGCGGCAAAACACCTACGCCCCCGTAGCCGTGCAGGGTCCCAAGGGGAAACCAGCCCGGCGTGCGGCCGGAGACCTCCAGGGCGCTCCCGCGCCCGCACGAGCGACTCCGCATTCATCATGCGTACGGACCCAGGAACCAGGCCAGAGGCCTCCGAGCCGTGCGCCGTCGACGCCATTCAGCCTCCATCCCGCACGGGTCGCACCGCGCTCGGCGCCAGCGGTTCCCGGTCGGCCTCGACAGCTCTGCGGCTGTATACGCCCACCGCCGCGACGAGCGCCATCAGGACCAGACAATGGCGGACCAGGAACAGCGTCCGGGCGCGCTGCTGCAGGCCATGGCCAGCCTGGAGATCGTCCACCCCGCGTGCGTCGACCGCGACTTCTTGCGAGCCTTCGAGCCACCTCTGCGAGCCACCGTCCGGAGAATGGTACCGCGAGCTGCGGTCCCAGCATCGGCCAAGGCGGCGTGCCGTCAACAGCTCTGACTCCGACGAATCGACTACCACGACCCCGACCTCTGGGATCCCACCAGGGAGTGCTTCCAACTCGAGGGAGTCGTATGCGACACCGAGGGACGAAGGCGACGACGGCAGGCCGGCACTCGACCTAGAGGGGCCCTAGCGACGTGGCCGCGGCAGCGGATCACGCGTTCAGGGAAGGGACGAACCTCCAGCACCGGCTGTACCGCCTAAGCACGACGACGGCCGGGCGGCGCAGCTCGCACAAGTGCAAGAGGCAATCACCAAAGCCGAGGAAGAACGGCGACACCTGCTGCAGCTCCGGCAAACCCTGATGCAGGAACCACCCCCAGCCCCGAGGGGCCGGAGCTCGAGGCCGGGCTCGAGAGGTCCACCGGCGGATCTCGAAGACGGGGCTACCAGCACGCCCTGAAGTATGTTTCCCGCGAGCCGGGCAGAACGTGGTGGCGGCGGCTATGATGCTCCGTGACCTGCCCGCCGTCTCCAACCCCGATGCCAGGCGGCATGCTCGGAGAAATGAAAAACCTCCTCGAGACAGCCGCGGTACAGCAAGCCGAGAGCTCGGCGTCACGCCGACGTGGAGCAGCCTCGGGGAGAACCGGCGGACACACCCCACGACGCTCGCGAGGCATCCGTCCTCCAGCCGGACGCCTCACGAGCCAGGCCAGTCCGCGAACGGATCGTCGACAACCGGCCACCTCGAGACCCCCAACGACGCCCGCAACGACATCAACCGACGGCGCAAGGACAAGGGGGCCCAAGAGCGTGGCTATAGCGCCCATCGAGGGGGGCGCTACGATAGCGACGAGGACCGGCAGGACCTCGAGCCCCCGGGCCCCCGAGTCTTAAGCCGGGCCATCCGCAGCTCAACCCTCCCCGACCGCTTCCGACCACCGACCAACATCGTGAAATATGACGGGGAGGTTGAGCCCAAACTCTGGCTCTCGGACTTCCGCCTTGGCTGCCAACTGGGCGGAGCGAAGAACGACGACCGCGTGATCATACGTCAGCTCCCACTTTACCTCTCGGACACCGCCCGCCGGTGGCTCGAGGGGCTCCCACCGGATCGGATCCATGACTGGGCCGACCTAGTCAGGGTCTTCGACGGGAATTTCAAGGGAACCTGCGTGCGTCCAGGCAACCCCTGGGACCTACGGCGTTGCAGGCAGGCGGCAGACGAGCCTATCCGCGACTTTGCTCGACGGTTCTCAAAGCAGCGTCTCGAGCTCCCTCACGTGCCTGACGAGGACGTCATCTCAGCGTTCCTCGCAGGCACGACATGTCAAGAGCTTGTTCACGAGCTAGGACGCTACCGTCCCAGGACGGTCGAGGACCTGATGGATCGCGTCACCAGCTTTGCTTCGGGCGACGAAGCAGTGGGGGCCTTCTTTGGCCGTTCCACAGACAAAGGCAAGGCGGTGATCGCGTCGGAGGGCTCCAACAAGGGCAACGACGCCAAGGACGACAACAATGACGGCAACAAAAGGAAGAAAAGCAAACGCAAGGGCCAGAAGGCGAAGCGTGGCACCGACGGCGACGACGACAAAGGGGTGCTCACGGGCGCCCTCGAGCCTAAGAAGCCCCGAGGCCCCCCCGATGGGGCTGTTTTCGACCAGATGCTCGAGGGTCCCTGTACCTACCACAGGGGCCCCGTAAACCACAAGTTGAAAGACTGCCGACTATTGAAGGGCTACTACTCCAAGCTCGGCGATAAGAGGGATGACGAGCCTAAGGGAAAGGATACCGATCGACGAGGCGGCAGGAACGCAGATGGCGACTTCCCCCCGGTGCGCGACTGCTACATGATCTACGGGGGGCCGACCGTCGGGCTCTCAGCTCGAGAAAGAAAGAAGGAACGCCGGGAAATCTTTTCGCTTAGCCACGACGCC
This sequence comes from Coix lacryma-jobi var. lacryma-jobi, assembly GCA_009763385.1. NCBI lineage: Eukaryota > Viridiplantae > Streptophyta > Magnoliopsida > Poales > Poaceae > Coix > Coix lacryma-jobi. Next base: position 135,329,131 of record CM019827.1, read on the forward strand.
CCCCGGTACCTTGACTGGTCCGATGCGTCAATCACGTTCGACCGTGACGACCATCCGGACCATGTCATAAACCCGGGGGCTTACCCCCTCGTCGTCGACCCCGTCATAGTCGACGTTCGGTTCTCCAAGGTATTGATGGATGGGGGCTCGAGCCTCAACATCATATACCTCGAGACCCTCGACCTCCTGGGGATTTCAGAGGGACAGCTCCGACCCAGTGTCGGGGGGTTCCACGGAGTAGTCCCAGGAAAGAAGGCCCACCCCCTCGGGCGCATCGACCTGCCGGTTTGCTTCGGCACGCCGGCAAACTTCCGTCAGGGAAAAGCTCACCTTCGAGGTGGTCGGCTTCCAAGGGACCTACCACGCCATCATCGGTCGGCCAGGCTACGCCAAGTTCATGGCAATTCCTAACTACACGTACTTAAAGCTCAAGATGCCGGGGCCAAAAGGGGTCATCACCGTTGACACCTCCTACGAGCACGCATACCACTGCGACGTGGAGTGGCGTCGAGCGGGGGGAGGCCAACGTCCACCTCGACTTCGTTCGAGGCCCTTGGCAGCTCTGGCCACCGAGGGGGCCCCGGAAGCAAAGCGTCACGCCGGCACATTCGAGCCGGCTGAGCACACCAAGCAAATACCGTCGACCCGACCTCGGGCCAATGGCAAACGCTGACCTCAGTGCCAGCCTCGAGCCCAAATAGGAAGCAGTGCTCGTCGACTTTCTCCGCGCGAACATCAACATGTTTGCGTGGAACCCCTCGGACATGTCGGGGCATACCGAGGGAAGTCGCCGAGCACGCCTTGGAGATCCAGGCCGGGTCCAGACCAGTGAAGCAACGCCTGCGCCGTTTCGACGAGGAAAAGCGCAGGATCATCGGCGAGGAGGTGCACAAGCTTTTGGCGGCCGGATTCATCAAGGAGGTATTTTACCCAGAGTGGCTAGCTAACCCTGTACTAGTTAGAAAAAAGAATGGAAAAATGCGGATGTGTGTAGATTACACTGGTCTGAATAAAGCATGTCCAAAAGTTCCATTTCCTTTACCTAGAATTGACCAGATCGTCGATTCCACTGCTGGGTGCGAAGTGCTTTCGTTCCTTGATGCGTATTCCGGCTACCACCAAATTAGGATGAGAAAATCCGATGAGCTCGCAACCTCTTTTATCACGCCATTCGGAATGTATTGCTACGTTACGATGCCCTTTGGCCTGCGAAACGCCGGGGCAACTTACCAGCGATGTATGCAGCACATCTTTGGTGAGCACATAGGCAAAACCGTCGAGGCCTACGTCGATGACATCGTGGTTAAAACTAAAAAAGTCGGGAACCTCATCAGCGACCTCGAGACCACGTTCGAGTGCCTCCGGGCCAAGAATGTGAAGCTCAACCCCGAGAAGTGTGTCTTTGGTGTGCCTCGAGGGCATGCTACTTGGCTACATCGTCTCACAACGGGGGGATCGAGGCAAACCCCGAAAAAATCTCAGCAGTCACGAGGATGGGCCCGATTCGTGACCTCAAGGGTGTGCAAAAAGTAACAGGCTGCCTAGCCGCTCTCAGCAGATTCATCTCGAGGCTGGGGGAAAAAGCACTACCCCTCTACCGCCTGCTAAAAAAGACAGAACACTTGCGTGGACCGCCAAAGCCGAGGAGGCCTTAACCAAGCTGAAGGGGTTGCTGACTTTCTGCACCAATTCTCGTGCCCCCGCGACCAGCCGAAGGTGACGATTCCCCGAGCCCTCCTCCTCTATGTGGCCGCAACCACTCAGGTGGTTAGCGCGGTCATAGCCGTCGAGAGGCACGAGGAGGGTCATACATTGCCGGTCCAACGACCGGTGTACTTCACCAGTGAGGTACTCTCCGAGGCCAGGTCCGGTACCCGCACATCCAAAAGTTGCTCTACGGCATCATCGTCCACAAGGCGCAAGCTCCAGCACTACTTCCCTCGGCCCATCCCATGACGGTGGTGTCGTTCCTTCCCCTCGGAGAGATCATCAACAATCGGGAGGCACGGGGCGCATCGCCAAGTGGTCCGCCGAACTAATGGGGGAGGACCATCACCTCCGCCCCGCGAAGGGCCATCAAGTCACAAGCGTTGGCGGACTTCGTTGCTAATGGACCGACACTCAGCTCCCGCCAGCGCAGATTCAAGCCGAGCTCTGGACCATGTACTTCGACGGATCCCTCACGAAGACGGGGGCAGGCGCAGGCCTGCTCTTCATCCTCACCCCTCGGAGTACACATGCGCTACCTGCTACGCTTGCACTTCCCGCCTCCACCAACGTCGCCGAATACGAGCCCTCGTCAATGGTCTGCGTCATCGCCCCGAGCTCGGGGTCCGACGCCTCGACCCCGGGAGACTCGCAGCTCGTCGTCAACCAGGTATGAAGGCTTCAGCTGCATCGATCCCAGATGGAAGCATACTGCGGGAGGTGCGCAGCTGGAAGACAAGTTCTACGGCCTCGGAGCTCACCTCGTAGCTCGGAAGTACAACGAGCCGCAGACGAGCTGGCAAATTTGGGTCACGCGCGGCACGGTACCGCCAGACGCCTTCTCGAGGGACGTCTTCGAGCCATCCGTCGAAGTCGACCGGGGGCTGGCCCCTCGACGCCACCCCTCGAGCAGACACGGGGGCTCGCCTCAACGACGCCCCTCGAAAAGACCCCTCGACGGCCGCAAGGCGATCAGGTCGACCACACTTCCTTTCGTCATCACGGCCCCCTCGACTGGCGGACGCCCTACCTCGACACCTGACGAGGCGAGCTCCAGCAGACAAGACAGAGGCCCGACGCATCGCTCGGAGGCCAGACCTACGTCCTCTACGGCAACAACGGGAGCTATACCGACGAAGTCCCAGGGATCCTTCAACGCTGCATCCCCCTCGAGGAAGGGCGCAAGCTCCTCGACGTATGCACTCGGAGCCGCGGCCACCACGCAGCGCCGAGGGCCCTGGTTGGCAACGCCTTCCGTCAGGCTTCTACTGGCCCCGACCGCCATGGGGACGCCAAGCGTTTGGTCCAAGCGTGCCATGGGTGTCAATTCCTTACGCCAAGCAAACGCACCAGCCCCCACCCCGCCCTGCCGATGATCCCATCACTTGGCCTTTGCCGTTGGGGGCTCGACCTTGTGGGTCCCTCAAAAGGACAAGTGGAGGTCAACACACATGCTCGTGGCCGTCGACAAGTTCACCCAAGTGGATCGAGGCTAAGCCGATAGGAGACCCCCCACCTCCGAGAGAGCCGTCGAGTTCATGGCCAACATCATGTACCGGTTCGGGGTGCCTAATGTCACTCACCGACAATGGCACCCAATTCACGGGCAAAAATTCACCAACTTCTGCGATGACAACAACATTCGCGTAACCTGGGGCCTCGGTTCGCATACCCCCAATGCAACGGGCAGGTCCGAGCGCCGCCAACGGCATGATACTCCATGGGCTGAAAGCGAGGCTGTTTCAAGACCCTCAAGAATTTCGGAAAGGGGTGGGCTACAGAAACTCCCCTCGGTGCTGTGGGGCCTCAGGACTACGCCGAAGTCGAGCCACCGGTTCACTCACGTTTTTCCTAACCTACGGCGCCGGGCCGTC